>JAOEGL010000013.1:17416712-18846712 GCA_034509955.1 Urosaurus nigricauda
CTGATGCTTGGTGAAGTATCTAGGCGGATTATCCAGGTAGTTGAGAATGAAGCATATTGATGGCACCATTTCAGGAGGTCTTTGGGCAGCATGAAAACTAATTATTTTTCTTTCTTTTTTTTCCAGTACTGGAACTTCCTAAAGAGCTTTCAGAGATCTTTGAACCAGGCAGAGGTGTGTTACTAAAGAATGTTAGCAGAATTCTCTTTTATCTTTTTCACCCTTGAGTATATAAAGGGTGGAATTTGTTTGCTCTTCTTATTGTCTCTAATGTGTTCAGGAGTCTAGGTCTCTGGTATTCAAGTAGAAGCCATTGATATCTGGTGGTTTAGAGATAGCAATCCTGTTGTAGTAGTATGCCCACCTTTCTGGATATATATATGGAATCAAAACAACCCAGTCACCATTAATTCCAACAGATGTTCACTGAAACAGACTGGTTGGCTCCCTCCAACCTGGTGCCCTCCAGACCTGTTGGCCTACAGCCCCCATCAACCCCAGCAGGATGCTGACTATCTGGATTAAGGCATCAGATCTGGCAAATGAAAAAGTATCTTGAATAGTCAATACAGACCTCTTCTCTAAAAATGCTTGGCTACTCCATATTAGCATCAGTAGGGAAAAGTGCACTGCTTCTGACAATTTCACACACACACAGAACATAGAGACAAACTAGCAGAGTAAGACAGTACACTAGCATAAACATATGCTTGCTGGGCTGGGATTTTTGCAGGGAATTTTTAAATATTATTGGAGCGTTAGAAATGAGAATTCTAACCTGCTCCTATAATTTGTTAAAGGGGTCCAGTCCATTTCTATTACTTTAGTTTGCAAAATACCAGGGGAGAAAGCAGCTGCTACCAGTGGATCAGACCTGGCCTAAACCCACTGTTCCTTTCTGATGGTGATTATATAAAAATCTCATCCTCCCAGCTTGCTCAATTGTTTGTATGTGGTCAAGGCCTCTGGATATGAATTAGGCTTACACCAGCCATCCCCAACCAGCCACCCATCAGGCCAGTTGGACTACTGGCCACTAGTCAGGCTTGTAAGGGTTAGTGATGATAAGCATGTTCGAAAAGACCCAATTTTATTTGAAGAGAGAATTGAGACATGGAGCAGAGTGAGAGGGAAAGGGTCCCCAGGTAGGATCCTGGGAAGCCAAAATCTGTGTGGGTTTGTGTGTGCACACATATACAATGCAGTTCTTTCTCCTTTTCACAGAATGCATGAGTTCTGAGCTGCTGGAAGAATTGATGTCTTCTGAAGGTAAGGCTACAATTTTTGCCACTTTTGGGACGGAGACAAGTAGGTGAGAGATAAGGATAAAAAATCAAGATGAAATTTGTTCCAGTAACTTAACTTAGCCTATTCAGCTAAGTTACAGTTATTTAACTAACACACACTTGGCAGAAAGTGGGTGCAGCTAGTATCACTCCCCCACTTTCAACATGGTTTTTTATTCTTTTTAAGGGAGCAGGTGAAACCCATGCCTCTGGTACACATATTTATAATGGTTTTATTTTAGTTTAATTTCAGGGGTGTACTAATGGTAAACTTTTCTTGTTCAACAGTGTTTGCCCCTTTGCTCCGTCTTTCCCCACCACCTGGTGACCACGACTACATCTACAACCTGGATGAGAGTGAAGGGGTGTGTGACCTCTTTGACGTGCCTATCCTCAACCTCTGATTCCTGGTGTTTGGTTGAATACTTGGAAATACTGTGTTTTTTCTTTTAAAAAGCCACCCAGTCTTTGGAGAAAACAAACATGTCCCTCCATTTTTAGGATTCCTTTTCTGCTTGTGCTTAATTGGCACACTGACCTGCTGCGGGCCTGAGACTTCAAACAAAGAGGGATGGATTTCCAAACTGGCAGCCTGCAGCTCCAGCTCTCTCCTTCCCATGTTGCATAAGCCATGTCCTCTGGTTTTACTTTGCTCTGTCCTAGCTGTCCTGTCACTGGATCCTGGGTCCTCCTTCCCAGAGGCCTGTTGTTGAAACTGAACAGCAAAAGTGCTTCCTCAGGTCTGCAGGCGTGCTTGGGCTTCCCTGTACTACTTGGAGGCACTTTGTATCTCTTCATAACACCACAACTGGATGCTTTGGGGCAAGGGCAAGCAAAAGTACTGGGCCAATTCAGCCTCAGTCTCCTTTGTGTATCTTGAAGCACAATGATTGTGCAGGCCAACGGCTTTTGATCTGCTCTACTCTAGCATTGTAGTTACACAAAAACTAATGAAACAAGTGCCAGTTTTGCACCGTCACTTTCCTCTCAAGAGTCAGGATCAAGAAATGGGTTGCCCCAAATGCCAGCTATGTCACTGTATCAGCAAGAAAGGTCCCTGTGGGATGATCTGCTGTGCCCTGTGAGGCTCCGAACTCTCCTTCATGATGGGAGGGACTTTTGTGAGTAGATGATGCTGCGATTGGGTAGCCACTTTGAAATTAGATGCTGGCAGTGGGATTCTTTCAATGCACAGGCACTGCAGGTTTTCTTTTGTTAAATTGCTGGTTACATTGGGTTGCCAGTTTGTGCAACTGAACATGTCTCCAGAGCTTACCCTTGACATGTCATCCACTATCCACTTTTCCACTATCAAGTGTTTTCACCCTTCCTCTGCCACCCAGCCATTCTTTTCTGGTCCTTAATCTGGGGAAGGGTGCACCACCACCATTGCAACTCCTTTGCACTTCTTAAATTCTTGACAGCTGTATCCATATGCCTCATGGCCTGCACTTGTGTATTTACCAGATACTGACACTTTATGTGGACTTGATTGGCTTTTGCCTTTGCACATTGTATAGCCCAAATGTTTCTTAACTCCATCGTGAGCTATGATGGGCTGGGGCTAAATTGCAAGCCACCCTGTATCCCAATTCTAAACTTTGCTGCTTTGGTGAAAGCCCAGTTTCAATGAGATATTGTGACAAGTGTGCTTAGCAATGCAAATGGCTTTGCATGAGCTGCCAAGTCTAAGCCAGCCACATAAATAAGGAATGTTTGTCTTCTAATGAGCACATGGCCAGTGAGAACCAGTTGGAGCTGGCAAGGTCTAAGAGAAAGTAGGCTTTAGTTTCAGGGTTCAGTAGCCTTTGGCCTCTTGGTGTTTTGGTCTATAAGTCCCATGAGCCCTGGCCTGCATGGCCAATGGTGGGCTGTGGGAGTTATAACTCCAACAGGTTGAAGGTGAAAGGTTCTCCACTTCTGCTCCTTTGGTTCCTCCGGGTGGCACCTGACACCTGCAGTTTCTTCTCATTCCCTCTAGGATGGCAGGATGCCTTTAGGAAAGTAGGAGTCTTTCCCAATCCCACCTGCTCCTGTGTGTCAGCTTCCTGGTTGATGTGTGTGTATGTGTGTGTATATGTGTGTTTGATTGGGAGAACTCTTGTTTAGCATCTGACCTTTCCCCTCATCTTTGTGTCAACTTCTTACCTTCTCTTAGATGACTTCCTGGAAAAGACACATAGAGGAAATGTACAATGGGGGAAAATGAGTTTTGATTCATATATGAAGATTATTTTTATACTTTTTGCAGCAACAGAGACTTGACTGTAATATTTGTACAGTTTTTCTGAGTGAATAAACAAGAACCTTTTCAAAGCTGTCTCCTGTCAGCCTGTTAGAACAAGCCATGTCATGCCTCCTTGGCCCAGCTCATACTGAGAGGCAGCCCTTGAAATGCTGAGTGAAGAGATTTGATTGTAGCACCTTCCTGGAGTCTCTCTTCTGGTTCCCCTTTTTAAAAAGTGTGACTTCTTTCCATCCAAGGTTAAGGCTATACCTGTTTGAAAATGTCAGATAGGTAAATTCGCAAGCCATATCTGCATTGCATATTCTCTTAGGGATTGCTAAATTCCTGTTTTTAAAGGGGTTGGATCAAACTTGAAAAGTGCTCCTAACATACTGCTGGTTAGGCTAAAAGTCGTGATTGCAATGAGAAGCATATAGACATCCTAAGAGGCGAGTGTTAATGTGTGCTGCTAATGGGTTATTTTGGCACACAAATATATTTTTGTCGTTGAGTGCCTCCAAGTTATTTCCAGCCTATAGTGACTCTCATGTGAACTTTTTGTGGCGTTTTCTTGGCAAGATTTATTTAGAGGAGGTTTGCCTTTGCCTTTCTCTGAGACTGGAGAGTGTGGCTTGCCCAAGTTCACCCAGTGGGTTTCGGTGGCTGAGGGGGGATCTGAACCCTGGTCTCCCAAGCTGTAGTCTCAAACCACGACACCACTCTGGCTTTCATACTCACAGATATATACCTTCAATATTTTATTTTCCACTTTGATAAAAGGATTGAGTTTGTAATGTTACACTGTGTACTACCATGATCACAGGAAGGGTAGGTGTGCCAAAACCCAAACTTTTCCCACAAGTGTAGGCAGACAAAGGTGAGTGCTATTAGGCCTCATGGCTGCTGAGCTTGATTGTTTTTATCAGCAGTGATGGGGTGTAGTTTACATGTTCAGCAGCAGTTTATCCTAATTACTAAATAATGGGAGCAGGAAACTCTTATTTATTAACTTTCCCTGTACTGTCTGGTTGTTTCCACTTAGAAATAATGCTGGATTAGTCTGGTTTTCAATTTGCCCCGTTGAGGCACTTGTTTCATGTTAATATAGTTTAGAATGGGCATTCATTAGCAAGGGTTTCAGAGCCATGCCAGTATTAACAACAGTAATACAGTTGGCCAATACCAAAATCTGTGGATGCTCAAGTCCCATTAAATACAGTGGCATAGTAAAAGGGTGTCCCTTATATAAAATAGCAAAATCTAGGTTTGCTTTTTGGAATCTATACTTTTTAAAAACTATTTGCAAGCCTTGGGTGCTTAAATGTGTGGACAAAGAATCCGTGGATACAGAGGACCAACTGTACACCCTTATCCTGCTGAAACGAAGAAAGCTTAGGGTGACCAGGTATGAATTTTTTGTAGAAGAGCTGTTGTTGTGTGCCTTCAAGTTGTTTCTGATTTGTGGCGACACTAAGGCAACCCTATACTGCTAAAGGTAAAAGTAGTCTCTTGACATGAATGTCTAGAAGTCACCAACTGTAGTGGGTGGTGCTCATCTCCGTTTCTAAGCCAAAGAGCCAGCGTTGTCCGAAGATTGCTCTGGTGGCCGTGTGTCCAGCATGACTGCATTGAACACTTGTTACCTTCCCACCGAAGTGGTACCTATTTATCTACTTGCATTTGCATGCTTTTGAACTGCTAGGTTGACAGACGCTGGGACTAGTGACAAGAGCTCACCCCATCACTTGGGTCTTGAATCTTCCAATCATCATAACTGGTGTCTTAACTACTAAGCCCTAACCCTATAATGCTAGCCCAGTTTAATTCTGGTGCTCCGAACAAATTTATGGGCTCAGAATTCTTCAGTTCTAAGTGCATGTCTTCTGTACCGGGTTCTTCTGGGAGCAGCTCAACGTTGTAATAAAAGAGTCCAATTGTTATGTCCCTGAAGTCTGTTCACCTCTGGTCTAGAAAACTACCCACTTCAGTGTTTTAAATACGCATTGAGTAGCAATATTTAGGATCCAGATCTCTCTCACAATCATCCAGGGAAAATGTTTACGCTTCTTCCTCCCCCTTCTCTGCAATACCACTAATCCTCAGCTATAAATTCTACAGGTTACTTTCCACTGGATAAGTACATTGGGGACTTGTTGGATACCAAAATCTGTGGATGCTCAAGTCCCGTTAAATACAATAGCATAGTAAAATGGTATCCTTATATAAAATGGTGAAAAGCAATGTTAGCTTTTTGGAATATATATATATATATATACACACACAATATTATCAAACCTTATATATATAATATCGAACCATGGATGGTTGAATCCATGGATGAAAAAAGAAAATTAAGATATTGCAAACTGCCTCTGAGACCAGATACAGCAAAATGCAGGCCTATGACTAACATCTTCAAATTCTTTCTCCTGCTTTTGCCTGATGAAGAAGAAGCCGATGCAACTTTGAAAGCTTGCAACCTGGAATTGTGCATTTGGGTTGGCCCAATAAATGGTACCATGGCTTGGATGTTATGGACCTCTGAGTAACATTAGTGCAAATAATAATGATAATAAAAGTTTATTTTTATTCTGCCTCTTCTATAAGATTGAGGCGGCTTACAATACTAAAAGACCGTACAATGCAATAAAATTATCCCACTATCCACTCTCTCTTTAAATAAAAATAAAATTATTAATAATAGTTTGTTTTTACAGTGACTCTTCTATAAGATTGGGGCGTCTTACAATACTAAAAACCATACAATGCAATAAAATCCAGTATCCCCTCCCTCCATAATAATGATAATAATAATAATAATTTATTATTATAATTATAGTTTATTTTTACCCTCCCTCTTATATAAAGTTGTGGTGTCTTACAATGCAATAAACCATGCAATGCAATAAAATTATCCCACTATCCCCTTTCTCCTTAAATAATAATAATAGAATTAATAATAATAATAATAATAATAATAATTATTATTATTATTATAGTTTATTTTTACCCTGCCTCTTCTAAAAGATTGGGGCGGCTTACAATACCAAAAACAATGCAATAAAAATCCAACAACAACAATAATAATAATAATAATAATAGTTTATTTTTACCTTGCCTCTTCTATAAGATTGGAGGAGGCTTACAATACTAAAAACAATGCAATAAAATAATCCCTCCTTAAAAAATAAAAAAATAAAATTGATGAATTAATAATAATAATAATAATAATAATAATAATAATTAATAATATACTATTGGATGGCTAAGGGTTCTTCTGTGATATGGCTGGAGTTCCAGGGGATGGTGGTGGCTCCATCTGAGCGAACCCCAAAGTGCGCCGCCTCTTTCTTCTCGTGGCTCTCTTCTACTTTCAACTTCTCTGGCTGCCTCCTGCTGCATTCTGGGATTTGCAGTTCAAGGAGAACCCTCATAGAGGGAGCTCTTAGGCCTGACCCCACTACAAGCCCCGAAATGCAACAGGAGGCATCCAGAGCAGCGAAAGCGAAGAGCAGCACCGTAATAATAGGAGAGTGAATAGTAATCTAGATTTTAACGAGGGAGGAAGAGGCGGGGTCCTCCCGGTGGTTGGGAGGAGGTCAGGAGGAGGCCCAGGCGGCGAGGAGGAGGCCCGAACGGAGCCCTCAGGAACCCCGTCGCTCCCTCAGGTACAGCAAGGCAGCCCTCCTCCCTCCCTTCCTCCCTCGGCCACTTCCTCAGATGCATTTGGGTATAAGTAATTATTATTATTATTATTATTATTATTATTATGGAGAGAGAGAGGGAGGACTTATAGCCCCTTTGGGACTCACTGGAAGAAAGATGTTGGAAGCCATGAGCTTTGGTCTACTTCCTCAGATGCATTTGGGTTTAACAACAACAACAACAATATAGAGGCCTTTCCTAGACTTCATTCTACTTCCTCAGATGCATTTGGATATAACAACTGTAGAAGGATCTTGTAGCCCCTTTGAGACTCATTGAGAGAAAGAAAGAAAGTGGCACAGCAGGAGCTTTCCCAGACCTCAATCTACTTCCTCAGATGCATTTGGATATAATAATATAATGTGGAGAGATCTTGTAGCCCCTTTGAGACTCATTGAGAGAAAGAAGTTGGTAGACATGAGCTTTTCTAAACTTTAGTCTACTTCTTCAGATGCAGTTGGGTAATAATAATAATATAGAGGGATCTTGTAGCCCTTTGAGTCTCACTGAAATAAAGAAGTTGGTAGCCATGAGCTTTCCTAGACTTTAGTCTACTTCCTCAGATGCATTTGGATATAATAATAATAGTAATAGAATCATACAATCACTAATAATAATAATAATAATAATATAGTAATAATATAGAGAGATCCTGTAGCCCCTTTGAGACTCACTGGAAGAAAGAAGTTGGAAGCATGAGCTTCTCCTAGACCTCAGTCTACTTCCTCAGATGCATTTGGATATAACAACAACAACAACGATAATAATAATAATAATAATAATAGGGAGATCTTGTAGCCCCTTTGAGATTCACTGGAAGAAAGCAAGCAGTTGGCAGCAGGAGCTTTTTCTTCTTCCTCAGATGCATTGCTCCCATGGGCTTCTGTGGGACCGCAGTGGCAAAAGAGGGCAATTGCGCACGGAGAGGCTACAGAGGCTCCCTTCCATTGATGGCTCTTTCATGTCGGCCTTTGTGACTTGTTCCCTTCCAGGAGCTGCTTCCAAGTGGAAGCCGGAGGGCCAGGACCATGCCTCCTTCCAAAGATGTGGTGAAAATTGCCGTCCAAATGATGGGGGCGATCCCTCAACTCATCGAACTCAATCAGGTAAGTGCATCCCAACCTTCTCGTTCTGGGAACAAGTTTTCCGGCTTCGCTATTACATTAAGTGTACTTTGCACAAGGGAACTTGTAGCGTCTTTGAAACTAACGGAGGGAACAAAGTTTGTCTCATAAACTTTCATAGACTGGATATACAGTAGAGTCTAAATTATCCGTCCTTCGGTTATCCAACGTTCCGGATTATCCAACATCGCGGCTGCTGTGATTTCTTTAAATTTTCTGTGTTTTCTTTTTAAATTTTCTGTGATTTCTTTAAATTTTCAGAGGACTGAAGTGTTTATACTGTACATCACAGTGTTGATCAGTGATTTCTTTACATTTGCTTTTACTGTTATTGCAATCAAACTTCAATACGTTTGCAATTCATAGTGATTTCAAGGCTTTTCTTGGACCTTCCGGATTATCCAACATTTTCGGTCCAGTTTATGTTGGATAATCGAGACTCTACTGTACTTCCTCAAATGTAGTCTAGAACAAACTTAGGTTATAAATTTCTCTCTCTCAGGTAGTCTCAAAGGTACTAAAAGATCCCTTTGCATACTTAAACAAGAGTAACATGGCTGTGTTTTTTTTATATGTACTACAAAATAAATTGACTCTTCCAGTGATTCATTTATCTGGGGTGGAACCAGTTGGCTTTGCTTGCCAGTCTGCACAGGTCTGGTGTTCCACTTGTTGCTGAAGTATCTTTGTGTTCTTTGCTTTTAATTGCAGGCCAAACCATTGTCTGCAGTTGTGAAGGAGGTTTGCGACGTGTGAGTAACTGTTACTTTTCTCTGTCATCTTCAAGCTCAAAAAATAAGTCATTCTATAAGGTCTTTCCAGACAGAAAGTAATGTCCTGCAAATATTTACCGAAATCTATCCTAGTTGTCCACACTGAAGTTTTAAGTTAGACCCGAAGAGCGCTTGATGTGTTAAGCTCTGTTGTACTATTTCTAGGGCTGTATGTATACACACACACTAGAATTCTGTGTAAATACTCCTGTTGATTTTTTAAAAGTGTCATTTGCACAGAACTATGCTTCCCAAATAGGCAGATACAGAATTCATATTTTACATAGTTTCATGCTGTCATTGCTTACATGCATTCGTAAGGATATTCTTGAAAATTCCCAAGCCCATAATAGCCTTGAATTTGAAAACCAATAGTCTTGACTCACCGTCAGAACTTCAGTAAGAATGATACCAGCATGATTTTTCTTGGGCAGGTTTTCCAAAACTTAGATGCAGTTACAGAGAACACTCTGGCTCATGCATTTACCAGCCTCACCATTTAAGCTGGTAGAACATGCAACATAAAATTGGTTTTATACTGTTTCTAATGAAGTTGTGTTTTTCATCTCATTTTATATTGTAATAATGTACAATCCTTTGAAGGTGGATGAAAATAATTTATAAATATGTGTGTGTATATGTTCATGTGCCTATGTCCAGCATTTCTATGAGGCCACCACAATAGAGCACAAATTATACTTGCAAGATTTCATGATCTGTACTGCTTCTCAAACAAGACAGCTTAATAGAGCGAGGTGTGGGCATGAGAGAAAAACCCTAATCTGTTTTTCAGTAACGTAAGGAAGTTCAGTGAGGTTTATGCCTTGGTTAGCATGCATAGGATTAGTCTTAATGGAGCAAAATATGAAAAGATGCACCATTGCTGTTTGTGTATATAGTTCCTTCCTATTACACGTAAGAGCTTCTTTGCTCATTTTTCCTGTGGGATGGAAATATATTCTTAGAAGAATATTACAATATTGCCTGAGGAGCTCCAGCTCTGTTGGCTTGTCCTCATCTCTGCCTGACAGAACTCTGACTGTTGATTGATCTCTAATATAGGTGGAACCTGAATAATTCAGAGCGTTATGCTCTTCAGTATGTGGACGGCCAGCAAGCATACATCACAGAATCGGTGAGTGTGTATGGTACGTTGTAGGGTGCAGTCTTATATTTAACTATTAACTTTGTCCCTGTTGACAGGTGTGGGCTGGCAGAGGAGAAATTAATGTGATATCATCCTCCATGGTCAGTGTAAAATCCAAGTTGACTGCTACAGGAGGGAAAGAACACCTACCTAAGAAATACAGCTCTCCATCCCTTCTCTGTCAGCCACCAGCAGGTTAAGATAGTTTACAGTGAGACCTTGATATCAGCTGGGATTTGATTCCAGGATGTTTTGTGGATACCAAAATCCATGGATGCTCAAGTTCCGTTATATACAATGGTGCAATAAAATGGTGTCCCTTATATAATAGTGGCAAAATCGAGATTTGTTTTTTTCTTTTTTTCTTTGTTTGAATATTTTCAAGACACGCATGGTGGAATCTGTCAATGCAGAATTCGTGATATGGACGGCTTACTGTATTTGCAAGCTAGCAACTTATCTACAATTTATCTACAAGCTTACCTATGAGTTTGATCTAGAGATTCTTTTAGTAGTTCACTTTCTAATTTATTAGCTATATTTATATCCCACCTTTCTTCCAATGAACGTAAGGTGATTTCAAGTCCAGCATTGTATCTACTAAGCCACAATGGCTCTTTGCATATTATGTCAGATGCAGAGTTTTAATGGTACTATTATTTTCATGTCTGTCTTCTCTAGAATCGTGGTGAAATAAAGAATGGGAGCATCCTGCAACTGACCACTGCTCCGGTAAGTTTCATTGTAGGACTGTAAGACCACAAAATTCTCCAGTCTGCTACCTCTCTGCCTATAAGCCATACCTTTCACATATTTTTCATTCAATCTAAGCTGTACGTCATTGTTAAATAACCTAAAATTCTGCTTCCTTATCTGGCGCATGCTGTGGAAATGTAGAAGATTAACAAGCAGACCAAAGACCCTAAATATATTGAGCAGAAACATATCTTGAATAAATGAAAAGATAATATAAGTAGCCTTGTGCCCATAAGAAGTTATACTTCATAAAGTACAGTAATAATTTTTATAAACAAAATGAAAAGGGGACCCAGGCCCTAACACTCAGACCATGATAGCTTGGGAATTTATCTTCAGAGGATAAATCAATTATGCTCCAGTATCCAGATCTTTTAACAAAACAGAGAGTTGTCTTTGTGCCAGATTGCATAATAGATTGGTTAGTCTGCCTTTCTAAAACCCCACAACAGAGCATGAAAAATTGTGTGCTGTTCCCTACTATTTAGTGAATAATAACGAACTAACCCCATAACTAGCAAAATCTTTAAAAAGTAAGTAAAAGTTGTGATTATACTGCAGAAGGAGTGAAGTTATACCACATTAAATAACTAATATAGTTTTACCTGAGATATTATGAAAAACAGTGTGGCGTAGTGATTGGAGTGTTGGATTATGACTCTGGAGACCAGGGTTTGATTCCCAACCTGGCCATGAAACCCATTGGGTGTTCGTAGGCCAGTCACAATTTCTCAGCCTCTGGAGAAGGCAAATGGCAAACCTCCTCTGATCAAATCTTGCCAAGAAGACCCAATGATAGAGTCGCCATAGGGTCGCCATAAGTTGAAAATGACTTGAAGGCACACAACAACAAAAACACATACATGCAATTAGTTACAGTATTTGTAACTAGAGACTTCCAGATTCTGATTTTCAACTATGTCACACTATGGTGTGGCTTCTGTTTCCACTTCCTCTTCTCTATTAATGCTCTTTGGCTTTTTGGTTTCTCTTTCCGCTTATGATTCTAGCCTAGTGTCACACCCTTTCTCCCCCATTTATTAGATAAAAACTAGGGAAGCCCTACTTTTTGCCAGCTTTACCAGATAGCTTTTCATTTTATAGTTTGAACTGTTCCCTTTTTTTAAACGTATAAATTTGTTGTTATTGAATTTTTGTCGAAATTTGCTTATTTCTTTAGCTTATCTCAGGTATTCGCTTAACTTGTTTTATTGCAAACTGTTTTAGTTGTCCTACATAAATGCAGGATATAAATATTAAACTTAGCACTGTACTACTCCATTGAACAGAGTGGGTAGCTGTGATTGTCCTGACATTTAGGACTCTGTTTCCATAACTCTTTATTCAGACTGAGGAGCTCTGGGAGTTGAAGTCTGAAACATGTGGAGGGGCCACATCCCCTAGGCCTGCTATACAGTCAGCACTTCGGATCTTGCAACTGTGCTGGTGCAGATGCATGTACATGAGGCCTTTGGGGAGAATGGGGCAGGGCCATCAGCAAATGTTCCAGTCCGCGGATACTGGTAGCAAGCCTGTAGATGGGGAGCACCCTCATTCTCATGCACATGAGCACATGAACAGCAGATCTGTGCACTTGGAATCTCTGAGAAGTTAGTGCTTTAATTAAGAAGTTAACAAGAGACTTATTGGATAAGATTAAAGGTACCTAGGCTAATATCCTGCATCTCCTTTGCCTTTTGCCAGGGACTGACCCACCAGTAGTAGAGTCAAGCATGGTTGGTTTTCAAGGAAACATAGAGTGACCGTCTTCATTCTTCCTCTTTCATTCTTGCTTCATTCCCATCTCCTCCTACACCATTCTCATCAACCAGTATTTAATCCATGTGGATTGACTAGCCTGCTGCTTCACTGCTTCCAACTCTTAGTGCTGTTGGAGTAATTGTAACAGATGTTCTGACTACGTGGAATGTTCAACATGGTCTTGCTGTTGTGTTCCTTCTAGTTGTTCCCCACTTACAGCAACCATAAGGTGAAAGTGTCATGGGGTTTTCTTGGCCAGATTTGTTCAGAGGACATTTGCCATTGTCTTCCCATGATGCTGAGAGCATGTGACTGGCCCATGTCACCCACTGGGTTTCATGGCTGAGCTAGGAATTGAACCATGGTCTCCAGAATCAAAGTCCAACAGTCAAACCACTATGCCATGCTGGCTCTCCAATATGTTCTGCCTACTCTAAATTTAGTCTGGAGGCAATCAGATCTCTTATCTGTCTTGAAACTTCTGCCAGTCATTTGGTGACCAGGAATTTCAGTATTTTAGAATAATGACATTTTCTCTATCCCCTTCCTTCATTCCATGTATATTTTAAAAACGTTTATTATAAGCTTCTTACTTTATTTTTTCCTCCTACTAAAAAAGTTGCAAATACTTCCTTGATGGAAGAATGCTCTCAATCAGTGCTCCTCAAGCTATCTGATGTGACAGACTCTCAGGGTTTTTTCTTTCTTTCAAATGTCAGGCATTGGTACACTATATATGTGTCACATTTTTATTCTATTCATGTAGTTTCTTGGAAACTTACTGTGGACCAGCAACTCATAGCTCATAGACCACTGCAGAGTAGCAGCTTTATTGCAAATGTGGCCATACAATCACAAAACATGAGTGTAAGTTCATCTTTAAATTTTTTCTCTCATAGGATCAAGAGGCAGCAAAGTTACATGGTGGGATTCAAAGCAACAATCTGGACGTAAAATCGGACTCTCTGAAGAAGTTGGCAAGTCTATCCCGGGACGTTGCATTTGCTCAGGAGTTCATTAGCAGGAATGGTCTCAACCAGCTTTTTCTCATTGTGGAAGAGGATAACACGTGAGTATCAGGAGGGAAGGAAAGCTTTGAATGCACCAGTCTCTCTGTAGGAAGAGCCAGATCGTTTTCTTTGGCTAAGCCTGTTGCTTCTTTCTTGCCTCCTCCCAGAATGTTTTGTGCCGTGTGCCTTCCCAAAGGATTACATAGTATGTCCTATTCAGAGCCTAAGGGGTATTGCCTGACAGGGCAGCCAAGCAGGTCAGTCATCCTAGTGACAAGAGTTGCTTCTTCCAAGCAACTTCCTCCTTTCATGTTTGGGATCTGACTGAAACCTTTTTTGCCACAACTTCCAGAATTTCCCTCACCTTAAAAAAAATTAAAGGGCTTCAAAGACAAGGCCCTCAACACAGCCTTTCCTCCATTAGCTCATTCCTGTGTTGGCCTGCTGGATCTGTGGAGCACGAGTCCTTTGGAAGTGAGAATGCAAAGCTTTTCTGGTTTTTAAGTTCAGGGACAACAGATTCATAGGTTCATGGGTCCCTTTATTTGGGGCACTGCTAGACTACAGAGTTGGTGGCACAATAGTACCCACATAGCATATATAACAGTTTACCTTTCCTGTAACCAAATGGAGGGAAATCATTGTTTTGCTCTGTGGTTTAATTTTTTTATTGTTTTTGTTATTAATGTTTATATCCCACCTTTTCTCCAATGAATTCAAGCCAGTTTACATATCCTTCTCCCCACTGTAGTCTCGCAACAATGTCATCTCCCTTTTCAGGAAGTAGCAGGGCTGTTGCATTCATAAGATTCACTAATAGCCCTGTACTCCATCCCAGAATTTGTTAGTGTACAGCATTCTTCCTTCTCTTCTTCCATTTTAACCTCACAACAATTCTGTTTGGTCGGCTAGACTGGGACTGGAAAACATTAATATTAGATATAAGGAATACAGCTGTTTTTACTGACAAGAATAAAGCATGCATATTGTGTAAATATATCGTGGACAGTTTCCTATTATATCAATTTGCAAAATTTAAGATTTCTGGTCACAAAAGCAGAAGTTTGACTGAGCAAAATTCTATACCTTCTGTTTTTCTCAAATCTCTCTTCACCTCTTCTGGAATTTGAATTTATACAAAAACTTCCTTTTCTCCACTACTCTTTTTCTCCCTCCCTCCCTTTCTTTGTTTCTCCTTCTTTCTTTCTTTTTCTTTCCCACTCTCTTTTTAGGTGTGTCTTATGCATCATTCCTGTGATTTCTGGGTGTCTGTGTCCGAGCTGCACTTTGGCCCTCAAGGGTGGCATTTCTGGGACTCTCTTACCCTGTTTGCTGTCTATTGCTCCAGTATAGGGGAGATTCTAGCATATGCTCTGAAGGCCTTCGTGGAGCTGATGGAGCACGATTTTGTTTCCTGGGAGACTCTCAGTCCAGCTTTCATCAAAAAGGTAATAGCTACCTTGGTATATGGTTCCAAGTAGATCTCTCTCCACTGACAAAACAAAAAAAGAAAAAATACTAAAAAAAATTAGAAAGAAAAGAAAAAAAAGAAACCGGAGGAAAAAAAATAAGAGAGACCAAACGAAAAAAGAAAAACGAAAGAACCAAAGTAACTTTTCTGGGATCTGTTTTAAAAGATATAAGTGGTGCCTTATATGATGGGTTTATTTTGATTCAGAGCATGGAAGAAAAAGAGGGCTTAAATATACAGGGGAAGTTTTGCATCTCTGTTAAGGGGGCATATTTGATGGAATCTCTTGTTTAAGGGGACATCAGATATTTGACTGAAAACCATCTTGTGCTTTAACTCAGACAGCAAAATACCTGGAGCAAACCTGATGCAGAGAACAGCACTTTTTCATAGCCTTCTGTTTACAGGGATAATTTCACTGTCTTGGCTTCCCACCAATTCTTCTTGGAAATTGCATTTCTGTCCTTGGGGAACCTGTAATTCCCAAGATTCCATGTGATTAGTTAGAAACATTACAAGATGTAACTGTGGACAATGCTTTGCTTTCCCCTCCCTTAGTCTGTGAATTTGTGTTCCTTGTTGCAGATTGTCAGCTATGTCAACGTAGTCCCAATGGATGCCTCCATCCAGCAGATTTCACTGGCCATTTTGGAGAACATGGTGCCAACCAGCCGTTCTCTCTTTGAACTGGTCAAGCAACAAGTGACCCTTGAGCGCCTCATCTCCCTTCTGCAAGTGTAAGCACAGAACAACTGTCCTGTTTCCAGATGCCATTTTAGCCTCTATTTCTATCCTTCTGATGTTAATTGCATGGATGTAAGAAGAAACATACATTCCATCACAGTATCTGGGTCTGCAATACATATATGTATCCCATTACAGGGATGGAGAACCTGTGGCCCTTCAGGTATTGTTGGACCCCAGTTCACATCAGTCCCATCCTGCACGGCTGCTGGAGCTGAAGCCCAGCAACATCTGTACGGCCACACATTCAACTGCCAAGCCTTAGGAAATTGTTGAAAACCACTGGGGTGTAGGGAGTAAGTGCTGAGCTTGTCTGTGGAAAATCTAGTCCTCACTGAGTCATGAACCTCCCTGGGTGACTTTAGACTAATTATTACTGCTTCATTGGATGGTTGTAAGGATAAATGAGAGAGAAGGAGAACCACATTGAACTAATTGGAGGAGTGATGGGAGAAAATATATATATAACTGATATGTAAATAAATAGCCTTTATAAATGTGTTTAAGACAGCAGGTACACAGCCCCATTCAAGCATCTCATCTGATCATATACAAAACAATGATTATCTCATTGACTCTGTTGCCTTTCATAAGTTCAGTGCTCCACTGCCTGTTGTCTCATCCTTTGGTACTCTTCTCATCTTCTGTTTTCTGGCCCTGAAGTACAGGTAGCTGCTGGTTTGTTGTACTGAGGTTCTTGTGGGCCATGGCAGGCTAGACAAGCTGGTGCTGTCTAGATATTCTGTACTGCAGCTCCCATCCACTATAACAGCCATCGCTAATTGTGGCAATTGTAGTCCAAAATTTGAAGAACATAGGCTTCTCTCTTCATGCATTCCTGGGAATGCATGAAGAACCTAGTTAAATAATACCAAATATTCATCTAGTCCAGTATACTGTTTCCTAGAACTTGGGAAATTTATTCTTTTGGGCTGCTGTTCTTGGAGCTGTAATCCAAAAGAATAACTTTCCCACGCTCTACTGTTTCTTCCAGTGATCATCAATATATCTGGAGGCTTATATTTGGGAAGCTTACGAGCAAGATACAAGTATAACATTCCACTCTTATTGCTTTCCTTCAAGGGCACAAACTGCACCTGCAACTGAGTGTTGCAGAGTAGAGGGCTCTCTTCAGGATGCCAGTCACCCCATTCCATTCTCTTCCTCTATACCACAGCTCTCCACTCTGCCCTGCATTCTGTGCTGATCCATGGGCACATTCAGTTCTTAACTGGGCTGTTTTAATTCCCTCTAAGGATTCCCATCCACCCACCAGATTTTTTGGAGATATTTCTCCATACCTTGCAATTTCCAGAAGATAATCACTTTCTTATATAGGGTGGATGATGCCACTTTGGCTCATAAGCAACAGTACTCACTGGTTGAATAGTGTAAATAGAGGAAGTGGCCATAGCTTTTGGAAGGTGAAGTTCCATTTGGTTTTGACACTGAGGGGCCTGGGTGAAGGGCAGTGGTGAGATACCATAGTGTCTTCTGAATTTGAATGATGCTCATCCTTTGCTTGCTTGCTTTTTTTCCTTTTAGAATGAATCAGCAGCTGCAGTTAAAAGCTACGGCTCTTCTTATTGCTCTGCTTCTTAATGCCAGCGAGTCAGAGAGGAGGGTAAGGGGCATCCTTTGGTCCCATGCATTTGATTGTCATCAGGAGGGATGGAAGAGTTGGGAACCTTGACTAGGTGTAGAACAGGAGTGGTAATCATATAGCTGTCTAGATAGTGTTGCACTGCAAGTCCCATCAGCCCTAATCAGCATAGTCAGTTGTGAGAAATGCTGGGAGTTGTAATCTATCAACATCTGGAGGGCTGTATGAGTCCCAGATTGGGGAAGGGTCTGAGTTTCTACATGAAGTGGGTGGAACCATCTGCATATTGAAGGTGTGTGTGTGCATATGCACATGAGACAGGGAGAGAAAGAAACAAAACAACAAATAGCCTCATCTTTCTACCCTCCCAGTCTATCCCAAACAGTCCTGTAGCTAGAATAGGTGTGCTTTACTTGTGTATAGGAACTAAAGGATTGTTGGTAGACAGGTGGCATTTGTTCAGGAGATAGAGAGTGGACACCAATTGAGCCCCTGCACCCTGCATAAGGGATGATTGGGAATTGTGTGGCCCTCCAGATGCTGGACTGCAACTCCTGTTAGGCCTAGTCAGACTAGCCTATGGTGAGGAATGGTGTATATGCAGTCCATCATAGGCTCCATACTGAGCATTATATCTAGTCAAACAGCTTCTTTTTACCTTGTCTCTGTCCCCAATGAGTGTACTTGGGCCTTCATTTGTTATTCCCTATTTACAGAGAGGGAAATTGAGACTGAGAGATAGTGACCTGGAAAGTGGAAAGAGGCTTATCTGTTGCATGCACACAAGAGGCTTTCCTGTTGTTTCTGAGGAGAAGAGCTAGCAAGCACAGGGGTTGGTAAATAGCAACTGACCAATTTGTTTATTAGAAATTTGGCAAACTATGACCGAATGAGGGAAATTACTTCCACATGGGGTCTTATATCTTTAAAAATCAGAGTTAAAATAGAGTTAGAATATATTTATGGATTCTTAAAAAGTTTGTATAATACTGTATGCATTTGTACATGCATGTATATAAAATCAGTGTGGGAAAACTAATAACTAGATCGTCACCTACTTGGAAATGTGACTTTTGAGGACTTTTCCCAAGCAGCATGGCCAGTGGTCATGCTACCTTGTTAGTTGGAGGGAGGCAGTTCTCAAATCTGTACTTTGTTGTTTATATAAGAGAGAGTATGGGGCAGTGGTTAGAGCATCATGCTAGATTAGGAACAGCTGGGTTCTCTGGATGACTTTTTACTAGTAACTTTTTTATTTTAACTTGTCTACCTCACAGGGTTGCTGTAATAATATAGGACAAAGGGAAGATAAACTTGAGCTCCTCAAGGAGAGGTTGGGGAAAAATGAAGGTTTAGATCCAAACGAAGCTAATTGAACTTAGGTCCAAGTAAAACCAGTGACTCTTAAATTAATATATGGTTAACTTTTTCTGTTGATCTTATGAAAATCAAAGTTAATCTAATTTGGTTTGAATCCTACCTACAATAATAAAAAGTAAGGGTGCCAAATAATCTGTGGAATTCACGGACCAGTCTTGGTCGGAAATGTTGCCAATTGCGTACAGAATTTAAAACCTGAATCTTTGCACAGGAACAAACACTAAGATCAATGTTAGATAAAAGGAAGGTGGTGCAGTAGGGATGGGACCATCTCATTGCCTCTTTTCCATTTCTAGGACATGATGGAATATCTGGGAGAGAAGAATCTTAGGCAATTTATCCACAAGGTGGGCATGCAGGTGACGTGTGTGTGCGTTTGTATGGGGTTTCTTGTCTTTGTTTTGTGTGGCTGATGTAGCTCCAGTGTGGCCTTCATTTTGTGCTTTGCTGCCTACAGCTGTCCTCCCATTTTCACCTTGGGAGATGGACAGGTTGTCCGCACTGTATCCTGTTGTGGGGATCTAGAAGATCTTATCAGAGTACAATAGTGGGGTGGTGCTGGTGCCTGACTGATAGAATAATTGGGAAAAGTTACTTTTTCTTGGACTAAAACTTCCTGAATTCCTCCAGCCACGTGGTAACTGACCATGCAGGGGGAAGGGTATTCTGGGTGCTATTGTCTTTAAAAAATAACTTTTTTAATCTCCTGTGCCTCTCTCTGCCTTCTGTAGAATATTGTCCATGCTTCGGAGCCAATTGGAGATGAGATGGCCCACTATCTTTATGTGCTGCAGTCGCTTACGTTGAACCTATTAGAGCGCAGGATGAGGACCCCAATGGACCCCTATTCACAGGTCCCATTTTCTTTTCCCTCTTTTAGGTTTATAGTGTGTGTGTGTGTGTGTGTATAGTGGGGAATTGGAAACCTTAAATAAAAAGAAAATACT
Source organism: Urosaurus nigricauda (assembly GCA_034509955.1). Lineage (NCBI taxonomy): Eukaryota > Metazoa > Chordata > Lepidosauria > Squamata > Phrynosomatidae > Urosaurus > Urosaurus nigricauda. Next base: position 17,436,647 of record JAOEGL010000013.1, read on the forward strand.
AAAACCATAGGATTCCACCGCTTTGATTTCCTGGTCCAGTCCATGGGTTTGAGATTTTCTGAAGTCCTGTGGTGGTGGTGGGGAGGGAGCACACCAAAGCACATTTGCTATGTCAAGCAATGTCGCTTTCTTTTCCTTGAGCATCCTTGGCTTTTTCTTTGTATTAACCATGATTGGACAGGAAGAGCCATTGTGCTGTCCCTACCATTAGCTAGAGCAAGGCAACCATTTCTGCCTGTTCCTTGTGAATGTTGTAGTTTTTCTCTCAGGCAGAGGAGAGAGCTGTGTTAACCACACAGCCTATCTGGGCAAACTAACCTCTTTCATTATTCCATCTACCAGCTGAGTTACTTTTTGTATATTAACTAAAAAGCAGGTGCCATCTTGTCCTTTATCTTGGAAAAAGGGGCAGGTCTGCATAACATTGTGGAATATAGATTTAGCTCAGGCTTCAGAGAAGCCTCCGAAAGGCACTAGTCTTTTTAAAAATTGGGAAAGCCTCCTGATGTCTAGCAGACAAAAGAGAAGGAATAGTGCTTTCAACCCACCCCACCCCCAGAAGTCTGCTGCATATTTTTGGTGGGTGCAGAAAAGGAATCTTCCCTTTTCTGGCACCCTTCCTAGTTTCCATGCTTGGAATTGAGGAGGAATAGAGCAGTCCAATTCTCCTATGACAACCCAGCCTGTATGCTGTTCTTTGTCACCCTTGACTGTCAGGTTGAGTACTTTGCATCTAGGAGATCCTAGGTTCAGACCCTGGCATTTCCAGCTGACCAGATGAACTGTGACTATATTCTTTGCACAGGAACAGAGAGAGCTGCTTCAGTCACTGCGGCACGCAGCCTTTGTGTCTGAGAATGATTCCTCCACTGGCAGTTCAAATACTGAACGTCGGCATTCCCTTTGCTCTAAGGAGTTCCGCAAGCTTGGCTTTGTGGTGAGTTAATTGTTTTTTGTTTTTTGTTTACTTTTGTGAAAATCTTTATTGAAATCTTCTGCTTCATATTACAAAGAGAAATAGCCTAGTCTATTAACAATAACATAATGCAACATTATGTCTCCAGATGCTACATTTGCATTGTGTACTTTCATTCTGAGAGTTTTTCTATTTCATTTGAGTTTTTGCTCAAAGTCCAAAATAGCTAAAGTTGTATTATATCTTCTCCTTTCAGAATAATAGTAACCCTGCGATGGATCTACACCGCATTCCTCCAGGACTACTTGCTCTAGACAGCATGGTCTATTTTTCCAAACACTTTCCAAGTGCCTACAGCAGGGTAACTTAAGGATTTGTTTTGCTTCTGGGGCTGTTCCTCTTTCCTGATTAATTGCCTCATTCTGGGTTCTTCCAGTTAGCAAATAGGACTGGATATTCATAGCACACCTTTTAAATTTTTCCTGAAGCTTTATTTCTGGTTGCCATTTATAGGAAGAATTCTAAACTAGACAGAATAGTGTTGTGACCTAACATTGTAATTCTTATGTCCTAAATACAATTGTTAGTCCAAATTAGAGAAGACTAGAGAAGACCCATTGAATCACTGGAACTTATATATATTTTGACTTCCAGATGATTTAGTTTAAGTTGGGATTAATTCAGTCTTGTATTCCCAGCATTGTTGTCGTCCTGACAACTTGTTCTGGAATATGCTACCTGAAACAATTGCTTTGTGTCATTTCATGGTTGGGCCATTTTCTGAACCATCTGGTGGCCTGAGAAGGTGCTAACATTGTTCCCCCCTCCCTTTCTCAGTTCATTCTTGAGAACAGCAGCCGAGAAGATAAACATGAATGCCCATTTGCCCGAAGTAGCATCCAGCTTGCCTTCATGCTCTGTGAAATCCTTCATGTTGGAGAGCCTTGTAAGTATTTTCCTTCTCTCTGTATGCAGTGCTCTTTCCCTGTCTAATTCAATGAACACACTTCATGGATGTACCCAGAAAGAGTTTATTTGAAAATCATCATCACAGTAGCACTTCATTTGCCAGATCTGAGTTATCAATCTAAACTTTGCTTCTATGCTCACTCTAGATTCACTCCCTCCTCCTTTCACATTCCATTCCCATGAAAAGCCAGGCAGTGTATGACCTTGGCTCACACACAACAATTCTCCACAGATGCTTATCCCCTCCCATACCCCCCCAGGCTTCCAACATGGCTTTAGCTTAGCTAAGTAGAACTAACTCTAGTGTGTCAGAGGGAGCCCTGACCCATGTCTCTTACATCCACCCCTGGATATAGCTTCTCTCTGCTCACAAAGAAAGAAAAGGCAAATTCTAACAGCAAAGGAATAGAAAATTAACAGCATCAACCCAAATTTATAATCATCAAGTTTACAGAACATGTCAGCCAGTCCTAAGTTTGTCAAGGTACATCTTATGGCAGCTCTTAATCAGTTTAGGAGCCCTAATATGAATGCCCACCACCACTCTGAATTTTATTCAAGGGTACTCTGGGACCTCTTGCTTTACTGTCATATTTGGAGGTCCAGAAGTGAAATGAAGAAGAAGAAGAAGAAGAAGAAGAAGAAGAAGAAGAAAGAAAGAAAGAAAGAAAGGGGGGAATAACTATTCAGCCATTATGTTGCTCCATTATTACAGGCTCTGAGACAGCCCAGGCCTTCTATCCCATGTTCTTTGGACAAGAACATTTTTTCGAGGAACTCTTCTGCATCTGCATCCAACTGTTAAACAAGACCTGGAAAGAGATGCGTGCTACACAGGAGGATTTTGACAAGGTGAGGCCTAACTGAATCTCAGTGTACTGTATTTTTTTAAAAAAAGGGTAGTTGATCTCTTTGGTCAGATTGGTCATATATCGTTTCCATCTGGTTGGCATTTTACTTGCCTCCTCAATTTCTCAATGACTGGACTGGCCATCCCAGGATATTTAAAAAAACAACCAAGAAAATGCAAGTGTGTGTGTGAGCAAGAGTGAGAGAGAGAGGGAAAGAGACAGATAGATGGTAGAAATTGACCAAGCCCTCTCAGCTGCTTCCATCTGAGTTAATTAAATTCCCTTATTTGAATATTAACTGTGAGTGCCTTCCAAGGACACTTACATTTTGGGTAACACCATGCATAGCTCAACACTGTATGACCTTGGTTTACACACAACAACCCCCCTCCCCTTACATCCATAGCTACAGCATAGTTAAGCAGGCCTAATTCTTAAGGTGGCAGAGGAGTCCTGAGGGGTGACCAGTCACACTGTGACCCAGAATATTTAGGTTTTTAGTCCCACCAGTTCCCAGAAGTCCATAGCTTTGAAGCATGGCAGTTAAAGTAGTGTGATAATATATTACTTCTGCAATGTAGATGCAGCTCTGGTTTCCTTAGCTACAGGGTATATATGGCTAAAATATGATACAATTCAGTCTGAACTGGGGTAAAACAAGGATGAAGCATGCAATTTTTATTACAGGGCCCCACTTTGCTGGGGTGAGGGTAATTGGGGGAGCTTTCAAGGATGATGTTACATTCAGGGTTAAAGGATGTTGTGACACCTCAGAGTAAGCAACTTGCATGAGGAGGTATGGGAGCAGACTCAAGGTTTTTTATGCCCCAGTCCTGGAACTCCCTCTTGAGATTCCACCTTGACAACAAAATGGAAAGCTTTAAAGGCAGGCCTTTCGTCTACAGCACTTCAAGAACTCTCCAAGTTCTGTCTAAGAACTTACACTGGAGCTATAGCTGATGTTGACATGTCATCTTTTATTCATTTTGGAGTTGCTTAAGTGCAGGAGCTAAGCTCAAGCTGTTGGTGCAGGCTTTGGCCTGGCTTCTCCTTGAATAATAAAGCTGTTGGTTCTTCAGCCTCTGAGTCTATATCCAGAACCATGATAGTGTTGTGTGATAAACAAAAGGCATCTGAGTGGGCTGAGGAGGACACTGTGTTGTCTATTTATGGGACGACTCTGTGATTTTTGCAGGTGATGCAAGTAGTTCGGGAACAGATCACTAGAACCCTAGCCTTAAGACCCACTTCACTGGAGCTCTTCAAGAGCCGAGTGAATGCCCTAAACTACAGTGAGATTCTACGTCTCCGGCAGACAGAACGAATGCACCAAGAGGAGATCCTTGCTGCACCAGTCCTGTGAGTAAGGAATCTTACTGTTTTGTGTATGCATGTGTGACCCAAGTGATGAACCATATGCAGTCAATATTAGCCCTGTTTTGCAGCAACCAATATACCACCATAGAAAGTACTGTTACTTCTTCCATTATATTTTTGATCCAGAGAACTGAGGGAGCGGCTGAAACCTGAGCTTCTTAAGCTAATCCAACAGCAGAGACTCCTGCACCTCTGTGAAGGGACGCTTTTCCGTAAAATTAGCAGCCGGCGCAGGCAGGGTAAGTCATAGGGCTGCAGACAAAGTGACCTTCTCAGTTGTGGCAAGGAAAGCATGTTTCTGAATATTTTGAATTAAAAAAAAATAACTCTGAAAGGTTCTAATTTCTAAGCAAGTTGAGTGATTTACAAGATGAAAAGCAAGCATCAGGGGGAGAATTTAGTTCAGGAGAAGGTAAATCATGACCTACTAGTAAACCATTGGGTAATTTTCAAGAAATGGACATGGATTCCTCCCTCCTAGTTTTTAATAACAATAACAAAATAGCTCCCCACTCTTAATTGTACTATTAAAATGAAGAAAACTTGGTTATTTTGTGTGGAAGAACTGTCATTTCCATTTAGTTTTGGTATTTAAGACCACCTTTTATACTATATGACTTTTGCACTATCTCCGGTTTGTGGATTTTAACTATGATCAATTAGCAAACAAAGTAGGTTCCTCAAGCCTAATGTCTGCCCATCTGATAAACCTCAGGACTGTAGCACTGATCCCAGTGATGCTCTAGGACTGAGTTAAACTGTACTGATTGGCATATATCCTGAGTCAACAGTTTCAAGATGGTTTTTGGATTAGCTTTGGGTCCCATATGGGAAAAAAGTGACATAGAAATTGATTAAATAAATAAACCTGACTGGATGAGCAGGCCAGATTATTTATTTATTTAGAATATTAACCCTTCAGACAACAAGGCTCCCAGGATGGCTTATAAATAATTAAACTGACAGTTCCCACCCTCATATCTAAATAAGATATGAAACATAAGAAGAAGTGGCAGTGGAGGAAGGGATTAAATACAGCAGATGATCACTGCCCTTTTCTCCCTCATAGGCCAGAGCAATGACAAATGGAGAGAGCGTCTCTCACTAGCTGTTGGGCCAAGAAGCTGTGCCTGGCTGCTCTTCTCTTCCACAGAAGCCAGAGCAATGGCAGTTTGAATGTGGAGAGAGGGCTCTCACCAGCTGCTGGAGCCAAGGTTATCAGATGCACCTAGAGCTGCGTCTAGCTTCTTTTCTCTTCTTCAGAGGCCAGAACAATGGCAGCGGGAACATGTAAAAAGGATTTTTGTCTTATGCTCTCCAGGCTTCAAGCACAGAATTAGATTCGAAAAATATTGTCTAGATAGTTCACAGGACAGAGAAGCAAGAGCTTGGATGTCTTAGGTTCTTTATACTTTGCTTTTGGAATGCAGAATCTGAGGAAAGTTTTGTATCGTTAGCCATACAAGCTAGAGGCAAGAAATCCATACTGCATCTCCTGCTAGAGGAGCTCTTGTGTTCATCATCTATATTCTGTGACTGTTGTCTTGTTTCTTTTTGACAGATAAACTCTGGTATTGCCGCCTTTCCCCCAACCACAAATTTCTGCACTATGGAGATATTGAAGAAGGCATGGAAAGCCTGCCCATTGAGAGCCTACCCGAGAAAGGTACATGGCCCCATCCCATCTGTATTCTTCAGTATTCAGGAACAGGTGTTTGAAGCAGAATAGCAGAAGATGGTCCCAGAATTTGCCCAAGTTAAGTTACAGGACATACTGCCTGAAGTCTAGTCACTTTGGCAAATGAGGCTAATTTGTTTTTCCATTTTGAACTGTAAAAATATAGTAAGAAGAAATTAAATAACTAACAGATTTCTGCCCTATCATTATATTCCAAATTCATTGCCTCATGCATTTCATTCCTCCTTACAACAGGGCCAGTCTTACCAGCTTTACCACTTCTAGGACAGTTGGCAAGATTGCTTTTGTTTTCTGAGTTTCCAGTTACTAGAGGAAAGAAATAAAAAGAGGGAGATGCCCCTGTGCAGGAATGAAAAGAAAGAACCTGCAAAGAGGATTAAATGATAATTTATTAAATCTGGCATGCTTTGAGTAAAATCTTTATTCAGATTGTACACAGACAACACATTGTTTGGTTTTGCAGTTTCCCTTGAGAGTGTCCCTGATTAAATATTTAATCAAACAGATTAGGCTAAATAAATTCTAATTTAGTACATCTTTGAGATTACTATTTCTCATTCTCTGCTGCCAAGAAACTTCCCGTCCAAGTTCAAGATGTTGACACTGACATTCAGAAGCCTCAGTGGCTTGGGTTGGCAGTGACACTGAGAACTTGAGGGAGCATCTGTCCCTGTGTATGCCTGCCAAAACATTCAAGAGGTCTGTGTCTCACCTTTGGGAGTAGTATACTGTTTGGCAATGCAAGGGAGCGCCTTCTTGGTTGTGCTTCTGTCGTTCTCAGTGGTGTCCCATGTGGACTGAATTGGCATTGATGTTGGACATATTTTGGTGTCAAGCCAAGACTTGGCTGTTCATTTAGGCTTTATTGGGCTCACTGATATTTTTTTAAAAAATTGTTATTGTTTAACTATTGTTTAAATTGTTAGAACACTGCTTTAAATTTTTTTAAATTTATTATTCTCCACTCTGAGATCTTTGGATACAGGGTTGTATAAAATGGTTTTAAGTGAACAAATAAATCCTCACCATATTATTAATATTCAAAGACACAGCCCTGCTAGTCTGTTTCAATATACAAAGAGGTAAGAAAATTTGGGAACAACTTTGAGACAGGATTCCCTTATATCTTTAAATCCCCACAGTTATAAAAGTTCAGTTGGGCATCTAGTGAGAGAGGTTCTCCCCCCTCTCTTTTCTTTTTCTTTTTACTATGGCTTCTAGAATCCCCTAACCAGCATGGCCAGTGACCTTGCTAGCTGGGAGATTCTCGGAACTATAGTCCAAAAAGTCACACTTCCAGACTTGATCTAGAGATAGAAGATATTCTCCCTCATTATTTTTCTAAAACCGTGGTCCCCGAACTGTGCACTTTAAGAGATTTTGGACTTCAGCTCCCAGAAGCCTCAGGCATGTTGGCCAGTAGTCTGGAATTCTGGAAACTGAAATCCAAAAACCCTAAAGAGCACAATTTGGGGATCACTAGGATGACATTTTCCAGCGATGGAGGTGGAAACATCCTATATCAAATATAACTCGACAGGTATGTCCCTGTGCTTTGGCAAGATTAGTTTTCCAGTTGGGAACTGTTATATCAGGAGTATATATTCTCCTCTCTCTCATGCACACATCCTATTTTGGCTTGTTGTGAAGGATCAAGCCAGAAATAGATTAATTCAGATGCTTTTGTCCCCCAGTGAAGCGGGCTTTGGTTGTTTTTGGGTCCTTGTTTAGTATTTAGTGGAGGAAGGAGCATATGTGTCAGTGTGTAGCTCTTTGTATGCTAAGGGAGTATTAACATGGGCACATTTATATTTACAGTTCCTGTGGCAGACATGAAAGCGTTGCTCATTGGTCGGGAATGCCCACACACCAAGGAAAAGAGCTCTGGAAAGCAGAACAAGGTCAGCCTCTGTTCCAGCCCTTCTCTCCAGTTCAACCCTATCCAAATGGGAATCCTTCAGACTCCTCTTATCCTCAGCCAGGGCTAATGCTGGCTGCAGATGTGAGTTCCCATCCAACGCATCTGGAGGGTTCCAGGTTGAGGAAGACTGCTGTAGCCCTTGTAAATAGAGGCTTATTCTGTGTGTATGTATACATACATTATTACACACATATATGTGAGCTTCCTGCTTCTTGATGCTACATATCCTTGCAAGTTCTTCCATTGTTTTAAATTGCATTTGAAAATGTTATTGTTTATTGTGAAATGAAATAATATTAATTATTATTCACCTTTTTTAAATTTATATAGTGCTGTAGGTTTACACAGTGCTTAATTAAAACATTCGTTGATGTTAATCATTTCAATGCAATTTGTCAATGCAATCCATTATATTAATTGGTAATGCAATAGAAACTTTAATTTTAAATTTTAAAAGCCTAAAATTGCCCTAACCACACACAAAAAGCAGAAAATGTTAATTATTACATCATTATCCTTTAAAAATAAAATAATTGCTTTTAAAAGTAACATAAAATTTAAGAAATTAAGAGTAACAAATTCATTTTAGCACATTATTCCCAGGCTCTGGTTTCTACAACCATATGAACCATTTCCCATTAATGGCCTTACCTTTCTTTGGTAGAGGGACTGTGTGTTCCTGTGAGAAAAAGGCCACGTTGATGGCAGCGGTGCTGCTGGTAGGGTCTCCCATGTCAGACAGACTTTTGCTGAGGAGCCAGACTAAATTTGCCAAACAGCTGCTGAGCAGCAGCAGTAGTGAGGGGTTACATTGGCAGAGGAGCAGGGGCACAATAACTAACACTTATTAGTACTGTGCAGAAATAATGTAGGATCAGACACAAAGAAAGGAGTCAGAAAAATTGGAGGGAGGAACATTGACAATTTAAGATATGCAGATCATAGAATCATAGATGACACCATACTACTACAAAATAGCAGACTTCATTTTTGTTGCTGTGTTGTAAGCTGCTCTGAGTGTTCCTTTTACAAAGACAGGATGGAATATAAGCATCTTTTAAAAAGGAAATAAATAGCTCAGAAACTTTCATTTCTCAAAAGTTGGCATCGAGGCTATGATACTGACAGCAGCATCTAAAAAACATGTATAATATTTGGCACAGTGTGTTAACATGGAAGATTCCTTTATCTTGTTAGTGGCAAGAAATGAAGACACTGGCTGAGCAATGAGAAGAAAGTGTGAAGAAGCCAGATAAAGAACCAGGGTTGTGCAAGGAAATGGAGGCAATCCCAGTCTTGGATTATTTTTATTTCATGGGAATTCTGTACAAAAGTCAAGTTTTAAGTTCCATGTGCCAAACCGAACAGGCCTTTGCGCTCTGTCCTCACAGTTGCCTTGTGAAATGAGTCAGACAAGAATGTGTGATTGGCCCAGTGAGCTTCATGGCTCAATGTGGAATAAAACCTGGATCTCCCAGGTCCCAGTCTAATAAACCACACTGGCTCTCAGTAAATAGCCATCCTGGATAGTACCTAGTGGTAGGTTTATCTTCCATAAGGTGATCCAATATCCTTTAAAAGATATTAAAGTTAAGATTCATTTCCCATCTCTTTTTTTGCCTGGCTTCCAGGATCTGCTGGACCTTGCCTTCTCCATAAGCTATGATGTTGGGGAGCATTTGAATTTCATTGCTCCTACACGGTACGAGGTAAGTAGCCTCCCTGGAACTTTTCTGTCTAGAGAGCATGGAGGATTTTTTTAATTGAAAAAAATGTGCTCAGTAAAACTGAATTTGGGACATAAGAGTAGGGATCATGTCGTTGTTATCTGCTTTCAAGTTGAATCTGACTTATGGTGACCCTAAGGGTAAATTTATTGTAGGGATTTCTCGACAAGATTTATTCAGAAGGGTTTTGACCTTACTGCCCTTGGGGCTGTCGGGCACTTCACTGCTCCCATTCCTGCTCAAAAGTGCAGAAAAACGTCTTTTCCACCACTCCTGCTCAGAACCAGCCATGGGCAGTGGAAGTACGCAGGCTTTTTAGGGGCAGGGGACTTATCTAATAACAACTTGCTTTAGCTGGCACCATTCAGATATACTACTAGCTTAATCATCCCTAGCAAGCATAACCATTGAATAGCATGATGGAACTGTCTATCAGATGTCCAGAGGGGGAAATGTGCTAAAAGGTTGGAATTCTAATAATTCTCCAAGCATTATACAGACAAGGAAATAGGCTCACACTGTCCCCCCTCCAGTTTGGAACCAGAGAGAGGAGGCAGACATTTATTCGACTATGCTTGTACCATATGACTGTACAGATAAAACACAGCTGAATTTTCTGGTCCATATTTGAGACTGAGAAGGGCTTTGTGTGTGTGCTCTGGCACACATGCCATGGGTTTACCATGGCTGCTCTGTGGGGAGGAAGGTGACTCCTTCCACTTCAGCAGGTGGATCAGAGCCTGTATCGGTGCTTACTACCATTCCCTGAACTTGCATCCTCCAGAGGAAGTGACAGCTCACTCTACCAGGAATGATTTCCAGGGGGCTTGCTTCCCCACATGGGAACCAGAAAGTCTTTCTATATTTTCCTGCCTAATAGGAGCAACCCACCCTATAAGGTATTCAGCCCTTCTCTGCTTGAAATGAATATGTCATGGGGTAAATACCAATGTTCTTTTCTCTTGTTCTTCAGTTCTGCTTGTGGACTGATGGCTTGAATGTGCTTCTGGGTCGAGAAATGCTGAGTGAACGGACACAGAGTGACCTGGATATCTTGCTGTCTATGGAGCTCAAGCTGCAACTGCTGGATCTGGAGAACATCCCCATCCCAGATGCCCCGCCTGTCATCCCGAAGCCCCCCAGTAACTTAAACTTCTGCTATGATTTCACCCATATAGAACAATAAGGGCTACTCTGGCTAGCATTTCCTGCCTTTAGCCTCGAGCACAGCGTATGCTACTTCTTTAATGCTCTAGCACAGTTAGGATGATGCTCCAAACTGGATTAGAAATGTGCCATGGGCTTTCCCCTCACCTTTTGTCTACCATTTCCAAGTTTTGTCATGACATCAGAATCAGGCCAGTGGTGATAAACACTAGGCTGCCAATCCATTTAAAACTCAGATCATATTTGAGATTCGCTTTGACTGCAGAATAACTAATTCAGACATCACAGCAAAAGAAATTGCGGAAAACTACACTTATCAGAAAGTGGCGAGAGAAAGAACTGTGCTAACCTATGGTACTTTTTTTGTCCTTCAGAAAGTCTGATTCTTTTTTTAAACAGACAAATGTGCATATGTGTATATAGGCTTAGATGATCTCTTTTCTTGCAGCTGCACAATTTGAGATAATCACAGAATTTAAAAGATTTTAATCTGAATTTTTTTTTTAGCCACTTGGGATCATAATATGAGATGGGGAATAGAGTTTGATTGCTATCATCTATCCCTGGCTCTCTACAAAGCCATATCTGTGCCAAGCAGTAAAAAGTTACAGGGAGCGAGAGTGCTTGCTTTCTACAGATCCTGGGTTGTGTTCTAGAGACCTTATTCCAGGAGTGTAATAGGCAATCACATAGATTATAATCTGGTAGGAAAAGCTAATGTTTTTACCAGCAGATTTCACCGTTAGTTCTTTAATGCTGTTTTAATCATACAGTTCACCTGTTTTATGTCAATTAAGGGAACTTGGAAAACATAGGTAGGTTTCTGTCTGCTGTTACATGTGAGACTGGTAATTGTCAGAAGTGTTGCAAGAGGTGAAAAGGTAGAAAACTTTGTGTTGGTAGCACAAAGCCTGAGCTTTGCTTTGGGGGATGGTGAAGGCTTGGCATCTTACTGTTGGCTTTGACTTCCTCAAGACAGAATAGGAACAGTCTGAGGTTCCAGTTGCTCCAGTATCTTTTTACTCACAGAAACCAATTAGATGCCTCTATTCGCTTGTAATCCTCCAATTTGTTAACCTTTGACTGTAGAATCTACCAAGATTTGGGAGACAGAGTTGTCTCTGTGCTTTTCCCAGGAAGAAAAGCAATTTTCCACCCCAGTTGTTTTGTCCCCAACCAGTTTCCCACCCTTTCCTTGATTTTATGTAGCCTGAAATGCTGTTGATATTGTCCTGCCTTTTGCTCTGTTTTGCAAGGCAGAAGCTAGCACTTTACATAACTGGCTCCTTGCTGTATGGGAAAAGTGGGCCATACAGGTACATTTCTGATCTTTATAAGTAACAGGAGAGCTAGGGAAGCAAGACACTTTGTTCAAAAGTTGTAGCACCAGCTTTCAGGGACCTTTCTTTTCATTATCGCTGCAAGCAGTGTACGAAATGGGGAAAGGTTTCTGATGGTTTTTCTTCCAAGAATGCTTCCCTTAGTTGGTTCATAGAAGTCCTTATCTTAGGGGGAAGAGCTCTGAACATGAATCAAAGTTTTCTTGATAACTTCTTAAGGGTACATTACTTGTAGTATAATCTTTACTTTTGAGCTGCTTCCTAAATTCTTTACAAAATGAAGGTGGATTGTATGACTATCCAAATAATTTCTCTTGCTGTCATATTTACTATGCCTTATACTTTGTATTCTGCTCTTGCTAGTCATAGGGAAATAACAAGGAACTGTATAGGCACTGAAGCTGCACCTGCCCACTGGCTACCTTCTTGTACTTCCCAGCCTTTGAAACTTTACCTAAAGAGGAGGTAGGAACTTTTTTTTTACATGAAAGCCCGAAATCTCAAGAAACTGAAACTTTTTGCAGACAGCCTCCTCCATCCAGTGATTAAGCAACTCATGATAAGCACAGTGTCTGCTTGTAGCACTGCTGAAGTAACTCATGGGGTGAGTAATATTCAGTATCCAAGATGGAAGTTGAGTGTATCAAATGAGCAGGCGGTTGTCTTAGATTATTTACTGGGCCCTTTCCAAATCTATGATTTCACACAGTAAAATGGCTTGGCCACCACCAGGATGTGACTGCTCTCTCCAGCTTCTTGTAAGATGCAGATTTCAAAAGGGATTTCTCCAGTCATTTGGGGGCTATGATGGTTTTGGGTAATACTCTCATGAGGAGCCATTTTCTTTGTTCCTGGTTAGCCACTTGGGAAGGTAAATGTGATTATTTTTATGTGAAGTCTGTGTATGTATATGTACACACACACACATATACTTGTACACATACTACATGTTTTTTCCTACTTGTGGCAGTATTTGCCTCTTTAGAAAGAGTCCATAGCACTGGATTGACCATTTTCCTTATCTTCCAGCTTGTGCATTAATTATTCTTGCACCATTGTAAATGCCCACTGACTTAAAAGGAAACCTCAGTTTCTTTCTGTAAAGGGACTTCCTTCCTGCTCAGGTGCTTCTACTGTAACTTGTTCACTGTGGTACTGCCGTTGGCAAGGCCTTAATAATTAAAAACAAAATTAAAAGGAACCATTTTCATTTTGGTGTTGCTTTGAATGGTGGAACCTTTGGGATGGCTGCGTCCATGCTTTGGAGATTTCTTTGCTTGCTGTGGCAATTTGAAGATACATAATGTTTAGCAGGTCACAGCTAGGCTCAAGAAAGGCCACTGAAGATTTTCTCCAGCAGTTACAACTTACGGCCCTCCAGATATTATTGGACTGCAGTTTCCATGAGTCCTAGAATAGCCAATTGTGAGGGGTGCTGATGTCCATATCCCACCTCCCCAGTTTTGATTTTTAGAAATATTTTTCAAATAACAGCAGCAGCAGCTCTTGGAAATACAGTACACTTGCATGTCAACTACAGTAACTCGTGAGAGATTACTGCTAGAGTAGCCCAGTTGGACACATGGAAATTGGTAGGAGTTCAGAATGTTAGGTTTGAAAATGAACTGATAATTCTAAACTGTAGAAAGTTTAATTCATTTATCATCAGCAATAATATTTGGAATAATTTAATTAGTAAATTATCATGAGTATACCCAATATTTAAGATGTTACATTAGAGAACACTGCATGAGAGTGGCATGGAGGTTGTTACTCTTGACCATAGATGTCATGTGTGTCTCCTTGCCAGTGATTATCTGACCTTCATGGAGGAAAGACTTTGTCTCTGGTCTTCAGTTTTAATTATCAGAAAGGTAATAGATCTCAAAATCCAGTGCTTTTAGAACAGGTAAGAGTCTTTTATTAGTGCAACGGCAGTGTCTGTTAATAAAAAAAGGCAGCAATGTGTAAGCAAAGTTATGCAAAGAGGGAAGAATGACAAGAGTGGTAGAACTCTTACATTGTTCACAGGAAGGAGCTAACCTTGACTCTTTCATTATAGAAGCATCTCTTCATTGCTCCCTGAACATAGCAAACATTACTTTGGCATCAGCGGAGACAGCAGTCCTCCCAATGTGATGCTGCCAGTGATGTGTACAGAACAGGCAGTGGTATATTGAGGGAGGGCCTTGAAGGAAGAAACGCCAATGGATGTGGACTGGCAGTTGAATGTAGCTATTTCTCTTGTCTACAGAGAAGTCCCAAATGATGAAAGCAGGGCTTGGCATAGGTGCTCTGGCTGTGTACATTTTATGCAAAAAGTAGCTATCTTACATAGCAGCCACTGTCTTGCTTATTGTTGATGGTTTTTGCCACTGCTATATTCTCCCTTGCGTCAGATAACTTCTTTCAGGCACAAGATGAAGTTCTGCATTGAACTTAGGCCCTGGGTTGATGGTAGCCTTGCTCAATGGCCTGCTCTAGCAAGGAGGGTTTCTGAGGTTCACAATCTTGAGAAAAGGGTTGGTTGATTTATAGAACCACCAACTGGCCAAGGAACAACCAAGGCAGAAGCTGTTTCCCAAGGATACTTAGTCATTCACAGCAGGAGCTGGCACAGGGGGTGAGGAGAGCCATGTTGATTATCTGTAACTCTGGGCCTACACTGGGCCTCAGAGAGTAATGGAAAGGTCTGCTCCACCCACAAAACGGGACTGAATGCTAGTCTGACTCTGTGGAGGGAGGTGGGATTGAAAATGTTCCACATCTGTCATGCTAATCTTGCTGCACATGGAGACATCTAAACTTTTTAGTTGCTGGCACTCTTGACCAACAGCCTTCAGAGTCCTGCAAGAGAAAATCCAGTCATTTGTTGCTTAATAATAATAATAATAATAATAATATTTATTTCTAACCCGCCCCTCTGAGCGAGCAATTGGGGCAGAGTACAGCATTTAAAAACATATACAGATTAAAATATTACTATCTATACAACACATAATCCACCTTAAAACAGGATTAAACTATCACAATTAAAACAAGTCAAATCTAAAAACAGCGCATTATACCTTTGTCCCCAGCATTACCCTGCTCGAGAAAAGCCTGGCTTTGCAGCAGTTACAAAAGTGTAACCGCTACTCACATCACTTCCCCCACTTGCTAACAGCACCCATGCTAGTAACCTTTGGACTCTGGATTGCTTCTTACCTAGGTGTTAACTGATTACAGCCGGAAACAACAAGATGTTGAAGTCTGTGCAGACAGCCAGCTGCCTCCACAAAGCCCTTATCAGTCAGGTTCACACAGTGACTCAGGGACAGGTGTTCCAAGCTTCGGCAGTTGCGAGCGATGGCCAGAAGGCTGTTGTCTGTGATGTTGGGAATGAGGCTGAGAGAGAGGTGGCGGAGCTCAGGGAAGCAGATCACCTGGGAAGGAAAGACAGAAGAATGATGCCAGAGAAAACAAACTGATGGGGGGCCCTCAGGCATAGTGAAGGAGGATACCTGAAGGAGCATGTTGCCAACTAATGAAAAGCTTTCTGTTTTAAACTGACCATGTTCCCATTCTCTTTCTCTCTCATGCAAACTAACCATGTGACTTAGGTCACTTCCCCTTTGGGACTAATTGACATTCTCCCAAAAATATTTTCAACTGAGCTGTTGTGTTTCCATCTTCCTGCGCTTTCAACTTTCTTTGGAAAGATGGTGAAATAAAATTTTTACCTGAACTATTCACTAGCTAGATTAGGATATACCTTCTATGTAAATATAGATTAAAGCCATTAATAATTTTTTTTGTTTTGTTTTAAACTGCAAACTACGTGTTTGTTGGGGGATTTTTTGGAGTCAGTCTCAGTTTTTAGGAAAGCACAGTTAGACAAGAGCACATTTCTGTTTCTCTGCTAATTTAAACCTACACTCCAACAGGCTTGGCTTTTGACATTTTTTGATATTCAATTTTTTTGTTTTCATAGCAAAGGCTGAAGCTTAGGAAACTTAAAGTACTCCACACAAATGCAGTGTGCAAACCTTGGCTATGCTCACATCCGTCAGCTTCCCACAAGCTGTCAGGTCAAGCTCTTTCAGGCGGGTCAGGGCACTGAGAGAGGCTTGGCGCTTTTCTTGGCCAGCTTGCTTGGCAAGGTCAATGAGAATCTGACCGTCTTGCTCCAGATCTTGTGGCGGTGGCTGGAAGAAGCCCATATTGCCAAAGTTCCTGCTGAACTTTGGGCCTGCATCCTTCTGTCAAGGCAACAGAACATTAAAAAAAATTTTTTTTTTAGAAAATAAGTAGAATAGTGCATTTATTTTAAAAACAAATAAAGCCCAATATAATTTATAATACAAACTTGCAGTAAAATGTAATAAAACTAATAAAACTGGGCCCATGCTTGTGTTCAATTTGCCCCATGCCAAATTCCTCACTCCCACTGATGGAGAAGCAGCCAAATCCTTTCCCAAATCCTCCTAGATGTATTCTCTTGCAATAGGCTCCCAGCTCACCATAAAGCTGTTGGGAAATGTTTCTCCTGGCTAAGAGGAAATTAATGTACTGAATTAGGAGAGAGCAGATTCTCATTATGGACTCCTTTGAAAACAGGTTAGAGAAATATGCTTCTTTTCTCTAGCACCTCCATGATATAATTACCATCAACAATGACACCAGTACAGTGTGTAGAGATGTCATTCTTCACTGTTTCTTGTTGCAGGAAGGTATGAGTAAATTTAGAAATGTTCTTCCTCTTGCAAGAAAGTTTTTGAAAGGCAAAATGTTTACGAAGGCTATCCGCAAATTTAGAGTTATTCTATGCAAGATTCATACATGGCTCCCACCCAAAATTCTGCGTAGAAATATTGTTTGCTACCCCAAAAATGCTGTCTTCATAGCAAAACAGCCACATGAGAATTTTGTGCAGAATAAGTCCTGAACTGGGAAGATTGTAATAAGATTCTTCTTATCAGGGTTTCTCAACACTTAAACACATGTTTTTTCAACAAACAAAATATTTTTTAATATTATTTCCTGCTTTAACTAAATGCACCGCATTTCTTCTCCTCACTATCTCACAGTTGCCACAAAAGCACATGTGTGTTTCGCACCTCTATAGCACGGTCGCGCTCCTCTTTGGGTTCCTCAACCCCCAGTAGGCCCCAGTCAGTCAGTTCTTTGCACCAGGCCAAACGCAGGACTGTCAAGAGCAAGAGGTGAGAAGCAATAGCTTGGATGCTTCTGTTGCCAAGAGACACACAGGATGAGAGATCCAGAACACGAAGGCTCTTGCTGAGGGCTTCAGCTAGTGAGAAGATTGAACTTTCCTGTGGAAATGGGGGGAAAAAATCAAGCTTTTCCATTTATTCTGTTTAGTTTAATTTTCTTGATCCTGAGTTTTTGTGCGATGGGACAGTACCTTCAAACCCAATTGCTTTTGTTTTTTATCAAGTCAGAATCTGGCCCATCTAAGACCAGTTCTGTACACTTGAAATGGCAGAAGCTTTCTGGGACAGGGGAGACCAGTTTCTGGGCCGCCAGCTGGCGTTGGGGTGTAACTCCCATCATCCCATGGAATGATGAAGTTTAATGGCAGCTGTAGTCCAACAATATCTGGAGGATTACACATTACCACCTCTGCTCTAGTGTGTGAGGCCCAATTCTGTTATGCAAGCAGAATAGGAAGGGATAGTTGCCAGTCAATGTAGCAAAAGGGTGGGAAATGTTTGGCTCTCCAGATGGTGTTGGACTAACTCCCACCAGCCCCAACCAGCACTGAGCAGTGATCAGAGATTATGGCAGTTGTGTAGTCTCTGTAAATCTGGAAGACCAGACACTGTGCACCCCAGATTAGAAGGTCAGGCTTGAATGGACTATGAGGTCTGAGTTCAAATACCCATTAAGACAGCACTAAGAGCTGATAGCCATGTTTAAATATTTGAATGGATGTCATATTGTGGATGGAGCAAGCTTATTTTCTGCTGCTCCGGAGACATCTTAAGGAGGTGGGGAAGAGAAGGTTAAGAAGTGACATACTGGAGAAGGAACAAGCTTGTTTTCTGCTGCTGCAGAGGCTAGGACATGGAATCATGGATTCAAACTATAGGAAAAGAGATTCCACATAAATATTAGGAATACCTTCCTGATGATGAGAGCTGTTTCACAGAGGAATATGCTGTCTCAGATAATCTCCTTCTTTGGAGGTTTTAAAAAGAGGCTGGATAGCCATCTTTCGGGAGTGCTTTGATTGTGTATTCCTGTATGGTAGGGGGTTGACTGGATGGCCCCTGTCTCTTCCAACTCTATGATTTTAAGTCATGAACTTCATTAGGTGACCTTGTCATCTTTATCTCTCCATCTAACCTATTTTGTAGGGTTGCTGTGGGGATGAAATGAAATGGGACAGAGGACTAGGCACACCACCTTGAACCTTTAGGTCAAAAGGTAGGATATCGTCATACATTTCCCTTATCAGACTTAAAACAGGACCAGGGAAGTTGTAGTCCTCCAAGTGTTTTGACTACAACTTCCATCCTCTCTGACCATTGGCTATACTGGCTGGTTGATGGGAACTGGAATCCAACAACATCTGAAATCTACCCAGAGTAATTTACCCTAGAATTTACCCGTAGTAAAGAGCAGAAGGCAGCATTCAGGGAGACCAGTCTGGGCTGTCTCTTTACAGCACTAAAAGCTTTCACCAGTTCACTGCAGCTCACAAGACTGCATTCAGAGACATCCAAATGTTGGAGATGCTTCAATTGTGAAATCCTTTGAAAGCCAGCTTCAGTTACACGAGGGAGCTTCCCCAGATGCAAGCATTGGAGGGCTGGCAGCCTGGAGCAGATGGTCAAGACAGCCTGGTCAGACAGCTCACAGCAACCACTCAAGTCCAAGCTGGTTAAGTGAGACTGGTGCTGACATAAGATGCTTACAGTCTCATTGGTCAGATCCCGGCAGGCCTGCAGTACCATCCCTTCCAGGCACAGGTTTTCCACTTGGGCCAGAGACTTCATTGCTTGGCTTGAAATGCTGGTTCCACTCAAGTCCAAAACTTTAATGCTGCTGGATCGCTCTCGAAGAAACTGCAGGAGGTTGCGGAAGGACAGCAGAACCGAAGAGTTGTAGTTATTGGAGCCACAGTAAGCATCGAACTCAAAGGTAATGTGGCAGCGAGCAAGGATGAGCTTGGTCAGGCATGGAGAGCAACTGGTCAAGCGATTGAAGGTAAGGTCAGACAAGTATCGCACACCAGACAAGTTAAGCTCCTGCAAGTTGATCAGAGTCTTACGGACTTGCAGGCAAGTCTCTTCTTTGGCGAGCAAGGCCCCTGACATAAAGAGGCTGTTGCATCCGCTTAGATCCAAGGCTTTGAGGCATGGGCAGGCCAAGAGGAGCTCCTCAAAGCTAGTTTCTGTTAGGCTGCTCCCATGGAGGCACAGGCTGCGCAGGTGTGGCCCCAGGTAGCTAGCAACGTACTTGATGACATCCCGAGAGGTGGTAGAGCCATCCAGGTTTGTCATCTTGACATTGCACACGCGCCTTTGGCCCAAACTCTTGATGGTTCTCAGTGAGGTAGAACTAGCAGGAATGTTGTAGAAGAGGTTCTCCTATGATTGAACAGGAGTGGGATTGTTATTACTCATTTATACCCTGCTCTTTTCCCAATAATGGGGCTCAATGTGGCTTACTAATTATTAATATTTATTAAAATTGCAGATGACACCAAATTAGTGGAGTCACTAATACTCCAAAGCACAGGATTGGTCTTAGGGTTGCTGGAACGACTTGAAGGCACACAACAACAACATATTCTAAATTCCTTGTCTTCAAAGTCCTTGAAGATACTATTAGACCTGCTACAGGGGGAAAAAAGTAAATAACAGAACAGACAGTTGTGTCATGCCTGCCTTTCTCCTTCCCCTCTGCAGTGAGTCTGCCAACATTTTTGGGAAAGATTTACCGGTAGATTAGAGACACAGTGCAGAGAGAAAGAATAAAGCTGACCTCCATTCCAGTTTTAATCAGACCAGAAGATTTGGTCCTGGATGCATGCATGAAAGGGTTGTAAATATGTTTGAATATTTTGATGTATTGACACATTTCTTGCTGGGAAATAGATTGATCAATCCAATTGCAAATCTCTTGCATCATGTGTGCTTTGGCCCTTGGGTGTATTGAATGTTCCAGCTCCACTGCTCTTCTGTGATAACCCATTTTAAATAGTTGATAGCTTTGTAGAGGGATCAGTCCTACTGCATCCAATGAGAAAAGCGGGTTGGTCATCATAGCATGTTGAAATACTACTGCTAAATCACTATGATTCTAATTATTTTAATATCATAAAGTCGCCTACTTTATGTGATCTCTTTCTGGATCCCCCTTTAGTCCTCTGGCATCTCTGCAAGATCATAGAAAGTTTCACTTCTTATTTTGAAATAATCAGAGTCAGTTATTATACCCGAACAGGAGGAAATCTTGCTAGCGTGAGCTATGGTTTAACAAGCCAGGTTATTATATTAGACTTTGGCTCTATTTGTTCATAAGAAGACACTCTTGCGGGTTCAAATAGGGGAACAAAACTAGGACATTTCCTCATAACAATCCTCAAAAAGAATATGAGATCCCTCCAAGGCTAGAGAATCCCAGCTTCTCATTCACTTAAGTAGGGTTAAGCTTTATGTCTGAAAGAGATCTACAACTTACCAGCAGAGCAGTCGCACAGAATTACAAAACTCACGAGTGAACTGCTGAAAAAAAGAGGTTTTTTTACCTGGCGAAGGGAATCCTGGGCTGCCAAATACCAGGTTTGGTTTACCATAGAGGCCTCTTTCCTGTCAGGGATGGGCAGGAAGCTCAAGATGTAAGTGATAATCTGAAAAAGAAAGAAAGTTTGAAGATACAACACTTATTTTTTATTAGTAGTAGTAGTAGCGAGGAAGAGAAGAACTTGTGTGAAATGTAATGCCAAAAGCTGGAATCGGGGCAGTGCAGTGCCATTCATCGCTCTGCTTCATAAAGGAAAATATCTTGGGCCCCGTCTTTTCTTTTTCTTTCTCTTTCACGTCCCTCTTCTTCTTCAGCTGCATTTTTCACCTATGACAAGTGTAAGAATCTTGTAACCCTCCAAATAAGGAAGCGCAACTCCTAGCATTCATCTCTATTAGCTGGCTAAGTCTTTTGGGAGTTGCAGTCCAAGAGAAGGCCATGTAATTCTCATCCCTGGCCCAAAGAAAAAGGTCATTTAGACCTAGAAAGGTTTACACCAAATAAAAAAACCCGTTCCTTCCCAGACACTCTGTTGCTGGTCTGCCTTTGTGTACAAAGATCGTGTTTTGTATGCTGTGTGATTTACCCTCTGGAAATCTTTTTAAGCCTTATTATAGCAAAAGAAAGCCACATCCTTAACCAGGAAGCTCAGAGAAGTGTGTAACACAAAAGATTTATGTTTATGGGCTGGTGGTTCTTCGATGCGCTGCATGCGAAGCCGCCTTTGGAGACTCTTCAAAAACATCCGTGTTTTGGAAGTCTGGGGCTATACCTTTCAGACATTTAGCAAGAGCTGGACATCCGGAAACGTGTTTCACTGATTCTTAAGCTTCTTCGTCTTCATCAGTCACAATGCTGGCTTGACAGCAAACAACAACCGTGACACCTGCCCCATCCCCAAACCACAATGTCAAGCCCTGAAAAGCCTAGACTAAGCCTAATGAGACCCCTTTGGCTGCCTTCTGGCTCAGTGCTAGGGAATCCTGGGAGCTGTAGTTTCTTGTGGCTCTGGAGCTTGCTCTCTCTCTCTCTCTGGCAGAGAAGGCTCAAGGTTTTCATTACCTTTTTATAGAACGCTCTAATATTCTTCATAAACCCAGAGCACACTGCAGGAATAGCCCGGTTTCGCGTCGCTTTAATTGCCCTGGCTCAAGGCTATGGAATTCTGGGAGCTGGAGTATGTTGTGGGGCTTAAGCTTAACTCTATCTAACTCACTGCTATGGAACTCTGGGAGCTGGAGTTTGTTGTGGGGCCTAGGCTTAACTCTATTTGACTCACTGCTATGGAATTCTGGGAGTTGGAGTTTGTTGTGGGGCCTAGGCTTAACTCTATTTGACTCACTGCTATGGAATTCTGGGAGCTGGAGCTTGTTGTGGGGCTTAGGCTTAACTCTATCTGGCTCCAGGCTATGGAATTCTGGGAGCTGGAGTTTGTTGTGGTCCAGGCTTAACTCTATCTGACTCACTGCTATGGAATTCTGGGAGCTGGAGTTTGTTGTGGGGCCTAGGCTTAACTCTATTTGACTCACTGCTATGGAATTCTGGGAGCTGGAGCTTGTTGTGGGGCTTAGGCTTAACTCTATCTGGCTCCAGGCTATGGAATTCTGGGAGCTGGAGTTTGTTGTGGTCCAGGCTTAACTCTATCTGACTCACTGCTATGGAATTCTGGGAGTTGGAGTTTGTTGTGGGGCCCAGAGCGGAGCTCCGCTCCGCTCTGGGCCCACAACAAACTCCAACTCCCAGAATTCCATAGCAGTGAGTCAGAGAAAGCGTTAAAGCGCTTCCAAACCGGGTTATCTCCCCAGTGTGGGAGCCTTACCTCAACCGGCAGCGCCTCCATCCCTCTCAAAGGAGTTGAGGCCTAATAGTAGTAGCTCCTCCTCCTTTCCCCTTTTTCCAGTCACTCAGCACAGCTTCCCCTCGTCTCCATGGAGACGGCGCAAAGCTTGCTGGGAAGTGTAGTCTCTCAAAGCCTGAGAAGGCCCCGCCCACCGCGGCGCCTCCTGATGACGTCACTAACTCCGCGCCGGAAGTGTGATTGGGGGCCAGGCTGTGTAAGAGACTGTCAAGTGGCCAAAATGGCGGTGAGTTTAGGGGCCTCCTCTTGCAAAAGCCCTGGGTTTTTAATTTATCCTCATTAGTAGTATCCTTTAATTAGGTTATATTGTATATAATTAGTTTATATTTATATATTGTGTGTGTGTGTGTTTGTCTATATATATATATACGTGTGTGTGTATGTGTGTAATTAATAAATAATTATATATGTATATATAATATTATGCTTTAATTATTTTATGCTGTATTTTATATTGTTTTTTTATTGTATAGTTGCATACATATATATGTATATGTGTATTATACTTTATTTTATATTGTGTAGTTGTATATATCTATGTATGTATGTATAATCATATATATATATGTAATACTTTATTTTATATTGTATATCTGTGTGTATATATATATAAAATTATATATATGTGTATAATGTATATATATATATATATATGTATAATTATATATGTATATATTTTATACTTTATTATATATTGTATTTTATATTTTATCTTGTATAGTTGTATATAATATATATTATACTTTATTTTATATTGTATTTTAAATTTTATCTTGTATAGTTGTATATAATATATATTATACTTTTTTATATTGTATAGTTGTGTATATATATATATTTATAATTATATATGTATGTGCATAATGTGTGTGTGTATATATATATATAATTATATGTGTATATATATTACTATACTTTAAATATTTTATATTGTATAGTTGTGTGTATATATATATATATATTTGAATAATTATATATGTATGTGTATAATGTGTACATATATATATAATTATATATGCATATATATATATATGTATAATTATATATGCATGTGTATACTGTGTGTATATATATATATATATTCATATATTATTAAATTATATTTATATTCTGCTCTTCCCCCAGAACTGGACCCAAAGCAGCTCACAACATTAAAAGAACAATACGCTTAAAAACATAGAAAAGCTAGATATTATAACAGAATTAAATTGTTACAATATTAAAATAGATTGCTGATTTTATTATATCTTTATTATTTTATATTAATATTATATTAATATTATTTTATATTTTATATTATACTTTGCTTTAAAAGCCACAAAAAACCTATGTTGCTATATGATTGCCTTAGTATTGATTCAAATTAGGCTAACCTTTTTGTTCTAATATTTTTAGCCTTTCTTAGTTAAAATACAGTTTAATATCAGTGAATTTGGGATGTGCGTGGACGTCTAAGCCAACGAGACTTTCATCCTGTTATTGCACGACTACATTTCCTTTTTCTTTTCATTTTCAGCCAAAAGGAAAAGTGGGAACCAAAGGTAAAAAGCAGATATTTGAAGAAAACAAGGATACCCTCAAATTCTACCTACGGATCATTCTGGGAGCTAACGTGAGTGTGTGATATTCTTCTTCAAATACTTTTGTATAGTGAACAAGGCTTGCTTGGGTATTTTGAGCAGAAACATCCTCCAGTACTGAAAAATATTTTTTGTTCTGAATAGCTTGCCTTCTGTGGGCCAAACTTTCTTGCCTTTCATCAAGAGATGGCTAACATCTCTGGGTTTCGGCATGGATTGATAGTAGATCAATTGAAAACCAGTTCCCAGTGGTTCTGGCATTGAGCCTGGGAAGAGGAGAGTCCTAACATCGCAAACGTGACATCTTCTCTTGCAAGCTCACATAGTGCAGACATAGCTTCTAGTAATAGGAATGCCCTACGAGGTGAAGTTTCAGGATGCCTCATGTATGCGATAATGTTGTTAGGAATAGTGTCTCACTTGATGGTAGCAGTGAGTGAGTTGCTGCTTCTGTGTTGTGGTACATGAAGAAATGCTCCCAAGGAACCATATGTTATCGTTGAGCCTTCTAGAGTATCCTGTTTTTCATGTGGAGCCTTATTTTATTTCTTTGGGAGGCTGTGCTCATCTTCTGGCTTTCAACACATTCCTCATAAAATGCTAGGATTCCTTCAAAGCTTGTCTGCCTTTTTTGCTTACGAGATGCAAGGAAATTGGACTCGTTGTCCCCCTCTGCTGCAAGAAGGGAGTAAAGTACTAGTATTTGCTTCTGTCTGACTCGGGGTGCTCAATGCAAAGTTACAGGAGCTGAGAGGTAAGAAGAGGGACACACATGCATTATGTTTTCAAGCCCTTCAACTCCAAATCCAGACCTCAGTTTGGACTTATAAAGAGATTGAAAAAGCATCTGCATGCCAGTCATCTTTTCTTGTTGACTGACTACTTAGTTTCTCTGCCATATTATGAAAAAATATAATTGAGGTCCAAAAACATTTTTATAGAAATGGTATACTATAGAATCAGTGGGCTTGTCTCTCAGGATTATCGTAAGTTAAATGGGAAAGAGGTTGTAATCAATATGCATCTTCCTCAACTCTAGAAGAACAGACAGGATAACAAACATCAAAATCCCAACTAGCTACTGTGGTTTTCTGAAGTACTCAGCCCATAGGCCTTTCTCACTTTCAAACAAACAAACAACCCACCACTAGCTATCAATAGCAACACAAACAGCCGTGCCCTTGTATCTAAGAAGAAGGAAACTTGGTATGAAGTTGCCATTTCATAAAGTGCTGTGTCTGAAGATGAGAAGGTGGTTTTTACTTTTGTTTCCTTCGGTTTCAGGCCATTTATGGAATTGTAAACCTTGCAGTTTTCTATGTATCAGCAACTGTCTGGACATGGGTGAGTCTTGCAGATCTTAAGCATCTTAAGCCCTGTTGAGGGCTGTCAATTACTCTTGCACTGCTTATGCTGTAAGTTACTCTTGCACTGATATGTAAAAAAAAATAATGTGATGGGGGAAAATAGACCCGTTTGTTTCTTCCTGAAAGAGAAGGAACATTTTCTGGCCTGGTTGAAACGTTTCTTTGGCCACTTTTTGAAATAATTTGTTCATTAGGATATAAATAGAGCTTGGCTGTAGCAGACAAATGAATCAACTAGTTCAATGGCAGTCTAGAAACAACACTTAAAGCCAAGAGCTGCCCCCTACTCTTATGTCCCCCCTTTCTCCGCGTTAAGATAGGTGCGTTTTTGTGCCCTTCTGTTTTTAGAACGGGAAGTCCTATATAGCCCTCAATCAGTTATCGTGCAGGAATTTGACTTAACCTCCTTTTCATGTGAAAGAGTTTTCTGTACAAAATTTCCTACTTGTGTGTTTCATTGGATGATCCTAAATTTCAGTAAGAGAGGAATGCTCCACTTTCTTTCCACCATATGTAATTTTTTAAAACTTGTGCTATGTTGTCCTCCTCGCACCACCACATACGTTTTACAAAACCAAAAAGCACTAAATGTTGTATTATTTCCCGGTAGGGAAGTTGACCCAATTTAAAGCTTAGCAATATTACTTATTTGAATTACAGCTACTAGAATATTTGAATGTTCAAGGTGCTTGCTTGTCATATTTGCCAAAGAAGAGTGTTGCAACTGTGACTTGTTAATTTATTGGCAGCTGACGCTGTCTATTTCATAAATCTATAGCTGGGATGGGCAGTTTGTGGCCCTCCAGATGAGGGACTACAGCCATCCTTTGCCATTAGCTATGCTGACTAAGGCTTATGAGAATTTCATTCCAACAACATCTGGAAGGCGACAAGCTGCCCTCCAATGATCTGTAAGTTTCTGAGCAGTTTATATACTAGAAAGCGATTTATATACTAGAAAGGTATTAGACCCATTGTTACAGACTGCTGGGTTTTATGCATCTCATGGCTTTTTAACTTTAATTAAACCCAGAGATTGGAAACGTTTTAGAATATTTCACATTGGCCCGGTCCAGCATACAGGCTGGGAAATTTTGGGAGTTGCAGTCGAAAAATCATCTTTTCAAGCTCTTTTTAAAAATATTCACTGAGAGTTGGGTGAGGATTCAGTTGCTTTTCCTGGCTGATCTCCATGTTCTTATTGTAGATTGCATTTGTGTTCAGCTTGGTTGTCTATGGGGCCAGTTACCGCTCCATGAGCTCCATGGCGAAGCCTTCTTTTGCGGATGATGGCAGCCTTGCTGATGGTGGAATTGACCTGAATATGGAGCAGGGGATGGCAGAGTGAGTGTCTACTCCACACAAGTCCAGGTGAGCAGGACCTGCTGCCTGAGCACACACATAGATCAGGAGATCGTAGAAAAGTTGCAGCATTTGCTTCAACAAACTGCTCTCTTCAAGGGAATACTATCATTCCCTCTGTGTGCTCTCAGCTGTTCAGGGCTCCCAGTAACTAGGAAATGTGGAGCTACTGTGCACTTACTTCTCATTTCCCCCCCAAATCTTTTGCCTTTTGTTCCCCCCCAAATCTTTTGCCTTTTGTACCATATTTTGCTATTTTTGCTTTATGTCTTTCTAGCTGGCGCAGACAGAAACATGAGAATATACAGATCTGACTTTTTGGGAGGGGTGACTGGTTTAAACCAGATAGGGTTAAACCAAATGACTTTTTAAAAAAAATAATATTTTTAAAAATTGCTTTTTCATGTTATTTTTTTAAGCCTGGCTATTACAGTGTACGACAGTTTTCCAGTGCTCTTACTAAAACAACAATTACCATTTAAATTTAAATATTTTATCTTTGATAGTTTATTAGTGGTTGTTCATTGTTAGACAAATATCCAGTGTCAATTGCTTCTTCTTAATCACTTTATTTTATAGTGTAAGAAATGTCATTCAGTAACAAATCCATCAATTAATATAAATCAAAACAACTTGAATTTAAAGACCACTTTTCTTAGAGCAGTTATTATTTAAGCTAGTGGCCATCATATCTCAACTGCATTTTGTGACTTAATTTTCCGATTTACTTCTATATTTGGTATAGTTAGTCCCACACGTTAGTGGAAAACCCCCCACAAAAAACAATTTAAACCAAAACCAAAAAGAAAAAAGTTTTTTTTTAACTGCCTTTTTTCCAACCCTGCTCTTCAGCAATAGAAAAAACAGTGTTCAGTTAATTGAAAGTTAGTATGGAATTTATGTTACACAGAATTTAGATTTTGGCGAGTCTGAAGCCGACACATTTCTGGGCTAGTATGAGGGGAGATTTTTCTTGCTGTCTTAATAACTTTAAGTATGTGTGTTGTATAGATTGTATAGAGGAGACTGGAAAAGAGTAAGCAAATATCATTACAGAGTGATATTTAGAGGCTAGAAGGTTTTGGAATTATTGTTTGTAAAACCACAAAATTTAAAGTTGGAAGGAATTTTGGAAGTCTTCTAATCCATCTTCCTTATCAATATAGGAATGATGCAGCTACATGATTCCTGATAAGTGGCCATCGAGTCACTCCTTCATATAAATTGAGAATGAAGGCCCACTTTCACCTAAGACAATCTGGTTCACTATCAAACTCTTACCATTAGGACATTTTTCCAAATGGTCAGCTGGAATTTACTTCCCTGCACTTTCTATTCATTTGTTGAAGTCTGAGCAATAGAAAACAAGTCTACCCTTGTACACCTTTGCATGCAGGAGACAACATTTCCTAGTATTACTGGGAAAACTTTTTCCTGAAACATTGGAGAGCTGGTTCCAGTCAGTATTGACATTACTAGCCAGGCTGACCAATAATCTCACCTTGTATAGGGCAGTTAATTATGTTGTTATATAAATATTTAAAGAGCTGTTATGTCTTTTCTTAAACTTCTCTTCTCCATGTTA
Organism: Urosaurus nigricauda; assembly: GCA_034509955.1. Lineage (NCBI taxonomy): Eukaryota > Metazoa > Chordata > Lepidosauria > Squamata > Phrynosomatidae > Urosaurus > Urosaurus nigricauda. The sequence goes on from JAOEGL010000013.1 coordinate 17,465,123, forward strand.
AACTTAGCCTTTTCAGCTGTTCCCCACAGAACTTGGTTTCCAGATCCCTACACCAGTTTGCTTATTCTCATAGATGTGTTCTAGTTTGCGCTCCTTAAAATGTGGCATCCGGAGCTCGATACAGTAATATAAATCAGTGACCCTTGTCCACAGTTCCAGATTTTTCAGCATTATTTTGCATTCATACATTTTTGACCATGCAGCATATGAAACAGCCTTCCTACCCCCTTTCTCCTATTAGAATTCCACATCAAGACCAGGTTAGTTCTCGGTAGCTCTTCCTGCTCATTTGCCTTGAATGGAAGGTTTGGGAATCTCAAAGATAAGTTTAAGCTTTCTGCTCAGTTCTGCACCAGTGAAATATTTCTCTTGTGTGTTCTTAGGCATCTGAAGGATGTGATTTTGCTCACAGCCATAGTCCAAGTCCTCAGCTGTTTTTCCCTCTATGTTTGGTACTTCTGGCTCTTGGTAAGTCCTTTTCCTAGTTCATTTGTTCAGCATGTAATGAAACCCTAACTTACCTTTCCTGTCCTTGTTTGTCTGCCAATTCTAAACTTGTGGTGCTTATAGGTTTTGCATGCAGATACTTATTTGTGGGGAAATCCTGCAACCTTTATTCCATTTATGTACATTCTCAGTCAACATTAGTCTTCCCTTCTTTGCAGATAACAAATTCCTTGAATAAAGTCATGATCTTCTTACGCATTACAAAGACAGGGAAATTGTCCTGTAGAGAACAAGAGATCGATAACTTTAAGAAAGAAAGAAAGCGAATCTGTGCAGGACTTCCCTGTCATACTGAAGGAGCAAAGAATCTTCTGCTTCACTGTGTTTTAAAACTGTAGAAAAAGTTTCCTTTACTTTTTGAGATTGGAATAAAACAGGAGTAAAATGGTATAAAATGTTTACTACCTACATAAGTATAAACTTTAATTTAGTGTTCTCCTCCAGATCCTGCAAGTCTTTTGCCAGTGCCTAGTGCTTTTCTGTAGTGAGTTTGCTGGGTACTTAGAAAATCTGTCAATTCTTTTATGTTTCTTGTAGGCTCCAGGGCGGGCAGTCTACCTCCTATGGGTTAACATCTTGGGGCCATGGCTCACCGCAGATTCTTCAGCCCCCAACCAGGAACCCAATGAGAAGAAGCAGCGCCGGCAAGAACGCCGACAGATGAAGCGTTTTTAGCACATGAGCTCATGAGCATGGATGTCATGCCACATTTTGTCTCTCTGTGGCTGTTTATCAGGGATGATTTTTTTTTAATCAGTCAAAAAACATCAGGGGCTTCTTCTCTCTCCAGCTCTCCCCATATCTCCCTCCACCATAATAAAAGTACAGGCTAAGACCACATTACTTTGGCATCACCAGGCAGATACTAGGCCTTCATCTGCTTTTGACAAGGGGTGGGGACCCTGGAAGATTGAAGGTGTGTAAATATCTATAAAGTTATGATGTAATATGGACATGGGAATGGACATATTGGAGGTTTAAAGAAATGACACATTAAAAACAACAACAAATTACAGAATCTGTATAAAAGTTCTTGTGGATGATACTGATTTTATATTAGAATAGTTTTATTTTCACAGCATATTTGCCAAATCACACTCTAGGTGGAGTTGTTATGTAAAGCCAAAATATACAAAACAAGCAGTAAGCCAAACAGTAATTGAAGCCAGCACTCATTAAGAAAAGGTCACTTCAGGGAAAGAGAATAATGCAAGGGTGTTATAAATAGATGTTGAAAGACTGGGTGATGTTTGGTGCACAGTAGAACTCTAGTAGAATGGGGATGTAGCATATTGTACATGGTCCCCCAAAAGACTATATATTTCATTCACCTCAATGGCAGAAGGCAACTGAGTGAGGAGCAAGTGCTAGTACTGCAATCCATTCCGACAACCACTAAGCTTTTTTTGCTTAACTCGGTAAAACATTGATCTTCCTGCTTAAGTGATCAATGTTGAACTATATAGAAAAGGTTAAAAAATAAATCTTCAGAGGGAGGAAATTACCACCAGGGAAGTTTCATCCTTGTTCTAAGCCTGCATTTATTTATAATACAGCAACGTTTTGGCTGTTACTGTCTTTTTGCTTCCTGGAAGAACAGAGGCAGCAGTGTCAACAGCTTCAAATCCTTTATTATGTGTTCTTTTACTAGCCAATCTATTTCAGTATGTTAAAAAAGGGAGCATGGGTATTATTACAGATATATGCCTTCTTTATAAAAAAAGGAGAATAAGCCACTGTAGTACATTAGAGAAGCAATAGTGTTGTGCAGATGCTTCTCTCAATTTTATATGTTAAGCAGTAACTGCAGTGTGAAATTGAAGGCTTTCATGGCCAGCATCCATAGTTTTTTGTGGGTTTTTCAGGCTATGTGGCTGTGTTCTGGAAGAGTTTATTCCTGACGTATCGCCAGTATCAGTGGCTGGCATCTTCAGAGAAATTCAGAGTAACTGCAGTGTGTCCTTCAGTACTTCTTTTCCCAGACTGAAAAGAGGGGAGAGAAAGAAGTCAGGACAGGACTCAAATGAAAATACATTTGCATTTTAATAAAACTTCATAATGTTATGTCCTATAATCAGACAGGATTAGCTCAGAGTTTAAATCTGCACATGAACTAGATGGGATGTTTAAAAAAAGAGATAAAGGCTATTGTTGTTTCAAGTTATTTTCTACTTCTAAGGCAAACTTATCACAGGATTTTCTCAGTAAGATTTGTTCAGTGAGGATTTGAGAGTGCGTGACTTGCCCAAAATTTCGATAGCTGAGCAGGGATTTGAACCCTTGTCTTCCAGAGCCTTAGCTCAACAGGCAGATACTACATCATGCTGACCAGCAATTCTGTAAAATCTCCTAACTTGGCTATCCCATTGTTCCAAATAATTGTTGGAGCTTTGACTTTCCTCTTTTGAAACAGATTGTTGGCATGTTTGCTTGAAGTAAAGTTAGAGAGAAGCGCCATGTGGATTGAGAGTCGTATCGGAAATATTTGCGAGAGAAGCAGAGGAAACCAAAGCCGTCTCTAATGAGAAAATCATGTGAAAAGGAATTCTCTCTTTTAAAACAAAGCCTTTTGTGGGGAGCTGGTCAGAAAGGGGAGAATGGACCCAAGTATTTTCCTTGAAATGTGATTTACTTGGCTTGCATCTGATTAAGATCCTTTCGATGTCTTTTTTTCTTCTTTAACCTCAGTTCCCCCCCCCCCCCCCCAAGTCAGACACTTCATAATGTGTGTAAGGATTTCAACTTGAGCATGTGGTTTATTGTTATGGCCTGACAGGGCATGGTCTCTCTTAAGCTGTAGGCCAGAAGGGGAGTGGCGAACCACTTGTTTTTAAAATATTTTTCACATTAGATTTCTACCAGCATTTTTTGGATTACCTCCAGTAAGTTCTATTTCAAGATTTGTTAATGTTTGCCAGGCAGCGGTTTCCTCCAGTGCTGCTAGGTGGGGCTGAAGAAGTTGCCACTGTGTTCCTTAGTAAAGCATCCTGAAAGTGACAGAAGAGCAACAGTAAGGGAAAGGAAGGTTTTTCTCACCCGGGGCTTTTGCTGCCAAAGATATGCAAGCACAGTTTGATTCTGCCCTGGCAGAAAAACAAAGCGTCTCTGTGTGTGTAACTTTGCCGGAGCACTGAGGAAGCTTTTGAATAATCTCATGGCTGTAAGTATGACCAATCTGAACACAAATGTAGGAAAATAGAATTCCATTAGGAAAATGGCTTTTATACTTACTTTTGTATCTTGATATGCTTATCAGTAGAGGGCCAGTGTGGTGTAATGGTTTGAGCATTGGACTGTAACTCCAGAGACCAGGATTTGATTCCCAACTCGGCCATAGAAACCCACTGGGTGACTTTGGCTAAGTGACAAACCCTGTAAGAGGTTTGTCTTAGTGTTTTCACAACTTGGAAACAACTAATCAGTAATACTATGGAGTTTATCTTATGACAGAATTTGGGGGTATAATGCAATGGCAATCCGAATGCAATCATGGGGTTTCACATTATTGTGTATGAGTGTATCTCACGCAATTCCGGGCAATGGGAAGTCATTCCAAACGCAATCATGGGGTTTCACGTAATTGCGTATTAGAGTATCTCACACAATTTTGGGCAATGGGGGGGTCATTTTTGGGAAATGGGAAGTCATTCTGAATGTAGTCAGATTTCATGTAAATGCGCTAAACTAGCAAATTCACGTAATTGCGTATTAGCTCCATTCGCAATTGAGAGAAATTCCTCCCATGTGATAAACTAATTCGCCCAAAGTGCTGTGTTTTCATTTTGGGATAGAAATAGAGGATGGACATAAAAGTATACATTGTTATATGCTGGTGGATGTTTGTCTTTCCACTCTTCTTGCTGTGTGCCTCCAAGCCATTTTTGACTCGTGGAGACCCTGAGGTGAACCTGTCATAGGGTTTTCTCGGCAGATTTCTTCAGAGGGGGTTTCCCATTGCCATCTGAGGCTGAGAGAGTGTGACCTGCCCAAGGTCACCCAGTGGGGTTTTATGCTCGAATGGTGAATCAAACCCTGGTCTCCAAAGTCGTAGTCCGGCATTAAAACCATGCTGGCTCTCATTTCCCTTCCTACCAAATATGTTATCTATGATCGGCTAGGATCAGAGATGTTAAATGTGTAAGACTCTATAAACCAGTGGTCCCCAAACCGTGCCTTTTAAGAGATTTTAGACTTCAGTTCTCAGAATCCTCAGGTAAGTGGTTTGGGATTCTGGAAGCTGAAGTCCGAAATCCCTTAAAGAACATTGCTCTAAACTCATCTGGAAGGCCTAACCTTTCTTTCGAAATGGAAGAGGTATTGCTATTGGGAACAAACAGACTAATTTTGGCTGCATCCACACTAGAGGAATAACCCGGTTTGGAACCGGTTTAAGTGTCTTGGCTCAAGGCTATGGGATTCTGGGAGTTGGAGTATGTTGTGGGGTCCAGAGCGGAGAACCAGAGTAGAGAACCAAAGTTTAGGAACCATTGTTATAAAAGGGATTGAGGGATCCAGTGGTTCTCTAACCTTGGCCCTCCCAATGTTTTGGACTACAACTCCCAGAAGCCCCACACAGTCTGTCCAATGGTCAGGAATTCTGGGAGCTGAAGTCAAAAACAACTGGAGGATCAGAAACCACTTGTTTTGAGGAGTTTAGGCCACTGGTTTCCACAACTTTGACCTTCTAATTTTTTGGACTCCAACTCCCAGAAGCCTTAGCCACTTGGGCCAAAAGCCAGGAATTCTGGGAGCTGAAGTCCAAAAAACATCTGGAGAACCAAAGTTTAGGAACCACTGTTATAAACAATGGTTTGAGGGGGTCCAAGAAGTGGGCCTTGTAATAAATTTTGGACTCCAACTCCCAGAAGCCCCACACAGTCTGGCCAATGGTCAGGAATTCTGGGAGCTGAAGTCCAAAACCAGGACCAGGACCCACTTATTTTGAGGGGTTTAGGCCACACTGGTTCCCACAACTTTTGACCTCCTAATGTTTGGACTCCACCTCCCAGAAGCCTCAGCCACCTTGGCTAGGTGGCAGGAATGCTGGGAGTTGAAGTCCAAAGTCTGGAAATGGCTGGCCTTTTTGTGTGAGGGGACTGAAGAGAGGCATGGGTGCAATTCCGCTGCTGGCCAGCAGGGGGAGAACGACTCTAGTCTCTGTCGCAGCAGCAGAGAAAGAGGCGTGGCTTAGGGAGAGGAGGGGGAGGAGCCTAGTGGCCGCCATCTTCTCGGTCGCCATGGAGACGGGCCCCGCGGCCTAACCCGCCCCGAGGAGCCTTCGGAGCCTCCGGGCCTCGAGTGAGGAGGAAGGCTCCCCGCCGACGTTGCCGGGCATGAGGCGGGACGCGGGACCCTGGAAGCTGAGGAGGGAAGGTGAGGAGGAGGAGAAGGGGAGACTCTTCTTTCTGCTTTGCTTATTATATTATAACCGCTTTAAACTGGCCCTGGCGGTGGCTCCAAGACAGTAGGGGATTCTGGGAACTGTAGTCATCCTGTGAGCCTTCTCTGGTGACGCAATGAACTACAGTTCCCAGGGTCCCCCAGCATTGAGCCAGGGCAGTTAAAGGGGTCTCAAAACTGGGTTTGTTTCTGCAAAGTGTTCTGGATTGGACCCAAGTGGCCTCAAACTGGGTTATAGGGGAAATAATATGGGGCTCTGGTGACTCACATATATTAATATAATATTATATATATATATATATATATTATATATATATATATATATATATTATATATATGAGAATGTGAGCCATATATATATAATTTATATATATAATTATATGCAAGGTTATATAGGGAACAATATGGGGCTCTGGTGACTCACATTATATATTTATGTATAAATATATAATGTGAGATATATATATATATATATATATAAAGAATGTGAGTCACCAGAGCCCCATAGTATTCTCTATATAACCCAGCATATAATTATATATATATAAAAGAATGTGAGTTATATATTATAATTATATATTATAATTATATATTATAATTATATTATATTTATAAATTATATATTATATAAAGTAGGATTAGAGAATGCATAGGTATTTTGATGTATGGTATTGTAAATAAAAAGATAATTAAAGGGGAAGAAGATGATGATGAAGATATATATATATAGTAGAGTCGTGATTTCTTTAAATTTTCTGTGATTTCTTTTAAATTTTCAGAGGACTGAACTGTTTATACTGCACATCACAATGTTGATCAGTAATTTCTTTACATTTACTTTTACTGTTATTGCAATAAAGCATCAATACATTTGCAATTGATAGCTATTTCAAGGCTTTTCTTGGACCTTCTGGATTATTCAACATTTTCGGTTATCTGACTATCAGCCAGTCCAGTTTATGTCAGTTTATGTGCCAAACCAGGTTATTTCTCCAGTGTGGATGCAGCCCTGGTTCAATCCTAAACAGGCTTACTTTATTGCCCTGTTTTCTTATTGTTGTTGTTGACATCTTTCTTCTTCAAGTCCTTTCCGACTTAAAGGCGACCCATTCTTTTCGACTAATTTTCATTTATTTTTTTGACCTAGGACTTTTATCACGTGAGCCCTGTTCTCCTCGCAATCAGGCAAATCAATGAAAATGCGAACATACTGGTTTTGCGAGCAGCCGTGGTTGCACGTCTTCACAATTGCACAACAATTGCACCTCACTATGTCCTATGTCTTTAGCTATATTTTTTTACTCTGTTCATTCGTATGCGTAGGTCTCTGTATTTAAACGTTTATCATGAGTTTCCGTTTATCCGTCATAAAGAAAAACAACAGAGAAATATACCCTCGGTTGTTTTCAGAAGGACCTGTAGTCAATTATCCGTTCTTTCTCCACTATTCTGGCTTTAGTTTTTTGGTGGGATTTTTGGGCTATGTGGCCATGTTCTGGAAGAGTTTATTCCTGATGTTTTGCCAGCATCTGTGGCTGGCATCTTCAGAGAATGCTGGCATGGAAGTACTGTAAGTAGCATATCTATCTATCTATCTATCTATTGTGTGACCATTGGTTGAGAGGAAGTGATTTACATGTTAATCTGTGTGTGGGTCAGTTGTTGAGTGTTGCCGTTCAACAACAGATCAACACACAGGTTAACATGTAAATCCCTTCATCTCAACTAAGGATGTATAAATATCCCACTCACTTCCAGGCCAGCATTCTCTGAAGATGCCAGCCACAGATGCTGGTGAAATATCAGGAATAAACTCTTCTAGCCTGAAAAACCCACAAAAAACTATGGATGGCGGCCATAAAAGCCTTCAACTTCATATCCTTCCCTCCTTCCTTCTTTCTTTTTTCTTCCTTCCTTTCCTAAATAGTTAAAAGCAAGAGCTTATTCCTGATGTTTCACCAACATCTGTGGCTGGCATCTTCAGAGAATGCTGGCATGGAAGAGAGTGGGATATATATATACACATACATACATACATACATATACACATACACATACATACATACACACACTGTCTACACATACAGTGTGACCCTGGGTAGGGAGGAGTGATTTCCATGTTAATCTCTGTGTTGTTCTGTTGTTGAATGTCAAGGCCTTTACAGAATGTAAAGCAAATGACATTCTTTTACTGAAAGCATTTAAATCTTTAAATTTCTTTTTTAAAAACACCCTAATATTCCTCTTAATTGTTATTTTCATTTTATGCACAGAAAATAGAGCTGTGGGCCTTATGACAACACTTTAAGAGCTTCATGTTTGGATTAAAGGACACCAGAACTGTGAAACGGAGGCTATCATCCTGAGGTTGGGGTAAGGGAGACCTTCATAATTTCTGGAATTTTTCTTGTTTTCTAGCTGATTTGAATTAATCTAGATCTAAATCTTACATTCACCTCATGATGTTTTAAAATGCCCATGTGCTATTTTTGCTCATTTGCAATGTGTGGGTAGCATGTTGACTCTCACTTTTTACTTCAGGAATTATTTGATAGTTTAATGTGCCATGATAGTGCACTGTGAGTGGAATAGAGTTTGCCCCCTTCCCCCAGATTTGTGGCTTTGACTTTTGCAAATTTTGCAAATTTGATTATTATTTTTTCTCTAGGAATTTCTAGGTCCTCCTGCACAACTGTGCTGGAATTTGACCATAGTATTACACTGGAGAACTTGGAAATTACTAGAGAAACCATTTCTCTAGGCATTTGTAGGTCTTCCAGCATGATTCTGTGGTCAAATTCTGATGGACATTGACCACTGACCATAGAGTTACAGTGGAGGACCTGGAGATTGCTAGAGAGGTATTCTTTCAGGTAGAAACTTAGTGTTCTTTTATTTGCAGTTTTTCCACTTTCACTAAAGTCCTGTGCCCCTAAACCCAGCGAATGTGGAGGGCCAACTATATTTACATTAAGTTCCCATGGCAATTGTATACCAAAACAGATTGTGCAGTGGCAAAATCTTGTGAACAGTGTTTTGCTTTTCTTCTTCTCCTTTTTAATTAATAATTTTAATTTAAATTTTCAACACAAAACAGTGCATTTAAATTATCCTCCTCCCCCCCTAAATATTAGCATAAAGAGAGAAAATCTTCAATCTATCTGGCTGTTGTGGCCATATTGGTTGGGAGTAGGCATCTAACAGTGTGGTGAATGTAACATACAGCCTATGTGATCCTCCAGATTGTGAAAGACAGACTGTGCTGTTATATCTAAGAGAGCTGCTACTCTTTAAAGAAAATTATTCCATTTTTGGCATGTAACATTGCCACTTGTGTGAACTTTAAAGATGTTTTTTTTTCCTGTGAGAATGCTCTGATTGCAAAAGATTTGCCAAACTGTAAGTTTGCCTTCTGGAACTCTTTCAAATAAGCATTTCAGCAAGTCATTTTAATCAAGGGCTGTTCTTTTCTGCACATGGTAGATGAACATCTGCAATAAACCACCTAACAAGACAGCACCAGAGAAGAGTGATGAAGCAGTTCTTGAGGTCCGTCCCCAGCATGCCCGGAGAAATGGTTGGAGCTGGCCCCCACATCCATTCCAGTTTCTTGCCTGGATGTTGTACATCTTCTTTGCTCTTGTCGGCTTTGGAATCCTTGTGCCACTCCTACCTGTTCACTGGGTCCCTGCTGGGTATATTGTATCCTTGCATCTTGATTTTTCAGGGATCCCGGGGGATATTGTAGTGGTCCCGCCGGTTTCGTACCCCGGGGTTTTCGTACCCCAGGGGATTCGTAAACCGGGGGACCACTGTATTATGCTATTATTTAATAGAATGTATGTCATGGGCAGGTTTATTTTTTATCTAATTTACTGACTGTATGTACAGCGCTGTGTAAATCTAAAGTGCTATATAAATAAAGCATAATAAGAAGAAGAAGAACAAGAAGTCTGTTATTTACTAAAACTGTCCTTTCAGATTTGTAGGGTTTTTGCATTTGAACAATATTTTATGCTTTTATGAAGGCTATATTTAATATTCTCTGCTGCAATGGCCACATCAGTCCCATTGTTATGCTTTTATCATGCCTGTGCCGTATTCATGTCCATTTTAGTTTTCTTCTACCTTTCTGCATGAATATTGATTTGTATTTATAAATCCAGTTGATGGCAAAAGGGATGGAGGTGTTTTTTTTCCAACTGAAAAGATTTTAAATTGATGTTATGTTCTTTTAAAAAGATCCTTGAAAAGGTCCATGAACTTGGTCAGTGAATTTACTATGACAGTCCTTAATTATGCCTGCATCAGTGTCCTGGAGTGTTTTTTCTCTGCCATCTAGTTGTTCATCTTACAGCAGTTTCTATTGATCCAGCTGATGACAGTGTGAGACAGAAAAATTACAAGGGGCCACTTGCTGCATTCAGTCGGAGCCAACATGCTCATGTCATTGAAAACCGTCACTGTCACATCTGTGATGTTGATGTGTAAGTATTTTTAGTCATACCCTTCCTTGTTTGTTCTGTGAGTTTAGAGAACTGTCAATATTGAAAATATCACACGAAGCATGCGAGAACTATAATAATTGTGCAATAAGACCTTGCCATTGTTTACTTACACCTTGAGCAGTTGGAAAACTAGGGGTTTCCTCAGCTCTGTGCCATAAACATGTTGACTAAATAGCTCTTGTGTTTTATTAAGCAGTTCACATCCCATCCTTTTTTAAACTTGCACAATTATAGTTACACAAATAATATCCCTATAGCAGTGTTTTTTCTCATGTCAGAAAGGTTCTGTGGCTCTGCTGCTCCTTTCCTTCCTTGGGATGTGCAGAACTTGTTTATACTATGTCTCCCAGAATCTTCCGGCCAGCATGGATACTTCCAAAAAAGAAACTTTTCCCAAGCTGTGTGCCTGTGGCATCACTCTGTCATACTAGTGGCAAGTGGCATTGATATACTGAGAGTGACACTTCAAGGTTTTTGGTTTACACCACAGATGTGTGCTGTATACTGCTCTATTTTGGTGTTTTGTTGTGGCCTAGAGTGGATTAATGCTGAACATAAAGAAAACAAACAAACTCTAATTTGCTCTGCTTTATTTTTCTTAAATTCTGCATTAACATGAACTTTCCATTCTTATGTTAGGAGCGCCAAATCAAAGCACTGTGGAACCTGTAACAAATGTGTGTGCGGATTTGACCATCACTGCATGTGGCTCAACAACTGTGTGGGAGAAAGGAACTACTGGTAAGAACTATTGATGTCCACTTATTAACTCACACAAGCAAAGGTACTGTGGGACAGAACGATCCCTGTGCCATGTTTTAGTGTGTTTCAGCTATTACAGTTCAAATACCCATATCTTGATTCCTCCCCCCCCCTTTACGAACTGCAGGCTACTATATTATTTAGGGAATATGTTTGAAATCACAGTCAAAAATTTATGTACAATTAAGGGGAACACAGAAGCCATATAATTGGCACTTTTTATTATGGGTCCTGGATAGGACAAGTGGATATAGAGTTGATTTTCTCGTCGTGTTACATCTGGATAGTGAAAACCAAGCTTTTGTGTTAATTTAGTAATACTGGAGTAGCTTATGCCTGTTGTTACTTATCTTGGCAGCTATTGCCAGACACAAACAAATCATTAAGGGTCAGAATCAATGGTAATAGCTGGAAATGAGTTAGAAGACTGCCCCCATTACGGTGATGTGTAATGTTTCTCTCTATTTGTATATTCTTGCTTCAAGTCTTGTTTTAATTTGATTTTATTTAGATGTAGTACTTTTATACAACTGCTTTATCAATATGTATCCAATTTTGAGATATTGTTGGTCTCAGACCATAAATAAAGATTGATTAACTTATCTTGGCCTGAGTATCACAAACGAAATACAAAATATGAACAGGTGATACGCCATTGCTGCAGCACATGCATATCCTTCTGGGCTTAGAGGTAGTTCTTTTCTCCAGAGCCCCACCAGCAATGTAATACTGAAGTCAGGCAGGAGTATAGGCCCAACTCATACTTTAGTCAGTCACATGGGCCATACATCTTTAAGCTATTTAAGTGTTCCTACATGCATTCATGGCTATAAGGTTTTTTTTTTCCCATTGAGCATTCTGGTAAGAAGGTGTTAAGAGCTATTCTGCTTCCTTGGCAGGCTCTTTCTAAACAGTGTGATATCTGCCGTCCTTGGTCTTCTCCTAATCCTGCTCATCGCTTTCTATGTCTTCGTGGAATTCTTCCTTAACCCTATGAGGTTGCGCAGTGACCAGCACTTTGAAGGTATCAATCGGCACTTCTGCTAATAAGTATTTTAACAATCATTCACTGTTGTAGTGCTTTTTAAGCTCAAGGCACGTTTCATGTAAATCCTTAGGAGTTAATGCCTAAAAATGACATCCATGTTCAAAACTTCCTGGATGTTACATCCCATGACCTGTGAACCCACTTGTGCTTATTTACAAGAGAAGCATTTTCCACATCTTCATTACCATTGCCTTACTTCAGACATTTCACTGGAGAGTCATGGCTTGAATTACTGTTCTGTTAATCTTTCTGTTTCCTAGGCTTGAAGAACCAAACAGATGTATGGTTTGTGTTTCTTCCTGCTGCTCCTGTTGAAACCCAGGGACCTGCCATTTTGGCTTTATCTGGAGTGTTGATTCTCCTGGGGTTGCTGACTCTGTTCTTATTGGGCCACTTGCTGATCTTCCACATTTATCTCAGTAAGTATTACATTGTTGCTTGGGCTCTTGTCACACACACACACACATATACACCACACACCACTATATAGACACAATGGAAATGTTATCTCTCATCTGAAGTTCCTGATTTTCTGCATTATTCCTGCCTATCTCTAGTGTGATAGTGATGGTAGTAGAACAATATTAATAATTAGTACAAGAATTTATGTAGTACTTTAGAAGTTTTCCTTTCTCCTTCTAGCTGATGGCCCTAAACCCTCACCACAGAAAGTTTTTCATTCCTTCAGAGCAGGTTTTTAGGGTGCATGGGTGGCTAAAAATGGGAGGGGTGTGGTTGATTTGTGTGGAAGGACCAGGATCTAGAGGAAATGTACCGTAGAGAAATTATTTAAGAAGTATGTCCTGAACAGTAGGTTTTTAATTCATTTAGACATCACTCAAAAGGGAAAGGCAGAAGGAGAGAGGGCAAAGACAGAAAGGACTGGTTTTTAATTTTTAAAGTGACATAATTCATCTTACAGTGAACAGTTGGAATGGCCAGTGAGAAAGATGCAGTTCTTGGAGAAAAGGAGAACTCAAGTGGCAGGTGTTCCCATTTGGGTGATACACCACTTTTATATTCTGTCTCAAGTAGCTTGCTTGTAGCTTTTATATAAATTTATTTTAAGTTGTTGAACTTCCTTTCTCTAGTGATAAGATGCATATCTATCCTGACTTCCAAACAATGAGGTATTAATAAGTAGCATGGCAACTCTCCCCAATCATGTATTATACCTAGATTAAATATCATACTATTTTGCTCTTGAATTGGACCTGATATATAGCTGGGTGAAGGCTAAAATGTGGCTGAGACAAGCATTCAGTGATTGTTTTGATAAGCTTGCATAAGCAATGAAACCTAATCAGAGTTCACTTGTTATACTTTTGCAAAGGCCATCAAAGACTCTTGTCTGGATGACTGGGTGGACTGGATGGATTTGTGTGTCAGCATTTACTCAATAATTTCACCTTTTTTCATTTAGCAATGTATACAGTCCTGTTTTAGAACCACTAGATTTTAATTTGTCTAGTTTAACGTACTTTTAGGCTGGGGTTAAAAAAGGTCCAGGAGCAGTTTATCGGTATCTCTGATTTTGAGTTCTTTCATCATAGTAGCTTTGTTCACCTGATAAATGAAGTGCCAGTGTTCCTTTTCTTTTCTCTCCTCCCACTTAGTGTGGCATCGAATGACCACTTATGAATACATTGTGCAGCAGCGTCCTCCACAGGAGATGAAAGATACTGACAAGCAGCTAGAATCCTGCCCTCCCCAAGTGAGGCCCATTCAGGTACCATATATACACAGGACAGGACCATATATATTTCATTGCATCAACAGGTTTATGTGGTAATTCTGAGTTGTGAAATGATGCCCTGTTTGTTCATTTAAAATTACTCTTCTTTGTTTCAGGAAATGCAGTTTTATACAGGAAGTCTTGGCTATACCAATCCTGAGATTCAGGTAGAGGACTCTTCTGGATTAGCATCTGGAAAAGAGTGAGTAGTTTGTTGTTATTGTTGTTGTAGCCTTCGGTCATTTTTGATTTATGGGGACCATAAGGCAAACCTGTCATGGGATTTTTGGGGACTGCATGTGTGTGACTTGCCCAAGGCCACCCAGTGGATTTCCATGGCCAAGTGGGGAATCAAACCCTGATAGCCAGAGCTGTAGTCTAATGCTCAGACCACTATACCATGCTGAAGCAGACCAAATGCTAAATTGTTTTTCCCTTTGTAATCCAGACGCTAATCTAACGCCACATTTAACTTGTGAAACAAGTTGTGTCCTGTTTATCAGTTTTAATAAAAGTATTTTGAAAGACAGTTTGACTTTACAGTCGGCTCTCTTCTTCTGTGGGCTTGCCATCTGTGGGTTTGAGCATCTGCTGATGGCCCTCTCCTCCCCAATGGTGGCATGTGCATGCAGCCACACTCCCATTGGAAACGATGGGACTTGAGGTCCCATTGATTTGATTATCTGCAGGGGGGTCTGGAATGGAACCCCCTTAGATAGGAAGAGCTGACTGTACAATCAAACTAGAACTGAGCAGAGCTGAGGCCTTTTTCATTGTGACTGAATTTTTAGTTAATCTGAGATTCAGATATATAAAGGAGATATAAATAGATGCCAGTTATATGCTATCTCCTTTTATAATTAGCACCTGAATGATATGATAGGATGCAGGCATGCCATAGCAATCAAAGTCATGTTATTGGCAGAATATTCAAAGCTATACTTCATCTTTTGAAGAGCATTTTCTGAGGAAAATAGCAAAAAGAGGGTGAACATGATGTTTTACAAAAAGGAGGGCTGAGGGTTAACAGACTCCAGGGGGAGGGGGGGATGGTGAGGGCTAACTAGTACACTTTGGTTTGTAGAACAACAAATGTTAAAGATACTTAGGGCTGATGACCTCCACTGAAACACTGACTCCTCACTTTTTCCCATACATGCAAAGCCATAAAACAGATAACAGAAGTTACACATTTGCTTGTCAGTTGAGAACAAGGAGGCCTTTTTGGGGCAGGGGGAACATTATGTGTCTTAACGCAGACTTCTCTAGAATTAGAAGTAACTAAACTTCTATTTGATAATTAGCCATAACAAAAAAACGTCAAGACTGAATACAGTCCAAGTGTTTGTATTCTGCCATTTCCCCATTAAAATATAAAAATGGTCCCATTTTTATTCTTACAAAACAGTGAAATAGTTCATGCGCTGCAACTGAGTGATGGTACATTTTGAAGGACTCAAAGCATGCTCTGGGATAATTCTGTATGGAAAAAGTTCCTTGCTATCCATCTCATCTCAAGGTAAACAGGAAGAACTATAGTTAAGTGACAGAGCATAGGCTTTGCTTGAAGAAGGACCTGGGCTCTATATCTGGCATCTCCAGTTTAAAGTATCAGGTTGTAGGTGATGAGAAACGTTTCTTTCTCATCTCATCGAAGACCCAGGAGAATTACCGAGCATGGATAACAATTAAATACAAAACAAATATGTAGCACAAGACTTTTGTAATTACAAATCCAAAGGTAATACTAACTTTGTTAATTGTTTTTATACAAATGTGTGCTTTTAGGGTATTTAGGCCAAGTCTTCCATTATAGGATAAGTGTTTTGTGCAAGACTGTGTAGAGCCCCTGACAGTCAAAACTGACAATGCTGGGCTAGATGGACATGTCATTAGACTTGCTATAAAGCAGCTTCCTATCTCCATATATATGAGTCGAAAGCTGGTTGATATGTGAGCAACTGATATCATCCACTTTTCTGTTTTTAGCCTGCCAAAGTTCTGCCTCCGTAGTGATGGCTCAGAGTCCAGACTCATCCTATCCCCTGAACAGTCTGAGGCACAAACCAGAGACCAACCACAGGTGGGTGAAAGTATCACCATACTAGACTTCAAATCCGCTGAAATCTTTCATGGCTAAAGTTGTTTCCATTCCTTTCTTTATTTATTTCTGTGACTACTGTTTTTTACTTTCATATACAGGTTGAGTCTTATCTGGAATTTCGAAATCCAGAATATTCCAAAAAACCAAAACTTTTTTCATGGAAGGCCAAGATAGTGACACTTTTGCTTTCTGATGGTTCTATGTATACAAACTTTGTTTTATGTGCAAAATTATTAAAAATATTGTATAAAATCACCTCCTAGCTATGCTTTAAGGTATATATGAAACATAAATTAATTTTGTGTTTAGACTTGGGTCCCATTTCCAAGACATTTAGAGTACAATTGTATTATGTATGTGTATGCAAATGTAGGTGGCCCAAAATCCAAAACACTTTTGGTCCCAAGCATTTCAAATAAAGGAGACTCAACCTGTATTTTCTTCTGTCTGCAAAATTACAAAGCTCTGGTATTTTTACAGTACAAGGAACCAAGTTCTGAATTCATAATGATCTGAGCTTTTAATTTGCTTCTCATGTGTTCCACGTTTTAGTGGGAAATCATGCCACTCTCCCCTAGTCAGAGGACATTTTATTTTGTCTGTTATTATGGGACTAGAGGAAATATTGCTTGCATTTTTAATATTTCATCTCATAGCTAGCAATTGCAGCTAATGGCATTGCATACACTAGTTTTCATATGTCTTTAATGGCATTTTAATTCATTTATTAAATTAATATTTTGCCTTTCCTCCAAGAAGCTCAAGATGAAGTATATAATGTATGTGCAGTCCCCACAAACCTATGAATTATTTTAGGTGAAGACCTTTGCATTGTACAAGGTCAGTGAGTTTCACATCTAAGTATACATTTGGATTTAGGTCCCTCTGCTCTTTTTCCTTATACGTTAACCTAATGCACTCACACTGTCTGAACCAAAGTTACTTTATCTTGATGTGTAGCTGCAGAAAAAGAAGAAGAAGAAAAAGAGGAAAAAATTGCACAGAACCCCTTCAGTGACGGAAGAAAGATCCAATATGAGCACAATTCCATGGTCTTCTCCTTTTCCAGCCTTACAGCCAGGTAAAATGAGGAGGCATAGAAACCCCTAATCCCAGGAAAATTAAGCGTGCTATGGAAATATTATTATAGAACTTCCACAGAAGAGGAAGAACTGTGTAGTGTCTTCCCTTCTCTTCCTGAAGGGTTTTTTTCTGAACAGAGCAGAATGCATTAATAGCACCAGAAAGGATACAAAGCTTATATTCATATACGATCACCAGCTATCCAATCGGCAACTTCCACATTTAATAGAACAGTTGTTAGATGTCCTGTGTGTAGGTCATTTCATTCTACAAACCAAATAGTTTTCTAGTAATTTCACATTCCAGAGACTGGGAAGATGCCACTTTAAATGTTAACTATTCTCCTGGCCTGAGAGAAAAAGACATTTCCTAAAACCCTCTTCCTCATTTTTTTTATTTATAGAACTCTCCATCACAGCTGCCATCTCTTCAACTTCATCGTCTTCAAGCCTACACCTCTCTGTACCACCTGTCCTTCCCAAAGTCATCACACCTACAGGCATCAATGGTCCTGTCCAGGCTGCAGGTCCACCAGCAGATTACCATTCTGAGTCAGCAGAGTCCATGGAAGAGATCCCCGTGGCTCAGACACGACTGGGGAGCAGTGCCCCTAATGCAGCTTCCAAGAGTAGTGCTCGGCGTCTTCCTTTCCCCGCAGTCCACTTCCGAGGGGGAGGGGAGAAGCACCAGAACGCTGGGTCCAACGCTGAAAGCAAGAATTGTCAGACAGCTTCAGGGCAGCAAAGGGAAGAGCTAGAACTCTCTCCTAAGATGCCAGCTGTGTTTGTGAGCAGAAGTAGTGGGGAACCACCTGTCCTTAATCCATGGACTGACGAAATATCATCTGAACCTTCTCACAGAAAATGCTCCAGCAAACGGCACATAGTGGCTGATCAGGACAGCCACATTTGGGACTCAAGTGCCAGTTCAACAGCAGCTTAAACACTGGTGTCCTGCAAGCCATAACATCCCAGGAGAAACAGGAATATAGGGATTATTCATTCTCCAAATATATTTCTGTTCAAGGAGTTAATCTTGAGTGCTATGTCTTACTCTCTGGAGTTGGCTG
This sequence comes from Urosaurus nigricauda, assembly GCA_034509955.1. Classification (NCBI taxonomy): domain Eukaryota; kingdom Metazoa; phylum Chordata; class Lepidosauria; order Squamata; family Phrynosomatidae; genus Urosaurus; species Urosaurus nigricauda. The sequence continues at coordinate 17,483,339 of JAOEGL010000013.1, forward strand.
GTCTTGGCTCCTGGGCACCTGCCTTTTTGTGATAGGGAATAGGTTAACTCCATAACTTACATAGCTCCTGCAGCCAAGCAGGGCAACCAGTGATAGAAAGCTGCCTAAAGGTCCAGAGTCTTCCTTCATAGTTTGTACTGGGAGCTTGAAGATTTCATGGCTGACTGGGAGATGCTTCTTTTTTATCCCAAGCTGTTTTGTTGACCTGACCGTGTGCTTTGCTTAGTATAGCATATCTCCATGGAGTAAAGCGGGATGTTAGAAGCAGCTGTGTTGCACCTTCTGTGCAAGGAAGGGGTTTGACAGAATGCTAGTCCTCAAGTGGCTGCTCCTCAAGTGTCATTAATTTACCGTATATACTTGACTACAACTTGACCTCATGTATAAGTCAAGGGCAGGTTTTGGGGCCAAAATTACGGATTTTGCCATGACACATGGATAAGTCGAGGGTAAATCTTGGAGGCTTCTTCAGTGTGTGTATGTGTGTGTATGGCAAGAGGGATTCTAACTGATTTTTTTTTCTTCAGTGTTTCAGCTTTTGTTTTATCCTTCCCTTCCTAGATAGCAGCAGCACAGGCAGAGAGGGACTGCGCTTATTTGTTTAAAAGCAATCAGTCACCCAGGACTCTTTCTGCCTGGCTCAAGAGAGAGATAAACTCTTTCCACCACATGGAGAAATCTGAAAGAGCTGCTATCACATTACCATACTGACCTGTAAATAAGTTGACCTGGTATTTTGGGGTCAATTTTTAGGCACATATTTCTCGATTTATAGATATACAATAGTTATTTTTCACATGTCTGAATGGGAAGATGTGAAGAATGTTGACACCCCATACGGTAGATGTGGGATTCATGCAGCTCTGTTGTTGGATGGCAACACCCAAAACCTCTCAGCCTTGTCTGACTAGGATTGGTAATGATTTCCACCCCTTGCAATACAAGTTCTCATTCCTCTGTGATGGTTTATTCATGCTTTGTGATACGTTTTTTTTTAATAGGGCTGGTCTTGCAAAGACCACTTGTACCAATTCCCAAAGCAGTGCTTGAAAAAGTTAATTTTTGGACAAAAACATGCTGGCTTAGAGTTACAGTCCCAAAAATTAATTTTTCCAATCACTGGTTTTCCCCTTCTCTGTTGGAGAAGGATCTTTTGGTAGTAGCTATGCAACCAGAAAATATTGCTGATATTTTTAGTTTAAAAAGTTTTTAAATTAAAGAATCTGGTTGTAGTTGGTGATGGAGACATTTTCCTGCGTGGCTGTTGGGCAGAGCAGACAATAGTGGACTAGGATGGTGTTGTAAGGCAGCATCTGATGTTCACTCAGCAATATCCTGAAGCACCTTGGACAGCTCTAATCACAATAAAACATTTTCTACACTTTTTACTAAATACTGTTTTTCTGTTTTGGTACCCTGCCATTGGTGAGGACATGAAGTTTTGCCTCTCTCGATGCTCAACGTGTCTCAGTGCAAATCTTAATATTTAATGCAGTATCCCTCAGGTCTGACATGTCTTGTATCTTCAGATCATTGGACCCATTCCTATACTCTGGAGTAGCAGAGAACAGGTTTGTCCCTTCCTCTCTGAGAGCCCTTGAGGTATTTAAAGTGTGCAGTCATATCAATTCTTAGTCTTCAACAATCCGCGATGGAGCAAATAGCAACTTGAATGTGGAGTGGATCATTATTTTCACTTGGAAAATAGTATGAGAGAAGGCTGTTACCTCCCCCCCCCCCCCGGTCATCTCTTCATATTATTGTCCAGGTCAAATTTCCCTTGTTGTTGTATCTAGTTGTCCCCTCAGCTTGGGTATCCAGGTATCGAGTAGATTGTGAAGAAGTGTGAGTATACAACATGGTTTGACAGCACTGCTGATGGCCTCTAGAGGGCACAGTCTGAATAGCTCTGTGGCAAAGCCATGGCGCATCACCTGAATCAGTAGAGGTTGAGACTCCCACCTCTGGGACCAAAAGTGTTTGGGATTTCTGAGTTTTTGGGGATTTTTTTGTTGAATATTTGCATATATCTAATGGGATAGACTGGAGGTGGGACCCAAGTCTAAACAGGAAATTAATTTATGTGTTTACACCTTACACATATAGTCTGAAGATCATTTTGTAGATAATATTTTTAATAATTTGTGCATAAAGCAAAGTTGGTGGACCTTGAACCATCAGAAAGCAAAGCAAAGATATCATTATCTCAACCAGCCATCTGGACAATTCTGGATTTTGGAATTTTTGGATTTTAGAACTCTGCGTAAGGGAGACTCAATCTATAGTTTGCTTGCTGAACTCTCTCAAATTTGACACTGGCAGCAGCAGGTGTACGCCTTCTCTCATCTTCTAAAGACAGTTGGCCCTTCTAAGCTTTAAGTGCTTTCTGTTGTTAGCCAGATTATATAGGTAATACAGCCTTCCAGATGTGGTTGGATTGCAAGTCCGAACAGCCCCAGCCAGCATAAACAGTAGTGAAGGATACTAGGTCTTGTAGTACAGTCATATCAGGAAGGCTGCATGATCCCCACCCCTGAGAGGGTGTGCTTTCCATGGGACTTAGAATATAGAAAAGTTACTTTATTGGACATCACCTGCTGGTGGGGAGATTCTGGGAATTACTGCTAAAAAAATAGCTTTTCCAAACTCCCTCTAGACTTAGTAGACATGCTTGAAGCCTAACCTAACCTGGTTTACTATCCATACTTCGGTCTACTGACTCCCTGCTTTGTTCCGTCCTCAGATTTCTGTGCTCCCTTCTCCGTCACTTTGGATGGTTCATTCCAGAGCAGAATTTATCTGGAGACTTTTATGCTTTCCCCCTGGTCACAGCCGCTTAGGCCCTGTTCAGTGGATGGTGATATTGTTGGGGAGTACTAGGGCCATTATAGCAAGTTGGAATGCTTTTGCCAAACAAAAAAGGGGAGCCCTAAAGAACCCTTCTGGGGAAGAGGTGTTGCTTCAGCCAAGAGAAAAGTGCAGAGTTGGCTTAAACCCTGCAGGACATGCTGGGAGGTGAAAGTGTAGACCTGAGTACCACTGAAAACCAAAGCCAGGACCCCTTGCACCCAGCTGGGCATTCAAAGCTTGTTGCCCTCCTGCTGTGCGCCTCTTGCTTGCCCCCAGAAAGTGGCAGTTGTTCTTGGGTCTCATTTCTTTCCCCCTGCTGTGCTCGGCTGCGGAGAAGAATGTGGCAGCTGTCTTACAAGGTTGCAGGATGCCAGTTGTGTAGCGTGCATCAGCTCCTTCGCTTTCAGACCCTCCCCAGGGGTATCCCATGCCCCATGGCTCCAGGAACACTCTTTCTTAACTCTCGGTGGTGTTTCCTTTCAGACTTGGATGTCTCTGATTGATATGAATGTTGCAGAAATTTGTTTGCTGCTATGGCTTGTCCAGAGAATCATCCCCATCTTTCCTTGGTGTGTATCACATGGGTGGGATTCCATGCAAAAACGGGATTTAAACTGGGAGAAAAAACTGCAAAAGAGGATTGATTTGCAGATGACAGGGTTAATGAGCACTAACGCGACATTAACCGGGACAGAAAGTCAAGAAAACACGCTGCTTTTCACTTTTGGAAAATCCCGAAAGTAAAAAGTGGCACGTTTTGTTCATTTTCTGTCTGGGTTAATGTTGTGTTAATACTCATTAACCCCGATGTATCTGAAAAACCACCTGCTTTTGCGGGGGGTTTTCCCCTGGGTTTTAAATCCTGTTTCTGCACGGGATTTGGTCACTTTGCCTCTGTGTGATAAATTCCCTATAGAAGTGTATTTAAATATGGTGGGAATCCACAGGCTAAACTGTTAATGGGAATTGTGAAGAGCCACCAGGAAGTTAATACATATATAGAGCCAGGCCCTAGAACTCTATTTTCATGTTTCTGAAGGCGACAAAAAAAGGAAGCCTTGTGTTCTTCTGTCTTATTAGTTTGTATCACCATCTAAGGTGGCACAAGAATATTCCATTCTTGGTCCCTTTCCATTATAAATAATTGTCCTTGTATTTGACTATTTGATTTTTTAATGGTGTTTAATATTTAATGATGTTTAATGGAGAGTTTGGCTTCCCTCCCGTTGCATAAAGCTGCAAACGTAAAATTCAGTCCTGTTAGTTGGCCCATCTGTGCTAGCTTAGGTGGCATGTTGGTGAGAGGTAAGGGCTACAAGTTCTGCAGTGATGGGTGATGAAGGCCACAGCCAAGGATAACAGTAGTCAGCTGGGCAGATTTCTTCCCATAGCCAGTAAAACACTGCAGGCAATGATAACATCCTTTGCATAACTCCATCTGAATCTAGAACTCAGGTTTCTGCAGAAAAATATGCACAGGTTTAGTTATAATCAGGAAAGTTAGCAGCGGGAAGCCCTCATTCATACCGAGCCAGCTCTGTGTCGGGAGAGTTCATCTGAAGGCCACAGCCCTGATTTTCTAAACTGGGAACAAGCTCAGGGGAGAGCCATTATATGGGAGCCGTATTGTCAAGGAATGTCCTTTTCTTGCTTTCTGGTACAGTCTTTAGGTGACACCTTGGGGAGCGTAGGACACTTGCGGATGGGCTGGGGCAGCTTGGCTTGGCTGCTGCTGCCATGGTTGCTACTTGTACAGAGCTGGCTGCCCTGGAGACGCCTTTGCTTTCACTACAGCTGAAAACATTTCTCCTTGCTCTGTTGTGCAGCCTGTTTGTTCAGTTCTTGGCATCCTTTCCATTCTGAGTGAAACAATGCCGCATGTGGAAGGCAGTGACGGGTTGCGCCGTCCATTGACCTCTCCCACCCCACCCCCAGTTTACCGCTTTCTTCTCTTCCCAGTTCTCCTCCTCACCCCGCCTTTTGCCTCTGTAATAGTTCTTTCATCTTGTATGTTTCCTGACACCATGGAGACTGCCCAGATGTGTGCCTAAAAGGCGTTCTCGGACCTCTTTCCTTTGGGTTTCTTGAACAATTCTCCAAATTCCTTGTGGCGTAGGTCACCATTGATCTTCCGTGTTCCCACTACTGCTTTTAGGCCTGACTGGAAGTGTGGGCAGCAAGTCCGTTGCATGGATTGATAGGCAAGGGACAAAGATGAGGGTCGGGGGGGGGGGATTTTTGAGAAGTTACTTTTTGAGATGACAATTTCCAGAATTTTCCCAAGGTCTGAAAGCTATGTTCTGGGGAATTGTTTGAGTAAATAGTTGTAGTAGCAGTAGTCATAACAACAACAACTCTGCCTCAAAGTTTAGGATTAATTTCATTAAATTGAGGGAGGTCACAGAACTGTGAGTTTTAGCTGCATCTGATGGGGATGCCTCAACTATCTAAACGTGGGAATGAAACAGAAGAGTTAATGGGGAGCTCTGATATCAGCAGCAACTCCAATGTTTTTGCTTAATGTTTTGGTCCCTAAGTGTCTGAGTTAGAAAGCTGGACCAAAACGAACAAAATGAATTTCAACATAGAGAAATGTAAGGTACTGCACTTAGGGCAAAAATTTTTTGAAATGCATGGATATAGGTTGGAGGACACCTGGCTTAACAAGACTACATGTGAAAGGGATCTAGGAGTGCTAGTACATCACAGGTTGAACACGAGTCAATGGTGTGATGCTGCAGCTAAAAAGGCCAATGCGATTCTATGTTCTATTAATAGAAGTATCGTGTCTAGATCAAGGGAAGTAACAGTGCCACTCTTCTGCTTTGTTCAGGCCTCATCTGGAATACTGTGTCCAGTTCTGGGCACCACAATTCAAAAAGGATGTTGAGAAGCTGGAGGGCCACCAAAATGGTGAAGGGTCTGGAAACTATGCCTTATGAGTAGAGACTTAGGGACCCCACAACAGCTCCGCTCTGGACCCCACAACAAACTACAATTCCCAGAATTTCACAGCATTGAGCCACGGCACTTAAACCGGTTTATTTCTCCAGTGTGAACGCAGCCAGTGATTCTAAGCATTTGAAAGGGTGTCGTGTTGAGGATGGAGGAAGCTTGTTTTCTGCTGCTCCAGAGAAGAGGACCTGGAGCAATGGATGCAAGCGACAGGAAAAGAGATTCCACCTCAACATTAAGGAGGAACTTGGCAATGGACCCAAGAGCTGTTGGACAGGGCCTCCGGCTCTTGGCCAGCTGTTGCTGCTTGTGCTTTTTGCTGCTGATGCTGTTGCTGCTGCAGGGAAGGGCGGTGCCCAGCCAGGGCTCTAAGCTCAGAGGCTCTTGCTCTGGGTGGGATGATGCTGAGGCTGATGATGCTGCAGTAGTGTGTGTCCTTGAGGTCTCCATGGAGACAGCAATCAACAGCTGGACCTCGCCTGGGGCTCTAGGGCTTGCAAGGGGTTAGAGACTCACTGCAAGGCTGGAAGGTGAAGCAAGGTAAGGAGGGGGAAGAGGAGGGATCCAAGGGGGGATTGGGAGCTGGGGGTTCAGGGTGCAGGTTTGCAGGTGGGAGAGGGTCCTTCTTAGGGGCTGGGGATGTTTAGCCTGGGGAAGAGAAGGTTAAGAGGTGATATGATAGCCTGCTTTAAACATTTGAAGGGAAGTCATATTGAGGAGGGAGCAAGCTTGTTTTCTGCTGCTCCAGAGAACAGGACCCGGAACAATAGATGCGAGCTGCAGGAAAAGAGATTCCAGCTCAACATTAGGAGGAACTTCCTGACAGTAAGGGTTGTTGGATAGTGGGACACACTCCCTTGGAGTGTAGTGGAGTCTCCTTCCTTATAGGTCTTTAAATGAAGGCTGGATGTCCATCTGTTGGGGATGCTTTGATGGAGAGTTCCTGCATGGCAGGGGTTGGACAGGATGGCCCTTGAGGTCTCTTCCAACGCTCTGATTCTGTGGTCACACCCATTGCACCCACTCAGCCCACTGGGTGGGAAAAGAAGGACCGGGACTCATCAAACCCTCCGACCTACAAACCTGCACCCTGGGCATCATCTGGGGGGGGGGGGTAGCCTTGTTGTTGGCCACATGGAAAATCCAATAACATCCAAACAATGATACATTTATTGGGCCAAACCAAATACACAGTTACATGTTGCAAACTTTTAAAGCCACGCTGGCTTCTTCATCAGGCAAACAGGAGAAAGAGATGGAAGGTGTTAGTCATAGGCCTGCATTTTGCTGTTTCTGGTCTTAGTTCAGATGGTAGGGAGGGCTACCTGCAGGCTGGCATCGTGTTTAAGCCGGGAGAAGAGAAGATTAAGAGGCAATAGCACTGGGTGTGTGTGTGTGTGTGTGTGCCTGTAGGAGTTCCTTGAACTGCAAGCCTGCCTTTTTTTTCTGAACTGGATTAATTGGAAACATGAAATAATGCTATGCTTTCTCCCTTAAATGCAAGTTGGCAAGTATTTTTGATTCTTAACTGGATTGGGACCTCATAGATAGTACTTAATCCTATCTGCCTTTCACATGGAGGCCTTGTTCACACTTGCCAGGATACTCCAGGGGCAGGCCAGAGTATCCTGGCCTCACAGCTGCCCCAACCTGCTCCTAGTACCTTGGCCTCTGTTTCCCTCTGGCAGTGGCTGGCTGCATGGGCATCCCTCTGGGTCCCTCGGTGTGTCTGCTGCCACAATGGGTCACTCATTTCTGAGGTTAGAATGAAATTCCCAGCAATTGGGCACCTTGTTCTGTCCTTAATCCTGTGGCAGTGGCAGTCACACCAGGCAGCCCAGCAGGATGCCCATGCAGACAGTTGCTGCAGCATGGAAACGGTCTCCGGGTATACCCAGGAGATCCGAAACAAGAAATAAGTTATTTTAATTCATTTTAATGTTGTAATGCCCCAGTTCTGGTGCTGCATGTGGCCTGGACTGCCCACACCAGAACTGAGGTTTGGACCATACGTTGTCCAAATAGATCTATGCCAGAACTGGGGGAGGGCTTTTTTGACCCATGCAGACATGAACGGAGACGGTAGGAGATCCTCTAGTCTAGCAGGGATCTAGTTTGGGGATGGAGGTGAGTTTCAAAGGCACAGCTGCAGGCTGCTCTCCATTGTGCTGCAGTCCAGTTCATTTTGCCCAGAAACTGTGTAGCTGCTTGAGAACCTATCAAGACATGTGGGTAGGTGAGTGGGCTGTTGCTTATTTCTGACACAATGCAGGGATATACCAAAATTATTAAATTAATTTGCCAGTATATAAATGTCACTGAGACATGTTGACCATGATCTATTGCAGAGTTAAGTACATGAAAGCCTGTTAATTTCTATGGGTTTAAGCATTCTTAGATCAATGTCATATTGCCGCCAGTGTGCATGGGCACACCCTTCTTCAGTGTTTATCTCCAATGCTCACTTTGTGAATGCCATTGCTTATAAAGCCAAAATGGCAATAAGAAGAAGCAACCAGCTGAGATGGTGAACAGTACCAGAATGCTGATAGATGGGTTTTTTTTTTTAAGGAGCAGATAGAAAACTGGAGAGAAAGAATGGAGTGGATGTACAGGCTGGGATTTGAAAAGCATCCCTTCACTTGTAACATTTATTTAAGTAGACCAGTCAAAGCCTGAGGCAAACTTTTCATTTGTCACTTTGTAAGGACCTAGTTAATATAAGGCTAATGGGAGGTTGGGGGTCAGTCTGAAATGTAATTTGGTGCCTATAGATTCCTGGCCATTTCTAGGTATGGCCTTTGATTGGATACATTTATGGAGGGCAGCTGTCTTTGGAGTTTATCATACGACGGAATTTGGGGGTATAATGCAACGGCAATCCGAACGCAATCGTGGGGTTTTACGTTATTGTGAATGAGTGTATCTCATGCAATTTCGGGCAATGGGAAATCATTCCGAATGCAATCATGGGGTTTCACGTAATTGCGTATTAGAGTATCTCACACAATTTTGGGCAATCTTGGGTCATTTTTGGGAAATGGGAAGTCATTCTGAACGCATTCCAAATGCAATCAGATTTCACGTAAATTCTCTAAACTAGTGAAGTCACGTAATTGCGAATTGGCTCCATTCGCAATTTAGAGAAATTCCTCCCATGTGATAAACTCCTTTGTCACTGGACCATGTACATCGCCTTCAGCTATGCGGAAGAAAGATGGGATAAAAAATTAACAAAAGAAAGTAAATGCTCCGACTTGTTTTGAAAGGAAATGAGTCGCACAGGTATACACAAACTCTACATCTCCCCACTTTTAGTTTCACAATATGCTTAACACAATATGCACTCAGGCTCCCCAAAAGAGGCAAACTCCAGTTGAATGGCAGCTGGAGGAGTGGCAGAGTTGTCACCCCACAACCTTGAAAACAGGACGAACAATTATTTTTGATGCACACACCCTAATTCATTCAACTATTTTGATCAGCCCAGCCTTGTAAAAGATAACTTTATTTTTAATCATTTATTAGCAATGTGTTTATGGCACACCATAAAAGAGAATTTTCTGGGTAGCATGCCAACATTGTTAAAAATTCAATATAAGCAATACAAATAGAATTATATAAACCATTGTATACAATCTACCACTGTAGGGAGAGATGATTAAAATCAGTACAGATAGGTCTTAAAATTTTTTAAAAGCCAAGGAACCTTAAGATCCCAACAAAAGCCTCAGATATGTCCCACAGGTTGAGACTGGCTGGTGAGCCCAAACCAAAAACCGTGCATTGAAGCAGATCTGGGGGAAAGTTATCTTTTGGCATGGCCAGTGGAATTCTAGGAATTATACCTTTCAAACCTCTGGTTTCAACTGGGTTTGCAAGCTATGGTGTGTGCTAACAATGGTTTGGCACAGCATTTGAATTAGCAAAGGCATGCCTATGGACATCATTCTGCCGCCAGAGGCTGGTGCACCTTTGAAGGAAAGATGGATTTTAAAAGGTGAATGCTGCCAAGAAAAAAAAAAAGAAGAGGAAAGCAGACAGATCATCTCATTAACCCCGATTTGCCTCTTGTAACTTTGGAAGTTGAAAACTTGCCTCCGTGTTATTTTAAAAACTGCAGTTAGTCTGCATGATGGATTTGGTGTGATGTCTGAATAGGGTGTTGTATGAACATGCCTAGTGTTGCCAGTGCAATTTGTGTATGTTTGTTTGTGTATGTATCCAAGACCTTTGGAAAGGGTGCAACTAGCCAACTGTGTGTAATGCTTGAGCGGGTTCTGCATTGTGATGAAAGAATCCCTACAATACTTGTTCAGTGCTTGAGCAAATCTGTGGGAAGGCAGGAGAGAAGAAATGTTTTGAATAAATATGAGGATTAAGAGCTGCTGCCCTCTACCTGGCTGCTTCACAGTTTTAGATGTCAATCATGTTTGCTGTGGCTACCATGGTGTTGTCTGCCATAATAAACATGGGCAGCATGAAGGGCATGTGAGTGCTCCAAAAAGTCAAAAGAGCATCTCTTGCCTTGACTATAAGGGGCCTCTGACAGCAAACTGCAGATAAAGTGTATGCACCCTCTAGATACCAGTGCGAAATCTGGGAACTGTAATCCAAAACATAACTTTCTCAAGCTCTGCCAAATTCTCAGAGAAATACAGGTGGGAGTCTCGGTCAACTGCAAGACATGAAGCCGCAGCCAGTCAGGGATCCTTTCTATTTTATAGTCAATCAGGGCTCCCGTGTGATCATGTTGCCAATTTTTTAGGGGGACAAACTTAATGTGTAAAGTGAGAATCAAATGTGAGATCACTAGAATCATAGAATCATAGAGTTGGAAGAGACTCCAAGGGCCATCCAGTCCAACCCTCAGCCATGCAGGAACTCACAATCAAAGCATCCCCAAAAGATAGCCCTCTGTCCCCTGTTTAAAAACCTTGAAAGAAGGAGAACAGCTCTACTGGAGAACAGCTCTTATTGTCAGGAAGGTTCCTCCTGATCTTTTGGTGGAATCTCTTTTCCTGTAGTTTGCATCCATTGCTCCAGGGCTTAATCTGGAGCTGCAGGAAACAAGCTTGCTGCATCCTCTACATGACATCCCTTCAATCCCTTAGTTCAGTGATGTCCAAACTCTGGCCCTCCAGGTGTTTTGGACTTCAGCTCCCAAAAACCTCAGCCATCTTGGTCTGGGATTCTGGGAGCTGAAGTCCAAAACACCTGGAGGGCCAGAGTTTGGACATCACTGCCTTAGTTACATCTGGATCTGCAAAAACAGAATACAGAACATAAGCTCTCCTTAACAGTGTGTGTGTGCTTTCTGTTTTGGATCCCTCCTCCATAGATACTAAAAAGTGTGAGACCTCAAGTCCCATGATTTTCAGTGGATGCATGTTAGTCATGGTGTGGGTCCATTAGCGGATGCTCCAATCTGCGGATGGCTAGTCCACCAATACGGAGGGCTGACTGTATTGAGCATCATTCATGGAGGTGACTTATATTTGGCAAGACCATAGCATATAGGGAGAGGACATTTATCTCTTACCTTGTCAGTTGTGATCCTGACAAAAATTGTCCCACCATATGTGGTAATGCTGGGGTGGGGAGGGAGGCTGAAATCCCATTGGAGTCAGTGGCATTGCAATTTGGGAATGAAAAGTTAACCCTCCTTTCTCTGTGCCATTATTAACAATCTAGAATTTGTAAAATTAACTTTCTTTGATTACATCTTCCAGAATCCTGCAGCCTGGGTTATTGTTTGTTATTGTTTGTTGTGGTGAGCTCCAAATCTTTTTATTATTATTATTACTTATGATGATCCCAAGGCAAACCCATCACAGGACTCTTTCATACAAGGCTAAATTGGAAGTATAATTTAAGGTCAATTCGAATGCAATCATGGGTTTTACCTTATTGCGAATTAAAGCTTCGCATGCAAATTCGGGCAGGAGGGGGTTAATTTCGGGTAATGTGAAGTAATTCCGAACGGAGCAGGGGTTCATGTAAATTCGCTAAACAAGCGAATTTACATGAATCCGCATTGGCTCCATTCGGAGTTGGGAGAAATTCCTCCCCGTTTGAAAGAGTCCATAGAGTTTTCTTGGCAAGTTTCTTCAGAGGAGTTTTATCATTGCCATCCTCTAAGGCTGAGAGTATGTGACTTGCCCAAGGTCACTCAGTGGGTTTTTTTATGCTCGAGCAGGGAAGTGAACCCAGATCAACAAACCACTACACCAAAGTAAATTTTGAAAGCCCTGGGAAGGTGTCTGTATGTACACAAGAGTCAGATTATTTCTCTCCCCAGCCCAGTAGGCCTTATGCTTGCAAGATCTAATTTACTGATTCATTGCAGGGTTGATGCAGACCAGGGCCATACATGTTTACTTGTATGTTAAAAAAAAGAAGAGAGAGACATTTCACTGCACAATATGTATTCCTGTGCTGCAACGGTCCCAAATTTGCAGAGACAATCCCAACTAATTCTCTGTCATCCCATTTTTCAACTGCGTTTAAAATGTCCCAGTTTCTCTCCTCCTTTGGTCCTCAGCTTTCTTCAGCTGACTGAGTTCAAGGTGCAAAAGTAGTTGCCACTCGGTTAGCTCAGCAGAGGGAAAGGAGAGGAGAGAAAGTAGGTTCAGGCAAAAGCAAACTGCTTCAGCCTCTCCTGTCTTATGCATTCTTTCTCATTTGGACATCTTGACCACACTCTGATGTTGCTTGGCCATGTATCCTAATTTTCAGCTGTAAAATGTGGGAGGATATTCCCAAAGTGTGTATTTTAATAACAGTGTTTGGTTTAGCCCTGAATTGTGCTAGATAGTCCAGTGACAACGTTTTGCTTGTAACGCAGCTGCTGTGGAAAAAAACCTTCGCAACAGATTACTCGCTAGGGAATATTCAGGAAAAGAAAACATCTATTATTGAAAGGACTAGGCTATTAAACAGATCTGTAGGATAGTAAGAGAAGACATAGGCTGCAGCCAACATTTCAGTCTTTAATACTGTGTAGCATTACATCCTGGATGCCTGTAGGAAGCTTGATTTATGAATTCTCTATGTTGAATATTTGCAGAACCTGCAGCCTATCATTAACAGATAGCTTCCAGTGATTGATTTAACCATATATTATTTCTTTTTTGTTTCACCCCAGTAATATATTGTTAACTCTAAATTACACATAAAGTAAACGCAGGCAAAACGAAACACAAAGAAACAATAACACGATAAAAAGAGATTTGAAAACATGCTTAAATTTGATTCTTGCAGGTAAAGATGCACAGTAGGTCCACCATATCCACAAATTCTTTATCCATGGACTCAACCATTTACGGCGTGGAAATATATTGAAAATATATGTATATTCCCAAAAGCAAACCTCGGTTTTGCCATTTTAGTATCCCATTGTATATCATGGGACTTGAGCATCCACAGATTCTGGGATCAGTGGGGGGGATCATGGCAGTAGAGGTGGCCAGTCAGGGTTCCCAGGACCATGTCCCCGAGTGTTTAGGGGCACAAACTTTATGTGCAAAGTGAGAATCAATCCAGCTATAACTTGAAATCAGTCTCTGCTGGGAAGGGGCTGGATTCTAGGTCTGGTGATGCTGCTGGCTGTTTGTGTGTGTGTGAGTGACTGAAAGGGGTGGAGAGGAAAAAAGCAAGAGAGGCAGCGGCTCATTCATTGCAGCAGCAGCAGCAGCCGGCTTATTAGAAGTAGTTGGCCAAGAAAGCAGAAGTTGGGCAAGACTGCATTCATCGCGCAGCAAGGTGATTCTCTTTCTCACTTGGTCAGCAGCCCTGCCAAGCATGGAAGGGGCTGCTGGATGACAGCAGCATCTCACCCCCAAAACGGCAGGGGCGGCTTGGTTGGCAGAGGGGGGTGGCTGGGGTGTGTGCCAGGTAGTCTGGCGGTGATACCAAACCTAGTGATGCCACTGGTAAGGGGATGTGCAGATAAAGCAGTCGGAGAATGAGGATAAGGGGAGAAAGTGACACACACCCAGCTTGCCAGAATCAACTAGTCCTGTCCATCAGAAATTTCTCCCCTCCAGCTCCACACTGAAGCTGCCTTGGAGCACTTGGCCACATACAGGATTATCCAGATTTGAAGCGAAAGGTGAGTTTTTAAAAATCAGACTAAAGTCTTCTGAACTGCATTCCTTGCAGATTCCCTGTGGATTCTGTGCAAATCATCCAGAACCTCGTGTGAACTGATCACAGTGACCACTAGGTAGGTACAGTATGTGTTTTATTTTGTATTTGGCATGTAGACAATTGCAGAATAAAGAGGTGATGTGAAGATAGGGCTAGAGGTTTGGGTCTGGATGTGGGAGACTCAGATTAGGATTGCGGTTCAGCAGTGAAGTGACAATATGTTTACCAAGATTAACCCTCAGTGTTGCTGTAAGAATGACGTGAAGCCGTATGTATTGATCTGATGGAAACTGGGACATATGTGTGTGGCAAAGAATTGTCTTTAAAGTACAGAAGATAGTTGTCTGTGCATTTATGAGTCGGTACTCACACAAATGCCAACATATATGACTGGGGACATATTTAAGGTTAAAACATATAACGGCTGCCATATTTTGAGCTACATAGTGAAAAGTCAGGATTTGGATAACTGCATATTTTCTTGTTGGGTATGCACTCAAAGACATCTCTGATGGAATGAATTAATTTGAACCAATAATATCAGACAGCTGTTGTTTTTAATTTGTTAAGTGTCAGTTTTCACATTAGGATTAGATGGCCAAGATATGTAATGGTTACAATGTAGAGGTAGGACTTGGCAAGAGAAGCTTCACCTTCTCTCACTGCGTTTTTTCCTATTTCCCAACTGTACAGGCTGCTGTGAGGATGGAGAGGATGAGAACCATGTATACTAAACTTGACTTTGTTGGAGGAAAGGTGTACTCAATAAATCATAAATAATGTGCACATGTACTCAATAAATCATAAATAAATTGGGGCTTCCAAACAGGCCTGTCCTACTGCAGATCTTTGCTCTGAAATTAATCACTGATGCATATACTACTCAGGAGATTATCAGACAGGGGACAAGAGCAAAGCCTGTCCTTATCCCATCAGTGACAGCAATCACACAAAAGGCATTCTCACATGTTGTGCTGATCCTGTCATAAACCTGTCAGTGAAGTGGAACTGCATTAAGGGGTTCTTCCAAAATAAAGGACAAGGATGGGACAATTCCACTTCACTGACAGGACGATGCCAGGACCAGCGCGACATCATTTGAAAGGCTTTTGTGCAATCGCTGTCACTTGTGCTTCCCAGACGGAACAATGACAGAATCAGTGCGATGTTGTCTGAAAGTCCTTCCTGCGATTGTATGAGAAGGACAGGAAAAAGACAGGAAAAGGAGGGGATGACGATGTCCTGTTCCCCGCCTGATAATCCCCTTTGTGTTTGTGTCTAAACTTTAATAAATGCTCATGCCTTTACTGTAAAAGTCTAAACTTTAATATATGCTTATGCCTTTATTGTAAAAGGAAACTTTATGTAGCTTTTTGTCCAGAGGCATGCCCATTTTCTGCCTTACACAGGTCCATGCAAACTATCAGTACCATTTTGTATGTGGGAATTAAAGGTCTGAGAGTAATTTACTCTTGCTTACAGTTGTCTATCCACACATATTTGCTGCAGGTACTTCCTTGCTTAGGAATGGCACATTTCCATCACTGTCTTTTTAAATCTGTGATTTCTAGTCTCCTTTTGTTCATTTCCAGGAATGGTCTTGATCAACCAGAGAAGTTTTAAACAGAGAAATAAACTTACACACACACACACAACACGTGTGTGTGTTTCTGCTGGTGTGAAGTACAGACGCTAATCCTGCCATCCTCCCCACAGCAACAGCGTCCAAGTAGCACAACCCTCCCCTAGCAACTGTCACCGGGCAACACAAACTGTGGCCACCCCAGCAGCCAAGCCCACAAGCCTGTTTGTGTTTAGTGTCGGTCCGTAACTAAGGTGGACCTGGCAACCCCCCAGGTTGGCTGGTGCCCTAATAGCCTGCCCTTGGCATGGGTGGAGGCTGGCAGGGAGCCAGAAGAAGAGGAGAGCTAAGGGCACATACCCATGAGAAATGGACAGCGTTTCCCAAGAGCAGTGCTAAACAAAAGGGCTTGCTAAACTACAACTGGAGAAAAGTACTTAGCATACCATGGGCAGCCAAGAAGACAGATGAATGGGTCTTGAACAGATCAGATCACCTTGGAAGCAAAGGTGATCAAGTTGAGACTATCATACTTTGGCCACATAATGAGAAGGCACGGATGAGTAGAAAAAACAATAATGCTAGGAAAGGTCGAGGGTAGAAGAAAGAGAGGAAGACCACAAACCAGATGGATAGACAAGGTCAGGGGGGTTATGGGCAAGGGCTTGCAGGATCTGGGCAGGGCAGTGGAGGATAGGGATTCTTGGAGATGTCTCATCCATTGGATTGCCATGAGTCAGAACCAACTCAAGGGAAACTAACAACAACAACAAAACTACAACAGCTTGTAGGAAATGGCTGCTTGGGTAGGGACGGCAAGCTGGGCCTCTGGGATGATGTGCATCCTTTGCTGAGGTTGATGCTGGTGTTATTCCTGATCAAACACTGGAGCTGGTGCACCTCTTATGTTGGTCAACCTTGCGTTCCTCAAGATTCATTATTCTTGGTTAGCTTCATTAACATCTCACCTTTCCCTCAGTGAACTCAAGATAGTGTACATGGTAATGCTTCTCCTCCCCAATGCCCTCAGTGAAAGAAAGTAAAGGAAGAAAGAAAGAAAAAGAGAGAGGCATAAACACAGAATGGCTAGAGATCACCTAGTGATAGGGCTGTCAGACTGAAAATACGAGAGGGTTCCTGCATCTTTATTATTTGTGTAAAAGCAGGTGCTTGCTTGGCACACAACCAGGTAACAAGCAATATCTGCTGAAGTTTCCATTTCTACACAAAGGCACTGGGACTCTTGCCAGTTTTCACTCTGGCAATCCTACCCATTCACATTATCTTCCACCTCTGTGATTCCCAGTAAGAATCCTCATTGCTTCCCAAGCTACCTGAAGTTGAAGACTAGAATTTTTTGTATAAAAAATGGTGCCATATTTGTGCTCATTGGCTGCAACTTTTTCTTTCTTTCCTGGTAACTCTCCACAGTGACTATTCTGACTGATGTTTAATCCCTGACTGATAAAATCTGGTTTTTAGTGGTTAATGCAAAATATCTGATAGGACTTCAGTGTTGACAGTAATTTCTAAAACAAAGCCTCAGGAATGCAGAGACGTAGCTGTGTTGGTCTGGCATACACTGTATGCAAAGGGATCTAGTTGCAGCAACTTTGAAACTAACTGTGTGAAAGAAGTGGTAGCATAATTTTTCATAGACGTTGTCTCTTCCTCAGAAGTAGAGATATGTATTGTTTGTTGCTGGGTCATGTTGCGGGGATGACTTTAAGTGCATATTGATTTTGTTATTTACCTAATCTTTTACATTTGTAATTTAATATTTAAATGGGTTCAAACTAACCTTGAGATTTAAACAAACAAAAACTGTTCTACTAACTTGATTGTCCATGAGAAGAAGAGGATGCATACGGTAAGTGGCATATAGCACACTACAACTGCGGTGCCATTGAATAGCCTCACAAACCAGTCATTGTACCTGCCAGAGTTCAGCTCATTTACAAGGTGCCAATAAATGAGTCTGGAGAAAGCCGGTGTATAGCTTTTTTTTTTAAACAGAAACTTTTGATTGAGCAATGAGATAAGAACTAAGAGCAAATATAACAGCTCCAGATATTTAAAATGATCATTGGGCCATTTCATAGGAGTTTATCACACGGGAGGAATTTCTCTCAATTTCGAATGGAGCCAATTCGAATTCACGTAAATTTGCTAGTTTAGCGAATTTACGTGAATTCTAATTGCATTGGGAATGTGTTCAGAATGACTTCCCATTTCCCGAAAATGACCCCCCATTGCCCGAAATTGCATAAGATACTCTAATATGCAATTACGTGAAACCCCATGATTGCATTCAGATTGCTATTGCATTATACCCCCCAAATTCTGTCGTATGATAAACTCTATACTATTTATAGTGCTATTATTTTTAAAAAATATTTATTTATTACTGTGCTATGATTCCACTTTAACTGCCATAGCTCCATCCTATTGAACCCTGAGATCTGCAGTTTAGGGAGGGGTATTTTGAATTCTCAGCCAGAGAGCTGTAATGACTCCCAACTCCAGGATGCCATAGGATGCAGCCATGGCAGTTAAAGTGGAATCGTGGTGCTATAGTGGCATAGTCTGGTGCGGCCCACTGTCTTACTCTTTGCAATGCTAGAAATCTGGGGAATGGAAGGAACATTTCTTTAGTACCTACAGATTGTTATTTCGGGAATCAGTATTATCTTTTTGCCTCTCCCCATAGCTAGCCATGCGCCTAGCCTTTAGAAAGCATGTATATGGCTACATGTTTAACTTCCATTGCCTGCATCTGAGCGTTTGCTTCCTCTGTTGTTTACAGAGCATCATGGCGGAAAGCACAGACATGGCCTCGTTGGAAGAGAGTTTCCGGAAATTTGCCATATATGGAGACACCAAAGCTACTGGCCAAGAAATGAATGGCAAGAACTGGGCCAAACTATGCAAAGACTGCAAAGTCATTGATGGCAAAGGGGTCACAGGCACCGATGTAGATATCGTCTTCAGCAAGGTGAAGTAAGTGTCTCTTCTTGTCCCATAATTTAGAAGAAAGGTGAGTAAAATGGTGGAATGATGGAAGACTGAGGGCTTATTCTTGGACTCCAAGTTTCCCCCAAAAGAAAGCTGTATAAAATTATCAGCAATGTGACAAAAGTCGATTCTTCCTCCCCAACCCCACAATTTTCTAAACCAATTCACTGACTTTTTGCTGCTGGAGTTCAGCTGATTTACAAGGTGCCAATAAATAAGTCTGGTGAAAGCTGGTGTATACTCATACTGTTGTTTTTTTTTATTCTGTACTAGACAAAAATGCATGTGAGAAAGAGAGAGAGAGAAGAAAGAGAAGGAAAATAAAAAGAAAAAAGTAAATTGCTTTTGCTGGAAGCCTTTAGGAGCAGCAGTTTGCCTTTAAATCAGATGCCTCTCTGCATCATTTAGCATTAAAAAGTACCAGTTTTTCAAAACCAGAAATAGACGTCCAGCCACTTCCTCTGGTTGGGTTTTTTTTCCCCTTGGCATTTTTAGCAGACTGCAGAAGGTTTTGAGGGAAGAAAAATTGGTCCCTAGATATGTCACAGTTGCCCATCCTTCCACAAGCTTATGTTTCTGCTCCAAATAATAGCTTCAAAAACAAGCAAACAAAACAATGTTATGTCCGTGCCAGCTTTAGTTTGGCACTGCTGTGTATCACATCTGTGCTTCTGGGGCAATGGCCCATGTTTTGCTCAGTGGTGCTGTCGCTGTTTGATTCAGCAATATTTGCTTTTGCATTGTTTTGTGCTGCTTTTGCACTGTTTATGGGCAACTTTTTTTAACCGTAAGAGGTGGGCACGAGAGAGAATGAGCCCACCTGTTTGTATTTTGACACTGCAATGAGAAGTTGGTTGTTTTGCAATCTAATCTCTTTATGTCCTGCTTACTGCCTATTTCTGAAAAGCAGTCAGAAGGTTGCAAACATAGTCCACAATCCTAGATTAACACAGCATAGCATAAATATCTGCTGGTGGAGTTACACCAGGCTAGCATTGCTCGACTCCCATACAGAAGAGCAACACTGAATAATGGATATTCAGGAATGGGCCCTGATGCCCAATGTGCAATGCGTAATGTCCTCTTCTTGTGCATTCGTGTGCGAAAGAGTTCCACATGAACAACTCTGGTGCTTCAGCTGTCAGATCAATACAGTTGCTGTGCAATATCGAAATAACAGCTCTTCATTCATTGTGCAGTGTAACACTTGTATACACTCTTCCTTCCACATTCGCTGGGGTTAGGGGCACAGGACCTCTGTGCATGTGGAAAAACCACAAATAACAAAAGGACTGTGTTTTTACCTGGGAGAACAACTCTCTAGGAATCTCTAGGTCCTCCAGTGCAACTCTGTGGTCAACATCTGCTGGACGCTGACCATAGAATTGCTCTGGAGGAGCTACAAATGCCTAGTGGAGTGTTCTCTCTAGGAATCTCTAGGTCCTTCAGTGCAACTTTTGGTTAAAGTTTACCATAGAGTTGCGCTGGAGGACCTAGATATTCCTAGAGAGAACATAGTAATAAAATCCATGAATAATCGAAGCTGCACAAGTCAAAGCTGCAAATGTGGAGGGACGAGTGTATGTCACTAATGGGATGCCAACCTAAGCCTGTTAGCTCCAGAATGTGGAGCAGATCAATCTCCTTTTCCCCCAAATTCTCAAATCAAACTGATTAAATTGTTTCTTTGATATACACAAATTTTTTTCTTATTTTCCCTTTTAAACTTATTAGGGTTACCGCATGCCCTCCTTTTCCCAGACGTGTCCTCTTTTTCAGAGCTAAAATGTCTATCCATGGTAGAGAAAGGGAAAAGAAAGGCAAAATTGTTGTTATTTAAATACAAGGAAGGTTGGGAATATTTCTAGCAACAATCATCACAGCTTATTTAGTACGGCTTTTTAAAGTGAGCGTCCTCATACAATCGGCGGTTTGAAATAGTTGATAAATAAGTGCGTCATTGGTTTTTTGTTTTGTTTTTTTACTTTTCAAAATATAGTAACCCTAAATCTATCCATTTCAACACTAGCTTTAAAGGGTTTATTATGAGCTCATGCAGCGAAGGCAGCCAACTCTCTGAGCCCTTTGTGCCCCTTCTGTTCCAGGGGGAAGACGGCCAGAGTCATAAACTACGAGGAATTCAAAAAGGCTTTGGAAGAGCTGGCCCCAAAGAGGTTTAAGGACAAAGGCAAGGAAGAAGCCTATGAATCTATCTGTCAGCTGGTAGCAGGCAAAGAGCCAGCCAATGTGGGAGTCACCGTGAGTAGATGATGGTGGAGAAACGCAAGGGCCTTGGTGGGATGGTGAGGGGTAGGCAAGAAAGCTAAAAATGGAGTCAAGAGTCTGTGCTGTCAAGCTAATTTGGACAACATGTAGTCATCATCATCATCATCATTATTATTTTCTTATATCACACCTTCATCCCAATATAGGGACTCAAGGCAGCGAACAGCAGATTTAAAACAATACAATTTAAAAAGTGTTCTTTCTGTTTATAATGGCCCTATACAAACGGGCACTAAAGGGTGCCTTTCCGGCGCGATTAGGGTTAGGCAGAGCGCAGCGTTTGCACCCTCCCTAACCCTACCACGTATGGACAACACCATTTTAAAATGTCTGTGTCCATACGGGTATGCCATGATGTTGTCGTGGTGCGTGCAGCGTTTACATAATGCTGTGCACGCCTGACAACATTGCGCCGTGGGAGGGTCAGTTGCGGGGTTTCAGGCTGTGGGGAAGCAGCAATTCGCTGCTTCTCTGCAGCCTGCAAAAGGGCAGTCTGTAAAGCCCTAATGTTTCCTCCCTTTTGCTTGGCCATGGCCTTTGGGCCAGACTCTGATGTTGCTCTGCCATATGTATCCAAGTTTTCTTCTGTGAAATGTTGGCGGTTATGAGTTAGGCGATAAATGAAAACTTGACTAATGTAGTTTTAACTTATGGTACACTCAGGATGGGCATCTCTAGCCCTCCAGATGTCATTGGATTACAACTCTCTTGATCCCTCCACATTTGATTTTGCATGGGCTGATAAGATTTGCAAGCCAGTGCCATCTGGGACATTGCAGGGGTCCATCTCTGCTTTAAGACAGTAAAGGTGGAACCGATGTGAAAGCTGTGTTCAAAGGTAGTGCGGTGGGCCATCGAAGAAAGAATAGCTCTGAGCCTCCCTTGTGTTTTTCTTTCCGTCGGCAGAAAGCCAAATCCGTTGGGGCCGTGGAGAGGCTCACCGACACGTCCAAGTACACGGGCTCCCACAAGGAACGCTTTGACGAGAGCGGCAAGGGCAAAGGCAAGAGCGGGCGGGAGAACATCGTGGACAACAGCGGCTACGTGTCAGCCTACAAGCACGCCGGCACTTATGACTCCAAAGTGAAGAAATAGGAGCAGCCACCTCCTTCTCGTGCCTGTTTGGAGAGGGGCCACCCTACTGAGACGCCTCCCGCTGGGGGGGTTCAGCTTTTGTTAGGCCTGCTCCAGCCTTGGAGTTATTGCTGGGAGGGGTACCTGCCCCCAGGAGGTCGATGCGGCTGCGGCCCAGTCTGGCCATGTGTTCATTTCCCAATGTTATGCAAAGTCAGACTTCTGTCTGCTACACCCTCCACCAAGAGCCTCATTACCTCGCATTCCCTTCCCTTAGCCTGCCCTCTTCTGCTTCTGAAGCTTTACCCCACTTCCCTGCTCCGTTCACTAGTCCGAATGATAAGCGTTCCAAATGACAAAAAAGCTTCATGTGTTGAATTTCTGTCTGCCTGCAGCTGTTAAAATGTGCTGATCTTCTGTCAAGGAGATAGGATGGAGGTCTTACCTGGGCTTCTGCTCTCCCCAACCCACTAACCATTTATGGGGGTTTCCTTCTCTCTCTGGGGCAGCCTTCTCCAGCCTTCTTCCCTCCAGATGTGCTGGAGAACAACTCTTATCACCTTCAACTGCCACTGGCTGGGTTTATCAGGAGGGCACACATCTGGAGGGCATCAGGTTGGAAAGGGGTGCCCCTTGGGCATCGTTTCTCTGCTTCTGAACTGTATTTTAAAAAGCTGTGTATAAATAAAGTGCTAATTATAATCCTTGTGCCGAGGCAGCTGCTCCCTGTTAGGCACCATGCCTCAGAATGCGTATGTCTCTTCTTCATCTCTCAATTTTTTTTTTTTTTACCAATTTACAGTGGTCGCTTCACATTCGCTGGGGTTAGGAGAGAAGGAATCTGTGAGTGTGGAAAAAACTGCAGATAAAAAAACACGAATCATTTTACCTGAGAGAACACCTCTCTAGGAATCTCCAGGTCCTAGGACTTTATCGCATGAGGAAAATTGGGGGTTTAAACAGGCATTTTCCGGGGACAGTTGTGTGATCGTGGCGAAGATTTTCACATGATGTCGCAATTAGAGAGAAGGAATGCTCCAGGAATGCTCCAGGAACAAATCATTCACGAATAATTTGTAGGGAAAAAAAAGTCAAAAAGTCAGAAAAGCTAAAGTAAAGAATTTGCTCAGGGTTGCTAGAGAGGTTAAGAAAAAGGGCTTTGGCAGGTATGTTCGAAGCAAAAAGTATTATTATTATTATTATTATTATTATTATTGTTGTTGTTCATTTAAATCCTGCCTTCCTCCCAGTACAGGGACTCAAGGTGGAAATGGTAGGGCCACTACATGCAGAAGATGGTAAAATGCTGAAGGGGAGAGAGAAAAGGCAGAATTACTCAACACCTTCTTTGCCTCAGTCTTCTCAGAAAAGGAAAAGGATGCTCAACCCGAGGAAAATGGAGCAGAGGACTTAATAGGGAAAGCACAGCACAGAAAAAGCAAAGAGTTAGTACAGGAATACCTGGTTGATCTAAATGAATTTATGTCTCTGGGAGCAGGTGAACTATATCCAAGGGTATTAAAAGAACTGGCAAATTTAATCTCAGAGTCCATTGGAAATAATCTTTCAGAACTTCTAGAAAACAGGAGAAGTCCCAGCAGCCTGGAGGAGGGCAAATATTGTCTCCATCTTCAAAAAGGGGAAAAAAGAGGATCCCAACCATTATCGTCCGGTTAGTCTGACATCAATACTGTACCAGGAAAGATTCTAGAGCAAATAATTAAACAGAGTGTGTGAACATTTAGAAGGGATCACAAAAAGTCCACATGGGAAAAAAAAGTCATGCAAGACTAATCTGAAAAAAAAGTCATGCAAGACTAATCTGAAAAAAAAGTCATGCAAGACTAATCTGATCTCTTTTTTTTTAATATAAAATTACCATCTTGGTAGATGAAGGGAACACTGTGGATACTTCATATCTTGATTTCAGTAAGGTTCCCCATGACATTCTTGCAAACAAGCTAATAAAATGTGGGTTAGACAAGGCAACTGTTAGGTGGATTTGTAATTGTTTGACATGGGGAACCCAAAGGGTGCTCAGCAATGGCTCCTCTTCATCCTGGAGAGACGTGACCAATGGGGAGCTGCAGGGTCCAGTGCTATTCGGCTTTGTCAATGACTTGGATGAAAGAGTAGAGGGCATGCTTATCGCATTTGCAGAGGGCTGGGACCCCTTAACACCTATTCTTTTGCTCCACTTTCACTCCATTTTCTCTTCCTCTAAATCTGATTTCGTCCTGGGAAAGCTTCCATTCAGTCATTTCCAGTTGGGGAGGAGGGTAGGTCTCCAGAATATGGTTCCTAGCACTCTTGGGACATACAACCCAACACCCCCAATTCTAGCAGTGTTTTGTTTCTTCCAGCAAAGTGTTGCTGGTATCTATCTCCCCTCCTGGTGTCCGTGTATTTTTCCGAAGTGAGAGAGATGTGCCATCTGAGGAGTTTTATGGCCAGTGTGGAATTCCTTGCTTGCAATGATGGGGATGGCTTGCCGCCAGGCCTCTTAGAATCTGTGTGGCCCTATCGCTCAGCCATTGATTTTTATGGCCTTGTTGCTATTTCTCCCCTCACATTTGTCTCTTTTTATTACTTCTCCTTGCACTGGTCCCCATATACTCTTGCCTGTCTCTCTCAGTCCTCCTGGTAGGAATGCCAGGCAGCTGTAATAGCCTCTCGGTCCTGCCCAGCTGACATGGCTGCTCACCTGCTGCTTGCCTTCAAGTGGTCAATATGAACATCATTCTCCTGTAGCAGGACTGGATAGCCCTTAAAGTCTCTTCCAAGTCTATGATTCTATGATTCTACTTTTTATCTATGCTACAGCAAGCCCATGGAAGTATTCCTTACATAGGCAATCTGCCCTCCAGATGTTTTGTACTACAGATCTCCATAGTTCTTAACTGTTGGCCAGGATGCACAAAACAAGAACATCTGGAGAGCACCTGGTTGTCTATCCTTTAGCAAGGAGAACAGAATATTTGGCTCTCCAGATGTTTGGTCGAAGGAAGGATGACCAGACAAGTACTCCAAAAACATATGGAAAACCACACATCCACACATGGAAAGTCATCTCAGCTTCTGTTGTGCCTGCCAAAATCTTTTTCACTTTTAAAAATGAAAATAACCATTATGTCAGCTTGCCAGATCACATAATTATTTGAATCAGGAGCCGATTTAGCATAAATTAATAGGGGAATAAATGTCCTTACCTACATTTAGCACAATAAATGTATTTACGAGGGCAAGAAGTCAGACTCTGCATTTCTGTGCTGAGAAGCAGACTTTGGCCAGAAAGTCCTTTTCTACAAGAATACTAGGCATTAGCCAAACTCATACTCTGCTGCTAAAAACACACGAAGGAACCACCCTAATCTCCCTAAGGATGCAGCTCCAAAGTGTGGAAGCAGCCACGAAGAAAACTTTCAAGTATCCACCAACTGTGCTTGTGAATGCAGTGGGATAGATAGAAAGGCCTCCCCTGAAATCCCCTGAAATTTCAACTTGCCAAACTGTGTATCCAAATAGCATGAGAAACAAGAACTTTGAATCTGTTTAAGAAAAAGTGTCATGCGCAACCAGAAACTGATGGAAAGACCACGACAAGAAGAGCCGACAACATTGCCATCTGCTGGGGCAAAGGATTTGTTTAAACATTGGATGCACTTTTGATATCTATGCCTGGTAAGGAATGATATGTTCTCACCAAGGGCCTTGGAACTGGATCCGTAAAAATGTTGAACATCATAGGATAGGACAAAGGCTTCTTATAGGTTTATGCCTACCTTGCAGATAATGCAGCTGCTACATGTATCAGTAGGGTAAATATTTAAAACCCAGGAATCTATTAAGTTACTGAAAGCATACAGAGAATAAAAAGTTACTCAAAACATGCACAGAACGAAAAGAACTTAGAAGATAATATTTTGCACCACCTAAGAGAAACTGTACTTAAATAAAGTTTCCATCTCTGTCCGATCACCAGATAACAGTTTTGACTTTGCTTCAATTAACTTTTTAAACTGTTGCAGCACCTAAAAGTGATTTTTAATTTTGCTAAGGGAAATAATGGTTCTTTATGCCTCTGTTCTAAGATGCATGAGCCAAGGCAATGGGACAGATCTTGGGTTACAGACTCTTTGCCTACAGAGAGGAAGGTAATGTAAATAGATATTTAACACTAATTTTCTTCAATTTTGTTGTTGTTTTGTGTTTTCAAGTAATTTTTTTTAACTTATGGAGACCCTAAGGTGAGCTTGGTCATTATTTCTGTTTCCTTAATGTTCAGTTGTAAACCTGCCTTTGCATTTACTTCCTTGAGTTTCCTCAGTAATCATTCCAAGTCTTTGCTATTTTCTGTTTCTAGTACAGTGTCATCTGCGTATCTTAAACTGTTGGTGTTCCTTCCTACGATTTTTACATCATCATCTGGGTCTAATCCTGCTTTATGTATGATAGGTTCAGCATACAAGTTGAAAAGGATGATAAAATGCAGCCTTGTCAGACCCCTTTGCCAACTGGAAACCACTAAGTATTCTGTCCTAACCGTAGCCTCTTGTCCCCAATATAGATTGCATATCAGGACAGTCAAATGTTGTTGCACACCAATTTCTTTAAGAGTGATCCATAGTTTTTCAAGATCTATACAATTATTACCTATAAAGCACAGGCCAATTTTCTTCTGAAGTTATTTGGTGCACTCCATCATCTAACATATGCTTGCAATATGATCCTTAGTGCCTCTTTCTTTCTTGAACCCATTTTGCTTGCACTCTTTCTTGGTGACTGGAATGCACATTGAGTTTTTCCAATCTGTAGGCCATTCTTTTGTTTTTCATATTTGCTGGCAGAATTTAGCTAGAACTAGAATAGTTCAAGATTCCCCATACCTTGGCTCAGTCAGAAATAAGAATAGAGACTGCAGTCAAGAGATCAGAAGAAGAATAGGACTTGGAACAGCAGCTGTGAAGGAATTAGGCAGGATCCTAACTTTTCAAGATATACTATTGCATACTAAAGTTAGGATTGTCTATGCCATCGTGTTTTCCATTTTTATCTTATGAAAGCTGAACAGTGAAGAAAGCTGATAGGAAGAAAGCCAACTTTTAAAAAATGTGTTGCTGGAGAAGAGTTCTCCAGATGGATATTACATTAAATACAATGGCATAGTAAAATGGTGTCTCTTACATATAATGACAAAATCAAGGTTTATTTTTTTGGAATTTATATATATTTCAAAATATTTTTAAGCTATGGATGGTTGCATCTGTGTATAAAGAATCTATGGATACAAAGGGCTCACTGTAAATGAAATTGGCCAATAAAGATACAGCCAAAATAGCCACCAGATGGAGCTGGAGACTGATGCGGATCACAGTACATTTCATTCTGTACATAAACCCAACAGAAAGACTGAAAGAGCTTAGTGAAAAAGAAATATTAATATTCCTTTTGGGTTGTTGTTATTATTTTTAACCTGCTCTGTATCAAATATCTCAGGGCAGCTTATAAGTAAATTTAATAGAAGCAGGTCAAAATAGTATAAAACAATAAAAAATAATCTAAACAATCTAAAAACAAGTTAAAGCAAATTTAAAAGATTAAAACAAGTTTAAATCCTACACTTTAATTAATGGGTTAAATGCGGGATAATGGCAACATCAGGGGATGTTGTCTGAAAACATTCCTGTTTTTGCGGAACATTCCTGGATTTAACTCCCATTTATTCACGGAACTTGAGCACTTCCCTTCTGTGTGATAAACTGCTATAGAGTTCTACTGTCAGACACCTCTTGCCATTTGAACACTTTGCCTCACATTCAGCCAATATCTTTTCCCTTCAATTTTAACCCATAGTTTGAGGGTTTGGCTCTGGAGTAAAAGAGAACAAATCGGTTGCATCTTCTGCATGACAACCTCTCAGACATGTCTCTTCATCTTCTTTTCTTCAGGCTAACTGTACTCCTCACCCTTTCAGTCATTCTACTTGGATATTGACATTACAGTTTGTCAGTATCCTTCTTAAAAACCTGACTAAGAACAGGACATGGTATTCCCAACAAGCTTGAGCAGCACAGATAGCATAGGAGAACGATTACTTCTTGAACTCTGGACATTATGCTTCTGCTCATGCCAGCTTTAAATTGTGTTAGGTCTTAAACTGTGTTAGCCATGGCTCATGTGCAGCTGGAGATCAGACACTTAGTTCCTTGTCATATGTACGGCTGCTTCCATATTGTGTCTTTATGCTTTCTGTTTTCTGTTTTTCTGTCTTTCTTTGGTGTCTAAATGCAGGAGGACATTTTCATAGGACTTGGTTTTCCAGACCCCTAACCATCTTTCTCACTCTCTTCCTAACATGCTTCATAGAATAATAAGAGTTGGAAAGGACCACAAAGATCATTTTGACCAACCCCTCTTCCATGCAGGAATAAGTGTGTGGTACACAATGCACAATGTTCATATGCATGTGCAGCGTGTCCAGTGGCATTCCATGAGTCATGGCACTGCATGTACAACTCTGTTTCCTCAGCCTTTAAGTCAATAAAGACATTTAGATTGGACAAAGACATCCAACCACCTTAGGAGGGAACTTACATGAGCACCTTGTACCTCCCCATGGGATTGGACTACAAACAGATGTAGATCTTCTGCAGGATGCACTAGAATAATGTCTCCTGTACCACTTAAAATCAAATGTCAAAACTTCTCTCAAGTACAATAGGTGCACATTGAAAAGAAAGATTTACTATAGGACATCTTTTATGAACAGAAGCATTCAGGAACAAATGTGCATACCTCTCGCCTGGATTGATATGGTCTAGGTGTCAAATCTAACTCACTTTCTATACATTATGAGGACAATTATTGTTGTTATGGTTATTAAAGTAACATGCTCTTTTAAGAGCAAAGACACCACCTTTGTGCATAATCTATTTGTGTATAATCTAGTCAAACATCCTTTTCTGGAAGAAAAAAAAGCTGGCATTATTTGTTGTTGCCTAGATACTTATGCCCATCACCCCGGAAGACTGGAAAATCAGATGAAATATTATGTGCTTGTAAATTGCCTTAACAACACCCATTCTAGCAAGAAGTACTTTTTTACACATTGGCTCCTTATCAGCAAGAGGCGCTTAAAATCGGAAGTAAATCTAGTGACCAGTCAATGATGCCATGCTGACATCATGTGCAGTTACACAGCGATGACTATGGTGATTTCCACACATTTTCCTCCCCTCAAATCTTGAACACAGACGGAATGGCATTGCATTATATAGTAAGGACATTCAGTTTGATCCCAGACATTTTGTTGCCTGAGGCAAAACTGCACGTTTATTTATTTATGCCCCGTTTTTCTTTCGATAATGAGACTCATTACAGGACCCCTTTGAATGTAGAAAAACCACAGATAACAAAAACACTATGTTTTTACCTGAGAGAACACCTCTCTAGGAACCTTTAGGCCCTCCAGTGCAACTCTGTGGCCAACATTTGCCAGACATTGACCATAGAATTGCACTGGAGGAGCTACCTCTAGGTCTTTCAGTGCAATTTTTAGTTAAAGTTGACCATAGAATTGCACCAGAAGACTTAGATATTCCTAGAGAAAACACATTAATAAAATCCGTGAATAATAAAAGCTGCAAAAGTTAAAGCTGCAAATGTGGAGGGATGAGTGTACTCCATTTTTTTTGGGTCTTGTATTCGGCTATGTATCACCCTTTCCCAAAATTTCTCTTGAAAAGCATGTCTAAATATCAAAGCACTTACATGGTGTGGTGTTTTAAAAAGTGAGTTAATATTGGAAAGTCCCTTTAATCAAGACTGATATATGGAGACAGCGCATGAGAACACTGAACAAACATGTCCTGGAGTGCCCACCAGACCCCATGGAGAATAAAATCCCCATCATAGGAAACGTTCCATTTAATCATAATGGAATGGGATTGGAATCTTGGAAGCATTGATTTTTGATTGACATGACAGGAGGCTGATAGCAAAATAGAATACATTCTGGGTTGACTCACAACAATGACTGGCTGCAAGAAAAAAACACCCTCTTTCTAGAGGTTGATGAAAGCAAATGTTTTGTTAAAGTTTGGGAGCTTGACTTTTTTATTCTGCATTTTTAAAATGAAATCTGGATTTTGAATAGGCTTTACAATTATATCTGGTAACTGTTTAAAGCTAAAATAATCCTAAAGCAAGTTAAGCCATTGGGTAGATCTTCATTCATATTCTGCCTAAACCAGAATACAACTCTTAAGCAATTGTAATAATAATATGCTTTGCTTTCTATCCATTCATTCTTAAGGTAGAGCTGATGTCTGCCTTAACCGTGAAACCGTATACAAGAAAATAATAGGGTGGAAAAACCCAGTGCTGAGCTCATTTTCTGAACTGGTTCCAAGCGTGAAATTCAATCAGGGCAGATGGGTGATACATCCAGTGTTGCTCCTGAATCAGCTGCCCAAAATTCCAAGGCATGAGCCAAGAGGCTTCCCAAATTCTGACACCACTGTGGCATCTCATCTGGATCAATGTGCCATAAATAAATAAATGCATAAATAAGCTAGATCCGAAAACCTGGGTTAAAAATAACTGAAGTCTGTAATTAGAAGATGACACACTCACCTCTCTGAAGTTTTGGAAACCAAGATAAGGAGCCAAAGAGTTTGCTATTCACTTGCAGTTGTTTCCCGCAGGCGAGCACCCAAGTAGTAAATATAGATGGAACAAACAGGGCCTTGCAGGAAAATGTTGCAATGTATTGTGAAGCCGAAGGCTTTCATGCCCGGCATCCGTAGTTTTTTGTGGGTTTTTCAGACTGTGTGGCCATATTCTAGAAGAGTTTATTCCTGATGTTTTGCCAGCATCTGTGGCTGGCATCTGAAAAGCCCACAGAAAACTTTGCAATGGGCAGTAGTCTTGCTGGCTAGGAGATTCTGGGAGTGGTAATTTAAAACTGTAACCTTTCTAAGCTCTGAATTGGCCTACTCCTATTTAGTGGTCCATACAGGGAGGCAGATGTACCCTCTTCTAGGAGACTTCTCTTTACCTTGCTCCCATTCATTTAATCTCTCCCCCCCCCCCCCCAAACATTTTGGTAGATCTGCAAGTGATCTGAACTAAATCAGCAAGAAGTTTTGTGCTTTGGAGCACTCTTACCCAGATATGCTCCTTTATAATTCACTAAACAGGGTTTCATTGCACATTTATGGGTACTGAGATTGCTCAGTTTTCTCTCGGATTTAAAAGCATTGCTCAAATTGGAAGCCGGGAAAAGTCACTTTTTCCATATCGGTTGGGGGATTCTGGCTGAGATCCGACATAATTTCAGTGTTGCATAAATATCTGCTAATGGAGTTTATACTACACTAGTACTTTGTTATTCTTCGTGCCTTCAAGTCATTATCAAGTTATGGCGATCCTAAGGTGACTATAATGGGGTTTTCTGGCATGGAGAGTGTGTAACTTGCCCAAGGTCACCCAGTGGGTTTCCATGGCCAGGCAGGGAACTGAACCCTGATCTCCAGAGTCATAGTCCGATGCTCAAACCACTCCACTGCACTGGCTCTCTACACTATCACTACACAATCCCTATGCTGAAAACCACCATAGCTCAATGGTGAATGTGCATAACTGTCACCTAATTGCACTGCATAATGCACAGAGCCAGTGTGCAACGAGCATTGACTCTAGGGGCTTTATTGTCCATTGGCAACAGTTCCTCGTGCTTGACTCTGCCTGGAATTCAGCATGGAACCTATGTCTTTTGAAGTGGACTTAAGTGTACAGGAAGTAGAACTGAGTAGTTTCACAATGTCCGAATGGGCATCCCTTGCACGACGGTGGAGTGACTGATGCACCATGACCCAATGTGCAATGAGCACAAATATGTGTTGGAGCACTCCCCAGTGTGCATCTGGACACCAGCTAGGACGTGCTGGAGCAAAACTGGTGCACCTAATGCACATCAGAAGTGCCCCATGTGCATCACAAGAGCCCAGTGTGCATCCAAAGTGCCCGGTATTGCCAGTGTCCCAATCCATGTCTTCACAATGCACTCATATGTTTTTTGTTATGCAACATAGCCAAGGATACATGAAGTTATGCAATGTAGACTGTTATGTAGAAGCTCAACCTCTGTTTCTGCCACCATAAACATAGGTCAGCAATGGGATTTTGGATTCTCAAGATGTAATTTGCGTATACTCTCCTTGAAACTGAAATCCACTGTCTTGAACGGCAGCTAACTGGCTGTCCATGTTGCTCCTTGGTGAGGAGGCACATGAAGAAGATGTGTTGATCCAAGCCAAATTGACCCCATCCATTGAAGTGAACAGCTTGGCCGGGTGCCACCTCTGTTGCTTTAATGAAGCTCTTTGCTTCTTTTACCAGTGGCTGTGACTAATTCCAACTGACAAGACCATCCCTTTGTTGAGAGATAGGCAGAGGGTTCTAGCTGAGAGCAGCCTGTGACCTTTCCTTGTCACATTAACACTCCTGTAATCAGTCAGGCAAAGGGGACTGCGAGGATCCCACCACCGCAGCACACTGAGCAATTTATAATCTTCCCGAAGGAGTGATGTGATAAGGCAGCTAAAGAGCAAAGAAATAAACAATAATACATAGCAACATGCCCGCCACCAAATGGTGGGCACTTAGCCCACAGAGGGGTGAATCTGGGAATTGTGAGCTGAGTTGCTTCATCCCGAACTTTAAGAGAATGACACCCCACCATTGTATTTCCAGATATCAGCTGCGACAGATAGCTCTCAGTTCTATGCATTTATTTTGGACTCCTTCACCTTCAGATGTGATTTCAATGGTGTGGAGTATATCTTATGGGTTTTAAAACAAATTTTAAAGGCTATTCATGGTGCTAAATCTGTTTTGGCATGTGGTGAGGTGTGAGGTGTGTTGGTTAATCCAGCCATACAAAGAGGCCTGAGATGAAGGTTGTGACTGGAGTAATGGATGATGATTCCACAAATGCGTCTTACATGCAGGCACTACTGCAAGGGCATTGGGGGAACAACACTCTTCTGAGGCCTATTCACACTACAGAATTATAGCACCATTATTCTACTTTAACTACTATGGTTCCATTCTATGTAACCCTGGGATTTGCAGTTTAGAGAGGGGCATTTAGGATTCTCAGTCACAGAGATCTAGTTCCTCACTGAACTACAAGCTTTAGGAATTCATTGTATGCAACTATGGCAATTAAAGTGAAATAATAAGTCTATACTGTGGGACCTTGGTATCCGCTGGGGTTTGGGTCCAGACCCCCTGTGGATAACAAAATCTGGGGATGCTCAAGTTCCATTAAATGCAATGGCATAGCAAAATGGTGTCTCTTATATAAAATGGCAAAATGAATGTTTCCTTTTTGGAATTTATACATTTTAAAAATATTTTCAAACCATGGATGCTTGAATCCATGGATAAAAAAAATCAGTAGATACAGAGAGCCGACTCTGTATGAATTCTGTATGAATGTGCCCCTGGGTAAAAGGTTGTAGGTTCTCTAAATAAAGTTTATTATTTTCCCTTTGAAACAGTTTCTTTCCTCTACATGTGAAATGGTTCAGAAGAGAAGTCTGGCTATCTGACAGTATCTCAGATCCCTTGGATGTACCCCAGGTTAGGAGATAAGTGTTAATCTATGATAAGGAGGACTGGCGACAAAAATTGCCCTGTGCTATGGTCACGTTCAGAGTATTCCATTCCATTCCTCTTTGCACCCAGTTTTCTTTCCCGTTCCTCAAACTTCCATCAGCATTTTGTGGCCAAATGTCTCGTAATGTTTTTATTTTATTTTCTGAAAACCTTGCAGTTCTACCAAGCTTACTGATGCCTCCTCCTTGTGAGCGAGCGATGTCCTTTTGGCTACAGAAGGAGTTCACTGTAAATAAAAGACTTTCATAATTTCTCAATCCCTGAATTCTATAGATGGTTTTGACCGATAATTTATTTTGCACAGTTAAAGGTGCTTTGCTATCCCCCTGCATCCTGATTTCTTTAGATTATTGTTTAATTTTATTTTTCAGTCACTATTATATGCTGCCCTGGACTCCTGGATTCAACGAACTGTTTAAATCGAATGAACAATATGGTAGTGCTTTAAAGCACTAGACAAGAAGCCTGCAAACAGGGCCAATCCAAGTCGTTTTGTTGCCTGAAGCAGAGTAGGAAATGGCATGCGCCCATGACTCACCCAAGTCAAAATGTGCAGTTCCCAAAGCCAGCTAGGTTATTTTGGTATACGGGGTAGAAAAAAAACCCCTTTACCCACTGTGGCTGTAAAAATGCTTCCGTGACAAAGTAAATAACTATTTGCTGCCCTTTCAATGACACCCAAAAGCTGCTATCAGGAGCAGAATCTTCTCATATCTTAAGAGACAGGCCGATATTGTGAGTCCCCATCCCCACCTTGCAAAGGGCATTGTGGATTATGGTAGTTTTAGTCCAAAATGTGTGAACAGCATTCACACATTTTGGGGAAGACTGTCCAAATGCATCCTGGAGTCAAGGGCACTGGGAATGAGTCAATGGAGTTTATCACATGGGAGGAATTTCTCTCAATTTCAAATGGAGACAATTCGAATTCACATCAATTTGCTAGTTTAGTGAATTTACGTGAATTCTAATTGCGTTTGGAATGCGTTCAGAATGACTTCCCATTTCCCAAAAATGACCCCCCATTGCCCAAAATTGTGTGAGATATTCTAATACACAATTACATGAAACCCCACGATTGCATTCGGAATGACTTCCCATTGCCCGAAATTGCGTGAGAAACATTCATACGCAATAACGTGAAATCCTATGATTGCGTTCAGATTGCCATTGCATTATAACCCCAAATTCCGTCGTATGATAAACTCCAACGGCTTCAGCAACACTAGCCAACATTCATGGTGAATGTCTTGAGTTCACGTTCAAGGAAATTGGAAAGGTACAGTTCATCCAGAATAGAAAATGACAGCAGTTTGATAACACCGTAAAGGAGGGGGCTCCATCCTATGGAATTTTGGGATCTGTAGGGTTTTTTAATCATAAGAAGTAGAGGCTTGCTCTTAAAAAAGAAAAGAAAACTGAGTATGGAAGTTGTATTTCACAGCCTTCACACAAACTAGCTCTAGCATGAAGGTTTCTGGATGAAGCACATGCCATGCAAATCCAGTTATATGATAAACAGAACTTCTTTAATTTATACATATTGCTGAGAGCTAGGTACGATCAGATACTACAGGAATGATTATAGATGATAGACTGCGTAAAAACGACAGAGGAAAGACTGCACCATGTTAGCCGGCATTTGCAGTGAGAGATATGACATTAACAAAATGTTTGTTTTTGTGTGCCTTCAAGTCGTTTTCGACTTATGGCCACCGCAAGGTGAACCTATCACAGGGTTTTCTGAGGGCTGAGAATAAGAAGTTTATCAGACTGGAGGAATTTCTCTTCATTTCGAATGGAGCCAATTGGAGCCAATTTGAATCCACGTGAATTCGCTAGTTTAGCGAATTTACATGAATTCCAATTGTGTTTGGAATACGTTCAGAATGACTTCCCATTACCCGAAAATGACCCCCCCATTGCCCGAAATTGCATGAGATGCTTTAATTCGCAATAACATAAAACCCATGATTGGATTCGGAATGACTTCCCGTTTGCCTGAAATTGCGTGAGATACTTTAATACGCAATAACGTGAAACCCCATGATTGCGTTCGGATTGCCATTGGATTATACTTCCAATTTCTGTCGTCTGATAAACTCCTATGTGACTTGCCCAAGGGCACCAGTGGGTTTCCATGGCCGAGTAGGAATTCAAACCCCGGCGTCCAGAGTTACAGTCCAACACTTGAACCATTATGCCACATTATAGGACAACATTATTTTGTGCCTAGATTCTTACCTTTGCCATTGCCAACAAAAGAGGGGGAAATGATGATTATGTATGAATGTTTGCTGTTTGGCTGGTTTCAAGGATTTTAAAAGGAAAAGCATAAAGGATATAACACTTTTGAGGTGGGAGAAGGATTAACACTGTTTGTAAAATGCTGTCTATGCTGAATATTTAAATATATATTTACACACACACACTTTTAAATATATACATTTGCTTTTGAGCTACATGGAAGTTTTCCTCTACCAGAAAAGGGATGCACCTATTATTCAATTGTATAGAAAGTTAACCTGGGTCCACACACACTGCAGAAATAATCCAGTTTGAGAGCGCTTTAACTGTCCTGATTCAATACTAGGGAGTCCTGGGAACTGTGTTTTCCTTCTCTGACAGAGAAGGCTAAATGTCTCCCAAAAGGCCACTTCCCAGGATTCCCCAGGACAATTAAAGTGGTTTCAAACCGGATTAGGACTGGAGTGCGGACGCAGCCAGTGACTAATCCGGTTTAGCCCCTCTCCCTCCTCCTTTCCAGGTAGAGGGAGGGGGGAGGAGGAGGTGAGAGCGCCGGGGTTCCAATTCAGAACCTGATTGGCTGGTTGCTCCTCCTGACGTCACAATGCAAGGAGGACCTGGACCAGCTGGAGTTCTATAAATACCAGACTGGGCTGCTGCTGGAAAACCCAGTTTGCTCAGAGGAAAGCAGCGGAGCTTTGCAAAGAGAGAAGGAGAAGGAAGGAGAACAGACCCTCTGCAAGAAGCATCCTGAGCAGCATCCTCTCCCAAAAGGTAAGGGGCATCATCTGAGACCCATTTGGGCTCAGCCTGGCTTCTTAGGGCTGGATCTGACTTATTTGGACTGGATCTGGGACTTACTAGAACTGGATCTGGGACTTATTTGGTATCTATTTGGGCTGGATTTGGGACTTATTTGGGCTGGATCTGAGACCTATTTGAGCTCCATCTGACTTCCTAGGGCTGGATCTGACTTATTTGGACTGGAACTGAGAATTGGACCAGGGACTTATTTGTTCTGAGACTTATTTGGGCTGGATCTGGGACTTAATTGGGCTCAATCTGACTTCTTAGGGCTGGATCTGACTTAGTTGGACTGGATCTGAGATTTACTAGAACTGGATCTGGGACTTATTTGTTATCTGAGACTTATTAGGGCTGGATCTGAAACTTCTTTTGACTGGATCTGGGACTTATTTTGGGCTGGATCTGATTTATTTGGGCTCAATCTGATGCCGTCCAGGGCTTTACCCCCAGTCCCATGGAACAGTTGGGCACAATGTGAGCCAGTCCAATTAGTTGGGCTTAAATTAGTGTGGCTCCATCTGATCCAGGTGGAGGTGTCATTTAGGCTCGACCTGAGTGAGCTGGACTGGATCTGATCCTGTCCAGGGCTATAGACCCAGCCCCATGGGTTAGTTGGGCTCAATTTGAGCCCATCTGGTCCTCTGCAATGTAATGCCCCACTAGGTGTGTGTGTTTGTGTTTGTGTGGGGGGAGAAGTGAGTCAGACTGGATCTCACTTAGTTGGGCTCAGTCTGAGCCCATACATTTAGTTAGGCTCAAGTTTACTGGGCTGGATCTCAGCCCATACTGTCCTCTGTGTGGCGGTGCCCATGAAGTGTGTGTGTGTGAGTTGGACTGGATCTGACGTATTTGGGCTTAGATTTGATTCTGTCCAGGTCTCTAGAACCAGCTCTATGGGTTAGATGGATCTCAGCCCGTCCAGTGAGTTGGGCTCGAGTCAGTTGGGCATCCCCTCTAGTAAGGCCATTGTATGGCAGTATCCCACAGGTTAGTTGGGCTGCATCGGAGTCCATAGAATCATATAGTTGGAAGAGACCACAAGGGCCATCCAGTCCAACTCCCTGCCATGCAGGAACTCACAATCAAAGCTCCAGACATTGGCATCACTAGGGTTGGTGTCACTGGGCGTGCGGTAACTCATGGTGTCACCCCACTCCATTGATTCCCCCCCCCCCCCATACTACACCTTAGCCATGCTTTTTTGTACTAATGTTACTCATAAATTTTAATTCCTCTATATCCCCGAATGCCACGGCAATAGTTGACATGTAAACAGCTAGCCCAATTAAAGTTATACTTTTAATTTGTGTGCATTATATTGTTAATTTAAAAGTCTTTACATATACATAGTTCCATGCGCTTAAAGTGAAATGTGACACTTTTTAAAGGAAATATTTTAAAAATAAATGTTCTTATTTTTTTAAAAAAATCAACAGTTAATTTTAGCTTCATTGTTTTTGTGGGACACAGACAAATATTGCAGCCTGTTTCTGACCAAATGCAGATGTTTGAGGAGCAGTGGTGTCACCCCCCTCTTTAGGGAGTCACCTGGTTTTATCCGCACCCCCTGCGCTCCCTTACTGACCCCACTGCAAGGTGAAATGGGCTGGATCAGAGCCTGTCTAGGGCTCTGCCTGGAGGTGCCGGGGGGGTTGGTACCTAAAAGGGGGCATATGCACCCTTTAGGCTTCTCTGTACCCTACGCCGTGGGGCACCTTCAGGCAGAGTCATGGACAAGTTCCGATCAATCCACCCCTTGGATCCTGAACTTGTGTCTTCCAGGCTCAGCTCTGGGTTTTGGATCTGTGACATCTCATGTGAACACTCGCTCCTTCCCCCTCTTTTAGGTACTGTTCCTGATGACCCTGAACCGGGCCAACCGAACACGGGGCTTGGATCGGCGTCGGGGGAGCATGCCCTTTGCGGCCCACCCTCCGCCGCAGCCACTCCACCGCCGGAGCATGCCAGTGGACGAGCGGGAGCTCCGGGCTTCCCTGCCACCTTCTCCTCGTGGGGCTCATCTCCTTCGCTGCACCTCCTACAACCCAGTGGGGGAAGATGGAGAGGAAGAGACATCCCGTCCAGGGTGGACCTCGGACTCCTCCGACTCGGTCATCTCCTCCGGGAGTGACTCCGAGAGCCGTCTCCTCTACAAAGTCATCCTCCTGGGTGAGCACGGCGTGGGCAAGACCAGCCTGGCACGGATCTTCGGAGGCGTCGAGGACTGTCCCGAGGCTGAAGAGGCCGGTGAGTGAGGCCCGAGGGACAGCCAACCAGGGAGAGGGCTGTGGGGGTCTGGCTTTGTCCTTGTTGTGTGCCTTCAACCCTATGATGGGGTTTTCTTGGCAGGTTTCTTCACAGTGGGGCTGCCATTGCCATCCTCTGAGGATGGGTTGCAAGCCTCCAGAGTTATAGTCCAACACGTAAACCACTATGCCACACAGGGCTACGTTTGTTGTGGTGTGCCTCCAAGTCATTTTTGACATATGGAGACCCTAAAGGGTTTTCTTGGCCAGTTTCTTCACATCGGTCTGCCGCTGCAATCCTCTGAGGTTGAGACGGTGTGACTTGCCCAGTGGGTTTCCATGGCCAAGCCAGGATTTGAACTCTGCTCTCCAGAGTCATAGTCCAGTGCTCAAACCACCATACCACGCTGGCTCTCACATAGGGCTAGGTTTGTTGTTTTGTGCCTCCAAGTCATTTCAGAGTTTTCTTGGCAAGTTTCTTCAGTGCGTTTGCCATTGAGAGGGTGTGACTTGCTCAGGGTCACACTAACTAAAGTCAGCGATGCAAACTCTGGTTTGCCAGTAGGTTGCAATGGCTGAGCCAGGATTCGAACCCTGTTGTCAGCACTCATAGTCCAACACTCAAACCATTATCACACAGAGCTAGGTAGTGGGGTGTCATTGAAGCACACATCCCCCCCCTTGGCCCATCCTGCTTAATACAGTGCAGTGCAAAAGGGGTGCCCCAACAGAGCTGGAAAAGTTACTTTGCTTGGATTAGCACACTAAAGTTGCCAGGTGTCCCTCATTATAAGGTGTCCCTGATTTGAGGGTCAGACCACTTGTCCCTTTCTAGAACTGGTTGTTGTGTGCCTTTAAGTCAATTCTGTCTTATGGTGACTCTTAAGCCAAAACTGTCATGAGGTTTTTTTTTTTTTTTGGTGTGGTCAAGATTTGTTCAGAGGGGGTTTGTCTTACTGAGGCTGAGAGAGTGTGACTTGTCCATGGCTACCCAGTGGTTTTCCATGGCCAAATGGAGATTCGAACCATGCTGTTCAGTGTTCTAATCTAGTACTCAAACTATTAGGCTGTTGGCTGTGTAAGATTGGTAAGGGTCCCTTATTGTAAGAGGGGACCCCTGTTTGAGGGGTGGAAAGCTTTTCCTTTTATACAGATTGAATAAGATACCAATTTTTTTGGGGGGGAGGAGGTGTGAAGCTCTCCATAAAGACAAATGTGTGCATGTAAGTTCAGAATGTGGACTATGTGTTAGATTTACAGAGAAATACATGACTAAGTGAACTGAAATCAATATGTAGATTTGGTATTTAGGTGGAAGCCAAGATTGTTAATATCTACTTCCTGATTTTCAACCCTGCATGCTTCCTATTGCTATTTTGAAAAGATGGTAACACTACATCTTATATATATAGTCTAAAATGGTCCCCCCCCCCAAGGTTGGTGTCCCAAGTTATTTCAAGAAGATCCCATCTGTTTTAGTATTTTGTTTCCCACACTGGGCCACTAGATCATGACCCTTTTATACGAGCCGGGACACTTGGGACACCAATCTTTAATGTATGACTTTGTTTAAAAAAAGGTCAAAAAGCTAAAAAAAACCTTTAGACAGTCTTTGGAGAATCTGATTCTTTTATGAATACACAAACCACTGACTTGTTCAGGCTAAAATCTTCATTCGTCTGATCACTGCTACAGAGATCATAGGGTGTATTCTTAGCAAACTGGAGGATACTTGCATTTTATTTGTTGAATTAAAGTGTCAGAAATCATGGGAGGATATTTTTGTATCATCTATGCATTGAACAGTCATTTCCCCCCTCCATGAAGCCTAAGTAAAGAAAATAAATTGTAAAAGTGTCCCTTGTGTTACATACCTCCTGTCAATGGTTGTACTGGCACTGTTTGTACGACAGTAAATTTGGAAAGGGAAAATAATTGGAGTCGATACAAGGAGAGCAGCTGCTGCTTTGTTCAGGGACAAGATTAGGGCTTCCATCTCTGCCTTTCATTGGTTCAGAGGTTCAGTTTAATAACCACATCAAGCTGATAAATTTTAGGTTTCGTTTGACTTGGCACCGTATAAGAGCTGGCCTAGAACATTTTGTTGCCTGGTACAAAGGACAAGGTGGCACCTCTCTTTCCAGTTCTAGACTGAACAGTCAGTTGAATCTGACTTTAGTATTGCTGATGGGTTAGCATGCTCAGTTGGACCCAACAGTTGCCCCACTTTACATAATGGTTGGATGGATCCTGCACCTCACCCCTAAATACATAATCTTTGACGTGAATCTTGGGATTTTCAAATGAACTAGTTATCCTCTCTAAGGACCATATCTTGTGCCCAGTTGCCTGGTCATCTTTCATTCTCAACATGATTCAGATGGCACTGCATCTTAACCGAATTTGGATTAGGTACTAATGTTCTTTATATTAATAGCAACTTCTTTGCATACTTTATAATAAATGCCACAGAGAGTGCCACAATAAATTCCTCTTCCTTACATTCATGTCTCTTTAATTTTCTTTGCAGGCAATACATATGACAGATCCATTATAGTGGATGGCGAAGAAGCTTCTCTGGTGGTGTTTGACATATGGGAGCAGGTAAGGAATACAGTCCTTAAATTTTCTTTGGATCTTTAATATCCCATTGTACAGTTCAAAATGTACCATTCATTGGTAATTCCTTAATGATATATAGGCTTTGACTGGTGCTATCTTCTCGGAGAGTTTAGAAAAGTTAATTTGAAGGCCATGTTAGCCATGCTAGCTGAAATAGTCTCACAATTGGTATTCCAAAAATTAGCTTTTCCAAGCTCTTGGCTCAAGACATCGAAGGAAAGACTGGCATTTCTGTGCCCTTCTCTTACCGTAAAATCCAGAAGAAATTAAAAGAGTGACAGAACAAAACCAAAGTAAAACTAACAGCAAAGGAAAACAGCAGTGCAAGGATTGGAAAAACACTCTTTATTAAGAAATGGAACATTTAAAAGTCAAGAGTACCTTAATATAATGTTCTTTATTCCTCTTTTTCACTTTAGGATGATAGCCAATGGCTTCAGAACCACTGTATGAAAATGGGGGATGCTTACATTATTGTGTACTCAGTGACAGACAAAGTTAGCTTTGAGAAGGCTTCCGAGCTGAGAATTCAGCTGAGAAGAGCAAGACAAACAGAAGATATCCCTATCATCCTTGTCGGAAATAAAAGCGATCTGGTTCGATCACGGGAAGTCTCTGTAGATGGTAAGAGAAGTTATTGAGGTGTAAATTCAAAGGTTGGGCAAATCTGTATTGCAGTTTATGGGCTTCTGCAGCCGTTCCTTTTAGCACCAGATCGGAACCGTGGCAACTACATGCCATGGCCCTGATCTCTGCTTTCCACAGCACAAAAAAGAGTTGGCAAAAAGGGCATCATAACCACCGGCACATGGCTTTTCTGTGCTCCTTTGGCACTGTGTCATGTAGACGCAGCGCCAGAGGAGCACCTTGACGTTGTGCGCCATGTGGAGCAGCAAATGGCATTATGCTGGCCTGGGGTGGGGCAGAGTTGGGGCACGTGCCATATTGATGCCGCACCCTGACTCTGCCCCCAAGCCAGCCTTTCTTGCCAGTCAGAACAGCCCCTTAGTGTTACTGAATTAATTTGGTGGTAAATTTTGGGAGAAAGCAGAAAAACTTCCCACAACGTAAATATATATCATTCAGTGTGGCAAAATGTGGCACCCACTTCTTCTATGGCTTTAAAGTTGGAGTGGGTGGGAAGACCTAGATACAAATATGCCCACAGTGAATAGTCATGATGGCTAGACTGTTTCCTGTTCTGATGTTTCTGTTTTGGTACTTTTTCTATACACTGCCAAAAGTACAGAAACAGAATTACAAGGATAATCAAATAGCCAAACTGCAAACAGATAGTTTAAGCATAGATAAATATTAAAAGATAACTATTTAAAAATAAGCCACGGTGAGATGGAGTCTCCTGCTAATTATAAGAATAAAGCCCTTTCCAGCTGCTTGTTTGGTACTGACTTCTGCCTCCTCCTACTGTGATTTTCATTTTGGCAAAGTAGAACCTCCATGGTTCAAGGCAGCTTACCAAAGAGTTGCCAGCAAAGGTTGGGGAGGGAATCAGGGAAAAGCTATGCCTATAAGCTTTCAAAAGCCCTTTGGCTGGCCACCGGAAAAAGCAGGATACTAGTCAAGTTTGACTCCTTTGAAAGCTTGAGCAAACTGATGACTTTTGGCTCTTAACTTAGGTTCATATTCATTTTTGGACCCAGAAACTGTTTGGTGCTCAGCCTCCATAATGTACTTACACTCATGTCCTCCTTCTGTCCTTCAGAGGGTCGAGCCTGTGCTGTCGTCTTTGACTGTAAATTCATTGAGACCTCAGCTGCTCTGCATCACAACGTCAAGGACCTGTTTGAAGGGATCGTCCGGCAAATCCGGCTACGCAAAGACAGTAAGGAAGACAATGCTCGAAGGATGGCCAACACAAAAAGGAGGGAGAGCATCAGCAAAAAGGCAAAACGATTCCTGGGGAGAATCGTTGCAAAGAACAATAAGAAGATGGCATTTAAGGCCAAGTCCAAGTCTTGCCATGACTTGTCAGTGCTTTAAAAATGTGTTTCTCGGCGAGGCCAAAGGCTGTGTGTGAATTTGTGTGGGTTGTGAATGTGTCTTTGACTTTCATGAGTGAAGCGAGGAGGGGGGGGGGAAGGACTTTGAACACAAAACTACACAGCGGGAAAGAAAAAAAATTATTCTTCATGCCTTACGATTCCTCAAATCAAGCTTGGAAATAAGCTGACTGTGTCTTCATTGGTTTATAAGCTTCATACGTGTGCAAGCGACTGAACTAATTTCAAATCCAGCAGCTTTGTATGCCTACATTTTCACTGTGTATATTGGCTAGCTGTCCAACCGGACATCAGGAAGAATGCAAGGACCAGAAGGGATGATGGACAAAATATGGGGAAAGTATCACCAGAAACATGTCTCCTTTGCAGAGCAAAACTTGAATACTTGTACGCAGGCTCGTACACTTTCCTCTCTTTGGTATATATATATATCTATATATATTAAAATGATCTTTTAAAAACTAAATGTGGGCAGGAGGGATGCCATTCAAGGTAC
This sequence comes from Urosaurus nigricauda, assembly GCA_034509955.1. Taxonomy (NCBI): domain Eukaryota; kingdom Metazoa; phylum Chordata; class Lepidosauria; order Squamata; family Phrynosomatidae; genus Urosaurus; species Urosaurus nigricauda. The sequence continues at coordinate 17,527,376 of JAOEGL010000013.1, forward strand.
TTTTGGATAAGTGAAAGAAATGCATAAAATGAATATTATTTTTGAAGTTAATTTGCACTTTCATTAACTGTTTAATTTGTTACTTGTTTACATACAGATTTTATAATAAAGTATTTCTGATTATTTTGATAGGTGGTTGTGATTTTCTTCCCTCCCTCTTTCCTACTGTAAAAACACTAGCTCAGCCAGTGGTTCTTGCTAAGTGCCCATTGTAGTTTATTCTGAAATTCTACAAGCTGAGCACTATAGACTAAGCTGGTATACATCAGCAGACCTTGTAAAAAGTTACTTTTTAAACTGCAGCTTTCTGAATTCCCAGGAAGCTGAGAATTCCTCCATTGGAGGCAGATTTTGGGAGGTGAAGTCCAAAAAAATAATAACTTCCAAGCTCTTTAAATCTATCTAGTTTTTCCCCTTGATCGAGACACTATACTTCTATTGATGCAGCCTAAAATCGCATTGGCCTTTTTAGCTGCTGCATCACAGTGTTGACTCATATTCAACTTGTGGTCTACTTGGACTCCTAGATCCCTTTCACACGTAGTTTCATTCAGCAAGGAGTCCCACATCATATATCTGTGCATTTCGTTTTTCCGCCCTAAGTGCAGTACCTTACATTTCTCTGTATTGAATTTCATTTTGTTAGCTTTGGCCTAGCTTTCTAGTCTAGGTGATGAGACATAATCCAACACACTTGTAGGCAGCAAACCGGTTTAAGGGACACTGTTGGGATTGTTTAGCAAACAGCTATCGTCTCTCACACCTTGATGGTGCATCCCAACATCTGCCACCTCTAAGGTTACTATACTTATTTCAATACTCGATAAGGGGTTCTAGTACTACTAAGACTGAGTGGACATTTGTGCTTACTGGATAATATGTAATCCTGGCATACTTTCCCTAATTTGAACTATTAGAGCAGTTAGAAACCAACTTTTGGGCTGCCTCCTCATTTTATAATGGAAGCTTTTGGAACAAACTTTGCAAAAACGAGATTGTATCTCTCTACTTGGAGACATAGCCATAGCCATTTCCAGATATTCTGCCAACCTCCCAGGTGTTAAACTGAAAATGCCTTTTTAAAATAAATATGGAGCCGCATATGCTGTAAAGTGACTATTTAAAACTCAGCTGTTCTCAGAGTACAATATATTATGACGTATCAGTAGTAATAATGTGTCCTGAAGGACACTGTTAATAGCTGTGCTCATAACTATGTTGCCCTATAAATCAGTCTTGGTTTTTATGGATAGGATTCTTGAATAACTTTTTCAAACTAAAGTTATTTGTCACGAACAGAGGGACTGTGACCGCCTTTCTAAGATTTCCAGGAAAGAAAGAAATAGTTGCAGTCAATGGGCGCAAACTTGATGTGGGTTCCTATCATATTGGGGAAAAGCCTACCAGTCTCCTACATCAAATAGCTTAAACAGCCCTAGTGCAGACAGAATTTTATTCATATTAAAAATATGACATCTACCTGCCCTAAGAAACTTCGCAAAAGTAACATGAGTTGCTTTGCTGTTCTTACCAAGAACTGTAGAAAATTAAAACCACAAAGCAACCAATACAATTATAGTTCAGCGATCTGAACCACAAATCACAGTGTTAAGTTGTAATGAAATTTCAAAGAAGCAGGCTTATATTCATGTCCAATAAATCTTACGCTTTTCATTTAGATAAATGCATCCTGGTGCAAAGGTCAGCGATTTCTTGGTGGCAGCAGAGGCCCACATTAAGCAGTCTGGGGATTCACTGTTGCCACCCAGATTCGGTGGCTGGCACCGAAATTCCCACTGCCACCACAGTTGGCAATAAATTTTGGCAAGAAAATGGAGGTAGCATCCACTTGCTACAGCAATTCCCCATCACAAATATATATTTATACACACACACACACACACACACATATATATAATGAGTCAGGGCAGAACAAGAAGCAACTTGAAAGCACTCACAGAAAATTCTATAAAGAAATATAAAGACCAAAAATAAGGGAGCCGATCATAACTTCTAAAGCCAGTTGCAATTACTGCATATATTCAAATATAAGTCAACTTCATGTATAAGTCGAGGGCAGGTTTTGGGACCAAGATTATACACTTTAATATAACCCATGGATAAGTCAAGAGTAAAATGTAGGGGTATGTAACAAAGGATGTAAAGGATGAAGCAAAGGAAAATGATGCCAAAAAAACTTACAAAATTCCAGCAGCATAACTATTTGTGCTCACCCTAAAAGCTGGATGGATGAGAGAGTAGAGGGGTCAGTGCTTCCAGGGAACTTACATGGGAAATCCTGTGAATGATTTGTTGCTATTTATTGCCTGTTTATTCCCAGGATCATGGCTCTTTAACTGCAATGTTGTGTGAAAATCTTAATTGCGGTCGCACAATTTTCACAGGATAATCACTGTTTAAGCCCCCTATTTTCCCTATGTGCAAAAGTCCTGTGTCTTGTTAGACTGAATATTACTTTTATCAAAGATGGGAAAACCCCTTTTTTTGGATGACCTGGGATTCTGGGACTGGTCATCCAAAGAAGGAACCTTTCCAATCCTGTTTTAAAATATTATCCTGATGTTTTCTTCAAATTCTATATGACACAGCTTCTGATGCTCATTTTGTGGTTGGTCTGGTCTGCCTCCAAGTTGACCCTGACTCTTGAGTTTTCTTTTCAAGGTTTCTTCAGAAGAGGTTTGCCATTGCAGTCCTCGAAGGCTGAGAGAGCATGACTTACCCAAGGTTACCCAGTGAGTTTCTATGGAGTTTATCACATGGGAGGAATTTCTCTCAATTGCGAATGGAGCCAATTCGCAATTATGTGAATTTGCTAGTTTAGCGAATTTATGTGAAATCTGATAGCGTTCGTAATGCATTCAGAATGACTTCCCATTTCCTGAAAATGACCCCCCCATTGCCCAAAATTGCGTGAGATGCTCTAATACGCAATTACGTGAAACCCCATGATTGCATTCGGAATGACTTCCCATTGCCCAAAATTGCGTGAGATAACACTCATTTGCAATAACGTGAAACCCCAAGATTGTGTTCGAATTGCCATTGCAGTATACCCCCAAATTCCGTCGTATGATAAATTCCAACGGCTGAGCAGAGATTCAAACCTCTGTTCTCCCAGAGCTCTAGCTCAAGAGCCACTATATACCAGGCTGGCTCTCAATGTGCATTCACTATTAGCACAATAGCGGATGCTCTTGCATCCCCCAGACTGAATGTTGGCCTTTTCCATGCAGATATGCACAGATTATTCACAAAAACTGTAGCCTAGGCAGGAAAAAAAAAATCTAACAGAGCCTAGGAATAAAATCACAAATTGAAATCCCAGTCACAGCAGCAAATGGGGAGGGAAGAATGAGCAGGTAGCCCAGGAGGGGGTTATTCATAACAAGCTTAATAAGAAAGGTAGTGGGGGGATTTTCTTACACATACGCCCACAGAGGAACATTCAGTCAGTCTCACAAAACACCTACCCACACGTGTTGACACATGTGGTGCTCTGAGGCATGCATAATCACACTTGTGCCCTTTCTTTCCCCAGCGGAAGAATATTAATTAAATTGCTATTGTATGGAATTGACCCCCTCGGAGTGCCCTCTGAGTAATTACTGAAACCTCTGTTTCAACAATAGGTACGGTGAACAACAGAAAGTGGAAGCTTATTAGGTTCTCTGTGTGATTAATACGGGGGGCCAATGGAATAATATTTGTGGGCCACAGATGACCTGGAGGTGCACAATCCCTAATCTTGCTTTATAGTCTCAACTTTTGTGGGGGAAACGATCTGGTATGAGATACCTATAAGAAAAAGAAACACACCTATGAAGAAAGAAGAAAGTTTTTTTAGAATGAAATTCTCCCACCGAAATTGACAAGAAAGCATATTACATAAGAACCACTCCTTGATCCTATTTTTTTTAAAAAAAGAAATTCAGTTCCCAATGACCATATGGGCTTCACTGTTTTATATTAAGATATCAAATATTTCCCCTTGGTTGACAGTTGCTGCCGCCATCTGTCATTTAATAAAGTATTTTATATGACTCATTAGTCATTTCTAACATGGGCTTAGAACATTGCCTTTTTTATTGCTTCCAGGGCTGTTGCTTTTCCCCCCGTTCCACTAACAAGGCCTTTTCAATGTAAATACAGGCAGTTGGTAAAGATAAAATGAGACATATAATGAAGAACTGGTTATGTTTCCAATGCTGATTTACTGGGTTCTTTTTCTTTCTTTCATTAACTGCTGTTCACAGTTATACCCTGCAAGATGGGCTTTCCTTCTCACTTATATAAGGAACAAGGAGTTTTCTATCTATGTTAGTTGCTTCTAACTAGAAGCTGTATATAAAGCAGAACAGAGGGTGAACCCTGGCACTACAATGACTAGGGAGGAAGGAGGAAACTGTAAATCCATAGACCCTCTGGAGAGGTTTTGCAACTTTCAGCAAGAAATCAGTGAAGCCTTGCAATCTATAGCAAGTTGTTGCTCTACTAATCTGATCTGGAGATTTACACATAGCCATTTCCTCTTGCCTGGAGCTGAATTTCTTAAAACTGGGGAATTTGCACCGTTGTCTTCTGCCTGTGGATGAACCATGAAAACTGGAGACCGAGAGCCAGATTTTTGGATCTGGAACCCTAATGTACACTGAGATCTTATGGCCCTGTGTCCTGACTCAGTACTCCTGCCTGACTGTTTGAAAGACAGCGTCCTTACGTTTAATGCAATACTTTCTCCCCACTCCCACTCCTTTTAAGGACATGACTTTTCATACCAATGACACAGTGTTTGCATTATATGCCTCAACTGAGAGATTATCTTTTGTCCAGGGGAAAAACCATGGCAGACAGAAAGGGGCTGGAAAACTACAGCAACCATGAACAAGTACACAGTGGCGCCTGCTGTTCCTTGCCTCCCTGCTTCTCCTGCAGAGATAACCAGAACAGTACGTGTGGATGTGAGAAGTTGAGTTCCTTGCTCTTTGGGATTAACACCTATCCCTTTATTTGCTATTGGATGAAACGTGTGCAGTAAACAAGAGAGAAAATATAGAAACCATGTGATGGATTGTTCCATTGCCTTGTGTTGTTGTAGATGGCGATTCGGCAGTTCTGGCGCACTGATGTTTAGCGGCAAAATGTCAGGGAAGAGATAAGCAAGCTAAAAGAAGCATCTCTCTCGCTCCATTTCTCTCTCTCAAGCCGCCCTGTTCTATCATTAGTATGACAGATAAACTTCACAGTATATTTTTAAACATCAAAAGCTGTTATTTTTAAAAAGACGCTAGAGCATTTTCAGGACTTTCACAGAGAGAGAGAGATAAAAAGTTCAGTCTGTTTCACTGTCACATTAAACCAATTTGTAACTCTGGTCTGTCATCCTGAGTTACAGAAACTGCATTTGCTGTCTTGGATACTTTGCTCATTTTGTTCAGAAAGCTTCCCTGTCATCTAGCTTGGCCGGTGGTTGTGCTAACTGGAGAGTTATGGAAGTTGTAGTAAATTAAAAAAGTAGTATCTTTCCCAAATTTCAGTAAGGACCAAGAATATTCACTTGTCTCACACAACTCCAAAATGATAATGGAACTATCTGTGCCTTGAAAGAGAAGTATGTTGCCTCAGTGTCCCTCATTACAACGTGGTACTCTGAGCCTGCAAAGCTATGTCTAAGAGGTATGATATAATGGCATGCTGAAGGGATCCATGACATTATTCCGTCATGGATAGCGTCAGCATGCCATTATATTCATTATGTTTAGATATAATTTTCTAAGCAAGGTGGCCTTGACACTCTAGAGAAATGGTCACTCTAGACTACTGTGAGGATCGGCAAGCATTTTATTCTGCCAAAGATGTTAGGAGACAGAATTATCAAAACCATTTCCACAGTGTTACAACAACCCCAGTTTTCATAATTTGTCCACAAGGGAATAATACTCGGAATATAAAAGGGTCTGTAGAACAAGACTAGCCAAAGAAGTCTTGCTGTCCGATACAAAAGATGAGATAGCACTGTCGACCCTCAGTTTCATGTACAGAAGTGAATTGGAAGTTACCTTTAACTTCACCAATTGCAATGGGATAATTCTACAACACTACACCTGCGGGTAGCTGGCTGGCTTCGAGGGTTGTTTGTTGATAGCTGCCCTCAAGTTGGTTCGGACTCATAGTGACCCCTTGGATCATCTCCAAGAATCCCTATCCTCCACTCTCCTGCTCAGATCCTGCAAGCCCTTGCACACAACCTTCCTGTCTGAGTTTATCCATCTGGTTTGTTGTCTTCCTCTTTCTTCTACCCTTGACCTTTCCTAGCCTCATTGTTTTTTCTAGTAATCTGTGCCTATTCATGATGTGGCCAAAGTACGATAGTCTCAACTTGATCACCTTTGCTTCCAAGAAGAGCCCTGGTCTGATCTGTTCAAGAACCCATTTGTTTGTCTTCTTGGCTGTCCATGGTATCCTAAGTATTCTTTTCCAGCACCACATTTCAAATTAGTTGATTTTCTTTCTGTCTGCTTCCTTCACTATCCAGCTCTCACATCCATACATGGTAATTGGGAATACAATGGCCTGAACAATTCTGACTTTAGTGCTCAGTTGTATGTCTTTGCTCTTCAGTATCTTTTCCAGTTCTTTCATGGCCACCCTTCCCCTTCCTAATCTTCTCCTTGTGTCTTGACTGCAGTCTCCGTTCTGGTCAATGTTTGATCCTAGATATGAGAATCCTTTAACTATTTAAATTTCCTCGTTGTCTAAATTAAATTTGTGTATATCTTCTGTGGTCATTATTTTTGTTTTTTTAATATTCAGCATCAGACCAGCCTTTGCACTTTCTTATTCCTTATTAACTGTTCCAATTCCTGAATGTCTTCTCCTAATATTATGGTGCCAGGGCAGATTTTGTGGCACACATAGTTCTGTTCCTGAGAGGCAGAGAATGGCTGGGTAGCTGCTTCTGTTGTCTGAACAGGTAGGGCTGGCCCTGCTTTTGAATTTGAGCGAAGAGACAGGCACTTAGGTAAGCCATCAGGTTCCTATAAGGACACCTCCTGCCATTCTCTTATGAAAGGCCAATTGTTGAGCTTGGAATATTGGAAAAGGCCCTCTGAAAATTCCACAGCAGTGGGCCAGCTTTCATTAGGGGTGTTGAAAAGGACATTTGCTGTAAATGAGCTCATTCACAGAGAACGAAAGCTAAATGTCAAACAATGAGGTGGCTTGCTTCTTTTTAAGGAGAAGGCCCCTGCTGAAGCAGGCCAAAGGTCTGTCTAGTCCTGATTCTCACTGACACCTCTGGAAAGTCTGCAAGCCAGGCACTAAAGCAGGATGGACCCCAAACACTTTGTACCTTCCATCTGCCTGATTTGGCAGGGACAGTTCTGATCAATCCTCTTTTGTTCCACATGTACCACAAGCTAAACATGAATCAACAGTGGGATGCAGAATCTAATATGATCCTGCTAGTAGGCTACATCAATAGGAGTGTAGTGTGTCTAGATCGAGGGAAGTACTGTAATAGCAATCCTGCTTTGAATAGACCTCACCTGGAATACTATGTACAGTTCTGGGCACCGCAGTTCAAGAAGAAGTTGGAGTGCATCCAGAGGAAAGTCACCAAAGCGGTGAAAGGTCTGGAAAACATGCCCATACTGAGGATGGAGCAAGCTTGTTTTCTGCTGCTCCAGAGACTAGGACACAGAGCAATGGATTCAAACTACAGGAAAAGCAATTCCACCTAAACATTACAAAGAATTTCCAACTGTTTGACAGTGGAACATGGTGCCTCAGAGTGTGGCGGGGTCTCCTTCTTTGGAGATTTAAAACAGAGGCTGGATGGCCATCTGTCAGGAGTGCTTTGTCCATGAATTCCTGCATGGCAGCAGATTGAACTGGTGGCTTCTTTGTGGTTTCTTCCAATTCTATGATTCTAGGAGAGGAGAAAAAGGGGCACCATATTACCCTTCTCATATTGCCCCCTGCTGCAGCCTCTCCTAGCTTGCGTGCTTATCCTCATTAATAATTTTTGCCATCTTGACCACACTTTGGCGTTGTCTCGTCACATATGCCCAAGTTATCCCCTGTGAAATGTTGGATAGCATGAAATTTACCTGTCTGGGGCAAAGAAAAAGATGGCTTCTCTTCCTGTTTTGTGCACAAAAGATTAATTCCAACCCTGGAAATGGAACAGAATTTTCCATCACATTTGAGGGCAGCAGCAGGGCGGCTCAGGGAGTGAAGGGCACGTCAGATGGTTCACAGCTCTCTTATCCGACACTTCGCTACTCTCTCCCAGCATTTGCCACTTGAGTTGTCTGCTTCTCTCTGTCTAATGTTAGGGCTGGCTCCATTGCTTGCGGCTGGTTTTATAAGATCATGATGGCTTGAGTACATTAATCTCAGCCACGATTGCTTCATTATCCCAGTCACTTTTCTGGACATTGCCTGTCTCCAGCCTCCATCCATCAGAGTACAGTTTACACAGGCAGTGCCTAATGGTTGTTTCTGTTTACTTGAACTCCAGAGGGATTCCCTTAGGAATTAGAAGGGGTTGAGGGTGGAGGGGCGATTACTTAAAATAAAATGCTTATTTTAAACATCACTCCAAGACTTGCCTTCCAAAATAGCTGAGCAAGGGCCACAAACTGGGGAGAGATCATGAGTCCATCAGCATAGTTTGGGAGTATAGTCACTCAGTAAAAGGCACTATATGTCTGAACAAACACACCCAAGAAATACATTAGCAATAACATAAGCAAAAGGATATTTAAATTAAACCTAAGTCTGCACAGCAAGTTGCTGCCCTGATATTTCGAACACTTCTCAACAAAGCCCTCTTCATAAAAGCTACTATTTGTTTTACTTTCTCCACTGTCAGAAACATTTCTGTGATCCCAGAGGTTAAAGGATTTATGTCTGTCTATTCAAGAGACAGGGTGTATTATAACAAGGCTGCAGTTTAAAACAGGAGTAATTTATAGCTGCAACATTTCCATGGCAATAGCAAAAAATAAAAACCAATGGGGAAAAAAACCCATACCTTGGAGTATCCTTGACCTAAACCACCAGGCCTCCTGCTATCTAATTGTCAGTGGTCTGTCCCTTTTCACGTTGGTCGGTATTTTTAGCTTGCCATGATTCCATTTGGGATTTAAATCAATCTCCCTAAACAGTTTGGCTTTTCGCCTGCTAAATGGATGGTAGGCAAATGCTCTTCCTGATTTGATTTTACTTTGCCCACATGTGGGCGTCAAGAAATATTCCGTGCAATGCCAAAAAAGGAAATCAGCTGCAAGGTTTTGAATGATTTCTAATTATTCTTCACATTGGAGAAAAAAGTCTCCCTGGAGGAACTGTTGTGATCATGGCCAAGTAAAGAACATTTCGATCCTATTTCAAGGGAAGAGTTAAGCCCATCCTTGAATATCTTAAGTCACTGGCACTTTAGGTTTAGGTTTTACTGTGCCCTTTGTTGCCATGCTGTACAAATTATAGCATTATTATTCAACTATAACTGCCATGGTTCCATCCTATGGGATGATGATGATGATGATGATGATGATGATGATGATGATGATGATAATTTATACCTTGCCTTTCCAATGAGATCAAGGTGGCTTACAACATTAAAAAGTATTAAACTACAATAAAATACATTGCCCAATAATCTTGCAGTTTGTAGTTTGGAGCTCTCTGACTCAGAATTATATATGCCTCCCCCATAACTGCCAATCAAAGGATTCTATACGACAGAACCATAATAGTTCTATGGAGAGCCAGCATGATGTTGGACTACAACTCTGGAGACCAGGGTTCGAATCTTCACTCAGCCATAAAAAACCCACTTAGTGATCTTGAGTAAGTTTTTTCTCTTGGAGGAAGGGAAAGACCAAGAGAAGTAATAGTGCCACTCTATTCTGCTTTGGTCAGGCCTTACCTGGAATACTGTGTCAAGTTCTGGGCATCACAATTCAAAAAGGATGTTGACAAGCTGGAGCATGTCCAAAGGAGGGTAACTGATGAGGAATCTGAACTTAGGACAAGAGGCTACTGTTAGTACAGAACACAGAGAAACGGAATGGATCCCAGTTGGCAAAGGGGTCAGGCCAGGCTGCATCCTTTCACTTGATCTATTCTACCAGTAGTTGCATGCAGAAAATATCATACGGACAGCAGACATGGACACAGGAGAAGGAGAAGTGAAGACAGGAGGAAGGAATATCATACTACTTGCAGTAAACATTGCAGACCTGGAACAACTACTAGGAAAGATCAAAGAGGATAGTCCAAAGTCAGGCTTACTGCTGATCAGAAGAAAATGAAAATAATAACCATGGAGGATCTACACAACTTCAACCTAGACAACGAGGAAACAGAAATAGTAAAAGTTCCCATACCTTGGGTCAAAGATAGATCAGAATGGGGACTGTAGTCAAGAGATTAGAAGAAGATTGGGAATGGAGAGGGCTGCTAAGGAATTAGAAAAGATCCTAAAATATAAAGATATACTGTAGAAGTGAGCGTGAAAGTTAAAGTCGTATTGTTTTCCCTTTTACTATGTACGCTGTAAAAGCTGCACAGTAAAGAAAGTGGATAACAGGAAAATCAATTCATTCAAAATGTGATACTGGAGAAGAATGCTGAGGATACCACGGACAGCCAAAAAGACAAACAAATGGGTCCCGGAACAGATCAACCCTGAACTCTCCCTGGAAGCCAAGATGATAAAACTTGTAAGGAGGTCACAGGCATGAATTTGCAAGACCTAAGCAGAGCAGTGAAGGATAGGGGATCTTGGAAATGTTACATCCAAGGGGCTGCCATGAGTGAACAATGAGTTAACAATTACATTTCCACACAATAGGGCACATGCACATAACATATAAGGAGATGATTCAGTGTAAACACTACTGCATTGGTATCTCTGGACTCATACAGTATTTTCACTTTTAATGTAGAAGATGCAATGCTGGCAGGCGGGAATTTGAAGATTAATAGCCGGGCACAGAATCTCTGCTTTAACAGGGAGCTCTGAAAAGGGTGCTGACATCTCACCACTGTGCACTTGTTGAACCAAAAACTCTGCAAAGTTATCCTTTGGTTTAACTGCTCCCTGATACAGATAAACATAATCTGGGTTAAGAGTGGATTTTTCCACAGCTCTCATTTTCGGTTTTCACACAACATCACAATGAAAAGTGATTAAACAGCCACTATCCCAGGAATAACCAGCCAATAAACAGCAACAAATCATTAATGGAAAATCCTGTGAATGATTTGCTGCTCTTTGTTGCCTGGTTATTCCTGGGATAATGGCTCTTTAATCACTTTTCATTGCAACGTTGTGTGAAATAGTCATTGTGTTTTAATAGACATTGTGCGATTTTCAGGGGTTAATCATTCTTTAAACTACCAATTTTCCCTGATGTACATGTTTTGAATTGTTTTAATGTTGTTAACAGTTTAATTCCATTTTAATTATGATGCTTTGTGTGGTTTTAACTTTACTGTATTCATTTTAATTGTTGACAGGTCTTTGAGTCCCAATCTTGGGTGGAAAGGTGAAGTATATAGAAAGGTGATGCCTATGACAGAAGGTTATCTAACATAACTTCCTCCCATTGCATGTAACAGGAGAGGTTTTTCAGGAGAAGTTAGGATCAAACCTACAGAGGAGGAAATGGGCTGGACATGGACTTGGTGATTCTTGTTTTTGTCTATGTTGAAACTCCAAGTTGAGAGCTTCTTCTCTTTTAGAATTGCAGCTTTAATTGCTACCACAGCAAAGTTTCTTACACTTAAAAAAATTGAAATCAGTCCAGTGGAAAAACAGAAACGTGTATTTATTTATTTTTAGGTTCTTGGCATAAGGCTGGTACATGCAGCCAGATATAGGTCAGCTCTTCCTTTAAAATATATTGGTACATGGAGCAATGCGAGGCAAAGCAGCAAAAACAATATTGTCTGGGAAGGATTACAGCTGGACAGGCTCTGCCAGAGGTTTGCTGGTTGTTGTTGTGTGTGTGGATTTTTTTTTTTGGGGGGGGGGATATTTTTTTTAACTCACCAGATAACCTAGCTAGCATGACTACTGCAGGGGTGTAGATTTTGGAAGAATATTATAAATTTTCCCCTGACAATAGAAGCTGTGGCACAGTAAAACAGACTGCCTTTTGCTTTTTTTGGAATGTATACATATATTTAAATATTTTCAAGCCATAGACAGTTGAATCCATAGATATCTGGATAGCTACCCTTTAGGTGTTGAAGCCAAGGACCTTCTTAGAAAGGAAGTGACAACCTTGACTTAGCTCTAATGAAGGATTCAGACCCCGACGTGGAATAGTTGAATGTGCAAAGTCTTGGGCCCAGATGAAGGACACTGTCAGTTTCTGTTTTCCCCACATTAATTTAAATAAACCCCTTTTCCTGAATATGGGTACGAATATTAATATGTGAATGTAATCGAAAAATCTTCTAAAAATAGACTGAAATGAAATTTTCACCGCCTGTGCATTTCTTTTTCTATACATTTGCCTTGCCAATTGTGCTACAGTCAGTGATCTGAAAGGCACAGGCACCTGCCCTTTGTTAGATTATATGAATGGGAAATGACATAATCTACTGTATATTAGCTATTTCCAAGGAATGGAGCCCATTTGCAGGTTAGATCTCCACAATTTATTCCTCTAAACGCTCTCAGTGATTCATCCTCCAGTGACGTCACACTCAGATGTACTCCAGTTAATTCAAACTGGGACGCTTTCCTTTCAGACGCAGTCTGATTCATGCCTGCATGTCTGACACAGGATTTACTATTGTTACTGTCAATAGCAGTGCAGCAAAATGTAGACCATTTCCTATAATTGTCTGTGTCATCTCATGCAGTTACATGAAAGAGCTGCTGCTTGAATTGTCTAAAGACGGTGTTGATGCTGGACTTCCACTGAATGGTAAATCTTGAAGGGGCTAGAGAAGGTGTTCACGTGGATTATTGTGTTGGGCACAGGTGGGTAGTTTGATTAGACGATATAATGAGTCATTCTGTTGTTTAATCAGAAATGCTAGTTATGTAGCAAAGGCTGAATATAACTGATTGAAGGAAACAAACTTTCACAGCAGTGGATGGCATAGAGTTCAGTGTACAGCTCAGCCTTAGTCCAAACTGCCCAAAACAGTGTGACCAGATGTCCTCCTTTCCCCTTGATAAGATTGTCTAGTCGTGCCCAATTGTACTAATCTCCATTACTAAGCCAAAGAGCCAGCATTATCAAAGGCAACTCTGTGATTATGTGGCCAGCATGACTGCACAGAACGCGGTTACCTTCCCACCAAAGTGGTACCTAGTTGCACTTTTACATGTTTTCAAACTGCTAGGTTGGCAGAAGCTGGGACTAGTGATGGGAGGTCACTCCGTCCTGTGACACATGGGACCCAGTTTGCCCGCTTTCTCTATACTTTTTCCATCTCTTCTTGTCAGTTTTTTAAAAAAGCTGGACAGCTCCATTAATCTAATCTTTCCCAGTACAGGGACTCCCAATTCTATTGAACTACAATTCCCTCCATCCTCAAATAGCTTGGTGGTTGAGGATGATGGAAGTCATAGTCCACCCCAGCTGGAGGGTGCCATAAGGCAGTTTTCTTACCAATACTTTGGCACTAGCATATTATCTATGACATACTATATGCAGTTGTAAGAAGCCCATAAAGGGCATGCTGGATTCAGAATTGCAATAAAAATGTAACTTTTATAGTCTGATGGAAAGTGCTAACAATGAGTTGTCTCCTCCTATTTACTATATCTCTGGATTTTAGATGTGTATTTTATCCATTGAGGGCTATGCCTTATAATTGCTGTACCATTTGCGTTCTGCACATGCTTATGCTTAGGGGCGTTACTGTGGGAGGAAGCTATTTATATCTCTTTTCAGCAGCACGTGAAACACACATGCATATATTTTTTTCTTATTTTAATACATATCCCCCTACTTTTTTGTCAGCTGTTGAAGTACATTTTGCTTTGAATGAGAGCTTGTAAAAAGGCTGGGGGAGATCAAAGCTGCAGGCAGGCATAGGATAATGCAAAGAGCATGAGCACCCAGACATGTCATTTGAGCAAATGTTCGCTTTTGTTCCTGCAGGAATTTGTCAGGAATGTGTCACCTTCCCCTGAGAGGGATGATCAACTTGAAACCTCTCATTCTGTGAAGACTGAGAAGAGTCATACAACTTCCCACCTGCCCCTTCAGGAACAAGAGGAGTTGAGAATTTTACAAACACTACTACTGAATACGGGATTTGAGGGAGTTTCTGCTGCCACTTACAACATCCGTGGTATATTTTTGTTCTTTCTGGAGGACGGGGTTAGCTACTCCTGCGGCAAGGGCAAATTGGTTGCCCTCTTGGAAGAGAAGGTCCAGCAGTTTGAAGCTCCTTTATCCATTCTTCAGCCTATTAGGGAACATGAGGATTTCGTGGACAGAGCAGAGCAGACCGTCCTGGTTCAGGAATACTCAGGGATTTTTTCCCCAAGAGGAGATTACCTGCCATACAAAGGAAACAGACATTTGGAAGAAAGTGACACATAGAAGTAGAAGAACCAGGGAACGTTCTGAGAATCTGCAGCTGCGAAATCAGTGATGTTCTCTCCATCATGCTGGGGGGGGGGGGGGGGCAAGACGAGCAGCAGCGTCCATCCTTAGAGCAGTGGTTTCCAAACTTTAGTTCTCCATGTGTTTTTGGCTTCAACTGCCAGAAACCCTAGCCAGCTTGACCAACTGTCAGGAATTCTGGGGGCTGAAGTCCAGAGCATCTGGAGGACCAAAGTTTGGGAATCACATCTGCCAAACCTTTGAGGCAGCATATGGTGGTGGTAAAGGACTCCCTACTGAGAGGTACAGAATAAGTTGTTTGTGGACCTGACAAGATGATGCATGACAAGACAACTCAAATGTCGAAGACAACATCCTGGCCTCAAATAGGCTGCATTCAACGACATCACAAACACCTGTCCGGCAGTCACAGAATGAACTTTGAAGATGGGGCCATGATGGAGGCTGGCATCCTAGATCAAGAATAGGTCCTCAAGAAGAGCTTTGGGCAATGCTTACCCCATTGGAAGATGAACACCTGCCATGGTACTGCCAAGTGCCAGCTCAGTAGAGAGAGCGTTGTAGAATGTGACTTCGCTCTGATTAGGATGACAACGCCAGCAGCCCAATGGATGAAGCCTTAGATCGTCCTCTGTCACTATGGGCTTCCTCTAGTTTTGGACTTCAACTTCCTAGAAACCTGATCACCAGCTAAGCTGTCTGAAGCTCCTGGGAGATGAAGTCCAAAACATCTGGAAGACCAAAATTTGAAAATCACTTCTCTATTACGGTTAAGGGACAGTAGGCTAGTTTAAAAGGTACAGGGGGGCTGTGTGACACACACATCTCTGTCCTCCAAGAGAATAAAATGATCAGGGGGCTCATAGGGAATAGATGGGAGGGTGCTGTCACTGCCTGAGGCAGTTGCCTTGCTGTCTAATGATAGGACCAGCCCTATTCAGCAGGCAGATCAACATGGAAAGGATTTCCTGCCGACGGAAAAACTGAAAATAAACACAGTGATGTAAAGAAATTGAACTTCTTTTACAGTCTCTTTCCGTGTACAGGTTTACCTTGCTTTTAGAGTGCTTCATTTTAGAGTGCTTTGCTAGTACATCATTTTTCAGTTACAATGGGCTCTTGGTATCCATTGGGGTTTTGTTTCAGGCCCCCTGTGGATACCAAAAATCTGCGGATGCTCAAATCCCATTACATACAGTGGTGTAGTAAAACAGTGCCACTTAGACAAAATGACAAAACCAAGGTTTGCATTTTTCAAGCTGTGGGTGGTTAAATCCATGGATGCAGAATCTGTGCATACAGAGAGCCGACTGTATGCAGTACAGAGCTATTTTATTATCCATGTTCAGTCCGTTTACATCAATTGTGCACTTTGTGTCCTGGTGTTATATTCTGGCAATTAATTTTTTTTCTTTTGAATATTTTAAAAGGTCTAGCGTTATTGCATACTTCATTTATTTACACTCCACCCTTCAGCCAGCAGGAACAGACAAGGATTTGGCTGCCTCCCATCAGCAGGACACAGAATTGATTGATTGATTGTACTTCCATCCCACATTTCTCCTAATAAATACAATAATTACAATAATTTTAAAAGATCCAACTAAACCATTAATTTACAAAAGTTAAAAAAAAGAACTGAACACCAACATTATTGACTTTTCAGTAAGTAAAGAAAAAGGTTTTGGGCACTATGTGGGGAGGAAGGGAATACCAGCTGCCCCACCCAGCGTGCAAAAATGGAAATCCATATGCATAAGGGAAACTTGCTCATGCAGATGCCCCTCACACATTTCTGGCCATAGTGTCCTGTTTAAAAAGAGCCTGGACTAAAATATTTTCCATCTACTTTAGTTTGGTTTTTTAAAAAAAAACCAATTAAACAAATGAACTTAACAGAGAAAAAGAAATGTAAGCATAGCATGTATTTTTAAACATTTTCCATCTTCAGATTTACTGTTAACACCTTAAATAGGCAAATATTTTCTCTCAGCTCTCCTCCTCCTCAACATGTGAAAGTTTACAAGTTTTAGTTGGATTTTTCAAATATATGAAGCAAAGTTTGGGGCAAGGGTTTCCTTGCCAGGGGGTTTCCTTGGCTCAGATAAATTAAATCCAGTTGGCTGCTTCCAGACTCACTGGGGATTTAGCGTTTGGACATATGCAAACAAGTGAGTTTGGAAATTGCAAATGAAACTTATGGTTGCACGGTGATAGACAGACATGCATGAACAAATGTGCACTGCACACATGGACATAAAGCATACCATCCAACTGTTCCACATGGGCAAGAACAGTTCCAGTTAATCCGTTGTCATCCCATTTTTAAGCTGCCTTTAAAATGTCCTAGGTTTTCTCTCCTCCTTCCACTTTCTCCCTTTTATCATCAGCTTACTTCCATTGGTACATACTGAGATCAAACTGCAAAAGTGGTTTGCACTCAAGTAACTCAGCATGGAGGAAATGAGGTGAGGGGATAGACTCTTGCCCTTCCCAGTAAGCTCAGGCAAAAGCAAACTGTGTGTTCTTCCTCACTAATAACATCTAGGATTTTGACCACACTCTGATATTGCTTGGTTACATGTGTCCAAATGGCAATCTGTGAAATATCAAAGGGTATGATAAAGGACCACATTCAGCCATACCACCTTTCTGTACTCTGAGTTCAGCATCAGAGGCTCTCAATGTGTTTGTGTCACAAGGGCCTTTGTGCTGGCCCTCCTCCCGTTATTGGAAGCATTCAGAAAACTTACTTTTGCTTCTCGGTCTATAAGTAGACTAGTTTACTAGGTGCCCCTTTGTGGATGATGTCTGAAATGTTCAAATGGGATATTTTATTCTTATTGTTTTAGTGTTTATTTAGAGATTACTTTTGCACATCAATCTAGATGTGTTGATAGACAACAAGCTAAAGATGAGTCAACAGTGTGATGCAGTTGCCATAAAACCAATGCAATTCCAGGTTCCATTAGCCAAAGTATAGTGTCCAGATCAAGGGACATAGTTGTGCCACTCTATTGTGCTCTGGTCGGACACCACCTTGAATACTACTAGTATGTCTGGTTCTGAGTACTACAGATCAAGAAAGGAGTTTATCATACGACGGAATTTGAGGGTACAATGCAATGGCAATCTGAACTCAATCATGGGTTTTCACGTAATTGCGTATTAGAGAATCTCACGCACTTTCGGGCAATGAGGGGGTCATTTTCGGGAAATGGGAAGCCATTCTGAACACATTCCGAACGCAATTAGAATTCACGTAAATTCGCTAAACTAGTGCATTTATGTGACTTTGAATTGGCTCCATTCGAAATTGGGAGAAATTCCTCCCGTGTGATAAACTCCAAAGATAGTGACATGGAGGAGTGTCCAGAGGAAGGTAACCAAGATGGTTAAAGGTTTGAAAAACAAAGCCTATGAGGAATGGCTGAGGGAGCTGATATGTTTAGCTTGGCAAAGAGAAGACTGAGGGGTGTTATGATAATCATGTTTAAATATAATGAAGAATGTTATTACCCCATGATGTGTGCACTACTGTTTATGCATGGGACACGAATGGGGTGTGATAATCTCCCCCCCGATCATGTTATTACCATGATTTAATCACGCTTTAATGACTCTTGCCTCCTCCAAGTGATAGAGACCTCTGTGTTATTTTCTTTAATCCTTTTATAGCTGAGTAAAGTTTGGTTTGCCTTTACTTTGTACGCTCAGTTTTGTCACCACTCATGCTAATAATGACTACAGTAATAATGAATGAACATGAAACAAACAACAAGAATTGTTTGCTATCAGGAAGGCCTTTTCTGAAATGTTGATGTATCTGTTATGCCACAACATGCCTGTTAAGCAGCCCACACAGAAATGTCTTGGCGTCTCTGGCTGCCACCTCCACCTTGCTTATTCCACAGTGGGAGATCCTTAGATGAGTAACTCAGAGCAGGTTGTTTTTCCCCCCCTTTTCATTGTTGTGATATCTGAGTTCCTCCCATCTCAAGTGCTTATCAAAGTGAGCAATCCCAGCTGAACACTGCTGTCATTACATAGTTTGCAAGCATAAACATCACTTTGTGGAACACCAGTTTCTATATGTGAAATGTAGTACAGAAAGATTATAATGGATTCAGTGAAAGAACATCACATGGCCTCCTTATAGAGTATTACATTCCCACACCTGAAACTTTGCTTGCTATATTCATGATTTGGAATACAATTTATGCTGTCCTCAACAATGGGAGTTGCAGTCCAACTCCTCTTGGGGATGCCAGGTTGTTGGAGACGGACAACCTTATGCCTTAATGCTGGGGACAGGTAAGTCACCATAAATGTTTTTCCTTCCCTGAAATATTTCGGTGACTCTTTACTCTTGTTTCTGTTTAGAGCAAAAATGGTGAACTGTGGCCCAATGGATGCTGATAAGTAACAACTCCCATTATCTTTCACCATTGGCCATACTAGCTGGAAATGAAGTCAAGCAAGTCTGGAATGTCAGAATTTCCTCAGCGTGAGTTTAGGGGCTATTTGATCTCTGTAAATTGGCTTAATGCTGAGTACTCTAATTATAATTCAATATGTTCCTGTGGTTATAGCAAGCCTACCCTTTTTTCTAAGAGGCATCTAAATAATAAATGGATCTCCCCTTCCAACTTAAATAAATTATTTTAATTGGCCTCCCTGACCCTTTAAACCATCCTTTGAAGTTTGTGCTCTAGCTGTTTCGTTTCAGCATCATTTAATGACTTGGGGCAGGCTTAGGGTGGATTTATGTCTTGATTTCCCATTGAGAGAATCGGTTTATGCTGACTCACTTTCATATTGAATACCACGCAGTCCTTATTTATTTATTTTTCATTTTTGAAACAGAAATCTGCTGAAAGTGTCGGCTAATGTTCACAGCTGGTAGTCTGGAAGCACACAACGCAATTAAACAAGGAACGCTCGCCAAATGAATGTGAACAGTAATTGGGAAAAGGAAAAGGAAAAGTGAGTATTTTGGCACAGGATTTGGTAAGCGTCTCTTAGACAATGACTCAGAGCAGCAGAAATATCACCACTGTAATGTAATGTAAAGTAGGACTGTGGAGCAGCTGGTTGCTTTATAAAACTGATCTAACTAAGGTCATATTAAGGCTGGAGGCCTCAAGCAGTTGAAAAAGTCTTCACCTCCCCTAATATGTATGATCTAGACTTGCCAGGTCATATCTCCAGCTTTCATGAATCATCTCTCCGAGTGGCAGCCAAGGGTGCAAATCCTCCAGTTTTAGCGGGGTGAAGAAATGAGCATGAAGAAATACTTGCTGTGTGGCAAATCTCCAGCTCACCTAGGAAAACAGCAGCTTGCTATAATTTCTAAACCGATTTCTTGCCGCAATCTGCAAAGACTATCCAGTGTTTTTTTGTGAGTTTTTCAGGCTATGTGGCTGTGTTTTATAAGAGTTGCCATCTTCTCTTTGCCTTCTTGGCCATATTCTACATTGCTTGGCCATACATATTCCCTCTTCATCTGTAATATGACAGAGAGAGCTGCCTAGAGTTGCCAGTTGTACCTTATGATAAGTGACACACTTTATCTGAGGGATGGAAAGTGTGTCTGACGGAATGAGATGCCTCAAATCCCATATTTTGGTGTATGAGAGTGTTGAGAGGAACGGTGTTTGAAACCACCCAAATCGGAGATTCGTGTGATTCTGAGTTTTAATAATAGTAGCCAAACATTTTCATATCATTAAAGCAGATTCTGATTTGCTGCTGCATGTCATCCCACCCCACCCATAACCAAATAGAGATTTTCATAAAGTGCATTATAAAGAAACTTAAATTCAGAGAATGTGGGCTGTATGTTAATTTTACTATGGAATACATGGCAATGTTCACTGAACTCAATACTTGTATTTGGTGTTCTTGTTAATAGCCTATTCATGACTGTCAGTCCCTGGTATCATCATCATCATCATCATCATCATCATCATCATCATCATATATTTCTATTTCCCGCCTCTCCCTACGGATTGAGGCTGGATCACAACAGGTAAAGTACATACAAACATGCAAATTTCAGCATTAAAATTCTCATAAAATAATCCTCCTAGAATTCATGAATTCTGACTGTCCCTTCTTGCTATTTTGAAAATGTGTTGATCCTACAGCTGCATGGTCTTTCTTCCAGGTGGTATCCCAGCATCTTCTGCCTGAAGTGATCTGCTCAGTCGGGCAAATGGCAGAGTAAGCCTTATGTCTCTAAAGCCATTTCAATGGGGGGTTTCTGCTGGCTTCAGGAAATACTGCAAAATTTTCCACTGAGCTGAGGCTGCGTTGACTAGTTCAGTCCTTGATTGAGGATCCGTTTCTGAGCCCACCCTGTAAATCTGTTTGATTGCCTCTCTGTCTAGTTCCCTTGGCAACAAACCTTAACTATTGTGAGTAAACCACAACGTAATATAATAGAAGTACAATTTGTTCTAGCCATTATACTTGAATGGCCAATCCGATCATACCCACTGCGTTTGCGATGATTCAAACTTCATTTCCTCTCCTTAGTCCTCTCGGCTTCACTCATTTTTAACATTCAGTTGACAGAAACTTGTAAATCTAGAATCATGAAATATGGAAGGGGATGGAAGTTCTCTCTCTACCCCTTAATTGTTGAAGTATTCGATTGTGCATCTCTAATACTCTCCAAGGAAAAACTGTTTCATGATACTTCTACTCTCAGCCAATTATAGCCAGTAATATTAACATCTTGGTAAAACTGTAGAGAACCATGTTAGTAGCATCTTTTGTGAGTTGCATTGAGTTGGGCTGTATGGATAACCCTACTTTGCTTGTATAAGAATAAGACTTCCCAGGAAATATATGTCTGTCTGTCTGTCCTATCTGTCTGTCTGTCTAATTTGGACTACGATCCTGTAAGTACATCTTTCATACCCTGTATTGTATTTGGGGATCCATATCTCCATGTTTCCATATTTTTCTATTGCGGGCCAGGCATGTTCTTAAGAGGTCATGATGGCCTTTGGAGAACTAGGTGAAATTTCATGGGAAGGTCATGGAGACCCGAATGTATGTGGAAATGTACATGCATGTACACCCATGGGTTTAGTAATCACTCCTTCCTCCCCCGAGCTCTTGGATATCCACCTGCACCGTGAGACAAAGGAGAAGCCATCTCTTTCTGCCTACCTCCTGCCATTCTTCCAGCCAACCTTCCTGTCCATCCATCCTGGGGTTGTCCTCATCCAATCACTGTTTTTGTTGCCCTAAAGTTAAATCCATCAACCAGCCCAGAATCCCATTGTCAATTTCTAGGAAGAACATCAGGCCTTTGTTACCTTGTAGGACAGCACACCTCTTGAGGCTAGGTTCTCAAGATCCTTGCTATATATGGTAGGTTGGGTAACTGGGGTGCATGCCACGTCGTGGTGCACCTCAAATTTGTACATGTTTTTAAAGGTGCAGGCTGATTTAATTTAAAAAAAATAATTTAAAAATTAAACTGCAGAATGATTGCATTATCCGTTGAGACCTCTGGAGGATTCCAGAGAGTAGATCATGTAATCACTGTGCTGGCTATGGGGACCAGTGGCATCATTAAGGGATGCGGTGGTGCAGTTCACACCGGGTGATACCCCAGACACCACTTCCCATCCTTGCACTGTCCTGTCCTTTTCCTCATCAGGAAAAGGATGGGACAGCATAAGGGGAGGGAGTGCGTACTTCCAGAAGCCCTGCCTGCACACCAGGTGACACCAGGTGCAGGGGCGCCATTGCTGGGGACATAACCAGATATTCTCTAGTCCCTCCTCCCCATTTCCACCAACAGCTGAATGACCATGGAGTGGGATCTATTGCATCAAAATAGTGAATTCAGGGGAGGGGCCCTTTGATTGTTGTTAAGGGAAGAAATGAAGAGCAACCTCCACAATGTTCAAAATGAAAAGATATATGTAGGCAGGTGTTGGATTTACACTTGTATACAGTGCTATATGGATGCTGGTCCTTCTTGCCCCTGATTGTCCTTTGATTATCCATCAGGAGTGTAAACCATTAACTACTCAATTTGCATTGTTGTTGTTGTATTTTTTTTGCTGTTTTTTTAAACAACATCATCCCATTTTGCTTTTTGTTTGACCCACTTTCCATTTGACCCACTTACCACAAATGGTGAATGAGCCAAAATAAGGCAAACAAATAAATCATGGAATAAGATAAAATAATACAGTGCAAAACAATGCAATGTAATACATGCAGCCTCTGGGACACTTTCAAGGCTGGAAGTCAGCCCTTGTGAACCGCACTGCTCCATTGGATTTCTCTTTGGTGTCTGAAAAGGAAAACATTTCTATTAATTTTCAGCTAATTAATTTCAATTAATGTCAGTTATTTTTTTCAGCCATATTTTAAATCCAATTTCACACTACCCACATACACAAATACTACACACAGTGGCACAGTTACCCAAGGTGCGAAGCAAACCTGTTTTGAGCTATCTACTATAAAGCTAGCATTGTTACTATTTTTACTCGGAATCAGCACCATGTGTCATATATTCCCACACTTGGCTAATATTTAGTAAGGTCACAGGGCTGGCTAGCTCTTATCAAACACGTTCCTTGGAAACTTGGCAAGAACTCTTCTTTGAAAAGACTTCTGATACATAGTGTTGGTTTACTGTTAGGTGACCCCTCTCTTTCTATTACTGACAAATGCAAAAATGAATTGAACAGATTGATCATCACGATCAGTATGTTAGCGTAGGGTTAACCCTCAAACGGTAACTCTGCTCCAAACGTAATTGGAGCCTACGTCCTGAAATTTAGCAGAAGAACCTTTCCCATTGCAAAGAAAGGTTTGGTCTGCTTAATTTCTGTGTATTAGTGTGTTATTAAAGGTGGAGGAGTGAGACCAGTCCCCTGCCCCAGATGCCCTAACACTACAAACAGACCCACAAATTCATGCCCTCCAACTGTCCCATTTGGCAAGGACAGTCCTGATTAACCCTCTGTTATCTCCTTTTCCAGCGGCCTTTAAAGGCCCCACTTTCTCTCTTCTCCCCGCACTTTCCCATTTTTTTCTTTGGCCTATTTCAATTCAGAGTTCAAAATACAAAAGTAATTCAGTTAACTCTGGAAGGCGGACAGTGATTCAATAGATTCAGGCAAAAGCAAACTGCTGCAACCTCTCCTAGCTTATTTGATCTTCCTCATTAATAACTTTTGTCCTCTTGACCACATGCCAATGTTGCTTGGCCACATGTGTCCCCATTGCATCTGTGAAATGCTGGAAGGTTTGCCGGTTTATAACTTGGGATAAAACTACACTCAGACTTTTTTTACACTTGCATAACAGATTTCAGTTTTACACATTCTAAAGTGATTCAAAAACTAAGAAAGGAGCATTTGGCAGGTTTTAACCTCTTCAGAAATGTAGGTTTTTTTGAGATGCAACAATACAGAGGTTTCCTGAGAAATTTAGTGTCCTCTGCCTAAGAAAAGGGTAGCCTCAGTCAGGACAGAAACAACTTGGATCTCAAGGGAAGTTACTTTTTTTCTATTGCTAATGGAGTTTAAATTTTATTGCCTGGATTTTATGACTCTTGGACTCCCAGAACTTGCATGGCCAAAGGGAGGAATGGCCTCTCTTACACGGATATCTCTCCAGAACATCTTAACTAACAACAAAACAACAGCTTGACAAAACATAGCCTGTGACTCTAACATCTAACATTTTCCCCCTTCTCCTGTATGATTTTAAATGCCTTTGCCTGTTGAAGAAGTCAGTGGAGCTTTGAAAACTTGCATGATATATATTTTGTGCATTTTGGTTGCTGTTTTGTGGATTTGGGATATATTATTGTATTTTGTTTTATGGTCAACACAACTAACTTTGGATATAGTTTGCCATCTTGACATACTCAGATGATGCCTGGCCTCATGCTTGGTTCCGGTTTTCATCTGTGAAATGCTGGATGGTATGAAATATGGCTGTCCAAGTAGGTACAATTTGATTCAAGTGATATCAGCTACATCATAATAAGGTATCAACTACAATCAGATAGCCATGTCACTCTTTCCAAAAGATGAGAAATCAGAGAAACCACATTTAACAATTGACTAATATCTGCTCAAAACGTAAGCTGCTTCAGTGTACCGCTCAGTAACAGCAAAGTCAGTAAATTGACACTGCTCTGTACAGTTGAAGATGAGTCAATGTTTGAAAGGTGTACTTCTATGGTGCATCAAGAAAGCTCCAAAGCCTCATGTGGAAGTCATGATGTCCTTTGTACTGCTAATCTTTGCTGTTCGCAAACCTCTGATTGGTCTTCTATCAGTTTCAGTTTGAAGTGGTGGTGTCAACACTCCCAACCAAAATAAACCAGCCTGACTTACGAATTATGGAGAGAGGCTCTTCAGGCTTGGGGAAAGGGCTTTTAATAGCAAGCCTTTGATTTGAGATATACAAACTCCTAGCTATTCTGGGCATAAAGCAATGAAGGCCTTTTTAAAATGATCATTGGCCTACAACCGTTTCTACACATACCACTTGACAACCTTTTTCACAGTTAACTTATTTCAAGATTGCATTTACCTTAACCTGGTGGGCTTTCAATTTTTCCAAACCAATGGGAGACCATTTCAGATTACCGAAGGAGATGGAGAAAGATCCAAACTCTGGAAACATTCCAAATTAAAACAAAGAAACAAAAAAATAACTGTGAAGTCGAAGGCTTTCATGGCTGGCATCCATAGCTTTTTCTCATTTTTTTGAGCTATGTGGCCATGTTCTAGAAGAGTTAGTTTCTGACGTTTCACCAGCATCTGTAGCTGGCATCTTCAGAGAATGCTGGCATAGAAGAGAGTTGGATATATATATCCTGTATGTCCCTGGGTTGGGAGGAGTGGTTTCCATGTTAATCTGTGTATTGTTCTATTGTTGAATGGCAAGGCTTCAGAGTGGATTTGTATCTATTTAATTAGAGATCCATTGTCAGGGAAAACCCCTGACCCTGGGTGGTTTTCATCTGGATTTGCTGGGTCTTGATTTTGGTGTTTTTCACCAAACTTTGCTAACTTTAAGGGTTTCTTCTTTCCTGTTGAAATTGTCCAGGTGTTTATGGAGTTCAATGGCTTCCCTGTGCATTCTGACCTGACAGTTGTTGGCATGGTCCAGAATTTCAGTGTTTTCAAACAACATGTTATGTCCAGGATGATTTATAACATGTTCTGCTACTGCTGATTTTTCTGGCTGACCCAGTCCGCAGTGTCTCTCATGTTCCTTGATTCGTGTTTGCACACTGCTTTTGGTGGTCCCTATGTAGACTTGTCCACAGCTGCACGGTATGCGGTAAGCTCCTGTGGCTGAGAGAGGGTCTCTCCTGTCCTTCGCTGAGTTTAACATTTGCTGGATTTTCTTGGTTGGTTTGTAAACCATTTGGAGGTTGTGTTTCCTTACCTATTCTGTCTGTGACTCCTCTGATGTATGGTAAAAATACCTGGCATCATCTGCTCTATTTTTTCCACATTGAGCACTGTTGTTCTTGTCAAAGAAGACTGAGGCAAAGAAAGTAATGAGTAGTTCTGCCACTTCTCTGTTCCCTGTTAGCATTTTGCCATCATCTCCATGCATCATTTCCTTGTTTTTCCTTTTGCTACAGACATACCCCAAAGAGCCCTTTTTATTGTCTTTAACTAGCAAGCCTGGACTCGTTCTGTACTTTAGCTTTTCTAACCATCTCCCTACATGAGCTGGCTATTTGTTTGAATTCCTCTTTGGTGATTTCACCCTTTTTCCATTTCTTGTACATGGCCCTTTTGAATCTTAGTTCAGCTCGAAGTTCTTTCGGCATCCATCCTAGTTTCTTGAGACACCCCATTTTTGCTCCTCAATGGAACTGTTTGAAATTGTACTTTCAATATCTCAGTTTTAAGAAATTCCTATCCTTTGAATCCCTCATTAAAATTACATCTCTCCTTTCTGAATATGTGGTCATTTGTTCCAAGAAGGAGTCATCCAAGTCCTCAGTTTAGCTTGGAGATCTGTAGTAGACTTTCACCATCACATCCCTGTTCTTTCTCTCCCCCTTAATTTTTACCCAGATGCTCTCAGATGCTTCCAGGATTTAAGTCATAGGTCTGTTCACAGGTATACACATCCTAAATGCTATAACATACAATGCTACTCTACCTCCTTTCCAGAACATAAAATATAAATCACTTTCATTATCTTCTGATTATCTAAATAATGTTGTCATTGGTTAGTGGCCGTTTGAAGGGTAATGACTTTGTGACACCTAGTTTCAAGTCCCCCTGAATGCCAGGTTTTTGCATATGAAATAGGACTGCTTTGTAATCCACTGAGATTTCTTCCCTAGGTCCCGATCAGTTCTATTTATAGGCATCATTCTTCCCCTCTTCTGCTTAAGTGATTTCATCTGGTCAGAAAGCAAGGTCTCGCTGTGCTCAAAAATAAATTATAAATAATTCTCTCAGCAAATAGGACACAGCAGTCGTGCTGAAAGAGGGAAGTGAATACCTCTGGTTCATTTATGATTTATGACGAAATAGTTGAAATGGAAATGGAATCGAAGAAAGAGGCATGGAAACCACCATTCATTTGAACCTGTAGCCAAACAGAAAGGAAAGCTTTGCTTGCATCAAATAACGTATTCAATTACTGCTTATACAGAAATTCCAGAAATATAGCAGCTTAGGCACAAAACTGGAAATAGAACCAGGAATAGGAACACTCGGATATGTATATATTTACCAGTATTAAAAGTTATATTAGTTCTGGGAAGGCTGGTTCTTTTAATGTGGTTAAACTAGGACAGGATAGTGCGCATTAGGGCTGAATTATTGTGCAGATGTGGATTCAGCTCAGTGGTTAAGACACTGACTGACAATCACAACATTGGGAGATCGGTCGAGGCCCAAGCACTGTATGATGGAGTAAACTCCCATCGCTAGTCCCAGCTTCTGCCACCCTAGCAGTTCGAAAGCATGTAAAAGTGCAAGTAGATAAATAGGCACCATTTTGGTGGAAAGGTAACAGAATTCCATGTGTATCTAGTTATGATGGCCAAATGACGCTGGAGTCATCTTGGACAACGCTGGCTCCCTTAGCTTAGTATCGAAGATGAGCACACCCCCTAAGTCAGATGGGGAAGTCTTTACCTTTATGATACCACCTGTGGATTGTTTTAACTATATCTTGTTCTTATCTTGCTCTTGCTCTTCTCTTGTTTAAGTATCAGCTTGTCTTACCGGACCTCTTAGCTGTCCTAGGGGCTGAGCAGACTGGCCAAGCCCATGATAAATTAGCCCAGATCCTGACCTGGGTCAGTCCCTGGGCCAGTGCAGGGATGGACGGGTGTTTACCCACCTGCCTTTCTAATCCATTGTGTAGAAATAAAAATAGGGAAACAAAAATGCATGCAAGCATATCCAAAAATAGGGGAAAGAGCAGCTGGCAGCCAAACGGTCTGGGTGGGACATAGCTTAGCTTTACCCACTTTGCTGTCAAAATGCCCTGCTCAACCCCAAAAGAGCTAAACCCCTGCCTCGGTTTCATACCTTGCACATAGGGCATGAAAATGGGGACTATTACTGAATCATAAAGTCTCACAGACAACTGAAACAAGAATTTTTCCAAAGTCATGCATTTAAACCAGAGATCAGCAAAATCAGAGATTAAAATAGCCTGCTTTCGGGCCTTTGCCACTGGCAACTCTGTCCTGGATCCTCTTTGTTTTGTCATTATTTTAGTGTCCTCTCACACTGCAAAATGATAGCACCGATTCCACTTTAATCGCCCTGATTCTGTTATATGGAATTCTGGAGTTTGCAGTTTAAGGAGAGAGATTTAGAATTCTCAGGAGTTTATCACATGGGAGGAATTTCTCCCATTTTCGAATTGAGCCAATTCGAATTCGCGTAAATTTGCAAGTTTAGCGAATTTATGTGAAATCTAATTGCATTCGGAATACGTTCAGAATGACTTCCTATTTCCCGAAAATGACCCCCCCCCATTGCCCGAAATTGCGTGAGATACTCTTATAGGCATTAACGTAAAACCTATGATTGTGTTCAGAATTACTTCCCTTTTGCCTGAAATTGCGTGAGATACACTCATACACTCATGATTGCGTTCAGATTGCCATTGCATTATACCCCCAAATTCCGTTGTATGATAAACTCCTCAGTCAAATAGCTCTAGTGCCTCACCATACTACAAACCCCAGGATTCCATAGGACACAGCCATGACAGTTAAAGTGGAATCATAGTGGTATAGTTACTTATATATATAATTGTCCTCCTTGCAGTTTAAAAAATAGGAAATTGCAAAACAGGCAGAAAGCAAACACAACTGGTAATTTTTAAGTGACCAAAGAAAATTCTACTGTCATTCAGAGTTGCTTTCTGGTCTTCCCACTCTCCTCCCATTGGTAAGATAAATAAAGGATGGTTTGACAGGTGGAGCCATCTGGAGTACAGTATTTATTATTAGCTGACAATGAAAATGCTAAGAGATTGTATGCAAAAGCTTGTGTGCAGGAACCAATGTATAATGTAACTTTCCATTCTGAAAAAGGAAAATGTGAAAGCGATTTAGGATGTCCTTGATCAGTAACGTGGTCAAGGCAGGGCTTTAAGGAAGGGTTTCAGGGCCCCTCACTCAAAGGAATGACCAGGAGAGCCCCCAAATACAGCAGGACAGGTCTATCAATATTGCAATTCAGTTTTGGCTTTGAATACAGCAGCTGCAGTTCAGGAATAGCAGTAAAGAGCTGCAATCTAGATTGGGTTAAAAACACACACACACACATACAATGTGAAACCAAATCTGTATAAAGGCTGTGCACCAAAATAAAACAAAATATTTTTAAACTCGCAGTAGAGGGAACATTTCATTTTGAATGCTGCCCTTATGTTTTCCCTCCCTCCTCTCTTATTGTAGACTATTTAACTGCTAATCCAGTTCTGGTAAAGGGAAGAAAAACTGTGTGGGGTTCTACAGATGAACTCCTGGAGATTTCCGATCCTAACGCTTGGTAGTCCTGCATGTCCAACCCCATTTCCCCATCATAGGACCATCCCAGGCCCTGAGACATAAGAATGACTTCTTTAGATGACACTGGAAGCAGGGCTTGGTAAGGTTACAAGTGAAGCTAGAAAGGGCAGGCCTCTTTAGGGGTTCTACAAACCCAACTTCAATTGAATCTTGTAAGCACAGTTTAATATTACAAAGGAGTTTATCACACGTGGGGAAAATCGGGGGTTTCAACAGTAATTGTCCCGGGAAAGTCACGCAATCACAGTGAAGATTTTCACACACGTCATGATTAAAGAGGACTTATCCCAGGAATAACCAGCAACAAATCATTCACAGGATTTCCCCGTGAATAATTTGTTGCTGGTCATTCCCTGGTTAAAACCTGCTGGGAATGCCAAAAGGCCATTGAAAGATAAGATACAACTGTTTCTAATAACAGTGTACTAGTTTATTTGGTGAAAACAATGAGCACCGCTCTTGCATAAGTGCTCCCTTTCAGTTGATAATGCACTTCTCCTCTGAACTCAGAGAACATCTACAAAAGATTGCCTTCCATTAATCTAGTAGATTCCTTTTTAGAACAATTTTCTTTCTGGGAGTTGCATCTCTTTTCTGAACTTTCAAAGTCAATCAACTCTTCTAGAACATGGCCAGAAAAATCCACAAAAAGCTATGGATGTTGGCCACGAAAACCTTTGACTTCAGACTGTTTGTGTAGGTTCTTTTTTCTGAAACCACTGTCACACAGTGGGATGATTTTAACCAAATCATTGCAAAGTCGGGAAGTGGGGGAGAGTGGAAACAACTTATGATGCCACTATGAGACTGTGAGTGAACTGGTCCAAAGGCAGAAAACCAAGTCCAGAGACCAGAGTGGTTCCCTGTTCTCTTTCTGTGCATGTCTGACCAATATCCAAGCAATGGGTTCTACCCTTCTCCTTTGTCCTACATAAAAATAAGCAAAGCCAGGTGCAGCTGCCAATCTGGTTTGTTTTTCTTCCAACTACAAATGGAATTTGCAAACAAGCCTAAAACAAACTGTGGATTTTACAGGTTGAAGCTCTCAAGCAGCATATACCAGCACAATCGCTTGTATACACACAACTTGGGATCCTCGTCTTACTGTGCCATCAGCATATGCACAATATTGGTGAGAAAAAGAAGAAGACAGGATGAAATTTAAAAACAAAAACAAAAACAAAAAACAGGTTGTATATGTTATTTATTCAAACAGATTGTGCCATATAGGAATATGAAGCCCTGGGCCTTCTTTGATCAGACTGTTTTTCATTCCTGCATAGAGAATAAAGCTCTACTAAACCCTGGGCTCTTTCACATTATCCAATTATGACACTATGTAGAGAGATCTTATAGCACCTTTGAGATTAACTGAAAGAATGAAGTTGGCAGCGAGAGCTTTCATAGACTTAAGTCTACTTAAGTCCAAATGCATCTGAAGAAGTAGACTTAAGTCTGTGAAAGCTCATGCTGCCAACTTCTTTCGGTTAGTCTCAAAGGCGCTACAAGATCTCTCTGTATACTGATTTGACAGACTAACTTGGCTTTATCTTTCAATTATAGCCTTGTAACTCTATTCTGACAGCCATGGCTGCATCCTATGGAAACCTGTCGTCGTTTGGTGAGGCACTAGAGCTCTCTGGCTGAGAATCCTGAATAACCTCCATTAGCTGCCTGTTACTCGCAAGAGTTGAAGTGGGGTCACAGTGGTGTAAATGGGTAGTGTAAAAGGGCCTCATGCTAAATGAACCTATGTCCTTCTGCCCTTTAAACATTTGTAGCTGAGTTGAAAGTACAGTGTGGGTTGGACCCTAGCTAGGGACATAGCAAAAGTTATTGATTCATGTTTGCACACTGGTGGGATTCTTTGCCATATCAAATTTAATAGTGGCATCTTGTGGCTGGTGTTTGCAATGGCACCTTCAAGGTTTGCCTGAATGTTGCTTCTGCCCTGGGAGTTTATCAGACGGGAGGAATTTCTCTTTATTGCGAATGGAGCCAATTGGAGCCAATTGGAATTCATGTGAATTTGCTAGTTTAGCGAATTCACGTGAATTCCAATTGCGTTCGGAATGCGTTCAGAATGACTTCCCATTATCCGAAAATGACTCCCCATTGCCCGAAATTGCATCAGATGCTTTAATTTGCAATAACGTAAAACCCATGATTGCATTCGGAATGACTTCCCTTTTGCCCGAAATTGCGTGAGATACTTTAATTTGCAATAACATGAAACCCCATGATTGCGTTCGGATTGCGATTAGATTATACTTCCAATTTCCGATGTCTGATAAGGTGCCTGGGTGCAGCTGCAAAAGGGAAGGGCATAGAGTTGCCAGGCATCGAGTTGTTGTTGTGTACCTTCAAGTCATTTTTTTAAACTTATGGCAAACCTAGCATGGGGCTTTCTTGGCAAGGTTTGTTCACAGTGGGTTTGCCTTCCTCTGCAGCTGAAAGAGTACGAATTGCCCAAGATCATCCAGTGGGTTTCCATGGCAGAACAGGGATATGAACCCTGGTTCCCCAGTTATCAGGGCATGACTCTTTTTCTCTGTGCACCTGTGGCTGATCCTTAAGCATTTGCACCTTTTCATAACCTTGATAGAAATACCTTTTTTAAAAAATTTGAGAGATGAACGCGTCCATGCATCCCGGTGAGTGGTGGTAGTGAGTGCTTAACATTTAAAATATCAAACAATGTTGGCACTGAAGTTTTCACCTCTTTTTGCTGAAGTGCTCCAACTTATTTAACAGCTGCAAGACACGCAGGTGCAGCATAGAACTGGAAGAAACACCAAAGGACACTCTGTGCAAGAATCTTATGCCAGTGCAAGAATCCACAGGTCACCATTCAACCTTCATTTAAAAGCCTCCATTTTTGGATGGTCTTATATCCCTCCTTATTGCAGTCTGGGGACATTTCATCAATCCAGAATTGTCATTGGAGGTCCAGGTGGCTGAGAATGCCGTTTATCAAGTTTGGGTAATAAACCAGCTCTGTCCTTTCTTGGCCAGAGAGAGCCTTGCTGCCATCATCTATGCTTATGTTTACACCTGTGAATTTCTTGTAGTCCAGAATAGTAGTATGGTGGGCACTTGGTATCTGCTGGGGTTTGGTTCCAGGACCCCACCATGGATATCTAAATCTGTTGATGCTCAAGTGTCATTAAATACTATGGAAGAGTAAAATGGTGTCCCTTATGTATATGGCAAAATGAAAGTTTGCTTATTGGAATATATACACATACATGCATATTATTTTCAAGCTGTGAATGGTTGAAGCCAAGAGAAGCTTCTTTCACCCCTCTCTGCTCTCTTTTTACTGGCAGGCAAAGATTGGAGATAATCAGACGTGAAAACAGGTGAAAATCCCATTCTTGAAAAGCTACCAAAGAAGCCCAGATTGCATACAGGCTGCCTACTGCCCGGGCCTGGCGCAGTGTGGTAAGATCCATCAGAGAGGAATGCAAACTGCATGTAACCCGCACCTGTTTTCCCATGCGATAATCTCCATTGTCATATTTAAACAGGGCTTCGGCTTTTAACTGGTTGGGGTGAACTGGGTGAATTTTATAATTCAGTATTTAGTTAATGCTATTCTTATGCAGAGTGAACAAACATGGCTGCCTGAACCAAAGTTTAAAATGGCTGAAATTTGGGCTAAGTGAAGGTCTTTAGAGCAATGCTGAACAAAGAGGAGAAAACAAGAAATTGTTTAGGTACAAAGTGCCCTGTTACACTGAGCAGAGGCACCACCGTGAAGTCAAAACATAAACACCAGATAAGTAGAGTTGCAACTGTGAAATTATGTGTAAAGGTTACAGGGAAAGTAACTTTTTGAAAAGTGTCCTGATTGAGTCTTAAGTGGGTTTTAATTATTCATGCGTTTGTTTGTCTGATTGCTTGGGTAGTGCAATGGGTGTGCTGGTTCCAATGCGTTTTTTAACTGTTCTAAATTAGTGTTTCAGTGGGTTGTTCTTTTTTAAAAATGAATATTACAGAATGTTTTAGCTATATTGCTTAACATATTAGTATTTTAACATATAAGCCACTTTGGGTCCCTTATGGAAGAAAGAGTAGACGGAAAACAAATTTGATGTTAGTTAAGCTTTCATGTGTATTTAACGCTGTGTTATCCGTCTTATTTGTTTGTTATATGTAAATTTTAATAAGAATTTAAAAAACACACACACAAAAAAAACAACAACAGCCAAACACTTAAATGATTTTAAGAGCACTAAACTAAATCCTTTTTAGAATATCCCCAGGCTTTGCGTTTGATTATAATTTGATATACTATAACAGCATCTGTGACATTACCTTTATTTCAAAACTTTTTAAAAATGTTTTATTCTTCACTTGGGCAAACTGCCCTAAAGTCTTAAAGTACAAACCAAGCAATAATACTGAAATGAAACCAAATGTCTCTGTCTCTTCCTTGGACAAAGATTTAAACTATTCTAAACATTTATACTAGCGCTGCAGTGTTTTAAGAAAATAAGCTTACTCACCAGGGAAAGAAAATGAAGCATTTATGTGAAAACAATACCACTTCTATACAGCTCTATACATTTTGCAGAGCAGATTTGGGAACCGCATAAATGGCAAATACTCTGAGCAAAGCCAACTCCATTGTTACAGTAATCTTATTGTGTGTGAGAAAAGCGTGAAGGTGGCAACACAGAGAAAGCACAAACAATATCACATTCCTTGCATTTCCACATCTTTTCCAAGCTTCAATTTGTTTTGAACAGTATTCAAACAGTTTATATGCTACTTCAGGTCATTGCATGATAAGAAATCAAGTATGATAAAAAAAAAACATCTTAAAGGACTACTGCTGTTACCCATACAGTTGATAAGAGTTTGATTTACAAAGCAAGTAAACAGGCTGAGATTCAAAGGGCAGCGTTTGTTCCATGCTCTCAGAAGGCTTTTGTCTTTGCATTTGTTAAAACACCCCACCCAAAAACAAAACCTGAGCCTTTCAGCCTTAATGGCAAAGTCATTTTGAAACCACGGTGACTTCCAAAATAATGTTGCAACAGAGCACAAGTGCCAGCTGTCTAAAGATGCCGTTCCATTTCATAAAAGAAAAGGATCTCGCTCTGTTGTGTGGGCACCTGCCTCAACAGCAAATTTAGATAATTTATGAGCCACACTCCAGCCAGAATTCTAAGGAAACACCTTAAACAAAAAGAATTTAAAGTGAATTGAGAAGTACAGTAAAAATTCAACTGATTACTTCCTATATTTAAAACAAAGCTAAAGTTACAATCCTGAACCAACCTCCCCATAAGGAAGTTTAGATTAAATTGAGTTTACTTTTGAATGGGTAAGCCATGGGCGGTTTAGAAAAGTTGGTTTTTTGGAGCACAACTCCCAAAATCTCACAGTCAGCACAGCTGTTGCATGAGATCTTTAAAAGCTTGAGCAAATAAAGCTTTTACCTGGAGCCAAAATGAAAACAAGGGCAGGTAACTGAGGAGTGGGGATGGGGAGAAGAAGGCCAAGAGGTTTTTTCAGCTGAGAAAATCTTATTTCTGGTTATCGTGTGCCTTGCCTCTGGGACTTGGACCGAGACTTGGAGAAGGGGTTTGGACAACCGTCATAATTTGCCAGTTTTGTGTAGGAGAAAACAAATATTCCTTAAGGCAGTCATCTCCCAATAGCTGCACGCCAGGCTTGTGGGATTTCAACTCCCACGATCCAAAACACTGAGCAAAGCAGGCAAACCAATTTCTTGACACAAACTGTTTTGTATCTTTATTCCCAAATGCATACTGTTTACAGTGATGTTAGAAAAGTGCAACAGAGATTGCAAAACATTAGACTACAGACATTTAATAATATTCTCTTTTCGTCTCAGTGAAGAAGAGGTACAATACTTGTAAGCTCTCGCCAACATTTTAAATTAACCTGAAGAGCATAATTTAAAAAGGTGACAAAGTCACTTACGAATAAATACATTTGTCCCCAAAACAGGCACATTCAAAAGTTAATAAACAAGTTCTGCAGGTAGAAGTGATTTGTACACAAAGGTATTAGTTTCTATGATGTCAAATTGCTTGCATTGAAAGTTTTTTTGATTCTCAGTAATTGATCCTAATGGTATGATATATTGTACTGGAATTTTTTCTTGTGCAAACTCCACAGAAATTGTGTAACTCCTGTGTTTTTCCCCTTTCTGAATGGACATTAAGTAGACTTTGTGGGTTGTGCTGAAGGCTCAGCTCTTAAAACTCCTGCCAAGCTATTTTACGAGTTTGCTTGTGGAAAGCTCCACAAAGTTTACATCTATTGCGAGCCACTACAATAAAAAGGGTGATGTGAGCAGTACTAAAATGTACTGTAATTATCAAAAGCTGAGTTAGCATTTGGTAACCATACATACATATCTGTCAGTATGAATAGCACAGATATGATAGTGCCTGCCTAGAGCATATTGTACACTAAACATAGCTTTGAAAAGTCATTTTTGGGGTGACTATGGTAGGGAGCTGGTAATGGAAAGGGGGAATGATGTAGGAAAAGTAAGGCATCCATAGAGAAGTAGTTGAGGAGTAATACTACACAGCTCAGTGCTAGAAGGCATTAGACAGTGCTAGAAGGCATATTCATGTGTATAAGGTTCTAGATTTAATCTCAAATACTTCTCTGGTTAATAAGATCTCAGGTTTTAAAACAACCAAGACCTTCAGAATCATTTCGCACAACAAACAGTGGATAAGATGAAGCAGAAACAACTTATGTTTTTGGAAACATTTTGCTGAAGTAGACTTTGTGCAGAAGTTTTAACAGGGAAAGTCAGCTTGATGAACAGGGAAGCCGTTGTTTACAGCAGGTGCAGAGAACCTTTGGCTTTTTGGACCTTCTGGATCATAACTGCCACAATCCCTTACGGTGCAGCAGTAGCAGATCTTTTTCAGTATTTAAAACAAATCCAGTGGGATAATGTCAACATACTTAGGAGAAGCTCTCTTTAGGTTCATTTAGATTTACTGGTCAACAGAATATCTTGAAGAGGTTGGGAAAATGTTGATTGTTTTACATTATAATTTTTAAAAATGTAGGACTTTGGAAGCTTTTGGGAGGCTGCAAGAGTCCAGGCCCACGATATGTGACTCAAAGAAAAGAAAGGATAGGCAAGGAGGCACTAAGATGACCACAAGAGAGACAGGACAGCTACAGAAATCCCAGAAAAGTACATAGGAAGGCATATAATATATAAAATTAAGGGCACATACGCATTAATGTTAATTAAGAACTTGGAATAGTTCCTTGTTTGGACTGTAACATAGCCAGCGTGGTCCCTGTCCAAAAAAAGTAGCTTTCAAGTTCTACCATTAACTATATTGCCACTGCTACATCAAGGTGGAATTTTACAGCCACGAGTACCATCTACATATCTGTTAAAGATTTCCTAGAAAATATTACCACACTGACTTAAGTCAAGCATTCAGCTATTTGCAAAATATGATAGACCTTATTTACACTTGCAGCAAAAAAGCTTATTAACAAGTACAATTTAAGACTATCTGAAACATTTTTAATGTTTAAGACCTACCTATTGCTGGTGGTTCTACTACACACAATTGATCAAGTCCAAAGACTTCCTCCGCTCCTCACCCACCTATCCTTGAAGCTAACTGGACTCTGCATCTCCAAGTATGCTGTTTCTCATTTGATGGAGGTCTGGCACAACACTTTGCTAACACAACAGTTAATGAAAAGTTCCTAGATATGCTTTAATACCAACCACACAAGATGATTAAAAAAGAATGGTGCTATTTACAGTTTATGGTTAATCTGTCAACAAAATTATGCTGGTTTTAAAGTGCTGGCAGAACAGCAATTTTCCTTTCGAACTTGTAGAAAATGATTTAAAAAGTATTACAATTCTGCAGATCTTTGAAAACACTAAATCCTGCAAGTCCATTCCTCTTTCTTTTGTTCCACAACTTCACCTCAGTGCTTTTAACCACTTTCTTCTCCTTTCAGATAAGACATGCACACAAACTCCAAGTTATATCACACTTGCAACAAGAGGAGCAAGACGAAATGGGACTCTTTATCTCTGTCAAGGCTACTCATTCCTTGCAACTCCTTTCTCTATCCCATTTTCTTTGTGTACAGCATGGCATTCAAGGTTTTAATTCTGCAGGGTTTATTCTTGAAACTTTTATTGTCAGATGTTGGTTTCAAACAAGAGGCAAACTTTGACTCACCAAATGGAAAATTCCACTTGCATGACCATACTCTGTAAAATATAGTTGTTGGGGTTTTTTTTAAGTGTAAAGGATGGGGAAAATGTATTGTTGCACTATAACACTCATCAATGTAAGCAGCATAGGCAAAGGTAATGGCTTAATGGTGGATGGTAACATGAGTTTTACAGAACAGTTTAGATTTAAGAATGCAACTTTTATTCAGTCAGCTACTCCAGTGAAACGAAGTGCAAAGTTCTGTGCTTTCTATAAATCAGGATTCAAAAAAGAAGTATTCATAATATTATCAGACACCAAATATTTAAGAAATAATCCTTAATAAGTCTCAATAACAATGTCTACTGTATGCACATTCAAGATTGTTTTTACATTTACCCAGAAACAAAACTTCAGCCATCCATTTTTTAAAAAGATAAATATATCACTGTACTTTTCTGGGAACCTGAAGCATACTTATGTTTTCACAGCAACACAAAAATACAGTTGGTAATATTTCCCCCCAAAGCACAGACTGTACAGATATGCATTACAATTACTATCTTCCTTGCAGTAGAAATATTCTGACCACTGTCTTTTAAGAGTGCAACACAGCTAAGAAAAGCAATTATTTTAAAGATTTTAGTTCTTGAAAGGCAACAGTGGAATAATCTGGATACAATTATCCCAGCAGCAGAGGCAACAGTATTAGCACAGTATTAGTACTATTATTAGCCCAGTAGCAGAGGTAAGAACCCTGAATCTCAGGCCATCTGAAGCATTTATAGATGTGTTTAAGCAGCAATTAGTCCAGTGCACAAACAGTATCACAGTCATAACATGAAGTTGTCAGCCTTTAAACCAGGGAGAGAAAAGTTGAGTAGGAAAGCCAATCCAAGTTTAAAGAGTATCCTGTTGCATGAAGCAAACCATTCTTGCCAGTTTTCACTGAAATATGGTGCTGTGGAAATCCTCTGGGAGCTCCTTCTGAATAGCTTCAAAGCATTTTGCCTTGGTCTGTGCCTGGACAGTGGCTAGACTTCCCTGCCCCTGAAGTATTTGTCTTGGTAGTGCATCCAAAGACAACCTGACTAGCACCTGCATTATGTAGTCTCTGCATCCATTACTATTTTGGAACTTAGGCTCCAAATGAAAAGTGCTGTTCAAACGGCAAATCAGTTATTCAGTGTAAGTCACATCTGTTTACATAAACATGTTTGCCACTCATTTGCAAAGCAATGAAATATCACCACCTGCATTTACTCAATTAAGCAATTTGGAGCATTTCAATCCTTTTCAAACCTAATTGGTCTGAAAGCTGTGCGCCCCATCCAAAGTTGTCTTACAATCTTTATTCTACTAAACATGCTTATAAGTCACATCAAAAATGCATCATTTGAACTAAATCAATTTTAATTTGCACATGAATTCTGGGTTAAAATGGGCCAAAATCAGGCTGTCGAGAAGACAAGGATGAAGATCTGTGAGACTTCTACACAATAGTATTTCTAGGGATTTAACTAATAGGGAAAACCTTGCCTAGTGATTCCCAGAACTGATGTGTTTGACCCATAGCAAGATAAGTACCTTATTCATTCTCTCTGTAGTAAGCTTCAATTACATCAGAATTAAAATATACTACAGTGACTGTGATGTCGTCCCTATACATGCGCGCTAAGTCATCTGGAAGAGTCAACATTGCCATAAGCCTTTCTGGATCAATCTCCCCATATTCATTATTGCCAATTGCATGTCGAATGATATGGGTGGCCACATTCTGGTCATAGGACTGGATCTGCCTGGCTTTCCTCTGAAGGAGTAAGTTTTGCATGTAACCCAGATTGGCTGGTTTTTTCAAAGTCAGCTGTCTTTTCTGGACATCCGCCTCAACTAGGTGATCTCCAACCAGCTTGACCACTTCTTCATTAGTCAACATGTCCCACAGGCCATCTGAAGCAATCACTAAAAATTTATCCTGCCTTCTGAGTTTGTGGTAAGTAATTTCTGGCTCTGCAGTTAAATAGGGAGGTGTATGATAGTTTGGAAGTGCATATTCATATATGTTCAAAGCCTCTGTGTTGCAACTGTTTCCCAGCACACTCTGCTGCAGTTCTTGGCTCCACTTGAATCGAACATCTCCAAATGCTCTTGAAGGCATAAGGACCCCTAGCAACCTGTTGTTCACAATTACTGTGTCCTCTTCAGATGGCGGGTGCTCCCTTTTCAACCTTAAAATTTCCAATTTGTTGAAACAATTATGATCTCGAGTAAGAGGGAGGGCAGACCACGTCCCATCTTTATTTTTAACTCCTAGAACTGCTCTGCAGTCACCAGTGTTTGCAATGTGCAAATGAACACTATCAACATGAGCCACACAGGCTGTGGCACCCGAGAAAGCCACCTGAAGAGCAATGTTTCTTACCAATTCATTTTCTGAGGGAGCCTGAACTTCCAACGATATATCTGAATCCAGTCTCTTAAATGCATAAATCAAGGCTTCTTCTATCGTAAATCCTGATTCCATGTCCATGTTCAATAAGTCCTGCCAATAAACCCTGAGTTGCTCCAAATACAGTGAGGCTACCTCTTGAAAGAAGCTGTCATTTGGATGTTTGTGCCACTGCAGAATAGGCAGGACTGGTTTCATGGACTCCATGGCAGACTCAATTTCCTCTAGCCTTTTCTGAGAAAGCAGAGAAACAGCAATGTAAAAAAACAGCCGTTCACTGACTGCCTGGGCACAGGCGTAGCCTGCATGGCCATCAAAGACTCCAAACATCATTCCCTTGGTCTGTAGGCAGGTAGCTGCACTTCTACGGTCTTCCATTGGGGTGTTGGCGGCCAAGTGGTTGCTCTCAAATTTCAGGACTGAGCTTGGATTTTTCCCATCAAATTCAGAGACTGAATGGGACAACTCACTTGCCCTTAAGATGTCATTGATCTGTGATGGCGTCAGGTGGAAAGAGAAGTCTTCTTCTTCTGTTGAGGTATGTCTGAAAGCTTTTCTCACAGTGACAACATTGTTCATGCTGCGATTGCAACTTGCCAGGAAAGAAGAAAAGGGGGAGTTAGTAAACAAACTCCTCCATGCTACTTTGTGCTGACTTGAAATGCACCTGGAGTACAAAAATCCTTTTCCATGCAAAGTAGAGATCGTGCTTCTGGCTGAGACGATAACCCAGGGTGAGACAATACTTGACATTGTAAGAACAGTTCTGCTTTAAAGTAGGGCAGTTCTGAAAGCCTATAAGGAAAGATGAAAGATTTATTGTTACATGAGAAAGCATGCAACAATGTCTCAAGTGTTCCTCAAAACACAGCACTGATTTTAAACATTGATTGGTACCAAAATGCTCTAATGAATTTACATAGCTAGAAATCTCATGATGCTGCTCCTAATCCCACATATAGAGGATTTCTAGAAATGTTATAATGAATGCATACAAAGTGGAGCTACCCATTCAACATATGCTTTTTGATTTTATTCAAATGAATGGTAATTATGTTTAGCATGTGTGAGTGTAAAATTAAAAACTTAACAGTCCTGGAAATGATCATATTAGCTAGCTTTCTTCACTAGTGAGCAACTACTCTCAAGTTCTAATCTTAAATTGACACTACAGGTATTACATTCCATGCTTCTTCTCTGACAACCAGGTACTGCTGATGTAGCTGTAATTCCTCCTTTTGGTTGTCCATCATGGAAGAACTCATGTATCTTGCATACATGAAGATTTCAAAACTATACAACTAATTTCAACTTCCGTTTCCAGGCAGGTTGACATAATATTCAGGTTTCATTACCCAATAGTTTTAATGTAGCTGACCAAATATTCAGCTTTCATTACCTAATAGTTTTAATGTAACTCACTGTGAAAATATCCCTTTCAAAAATATTTTCATTAGAAGGGCTTGTTTTATATATCAAGTACCCAGCTGTGTTTACACATCTAGCTGTACACATATTCTGAACAGAAAGCCTAGAATTAACCCTGATTTACTTTTTTATGTAAAGCAAGTAGACTCTACATAATATTAATAAGTATTGGGGGGGGGGGAATCATAGCTTCCACCAGGTACTCGATGACACCCATTTTTACACCCCAGGCATACAGAAAAAATAAAGGTAATATTCTCAAAGTACTAGTGGACCAGCATAGACAGCTGCATTTGATTTTACAGGTCACAAATTGTACTAGCCATTTTTTAAAAACTATGATAATAGATCATTTTATAAATGACTGGTTTTATTATTTTAGTCCAGTTTAGTCCATTCTTTGGGACAAATTTAGATTCCACTCCTAAACATACCAACAATAATTCCCACTCACACGTTATCTTTTGTGTCCAATCATTAGCAGAAGGCACTGAAAATGAAAGCTTTTAGAGGTATATAATGCACGCACATACCAATATACACTTACAGTCTAATTTGTGCTGAATTCTTGATAACAGTTGAACATGTTTTCAAGAGAGACTGGTTTCTTAATCCTGTGAGAAATCATGAAACACAAAAGACTTCAACATGCTCAAAGTAATAAAATAGTAAGTCCTATAATCTGTTTACGAACAATGCTTCTCTCACTAATTAGCCCTCAAAGTGATTTGCTAAACAAACATATCAATGCCTCATGCAATGTTTCATCAGGAGAGCACGATATGTCAACACACCACTTTTCAAAATATTATGTAACACATGGTGCCATTGCCCTTGATGTAGTATGGGGAAATGATCATTCTGCAAGAGACAAAATTGTCAGACAACTTTTGACCTACCGGCTAGCTTTTTTAGCGGAACAGGATAGTATGTTGTGGAATTGATTCTGTTGCTTCTGCAAGTAGGAGGGAAGGTGGCTACACGAACTGCTGCAGTCACCAGTACCAAAGATGCTGCTTATAGATATTATAGCACTGCCCAGAACTCTTACAGTAGTTAACACCCTACTATCTCACCCGGGTGGTAACATTTCTTTAATGAGTCATGAAGATGAGCAGGTGCTCCTTTTTAAAAAAAAATCTTTAAAATGTGGCTGTTTAGCCAGTGTAGCATAGTGGTCTGATTGCTGCACTATGACTCTGGAGATCAGGGTTCGATTCCCAGCTTGGCTATGAAATCCACTGGGTGGCCTTGGGCAAGTCACATGCTCTCAGCCTCAAAGGAAATGGCAAACCTCTTTTGAACAAAGCTTGACGAGAAAACCCCATGGTAGAGTCATCATAAGTAAAAAATGACTTGAGGGTACACAACAACAAAATATGTCTTATAGTAGCTCTATGCACCACTTTAGTTGACGGTAGAAGCTGTTTTTCCTTTTCACAAGTAAAACAATTGATCTCACCCTCCCCCCATCCCCGTGTATTGCTTCCTTCAGTCTGATTTATTTTTTATTAGAAAAGCTACCAAAAGGCATATATTGCTTTCTTTCTACTTCACCTTGCATGCATTCTTCATACTTCCCCTACCCCATTTCTTCACCCTCCTCTACCACTCTCCCTTCTTCTTGCAATTAATACAGTTTTCTTCTTTTCACATAAACAAAAATATTGCAGTATATTAATAATGAAACATTTGCTTACCTTTTCATAATCCATGCCTGAGTTTCACATTTTACAGTTAGTTTTCTGATTAAGACTAGTACAAAGGTCCTTCCTGCAAACCTGTAGAAAATCAACACAAGATTGTTAAGAGGAAGAAGCCATAGATAACATACCAAGGAAGTTCCTATTACAAATAAATTAGGTAATGTTGAAGGTGGCACATCATTCTATGATATTTATAAGCACTGTTAAAACAGAAGCTATTATTTACTCTCTAAAAACAAACTTGGCAGCCCTATTCTAACTAGTCCATCATTGAAACCAGTTAGCACAGGCAACATACAAAGAAGCATTTCTGTACAGATAAGAGGCTCTCAAGTAAATAGAAAAGCATTTGTTAAAAGAGAAGGAGGCAAATTGAGACAAAGAGTGAGAGAGATCAGTACAGTCATTTGATGAAATATGGGCAAATAACTTTAGAAGCAACTATAAATATGATTTAAAATTGAGGTGGTGGAGGAAATAACTGGCCTAAGTATATTTTTCTTACCCCAATTTCTCATAGGCGATAAATGTCAGTGATATGCATATGCACCATGCCGACCATAAAATATTGAATAGTAGGTGTGATGGTTATATAGTACTAAAAACTATTGCTATGACATGGCGATCTCAGATACAGATGTGGAGATAACAACTGGAGAGAACCAAGCATAAGTCAAGCCTGTTCCAGGTTATTTCAGTGAAAGGAGTCTGGCAGTAATAACATGGAAAGGATGGTACAGGAACAAAAAGGGAAAATATATTTATTAATTATAATGAATCAGAATTAAGTCCACCTGGAGTCTCAAATTGTGTTTAGTTTAATGAGGTTTAATGAGATGGCTGGTCAGTTGTGACAATGGATGTCACTGGACGGGATCTAGAAAGTCTTAATAAAAGTTTTCTAACCACCGAAGCCTGGATTACTGAATTTGGTATTCTACTGATTTTGACAATAAAGACCTGAACTTCCTTTAGCTTTTCATATCTTTTCCTTCAGGAAAAATGAATTAAATTTCCAAACAGCAGAAGGAAGAGAGAGGAATAAACTACCTCCTTAGGTATAGTACTCAGATTTGGGACTGGATGTACAAAGGAATCTTTTACCTTCCCTTATACTACTCTAGTACTTAAGCTCAGAGTAAGTGTCACAACAACAACAACAACAACAACAACGGAGTGAAGGATGGTTGACATTTTCCAGAATGGTACTGCTATCTCCATTCTTCCATAATTAGGAATGGAAGAAAAAATTGTTCCGATTAAGAACTTTAAAAAACTTTCATCATGAATTAAAACCTCTGAAAATTCAGCTACAGGAGAAAGCCAAACCAACACATGCTCCTGTCTGGGGGGAAAAAAAAAATACTTTGAAATTCAAGCTTTGATTCCTGGTGTTTTCAACTAAGGTTATGGCTGAATTGGGATTGATAGGGTTGTTGTTGGGGTTTTTTTGAAATTTTTATTGTGAGGTT
The DNA here is from genome assembly GCA_034509955.1 of Urosaurus nigricauda. NCBI lineage: Eukaryota > Metazoa > Chordata > Lepidosauria > Squamata > Phrynosomatidae > Urosaurus > Urosaurus nigricauda. Next base: position 17,572,335 of record JAOEGL010000013.1, read on the forward strand.
TTTGAGATGTTTTTATCTTAAGTTGCCTTGAGTCCCTTCCTGGGAGAAAGGCAGCACATAAATGAAATAAATAATAATAATTCCTAAAAGACACGTTCCTTATTTTTCACAACTACATGGGAGGAATATCGAAAATAGCTGTACCACTGAATTAGATCCCTAATATAGGTTTGCTGTAATTTGGGATTAATCTGAGTGTACTAGAGACAGAACAGCATACCTTCCATCCCAATCCTTGCAAAAACTAATTTAGGGGAGAAGGGAGGCTGATTCCACCCACAAATCTTCACGAACCCCAACTACAAATAACATGTTTTAGTATATCCAAACGCTACCACTGTTTGGTCCTACGAAAGCAAACAGTACACACACTTCCCAAATACAAACACAAGTTAATACAACTTTGCATTTTGGCAGAAAGCCACTTTGTCAACAGCGGCACAGATTCTGAATTGTTTGCATGAAAGTTCAGCCGAGGTAATGCCATTTTAGAATCAAACAGAAGCCGTTCTCTTTTTGGCTGCAGGTTCTTGGACTAAGACTCCTGAAGTATGTGTGTTGCGGTGCCTTCAAGTTGTTTCAGACTTTAAAGGTAACCTTTTTTAATATGAAACAATAAAACATGACATATCCAAGCAGTCTGATTTCATATATTACAATAAAATATATACTTTAACTAACTTCCTGCGTATCCATAACAGGGAGTGCTGTGTTTCAAACAAATACTATTTTGTAGTCTTATTCGCTTTCTCCTCTATACAAGTATTTCCCTTTACATGCCAAAATTTTATTTTAAATTCTGTGTTTCTCTGCACCTTTATTGCCATCTTCTTTCACAATAGTTAGAGGAGACCACTCTTCATTAACTTCATCTATGTCTCATTTAATTAATTAAAGTAAACCTCAATTAAGGTTACTTTAAGGGTAACCTTAAGGCGACTCTATTTTTATCTAATTTATCTATTTTTATCCCCAGTCTACCCTGTGAACACAGATGCTTTCGCTCTAATTTTCCGCCTTAATTTTAGCTTATACTTTTTAGCCTATATTATAAGTTATTTTATATTGTTTTGTGTTTTTTTTCCCTTGATTGGAATGTGGTTTTTTTTTTAATGGGGATCGTTTATAAATGTTCAAATTTAAAGCAGGTTCAAATCCCTGCTCAGCTATGTATATTAAATATATTTAAAATGTATATTTTATGTTTATTATATTTTACTGGTGTTTTTTTTACTATTTTACTTCGGAAAAAGGCGGGCTATAAATAAAATATTATTTTAAATTATTTTAATTATTTAATTATTATGCATAATAATAATTATTCTTTATTATTATATTTTTATTATTAATTTTTTATTTTTAAATTATATTTATTTATTTATTTATTTGAGTATTTATACCCCGCCCTTCACCCTTAAAGGCTATCAGAGCGGCTTACAATTATTATTTTTAATTAGACGGTTCCTTTTATTTTAATTTCTACTCCACCTTTCTCCCAGAAGGGACCCAAGGCGGCTCACGAAACAAACAAAAACACATTTAAAAAAAAACTGGTCACAATTAAGACTATTAAAACTTTGCGCTAAAAGCAATATAAAATCGCAAATATTAAAAACCACAATATAAGTCCCACATATTAAAAAAAGCTGAGAGAGTGTGACTTACCCAAGTTCACCCAGTGGGTTTTTGTGACCGAATGGAGATTTGAACCCAGGACCTGTCTCTCAGGTCCAGGGTTCAAATGGCTATGGAAACTCTTTGCCAGTCACACTGTCTCAGCCCAACTCAGAACCACTCTTGCCAAGATTTTAGAAAGTTGTGCCCCTTTAAGAGCTTTTGGACTTCAACTCCCAGAAGCCTCAGCCTTGTTGGCCAATAGCGAGGGATTCTGGGAGTTGAAGTCCAAAATTGCCTTAAAAGGGCACAGTGTGGGGACCACTGAATTCCAATAGTCCCAAACTGTGCCCCTTTAAGAGCTTTTGGACTTCAACTCCCAGAAGCCTCAGCCTTGTTGGCCAATAGCCAGGGGTTCTGGGAGTTGAAGTCCAAAATGCCTTAAAAGGGCACCATTGGGTTAAAAGGCACCAAATACAAGCCTTCACTGTGGAAGAATGCAGCCCAAATCCTGTGGGAGAGGATACAAACCGTATCTGTCTTCGTAGAAAACTTGGCTTCACAACTTCTTCTTCCTGGCTGCTTCCCCTCAGAGCTCCTCTTCCCTCAGAGGCCACACAAGAATGAAGCCACAAGGCAAGGCTGCCAGGCTTCTTCAAGGCTAAAGGCCACGCCCACAGAGCGCACAGCCATTGGTCGCCGAGAGGGGCGGGAGAGGGATGCTGCGCGCTCATTGGTGGGGACGGGGCGGAGTGACAGCGGAGGCCACGCCCACACGCTGAGTGACAGGAGACACTGAGAGGGAGGAAAAAAATGAGGCGGGAGGGCGCGAGAAGAAGAATGTTCCACAGACACTAATAATAATAATAATAAAAATCCTGTTTGACACCATTTTTGATTTCAATGGCTCAGTGCTATGGAATTCTGGGTATCTTTGGGCAAATCACACACACTCCCAGCCTCAGAAAAACCTCTAATAAGCTCTAATTATTATTATTATTATTATTATTATTAGCTCTAATAATAAGCTCTAATAATAATAAACTCTAATAATAATAAACTCTAATAATCATCATTATAAGCTCTAATAATAATAATAAACTCTAATAATAATAAGCTCTAACAATAATAATAATAATCTCTAATAATAGAAAGATCTAATAATTATTATAAACTCTAATAATAATAAGCTTTAACAACAATAATAATAATCTCTGATAATAATAATATCTAATAATAATTATTATAATCTCTAATAATTATTATTATAAGCCCTAATAATAATAAGATCTAACAACAACAACAACAACAATAATAATCTCTAATAATAATAAGATCTAACAATAATAATAAGTTCTAACAATAATAATAAGCTCTAATAATAATAAGCCCTAATAATAATAATTACAAGCTCTAATTATAATAATTATAACCTCTAATAAAAATAAAAATAATCTCTAATAATAATAATAAGATCTAATAATAACATAAGAATAATAAGCTCTAATAATAATAAGCCCTAATAATAATAATTACAAGCTCTAATTATAATAATTATAACCTCTAATAAAAATAAAAATAAGCTCTAATAATAATAATAAGATCTAATAATAACATAAGAATAATAAGCTCTAATAATAATAATCCCTAATAATAATTATAAGCTCTAATAACAATAATCTGTAATATTAATAATAATAATAATACGCCGTTGTGGTGAACCCTTTCTTGTTCACTCCTACTTCTTCTTAGATGACAGCACCCTGGACCTTTCGAACCCCACCGCTGCCACCAATTTAAATATATATATATATATATATATATATGTTATATATATGTTCAACAGAGGCCCAGTGGTAAATTCAAAGCATGAATAAAGTTTATTTATAAAATAAAGAAATAAAATATTGAAATATAATTAAAACTTTGCTTGCCTTGTTTCCTTAGTTACAGAAGTTCCTGAACACAATAATACTACAGCCACTCGGGCCATCCTATCTCCAGTCTTAAGGCCAAAAGCTGCACTCAAGCAATACCCTGAATTGATATGGCTTTCTTATGGGATCCCCATTATTTATATTTAGGGGGGGGGAAACCGTGCCCCCTCTGAAACCTCTGGAAGTGCGACCTGCCATTTTGGAGAATATTGAAGACACCTGCCCTTGTAGGCAGAGGATCAAGGACCAGGAAGATACATGGCAACCCTCTGCCCACTTGGGCAGTTTCCAAGAAGATTCTAGAGTTGTTTTTCTTCAGAAAAGTTCCGTCTTTGGCCTGGAATGTAGAGTCCATTCTGGAAGCCAACGGTTGCTGGTTGTTGACCATCTCCCTCCGGCCGGTGGTCAGCAGCTTCCTGGCAGGCTCTTTGGTTTGGTTTGGTTTGGTTTGGTTTGGTACTCTGATCCTCCGTTGACCATGTCTACGGCAAAAGGCTTCTTCAAAGTGAGTGAGGAGGACAGGTCAAGCGAGTCAGGGGCAGTTTCGGCTTTGCTGGGTCTCTCTCTCTCGTTCCTGTCATTTCTTTGCTTGCTGGCTCAAGAAAGCTAGTTTGGAGGGTCTCAAAAAGGGGCTTAAGGAACCTTTGTGTAGCATGCCTTCGTCATTTCTGACCTATGGCAACCCTAACGCAAACCTATCCTGGGGTTTTCTTACCAAGATTTGCTCAGAAGAGGTTTGCCATTGCCTTTCCTCTGAGGCTGAGAGCATGTGACTTGTCCAGGGTCATCCAGCATGTATAGATATCAATTATTACATTATGTAGGCTAGCAACTTATTTTCAATAGTTGCTCTCTTGCCCCTCTCTCATACACCAAGTTCCTCCTCCTTGCAAATAATTTCCTGAACACAGCCACTTCTGGGCCTTGCACAAACTGTGTTTTTTGCACTTAGTGTTTCTAGGATCTCAAAACAGCACAAAGGTACAGCTGAAATTCAGGACATGCTGGATTGACAATCAGAAATTAGGTATCAGTTGAGTGTGTTTTGACTACCAAAGTATTGATTTTGGTTAATTTAGCCATGTGTTCCTCTGAAATCCTAACATGTTGTCCACATGGTGTATAATGATGTTATAGTGATGTTACATGATGCACACATTTCTGTTTTGATGAAGGGTCCACACCCCCAAATAGAGATTTTGGAGGGAGCAACATGTTCAGTCTATATGAAAGGAAAAGCTTTCCAAATAGGGAACATCCCTTATAATAAGATACACTTGTCAGACCGATAAGGAACAAGTTTTCCAACCCTCAAATAAGTTCATTCCTTATAATAAGGGACATTTGGCAATCCTTGCAGCATTTAAGATATTTTCAATTTCCATTTGACATGGGGGCCTTTCCTTAAATTCCTATATCGACTTCCTGTCTGATCCCAGATCTGGCACAAACCTTTTCAAGGTCTGTGTCTCCGTATCTTACTATTTTAGTATTTTGGATTTCACCAACCCCAAATGCTTGGGAACTTCTTCATACCTGGAAGCAGCTCCATGGACACCATTATACTGCTAGCTTTCCCTCTCCATTTAAACCCTTTCTCCAAACCCAGCCTCTCCTCCAAGACTTCAGCTCAAAAACTTAGCCCTCAAGGAATATGTAACCCAAAAATGGGTTATTCAAACTCATCTTTTGCGTTGTTGTTCTTGCATGCCTTCAAACTGTTGCTGACTTATGGCAACATTAAAGGGGAGCTTATTCGAGGGTTTTCTGAGGCTGAGGGTGTGTGATTTGGCCAAAGATACCCAATGGGTTTCCAGGGCTGAGGGGAGCTTTGAATCCTAGGCTGCATCCACACTGGAGAAATAACCCGGTTTGGCACCGGTTTAATGACCTTGGCTCAAGGCTATGGGATTCTGGGAGTTGGAGTTTGTTGTGGGGCCCAGAGTGGAGCTCCGCTCCGCTCTGGGCCCCACAACAAACTCCAACTCCCAGAATCCCATAGCCTTGAGCCAAGGTCATTAAACCGGTGCCAAACCGAGTTATTTCTCCAGTGTGGATGCAGCCCTAGTCTCCAGTCATAGTGCAACGCTCAAACCATGCCCCACTGGCTCCTAGCCTTTGTGAACAGAGCAGAATAAATGCAATAAAATACAATAAATCTTCCCTTATTCGCTTCCATTTTGCTCCCTTCCTTCTCTTGCCTGTCTAAAATAAGAGATGGCAAATTCTTTAAGGCACGGACATGTTTTCTGTAATGTACCATCTCCAGTGGCAGTATTTGAAAACTACAGGGAAGGCAATGACGGTTTGACAGTACATAACATTTTAATTCATTGATTACTTGCAATGGCTTCGATTAATTTATTAAAACATTTGGTTTTTCCTTTCGGATGAGGTCTGCAGAAATGAGAAATGTTGCAGCAGCAACCACAAAGTAATCACATGTAACATGATGCAACCCATTAGTGTGTCAGAGGCTGCATCTACACTGCAGATATAATCCAGTTTGACACCACTTTAACTGCCATGGCTCAATGTGATGGCATTCTGGGAAGTGTAGTCTGTTGTGGCACCAGAGCTTCGGATTATTTCTGCAGTGCAGATCTTATAAAGAAAAACCCATGAGCTTGAGTCGCAATAGGTCAGAAATGAATTATTGTCTCGTCTGAACAAATATAGCCACAAAAAACCACGATAGGTTCCTTTTAGGAGCACCATGTGTTAGAAATGACTTGAAAGAACACATCTTGGCAACGACAGAACAATGTTGAGAGGCATGAGACCTTCCAAATATTGATGGACTACAGTTCCCATCAGGTCACCCAACCAGCATAGTCAGTGATGCGGGGTGATGGGAGCTGCAGTCAAGTGAATTGATATGGGCTTCTTATGGGATCCCCATTATTTATATTTAGGGGGGAAACCGTGCCCCCTCTGAAACCTCTGGAAGTGGGACCTGCCATTTTGGAGAATATTGAAGACATCTGCCCTTGTAGGCAGAGGATCAAGGCCCAGGAAAATACATGGCAACCCTCTGCCCACTTGGGCAGTTTCCAAGAAGATTCTAGAGTTGTTTTTCTTCAGAAAAGTTCCGTCTTTGGCCTGGAATGTAGAGTCCATTCTGGAAGCCAACGGTTGCTGGTTGTTGACCATCTCCCTCCGGCCGGTGGTCAGCAGCTTCCTGGCAGGCTGTTTGGTTTGGTTTGGTTTGGTACTCTGATCCTCCGTTGACCATGTCTACGGCAAAAGGCTTCTTCAAAGTAAGTGAGGAGGACAGGTCAAGCGAGTCGGGGGCAGTTTCGGCTTTGCTGCATCTGGCCACCCGTCCTTCTCTCATGTTCATTCCTCTCTCTCCTTCGCTTGCAGGGGCTGAAAAGGGGACTTAAGAAACCTTTTAAGGTTCTTAAGAAACCTTTTCAGGCACTGAAGAAACCTTTTCAGGGGCTATTCTCAGGTTGCTCACGCCCCAAGGATGAGGATGTGTATCCAGGGTAAGTCCCCATTTCCTTTCTCCTTCCTTCCTTCTCCCATTTGCTCCTAAGTAGGCAGGGAATAAACACAAAAGCCCCCTTAGGATGCCAAGCTTTTCCCTGCCTACACTCCTAGTAGGTTGACTTTTGGAAGAGCTATCCAAGTTCCTTTTTCCAAGACACCTTTGGTTTGGGTTCTTCCTGGTCTTTCCCTTTTTCTTCCTCCTTGCCTTTGCTGTGGCCAAGAGACTTTGGGGGGTCCCAGGACTGGAAGATTTGGGGTCTTTCTCAGCCTCCTCCTTGCGCCACGGGACCCGCGGAGTTGCCTCCATGGGACCTCTCCGCAGGAGAAGGCTGAGCGGCAGAGAAGCCTTGAAGGGTGAGCATTTAACCCTCTTATTCCTCTTCCACCTGGCCTTCTCAGTGGAGGAGCCTGGCAGGGTGAATGTTTGCCCGTTCTCCTCCTCCTCCACATGGCCCTGCCTTCAATAGGAGGCTGAGCGGCAGAGGAGCCTTGAAGTTGTCACACATCCTTGCAGGCCACCCAAAGTCCTTTGGCAGGCCACATGGGGCCCCCAGGACACATCTTGCGCAGGCCTGATCTAGGTAGAGGTGAGGGAGAGATCATACTCATGCTGTTGCTCTCCCATTGGATCTAGCCGCCCCCCAGAAGGGCACCTGGCCCCGGGGGGGGGGGGGAATCTGTTTCCATTGCCACCAGCTTCCATGCTGGAGCCCCCCCAGCCATTCCAGCCTCACTCAGGTGTCCAAGGCTGTATTCAAATAGCTAGCTCCCAAAGGTCCAGGTCTACAATCCTCTCTTCAGCCCACCATGGATTCTCAGGTCCTGTGCAACATACGGCACGGGGGCCACATGCGGCCTACTATAGGATTTCGGATATGAAACGACCTCAGTGCTCCTCTGCCACTCAGTCTCCTCCTAAGGAGAGGGCCATGGGGTCACCCTGCAAGGCTCCTCCGCCACTTGGCCTCCTTCTGAGGAGATGGCCAGGAGGAGGAGGAGGAAGAGGGGCAAAGACCCCTCAAGGCTCCTCCGTCACTCAGACTTCTTCTCCCAAGGAGAAATCCAGGCAGAGGAGAAGAATGGGCAAGACTTTCTCCTGAGGAGAAATGGAATTAATATTAATTAGTTCTAATTAATATTAATAAATTTCTGTGGCCCGAAGAAGTTTAGCCTATTTTAATTTTGGCCCCTACGGACTGCCAAGCCATGCAGGTCTGTCCTAGTGGTCACCCTCACCATGGTCAGGCATCAAGTCTCCTGGAGGCCCTCAGGTTTTGCTCATTGTTGGTTGGGTTGAGAGGGCATCCTGATGGGTGCAGGGCTGGCCTCTGATGAGACATACCAGTCCATGTCTGGGCCCGTTGGGTGGCCAAGGCTCCTCTCCTGTGGTCCTAACCCTATTTGGGGGTGGGGGGAGGCCACTTCCAGGCCACCCGGTGTGTGGTCCTGGCTTCAGTGGTCATAGTGATATTGGTTGGTTGTGCTAGAGTCCTGGCAAGGTCTCAGGTTGTGGCCAGCATAGTCCACCATCAGTTCTGGCTCAGAAAGGTGGTCACTAATAGGACTTAACATCCATCCCGCTTGCTACGCTCCAGCCATCCAGGGTATCCTTGGACCAATAATAATAATAATAATAATAATAATAATGGCATATGGGTCATTCCCTCTGGGCCAGATGGTGTCAGATACCATGGAGGGAGGGCTCTTCTTCTTCAGGCAAGGCCTGATATCAGGAGGTGGCAGAAAGCATGGGGGCTAAGGGCCACAAATGCACTTGAGAGGAGTGTTGTAACAGTAGTAGTAAATAATAATAATAATAATAATAATAATAACAACAACAACAATGTCCTTTTCTGTCCCTATTTCAGTTTGCCAGAAGTCCAGATATCCTATCTGGAGGAGGGCACCCCTCAGATGCTTGCAGCAGGGAGTCTTCTCTCTTTGACGGTAACGAGAGTCCTCTTTTTTCCCCTTTTCATTAGAGGACTGCCCAAACCCAGTCTTCATTTCCCTTGGTTGCATCCTGAGGAAGTTCAGGAAGCATCATTAGGAGCCACAGAGAACAAAAAAGATGGGGAGAAGATGAACAATGAAGGCTCTCTGAACTCATTGGTTACAAAAGGATGAAACTGGAGGGTCTCCCTTCTAACCTTCCTTGGGGGAAGGATTTTAAGATCAGGGCCGCCCCAATGTCATCCCTTTGTACACCATGTTCTCGCTTTCACTTCTCTCCCACCTCCATTTATTGACAGGGTTCCGAGAGCGATTCCTGCCCCGGGAGGGCTGAATTGGATCTTGGACCCATATCAGACAGGTAAGTTCTTTTCACCTTGGGTCCTGGCTGAGGACCAAATGAATGGCACATGAAGATGTCCAACTGGGAATACTAATAGTAGTAGTAGTAGTAATAATATCCTTTTCCTCGTATTTCAGTTTGGAGGGCATTCCTGAGATGCTTGAGGCAGAGACCTCTTTGACGGTAATGAGAGAGTCCTTTCTCCCCCCCTTCCCTCCCTTTTCCTTGGAGGCTTTTAGGATCAGGGCCTCTTCAAGACCCTCGTACCCCATGTTCTCTATTTCACTTCCCTCCTGCCTCCATTTATTTATAGGATGCAGAGAACCACACCTGTCCCGTGGAGCATGAATTAAATCCTCTGCACAGATCAGAGAGGTAAGTTCTTTCACCTTGGCTCCTGGCTGAGGACCAAATGAATGGCACCTGGAGATCTTTCCCATTTGTTTCTTGTTCTTAATAATAATAATAATATCCTTTTCCTCCTATTGCAGTTTGGAGGCCATCCCTGATCTATTTCCACAGGACAGCCTTACCTCTTTCATAGTAAGGAAACAGAATCTCCCCCCCCCGGCCACCTTCCCCCCCCCCCCTTTTCATTGGAAGCTTTTAGGATCAGAGCCACTTCAAGACCCTCGTACCCCATGTTCCCTATTTCACTTCTCTCCCGCCTCCATTCATTTATAGGATGCAGACAACAATTGTCCCACGGAGGGTGACTCTAATTCTGGGGACAGTTCAGAGAGGTAAGGCATTCTTTCCCATTTGTTTCATGGTTTTTCCTTTTCCTTCCTTCCTTCCCTTCCTTTTTTCTTCCTTCCCTCTTTCTTCCTGCTGGGACTTTGGGGAGGCAGCACAAAGTGTGGGAAGCGGGGCATTCTCCTTCCTTGCTGCTGGATCCTCCTCTCATTTCCTCTGGCAGACTAGAGCCAGGCCCAGGGATGCAGCCGGGATGTGGGTGTCCATGGGGCGCATGGGGTAGTTCTGGAACCAAACCACAGCAGATACCAAGGGCCCACTGCAATAGGAATTAATTATAATAATAATATTATCCTTTTCTCATCCCTATCAGTTTCCCAGAGCCACAGATGATCCATGGAGAGGAGGACAGCCCTGAGCCATTTATGGCGGAGAATATTCTCTCTGTGACGGTAATGAACAAGTCCTCCCCCCCCTTTTTTTTTTCCATTGGAGGACCGCTCAAACCCATTCTTTTCCCTTGATAGGTTTTTGAGGAAGTTCAAGAGGCCCCTTTAGGAGCCCCAGAGAGAGAAAGACAAGAGGAGACGACGAACGAGGAAGGCTCTGTGAACTCCTGGGTAACAAAAGGGCAAAAATGGGGTGGGGGCTCTCCCTTCTTCCTTTTCTTAGAGAAAGGCTTTGAGGGTGCACTCTCCATTTATTTGCAGGATGTAGACAGCGATTCCTATCCAGGGCCCAGTTCAGGCAGGTAAGTTCCTCTCACCTTGGGGCTTGGCTGCAGACCGAACGAGTGGCACATGAAGATGTCCCCGTAAGCGGTCTTCCAATAGCATCAACCTGGCCCCATTTGTTTCATGGTGTTTTCCTGCCCCATTTTAGAGTCCCAAAAGCTCAGGGGACCTCTGCTGACAGGGAGAGCAGTCCTCAGGAGGACCTTAACACTTTGAAGGTGAGGAAGGAGAGTCTCGCTGACCCTTTTTCGAGGTTAGTCACATGCAGCAAATGGCATCACCTCATTCCTCCCCTCCACGCTCTCTTTTTCCCGCCTGACAGACAAAGAAAGAGTTACATCTTCTATGCAAAAAGTTCTCCCATCTCTGCCTAGAAGAGAAGATGTGTGCAGCAGAGGAGGTTGCGTCCAGACATTTGGACATGATGCTTGAGCATTACATGGAGTCATCTGAAAAGTAGGCGCATTCCTCCCATGCATCCCTATTTGTCCTCTCAGGGGCTGGGGGTCCAGCCAGGATGCCATTCTCTCCTCCCTTTGCTTTCTCTAGGGGCTGTGATGAGCTGATGTATGCGGTCTTATCTGAACGCAGCTGCATGCTGGACGTCTGCCTCAAGCGCTTTCTCTGCAAAATAAACGAAGGCAGTTGTCTCCTTCAGCACAGGGAAGATCTGGCTTTGGCCAAGGTAAGATGCTGACCCTCGCTTGCCCATCTGTGGGTGACCTGCCCTCTTTCCTCATTGTCTACTACTCTTACCCAGCTAGAATCTGCTTGTCTCCTCAGAGGAAGGCAATGAAAGGGGTCCATGCCATTGCAAGATACGTCGGTGACACTGATCTTCTTAAGTACTGTCTCCCACAACTCTTCACGTTGCTGTCCAGCGCCTTGCACACTCAGGCCCGTGAATGCAAGGAAGAGGGAATGTACATGGTCCCAGCGTAAGTTGGTGACAAGGCAGGGCTGGGGGCAGAAGTTGCCAGTGGGTCTAGATGTAGGAATCCAAATCTCTGAACCAATGATCTTTTCTGTCCCTTCTCTTTGGCCTCACTCTTTCTTTTCTGTAGGGATTTAGTCGATGCATTAGGATCAATAGTCCTGAGGCTGGACCTTGTGCACAAGGCAATGGACCAAATGTCTTAGTGCCCTGCCTCCTATCTTGGTGAGTTTGAGTTCCCTCCGTCGCTCTCTCTCTCTCTCTCTCTGGGGGATGGCTTTGCCTTCAAAAGGGAAGCTGCTCCAATCTAAAGCATCTCTGCTTCCCCCCACAGGACCGAAAGACCATCCCTTCTCCCTTTTCCAAGGCTCTGCCCCAAAGGACCTCCATCTCCTACTCCTGCCACCAGAAGACCCGGCTTAGGACTCTCAGCTGCCTCTGCAACAAGAGAAGGATGCCACCACCACGTCCTTCCATGCTGCCACCCTTGCCACGCGGATGTTGGGTGCAGACGTTTCCCCATTCAGGGTTGGACAATCCCACCAGTTCCACCCAGGGTTGAGCTGCCTGTCCCGGGTTCCAGTGACGGGATGCAGCTCTGCCCCAATCGGGAAGACGAGGGGAGTGCTAGCCCTCAAAAGCCAAGTCTGGATCGAGCTCTGGGGCTTCAACTCCCAGAGTCCAGCCGGGTGCTTTGAGCCCTGGCTGGATACAAACCCACTCAGCTAAGACAGAGAGAGGAAGGAAGGAAGGGACTAGAACTACATCTCCCAGCAGCCCCCGCCCACCGTGCCCTTCCATCCTGCCACTGCTGGTCAGTTGGCCAGCCTGACTCCAGTAAAGGGCCTGTTTCCTCCCCTTCCTTCTTCCCTCCCTCCCTCCTCTCCCCTTCCTTTCCTTCCCTTCCCCTCTTCCTCTTCCTCTTCCCTTCCCTTTCCCTCTTCCCCCTTCCTTTTCTTCCCTCTTCCTCTTTCCTTTCCTTTCCCTCTTCCCCTTCCCTTTCCTTCCCTTTCCCTCTTTCCCACTCCTTTCCTTCCTCCTTCGTCTTTCCTTTCCTTTTCCTTCCCTTCACTCTTTTCTCCCTCACTCTTTCTTTCCCTTCTTTCTTTCTCCTTCCTTCCTTCCTTCCTTCCTTCCCTCTTTCCTTCCTTCCTTTCTTTGCTTCAACTTTCCTTCCTTCCTTCCTTCCTCATTTCCTCTTTCTTCCTTCCTGTCCTCTTTCTTCTCTTCTTTCCCTTTACTTCCTTCCTTCCTTCCTACCTCCCTCCTTCCTTTCCTCTTTCTTTCGTTTCTTCCCTCTTTCCTTCCTTCCTTCCCTCTGGCCTTTCTTTCTTTCTTTCTTTCCTCCTTCCCCCTTCCTTCTTTCCTGTCCTCTTTCCTCTCTTCTTTCTCCTTCCTTCCTTCCTTCCTTCCTTGCCTTTCTTTCCTTCCTTCCTTCCTTCCTCCTTCCTTTCCTCTTTCTTTGGTTCCTTCCCTCTTTCTTTGGTTCCTTCCTTCCCTCTCTCCCTTCCTTCCTTCCTTCCTTCCTGTCTTCTTTATTCTCTTCTTTCTTTCTTTCCTTCCTCCTTCCTTTCCTCTTTCTTTGGTTCCTTCCCTCTTTCTTTCTTTCCTTCCCTCTGGCCCTTCCTTCCTTCCTTCCTTCCTTCCTCCCTCCTTTCCTTTTCCTTCTTTCCTGTCCTCATTCTTCTCTTCTCTTCTTTCCTTTTCCTTCCTTCCTTCCTCTTTCCTTTCCTCTTTCTTTGGTTTCTTCCCTCTTTCTTTCTTTCCTTCCCTCTGTCCCTTCCTTCCTTTCTGCCTTCCTCCTTTCCTCTTCCTTCCTTCCTGTCCTCTTTCCTCTCTTCTTTTCTTTTCCTTCCTTCCTTCCCTCCCTCCCTTTCCCTTCTCCTTTCCCTGGTCCCTCTTCCCCCTTCCCCTTCCCCTCTTCCCTTTCCCTTTCCCTCTTCCCTTCCCTCCTTACCCCTTCCCTCTTCCCCTCCCCTTCTTCCCTTTTCCTTTTCCTTCCCTCCCTCCTTCCCTCCCTCCTTCCTTTCCCCTTCCCTCCATCCCCATGAAAGCCAGTCCCATGAAAGGGGAGGGCTCCCAGTGCAATCCAGCCCCATGGGAGCCAGAGGCAGATGGAGGGGAGGTCCCCTCTGATGCTGCCTGAGACTGGCATGGCCCTGCTGCTGCCATCCTCCTCTTTGCCCAAGCAGCTCCAGTCTCAGGGCCAAATGGCCTTCCTCCCTTCCTTCCTCCCTTCCTTCCTCCCTCCCTTCCTTCCTTCCTTCCTCCCTCCTGGCCAGCTTCCATCAGTGTGGAGCCCAGCAGAGAGTCCCATGAAAGGGGGAGGAGGTAACCCAAAAGCCTGGGGAACCAAAGTTCTATGGTTGTGGTTATTTTTCAAATTAGTAAAAATTATTAAAATTATTAGTGTTACCATTAGTCTTTTCTTAAAGCTGTTATCACTGAACTTTTGTTATGAATGAATTATATGTTAATAAACCGTTATGTTAAAAAGTAACTTGTGTGTTTGTGCACTTTGCTGTGTCTTTTCTTCAAACCTTCCAACTTCCCTCTTCCTCACCTGCTTTTAATGATGCACCCGTTTCTCTTCCGCTTTCCCCTTTTATCCTCAGCTTCCTTCCATGGAAAACCCTCTAATTGTCCCAATGAATCCTTTTCCCTTCCCACTTCCTCAATTCCTTTTAAAATGCCCTGGTTTCCCTCTCTTTTTCCTCTGTGTTGCTGAGCCTGATCCATGAATAGATTCAGCACCAGGGAGAGCTCCTTTCAGACTATCCAAAGTTGTCCCACTGCTCAGCTGTCTCCACATTTAGAAGATCCCTTCCTACTATGTACTACGCTCAAACTTACTTTAATACAAATACTTCTGCCCTGCTGTTTGGCCCCACTTGCAAGAAACGCGCAAGAAATGATGAAAAAGAGACGACAAAGTAAAAATGGAAAAAGAAACCCAGAGCCGATTCACCATCCCACCTGCAAAGGAACCGCCAGCTGCTGCGGGTGAATTTTGTTTTGTTCGTATTCTGCTCTGGCCCTTTGGCCAAGCACCCTGCTTGGATGATGATGAGGATGATGGAGTTTATCAGACGTCAGAAATTGGAAGTATAATCTAATGGCAATCCGAACGCAATCATGGGGTTTCACGTTATTGGGTATTAAAGTATCTCACGCAATTTCGGGCAAAAGGGAAATCATTTCGAACGCAATCATGGGTTTTACGTTATTGCGTATTAAAGCATCTCACACAATTTCGGGTAATGGGAAGTCATTTTGAACGCATTCCGAACACAATAGGAATTCATGTGAATTCGCTAAGCTAGCGAATTCACTTGAATTTGAATTGGCTCCAATTGGCTCCATTTGAAATAAAGAGAAATTCCTCCCGTCTGATAAACTCTGATGAGGAGGAGGATGAATAGAAACATTTTTTGTAAAAAACAAAACAAAACATTTTTTGTAAAAAAAAAAAAAGTACATTAAAAAGGAATTAAAATTAGATTTTATAAGCTTCTTCATGATGAGATAGGATGTCACAAACCAAACACACACACATATATATTATATTAAATTATTATTATAATATATATATATATATGTAATTATATGTACATTATATATACATTACAGTATATAATTACAGTATATACATTATATTATAATATCTAGATTATAAATGATAAAATATACATTAGATACATTATTATATACATGAAATTATATAATTTATATATATATTATAAATTATACATTATATAATATATATATTATATAATATATATATCATATTACATATATAATATAATATACTATAATATTATATATATATATATATATATATAATGTATATATATAAATATTATAATATATTTATAATATTATATTATATAGGTTGTGAGCCGCCTTTATAATATAATATTATATTATAAATATATTTATAATATAATATTATATTATATATGTTGTGAGCCGCCTTTATAATATAATATAATATTATAAATATATTTATAATATAATATTATATTATATATGTTGTGAGCCGCCTTGGGTCCCAACTTGGGAGAAAGGCGGAATAAAAATAACAAATGTTGAGGATGATGGACTTTTTCTAAAGCAGAGGATTCATTATCAACATGCAGCGCCTCCACTTCCACCGCCGTCCTGCAGGTGGCGTGCGAGGGCAGCGCCCGCGCATGCGCAGACCGGCCTCTCTCCCAGGCCGCTTCTGCTCAAATCAAGGAAAGAACTGGAAAGCAAACAAAATGGCGGCGGCAGCAGCAGCAACAACAACAACAACAGCAGCATCCTCGACTGCGAAGCCTCAGTTAAGCCTGAAGGAACAGCGCTACGACCGGCAGCTCAGGTGGATCTGGAGGGCTTTTTAGAGAAGGCCAGGCTCCTCCAGTCCTTTCCTTCCAGACTAAATGGCTTCTCTACTAAATTGGTTCCAGTTCTGGCTCACAGAGCTATGGAATTCTGGGAATTGGAGTATATTGTGGGTTCCAGTCCTGGCTCAAGGATATGGGATTCTGGGAGTTGGAGTTTGTTGCGCTCAGCTCTGGACCCACAACAAACTCCAACTCCCAGAATTCCATAGCAGTGAGTCAGACAAAGACTTAAAGCGGTGCCAAACCGGGTTATTTCTCCAGTGTAGACGCAGCTCAGTATAATTTACCCCTACCTCAGTGTTGTAAGGTGCACACTGCAGGAATAATCCAGTTTGAGACCGCTTTAACCGCCTTGGCTCAGTGCTATGGAATCTTGGGAGTTGTAGTTTGTTGTGGCTAAAATGCCTCATAAAAATTACAGTTCCCAGAGTTCCCCAGCCTCGAGCCAGGGCGGTTAAAGCAGCCTCAAAGTGGATTATTTCTGCAATGTGGCTTGGACCTTTCTCGAGGATGCTCAGCAATAACACCTGCCTTATAGGCTTTGTCCGCACTGCAGGAATAATCCAGTTTGAGACCGCTTTAACTGCCACGGCTCAGCGCTGTGGAATTCTGGGAAGGGTTGTTTGTTGCGGGCAGAGCTCTGGTGCCGCAGCAAAGGACCCTTATATAAAATGGAAAATCAAGGTTTGCTCTTTGGAATGTATCCTTTTTTGGAATATTTTTCAAACCATGGATGCTTGAGTCCATGGATAAAAAATCAATATACAGTAGAGTCTGGATTATCCAGCCTTCGTTTATCCAACATTGTGGATTATCCAGCATCGCGGCTGCTGTGATTTCTTTAAATTTTCTGTGGTTTCTTTACATTTTCTGTGATAGCTTTAAATTTTCAGAGGACTGTTTATACTGGACATCACAATGTGGATCAGTGATATCTTCACATTTACTTTTACTGTTACTGCAATAAAACCTCTATACATTTGCAATTCATAGCAATTTCAAGGCTTTTCTTGGACCTTCCGGATTATCCAGCATTTTCGGCTATCTGACTAACAGCTGGTCCAGTTTATGTGGGATAATTGAGACTCTACTGTAATACTGTTTAGCCCAGTGCTCTACACTGGCCTCCTTCCCTCGTCGTATCTCTATTTGTTTCAGTTCTGTTTTAAGGCATTGAACTAGAAACACTTCCATGTCTATCAAATGAGGGAATATTTAACAGACATGTTCCGGAGCGTCCGTCAGTAACGCGTCAGCTTCATGTGCCTTCTCTCCCCAGAAGTTGGAATATAATCTTAATAATACTGTAATAATAATACTGGTAAATAATTTATTTATATTTCCTGCTTCTCCCTATGGATCGAAGCAGGATCACATTCAATAAAATAAATACGAAATCCAAATGTAAAGGTACAATCAATAAAATGCTAACAATATTAATAATTCCAATTATGTTTGTGTTTTTGTGTCGCAGGCTCTGGGGCGACCATGGGCAAGAAGCTTTAGAGTCCGCTCATGTCTGTGTGATAAACGCAACTGCCACAGGAACGGAGATCCTTAAAAACTTGGTTCTGCCAGGTAGAAATAATAATTGGAAAGCTAGCCTTTTTCTTTTTGCGGGGGAGCAAGACTTGTCATTTAGTGTAAACAGTGCCTTTGTCTTTCTCTTTCAGGTGTGGGGTCTTTTACAATAGTAGATGGGAGTCAAGTCAGTGGTGAAGATGTTGGAAATAGGTACTGTATTTTCAACAAATGTTTGGTAGTAGGTTCATCTTTGTGAAAATGTTGAACTATGGAGAGAGACAGGACAGGCTAACAGGTGTTATTTGGCATAAGCTTTTATGGACTGCAGTCCACTTCACTCAGATGTTAGTCTTTTTAATGTACCGCAAGAATCTTTGTTGTTTTTGTTTCTATAGATTAGCATGACTCCCACTTTGGGGAAAATTTGGGTCAGGCAATATTTACATTTTATTTGAAGAGCCTAACATTGGTTTCAAACAAGACTTCTGAATTTTGAAAGCTTTGTTATATAGGAAGGTTGGTTTCATTTTGGGTTTTGTGGGTGGAGTGTTTTCATGAAGTGTATTTCATAAAGTAGTATGCTTAACTTCAAAAATATTGTGTCAGAAGAAAGCTCTAAAGGAATGTTTCCTTTTTCTGCTTTTAGTTTTTTCCTGCAAAGAAGCAACATTGGCCAGGTACGACAATTTTATATGTGATTTGTTTGAATAAGTGATACATAGAATTTTTAGGTAGTTTATAAGATTCACCTGATGAAATAAGTACTCTTTCGTAAAATGTTTGGCACTGAGATTAGTAGGGTAGTTATTCTCTCTCTCTCACACACACACATACAAATGCACATACCTAGTTAGAAGTAAACCTCATTGAGTTAAGTGGGACTTACTCCCAGCAGATGTCTATGGCAGTCCTTCTTAAGCTGTCTGATAGGAGGGAATGGCAATATTTTCCCCTATTGGGCCAGGGACTGGTACTTCATTTCTGCCCATTGGGCAGAAACTCTCCACGGCCCGGCATCTAATGGTTTGTGGACTGGCACTGATTTATGGCCCACCACTATGAATAGTACTGTTGGATTGCAGCCAAAATTCCATGTGCTTCTGTAATGTTGGCACTTCTGTAATGTGGTTTTAATACAAATAAGCAAACGGTAATGTTTTTTAGAAGCAAGCAAACTCTTACAGATCCATACAAATGCATAGAAGAGTTGTATTCTAAATTGAGTTCACTCAAAATTCATATCTCTTTACCATTTTTAAAGCCAACAGGACAATGGTATTGGTGTCTTACTCAAAGTATAATTGGCTAGTTTCACCCTTTCTCATAATGCTAGTGCCTGCATGGGAGTAGCATGTATTCTTGACTCCACACAATTTCTCAGCAACAGCACAGAGTGACTTATATTTCTGGGCTCTTTGCATCTATCCTTGAACCTTCTGTGATGTCAGCAGAAGTCCACTAATGTATTGTGGAGTCTCAGGCATTGTACACGGAAATAATATGAATAGAATTTACCTCCGCTAAACATGCATAGGAGTTTAGCCACATTAATCTAATTCATCTGATTTTTATTTTCGAACAGAATCGTGCTCAGTGTGCCACAGAGCTGTTAGAAGAACTGAATAATGAGGTGTCAGGAAACTTTGTTGAAGAGGTTTGTACACCTAAGTGTGTATTTTGTAAAAAATACAAAAGAGTAGTTTGTATGTTCTTAGTTTAGTAGTGACATGTGATTAGAGCATTGCAAGTATTTTTATTTGAGCACGTTGATTTGCAGCATCTTTCCCTTCTAGCACACACTGCCCTGTGGCAATATTGCATCATGCCAAAGAATGGGCTTATGTCTACAGATCTTGTCCGCTTCAGCAGCATCACTTTTGTTAATGTATAAATTGATACTGCAGGGCATTGTGAAAGTAGGCTGGCCTTACTGAATACAGTTTTCAAGGGACAGGGCAATGTATATGGCTGCAAATGCATCATACACTGATTACAGTTTACTGTAGTGTGAATTTGGCACTCATCTAACATAGTCAGCTGCAGTCTTTGTTCAAGTATCTCTAACCACACCTTCGCTGTGGCTTATGTCAGTTTTTAGAAGAGGAACAACATATGTGATGAAAAGACTACATTAGGATTACTCATGTATATACATAATAAAAGCATACTTGCAATTCATGATGAATTATAACCAGATATATGAACAATTTTAATTCTGAATTCTGTATTTTATTCTATGTTTTTAAATGATTCCATATTTTAAATTAACTGTTAATATGATAGGTTGTGTAATAATAATAATAATAATAATAATAACAACAACAACAACAACAACAAAAACAACAACGTTTATTTATATTTCCTGCCTCTCCATGCGTATCGAGGCTGGATTACAAGAGAGATAAAATACAAAGAACACAAAAACATAAAAGCATATATCAACCCCTAACCCTCCCACCATTACAACTAATAAATTCAATAGCAATTAAAATTGCATAAATAGCCATTTTAGTCTACATGTGTTTGAACTTTTTTTATTATCAGTTATTTTGCTCTTTAACTTTTTAGTTTTAACTTTGTAAGCCTTGAGTCTCATATTGGGGAAAAGACAGAATATAAATAAATAACAAAAATAAAATTTAAAACAATTGTGTTTGTGTTTAATAATCTGATCTGTATGTCTTTTGTGTCTTCTCAAGAATCCAGATAAACTTCTAGACAATGATCCCTCATTTTTCTGCCGATTTAATGTAGTGATTGCCACTCAACTTCCAGAGAGGTATGTGAGAATTCAGTTTTATTGTTTCAGTCTAAAACACATGTTAAGATGTATCTGAGACTTCTTTGGTCACCACATGTGACTGCTGGCATCAGGGTGGGTGGTACAGCGGTTCGTTCACTACAACTGTATAGCAGTTGTATAGCAACTGTTGGTTCACTACAACTGTATAGCAGCAAAAGTAGTCGTGACACCAACTGCAAAAGAAGGCACAAAAGAAATTGGTTGCTTGGAGCCAGCAGATTTTGTTCGCTTTCCCTTGCCACTTTTGTGTGATCCTGGAAATAGTTCAAATGCTAGTGTACTGACTCAACAGACATTCAACGTAGTACGGTTAGGTACTTAGGTAAAGTTGCTCAGAACTGGTCCCATGGCATACAGGTTTCCTGTAACAGCATTTCTTACATTTTTCAGTACATTACTCCGGCTTGCTGAAGTTCTCTGGAATTACAACATTCCGCTGTTAGTTTGTAGGACGTACGGATTAATAGGATATATGAGAATTATTATTAAAGAACATTCAGGTAAAAAAAACCCTTCAGTATTAAAAGTTTTTTTTGGTTAGGATTTAAGTTGCTTCTATGAATGGCATTTTTTAGTTATATGTTAGTGATTTTAATGAGACATGCTGTATGTATTTAATATTGATTGTACATATCAGAAGAAATTGGTGTGGTCTGTTTAGATCTTAATAAAATAACTGGCTTGATAGTTTATAGAATAAACTGTATAATCCAGTTCCAAACTGTAATTCTGATTTAGGTTTCAGTTTTTCATTCTGTGCCATTTTCCCATAGTTTTATAAAGTATGTTGTTACTTCAGGAGATTATATTAAATGAATAGCCATGCATGTATTTTCAAACTCTACACTGCATGGCTATTTAACATAACATAAAGCACATCAGATGGGAAGTTTGTTGTCTTCTTGAAATTTTGTTTCTAATTAAAATTTTGTGTAACATTTCAATAGTTGTAGAATCTCACCCAGATAATGCGTTGGATGACTTGAGACTTGACAATCCATTTCCAGAATTGAGGGAACACATTCAATCTTATGATTTGGATCATATGGAAAAAAAGGTTGGTATAAATTTGCCATTCTGTTTAGGCATACAGTATAAGCTTTAGAGATAATTCATGAATTTATTCTAGAAGAATTGGTTCCTAATACAATTGCTAGTTCCTACTGGAGTATGCTTCTTGACTCAGTAGGATTTGCACAAGTGACAATTTACCATTTAACAGTTAATTCAGATGATTTACTACTCCAGATGAGATCAGCAATTAGATTTAAGGTCTGGATTACACACTGCAACCACTGTCTTAAAAAAACAATAATAATAAAGAATGAAAAGTGGCAAATTTAAATTTAAAATTTAAAACTTAAATTTTCTGTGATGTGCACGCTGCTTTGATTGTTTTAACAAAAAGCGGGATTATAAATAAAAGTTTTATTATTATTTTATTATATAGTGAAATCTATTTTATTGCATGGAATAATTTAATTTGTCTACTGTGGAAAATGATAAGGCCTCTTTGATCTAGGGAAAAAAATTCTTGAGCATGCATTTTGAACAAACTCCTTTAGCACAGGGTTGCCTTCTCCACATACTTCTGATTCAACCACTTTGCAAAGCCAAAGCAACCAGCTCGAGGAAGATTGAGTAACTCAGACATGACAACCATGTTTTCAGTCTTATAGTTATATTTACTCTTGGGATTTTTGAATACAGGGCAGTCAATTACTAACATAATTTGCAAAGTCTCATGTAAGCTCTTAAAATGGGAAAGTTATATAAGTTCTTTGGATTTGTCACAAAGAAACCAATTATGCTGCAAATATCTTAATGTGAGCATTGTTGAAGGCAATTCTGTTAGCTTATCTATTTTCGTTGACTTCTGAATTTGTGTGGTGAATTTAGTTCATACAGCAGCACAGCTTCAGATTTTTCTTTTGCTATAGTTGCTTTAATTTTGCATTTACAGGAGCACAGCCATATCCCATGGATTGTGATTGTATCCAAGTATCTAGAAAAGTGGTACAACGAGGTATGTAGATACGTGGTAGAAATCTTACACATATTTGCAGTGCTTTGTGTTGAGGAACACTCGGGATTATGCCTGCTCCTGAACAGGCTTTTATGTGCTATTTCCAGTATATGTTTTAGAACAGGGTCTCAATATTAATTCTCATTATTTTTGCATGTTCAGAGGAAGCCTTAAACATATGGAAATGATTAGCCTTCTTTTACAATTTCTGGTATGTGAACACAGAAGTAGAATCCCCATGCTCATAGAATACTCTGTGCTAACTTGCTTGTAATAGCTGAGTGTATGCTGTTGTTTTTTCAATTTAGAACAGTGGTCAGATACCTAAGAACTACAGAGAAAAGGAAGCCTTCCGAGAGATGATTAGGCAAGGTAATACCAAATGACAACTTTTGTTAGTGTACCAAATGCAGCCAGCATGCATGTCAGTACATTTCAAAGATGTATATCAAAGGCAGCAATATGTATGTAGTTTTTAATAGCATAAATTGGGATAGTTTCCAATTGGCAGGGGAATCAGGCAAAGCTGCATCTTATCATCCTGTTTAACCTGTATGCTGAAAATACCATTTGTAAAATTAGACTAGACTTGGAGGAAGGAAGAGTGAAAATTGGAGGAAGGAACACCAACAGTTTGACAATTTAAGACAAACAGATGACATTGTGCTACTAAAAGAAAATAACAAAGGCTTGGAACAATCACTGAAGAAAATCAAAGAAGCAAGTGCAAAGGCAGGTTTCCAGTTGAATATTAAGGAAAAAAATAGTGACCACAGATGATGGTCTTAAAGTAGATGATGAAGATATTAAAATAGTTCAAGATTTTCCATGAATCATTAATCAGAATGGAGACTACACTCAAGAAATCAGAATAAGACTAGTACTTGGAAGGTCAGCTATGAAGGAACTAGGCAAGATCCTGAAATGTCAAGACATATAATTGAATTAGAAAGTTAGGATTGCCCTTGCCATTATATTTCCCATTTCTCTGTATGTTTGTGAAAGCTGGGTAGTGAAGAATGCTAACAGGAGGAAAGTTGACTCATTTGAGATGCGGTGTTGGAGAAGAATTCTACAGATACTATGGACTGCTAAAAAGATAAATAAAATGGTTCTAGAGCAAATCAAGCCTGAACCTTTCCTAGAAGACAAACTGACTAAACTGAAGCTGTCATATTTTGGCCATATCATGTGAAGATAATGCTTGATAAGGCAGAAGGCAGTGGGAAAAGAGGAAGACCAGATGGATAGACTCAATCAAGGAAGCCACAGCCCTGAATCTGCAAGACCTGAGGAGGACTCTTAATGATAAGGTGACTTGGAAGTCTCTCATTCATTTATTGCTAGCTGCCCTCGAGTCAGTTCCTACTCATGGTGGCCCTGTGGATGTTAAATCTCCAAGAATCCTTATCTTCCACTGCCTTGCCCAGATCCTGCAAACCGTGCCCATAACCCTCCTGATTGAGTCTATCCATCTGGTTTGTGGTCTTCCTCTCTTTCTTCTACCCTCTACCTTTCCTAGCATTATTATTCCTAGCATTATTATTTTTTCTAGTGATCCATGCCTTCTCATTATGTGGCCAAAGTACAATAGTCTCAACTTGATCATCTTTGCTTCCATCATCTCTCATTCATAGGATCCCCATATGTTGAAGTGGATTTGATGGTAGATAAGAACAACAAAGTAACATGCCAGAAATCCATTAATATCTGAGGAAATATGATCTCATATGTTACCATTAATTATTAGGAGGTTTAAAAAAGTGTTGGATTTTAGAATCCTGTTCCATCAGATAATAATCTGTCTCTAACCAGGAATCTTAAAGAATGAAAATGGAGGGCTGGAAGATGAAGAAAACTTTGAAGAAGCAATTAAAAATGTGAACACGGCTGTGATGGCTACTAAGGTAATGCATGGTCCCTTCTCAAATATTCTCAAATGCATAAAACTGAATCCTTCATTGGAAATGTTGGTGAAGTGAATATGTTTATTTGTTTTCCTTCTAGATACCAGGTTGTATTGAAGAAATTTTCAATGACGATCGTTGTAATAATCTTTCACAGCAGGTAATAAATACCAATAGCTTGAGTTGGTGTCCCATGTTTTACTTCTCTAAATAGAAAAAAGTCAGTGTAAAATATTTGTTCACTCTTAGACTCCACCCTTTTGGATTTTGACTCGAGCTGTAAAGGAATTTGTGGCCAAAGAAGGTCAAGGAAATTTACCAGTGAGGGGCACAATTCCAGATATGATAGCAGATTCTAGTAAATTTATCAAATTGCAAAATATGTAAGTATTTTTACTGTTTGGCTTTATATTAATGTTGAACAGATTTTTTCTTATGATTTCTAGCCCATTGATATATTTTAATCAAGGACATTATTATGTATTTTTTTTTTCTTTTTTTAAATTTTAAATTTTTTTTCTTTATATTACTATGTAAATTAGTTGCAAAGTCATTGTGTACCTGTAGTGCATTTTCAATATATTGCCTATCCTTTCCTGGGTCCATGAAAGAGTTCCATTCTTTCATGAGTCATATACGAAAGTATGTATAGGATTCTAGAACCTTAGAAGGCCGGCCACAACCTGTTTAGTCCATCTACTACTTATCCTGAAAGACTATTGATTCTTAAATCTGTGTTCACAGTGGTGATAGTATATATTTAAGCAGAAGTCAGTTTAAGCCATTTTCATTGGTTTTGATCCAAATATTATCAGAAAGGTTCCACTGGTATAAGAAGAATGTGGCTGTTGTGGGGAGATCCATAGCGGTATGGGAGATGGCCCAAGTTTCTGAAGGGGGAACTGGGTCTGATCCCTTTTGCTGGAACCCAGTTCCCTCCATGTGCAGAAGAGCCCTTTGGCTAAAGAAGCAGCTACTCTGTTCAGCTGAACAGCAGTTTATCACCTTGCTAACTACTATCCAGAGATCCTTACATAAAAAACACAAATAAAGTAGGTGTCATGTAAACAAACATGATGATACTTGTAACTATCAGGAAGCCAATGCAGTTATTGATTTCTCATTTCATTGACCATCTTAATTCATTTGACACTGATAATTTATGTCAGGAGAGTAAATAGAGATCCATACTTAAGTTTTATTTTTTGACTTTTTAAAAAAGATATCGTGACAAAGCCAAGAAAGATGCTGAAGCTGTGGCTAACTATGCTGCCAAGCTGCTGCAGTCAGTGGGCAAGGTGAGATATAACATTGTCTTTTGGCTATCAAATTAGTGTTTTCACATATCAATTTTTCAAACTGTGTCCTCTTTTCCAAAATCAAATTTAATCTTGTCTTCCCTAAATCTTTCTCTTAACTAGTTGTATAATAACTACTATATTTTATATACCTTTTCCTCTAATTGATGTAGATCTTTAAATTTCCACATTCCATGATCGATTTCTACTAAATCTTTATATCTTATCCATTTCTGCATACTTCCAAGTTCCCTTCTATTGAAAGCTTCCTGCAGTAATACCCGTTCTGGCAATTCAACAGTAAAGCTGTTGTATTTAATCCCGTATTTTCACCAGTGCCTTCCTAATGATTTTTGATTTTTGAAAACTACATGCACTTTTACTTTTCTATACTAAAAATATGTGTGCCACCGAAAACATTTGATTTGAAAATTTTAATCACATTTTCAACATTGGTTATTAATATTTTCATAAATATTTTGAAATCTTTCCAGTGTCAAATAGCACCTATACAACATTTTATAAAAATGCTCTTTCAGATAATAACTCATAGTAAATTTTAAGGATTTTGTCCAAATCTTTTCCCACTTGTTCATTTTCTGTTTCTGTTCTTATCATTTTATACAATTTTGTAATTAAATGATCAATCATCTTAGCAAAGTTATATTTCAAGTTCTGATTCCATCAATTCAAAATCATAAAGCTTTTTATCCATCTTACATGTCTCAACAAATTGTCTGTATGAAAACCAAAAAAAATGTATTATTATTATTATTTGTTACTATTATCCTTTATTTATATAGCACTGTAAATTTACACAGTACTGTAAATCCTTCTGCTTTCATTTCCTTTCTAGATTTCATTCTGTATTGCTCTTTCTCCAGTATTATTAGTCACCCATTTTTTATTTTAATTTTTTTAAAAATCTCTCTTCTAAACAGTACTTCTTGCAGTGAAGTCAAGAAGACAACAGTAGCCCCTCCATATTTGCTGCATATTTGATCTTGCAGCATCTCTGAGGAAGTAGGCTGAAGTCTATGAAAGCTCATACTACCAACTTGTTTCTTTCAGTTATTCTCAAAGGTGCTACAACATCCTTTGGCATACTGATTTCCAGACTAACATGGCTATGTCTTTGAATTAGAAAACAACTTCTACAGAAAACTGACATGTTAATGCAAAAACCTTTGCATTTTATAGGCACCAGAATTCATTTCTCAGAAAGAATTGAAACTGCTTTGTAAGTATTAATTGTTCTTTGTTATTATGTAGCAAAAAACGGTATTAATAAACTTAACAGTGGGCTCATGGTATCTGTTGAGTTTTGGTTCCATGATCTCCCATGGATACCAAAATTTGTGGATGCACAAGTCCCATTATATACAATGTCGTAGTAAAATTACATAAAATGGGAAGCTCAGGGCTTGCTTTTGGGTACTGAAAGAAAAATTCAAGCCATGTATGGTTGAATTTGCTGATGCAGGGTGCCAACTGTAATTATTATTGTTATTTAATTTTTTATTCTTATCCCACCATTTCCCCAAAACTGGAACTCAACGCAGATTACCAATATAATTTACTAAATATCCAAGATGGTTTTCCACAAGAGGTGATTTGTATATTTTATAGGGGCTGCTTTCAGAAGGATCTTCTTAGAGTATATAATGGTTCTGAATGAGAATAGATATAATAATGCATGCCTTTCTGTCATACATGCAGAGCTGCCAGTTGAATGAATCAAATGAATCAGGCAAATCACCCTTGAAGCATTATTGTGCAAAGCATTAGCACAGGGTTGCTTTCCCTCTTCCTAGATAATGTTTTGAAATAATAAACTTAATTGATTTTGAAGTAAGTTGATGAGTGTGCAGCTTTTTCCTAACAAGACAAAAATTCAGGAAAAGCTGTTAGCAACTCTTTGGATACTGTTTTTTGACAAAAGTAAAGTAATTTCAGAATCCACATGATTAATTGATTCATTTGTAGTTTAATGCTGTGAGTAGATTCTAATTTTTGTAAAGTGTCTAGAAAAATATACTGAATTTTATTAAGTGCCAGGTTTATGTTTGTCAAAATAATGTTGCCAAAAGAAATAGTTTTGTTTTTTAAATGCTGCATTAAATACTCCCCCCCCCCCTTCTCTTCAATTACACTGTCTGTCTAGGTAGTAATTCAGCATTTCTTCGAGTAGTGCGGTGTAGATCTCTTTCTGAAGAGTATGGGGTGAATACTGCAAACAAAGATGAGATAGGTAAGGAGCTCACTTAATTATCTGTGTACTGAGTACATTTTGAGGCTGTGAGGTAAAAAATTTGGAGCTATCTAGGCCTGTAAGTAAGTATGTTGTCAACATTTAAGCTAGACAATGGCAGTTGCCCTTTACATCCCTAATGAAGTGGGAAACAAGAGCACCATGATTTTTCCTGCTGTTGTGATCTCTTCTTAGACCCACAGAGAGCCTTGTCACATTGCAAAAGTAAGCTGAGATGGAACATCAGAGATGAGGCTTTCTGCTTACCTCTCCGTATGCTCTTAAAGCCCTTCTGTTCTCTTCCTGAGGACATGATTGTAAAAGCATGCCTTTTGTCATACTGGGAAATCCATTTGGTACAAGGCAAGCTTTTAGAACCATCTCCTTCTGGAAGGAGAATGGAAGTGCTTTGAGAGCAGGCAGAGAGGTAAGCAGAAAGCCACTTTTCTGCTGTTCTGTCTTGGCTTTTGTAGAGCGATGAGGCTCTTAGTGGAGAAAGAACTGGATCTCGTGTAATTATATCTCAACAATAGAAAACTGTGTTGGATTCTAGAGCCTAATTTTCAATTTTACCCTATGTTAAAAAGTCTTAACTGGAGATAGAATATGGTTTTGCTGTATATGGGTTGCTGTAGCTCAGGTATTGAACCTATTATTTATTTATTATACTATATGAGATTATAAATGAATAATCTGAGTGTTTAAAACTAACATAATGATCTCTAGATGATAATAAATTGTTGGCATTTTTTTCTTTAAAGTTTCTCATATGGATAATCCAGATAGCGAAATGGTGCTATACTTAATGTTACGAGCTGTCGATAGATTCTTTAAACACCATGGTAGATACCCAGGTAACTTTGTTTTAAATATTGTTCAGTTTAATAATATAAACAAAAACTGAATACTGTTGATTTTTCTTAGTATTTGATATAATGGATATAGTGACCAGCCATTATTATTATGATTGCTATTTCCTTGTCCATCTTAAAATTTCTACTGCACCTTTTCTTTTTTCCTTAAAAGTTTAATGCAATGAAGCTTATAATACTAAAGTTAAAACCTATGAAAGACCAACAGTAAAATAGAATACAACAAAATTCAAAATCTACAAAAGAGTGATACTTTTAGATTTTTGTGGGTTTTTCGGGCTGTGCAGCCATGTTCTGGATGAGTTTATTCCTGATGTTTCACCAGCATCTGTGGCTGGCATCTTCAGAGAATGCTGGCATGGAAGTGAGTGGGGTATATATACTGTCTGACCCTTGGCTGAGAGGAGACAAAGCAATGTACATGTTAATCTGTGTGTTGGCCTGTTGTTCAATGGCAAGGCCTCAGAGGGTCTATTTAGAGTGATTAGTGATCTAATATTCAGTGTCCACTTTGTTGAGAGTGCAGACTGCAACTCCAGAACTTTCTGGTAATAGCCCCTGGAGAAGGCCATTTGGTGACAAAGCCAAAATGCCTTGGGCTTTTTAAGATAATAAAGTTTTTGGACTATCAACAGCATTTCCTTTTATCCTTATATAAAATGGCAAAACCAAGGTTTGCATTTTGGATTTAAAAAAACCCTTCTCAAGCCATGAATGATTGAATCAATGGATATGGAGGGCCACTGTATTTTGTGTTTAAAATGTCATAAATATATAAATTGTCTGATTTTTTTTAATATACAGTGGGCCCTTGGTATCTGCTGGGCTTTGGTTCCAGGGCTTCCTGTGGATACCAAAATCTGTTGATTCTCATGTCTTGTTATATATACAGTGGGATAGGAAAATGGTGTCTCTTGCATAAAATGGCAAAATCAAGCATTGCTTTTTGAATTGTTTAAAATAATATTTTCATCCCATGGATGGTTGAATCTGTGGATCTAGAAACTGTGGATACTGAAAGCTGTCTGTACATGGCACATGTACGATGTTCCCTGTATCACATTAATACAATTCCAAGGTTTGCTAAAACTTTTGAATGGTGGAGGCTCACTTGTGTTGCTAGATTACATTGAACCATCCAGATTCATGAAGATTAGGGGCAGAGAACCCCAATGAAAAAAATCACAAAAGCAAAGTACTGTATGCAGTGTTACTTGCAGAGTTTAAGCAATAAAATGAATCAAGTTTGCAGCAGTAGAGCTCTTGTCCCTATTGTAAAATATATTAAACTAAATTGCAGTGAAATGGTACTTCTCTGTTAATTTTTTTTTAAAATATATTTTTAGGTGTGTATAACTACCAAGTGGAGGATGATATTGGAAAACTTAAATCATGCCTCAATAGTTTTCTTCAGGAATATGGATTGCCTGTAACTGTGAAGGATGATTATGTCCATGAATTGTAAGTGTTACATACATTAAAAAACAAGCAATCTTTTTTCCTGGAGATTGACATAATATAATAAGCATTACTGTTTTGTTTGTTTTTTTCATAGTTGCCGTTATGGAGCTGCTGAGCCACATACTATTGCAGCATTTTTGGGAGGTAACAATATTATTAGTAACATAAACTATCTGGTTAATGGCATGTGAAAATGTCAATGTCTTTTTAAGCTAGTAGGATTTTGAATATTGGTAAATGCATAATGCTGTTCTCTTAACTGTTATGTACACAGTTGGAATACATGCTATTTAAAATCAGAGGCATGAGACACCATTTAATGCATTTGATTCTTCCATGAATAAAAACAATTACCCAGTTTAAAAACTAAAACATTTCCAGTGTATATACATTGTTCAGGTAAAAAGCATAATAATTTGTACTCCAGAGTTCTGTGTATTTTGATTAGAGCTTCTGTGTTCATATCACTGAGGAACATCCGTTTTATTTAGGCATGCCATGTGCACCACACTCCCCAAATTGTACAACTATTTAACCTGTTCATAAATGACCTAAAGGAGTATTTGATTGACCCCAATGGGCACCTTCCTAGATTTGGTTTGCAACACGATTGTGGTGTGTTGTGGTGTTAAAATTTGCACTGGGAGAACAGCTAAGCTGAACAATCACAATATGAAGTACAAGCATGAAGTACCAGATATGCCATTGATAACCTAAAACTAGAGTACAGCTAATTGTCTCAAGTTTTTTTTAAAATGAACCTCTATTATACAGTAATAAAACAAATAAACTACACCGAGTAGCATTAACCATTAAAAGCTTGGGAAATAATTTAAAGCAGTCATTCCCAACCTTCAGATTGAACAGTTACTCCTAAGAGCACCAGGCAGTATGGCCAGTTATAAGGAGTACTGGGAGCTGACGTTCAAAAGGTTTTTGAAAGGATAAAGATTGAGAACCACTAATCTAATGGATTCTAAGTAAGGAACCTAGAAAGGGAATTCATAGTGTGGGTAGTTACACAAAAGGTCCATTTAACAGAACTTCAGATGACAAATATGAATTGAAGACAGGTTTATGTTTATGGGAGAACTGGTTGCTGTGTTTTTTTTAGCTTTATTGGCCCAAACCATGTTGGTCTTTGTTGTGCATCATGATAAGTATAGTCTGTTTCTACTGACAGTATGTTTCCAAAATCTCAGGTAGTGATCTTTTCCAGCAGCTGAGGTCTGCTGAAATTTGTTGAAACTACCATTGAGTTAAGTCAGCTATTGGAATTGTTAATGTCCCCCCCCCCCTTTTTTGTTTTTGTTTTTGTTTACTGGAATTAGGCAGAATTTGGTGAGGAAATTAAATAAGATTGCATGAGGGTTTCCAGTTATTAGGCCTCTAATGTCATATCAATTCTGTGCTGTTTTACAGGTGCTGCTGCTCAGGAAGTTGTGAAAATCATTACAAAACAATTCGTCATTTTTAATAACACCTACATATACAATGGCATGTCACAGACCTCCGCAACATTCAAACTATAGGCTGAACAGAATGGATTGTTAAAACTGTTACTTCTTTTGGTTTGCATTTTGTTCCGTACAATATTGCTGGTGAAGTATTTACTGTCACTTTTGCATTATATTTTCATCATCAAAACTTGTTTCAAATTGTAATAAACTGACCTTGCATTTTAACAACAGGCACAGGCCCATGAAAGACTGCATATTTTTTAAAAATATGAGTACTTTAATTGTTATCACTGATTCATTGTATTATTTCATATGATTGTAGAAATCTTCAAATGATTTTAGGGAGAAAAAAAACCAGAAAAAGCACTTCTATTCTGTACTGTTAAGAGCAGGAATAAGGCTCTTACATAGATTATTAGCTTGCTCATAAGATTCAGAAATGTATTTCTGAACATTTGTGTTAAATAAACACCAACCAGATTTACAGCAAGAAGTATGTTGCATTGTGTTCAATATAAATTCCTGTAAGGTGTTTTCATAGATCCAGACTTGAGTCTTCAAATAGGGTTGCTTTTTGCAAGACTGGATTTTACTTGCTTAAGGAAGTATTTTCAATTATTCCTTCTCCCTATCAGCTTCCCTTTTTGTTCCACAGCGTCCCCAAAGCCTCTTAAATAATTTTTCAGTCAACATAGTGGGAAGGGTGAATTGCCAGTGTTTGTCATTATCCCCTATTCTCTCAGTGTGAGCAGAAATTTACGGAGTGGAAGAATGAAATGAACACACTGTAATACACATGCATCTTTGAATATGTGTAGCTGCTGCTGCAGCAGCAGTCATGCAAGCTGCATATTATGCAGTCTCTTCTTTCCTTCCTTTTTAAATCTCTTTTCCTTTACTTTAGTAATTATTTCATCCTTATTCCATTTTTTGGGTAATCTCTTCTCCATCTTCTCTGCCAGTCTTATCTTGAGCTCTTTCTACCACATTGAGTATGGTTCCCCTTCTGAAAGACTGCTTATTGCTTTATTTCTCCTCCCAGTTTTAAAGATAGGTACAATAAATGACATTGAAATAAAAAATTAATTGAACTCAATTTCCCACTGAAGTAACTTAGGGACGAAACAGACTGGCATAAAAAGCTGGCTTCTGGGTGTCTTGGGTGTGTGGTGTACAGATGACGCATGCCCCAAGACGCCCGGAAGGCAGCTTTAAGCAGGGCATGTGAACCGGTTTCTGGGCACTCTGGCAGCACAGTTACACTGCATGTCTCTGGAACGCCTTAAAGTCAACTTCCTATCATGGTGGGGGCAGAAAAAAACAGCTTTTTGCTAGCGCAAAAAGGAATGGCTATTTTCCACTCCTTTTTTGGCTGGCAGAAAGGTGGATTGGGGCTGTGGCATGCGGTTGCTGCGGCTCCAATCCAGCTTTGTCAGGGTTGTCTGTTTCATTTTATGTGCTTCAAATATATACCAAGACAGTGGCATTCCCCACCCTTGGTGTCACTTGGTTCAGGATTGGGGTTTGCAGGAGAGGCAAAAGGTCCTTTGCTGTGGTGACAAAAGATTCATTATAAGGAGGCCTTTGCTGCCACAGGGTCACTCTATTGTCAATCCACTCCTTTGTTGCGGTGCAGGTCTTCTTGTGAAGAGGCTGCCATTGTGAGTTGTAAACTGCCTTGGGTCCCGCTCTAGGGGAAAGGCAGCTTATAAATACTATTGGATGCACAAAACACCTAGAGGCTGGAGATTTTGTGCTTGCTTTGCATTGCATACAAAGTAAGAAAATCCCACATTCTGTTTCCTATTTAAAAAGCAACTTAAAAGGAATGTTCTTTAAGTGGAAAATTGGTGGTATGTACGTATGCCAGTCAAACATTTTACGACTGACAACATGATTTGCGAAGTATGCAATGTGGCTACCTGGGATATTTTTTTTTTACCTTCATCTGTTTAAAAATGCCTTGGTCTGTTTATTTGGGTGGGAAAACCTGGCCAGTTTGGTTCCAGGCTTTAGATGCTTGCACCACAAGAATAAAATTAAGGACAGTTGTTTGTGTGTGGGGTTGGCATGTGCCGCAGAAATACATTTTCTTCTTTGAAACCAGAAATAATTTATTTTAATTAATTTTTAAATATTAAACTAAATATGGGGTTTTAATCATTGTATTTAGTTATTGGAGTTATATCCCACCTTTCAAATCAGATTTGTAATGTGAGATTTAGTCCAAAATACTCTGCAGAATTAGTCCAGACTGAGGTTCAAAACACACTACACTCAATCCGGTTTGAGACCACTTTCACTTGAACTGCTCTGGCTCAGTGCTAGGGAATTCTGGGAATTTCAGTTTTGTGAGACATTAATAATAATAATAATAATAATTATTATTATTATTATTATTCCAGGATTTATATCCCACCTTTCTCCACAATGGGATTCAAGGCAAGTTACAATATTTTTAAAAGACAAAGCTAAAACATTGATTACAAAGTTTTTTTAAAAAATTCAATAATACAAAGCTTAAAACGTAGGTTAAAAACAACATAGTTAAAACCGTAAAAACCATTAAAACAGTAAACCAGCACACCATATTATTAAAACGGTCTCAAACTGGATTATTTCTGCAGTGTGTTTTGGCCCTTTGTAATGTGGATAATGACAAAACTTCAAAGGATGCCATTAGTGGAGAGCAATTCAACTGAAAAGATTTCCTGTCAGCTGAGGCAAACAATGGCAAATAGGGAGTAATGGTAGCTGGGAAAGTAACTGACTGAGGTGATGACAGTTGAACTGTTTTCTGCCTTCCTCACAACAGGTGTCCATTTATTTGGGTGGAAAAACTAAACCACTGGACATCTAGTTTTAGATATTGGTGCTACAAAAATAAATTTTAAAATATTGAGAGAAGGAAATTGAGGCATTGGAAAGCAGCAGCGGCACCTCATCACCTTCTTTTCTATTGCTGATAAACACTACATGTTACCAACTTCAGGTGCAAAACACACTACAGAAATAATCCAGTTTGAGACTGCTTTAGCTGCCCTGGCTCAATGCTAGGGAATCCTGGGAACTGTAGTTTATTGTGGCACCAATAAACAGAAGGCTCAATGTCTCACAAAGCTACAGTTCCCAGAATTCCCTATCACTGAGCCAGGGCAGTTAAAAGCTGTTTCAGGCCCAAAACACATAGAATTAATCCAGTTTGAGACTTCTTTAGCTCAGTGCTGGGGAATCCTGGGAACTGTAATTTATTGCGGCACTGGAGCTCTTTGACAGAGATGGCTAAATGTCTCACAAAGCCTACAATTCCCAGAATTCCCTAGCACTAAGCGAGGGCAGTTAAAGCGGTCTTGGGTCCAAAACACCCTGGAGACATAATCCACTTTGAGACCGCTTTAACTGCCTGGCTCAGTGCTAAGGAATCCTGGGAATTGTTGTTTATTGTGGCACCAGAGCTTTCAGACAGAGAAGGCTAAATGTCTCACAAAACTATCAGTTCCCAGAATTCCCTAGCACTGAGCCAGGGCAGTTAAAGTGGTCTCAAACGGGATAATTTCTGCAGTATGTTTTGGGCCTAAGTGTGCTCATCATCTCTCATAGAAAAATGTCTTCAAGTGATCTGGCACACATATTATGTGACACTCTTCTTCACTTTGTACCACAGAAATATATATAACATTCTTTGTGGGGACTTTTTAAAAAGTACAATTAAAATGACCTGGTTTGTAAGGTCAGCAATTGCTCTTTTTGCTTCGAAAGGACACTGTGGTGGTGGGTGGGGAACAAATTAAAATGGAGTCACAGTTGCTCTTGCCAAACTGAGGCAAAGAAGCCATTACAACTAGTAGGCAAGTAGGCGGCTGAGGTGATCTGGGCCCTGATTGGATGAGCTGTGCTCATATATTCCCTCTCCTTTCAGGCATCGGTTTATTTGGCGGGAAAAGGAAAAGCTGGCTTGGTGTGAACTTCTAGGTTTGAACCCTTGCACCAACAAAAGTAACCACATTATCCTCCTCACACTTGTCCCTTGAACCAACTTTGGACTCCTTGGTAACTAAGTATGGTCACTGGTCTTCAGTTCAGTTTCACAGTTCAGTCGAGCTGCATCCACACTGGAGAAATAATCCGGTTTGGCACTGCTTTAACTCTCTTCTGGCTCAAGGCTATGGAATTCTGGGAGTTGGAATTTGTTGTGGGGCCTGGGCGGTTTCTTGCCACATTCAGGCATAACATTTAGATGATTAATGTTAATGCACTTTGTAAATTTACAGCACTCTATAAATAAAGATTAATAATAATGCATGC
The DNA here is from genome assembly GCA_034509955.1 of Urosaurus nigricauda. Classification (NCBI taxonomy): domain Eukaryota; kingdom Metazoa; phylum Chordata; class Lepidosauria; order Squamata; family Phrynosomatidae; genus Urosaurus; species Urosaurus nigricauda. The sequence continues at coordinate 17,608,336 of JAOEGL010000013.1, forward strand.
CACAAATGCGACGGGAAACTGTGCTACCCATGCTATAAGGGAAGAACCAGGCCAAAAAGGAGCGGTAAAATACCACTCCTTTTGCCAGCCCGGTTCAAAACGGGTCAGGATCGGTTGTGTGAAGCGCACAAGAATACTTGTAGAATATATTTGTGCTCTTTGACTTTTCCTCAGTTTGTTGCGTTACAACCTGGAGGTGAAATAGTTTCAATTGGCACTGAGTTTGTCGGGAAGCATAGCTAAACAACCAGCATCACGAAGTCCAAGGAGCTATCACGATAAGTCTGGAATAAGTTTTGCAAAAGCCTAATTGGGGTTCAATTCTTTAAAAACAACCACTATGAACACCCCTTGGAGTACTATTAAGCCCAGTATTTTCAAATGCAAACAAACATGGTTCAACCTTGCCTAGAGAAAACTATCCTTTAAAACAGTGACTGGATTAGAAGTGGATTAAAGAGGCCGGTTGTAAGTCTGAAGGAGCTGGAAAAATTCTGTAGTTGAGAAGGGAAAAACAACCCATGAGATCTCTATCACTGGAATGTGCCACAAAATGGCTTTATGGGAGAGTGGTAAAAGAATGTGTTTGCTGAACAAACCCCTTTAAAACTCAACAGGTGTGTGCAAAAAGGTTTGAGGGAAACACGTTGAAAATGTTCTGTAGAAAAGGTTTCTCTGGTATGATGAGACCAAAAGGTCTTGAATTTATCACAAAATGGCATGAGTAGTGTAAAGCCAACAATGTTCAGTGCCCTGAGAGCAGCAATCCCATGGTAAAGCATGAGTTGAATGAAACCAAATACAGGGCAATTAGTTTATAAGGTAAAATCCGTTTTATTCTGCAAGAAACCTGGGACTGAGACAGAGGTTTTAACTTCCAGCAGAAGAATGGCCCTACACTAGGGCTGCCAGATTGAAAACTGAAGGTGACTGCTGTACCTTTAGTGATGGTACAGAAGACAGAATTTCAACCGATGTTGCTTTTCACGCAGCCAAGCAAGAAGCAACACCTGCTGAAATTCCCTCTTCTATGAAAGGTACAGGAATGTGCTCCAGTTTTCACTTTAGCAGCGCTATACACTGTCAAAATGGTGTGATTTAAAACAAGAACCCCAATATCTCACAATGGCCTCAATAAATCCCAGACATCAATCTGATGGAGAGTCTTGCAAGACTTGAAGGTGGCTGTTTGCCTAAAGCCCCCATCCATCATGAAAGAGGCAGAGCAGTTTTGCCAAGAAGAACAGGAAAAAAATTGTAGGCTCCAGATGTGCAAAGCCTGTAAAGACTTACACAAGAAGATTCACAGCTGTAATTATAGCTAAAGGTGCTTCTTACAAATATTAACCAGGAAAGGGGGGATATTTATGCAAGCAACAATGCCAAGGTGTTTTTAAATACCAGTTTTGTGTCCCAATAAATTTTGCATCTTCACCGTGTTGAGTATCTTGTGTACATCAAACTGACAATTAAATGCGTTCAGGTTGTAACACAATAAAATGTAGTGAAGCCTAATGATACATGTGTATGACTTCTTCTACAAGGCACTGTATGTGTCCCTATAAAGAGAATCAGCACAAAGGAAAAGGATAGACTTTAGTTCACTGAATGTATTTTCTCTGATTTTTTAAACCCACAATATGTCTGCTTTGATAATGGAAAAGTGCTTGTGCTGCCTTGCATTACTTAATTACAGTTAAAGGCTAAGAAAAGTAATTGAGACAAAATGGAAAATGGAAAGCAACAGAAAATACATTGTGGTAAGTTTGCCAAAATTATTATTATTACTATTATTAATTACTACTACTACTACTATTATATTCCTGATGTTACTTTCAAGCTAATCTTCAAACATGGATGGCAAGTGGAAGGGATGCCTTTCAGAAGTGATAAACATTTATTTTCATGGAACAACATGTTTGGTGACCATCATATTTCAGAGACTCATTCTTTAGTCTTAATGCCTTTAGCCTTTATTATTTTTCTAATAGAAAATTTGCAGAATATCTGGCTCGCTGAATGTGGGAAATTCCTACATATGTCTGGTTTTTTAATTGTTTTTAAAATAGTAATTTTATAAATTTTTCTACATACAATAAAAAATAAGCATACAATATACAAAAAAGCAGTAACAGTAAAACAACATACACAAAATATACAAAAAAAGAATGAAAGAAAAATCCACAAAGCAAACTACTACCATATACTGTATATAGATGACTTCTGATTATCTCTTCTGCATTTATGTATATATATTACAATCCAACCTCTCTCTCCAAGAGAAATGTTGTACCTCCTATTCACAAAGATTGTTAAAATAGTAATTTCCACTTGGCATTATTCCATAAATGGATGGATAGAAGCCTTAATACCAGTGGGACAGCTAACATTAGTGGAGTTCTGGCTAGTAAATAATCAATCACCATTTTTCAGTGTGTTTGAAAAGAAAGTTTCCGGAAAATCATTCTAAAATCTATTTGCTTTATCGTTATAGAGATGAAAACTGATCTTAATTTGTTACTTGAATGTCTTAAATATCAAATGGACCATCCTGTTTCTCAAAAGGAAGCCTTGGTTACCATTTATTCAACTTGTCAGCACAACAGTAAGATGTGAAGGTTTACCTTTGCTTTCTGCTTTGTTCTTTTATGTATTATCTTGCAAGGCAAAGCTTTATTGTACCTTTCTTTGTTGCAGGTAATGCAACTGATTATTTTCAAGAAATCGGTGGTTTACTCTTTGTATATAACCTAGCAAAATCAAGCAAGTACAGTATGGTAAAGGAAGCTGCTTTATTTACCCTAGGAGGTTTAGCGGAGAATAATGGTAATACACAAGTTTATTCTTCTCATATTTTGGTCATATTTTTAAATCATTGGAAGGACATTTCAAGTCCCTGTGGCTATTGTTACTATGCAATCTTAATTTATGTCTACTCTGAAGTAAACTCTATTAAATAAAACTGAGATTATTTTCATGTAGGCACATACAGTGTTTGTCATGTTGGTTTTGGATTTTTTTCATAATGGACTAACACAGCTACCTAAACTTGTAGAATTGATCATTAAATCTGATTATATTTGTACAATTATTAAAATTAACTCAGTTAGTCCTACAAACATTGCAAAAATTTAACACAGGAATATTTATTTTGTTTCAGTGTTTTGCCAACAGATGTTATGTACTTCTGGACTATTTGGAGAACTTCATATGTTTTTGACTAATAAGGATTCAAGTGTGAATTTGAAAAGAATGTCGGTTTATGTCTTACTAGTGCTGGTCTCAAACAACAGTAAGATCCCTGCCCCCACTACATGTTAAAATACATCAATTTGTTCATAAACTCAAGTAATTCAAATTGCAATAGATGGAATCCAGATGATGGTCACATACAATTAGGTCAATTAAACTTCACAGTTACATTCTTCTAATTTTATTGCACTGTAAAGATTTGTACAAGTTTATTACTTTATCTAAGGATATGTTTAGCTGCAGAAATGCATGTCACAAATAGAATGTATTTCCAAAGACTGTATAAATTATACTAGCAATTTAATTTAATTTGGGGTACAAAATATGCTGAGATGAAAGGTACAAAGGTACAAAACTGGAACATTATAAAAGCAGCTGAAAAATGGGATGACAGTTGATTAATTGGGATTGTCCCTGACAAACTTGGACAGGTGAAGGCTATGCAAACCAGGATTTAGGTGTCATGATAAATTGTTCTGGAAACTACTGGAACAAAGGGAGAAATCAGTAACCTAGATACACTTGCACATTGCTGTTTCACAGTAAATTATATTAATATGGCTAATACATGAAACATTCCAAAGATTTTTCTTAACTGTGAGTTGTGTGATGTTTGAAATGCTTTTCTAATTGTTAAAGAAAACCGATTGCATGCCCACTGTATATGGTGTTTTGCAGAGAGTGGACAAACACATGTGAGAGAATCTGGCTGCCTAGATGTTCTGCTGCAACTATTCAGGCAAGCCAAAAAAAAACTGTTACAAATAAGCTAAGACAGTAAGTGTCTATGTGTTTAAATTGCAATTTTCATTTTGTTTTATTCACCCCATATTCACTGCAACAGAACAGTTCTTCCAGTATCTGAGGTGAATCTTCTGGACAAAAATATTAATCAATATCACCTGTGGTCTTCAGTGTGCAGTGCTCTCTGTACTTGCGTCAATAATCCTCAGAATGGTAATTACCTTTTATTAACCATTTGGTTTCTTTATATGCTTGCTACTTTTTTCCAGCATAGATTTAAGTTTGAGTCATTGTTTTATCATCTACAGAGGACAATCAGGAAACCTGCAGTTCGATTTTCCCACATGCAAAAGACTGGCTACAAAGCTCTATAAGGTCAGAGATAGTTCGCCCAATATGTTCATTCATTGGGCTCACAGTTTCAAACAACTGTAAGTATCTAGGGGCTACATGGATATTTTACTTTTCATGTAATAACATTTCAGCTAATTGAAGTGAAGAATCTGATGAGGTATATCTTTCAGTTTCCAGCGTGCTGCTAGATTTCTTGCATCTTCCCCCCCCAAAAGCAGTCAGCTACTTTTGGGGGCATTATAGTCTTCACATAGTAGAACTCATAGTGGATCCAGGTTTTGCTATTAAAGAAAAAAGTGAAGGAGTTTCCTGTGCCCAAAATTAACAATTCCTCTGTGACTTTTCTTGCTTTTTGCAAATACTCTCTGGCTTTTTCATTGGTTACATTACTACACTGACAAAGAGTTAAAGGTTTCCACCCTCCCTGAAACATAAAACAGTCTGGGTTTTAAAATAATCAGCATCTGCAACCACTCACTCTTAATTTTATTCTGAACACATGAGAATTCAGACTTCGGATAGAGAGATGAGCCAGATCCCTTCTACAAACCACAGAGATTTAGGAATAAGTAGCCAATAGAGCTAAGGTATATATGCATTCAAAAACGTTTTTAGTCAATTTCAGCCACCTGATTATAAAGAGATTAAATTACTTGAGGTAAGGAAGTAGGAGCATAAAAATGCAGGGGGGGGGGATCCAAAATGTATGTTTCAGTTCTTGACACTGAAAGAGCATATAAGGAGCATTATTGGGATGCATAGTACAGATCTGAGGAGATCATGCAGAATTCCTTAAGGCCAACAGAGGAGAAAAGAAGAGCTTCCATTTTATGACATCTACAAGAAAGATTTGGCCGGGTTGGGGATCCAGTGAGAGAGGATATATTGCTTGTAAAGTCTAACATACATATGTGTATGTATAAGTAGACAAATTATAATACTTAGCATCTTTCTTAGCTATGGGAGCAGTTTGAGGAGGTTATTACCCTTAGACAAAATTATAGAGTCATAGAATCTTAGAGCTAGAAGAGGCCACAAGGGCCATCTATTCCAGCCCCCTACCATGTAGGAATACAGTTATAGCAGTACTTAAACATAGCCACACAACCTATTTAAAGGCCTCCAGAAAAGGAGAGTCTGCTGTTGAATAGTTCTACTAGCAAATAAATTCTAACTAATGTTTAGGTGGAATCTCTTGTAATGAATCCAGTGGTTACTGTTCTAGTCGCTGGAGCAGCAAAAAGAAAATTTGCTGAATTATTAAAGGCAACAGAGATTGCTTTGGGTACCAGGTTTTAATGTTGATAGATATAGAATTAAGATAATAATTTTTACAACTAATATATTTTAAAACTAGACATTAAAATTTTATGTTCTTGTTTCTTTGTTTGTTCAAGCAAAAATACAGTATTTTTTTGTTTCTATTGGTGGATTGGCTGTGTTGGATCAACTTCTCGTGAAACTGACTCATAAGTCATTTGGGAACAATTCAGACACAAAACTTGCAGTAGTGGTGACTAAAACCATAGATGCTTGTATTGCTGATAACCGTGAGTAAACAGACTCAAATATACATACATACATACAATGATAGATATACTTAGCATCAGTCAGGTACACATATTTCCCTGTAGAATGAGGTGTTCCTAGACCATTCTTTGTCATATTGCCAGCATTCTGCCTTGGTTTATGACCTTCTATCTCTATTGTTACTGCAAATTTTGTTTAAAAATAATAAGGTAGTTTAAGGTAGTTTAGAGATACTGCAAGCAAGATGAAGAAGTTGCATTTTCTCCTAGGCTAAAGTCCAGTGTGGTGCTTCTGTGATAGGGTTTCCAGATTGGATCTTGAACAAGTCTAGGGTAAATTTAATGCTTTAAGCAGGATGAGGTGCCATGAAATTCCATCAACTGTCATGAAGGTATCTGCCTTCCCTCTGCACCCACTCCTCCCACTTTGTGAGGTAATGCCCATGTTGGAGGGAATACATGGAGATCAAAGTTGGGGTTTGGAAGGTGAGGGAGGACAGGTACTTTGGTAAAATGTGGACTTTTGCATCACATCATCCTACTTGAATACCTAGTAAGGATTATAGTTAACAGGTAGGGATGAGATGTGATGAGCATTCATTCCTGTTCTATTTTCTTGGACCCTTTAAATTTCTATTTACAAGCCAAGAAATTTGCCATCTTCTCAAGAGCCAGGTGTGAGAATCTTCAGATGGTTCATTTGCAAATTATGTCCCCCAAAGTACAAGGCAAGCTAGACCACAGAAACCTGCTGAGAAACCTTGGGTTAACTTTGCCCTGTATGAGAGATATTTTAACTAAGGAAAGACATAGATAACTGGAAGCAATGATACAACTGGTCCTTTAATAATAAATCACAATTGTCAAATATGATTTCTGTGTATTTCACAGTTAATGGGTGTGTTTTCCTCTATAGCTGCAATTGGAGTCAGCTTGCCAAAGTATAATATTGTGCCAAATCTTCTGACTCTACTTTCTAACAACTTTCTGGATTCAGGAGAACAATTTAGTGTCATACTTACCCTTGGACATTGTACAGAAAGCTGTGGTAAGATTCTGTTTTATATTTACAAAATTTCTGTTCATTTAAAGTTGAATATATTAAACGCTGCTGCATTTTGATACAACTGGCATTAGATTTTCTGCACTTGCATATGTAGAATCTGATGGTTTCTATAAAATACTTCCAAGCAACTATCAATGATAGGTTAAAGCAGACAGTGGGTACAAGGTATGAATAGTTTGAATGGAACAGACTAGTGGATTGAAGACCATAGCTAATGAGTTCCCATATGTCAAATTCAGAAATGATTGAAGTTGTGGTGAAAATTTAAAATTACTTATGTTCAATTGCAAGCCTCTTGCTTTTTGTTTAGGTATACTGTGAGATACAGTTAATTAACAACTAAGTTTGGGGGGAAATTTACTGGGATTAAATTTATTTTTTAGAGGAAAATCAGTACACTTTCATTAAGAACAATGGCCTTGCAGCTATGATTCAAGCACTAACTGAATTGCAGGATGAAGAACTACACAAGGCTGCTACCTTTGTGCTACAAAATTGCAGAAAGATCAGTAAGATTTTAATTATTATGATTTCTTTGTTGTTGTTTTATTTCTGTTTTTAAAACTTCTGGGGCAGGCTTGTAAACAGCTGTGCTATAAGTCAAGGTTTAGGTCCTCTGTCTGACAAGACTTTATAAATAAGAAATTTTCTAGTCTTTTTAGAATGTATCTGAGGATACTTATGTGAAAACAAATGATTTGTGTAGAATGGCTAACATGTGGGTCAGTAAATTTTAAGTAGTTTCACATACGAGCTAGTAAGTGGCTTGAATGCGCTCTACATGGGGCAGCCTTTGAATGCGCTGCAATGCGCTCTACATGGGGCAGCCTTTGTATCACACTCGGAAGCTTCAACTAGTGCAAAATATGGCAGCACGGGTGGTCACTGGTGCTCCCAGGACCGCCCATATAACACCAATTTTGAAAGATCTACATTGGCTGCCTATCCGCTTCCGGGCTCAGTACAAAGTGCTGGTTATTACCTATAAAGCCCTAAATGGCTTGGGCCCAGAGCACCTGAAGGACCGTCTCTCCTCACACAATCCGCCCCGCACACTTCGATCGACTGGGCAACAACTTCTAAGAGTTCCAGAGGCTAGATTATCGTCAACAGCAAAAAGGGCGTTTTCCGTTTTGGCCCCTAGCCTCTGGAACTCACTGCCCACGGAGCTTCGTTTAGCCGCCTCTCTTAATTTGTTTAAGAAAGGGCTAAAGACATTTTTGTTTGAGCAAGCCAACCAATGATTTCCTCTCCTATGTTATCTTATTATTCCCTCATCATGATCGGACTGGATGTTCCATTAAGCCCTGGTGGACATTGTACCCTACCTTCTATTTTTACTGTGTTTGAATGTTTTAATTTTTATATATATGCTTTTAACTGTTTAACTGTACACCGCCCTGATCTTCGGAAGGGCGGTATAAAAATAAAATTTATTATTATTATTATTATTAAATGTCAGATCTTTTCTATTTTATTCCTTCCATGCTATTTCTACCTCTGGTACCAAAGTTTCTGTTACAGAAGTAAAACTCAAAAAACACATCTTCTTCATTAACTGAGGTATTGATGTACTTTGATATCCAGCGTGAAATATATCCCTCTTATTTTTATGAAGCAAAATTAGTTTTTCTTTCTTTTTTTAAGTGGAGAAGTTGTCACTGCAGTTAAGTGAGAATTCATTAAACGTAGATGATGACATGGAGCAACTGGAAGTAGATATTCAGAACAAAGAAAGGAATCTTGAAGACTACTGGAACGAAGCAAAAGAAATCTTACATAGAATCAAAATGCTTGAAAAGAAACATCAAGAGGTAATTCCTTCTCTTTTTATTATTACTAACTGAGCTTGACAGTCTACAAAAACTGAAAAAAATATAAAGAAATTTCAGGCAAGATAACAGTATTTGTGTGAATTATAAAAAGGGGACTGTTACCCTAGCACATAGACCTCCTACTCATTATATTCTTATAAGTAGAATAAATGCATAGTCTTTATAGTACTTCAGGGGTCTCCCCAGCTGAGGTGCAGATTATTCCTGTTCTGGACTTTCTCCTCTCCTTATCGGACAAGGTATAAGGTATAATTCTGCAATCTCCTGGAATTTATAGAATCTCAGCAAGCCTTCTTGCTTTCTTCACCCTTTGAGCATGAGCTTTCTGAGGGGTTAGAGGAATCCACACACACCTGTTGCAGACCCTACTGTTCACTGGAATCTTGAACTCATTTTCTCCCAGTTGTCAAAGAAGCCCTTTGAACCAATGGCCTCACGATCTCAGGCCACTTACCTGGAAGACTGCTTTCTTAGAAGTCATAACCTAAGCAAGGAGGGCAGGGAAACTCTGTGCTGTACGAGTCAACTCGCTTTCATAACGACAAAGTGAATCTCAAAGTGAATCTATTTTGGTGAATAGCTTGCTAGTCTCCCATTTGAGGAACCACAAAGAAGAAGAGCAGATTGCTTACCTGTATCTGTGGCTCTTTGAGTAGTCATCTGTGTACTGTGTACTCACACAGCTTTGCCTGTTCTCCCTTCATTGTTCTCTTTAGCACCTTGGCTGCTGCCATGGCATCCAGGCAATTGAAGAAAATAAGTGGAAATTGCACTAGACACATGCACAGAGGGTGGGAGGAGCTACCGCCAAAAAGCATACTGCATAGATCTAGAAGGTTCCGAGAGATGCATTGTGCAAGTATAGGTGGCCCATTTGTGTGAGTTCACAGAGGAACAATCAAAGAACCACAGTTACAGGTAAATAACCGGTTTATCTCTCTCCTGCTTGCTGCAATGACAAAATGTAGCCTACATTTATTTAGAATCAAATAGTTCATTCGTTAATCCCATCATTGTTCTTATAGAAAACAAAGGATTGTCTTTGTGCTTGGTTCTGGGCACTGATCTAATATATGTAGGAGTCTGTTGCACCCACTTCTCTGCCACTAATAGTGTAGCAGGGCTGTTACAACCCTACTATACTCTGGAGGCTATTTATTGCAGTGATGGTTGTGATCCTTTCCAGCAAAACTACTGGGAATCACATGTTCAGTGATAGAAATTAGGAGTGGGTGGACAGAAGAAAAAGGGGAGCTTTGCAAATGAGCTGATACCAGCAAGCCACCATGGTGGATGTGGAAATAATAGAATGCACACTCATGGTGCATAGTGCACTACGATGCTCTAAACCTGAAAACAACTACAATCAAGACAAATGTAAGTTTTAGGCTTTATTGCAAAAAGGCTAAAGTATCCATAATGCTGGGAATGATTCCTGTTGTTGTTTTTTCCACCAATGCAGGGTGTGCATTGTTTGAATGGAACCTAAGAAAATGAGACCAGCTCTGTATAACAATCCACTAATATCATACTACTTCCCCTGTCTGAATCTGGCCACTTAGTCACTTATTTGTGGTACCTTTACAAGGAATCAACTGATTATGGATATGTTTGTAATTTTGTAATTTTTTAAACACAGGACGAAATGAAAAGGCAAATATGTGATGATAATATTCCTCAAGAAGTGATTCCACAGACTGCATCAAAACATCTTAAAGCAAGTGAAAGCAACAGACACTTTAGTAAAAGCATTACACGTGCAAAAGCCAAACAACCACTAAATTCTCTGTCACCTCAGCTGAATGCTGCTAAATCTGTAAATCGCTCTTCTAAGGATGAACTGTTGAAGCCTGCCAAAAGACATCTGACTGATGCTTCATTCAGTCAAAATGAATACAGCCTTCATTCCTCTGATAAAAGCGGCACAGACAGCATAAACAAAGTCCACATGAGAAGTAAAACCTCTGTTTGTGAATCTAGTAAATCTGCTGTTCACACAAGGTACTGGATCCAACATGGCTGTCCAGAGAGACAGCTCTGAGTAACAATTTTTTTAAAAAAACAATGTTTTTAAATTATTCTAAACTGCTTTGAGTCCCAATTTGGGGAAAAGGTGGGAAATGCTGCTGCTGCTACTACTACTACTACTTATAATTTGCAGCCAGAGGAGTGGTATTAATACTTAAAGCTATATGTTTAAAGAATTAGCACATAAAAGACATGTTTGAAAACTAGCATACAGTATATCATGGAAAGCAGTACACTAAGGGCTGCTCTCATTTTTATATGGTTGAAACAATTGTCACTGGCGTTTCCAGCAGTACACATGTAAAGTGTTGAAAATATATTGCTCTCCTTAAACAGCATTGTCCATTCACTCCTGGTGCAGCCAGGATTCCTAGATGTGTACAGGTATTTAAAGATGAAAGTATATTTTCCATTCCTTACATGTTTACTGAAAGAAACACCATCATGAAAAAATCTATTATATTGAAACACATGGCCTGCCATGTAAACTGTGCAGTATGATGTTTTCAGACGAGTCTTTTACCATGCCTCACTGGGCTTAGTCTCAATTCAATTAAACCCAATGAATCAATTGCTGGGGGGTACATTGACACTCAGGGACTTGGTACTAGCAACTCAATTTAGGCCATGGGAGTTTATTGGTGTCAAGAGGCCATTTCCCACTTGTAACCTATTACTAGGTTACATTTCCATCTTTCCTTTTGGAAACATTTCCCTAAAGGATAAAAGATGCATGATATCTATCTAGAAATGATGTCATCTATCTAAAAATGATATAATTTCTTGCGGGGAAAGTGATGTTCCTAAATCCCACAAAAATTTGGGATTAAAAATGTTAAATCTCAAATAACCAACAATACCGCCCACCAAAATGTCCTGGAGGGGCCATTCTGGACATTGCACCATTCATATTTTTAAGGGTCATACATCATTTTTTGTCAAACGCTTCCTGTTTGTGGGGAAAACCCATTTTAGACCTGCAGCAGGTTGGGCTGATGTGAAAGGCTCACAGTCCAACACAATGACCAAAAGTTCCTCAAGCTTTGGGAATGCTGTTGGCCATTTGGGAGTAAAAATGATTGACCCTCAGTTGGATGTGGGGATCAATAGGCCTCTCAATTCCTAGCAGTTGTCTATCCCTGGCCTGGAAGCACCTGGAGACTGGAGCAGTGCTTTTTACATAATTATCAATATTTGTTTACAGCTGAATTCATGAAAGCTTAGGGGCTTTTTTTGTAGAAAATTAAGAGTAGAATCTGACTTGTTTATTGACTTAAAAAGCATACAAATAATGTACACTGCTGCAGTCCTGGGCCTTTCGGGGCCTGATTGCGGTTGAAGCGGCCAGAGGCCCCTCCTAGCCACTTGTCTGTTTCCCCCCAAGAACCCCTTCCATGACAAATTCAGAATTAGAAAAGGTTACGATTCTTTTTTAGATTACATAGGAAGCATTACTTGTTATGTAAACATCTCTTTCAAAATTTTAATTTAATCAGCATTTCTCTTGCTTCTTCATGACACTTGGATAGTTCTGAGTATACAGAAATCATTTGGGAATTTTATTTAGGTATTTATGTATTTATTTCAAAGATTTATATCCCGCCTAGCTCCCATAATGGGATTCAAGGCTGGTTACAAGACAGAAGTAAAAACGTTAATTACAAAAGTTTAAAAAAATAATTACATATTATTAATATTAAAGCATAAATTAAAACACATTTTTATCGAGAGAATATTAAAAGACAATCCATATTAAGCAAACCTTATAATTTTTTTATAATAATGCAATATGAGAAATTGTAGTGGTTATGTGGCATAAATGAACAAGATTTCTATATTCTGCACCCACATTTTTATTTTTGATTTCTTCAGCGACTTCTTGTTTAAGCAACCAGATTTTGGAATCCTAAGCAAGACTCAACAGCTACAAAATACAGGTAGGTATAGTTAACCTTGAGATATTATTCTAATCTCAGATATTGTTTTTAATCTATTTGCATATATTTATACTGTAAATAAATATTATGATGCCTATTCATGTATCAATGCATATTAATATTAATATCTAATTCATATTAATGAGCAATATTGATTATAAAATTAATATTAAAATAATATTTTCTCTTTCATAGATCCACTATGTTTCAGCGTTACTAGCCAGAGAGCAGGCCATATCTCTGAGAATCCTAAAATATCAGAGCTAAGGTGCTCAGGTGATATTTTTTTAAAAAAATTGTTTTAAGAAAATTACCAGTTCAATCCTATATACTGTCTACTCAGAAGGAAGTCACACTGAGTTCAATAGGGTTGGCTTGTTAGTATAGGAGCGTATAGGACTGCAACCGAAATGGAGGGAATTATCTAGTACTAACCAATTTATTATTTTGAAATGTTGAACTTTTCCTTTTAAATGCACAGATGCAATTGTACATTTTTTAAATTTGTAAAATTATAGTAAAAGAAAACATTATTGAACGTATCATGAACGTAGTCAGTTTCTCATGAGTTTTCATTTTTGGTCAATTAAAGACATTTGCCAGGTTCAATATTATATTTATAGAATTTCCAGGGGTTACATAAGACATTATTTTCTGAAATGCATTTATCACAATGGGGTAAAACCAAAAATAAAATATCAGACTGAAATATTCCATTATGGAATTTCATGGCATAATTTCTATGCATACTTATATGTTTTTTTTTTAAACATATGTGTATATATTTTCTTTTAGGCTGTCAAACAATAGGCCTTTCCTTAAACAGTCGAAATTTTAGTAAGATTTTGCAGACTTGTCAGTATCTATGTGAGCAACATAGAATTATTCTGGGAGCTGAAACGGAATACAAAAGGAAGCTTAAAAGATTTATTATTTCTACCAGGAACACCTCTCTAAACTATAATGGTAATTGTAAGAACTCTCCATAAAATGCAGGGCTTGCAATGATAGATTTCAAAACTTACTTTAATAATATTAAATTTTAGAAACTGGAAAATGAATTGTTCACTAACATTAACAATTGAAATTGTTTAATTATTGTTATCACATCATCTGACTAATTAATCCATTGGTTGAAATGTTAATTTACATCTTTAAAAAGTTGAAGGGTTTCTGGTGGGATTTCTTTGAAAGGATTAATTCGATAAACACTTAAACTGGTCTTGAAATCTAGGCAGGATCAGTAAGAAAATGTCCAGGGTACATTTCCAGGGAGAAATCCTGGAAAGGTCAGGTTTGCCCACCAGTTCTGCCCTTAGTAGTATAATAAGGGAAGCATTAGTAGAGTAATGGAAACATGGGAGGCAGGGAACTGTGCATTTCCCAAGAACATCTAGTTCAACTGTCAATTTCCCATAATTTAATATAATCTAATAGTATATTCTTTCAAACAGAAAATCTTCAAATGAAACAGGATACATACGCTAAGAAACAAACAAGCAAACAGAAATACAGCTTTAAAGGCCAGGATCAGAATGAAAAACATTTTCAAGATGAGGTATTGCTACGTAAAATTGCCGCTTCGTTTGGGTAGAAATCTTATCTCTAATACATGAAATCATGTTCTTCATAGAAAGTGCTATTGATATCTACAACACCTGGATAAATAGCATTAATACTATTATGAATTATTTCACACCAGTTATGAATGCATTTAAGCTAAGCAATGCTTAAGAAAATATATTTAAATAAATTGACAATGTATTGATTTCTAACTGTTTGCTCAGCTTTGCTACCTGTGGCCAAGCCAAGCTAACATTAACCCCTTCCTTTATTATTATAGTATTATTCCTGTCTTATTACAGTACAATTACCAGCAAATATGAAGACTATTTATATTAGGATAGGGTGAAAATCAAACAACCTTCTAGATACTGTTGAACTGCAAGTTCAAGGAGCCCTAGGCAGCATAGCCAACCATGAAGAATGTGGGTAGGTGCAGTCCAGCAATATCTGGAGAGCCACATTATTCTGACCCTAATTTATATACATTTATAGGAAAAAAATATTATAAATATGTTATGAAATTGCATCAAGATATAGGTCCATATAGCCAGTAGTATGTGCTGTCACTGGCTGCATCTCTCACGAATGTCAGGTAGAGGTCCTGTTACTTCAAATTTGTCACTTTAATCCCATCTCATACAAATACATTTTAAAATAAATGCTGAAGATATTGATAGAAAAAGTGTTTAGCTTTTTCCTTTTGTCCAAATGTCCTTTTCTGAAGCTGGTGTTACTGCACTGTGATATATATTAATTATAATATAGGTTATAGATTATTCCTGTTTGTTTTGGTACTGAACATGTGATGTTAAGCATGCAAAGCATCTCCTTTAACACTGAATTATATACCTTCCCCAGATGTATTGTTTTAATTCTTATTGCAGAACACTGAAATTGATCTGTCAGATATCCCTGCAAGAGCTTTTAAAAATGTCAAACGGAGAACCAGGCAAGATTTTACATCAGAAGAAATAGCATACCTTTTGGATGGTGTAAAGAAAATGGGGCCTCACTGGAATTCAATTTTGTGGGCATATCCATTTCAGAAGGGAAGGACAAATGTTGATCTGGCTAAAAAGTACCGCAAATTACAGGTACTTGTTATTTCAGATGTATTTTGTAGTGGTCTTTTTTTGTACTGGCTAAGGGGCTAGGAGCATTAAATAATGGGAACATTTGCTGCCTTCTGTAGGTGGAAGTTATATACTTGTTTGGGAGCCAGAATTGTGCAAATGACCGTGCTTGCCCTTTTTTGGTGGAAGGAACCTCTCCCACAGCTTCTCAAACAAATGCAGAAGAGTAAAAATTAATTTTGAACTTAAGAACTGTTAGAATCCGCAATCATACATTCTAATAGAATGGTATCTTAAGCCTAAAGAATAGACAGAGAATGTGAGACTGGAGTGATTCCAAGAACTCAAAAGATTATAAGCAGCAGTAAGGCAGCCTTTGAATGGACAACCTCCATTCACTGAATTGAATCAACGCTTATAGATAGTAGGTCATTACATCTGATAACCCTGATGAGAAAAATGTACTTAGGACAATAGGCTACTATTAGAACAGAATGTATGTAGAAAAGAATTGTTCCGAGCTGGCAAAGGGTCAGGCAAGGCTGCATTCTATCACCTTTACCTGTTCAAATTGTATGCAGAAAATATCATAAGAAAAGCAGGTTTAGACTCAGAAGAAAGAGGAGTAGAGATAGGAGGAAGAAACATCAACAATCTAACATATGCGGGTGACACTATCCTATCACAGACTTGGAACATCATAACCAAATCTCTCAAGCCGAGAAGTAGCATGAAATCAGGCCTTTTACATCAGAACTGGATATACAGTGGACCCTTCTCAGGATGAGTCAAGGTCCATAAACATCCAAGAATAGGCCTTGACTCATCCTGAGAAGGGTCCACTGTATATCCAGTTCTGATGCAGTTACAGGAGGGAAGTGGCACTGTACAATCAGCATCATTGATGCCGCTTCCCTCCCAATGAAATCGTGGTTCGAAAACCAGGTGTGATAATCTCCTGAGAGTGACAAGGAAGTGTTTAATCCTCTCCCTGCAATCTGAAACATTCTAAGTGAAATGAAGCCATTCCACCCCTTCTCTCATCCGCTTTGTATGTATCCAGACTGCAAAATTAAATAGCAGCTTGAAACCACTTCCAAGTGCCATGGCTCTGTCTTACAGAATCCTCCCCTGAACCACAGCAATACTTATTTATATTATTCATTTATATTATTTGTATCCCACCCAGAGTTGCCACAGTGGTTTACAAATTGTTAATTTTACAGTTCTCTGGCAGAGACTGAACGCATTCATCATGAAATTATAAATCCCAGGATTCCACAGGATAGATCCCTGGCAGTTAACTTGGCATCAGAGCTACAACAGCATAATGTTCAACCTAGTAGCCATAGCAAAAATCATAGTTTGATATACTATTTGCATATAAAATGCACTGAAGTCTGTTTTGCCTTTTCTCTTACAGAAGAAAGAAGACAAAGACATATATGACATCGACAGATCTGATGTATCATAAAAATAGGATTAATTCTGATTTATACTCTTTAACCAATATTTGTTTCACATTTATTATTTTATTTATATTGAGGATTTATTGTGGTGTAGGTTAACCAAGTGTGCTTTATTTTCCAGTGCTTCACTTTTGTGAGGAAATAAACATTTATAAAAATAAATAGGAAAACATTATACAGATGATGCTATTGTTATATGATGCTATTGCTAAGGCTACTTCTGTTGTAAATATATGCGAGGTGTGCTTATATTTGTTTTTTATTAGGGCATTTCACCTTTCTTCCTTGCCAACTGACCAAGAAATACGCAATATAATAAATTTTTATTTTTATCTTTTCCTACTGTAGCATAGCAGAGCCAGTTTCTTCTCTCCCCCCTTTTTTTGTGTGGATAATTCAGCTTCATAAAATATTTATCTCAGGTAACTTCATATATGATATATTTACTGCATGGAGATAACCTTAATGCAGGAAAAAAGTTTATTTTATCCCATACTTGAGGATCGTTATACTGACCCATATATTATTGAGTGAGCAATGGATTTAACTGCAACGAAATAAATTCTAGTGCTGTATTTCACTGATTGTGGAATCAATTCATTTTTCCTATTAAGGAATTCTTTCCTTGTGACAGAAATACCATCCTTTAAGCTGCTCTTTCAATAGACTGTGATAGGGGTGAGAATCATGTGGTCCTCCAGATTTTAGGCTGCAATAGTCCAATACTCCTCGCTATTGCCACTAATGCTAGGGCTGCATGACTGTAAGGTGCGGACTCGTGTAGAATAGACCCACAGAAGCGGAAAAACATGCAGGGGTAGCTATGTTGGGTGTGCAGCAAAATACAGCAAAATGCAAAATCCACAGGTACCAATGCCTTTTTGGGGCTCCCTCCAAAGCATATAATACATAATGCAAGCTTTTGCAGCTTCACTGGTTCCTTCATCAAGTAAAGATGTTAAATTTCATACAGGAGCAAAATGGTGATATGTATTATATATATAATGTATAACTAATATATAATATAGTTATATATTAATATATTATATATTAAATAATGTATATTAAATATATTAATATAATATAACTAATATAATACAATATATATATATTATATAATATATAACTAATATATAAGTTATATATTAATATAATATACAACTATATTATATATTAAATAATGTATATTAAATATAACTAATATAATATATATATATATTATATAATATTTAACTAATATATAATATAGTTATATATTAATATAATATACAACTATATTATATATTAAATAATATATATTAAATATAACTAATATAATATATATATATTATATAATATTTAACTAATATATAATATAGTTATATATTAATATAATATACAACTATATTATATATTAAATAATATATATTAAATATATTAATATAATATAACTAATATAATATTTATATATTATATATAATATATAACTAATATATAATATAGTTATATATTAATATAATATACAATATATTAAATATATTAATACAATGTCTCAGTTGAGGAGATTAAAATTCATGTATATCGACCTTAAAGCGAGCTTTTAAAATTTTAAGATAATGTTTTAAGAATAAAAAACAGAATGAAATGCAGGAGCTCCATTGCTCTGAAGGAGGCCTTCCTTTCCTTCCTTCCCAGCAGCTGCAGGGCGTTGCCAATAATACTATTGCCATTAATATAATAGGGACCGGCGGCGCAATGCTCCTGGCGGCCACTAGGGGTCCCTGCTGCGCCCAAATCCAGGGCGGCGTCCCTCGAAATCTCGAACTCATCCTCCGTCCAGCGTCGGGTACCGCTTCTTTAGCTGCCTAACACACTGCCTGAACAAAAGCGATCATAAAAATCCTTTTTATTTTAACCAAACAGAAATTTTACCTCGAAGCAGCCGGAGAGTGAGATCCGGAGGCCTTGGAAAGAGGGAGGGGGGAGTAAAACCGAGGACCCCGTCGAACAGGCATTGGAGTAGCCGCCTAAGGCTTCTATGTGGGGAATGGAAGCCGGGGGTCCTGTTTCGGGGTCCTTGGCGGGCGATGACGTCACTCTTTGTGGTGGCTGCTTCTGTTGGCAAGATGGCGCCGGTGCTGGCCGAGAAGAAGCTCCTGGCGGCTCCGGAGGGGCCCGGGTCCTCGGCAGACTTCCCCAGCGAAGAGGAGGAAGGGCAGAGCCTCTGGTGAGAAGCGGAGGGAGGGAGCCAAGGCTGGGTCCACCGGGGAGCAAGCCTTGGCAGGAGAGGCTCAGGGAGGGTTGCGACGCTGCGGCTCAAAAGGCCAAGGCGATCCTGGGCTGCGACAAGAGAAGTATAGAGTCTAGATCAAGGGAAGTCATAGTGCCACTCTATTCTGCTTTGGTCAGGCCCCACCTGGAATAATACTGTGTCCAGTTCTGGGCAAAATAATTCAAAAAGGATGCGGAGAAACTGGAGCCATGTGTCCAAAGGAGGGCAGCCAAAATAGTGAAGGGTCTGGAAACCACGAAGCCCTATGAGGAACGCCTTAGGGAACTGGGGATGTTCAGCCTGGAGAAGAGAAGGTTAAGAGGTGATATGATAGCCCTGTTTAAATATTGGAAGGGATGTCATATTGAGGAGGGAGCAAGCTTGTTTTCTGCTGCTGCAGAGACTAGGACGCGGAACAATGGATATAAATTGCAGGAAAAGAGATTCCACCTCAACATTAGGAGGAACTTCCTGACAGTAAGAGCTGTTCGACAGTGGAACACACTCCCTCGGAGTGTGGTGGAGTCTCCTTCCTTAGACGTCTTTAAGCAGAGGCTGGATGGCCATCTGTCGGGGATGCTTTGACTGGGAGTTCCTGCATGGCAGAATGGGGTTGGACTGGATGGCCCTTTTTGGGGGGTCTCTTCCAACTCTATGATTCTAACTAAGCAAAATTAAAATTATACCTTCAAATTACAATATCATACGTGGAACCTAAATGTATTTACCCGTACCTAGTGAAAAATCTGTAATATTTGTAAAGTAAATATTAAAAGAATATTTTTTAAAAAAAAATATCAAAATTTTAATCTTATTTTTTAAAAAAAGCTAAAAGTATTCATATAAATGTAAACTGATGCTTCTTATTCCATGCTCAAAATGGAGCTCTTCCTGGACAGAAAATAAAAGCTCAAAGCGCTCCTATTAAACGTAAACTCATGCTTCCTAGTCGTTTTCAGAACGGAAGATGTGTTGAATCCTTCCCGGACAGAAGGTTTTAATGGAGGGCATGTCCTGGAAAAGGAGGACGTCTGGTCACCCTGGTTATGGGGACACCTTTTCATCCATAGGGGCCCAAGAACTATTATTATTATTAATTTTATATAGCGCTGTAAGTTTACACAGTGCTGTACATACAATCTTATCGTTAATATGCTTTTCTGTCTCTGCAGCACACATTCTCCTTGCACATAGGATATTAACAGGCCTAATCTTGGGATAGTGCCTTTCATAGTTATATAAAAAGAGAGAGAGATAAAATTACAGAATTGGGCTGATTCAAATGCGCATCAGTGGAGGATCAATATTGTCAGCATTAATGCAGCAGGGACTTCATCCGTCTCATATGTCTTTGCAGGTTTAGTTGCTGGCTAAGTTGGGATGACTGTTTCCACGTGACGGCGGTTTGAGAAAGTGAAATTTCACGATACATTCAGATCCAACTTTTATTGCAGCTGTCGTCTCTCTGACTTTGCTATCTTTAAAATGTTTTAATTTTAAATTTGAAAGGTTTCTGACATTTTGTCTCTATTTAAAGTGAGCAGACCCATTTGCTCCCAGGGGATGGGGATTTTGCAAACGACTTTCTCAATTGACCTATTAAAGATATAACTCTCTTAAAGATAGTACCACAATACAGATTTTGGCGTTTGTCTTACGTTCAGCATGGCTACCTCTGTGTTCTTTCATTGCTGGAGCATTTTGTTTCTGGTGTTATCTCCTGCGTTGGATAGTTTTTGAAAGCAAATGATAGTATCCAATTATCTCTTGGGATAATTTTACTGTTGTGGGTCTGTTGTGTAGCTCCCTTCATGAACTCCTGAGAAAGATTATATGAGAAGATTAAATACCAGTATTACTTTGTATAACTTGATTGTATATGTGGGATCTTAAGTGATTCTTACATGTTCTGTTTCTAGATTGATGCTGCTTTTGCTCTTCAGCACAGCTGACAAAACCTTATTGTCAGAAGTTGTGTGTAATTGGTAGTCTGGCCTTAAAAATGGCTTTTTTTAGCTCCCTTTCTGTGCTTTAGGAAGAGAACCAGAATTTGAGTGACAGCTGTCAAAGGAATTGACGTGAGGGTAAAGGAAAGGTTAAAACGCACCTTGCTAATGAGTTTTTAATTGGTTAGGGATTTGAACATCTGTTACCCATGACTGTCTGTCCTGGCATTCTAGTGGAGAGACTGATTCACAGATAAAGTACTGGAGGTAAACCACAATGGAAATTTCTTTTAGCATGGGATTAGATGTGTCTTTAAAGGTATTTTTAAAATAGGGTGTGAAACCAGAGGCTTCACCTGGAGTCATGAAACTGATATGTCACCAAGTTACAAATGATATTGTGGATCCCTTTTTGCTTCCTGATTACTCATCTTAACTGTTAAAAAAAATGCCTGTCATCGCAAGGCACTAGACTAATGGGTTTAAAATATGGCACTTAGCATTCGAGCAAAGTAATGCACTCTGCCTTAATGCCAGATGATCAGAAACCCTCCCTGACCTCAAGCAGCAGAATTTCCTGAGAGGTCAGGTTTTCCAAAACTCCTTTTCAGCTGGAAGTCACTGCAGTGTTGCATAGGAAATAACTCTTTTTAAAATAATCCCAGATGATACATATCGGTTTGTCCCACTGGCAGTCATGCTTTATGCTAGGTCTCTTAAACATAGCAAGCCAAATTTGATGAATGGATTTCAGATCAAGACAGTTTCAAGTTTCCAGTATGGTATTTTTTTAACATATTTTACCCTTGGGGACCCCCTTTACATCTACCTGTGAATGTCTCCCCACCTCAGAGTAGAATATGAATAAAGATACTTTGCTTATTTTGTGTGCATATTTAAATTTGTGCATTCATGTATATTCATATTTTAACGTTTTGTAAGGAAATAACATTGTTCAAATTATAACAGTTTTATGTAAGCAAATTTAGTGTTTAACTCAATGAATGTTAAATACTAAATTTATGACACATATAAAGTTTGGGAAGAGGTGGAGGAGGCGAGATCGGGCCTCCAAATCTCATGCCCATCCCTCCCTTGAGCAACTCTTGCAGCGTCCTGCCTCCCCCTTTGAGAACCACTGGCCTACAGAATGCCTTTCTAGGGATGAAAGTGGGGACAATATTTGCTTAGCCCTGTGTGCATTCCTGACAATATTTCACAGGTGGCCAGGCACATCAAAATGGGATCAAGATGCCAAAAATTAATATGAGGAAGGGCAGACAGGCCAGGAGAGGTTGTAGCAATTGGCTTTTGCCCAGGGCTGCTCTGAAGGTAAGATTCTGCTCTCTCTGCTTCTCTCTCCTCACGAACTGAGTGCAAACTACTTCTGCACTTTGAACTCAAGTTTGCAGCAGTTGAAATAAGATGAGAACAAAGGGTAGAAATGAGAGAAGGAGAGAGAAACTGGGACATTTTAAAGGCATCTAAAAAAGTGGAATGACAAAGGATTGATTGGGACTGTCCCCGTCAGATTGGTACAGTTGGAGGGGTACAGTTGTTCGTGCATTCAGGGATACCAAGCAAGATGCCTTGCTTTCAGACCAAGCACTTAGGACTTCCCAGAAAAAGTTGATAGTTACTGAGCATAACAATGTTTGCTATGAAATGTGTAAATAATCTCTTTGTTTGGTTAGTAGAATCACAGCTATTCGGCTTAAGGATAGAAGACATTGCAAAGCTCAGATGGTTAGGAGGTGTAAAATCTTATCGGCCTGGTGGAACTAGTTTTTGAACCTTGTAAGAGGCAGCATATTGTCTTCTGGATCTAGCATTGGAATAATTTGCCACTTCCTGGATCCATTTGAAAGGCCATCATAATAAAGGCAGTACATAACCTTTGGGTTCATATTTCTGATGTTTGATTGCAGCGTCAACTCCCCGATCCTCATTTGCGCTTTTGCAATTAAAAACAGACTGTAATTCTTTCATCTTTGCTTTCCATGTAAATCATGTTATGTATGAGGGGCATATTGTAATGAAAATATGAATCCCCCCCCCCAAAGTTGCTTCTCTGCACTACTTATACCCTGATTGTAAGATGCCAAGAGTGAATTAGCTAGGCATCAGAAAAGTCATGGGAGAGGAATTCCTCAAACTCAAATGCTTTTTAAAAATCTGCCTGAGGTCAAAGCAGAAGGATCTGAAGTAACCCCAGGCCTATCAGGTTGTCTGCTGCTGGAATATCAGAAGAGGGGAGAATGGGGAAGAAAGGGCTCAATTTTGGAATTATTTTGGCTGGACTCTTTAGAAGAAAAACCAAATTGGGAGCAAAATGGCATCTGCTGCTAGTCTTTCTGTATGCCCGGGGTGGGGTGGGGGGTTAAGCTTTTATAAAGAGCTTGGGAAAGTTACCTATTGGGATCTCCAACTTCCAAAATCCTCCAGGAACAAGGCCATTGTCTGTTTTAAAATGTCTCTCCTCTGAACATATATATCTATCCTGTTATTAGAAATTCAGACACCATAGTTAGAATTGTGCTATCTCTGCACTTATAATCCAACACATCTGAAGATGTCAGTTTGTGGGAGGATAATACACTGCTTCTGAAATGCCCTGTAATGGTGTGCAAGAATAAATACCCTAAAAGCACCAAATCACATTTGATCTTAGAAGCCAAGCAGGTCGGTGCTGGTTAGTACTTGGGTGGAAGACTGCCAGTGAATTGTTTTTCCCATCATAGTTTTTCCCCATCTGATTTGTGTCATCTCTCAGCCAGACTAATAAGAGGTTGTTTGTTTGTTTGTTTGTGTGCAGGTTCTCAATATTGAGTGAAGTTTCTACCAGATCGAGATCTAAATTACCCTCTGGTAAAAACATTCTGGTCTTTGGTAAGTATCAGTGAGTAATAGTGAAAAGCTTTTGATAATACAGGAATACTGAAAGCTAATTTTTCAAGTATGCTTAATTAGAAAAAGAAAAGCCTTTTAATTTTGTTGAAAGCCTGTCTAGGAGCATTTACCTTAATACCCAACCTTAAGTTGAACCTGCATCTCCATTGCTAACAAAGTATCTTAAACCTAATACATTGACATACGATTTATGGTGCAGGTTCTTTGCTTAGCAGATCTATGCAAAATACAAAAAAAAAATTGCAAATGTAGCCTTTTTGTGGAATAATAAAATAGATTAAGTAGTTCATTCTGCAGATTAGTAATGTTTAATAACTATGTTTGAAAAGTGAGAGATTGATATAAAATGGAGCTGCTGCATTATTTTGATAGGCTATAAAGTGACAGAACAAATAAGATGCTTCACCTGTACACGAAAAGGATCCCTTAAATGCGATGCTGAAAAGTCATGATTGATTGATTGTTTTGTAAAAGGTGGGCTTGTTCATGTTTCTTTTCTGCCCTACAAACTTATTGGCAGGTGATGATGGCTCAGGTAAAACAACACTAATGACTAAAATACAAGGAGCAGAGCATGGCAAGAAAGGAAGAGGCCTTGAATACCTGTACCTAAATATCCATGATGAAGATAGAGATGGTAATGCCTTTGCTTTCTCTGCATTCCTGTTGCTTAAAGTAGGAAGCTGGCGAGACACAGTTGGGTTGATAATATCTCTTTATAGCTTCATCCACAGACACAGATGTTCAGTGGAGCTTAGTCACATGTAAGCTTATATAGGCTTTGCATGTGCTTTTGCATCCATTTGTTTTTATTTCCTGAAACACAGATGGGGTTTATAGAAGGAAAAGTGTAAGAATGTCCTGGATTTTTCATACTTGTTGCATGGCTGTCTAAGAACTAAATATGTCTAGTTTGTTTCCATTGAGTACCTTATCATTATAGGTTTTCTCAGCACTTGCTCGGTATTAGACAATTCATTCAGTTTACATAATTTTTCACTGTATATTCTTGTATTCCTTGAGATTCTTTTCCTTTCCTTACATCAGGGTGGTGGAGGAACATGCATACAGAGTCAGAAGTGGTGGTTGGGAAAACTTAGTACACTGAAGTAGAAATGTGGATTGTACATATAAGAATAGTGCTCCCACAACTTACACGTGAATAAAGGAAGCCCTAGTTTTACCCAGAATATTTAGGCCAGGGATGAGGACTTTTTGCCTTTGCAGATGTTTTGGCCCATACTTCTATCATGGCTTGTGGTAAATTCAAAACATGGAGGGCTAAAGGTTCCTTGATTTTATTGCTTTGCTGTCATTTGTGTCTTAACTTTTGTATCAGACTGAACTGTGGCTTAAAATAGGGCTTTTAACAAATATATAAATTGTCCAATTATAGACAGTTATAGAATACAGTCAGGCCCCTATAGCCACAGACTTTGCATCCATGGATTCAAGCTTCCACGTTTTGAAAATATTTTTAAAAATCCAAAAAGCAAGCTGTGATTTTGCCATTTTATATAAAGGACACTATTTTACTAGGCCTTGTATATAATGGGACTTGAGCATCCACAGATTTTGGTATCCATGGGGGGTCCTGGAACCAAAGTCCTGTGTACACCAAGGGCCCTCTGTACAGTCAATTTGTTTTTACCTGTTAGTGTTGTGTAATATAAGCCATGTATATAATCAAAGCCAGCATGGTGTAGTGGTTTGAGCATTGGACTAAGATTCTTCAGACCAGGGTTCGAATCCAAGCTCAGTCATGTAAATCCACTGGCTGACCTTAGGCAAGTCACACTCTCTCAGCCTCAGAGGATGACAATAGCAAACTCCCTCTGAAGAAACTTGGCAGTAAACCCCCATGATAGGGTCACATTAGGGTTGCCATAAGTAGGAAACAACTTGCAGGCACACAACAACAGAACAACACATACACACAAATAAATACTACATGTGGAAAGGATTTCTTAATGAGGACACTTCTGCTTTTCAGATCAGACCCGCTGTAATGTCTGGATACTTGATGGGGACTTGTACCATAAAGGCCTCTTAAAGTTTGCGATTTCGCCAGAAACACTGCAAGAGACCCTTGTAATCTTTGTGGCTGATATGTCTAGACCTTGGACTATTATGGAATCCTTACAGAAATGGGCAAGTGTTTTGCGTGAACATATTGATAAGCTGAAAATTCCTCCTGAAGAGATGAGAGACATGGAGCAGCGATGTAAGTAATCTGGGGCTTAACCTAAGACTTAATTTTTTTCCTGTCTGTAGCTAATTAAGAGGAGTTCTCACATTTTAGCTGATCTATACTGTGTCAGGCTATTGATGCACCTAGCCCACCGTAGAATGCTCTGATTGTTGTTGGCTCCTGAGTCACTGTCTTTGCTTCCCACAGACATCACTATTGTTCTCTATCAATCAATATTATATAATATCCCTCCTATTTCTTTAAGAGGGATTCATACTTTTCCATGAGCCATACAATGAAAGGTTTTGTGGTTTAATATTTTCTTTTTAAATTCTTCGGTGCACTCTGTTATCCAATGTATCTTTGCAACATAATCCCTAGTGCCAATTCCTTTCCTGAACCCAGCTTGGACAGCTGGCATTTCTCTTTCGTGTATGGTAAAAGCATTTGTTGTAGAATTTTGAGCATCACCATGCTTCATGGGAAGTTAATACCATGATCTGTAATTACTGCAGTCCCTCGTGTCCCCTTTCTTGAGCATTAGAATGTGCATTGAGTTAACTTCAAAACATGTGTTGTTGTTTTCTTAAATATAATAATGCAGGAAACTAAGTACAGTTGTCATAAAACTGCTTCTTTGGAACATCAATATGATGGAAATGTTACAAAATGGATTATAGTCAAAGATAGAAGACTCTGGGGTCTAACTGGACATTCCCATCTTAAAGATTATTTATGTATTAATGCAAGGAGTTAAACCTGATTGTCATGAAACTGCCCATTCATTATGATGGAAATGTTACTAAATGTATGACAAAAATAGGGGACTCTGTTGTCTAACTGTACATTCCCATCTTAAAGGGTACAGTGTCTGCATGCTTTTCTGTTGAACTTATTTCTGGAAAATGACCTTTTTATAATTATAATGTTCCAGAAAATATTACATCTCTGTAGTGTAGCAGTCTGGACAAAAATACACGTTTTCAGACTTTCTCCTTTCATGCTTCCTTTATTGTCAAGAAGTATAAACTGGCAGAATCTTTCCTGTTACTTCACACACCTCCAACTTTTATCTTCTGCACATTTTAAAATGGTGCTACAGAAATCTGACTTTCAAGCTTATGTCATGTGGCTTTCTGAAACAAATAGATAGTCTCAAATTCAGTACAAGAAAGGATCTCTTTCTTCTACAAGTGAGGGATGTTTGTGTTGGGGATTACGTCATTCCATATTGGCCTTGTGAGAGAAACCATGAGTTGATGGTCTGTTGTGGCCAAAGTAATGCCTACTTTGGGAATTGAACAAAACACATTGCTATTTATGTCCTTCCCGTAGCATTTCATGCAGCATGTGTGAAAGTCATGCTGCTGCTGAAATGGAAACTGCTGAATAAACTGTTGAAAACTGCAGGAGGGAAACCGTAGCCAGTGTTGTGCTTTTTGGGCAGAGGTGGTGATGCGTATGGAAGGATTTGTTGTACCAGCTTAGGCAGCAGCTTGGGTAGCATGAGGACAGTTTCACCCTAAGGGGAAGGCTTTGGATTTTTGTATTGCACTTGTCCACAAGAGACTC
The DNA here is from genome assembly GCA_034509955.1 of Urosaurus nigricauda. Classification (NCBI taxonomy): domain Eukaryota; kingdom Metazoa; phylum Chordata; class Lepidosauria; order Squamata; family Phrynosomatidae; genus Urosaurus; species Urosaurus nigricauda. Next base: position 17,636,059 of record JAOEGL010000013.1, read on the forward strand.
TTCTTCACAGTAACATTACTTTAAATGTCACAAGTGGTCATCAGTTTTAGAGATGGAGCAATTTGGATGTTGAATGTTTTAGTGCGTTTTGGCTGCTCATGAAAAAAGGAGGGCTATCTGCATTCCTAGAGGGGGGTATATAAAGGGAATATATAGAGTGGGATATACAGTTGGCTCTCCACATTTGTGGCTTTGACATTTGTGGATTTGATTATTTGTGGGTTTAATATATTCTCTCTAGCTCCTCCAATTCAACTCTGCTGGAAGTTGACAATAGAGTTGTGCTGGAGAACTTAGACATTCCTAGAGAACACTTCTCTGGGCATTTGTAGGTCCTCCAGCATGATTCTGTGGTCAACTTTGGGCAGATGTTGACCACAGAGTTGCACTGGAGGACCTGGAGATTCCTAGAGAGGTCTTCTCTTAGGTAAAATGAATAGTGTTTTTTTTATTTGCAGTTTTTCCACATTCATGGGAGTCCTTCACCCCTAACCAGCAAATGTGGAGAGATCACTGTATAAATGGGATATAATTGTATCCGTAAACAAACTGGGAGCTAGTGAAGCTGTTTCAACAGGGGCAGATTACAGAGACCGTACAATGCCCCTGTTGAAACAGCTTCATTGGCTGCCAGTTTGTTCATGGATACAATTCAAGGTGCTAGTTGTAACCTATAAAGCCCTACATAGCTCAGGTCCACACTATTTGACAGACGGTTTCTCCTAATATGAACTGGTCCAGAGTCTGAGATCCTCTGGAGAAGCCCTTCTCTCCTTCCCAACATCATCACAAACACGGTTGGTGGGAACACGAGAGAGAGCCTTCTCGGTGGCTGCCCCTAGACTCTGGAACTCCATGCCCAGGGAGATCAGAATGGCCTTTTAGGCGGTCTGGAAAGGGCTATTGTTTTCATTAAAATATCCAGGGAAGGTAGTTAGGTTAATACTTTTCAGCAAAAATGACCGCATAGAGTCTTTTCTTTGTAGTTTCGCTGTTTGAGGGTATATGTGTGCAGTTTGGAGGTTTGGGATAACTTATTATCCATGTATCAATACTTGCTTACAGTGTGCAGCTAAACATAAAGAAACAGGACCTGTGAAAGTTAAGGAATCAGTTGAGTTAAAACACACATGAATGCATTGCAATGAATAAAGCCTGCTAAAACTGTATGTCCTTATTACTACAAGCAGTGTGTACTTGAACCAGTGTTTTATGCTGCATCTAGTTCTCTGAGGAGTGTTCTGGATTATTGTAAATTGCCAGTTCCCTGAACTATTATTATTGCTGATATTCCTTCTCTTTAGAGCTGGGGTGGACAGAAGTTAGATCTTTCTCTCCTGGTAGGTCTCAGGCTGGTCAGGTCTGGCTGATTTCTTGAGTTCAGGATATACTGCATACCAGCCGCTTTAAGTCCTGATTTTGGGACGAAAGCGGAGTACAAATAAATATAATAACACCGGTAGTAATACCTTTGACAATGGCTTTAGCTCTCCTTTTCTGTTCCTGGCTTCTTCATGGATCACAGTGGTGAACAGAGAGACAGCAGCAATTACAGAAGCCATTCTTGCACACCGCTATTGGAATTTGGCTTGTGGAGCCAAGGGGAGAAGTTTTATGGCTCCACTGGGATATTGTGCTGAATGCAAGACAACTTTCCTAGGCTCATCTGAAGGAGGCTCTCTGAAGCTCTCAAATGTTACTGTATTGGCATTTCAAACCAAGACATACATGAATAGATTTTGAATTCTGCATTAAGAGTGCTTAAAAATATGTTATTTTGAGACAGTGACTGTCTTTCCTTTTTTTTAGTACTTGAAAAATAAACTTGTCAAGCACACAGAGTCATCCTTAAAACATTTGACTGAAGGTCCATTCCAACTTAATTATAGCATCTTATTTTGTTACTGTTTTAACTCTCTTGTTCTGTTCCCTCAAATTTTCTTCCTTGCTTAATCTCAGATATAACTCTCTTCAGTAACATCAAAGTATTTGATTATATGTCTAAATATTTTCCTTAGTTGTGAAGGCTTTTCAAGAATATGTAGAACCCGAAGAAGGTTATCAGGGATCGCCACAGAGAAGAGGTCCATCAGGACAAGAGGATGAACATGTTACATTACCACTTGGCGATAATGTGCTGACTCACAACCTTGGGATCCCTGTGATAGTTGTTTGTACAAAGGTGAGGTAGAACTCTTGCTCAGTGATGATACTAGGCAGGCATTTGTATTGGTGTACAGCTTTGTAAATTTGAAGACAAGACACGAGGGTCTTCATCTGAATAAAGTAGCTTTCTTTTATACTGGGAAAATGGTAGGAAATAGCCTTTTTAATTAGTTGAACTTTCATCTATTTGGGAAGCAGTTCTAGCCACTTACCAAAACTCATTTATTTTTTATGTGTTTGTATATTTGAGCTGTACTATTTGTACTATTATAGCATTGAATCTAGATTTAATCATGCTTAGAGAAAACCCGCTGCAAACAGTGGGAGATGATAGTCATGAAATAAAGCCTTGCTGATCACATAGAGTCTGCTCTAAGCATGATTAAATCTCGGTCCAGTACAGCATATTGTATCTTCTTGAAGTTTAGATGTGTGTAGTTGTCAAAATTTGTGTTTATCTGGAGTTGTTTAGATTTTAGGTGTATATCCAAGAAGAGCATTGAGCCAATCCCTTTTCTATTCTTATTGTCTTAATTTTCAGATAATCTTTAAAAATGTTTGAGTTACATTGAGAATAGGCGATTTCAGTTTTGCACATGTTACACACACAGAGAGAAGCCCAAACTTTTGTGTTCAAAGGAAGTTTTGTAAGAGACAATTAAGCAAAAGTAGTCAGTGGAATATTTTGTTTAATTGTCCCTTACAAAACTTCCTTTGAACATTGATTTAGGTAAAAGCATGCATGTTTTGCACATATATTCAACTTTAAGATGGCTCTCTTTTTTTTATTTTTCAGTGTGATGCAGTAAGTATATTAGAAAAGGAACATGACTACAGAGAAGAACACTTTGATTTCATCCAATCACATATTCGTAGATTCTGCTTACAGTGTATCCTTTTCCTGCTTGAGCTTAACTAATAATAAATGTTTGCATATTGAGATGTTAGCTTTCCATACATTAAGGATGTGTACACCTGTGAAAAGATCCATAACTTTAATCCTCGAAGCCAGGTTGAGAACATCTGGGTACAAAATTAAGGGGGAGAAAAACAACAGGGATGTGGTGGTAGGGTTCAATTACAGACCTCTAAGCCAAACTGAGGACTTTGGATGATACCTTCCTGGAACAAATGACTAAACTTTATAAAGGAGAGATGTATTAGATGTACTAATGCAGGCCTTCCCTAACTGATCTCCTCAGACTTTTTAACAGTCCATCTGTCTCACTGCCCCCATCAATTTCCCCCCCAATTGTATTGTGAATTCTAATTTAATGTTTTTAAAATTACTGTTTTAGATTATTATGTTTTTAATGCTGTAGCACATTGGTTGTTGTTTTTTAACTGTTCCCCACTTGCTGTTACTCATCTTGAGCCAACACAGGGAGAGGTGGGATACAATATTATTATTATTATTATTATTATTATTATTATTACTAGTAATGGAGGATTTCTACTATCCAGATGTTTGTTGGATGTTAAACTCTGCTAGAAATTTAAATTCCTCACTTCCTTTAAATTCCTCACTAAATTCCTCACTTACCTGGCAGACAATTTCATTGTCCAGAAGGTGGAAGAGGCAACTAGGGGATCAGATATTTTAGATCTGATCCTAAACAGCAGGGATGATTTGTTAATGGAGTGGAAGTGGTAGGATCCTTAGGTGAGATCATGTTCTCCTAGAGTTGGTTATACAGCAGAAAGGGGAAGCCAAGCATAATCAGACGTGCATTTTAGACTTTAGGAAAGCTGATTTAATTACTGGGGGCAATCCTGTGGTCAGGAGTACTAATAAAGAAGAGGGTTCTTGAAGGATGGAAGTTTCTTAAAAGAGAGGCAATGAAGGCACAATTTCAAACAGTTCCAGCGAGGAGTAAAAATGGGAGCTGTCTTTAAACAAGGATGGGTGTCTAAAGAACTTTCACCTTTGCTGAGACTCAAAAGGGACATGTACAGGAAATGGAATAATAATAACAGGGAACAGAGAAAAGGCAGAATTACTCAATGCTTTCTTTGCCTTGGTCTTCTCTGAAAAGGAGAACAGTGCTCAGTCTGGGAAAAATGGGAGAGATGATGCAGTAGGGGAACTGCAGCACAGAGTAGGTAAAGTGGTAGCATAGGAATATCTGGCTACTCTAAAACAAATTCTAGTCTCCAGGAAAGATTAAGCAGCCAGTATGTAAAAGGAATGCTGTGAACACTGAAAATAGGATACTAGACCTGGGCAGTAAAAGTGAAAAGCACAGATCTAGGATGAGTGACACTTGGCTTGAAGGCAGTACATGTGAAAAGAATCTAGGAGTCTTAGTGGACCACAGGCTGAACATGAGTCAGCAATGTGATTCAGCAGCTAAGAAAGCCAATGCAATTCTAGGCTGCATCAATAGGAGTATAGCATCTAGATCAAGGAAAGTAATAGTGCCACTTTATTCTGCTTTGTTCAGACTTCAGCTGGAATATTGTACCCAGTTCTGGGCATCACAATTCAAGAAGGATGTGGACAAGCTGGAACATGTCCAGAGGTGGGTGACCAAAATGGAGTAAGGTCCGGAAACCATGCCCTATGAGCAGCGTTTTAGGGAGTCGGGTATGCTTAACATGAAGAAGGAAAGGTTAAGAAGTGACATGATAGCCATGTTTAAATATCTGAAGCAAGTGTCATATTGAGGATGGAGCAAGCTTGTTTTCTGTCTTCATGTTAGGTACATCCCTACCAGCCTTTCTTTCCCATTGTCTTTCCGTAAGCACTGAAATGCCTGCTTCATAACTGTTGTCCTTTTGTCCCATTTATTCACCATATTTGTATTTTTTAAAACTTCTGCTCAAAAAACCTGGAATGCATATTTTAAATGTCTGATTTGAACTAATATCAATGTTATACTCTGCCCACTGCTTTCCTTAAAACATATAAATAGATGGAGCAGCCTTGATCTATACATCAGTTAAGGAAGAAAAGAATCTTGACTTGTTGTATAAATACACTGTACATAAAGCATATGGCTTTCACTTTACCACTCCTGCCTTAGTGGTAGAAAAAGATGCAGTTTTCATGTAAGTTGAAAGAGGCTTTGTTCTTTGTAATGTTTTCAGTAAGTCTTAAAAAGCCATTTTAACTGGAAAGAATAGAATTTTGTTTGGGATGGATGTATGTGTAAGAGGTACTTGTGTAGATGAAGTAAAAATAATACTGTAGTATGAATAAGCAGGTGTTTTAATATTAGAGTTTTTTTAAGTTTTAATACTAGGGTTTTTTAAATTTTGTAATTAATGTTTTAGTTCAATCCTTTTTAAATTATTGGGAGCCTCCCTGAATCCCATTTTGGGAAGAAAGTGATATATAAATTCAATAAATAAATGAAATGTCCTTAGAAGTCCATCTCTGGGGGAAATCAGTTCCTTTAAATGAAAGTATGTAGGTTTGCATCCTTATGGACTAAGCTCATGTATTGCTTAGGTTTTGAGTTCTAACACAACATTCTGCCCTAAATCCAGTTGTTATTTCCAAGTAAAATGGACTATTGAATTGATTTGCCATGGGCCAAAATACACTGCATAAATAATCCAGTTTGAGACCACTTTAACTGCCTTGGCTCAATGATAGGGAATTCTGGGAACTGTAGTTTTGTGAGACATTTACCCTTCTCTTATCAGAGAGCTCTGGTGCCATAAGAAACTATAGTTTACAGAATTCTCTAGCACTGAGCCAGGGCAGTTGAAGCGATCTCAAACTGGATTATTTCTGCAGCATGTTTTAGTCCCATGTTCCCATAGATTCACTGGGGATGATTCTAATTAGCCAACAACAGCTGTTACAAAGAGGCACATGTCTCCTGTTACCATTGGCTGTACCTGCATCTGCACTGCAGAAATAATCCAGAGTGATATCACGTTAACTTCTGGGAATTGTAGTTTTGTGAGACATTTAGCCTTGTCATATAGCTCTGGTGCTACAACAAACTACAATTCCTAGAATTCCATAGCATTGAGCGAAGGCAGTTAAAGTGGTATGAGATTGGATTAGTCCTGCAGTGTAGATGCAGCCATTGTCACAGTGATATTCAGAGCTGCTGCAGCAGTGCTTCTCCATCCCTGAATGCCTGAGTGTCACAGCTGTATCATTCAAGGAGTTATATTAATTTATATCAGTGATTCTCAAATTTAGCTCCTGCGGGTGCTTTGGACGTCATCTCCCAGAAGCCCTAGCCAGGTTTGTCAACAGCCAGGATGTCTGGGAGTTGGAGTCCAAAATATCTGGAGGACCAAAGTTTGGGAACTGGTGACTTATATAATTTCAGATGGCATTCTCTGGAGTGTTTGGTCCATGCAGATGCGGATGCCAAAAGGTAATGCTCATGACTGATGGAAAGGGACCAAACAGTGGTTTGGGGACAATTTCTGACTTCTGTTTTCTAGACATAGGTTTTATTTTTGCAATGTTACAATCAGTTCACACTTTTAAAAGATGCAGATGTGACCAACAATACTTTATCATGTTTATTATATAAGTGAAGCCAAGGCCTAATTTGCTGCAGTATTCTTCTGAGTCTATAGTCAGCAGTGTACCCAGATTTGTTATTGGCTCTAAAGTTATTCAAATAAATGGGTGGTGGTTGTTCTTTGCTCTCCTTCATTTTTTCAGCTAGGCCTTCTGCCTCTTGTTTTGCGCCTTTTGATTTACAACATAACACATTCCAGTAGTTTTTGGAGAAACAGCAAGTGAAATAGATATCTTCAAAATGTCCCTACATTACTTGCAATGATTCTGTATGAAATAAGGATGAGTGTGCATAAATTGTATTTCTAGACCTGCTGGCTGGGACAACGAAAAGAAAATTGCAATTCTACATGAAAACTTCACAACGGTTAAACCAGAAGATGCATATGAAGACTTCATTGTAAAACCACCTGTAAGAAAGGTATAGCAGCTTTGAAACAGACGTTGTTTTGTCTTGCATGCAGTGTCGCTGGTAACTGTTATATTGAAGAATCAGGATGAGACTATTAAGTTGACTGCCACCAGTAACAGCAATGGGTGGGAGGGGGGATTGAGTTGCTACATTTTAATTGTACTTGTTTTTTAAGTGTTGTACCCTGCCCCGATTGCTTACCCAGAGGGGCGGGATATAAATAAATATTTATTATTATTATTAATGTGTGTCTATACCAAAAATTTCTAAAGCTAATGTAACAAACAAGGTAGCACTGTGTGCCTATGGGGCTCGAATACACATGAGTCTCAGTTTTCACGGGGGGGTCCGGAATGGATCCCCCCCCCACGAAAACGGAGGGCCAACTGTATTTCAGAATGTACTAATGGGTCCTTTAAATTCATTGTGCTTGTGTAGCCTATAAAAGGTAATTGTCTAAACCTCTCAATATTTTGTATGATTATATTATATTTGATATGTTTTGTTTTATTTGCTAAAGTGCCAAATGTGATGTTGCTAGAAATGTGTTCTTGGATAGATTTATGCTTAGGTTTCAAGAGTAATACCCTGTCAAACTTTTTGATTCTCTGATATGCTTTAGCTAGAAACGGCTTGGGGAACTCTCTGAATGTTAATTTTCCCAAAAGCCTGTCTGCTTCTATTTCATGTTGAGACCTTTGGGGTATAATTCCTCTTCAACCTTAGCAACTGGGAAAACTACTGTGGGTGGAATTTCCCATGTGACTCATATCTATATGCAGCTTCTGCAGTTGATGTGGCAGTTTGGCTGGTGAGGAGTTAGGAAGCAAATTTCTCTAGGCTTGCTTGCTGGAGATCTTTTCTGGAACTACATGTATATATGTGTGCATGTAAATATGGATGATCTTCATAATGTGTGAGAGACATAAAAGAGTAGTTTGTCCACATTAGTAGGACACTGGAGGGACAACTGAGTGGATAGAGGATATCTAAGGTAATTCTCTTTGACCCTCACCTTATTATTAGGGTAGCCATTTTCTATTTGTAACAAAGTTTTGTGGTTTTTGTTCCCCCTTCTCATCAGTTAGTTCATGATAAAGAGCTTGCAGCTGAAGATGAACAAGTGTTTCTTATGAAGCAGCAGGTATGAAAATGAAACTGTTGAACCCCATAGATTTTTAGAAAGTTGGTGTGTGGATGGTCTAATATCGACAGTCCTTGGGCTTGGGTGCTGTGTGCCAGAAAGCAAATGCAGTGTACTCTAGATGGGAGATGCCCTCTTCTGTGTTTGTCTATCCTGTGTGCAGGAGGGGGAACGGATGGAGTTTAGATTGTTAATGCTATAAATATCCTATTTTTTGCAGGATGTGAAAATGTTTGCATTAACTGGCTTTTTTCCAGAGAACCTAGGAATTGCTTTTCTGCAAGGAAGGTGCAAGAGATCTCTATGCTGCAGAACTAGTATTCCCTGGTTCCTTGGGGATAAGCCATTACTTTAGGCTGACATCAAATTGCAGTGTACATATAGTGATAAACTGTTAGAATCTGTGACTTAAAAAAGCCAGTACACTTGTTTCTCTGTGAGATTATATAGGATGTCTCAAGTCACTAACAGACAAGTTATCTCCTTTCCCCTTTAACTCTGATGATAATTTATGAAGAATATGTCAGATTCAAAAGGGATAAAGCTTGTACTCACAAAAGAATGCTATTACATGCAATTACATTTTAAAAATATTTCTTCCCCAGTAAATTAATGAATTTTGGTTCCCTTTCAGTCTTACCTTGCCAAGCAGCCAGCCACACCGACAAGGGCTTCTGTAAGTATGCTTTCATAGCAACACTGTATTTAGTTTAGAATGCAAGTCAGAATTACAACATCCAAATAACTGAAACTATTGAACCATTCAGCAGCACTTCTTTACAACCTGCTTGGAACACAGTATTCCATTTAACAATGTAATTCCCTTAGCATCTCAAGAGATTGAAGCAGTTTGTTCTTGTTTAGCATGTGAGTCAATAACTTTAACAGTGGAAGGAACTGGTGAATCTGCATGCATCCTGATAACATGTGATGGAAACTGACCTCTTGCAATGAAAAATAATAAAATAATAAAGCAGAAAGGAGGAATGGAGAAAAAGATTGCACATTAAAAAAAAGAGAAAAAACACAATACAAACTGATGTTTGTCCACAAACCTGTTTCAAGGACACAAAAGTGCTAAGGATAATTGCTGAAAAACATGAAATTGAACCAGTACAATTTTCCATGTATTTCATCAAACACAATGTAAATCAATTTCCACTTTGAGGCTGCATCTGCACTGCAGAAATGATGCAGGTTGACACCACTTTAACCTCAATGGCTCAGTGCTACGGAATTCTGGAATTTGTAGTTTGTGGCATCAGAGCTGCTACTTTTTAGTGCTAAAGAAAAAAGTCAGACTTTGTCACTCTTTCTCATCTCCTGCAGTTTGGGGGATCTGTGAGGGAGCAAAGAGTTGGTTTATGCTTCAGGGGCATTTTTTCTTGTTGTTGGCTGTAAATCGCATTGTTGTGTTGTGCTATTGTTTTCCAGGAATCTCCTGCACGAGGGCCTTCTGGATCACCAAGACCCCAGAGTCGACCAGGCCCTGCTACTGTCCCCAGTGCCTCACCAATAGCATCAGTTAAGAAACCAGACCCAACTATTAAAAGTATGTATTGCAGTTTAATATATATGCATGTGTGTAATTTTTATATATAGTTTCTCTCTTTTATAAACTAGTAGTGTAGTCCTGATTCAGCAAATGGGCCAACAGCCATCTGAGCCAACATTAGACCAGCTGAAACTATGCTATATCCAAACTTTGATCCTGGCAATATCAGTGTGGCTCAGCCAGTATAAATACCTTGTGCCTCATCCTAATCCATTCCAACCAGTCTGTTTTTTGAGTTAGGATTGCAATGCATCTTGGTCCATAGAACTCTCAGCTTGTTAGATAAAGGACAGGTAAAAATCTAGTTGATACTCATTGGACTTATAAATTCTGAGAGTTATTCGATCTGGAGAGAATTGTGAACAATAATATAGGTATCTGAATCCCCTTTGGAATGTGATTTTACATGAAGTAAATCATTATAATCACTATGAAGAAGGTAATTGCAATTGATACACTTTCATAGAATAAACAAGGAAAGCAAACACATCCAAAGACAATTTGTGGAAGAGGGATGGCTAGATAGTATATTGGTATTAGAGCCAGTAAATTGGGTCAAATGAATAAATATAAAAGTAAACATTTCCCCTTTGACACGATTGTCAAGTTGTGTCTGACTGTACAGGGTGATGCTCATAGTCAGTGTTGTCAAAGACAACTCTTGATCATGTAGCCAACATGACTGCATGGAATGGTGTTACCTTCTCAACGAAGTAGTACCTATTTATCTCTTTGCACTTTTTCATGCTTTTGAACTGCTAGGTTGGCAGAAGGTGGAATAGTGATGGGAACTCACTCTGACCCATGGTACTTGGGCCTTGAATTTCCACCTTGCCAACCTTGCTATTGTTAAGAGTCAGCATTTTAACTCCTGAGCCACCGTGTCCCATGGCGAAGAAATATAAGGCGAGAAAAATATGTGCAGGTTTGTGTTTAAGTGAACAGTGGGAAGATAGCAGATGTGGTTAGGGATTCTTCATGTCATTTTTTCATCCTCGTCATTTTGTCTTTAAAACTAATTCAAGTGTTGCTAATCCATCGAAATCTTATATGCCTTAAACTTGATCCCTGTCTCCCTTTCTTCAGATAATGCAGCAAGTGAAGGTGTGCTGGCCAGCTTCTTCAACAGCCTTTTGAGTAAAAAGACTGGCTCTCCTGGGAGCCCTGGTGCAGGAGGAGTACAGAGTACAGCTAAAAAATCAGGTATTGTCCTGTTTTAAAAGCTAATTAAGGGTCATTCCTTGGCCCCCGTTCATTTAAGGGTGTAAGTAATGCTAAACTAGATTTGCAGTCTTTGATTTGAAGGGCTTGTTTATCAAATTTTCAGAATTTGTATTTAAATCAAGATCCTGCTTCAAGCTATAATGCTTACAAAGTATAATCTCAGCTGTGTAGGAGGTGATGGGAATGGGGATAGCTGGTGATCTAGGTTTGTTGAGTTAGCCATAAGTAAAATGAATCTTTGAAAGGACATTAATAGTAGTAGTAGTAGTAATAATAATAGTTATTATTATTATTATACCCCACACTTTTTCCAAAACTGAGATTCAGGGCAGCTACAACATTAAAAATAGTACAGTTAATAGCATACAAAAATAATAGATTAAAATAGAATTACATTATTACAATATTAAAACAAATGACATGTTAAAAGAATAAAATACAATTTAAAAGATAAAAATGTTAAAAAATACTTTAAGACAACACAAGAACACCCGATCCCATGCTTTAAAAACTTTCTGTTTTAAATTTCTGAGCTAAAGCAACATAATATGAGCTAAAGCAACATAATATGCCTTTCAAATATGTAATTGAAAGAGATCAAGGAGCTGAGGAGACAGAAATAAAAGTGAAAAACTACACAGCTCCATGTGGATCATCTTTCTTAACTGGCCTCAATGTGCTTTTTAAAAAGGCTGGTTGAGTGAGTAAGGGTGGGCTGGGGGTCTGGTAAGCTAATATATTCCCTTCCCTCTTTTTCCCAGAGAAAGTTTTAACAGGCTGCTCCACAGCTAACCTTGTTGTTCTAGTATTTCAGTGAATGTATGTCTTTCTCAAGAGGCCTGGGTCTGCTTGAAACTGCAACAGAGCAACTTAGCTCAGAGAATCATATAACCAATTGAGCCTTTCCTTGTTCCTTCAAACAGTCCAAAGCGAACAAGCTCAGAGAAACTTAAAAAGCTATTTCCAGTCTGTTGAAATTGTGAGGGTTGGGTCTGCATTAAGTAGGATGCTAACTGGAGTTCATTTGTTCCAGGCCTTAACCAGCATAGCCTCTCAGGCGAGTTCCCCACAGTTGCAGTTCAGCAACTTCTGGTTGCCCATTGCTCTTTCCCCTCCTGCTTGGCTGAGTCCATATCAAAATAAATGCTTACTTTGGCTAGTGGCAGAGCAAAACATTTTAACACACAAATGAGTTGTTTCATAGAGAGCTAGATCAGCCCCGGTCTGTATAACCCCACCTTAATATTCTGTTTTTTATCGTCATAGTAGAATTTTGGACTTCACATGATGAAGGTTACTAACAAAGCAACTTGATGCTTTTTAGGGCAAAAAACTGTTTTGACAAACGTTCAAGAAGAACTGGACAGAATGACTCGCAAGCCAGACTCTATGGTAACAGCCAACTCCTCTCCGACAGAAAACGAAGCTTGATTATGCTTGAAACCCGCATATGTAAATGACCAAATAACTATGTATATTGATCTGATAAGACCAGGAGCTCTCTGCTATGGCAGATGCTATAAGTTTTTCTTGGGGCAGGGGGAAATGAAATTTAACCTTCATTGGCTTGTCCCAGTATCAAGTGCACATTTGGGAAGTTTTGCATATAAAATTCCTCTGTTTTAAAATAACCATTTTAGAATTTAAATAGGGCAATTCTCTTATTTGGGGTGGCAAACGGAAGTGGAGCTGCGGTTTTTAGAGAAGAGCACAGAGAGACAAGATGCAGAATTCCTGCTGGAAAGCCCTAGTTACTGCTGGCACTAAGGAAGGATGAAGTCCCCTTTTCCAAGTTTACTGGAGTTGGCCATTCAGAACATTGTACTTGGAGAGAATCTGGTGTAGTCAACGGTTGTTTAAATGAAGAATGTGTATAATTCTGCATTCTTTAAAAAGGGGAAATGCAAGGTCCAGCTAAGTAGAGTAAAAAGCATGTTGGAGAGACCGGAGAAAAGCAGTATTGAGGATATACCAGATAATCACGTTTTTTAAAAAGCATATACAGTTGGGGAGAGCTCAAAACTTACCACACTGAACATCATGGGAATTATTATTACTATCAATTGCATTTTTTGTGTTCTGACAAAGATACATTAAAATATGATGGGTGCCCTTTTTGTCATAACTGACACAGGGAGAAACTTGCTTAGACCAAGTGCCTGGCACAGTGAGAGATGTGTCTTTTAGAAGGTGCTTGAACCTCTTGTGCACTATAGTACAAACAGTCTCTGTTTGTTTAATTTTATTTTAAATGTGTTAACTTTTGATAGTTATGTTTAATTTTGAATCCTTTTTTTTTTCCTGAGAGCTTCTGCCTAGGATTGTTCCTCCATTCCAAAGTATTCAAACTGCCTGGCTTTTGAAGAAGAGCAGGGGACATATCACTTTCCCATAATGAAACACATTACAGAATGCAAATCAATATTTTTTTTTGTAGCTAAAAGTTAACTACAAAGCTAAAAACTGAATCCTGCCTTAAGGTTTTTAAAATCTTATGATTTTTCGGGTAAACTTCCAAGAATCTTGTTCCAAGTTGCAGTAAACTAGTATTTTCAGGTTTACATGGATAAATGTAGAATTTCACGGTTTTGTTATCTTCATGGTTTACCCCCTTCAGTGTAGCTTTTTAAATGTGGAAAGAAATCTGAATGGTTGTCTGTCATTGGGTTAGTATTTTTAGCCCCTAAGATAAACTCTCAGTTACTGAAATGGCACTTTTGAGTTTCTATATTGAGAGAGAAACACTACCTTTGTTATAGTACTGAACATGTTTATAATCAACATGCAGAAGGGAAAAAAAACATGCCGTATGAATTATACAGAGTTTACTTTTATTGATGAAGATTTGTGTGCTAGGGTATCTTGTTTCTGAATAGAACACCCCATTATATATATGTATATGTATATGTTAAATATACAGAATGAATTGACCACTAACACAGTACTGGATGTAATTGCAAACCCTGTGTTACACAAAGAGGCCATCTCTTTGCTTTTGTACGTCTGTCTAACACTTAACTAGAAGGCTGAGAGTATTTACTTGTATTAACATGAAAGCATGTTCACTTGTGCCAGTTATGTCTCCTTCAGTTTTTTAAAAACTTCTTTTAAATAAGTTTCAACACCTCAGTTACATCCGCAGTTGCCTAGATATTAAACGGATGATCTGTGGCCAAGGGATCTTGTGTGTGCTTTTGCTGCCTGTGACAATCTGGCACATGGTTTGCCAGACACACACTTAACAAAAACTGTAGCCTTGTACCACCCCAGCAGATGAGACATGCATCTTGACCTTGTGGCTTGCAGCTTTAACTATACTGTTAGGCAGCTGCAGCTTTTGTGCCATGTACACATGTGTAGCCAGTTGGCATGCTGGGATGGTTGAGTTTACACAGGGTTGTCGCAGAAGGAACTTTACCACCTTCTTCAGTGCTTGCAGAATGGTGATGGCATAGAACCAGCCTTCTGATGGGCTGGCCAATCCAGAGCTGATTTTGGCTACTTGGAAACAGCTTGTGGTTGTAGGGAATGACATTTTGGAAGCAAAATGGGCTCATCCGAATCTCATGATGGGTTGTGTTTCCAGTGCAAGCCTTGGTACCTGACTGCCTCTTTTTAATTAATATTTTGTCATTCACACAGACGATTCATACTGAGTACCAGTATTGTGTAAGTGACATAAAATGAATGTTAAATCCACTACAAATGAACACAAGCCAACAATATACCACTTTCCCATTGTGCTTGGATCTAAACAAATGTTTAGAGAAAGAGTACTTGGATCTAAACAAATGTTTGAATCTCCTTCCTTTCTTTCTTTCTTTCTTTCTTTCTTCTTTTTTTTGGCAAGTGAATGCTCCTAATTTCTCAAAGAAAGATAATGTTGTGTTTGCCAAAGTCTAGTAACTTTGAAAAGCTGCACAGTTGTCTTTTTTGGTGTTCTTAAGCATTGGAACCAAAGGCCAAACTGCAAACAGCCTTTACCTTTTAAAAATATAATTAATTTCATTTTCAGGATACATTTTTATGGTAGACTGTTAAGATTAATACACAGCTATATTTATATACGGTATAGTGATTGCATCTACTGTTCATGTTTAAAGTAATAAATCTATTGAACTTGAAGAGAAGGCAAATATACAGGATTGGCCCTCCATCAAAATGCTATGGTTATGCTGCTTGATTTTATTTTATTTTTTACGTTTGCACTTTTTATTGGCATTTTAAAACCTGTTTAAACTGAACAGAAGTTGTTGTATTTAATTTAATTTAACTGCATTGAAAGTGACTGAACTTAACCATATCCATGCTGTAAATGAAAGTTCACTCTCTTATATTAACTAAGTTTATTGGTGTTTTTAACTCCCATTGAGGACTGCAGATATATCCGACACAACCCTTAGTCCAGTTGTACAGCTTTAACCAGGTGCAGTTATGTTGAACCTTGCTTTCTAGTGCTGGCAAAAAACGAGGACATGTCTTTAATTAATGGCTTCAATAAATACCAACCAAGACTGCTTACCAGTGTTGTGTCTTTCCTGGGCAGGACTGTTCTAGATCTGTGGTTTGATGCAAAGGAAGTTTTGAACTCGGCATACAGTAAGATAGCCAACCAAATATGCCGTCCCAATAAAACTTTCCAGTATCTTGGCCAACAGTGGGCAGCACTGTGCCTTGTAAGGTTCATAAAGAACAATCAGACTAAGAACTCTCTTTTGTCTGGCTTCCTTCCCTTACAAAGAAGGTAAGAAGGGAATTGCATTTCCCTATTGGGTGTTCCCAGTACTTTCCATTCAAGTACATGTCCTTATTTCAGCTCTCCTTGAAGGATGCTATAGGAAGATCCCACATCTGGAAAGACATTGCCCCTGTGATTCCGGTCAAATCGAATCAGTGGAATGTGTACTTTTTTTAGTGTTTATACTATAAAGACCTATACGCTGATCTTATTTTGCCAATAGTCCACAATTATCCAGGATGTTCAGAACAATGTTTTCTTTTCTGGTTTCAGACGTTAATGCTAATATAACACATAAAGTAGCTAAATTCTGTGCGGTAGCAAATAAAATCCAACAGGTGATGACTTGCGCTACAGATTAGTAATTGAATTATTAGTTCGTCTTTGTCAGGGTTCTGTCCTCTGACAGATAAATGATTATCTGTATTTTTAAGGTGTATATATACACACACACGCGCATATACTTTTATGGGATTTTAAATTGTATATTGTATTTTACCAGTCCATCTGCCTTGGTCCAGGCCCCAGAGGGAGAGAAGAACCACTGGACCTCGTCCCCTTTCCCACCACCTTTCCCTCTGTTTGTGTCGTGTCTTTTTAGATTGTAAGCCTGAGGGCAGGGAACCGTCTAATTATAAGATTGTATGTACAGCACTGTGTACATTTACAGCGCTATATAAATATAGGTTAATAATGAGAATAATAATGAAATAATGTCAAGGAGTAGAATTATCTTGTCCTGTCTTTCAGGACAGCAACCTAAGATCACAAGTGGACATGGGTTTGAAGGGTTTCCCCATCAATGAGCTTGAACCTCCACAGTGTCGGTCCCAGGATGGAGGACTGGAGAGATTTATAGCCCTTTAGGAAACTCTTTACCAGTGGATCAAGGAAGCAGGAGGGCATACTGAAGAGCTGGAGATGCAGCTCTGGTTTGCTTCTTCGATGGAAGATTGGTTCTGGCACTTTGGGATGGAGCCATCACTTGTGTGTCAAATTTGATGTTGTGCTATGAGCTTCCGATAGGACGCTCTCTTCTCCGAGAAGCTGAAGTGCCAATACCATGATGCGCCTTTTGATGCACCAGTCCCAGAACCGTAGAGCGAGGGTGAGGACAGTGGTATTGTTGATCAGTACTTGCACTATCTTGCCTGCAACAGTATCTTGAATGAATGGAACACCTGTACTTCCACAAGTTTCAGGGTGTGTATGTGAAGGATCTCTTCCTCTCTCGACTGTAGTCCTTGAATTAACAGTTGTGATGCGTCCCCATCGCGACATTGATGCTGTGGCCAGTGATTGAGGTTGCGGTGGAGAGAAGCTCACACCATTCTGTACATTGGAAGGTGCCAACCATCAGTGGAAGGTTCACTGGATCATTCTGAAGATGCAGAGAGATCTTGTAGCACCTTTGAGACTAACTGAAAGAAAGAAACTGGCAGCATGAGCTTTCATAAACTAAAAGTCTACTTCCTCAGATTCATTTGAGGAAGTGTGCTTTAGTTTACGAAAGCTCGTGCTGCCAGTTTCTTTCAATTATTCTCAAAGGTGCTACAAGATCTCTCTACAGCTGATTCTACAGACTAACATGGCTATATCTTTGAATTCTCAGGATAGTCAGCCACTTCATCAGAGAAGCTTGAAATGGATCAAAATTGGCAAAGAACCACAACTGGAGAGGTTGTATCCAGAGCGTGGCGTGTTGTGTGACAGATTCAACACACGAAGCTTGTGTTGTGTTGGTTATTTCACATTGTGCTATTACAAAGTACTGCAAACCTCTCTCTCTTTCTTCTAACCTATCTTTCTGCCAGGAATGTCCTCAGTGAACTGGATATTCCAAGAAATGAAGGAATGGCTGTGTTTTGGTTTCTTGCTAAATAACTGATTTTAATCATTTTTAGTTGCTTTAAATATGAAGGCAATGGAAACTGAACAGTGAAATTCATCTGCAATTTAATACCAGATGCTTCAATGAAAATGCATTGCACTGACAGGAGCGGGGGGGACCCTGGAGGTTCTTTGGATCACGCAGCTTTTGATCTCACCTAAATTGACAGCCCCCATCTCACATTTTCATGTGATTTTCTGGCTTTCTTCTCTTTCCGCAGCCATCCCGAAGAGCGTCTTCTGTTTTTCTCTGCCTTGTTCTAATATTTATAACCCTAGTAGCCATGGATTTTCACATACGGATTTTAAAACAGACAAATATACACAGTATTTGAATTTGTGCTTTGAAATGATATGTACTTTGTAGAGATTGGCAGGTTTTTTTTAAAATGTGCTATATTTATTAATTTATATTCTTCAGCCATGAGTTTCTCTTGTATGCTCATTTGTTTCCATTTGAGGGAGCTAGCTAGGGTATACCTTGCAAAAAATAATCTTTTTAAAAAATAAATAAATCAGGAAATAAATAACCTGTTTTGCCAGTAGCTCAAGCCTGTTTTTGTTCTTGCGTTACACTCAATAAAAAATGTTCACAGTGAAAGAAGAAAAGCAGAGTCAAGCTCATAACAATGAATTTAATGTATGATGGCTGACATGAGACTAGCAGATAATGCTCCTGAAGGAGATTTACATAATTTAGAGGTCTGCAATTTTTTAAAAAATCGTGTTCCTATTAATGTAACAGACAATGCCAAATGTTTGTTTCCAAAATACATTTAAAGGGTATGTTATGCAAATTCCTTTTGCGAGATTATTTGAGGTTGGCCACAAATGTATAAGACTTGCGCTGGCCTTTAAAAAAGATGTACATTTAAAACAAGGAACCTGGAAACTGATATAAGAAGAAGCAATGTATCTGATTTAGCAATTTTCACCTGAAATGCAGCCTGGACAGTATGACATTTTCTTTTTAAACAAGATGTGTAGGTTTTTGCAAAGAACCTCTGTGTTTACTGCCCCTGTTAACAGATGAACTTGATTATTTTGAAAAGATCATTGTCTACTGGGCTGGAGTGCTAAGATAATGCACAGGAACTCTGTATACCTTAAGCACATCTCCAGCAGTATATCATAAATTATTTTAGTTTAAATACAGCATTCATCAAGGAAGTATGTTGTTGTGTGCCTTCAAGTCATTTCTGACATATGGGGACCCCAAGGTGAGCCTATCATGGGGCTTTCTCAGAAGAATTTGTTCAGAGGGGGGTTGTCTTTGCCTTCCTCTGAGGCTGAGAGTGTGTGACATGTGCAAGGTTTCCATGTCTGAGCAAGGATTCAGTCCCTGGTCTCCCAGAGTCCTAATCTAACAGTCTAAACATTATACCACACTGGCTCTCTTAAGAGAGCTCTTATATTTGTTGTTGAAGTCATTTGTGACTTGAGGCAACCATAAAGTGACTCTGTCACAGGCTTTTCTTGGCAAGTTTCTTCATTGCCACCCTCAGGCTGATCTAGCTTAAACAATCAAAGCCAGTTATGGGGTGCTTTCTGTCCCTGATAATGGAGGCTCATGGCAGATATGGAGGACATGTAAATTGTATAGATGGAGAAATTTAGACAGTCCTCACATCCTTTAAAAAAAATAATAATTTGTCAAAAACAATGACTGAACATGTATCAGTATTACACTATTACAATTGTTTAGATCTTAAGTTTTAGTTTAATCATCTATTCTTTTTATCTTCAGCGTCTAAATAAATATATCTTTTGTATTATCCACCTATTTCAAACATAACCTACCATTAAAGCTTGACGTCTCTTCTAACCTAATTGAATTTCCTCTGATGTTTTTAATCTGTTCCCATTACGGTCCCCACGTCCTTTTAAGAAGGTAAAATGAGAAAACCTGGCAATTGCCAGCACTGTTAGAGATGGTCAATCGAAACAAGCTCTTTTCTGTAATTGTACCCTGAACATTCAGTCTAGACTGAGTTTCTGACTTTTAAGTACCATATTAATATCTTTTTATTTGCCCGTGAGTTTATTTTTTATTATTATCTTGCTTGGCGGCTGTTCAGGTTGATTTTTAAAACATTTTTAAGTACTGTAGAGTCTGGATTATCCAACCTTCGGTTATCCAACATTGTGGATTATCCAACGTCACGGCTGCTGTGATTTCTTTAAATTCTCTGTGATTTCTTTAAATTTCCAGAGGACTGAACTGTTTATAATGTACATCACAGTGTTGATCAGGGATTTCTTTACATTTACTTTTACTGTTACTGCAATAAACTTCAATACATTTGCAATTCATAGTGATTTCAAGGCTTTTCTTGGACCTTCCGGATTATCCAACATTTTCAGTTATCCAACTATCAGCCGGTCCAGTTTATGTCGGATAATCAAGACTCTATGTGTTTGTTTATTGATCATAAGACACTTTTAATCCGAGAGTTATAAAGATAGGGTGTTTTTTTAAAAGGAGGGTCAGAAGAACTACAGTTCCCTGAATTCCATAGCACGGAGGACCCATAGCAGTTAAAGTAGGGTCACACAACAAACTACAGCTCCCAGAATCTAATAGTATGGGACCATAGTGGTTAAAGTGGGACCACAACAAACTACAGCTCCCAGAATCCCACAGTATGGCGCCATAGTGGTTAAAGTGGGACCACAACAAACTATAGTTGCCATAATTCCATAGCATGGAGGAACCATGGCAGTTAAGGTGGGGGTCACGCAACAAACTACAGCTCCCAGGACTCCATACCATGGAGCCATGACAAACTACAGCTCCCAGAACCCCACAGCATGGATCCATGACAAACTACAGCTCCCAGAACCCCACAGCATGGATCCATGACAAACTACAGCTCCCAGAACCCCACAGCACAGGGAGCCATGACAAACTAGAGATCCCAGAACCCCACAGCATGGAGCCAAAGCAGTTTAAAGCAGGGTCAGAACAAACTCCAACTCCCAGAATTCCATAGCTGCGAGCCAGACAACGAGTTAAAGCGGGATTAAAGTGGGTTTTCCTCTCTCCAGTGTGGAAGCAGCTCTTATTTCTGAAGGGACTGAGGTGAGGGAGGCCTAGTTTAGTTCCTTCAGGTTTTCCCTCCCTTTCCTGAGGAAGAGGCGGGCCTGAGAGAGAAAAAGGGAAGGCCCCACCACAGAAAGCCTCCTCCTCAGTGACTCCCTCACAACCATGCCCTAAGAAGAGTCCCGAGGCAGAGGCGGCCTGCTGGGCCTGGCTCCCCTGAGGCCTGGTCCTGGTGGTCCTGAGGAGGAGGAGGATGAGGGGCGTCGTCGGCGGCTCTGAGGGGGGCCTGGAGGGCGAGGAGGAGGAGGAGGCGGCCTCCAGCAGCTCCATGATCTCCGGGGCCGCCGCCGGCAGCAGCAGCAGCAGCCCCTACCAGCCCACCACCGAGCCCGTCCTCCTCAGCGGTGGCCAGACTCGGGGCCTCAGGGCCCGACTCCTCCGGGGCCTCAGCTGCGACGCCGCCGGGTACCTCCGCAGCCCTCAGGGGGCGCTCAAGCTCGCCCAGGCGGTGGGTAGGAAAATGGAGGAGGAGGAGGAAGGCCTCACACAGAGGGAGAGAGAGGGGCATGGGGGGTGGTGGTGGTGGTTGGGAGCCTCCTTTCCCTGAGAGAGAGGAACCTGGGTTGGGGGAGGTTTGAGAGAGAGAGAGTGTGGGCCTGAGGCTGAGAGAGTGTGACTCTGAGGCTGAGAGAGTGTGGCTCTGAGGGTGAGAGAGTATGACTCAGGCTGAGGGTGGCTCTGAGGGTGAGAGAAAGTGACTCTGAGGCTGAGAGAGAGTGACTCTGAGGGTGAATGTGGCTCTGAGGCTGAGAGAGAGTGATTCTGAGGCTAAGAGAGTTACTCTGAGGCTGGCAGAGTGTGGCTCTGAGGGTGACAGCGTGACTCTGAGGATGAGAGAGAATGACTGAGGCTGGGTGTGGCTCTGAGGGTGAGAGAAAGTGGCTCTGAGGCTGAGAGAGAGTGACTGATAGAGAATGACATGCTGAGGGTGCAAGAAAGTGACTCTGAGGCTGAGTGTGCTTCTGAGGGTGAGAGAGAGAGACTCAGGCTGAGTGTGACTGAGGTTGAGAGAGTGTGACTCTAAGAAAGAGAGGCTGAGTGGCTCTAAGGCTGAGAGAGAGTGACTCCTGAGGTGGAGTGTGACTCTTAGGAAAGAGTGGCTCTGAGGCTGAGAGAGTGTGACTGACGCTGACTGAGGTTGAATGTGATTCCGAGAGATTCTGAGAGAGAGTTATTTTAAGAAAAAGTGAGGCTTAGTGTGACTGAGGCTGAGAGAGAGTGAGGTGGGGTGTGACGCTTAAAGAGTGACTGAGGCTGAGAGAGTGTGACTCTGAGGTTGAGTGTGACTGAGGCTGAGTGTGACTCTAGGTTGAGAGAGTGTGATTGAGGCGGAGTGACTGAGGCTGAGAGAGTGTGACTCTGAGGGGCTAAGTGTCACACTGAGGCAAACACTTAAGATTTTTTCCTTTCTTATGCTCAGATGTAATCCTGCTGGGTAAAGATTTGACTTAGGGAGTGTAAGGGAGCAGTCAGATAGCAAGCGACATTTCTGCCTGTTTGTTGGAGTTTTATCTCGCTTTGCAAGGTCACCTATGTGACTGGTTGAAAAATAACCAGCGAAAAGGTAACCTGCTCTCTTCTGATTCCGTTTTTGTTGTCCCAAGGTGTGTTGGGTAGCTGTGGTTGCAGCATATGTTTCATTTTGACTCAACCGCTGGGAGCACTTCTGTCACTATTTTAGTCTATTGAATAGAGAGATGGATACAGAGTACGTCGGCTTCCGTGGCTTCCATGTTAAATTGTAGGAATGACAAGCTAAACAATGATAGCGAAATGAAGAATACCATAGATCCTTGTCTGTTGAAAGCCAGTTCCTGTATATAATAATTCTAGAAATTTTAGTCAAAAAATTGACCCCAATAACCTGAGTCAATTTATCCATGGGTTAATGTAAGTACCACACTCTTACAAAAAAGGAACCAGCCTCCGATGAAAGGCAAGAGCTTAATCTGTCTTGGAAGCACTGATTCCCTTCTATTTTCTCATTCATCCAGCCTTTAGTGTGAGTGCAAACAGTGTTGTCTGCTTGAATTTTGTAAGTTGTTTGGCATCGTTTCCCTGTGCTTCATTCTTTACATGCCCCTAAGTTATACCCTCAGCTTATCCACGTGGGTCATATCAAAAGCCATAATTCTGGCCCCGAAAATCTGTCCTTGATGAGGTAGACGTATGGTCGAGTATTGACGGTAGTTCATATATACAGTACTAAGCATGGTGTAGTGGTTTGATCATTGGACTATGGCTCTTGAAAGCTGGATTTGAATGTGTCTGAGCCATGAAAACCCACTTGGGCAAATCTGGGTGATGGGTCTGGGGTCTTGTAAAAAAACACACCAGTTAGATCTAATGAATCCATCCTTTGTCGATATGTGTGATGAGGTAAGTGGCTTTGCCCATGAAAGCTTTTCTTCCAGTAGACCAGGGAGAATAATACAGAATACGGTGGCCTATTTAATTAAAAGGAAGCCCCATGGTACTCAAAGGGGCATGCTTTCTGCATAGACTGGCAGCATTACAATTCTTGTCTCTTTTTCTGTTTACTTTGGAATAGGAACAGATGCAGCTAGAAGAATCAAGAGAGGTTTTATGCTTCAGTTGCTAAGATGGGAATTTAAACCTACGTAGCTACTGCCTATGAACAGTTCACAGTCGTCTTTAATTTACTTCATATTTATTTCCTTTGTATGCTGCCTTTCTCTTGGAAAGGGGCCCAAGGTGGCTCACCGATAACATCAGTTTAAAACTTTATAATTGAGATTTTAAAACAATTAAACATCTTAGAAACATGTGGTTTTTAATGGAAATGATCCCTCCCTCTACATTTGGGGGGAAAAAAAGATTGACTTGATTGCAGTTTGGGATGTTCACTGACACGTTTTAGGAAAGCAGCTTACGCAGTCAAAGATATACCCGTCATGTATGTAGAGAGATCTTGTAGCACCTTTGAGACTAACTGAAAGAAAGAAGTTGTCAGCATGAGCTTTTGTCTATTTCCTCAGCATCTTCCTCCTTCCAGAAGCATCTGAGGAAGTAGACTGAAGTCTACGAAAGCTCATGCTGCCAACCTCTTTCTTTCGGTTAGTCTCAAAGGTGCGACAAGAGCTTTCTGCATCTTAAACATTGTGACTTTGAAGCACTGGAACTGTGACATATGAAATGCTAAAAATTCAGACAGTGGAAACATTTTGCTTTTAAGGCATAATTTGAAACACATTTGTGTGGCTTTGTTTCAGCTGAGAGGCGAAGGTAATTTTTAAAATTCCTCTGAAAAAGCTCCTGAAGTGGTTCTGTTTTAATTGCAGCCAAGATCTAATGTTTGACTTGTCCATGAGTAGTCTGTGTGTTTATCTGTATCTCCCTCTATAGAATCTTACTTTGTTGAAGCATGTTGTGTTCTATAGATGGTGGCAGGGAGTGCCTGTTTTGAATTGTTAGCTACGGGTTATCTGGTTGAATGTACTATTGCCAATATAGTAAACATGTTGAAGTAATTTGCTGCAGAGGTTACTATTGCTCTGCCCTATTATTTGCATGCATGTGCACATGCAGGCTGCAAAGCAAGTCATTTCACGTGGCATGGTATTCTTCTACACAGTTTTAAGGACAATATTTAAGTTACAAATAAATTGACTCTTCCCGCCTTCTTCTTGACTTGATTTAAAAGTGAGCATTTCATGTGTTTAGGCCCTCTGTTCCCAAAGGGGACTTTTCCTGTTCAGAGTGGGATGCAATAGAGAAACAGACCCTGTACTCGTATTTGCATTAGGAGGTTTCTTATCTGTCCAGCAAATATGTTATCACAGATTGCATGAATAATTATCTATAAAGGAGCAGATCTTTAAGGGAGCCTTCTGTATGTTTATAACTTAGGGGTTTTTTTATTAAATGAACCCTACAGTTTTTCTATATGACTCAGTATTAAAGCCAAAAGTTGACATTGAGATGTTGTCAGTGTAAGACTGAAGTTCTTACTATGGACTGAGATTTGTGGCTTCTGCAGAATTTGATCCAAGACTGGATATTCGCTAGTATCATGTACGTTAGCTCTGGCAGTATTGTTTACACCTTTAATGAGGCATTCGAAAAGGATACTGCTGTGGCTCAATGCAGTGGAATTCTGGGAATGGTAGTTTGTTGTGGCACCTGAGCAAAGCTACAGTCCGAAATGGAGAGCACACTATATTGCAACATTTCATCATAGGTTGCTCTTAATATCTTGCATACAGATAGTGTCAGTCTTTATGTGCTCAAGGTGACCAGATGTCCTCCTTTTCCAGGACATGGTTTACATTTCAACGTTCTGTCCAGATGGAATTCCAAAATGTCCTCCATTTGGCATGCATTTTTATATTTACATGAGTGTTTTTAGCCTTTATTGTTCATGAATGTGCTACACTTTGCAGTGCTTTGCCCTCCTTTGCAGTTAGGACATATGCCAGGATGGCAGCGTTCACAGAGAGGAAGGTGTTACCATCTTCTGGGGAAAATGAGGTTTGAAGAAGTAACTTTGCCTTCTGGGAAAAGGAATCTTTGGGGAAGAGCCTTGGCACATAGCTTGCATAAACCCAAGGCTGGGGAACTGGAAGACCCAAAGGGAAAAAAGAGTGCAATACAATAACCTGGAAGAGGACAGGTTCTTGTTTGCCACCCAACGGCAAGGAATGTCATTTTGCTGAAGGGCCAATACAAAATCCAACCATGATTTACTCCAAAAACCATCACTTATTGAAGATTTGGAATAAGTAAATATCAAGTATCCAACTTCCGGTGCCTGAAGAGGAGAAGAATTTTAATGAGGAAATAATCAGGAGCACAGTGTAGCCTGGAAGGAACCCATTCGAAAAAGAATTTTAACAGTGCAAAGAAAAGCAGTCATAATCCCAAGAATCCAAAATCTGAACTCTGATGGACCCCCTGGATGCCATGCCTTAAAAGGCAAAAGAGTCTATACGTACTGCAAAAACTGAACCTTGGCTAGAAAAGATGCTGGCCGCAATATTAAAAATATGGCCAGTTTATCAAAATGTTTTGTAGTGTCGAGCTTGTTCTGCTGTTTCTAAAGCCAGTCCCACATTTACCTCAGGGGGGAAAAGCACTGTCTGTGGCTAAGGAACAGCAACAAATGATTTTCTCAAAAGTAAAACAAAAATGATATTCAGACCTCCTGGAGGTTTTACTTTCTACTATAAATCTCACAGAAGGGCATTATGTTTGAATTATGATTTCTGTAATCCCCTCCCCACCACATACACATACACTATTGCATGCCAATAGTACTACTTTTACAGTTTGAATAAGAGTGCTTTCTAATTTCAGTGGTCTCCTAAATATAATGTTCTAAGAGGAATTATTCTTCCATAACTATGTAACTAGTTCAATCAACAATACAACAAAAAATGACGTGTTGCAAAAAGGAAGCCTTGTTTCCATCCTAACGTTGTTGTTGTAAGCCTTCAAATTGTTTCCAATTTACGGTGACTTTGGTATAGATAACAGAAATCAAAAAGTGACTAACTTATTCATTACAGGGCCACATCTCTAGGTACAGAGAGAAAGAGAATGAAAATGTTTGCCATTCTGTCAAGAGGACTCTCAGATGCATGTTTGGTGCCCAGCAAAATAGTTTTTCAACCTTTTGCAGTAACTGTACCACATTTAAAAACAAACCAACTGTAGCTCAGATGTGACAGATTGGATTAAACAGTTTAAAATCACGTCTCTAGTTTTTAAAACAGTTTAAAATCACATCTCTAAAGCAAAAATATATAGCATCAAGGACAATTATTTTTAAAACTGTGTGGACTGAAAGGGGCAGGAAGCTCTCATTTTGTTTTCGCAAAAAGATGAGTCCATGTACAGCAAGCTACTTTTGAAATTCTGAGGTTTTAAAAGGGAGAGGCCTAAATTCTGATGTTAGTCAGGGACTAGAGAAGAGCAGTTAAATCTATGGGATTTATAGATATGTTGACTCACCATTCATCAATTGATTGAATGGGCCTAGTCTACTTGGGAGTAACTAACAGGATTACAGCCTTTGTTGGATATTTGAGGAAGCTTTTTGGACTTCTGTTCAGTGTGCTCAGGCTTTGTTGTTCTCAACTTGCTTGAAGTTATTAGCAATTACCATATATACTGAACTATATGTTGAGGGCAGGTTTTGGGGCCAACATTTTTGATTTTGATAAAACCCGTTGATAAGTCGAGAGTAAAACCTAGGGCCACATACCCAAGCATCTAAAGGATGACACAAAGGAAAACAATGCCAAAGAACTTACCAAAATTTCAGCAGGCATAATTGTTTATGCTCATCCTAAAAGCTGGATGGATGAGAGAAGAGAGTGGAGTCAGTGCTTCTAGGACAGATTATACTCTTGTCATTTCTCAGGGGGTAGTTCCTTTTTCAAAAAAAGAGTTAACGTACAGTATTAACATTGACCCGTGGATAAGTTGACTCTGGTTCTTGCGGTCAATTTTTTGACTAAATTTTCTAGACTTATACATTACACCACAAATTATGGGCAAGTCCCCCCAAAAGTGGATGAGCTCACATTATATTTTTTATTGTGGGAAAGAATTACACATGAAGGTGCTCTTTAAACCACTTCAAGAGTTATATCACACTAGCAGAACAAATTGCATGAACTTCTTTCTTGGGTTCCTTGTCTACATGGTGGCATCCTTCATGGGTACAATAATTTTTTAAAAAAGGACTTCAATGCTTAATGTATTTGGGCAGATCATCTGATGCAGACAGATGGGAAATGAATCAATTTTTTTGCTTTGACAAAAGATAGTTTTCTCTTGGAGAAACATTGCTGCCTTGAAAAGCCTGTTATTGAGACTATTTGTATTTGTGCCAGCTGTTTTAGCTGTGAGGAAACGCATCTACTTTACAAGGTATGAAACCTACTTTGAACTGGCCAAGCTAAATTAGAACAGTAAATCTAGATTTGAATGTGAGAGAGATTTTTAATACCTTTGAGGAAGTGTAAATGGAATGCTCCCCACATTTCAATGCTGTCAATGACTACTGGTTGCGCTCTGCTACTAGTTTTAAAAAATAAATTACGGTATGGTGACATTCTTACTGAAATATTGTGGACATTCTTAAGTAGGAAAAATGTTGACTATTCAGTGGTTTTCTGAAATCATGAGTTAGTATGACACTGAACCACACAATAAGTCTTTTTGTAGGTCCTTTCAGATAAACAGGAAGACTTTTTTTTTTTTTAAAGGAATCATAATGGAACCATTTTTAGTGCTTATGTTGCTCAATTTATCAAAGAATAAAACACAGCAAATTGAATAGGGGGAAGGTAGTGGTATTGGGCCTTACAAAGACTTCTGCTGAGGTTAAATATGTATTGCAGTAAATTCTCCTCATTTTTATTAAATGCCAAACAGTAGTACTTAGTATGGATGCTTTGCTGAAATATACCTGGTACAACAGCTACAGCTCATTTGCAGCTCACCCCTAAGCATGTTTACAAGTGAGTAAATCTTAATTTCCTGGGATTAAATATGAACAAGATTAGCCATAAGGACTATGAAGAAAGAGAGAGAGAGAGCCTGTATGTGCAGCAACATTGTTTTGCAGTGGGATGAAATATTGGAGCAAAACTTGGCTATAGTTCAGTATTTCATCTTGTTCAACTATAAAGGATCTTGAAAAACTAGATTCTTTTGAATAAATGAAGGGATTTGGAGAATCGAGGACAGAGTTTTGTACTCAGTGCCACATCATGCTGATCTTACTATAGCACCCATTTTTGCTTTTCCACCATAGTGAAACCTCTTCTAGCCCTAGAGTAGCTTGCCCTTCTGGTCTCTTCCAACTCCGTGATTACTTATGGTGACTGTAAAGTAAACCTTACCTTGACAAGATTTATTCAGAGAGGAGGTTGCCTTTGCCTTCCTCTGAGACAGAGAGAGTGTGACTTCCCCAGGATCACTCAGTGGATTTCAAAATATTTATTGGTAAATTCAGTTTACTAACCATTCTGAGTTTTAAAATACTTTTTAAAAATGATTGGAATGAAGATATAAAATATGTTTTCTTTGCAGAGTAGGATGTGTGACAGTACCACTACTATCTAATCAATTTACAGACCGTTCATATGTTTTCCTACTCACAAGCAAGTCCCAGGGTGTGCATCTACACTGTAGAAATAGTGCAGCTTGACACCATTTTAAGTGCTGTAGCTCCATCCTACAGAATCCTGGGATTGTCATTTTAGATCTTCTAGCCTTCTCTGTCAGGATGCTGTTGCCTTACAACACTACAAATCTCAGGATTCTGTAGTTGTAGCCACAACAGTTAAAGTGGTGTCAGTCTGCATTATTTCTACAGTGTAGATGCATCCCTAATGAGTTCAGAAGAACTTGTTCCCAAGTAAGTGGCCACAGGACTGAAGTGTCTAAATATGCTTTGGTATATCACACATGCAAGCATCTTGACTTCTTCATTTAAATCAAGAATCCTGCTTAAATTGTATTTTACATTCTTGACTGTCAAAATCCCAGTGAACATTTGAGGATAATTTCTGACTATTTTCAGAAAATTTCCAAACTATTTATGTTTTCTCATGTTCCCCTCCCTAGGTTTTGGCACTGATTTCCTTCATCTGCATAGAGACAATCATGGAATGTTCCCCTTGTGAAGGCCTATACTTCTTTGAATTTGTCAGCTGTAGTGCATCAGTAGTTACTGGAGTTCTGTTGCTTATGTTCTGTTTCAATCTCCATGCAAGAATACCACAGATCAACTGGAACATTACAGTAAGTTCTCATCCAAACCTTCACTTTATAAAAATAGCTGAATAAACATTTGAAGGTTAGATTTTAAACTCTGCTTGCTTCATGCAGAAACTTGAGACTTTACATAAATGCTCTTTGCACCAAAGAGAATATGTGTGCTGCTTTTTATTCAGTATGAAGCTCGCTGGTGTAATAAATGTTATGAAATATTGGATGTTAAAGTCTATAAAGCTGAAGTTGTGTTCAGAAACATTTTTTCCCGTGTAAGGCAGGATTTTAATCAATGTAAGTCTTTATTGTTCTCACTTGAGGAAAACATAGCCTGCAGTTTTCAGACTATGTTTTATATCAACACATGGTTTAAAAATTAAGTAGAAATTAAGTTAACCCTTAAGTCAATAAGCCACTGATATACACTGTTCTAAAAACAGGGCCTTATTTTGAAATTAATCTATTTCTTTAGCTTTTAAGAAGATGCCTGATATCTTTATTATTTGTTTCATACTTATGGTACATGTTAGTTTGTTACCTTTTATTACATATGGTCTTATACTTTTAATGCTAGTGTGAACAAGCAGTTGGCAGGGGAACTTTGTATTGTTTGGTGATCATCAGTAGTTGAAAAAGTTAAATTTTTGCATGTCAAAGAGAGATGAAGTCCTTTTTATGTCTCAGATTGCCACCTTTGCTATGAGAATCTGCAAAGAAACAAGAGTGGAAATTTCCATTCTCCTTTGGGCTTCTCAACAAATAGACTCAGCTCTGCAAGGATTTGTGCAAGTAGCATCAAGGAATGCAATGGACCTCTGAACAGATGTTCACAATGAGTTTGCATTCACTCATAGTACTTGCTTATTGTATTGCTGCAGGTAGACAATTATGTAATGTAATTGATACAGTTCCCTTTCTCCACTCCCAAGTCATTGGCTCAGTTAGATTTCATAGAATGAAGGACAGCTATTCCTGACAACCGTAAGATTCAGCAAATGTTTTGCTGTTATGTCTTAGCGTAGGAAAGTCTTATACTTTTCATTAGAAAATATTGAACACTTAACTCTTGTACTAACTGTTTTGACCTCTGCTTTTTAGCAGTGTGCTGTGCAAAACATAAAGTGTTCTTTGTTCCTGTCCATAGAACTTGCTGTTCAAGGAGAAATCCTGGAATGGATGGATGATAATCAAAAGGGATGCAAAGAAGCAGCAAGCATAGTGATAGCAGAGGGCTAACTGATACTGGAAGTCTACTTGAATACAAATGTCTCTCATTACTGTATTATACTCGACTATAATTTGACCTCATGTATAAGTTGAGGGCAGGTTTTGGGGCCAAAGTTATGGATTTTAATATGGCCCATTTCTAAGTTGGGAGTATTTAGGGGCATCTAACAAAGGATCTAAAGGACGAAGCAAAGGGAAACGATGTCAAGGAACTTAGAAAAGTCTAGCAGGCATAACTGTTTGTGCTTATCCTAAAGGATAGATGGATGAGAGAGTGGAGGAGCGACAATGCTTCCAGGTCAAATTACACACTTGCCTTTCACCAGAGGATGGTTCCTTTCTTAAATAATAGTTCAAGTTTAGTACTTGCGTTGACCCATGGATAAATCGACTCAGGTTTTTTGGGTCAATTTTTTGACGTTTTGAGACTTATACATGAGTATATACAGTATAAGAAACCATTTGAAAGATAGGGTATTCCAGAGAAGATAGCTGGTTCAGATATGTAGAGTAGAAGGTATAAAAACAGGAAAGAGAAAAGGGGTCTGCTCTTTGCTATAAGACAAAGTAAAACTGTTTCTCCTTGTAATACATTTATGACATAATTCCATATGTAGGAGATACATATATCAAACAGAATTCTGAAGTTGATCCAAGCTCCAGAGCTTGGAAATGTTACTTTTTTGGCGGAGGGGCTAAAACTCATAGTGAGTATGCTGGCTGAGGCATCCTGGGAGGTCTAGTCCAAAAAAAGTAACCTTTCATACTTTGGCCCCAAGAAAAAGTGTTTTGAAAAGCCATTTGTGATGGTGTGTCACACTGTCTCAAATTAGACGATTTTGTGGAAAGATAATGGAGCGATTGCAGCTATTGATTTATCTGTAAATAAAATTTCTTTCATATCCCTTTGTTCCATTTAGCCCTTTCTTCCTTGCTTCTTTTAAACAAGACTTCAAATGGTTTTGTGTGTAGAAATATAAGGATATTTTCAAGAGGAAATCTTATTATGATGTGCCGTTATATTCTGGCTTTGGCTAAATCTGCTTGGCTCTTGGCTTATGTCTAACATAAACACAAAACCCATAATTGCCAGCCATAAAAGAAAATCAGTGTGTTTATTCTGAGTTTTAAATTATATTTTGCAAACTGCAAGATCAGCTTAGCCTTTGTTCCTTCCCTCCACCATTTTTTGGCCTCCATCTTGTAATGAAAAGTTTTGGCATTTCACCTTCACTGTTCCTGAAAATTAAATGGAGATGCTTTGCTTTGAACTGAGATGTATTGTATTATATAAGTGCCCTGGTAGCAAAAACAAAAGTAATGTTCGGATTTATTTTCTACTAGTGTAATTAAATACTTTATTTTCAGACGTCAGGATTATATGAAATCATATAAAAGAAGTGGCTTCTTTCTAGACCCATAGCCTCCGTCAGCTGATATGTAGCATGAAGATTGAAAAGATTTTTTTTAACACTTATTAAGAAAGAAGAAGCCATTTGTTTACACATTTTGCCTGTTGGCTAAGAAGGGATTTTTTAAAATATATCTCTTACTTTAAATTCCAGTAGCCTTTTAGATTAAAACCTTGAGAAGGTATGCATGAGGAAGTCATGAGTAGCAACATATACATGTTTGAAAATAAAGACAGAAGAAAGAAGGGATATAAGGGAAGAAGGTGAAGAAGATGAAGCTATTGGCTGTGGCAAAGTCTTGTAACCAAGTGTAGAAGCTGATACTGTGTTTCCCCAAAAATAAGACAGTGTCTTATATTAATTTTTGCTCTCAAAGTTTGCAACATTACAAACCATGCCATTAACATATTGCTATGGGCATAACTACATTTCTGTGGAGTTTCAGATATAAAGGAGATTTGTTTGGAACTTTATTGACTTGCCAGTACAAAAATAATAATGTGAAACAAACATTCAAACTCACAATGTTCTACACATATATTTTCTGTAGCATGCACACACATAGTACATGCACACCATTGCCAACAAATTTGGTAATGCCTTTAGGAACACAAACTGTATTTCTTAACTTTAATTTCTGAGAATTCTAAAGTCACCACAACTCTCCTCTGTTGCGTGGAGAATGTGTGTGCATACATGTGAGTACAGAATCTGAACTTCTTACTCAAATAGACTCAATATATATTACAGATGTCTTATATTATATAATACGATAGATGCATATGGTAAGCACATGAGAAACCTTCTGGCTTCCAGTGAGCAAACAATCAAAAAGAAATCTATATATAGTCCATAGCTAGGTCGTATAACATTTTTGCGGCTAGAGGAACAAAGACTGGTTTAGGTTGAGCAGACATGTTGCCCAGAGGTTCATCATTTGGAATGGAAGAAGGTTGTTGTTTTTAAGTTGCAAAAAGCATTGCTGAAAAACTAGTAAATGGTATTTCTGTTCAAAATAGTGCAGAATTTATCTGTTAATGTGTTCTGTGTAGTTCTTTCTTCTGCGCACACAACTAATTGTGTGTAAACTGAAAATTCTTCTGCTTTATACACCTGGATGCCATTGGCATCATGAAATAACTTCTCTAACTCTGTTTTAATAGGATTTGGTCAATACTGGACTGTGCACTTTCTTCTTTTTCATTGCATCTGTAGTACTTGCAGCTCTAAACCATAAAAAAGGAGCAGAAATTGCAGCTGTGGTAAGACAATTTTCATTCTTTTGAAGGAAAGTCAAAGTGCATTTGTGTTCTTATCACTGGATGTTGTTTGTTTGTTTGTTGGTTTCTCATTAAGTAAAAGGGAGATAAGGACAATTCCTCTTTGCGATTGGTGAGCTGACCATGCACTCATTGTGCTTTGCCTATTGTTGCAACATGCTAAGCCAGCTAATATTTGACAGGTGTTGAATCATAGCATTGCAAGTGACGTAAGGGTATTAGTATATCAAAATCACCATATTTACCCACTTTCCATAGCTAGCTGCCCATCCATTGGCCTTGGTCATTCTTGAAAATATTCTGTTAATGTTAATGAGTTGGTGGTAATTATAGAATATTATTAATGGGATTTTCTTGGGAAACTGTTCATGTGTTGCCATTAAATAATATTAATTGTTTTAAGTACTGTACTCATAATCCAGTAAGCCGTTATCCAGTGAGCCTTCCTAGTGTAGTCTTACCTGACATCTGTTTATTGGACCTCATAACAATGCATGCTAATTTATGTATTACTATAATATTTTATGGTTTATTGATGTACAACACTGATATTTTTCAATACAAGTGATGTTGATATATTTGCAAATAGAGAAATAAAAATAAGCTAATTATATATATATATATATTTCTCTCTCTTTTCTTTGTAGATATTTGGTTTCATGGCAACTGCAGTCTATGCTGTGAATTTATTCTTAGCGGTTAAAAATTGGAGAATTAACAGCCGACAGCAAAACATGCGACAGACCAGTGACTATATACGTGCTCGGACAGAATCCAGAGAAGTAGATCATCGCCCAGAGATTCAACGTCTTGATGGGTGAAAATAACATGCGAAGTGTGATATCACTTAAGAAGGAAACAAAATAGAAGCCTGCAGACCTTTTAAAATAATAATGTTCACTTTTTTAAGAAATGAAGGAGGAGCATGTGGTAGCCAAGGGCACCAGCATGTACAATGATGGGGAGAGGGATTGAGAAGCAATTGAAATAAAGGCTCTGACTAAACACTGACCTTTTCAAATGAAGATACCTTTCCATAAAGGAGGAGGAAGAGGAGGAGGAGGAAGAGAAAGAGAAAGATACATTGCAATGAAGAACAGACCCAGAGAAAGAGAGACTTGGTATTCAATTTAAAGTTCTACCATCCAGTAGAAACATCAGAATTAAAACTGGCAAGTGGTTCTGCTTTTGATACAGATAGCTTCCAACAATAGATATAATGTATTGGTGAGACAGATAGCAATAACAAACCGGATACTTGGCTACCTAATTGCATATACTTCCCTAACAAGGTTTGTCAAATAAGTTTAGTTCTCACACTCCTATAGTTCTCTTACATACCTGCTACAAACAACTGTGTCAGACTTTTAGTTGAAGGATTATGTAATGTTAGCTAAATAATTTTAAAACTGCAAACAAAGCATAGAGTTCACTCCATTTGTAATCACAGCTAGGTATAAACTAAGATTTATTATTTGTATCCACTACTTTAATTTCTTTTTCTAATTTATAAGAAACTAATGCAGAGTTGGCACTGAGCCTCTCTGTTTAGCAAAACACATACAAAATGAAAAACATTTTCTCTTCAGTCTTTGGGAAGCTTCAGTGTGTTCAGGTTTAAGGAACATTTGCTTAGTATCAGAAACAGTACTGTACTGATTCTGAAATTGTAAAATTACCATGACAGTTTCAATTGTTTTCTGAAAATTTCAGTTGGCCAAATTAGTTTAATTTGTGTATCCAATTACACTGATTTGACTAATTTAGGCAAATAAATAATAACTTTTTTAGGCATGAAAGTGAAGTTGTGAACTGTTTGAATAATTGTCCACAGATGAAGACTTGTTTTGGCATGGACATGGACAGAGTAGTATTTATGTGGTCTATTTAGTTTACATACCGTTCCATATAACTCCAGTTTTACTTTATTTTCCCAGCAAGTTTTAATGGGGAAAATAATACACTTTGAGAATAGGAAATTTGGACCCAGTAATTGGGATCTCCTTTGCATCATGTTTCATTTGTCTTGCCTTAGGTCAACCACAAGATTATTATGTAAAGTCAGTTCGATTCGCTATCCATTTTCCTCAAAATGTCAGGAGTGTTTCCCAAGTGATAGTGGAGCACACCAGCCTTTGTGGAAAGTCAGAAGGTAGAATAGTGAATATTGGTTGAATGTCTCTAATTGTGGGATGTTTGGGAAATGTTTAGATGGGATTGGCAATACTGAATAGTTTTTGCATGATTTTGCTTCTTACTTACAATCAATTGTTGGAATTGGGGCCTCTAATGGTTGGAGGAAAATCTAGTCCTCAGCACAGATTTTGTGGAATAGGTCCTGCTATATTGAATCTTTGGCAACATGATAATGTATGTTAAAAAAAAAAAAAGAATTTGCATAACGTTTTGAAGAATTTACCTTCTCTTGGAACGTGGCATCCCATTACAACCTTCTAAGAGTTCCCCATCTCCCACCTGTATTGTAACAGTTAAACCGGTTCAGCAGCTCAGTGTCTTGACAGTTTAACTTCTACCATATCACCGCACCAAGTACAAATCAGAACATAGTCATACCTCAACATATACAAACATAAACCTCAACATAAACACAATATAAACACATGGCAGGTCCTATAGATTCTGATATTCTAGGCTAACGATGGCTGTGTCTCTCAATTCTACATTTACAATGGATTTTGTCATATTCATTGCTAGAGATACTAAAATCAAGATAATTTGTTGTTGTTGTTGTTGTTTTGAGGGTGTGTTTGTTTTATTGTTGCTTCTTAGGTGGGGGGAGGGATGCTGTGCTCAACTTTATCCAGCTTCCCTGCTGTCCTTGGAGCCTACAGAAGAACGCATGGCAGAGGATGGTGCTCATGTATGTAGAGAGATCTTGATGCTTTGCGCCTGGGCACTGGGAAGGGCGAAAAGACATGCCTTATTTTTGCTTTATTTTGCCTGTCTGTATAATCCAGTTATTTATGTAGAGTGGTACAGAATTTTGAAGACTTCATCTGTCTGAGAAGAATGGCTGAATGCCTTTGAACAGTTTGTGGTACCTGAATTGCTCTTACAGTTTAGACATCATCATCAAACCTTTCCCCTTTCCATATATTTAAATAAAAGCCAAATGGCAGAATAACTTTAAAATTCGATGTCAAATACAAAATAGAAATGATAAAACAGAAATTTGTGAGGAATATAAAAATGCAAGAAACTGCAGCACGATAAAATTCTTTACTATTAAAAATAATGCTTTTGATAATGTAGCTCTTATCTTAATAGCAGCCAAAGTAAATTTTGCCACCATCTCAATAATATATGGCAAACTATGTTTTTAGAAACAGTTTGGCACAGTAACTTTTATTCCTGTATTACTGGACTGTGTTTTCACAGGAGTATAAATAATTCCTTCCCCATGGTTTTCTTTAAAAAATGAAGCGGTTTGTATTTCAGTGCTAGCAGATTTTGTTTTGTAGCCAATTCTGAAAGCAAAAGAACCCAAAACGGCATTCAGAGTTAGGGTTGCTGCAGTTGTACAAATAATCTCAAAGTGAAAAACTTTGGCTTTTTTCTTTTTCTTTTTCTTTTGTCACCTGCCGATAATTTTATGGAATACCGAATATACTCAACTATAAGTTGACCTTATGTATATGTCGAGGGCAGGTTTTGGGACCAAAACTATGGATTTTGATATGACCCATTGATAAGTCAAGGGTAAAACTTAGAAGCATCTAACAAAGGATGTAAAGTACGAAGCAAAAGAAAGCAATGCCAAAGAACTTACATAATTCCAGCAGGCCTAATTGTTTGTGCTCATACTAAAGGCTAGATGGGTGAGAAAATAGAGGGGTTCAGTGCTTCCAAAGCAGATGACACTCTTGCCTTTCACCAGGGGATGGTTCCTTTTTAAAATGAAAACAGTACCTATATTGACCCATGGATAAATCGACTCAGGTTTTTTGGGTCCATTTTTTGACCTAAATTTCTTGACTTATACATGAGTATATACAGTACTTCTTTAGTAGCTTAATATATATGGATGGGGCAGCAGCGAAATACTTGTCTTGAAGGAAATATAATCTGTAGCTAGTTTTATCTGATTTTTTATTACGTGTGTCTCTTGCCTCTTACTCTGGAGTCTTATTAATATCCAAGGTTACTTTGAAACAAATGTCTGGAATTATACGATTTTAATGCTTCTGATGGGCCCGAAGCAGATGGGCAAAATAAAGCACCTTTGGGGTGTGGCATTCAAACAGTGCACAGCCCCGCAGCAGCCAGAAGCCACTCTGGGACTGGCTAACATGGCCGTCCTAGAAAGCAGCGTCAAAAAACTGCTCCTGCCATTTGGGACCGTGGCAGTGGCTGGCTTTGGGACCACGTTGCTGCGGTCCTGGAGCAATTGCGGCCAGAGCGGCCGTAGGTCACTCCATTTGGCCCATCTGCTTCACTCCTAAGATTCACAGATGCAACACAAAATCTGTAGATTTTTAAAATGAACCTTGAATGGAAGAGGATGTTCAAGTTTCCCCCCACTTTGCTTAGTCTGGCCTCTAAGTATGCCTTGACTGGATTGAGAAGGAGTGGCTTTTAATATGACAGGAATTACTGTGTTTTGCCTCATTTACTGTCATGGTTGATGACATCTACAGTAATTTCATTCTACTTTCTTTGGACTTGAAAGTCTTCTATGTTTTCTTCCCTTGTCTGTCTGAAGCCATGCATGAGACAGGAGTTGTAGCTCTGCCAACAAGTCATCCATTCATTTTAGTCTTCAGTTTTGTGGTCGTTTACCTCAACTCAGATAAGTGAGTTGCTTTTGAGTAGACATCCATTGTGAGTTATGGGGAAGCTCATCTCATATATGTCTTGTCTTTGTGGATTTTGATAGAATCCATGTTTCAACATTTTAATCAAACGAGACAAAGTCTGACATTTCTGTGGCCAGATCTCTCGTGACAATATTATTCCGGTTTTGGTTTTCATTTTTGTCAAGTTCTATCTTTGTCCTTTGTTTCTTTGTAGGCCATGAATGTACTTCCTTGTTGATGTCATGGATGCTTAAGGCACTCCTGGTCTGTTGTTGGTGCACCTTTGGGTGGAAAAAGACCCGCAGGTTGCATGGGGAAGTGCATGCCTTGATTTCTTACTGGTTTTATTGACTTTCTGGTATCTCCCATAGACTTACTCAACCTGGAATAAATGATGCACTTAAGTTGTCTTCTGTGGACACTTTTTCTCTTCTGCATTATCGTGGACAGAACCTATTTGTATATATTGAAGTTTATGTAACTGTTATAATACAGTAATGAAATGGTAAATTGTATATTTATTACTCATTGCATTGTCCCATATTGGATTTTTGAGGAGTTGGCACTTGTTATACTTCTTCATACGTGTTGTCAAATAAGACCCAGTTTTATCTAGGGTGCCTTTGTGTGTGTGTGTGTGTGTGTGTGTGTGTGGCATACCTATGTCTCAGTCAAATAAATATCCTCCACACTAGTACTGTTTTTATACATATAGGGTGTTTTTTTAAAAAAGAAATCTGTTAAAAATACCAGCCTTAATAGAATCCTCAGGACTCTATTTTTGAAGTAGAATTAGAGAGGTATACCACATTATACTCAACTATAAGTCAACTTCATTTACAAGTTGAGGGCAGGTTTTCGGGGCAAAATTATGGATTTTGATATGACCCATGGATAAGTAGAGAGTAAAACATAGGGGGGTGTAACAAAGGATCTAAAGTGTGAAGGAAAGGAAAACAATGTCAAAGAACATACAAAATTCCAGGAGGCACAACTGTTTGTGTTCACCCTAAAAGCTGGATGATTATATTCCTGCCTTTTACCAGGGGATGCTCGCTTTTTATAAGTAAGAGTTAAAGTACAGTACTTACATTGACCTGTGGATAAATCACCTCAGTTTTTTGGGTCAATTCTTTGACTAAAATTTCTAGGTATATACAGCAATTCCGTTGCCAGTGTTCTTAGCAGTAATTATAAGCCCTTAGATAAAGATCCTGCTGGATTTGTATAGAAAACAAAATAGGTTTCTTGGGTTCTTGGTGGGACGAAATTGAAACTGGCAGTCAGGGAGCAATGCCCACTTTCCAGGACTGCCTAGAAGGCACTACTTTGAAAGCAGTGGCAATATTGGATGCCTGGGTCTTTCTGCTTCCAATTAAAGCCGTTGCGAATATATGCTAAGGTTACATTTCTGTGCCTCTGATTTTTAAGGACCATCTCTAGGAGCTGGTGAAATTGAAAGTGAGGGTTCCAAGTATAATTTTTTCCTCTGGTTTTCTTCTGTTAACTGACACCGTAGTTTCCCAGAAGATGCGAAAGCACACAACTCATATCATATCATATATCATATCATATATAGGCTAGAATTGTGTTAGTTACTCCCAATGAGGGTAGTCCTATTGAACTAGTTGTTGAATGGTGAATTTCATTGGATGTGCGCTAATCCAAAACTAATTATGGGATTTATGCCTAAATTGCAAAGAGGCTATAAATAATAAAAATGTTAAGAATATGGAATTGAAAGCCGGCGTGGTGTAGTGGATTAGGGAGACCAGGGTTCGGATCCCTACTTGGACAGGGAAACCCATTGGGTAACATCATCATCATCATCATTAACCTTTATTTATATAGTGCTGTAAATTTACACAAGCGCTGTAACCTTGGGCAAGTCACACACTCTCAGCCTCAGAGGAAGGCAAGAGCAACTCCCTCCCCCTGAACAAAAACTTGCCAACCCTGTGATAAATTAGCCTTAGGGTCACCATGTCAACAAACAGAAGAAAAATCACCTTTTAATGAGAAATCATTGTATTGACAAAGAATTATACAAACCGATTGTACAAATGCAAAATGATAAACGCAACACAAATAGGGAGCCGAAAGATACTAAGAAAGTAGCAAACCCGGTGTCATAACAAGAAGTTTACATGAGTAATTTCAATAGGTTTTTAACAGGGAGATGAAAAATGTATTAAGAAGGAATTGGCAGAAGCTGAGTGTGGCAGCCTCCGGAATTTAGCTGCTCTTTTGGCTGTTAAGTTGTGTTTTGAAGCAACAGAGCATTAATTTTGTCTAAAGAACTAGAGTTACACATTCCAGAGCTTCTAAAATATCAAGAACCTATGGCTGTTCTGAGGAAGATAATATTGAAACAGGAGAGTATCCAGAAGCCTGTATCTACCAACTTCTTATTAATATAATTATCCCAGCTGTGTTCATTTATTACAGTTTCTCATATTGTCAGCTTCTTGATCCTGAAATTAATTTACTATGCTCAGTATCGGGGGCGGGGGGGGGGGGAGTCTTCTGTGGATGCTCAGCTTCCATTTCCCCAGTGTCAGCGCATATGCGTGGCTGTGTCACCATTAGGGACAACAGAACCTCAATGGCGGCACATGGCTGCACCATTAGGGACAGCTCCCATTGTCCCCAGTGGCTCCACATGCATGCAACCACACCACCATTAGGTACAATGGGACTTAATGGCAGCAAGGCCATGTGCATGCACTGCCACAGGACAATGGATGCTTTCCTTAATGATAGAACAGCTATGTGCACACACCGCCATTGGAGACAAGTACTGACTGTACTTTGTTTTTATGTTTTGATTCCATTGTGTTCATCATTTTTCACTTAAACAATCAGTTCATGTAATTCTTAGTTATTACTTATATAAAACGTTCTCCCTAATACACATTTTTTGCCATTCCACATTTACATTATTATTGTTATTTATATCCCTTTACTATATTTAGGGTTACTTATTTATTGTAGTTGTGTACTTCTTGCCATCTTTTGTGAGTTTTTCTCCACGTGCGTCCCTTTAGTGTGATTTTTGTCTCAATGTTGCACTCCAACAGGCTTGTTTCACAAACCAAACCTGTGACCACAAATGTTCTCTCAGTTAATCATGGGATGCCTGTTTTTTAAAAAGTTGCATTATGTGTTCTTCAGGTTAGCATTTGTTAGCCTCAAATCTCCTCCTTATTTATATTGCAAGTCAAAATTTGGATTGATGTATAATGTTCAAAATACAGTATATCTTGACATCAGAAAGTAGATAATGTCTTGCTTAATGCTCAGTCTAAATGACAAGGAGCTCAGAAATGCTCTTTCCCAATATAATACTATTTTAGTTGATCCAGAGTTAGTTTTTTTTTTAAACTGGCCAACTCTCGAGTCTTAGGAATACATCCAGTTTTCCTTTTTGGTAGAATCGATGTGCCCTCAATCATTCTGTCTAGATTTGCTGGGTAGTATAAAATATCTGAAATATCTATTCTGAGTAGACGAGAGGGCTAGAGAACCCAAAAATATGACCCCACAGTACTAAACATTCTTGGATGCAAGTTTTGTGGTTAGAGTCATGTGCTCTTACTTCCAAATAACTGTGGTTACAGTCATGTGCCTATAGCACATAACAAGCTCTGTCTGAATAAAAATTGAAATCTTGGGACTTAACTGTGATAATGCTTGGAAAGATTAGAATGTTACAATTGTAAAGTTTTTCCAGTTGCAGCCTGGGTTTACACTGGCGTTACCTTCAGTTAAACCGGCTCTCGACTGGGGCCTTTAGTATACAGTCTGACATGTAGATGGATCAGTTTAAATACCAGTTTACACTCCAGTTCTTAGCTTTGTTGGCTAAACTGGTATTACTTTCTGCATTCCAGAGTCTTCAGCGTTACAAAAACAGTGGGGTGAATTTTTCAGTCCCCTTTCCTGGAGATACTGTTGGCTGCACCAGGCCTGAAAATGCTATTTTAAAAGATTCATGGGCTGCTCATTTTGTGATACAGCCCACTGCTTCTCAAGCAGTTCTTTTCATCACTGTGCCAGTATTGGTACCATATTTGTGCCCATTAGTTACAGTTGGTTCATTCTGTTCTGGAAGCTTTCCAGGGAGCAGCAGCAGATGGCTTGGGGACCACCAATTTGGTGGCTTGTATACCACCAAATATACCTCAG
This sequence comes from Urosaurus nigricauda, assembly GCA_034509955.1. Taxonomy (NCBI): domain Eukaryota; kingdom Metazoa; phylum Chordata; class Lepidosauria; order Squamata; family Phrynosomatidae; genus Urosaurus; species Urosaurus nigricauda. The sequence goes on from JAOEGL010000013.1 coordinate 17,678,458, forward strand.
TTAACAAAACGGATGTATTCCTAGACGTTACTTTAACAAAAGATTTTGGACCAGAAATAACACAGAAAGAATAGGGATACGTTGCTACACGGCACACAGAAAAGCAGCAGTTCAACACATTTCAGCCATTTTTAACATTCAAAACTAACAATATGCATGTGTGAAATGAGACAACCACATCAGGTAACAAAAGCATTTTGAACCTTCTAGAGCTCACTTGAAGGCTTCTTCCGAAATTTATCTGGGGATAACTTTTCCTTTCACTAGACTCCATTTATGATTTTGATTTTGGTAGCCAGATTTATAGGTCTGTGCTTTTTCAACATGCTGGAGATAGCTGGCGAGTCAGACTTCCCTGCTTTCCCATATCCTCCCTGTTTTGTTGTTTGTGAATCCAAAGTAAGGGATTCTGGAGACCACTGCTGTTTACTTTGTCTGTTGTAAGCAGCCATACACAGCTACAACCGGAATAGCAAGGATAAAATCCCATTCTTGCCCAGTGCAGGCTTCATTGGATTGTTTACTATAGACATGTTGCTGCAACCAAGCACTGAAAGTCTCTTTCTCCTTCACCGTTACAGTGCCTATGCAGATAAAAGGAATCCATCCAGATAGAGAACTAAAGAAAAGGTAGGCTGGGCTGATATAAAAAGGCTTTGTAAAAATGAGGTTCTTTATCAGAAGCTTTGTTAACTGAGATGTGCCTATATGGATTTTCATGAAGACAGAAAACTGTCAATCCCACACATCATGAGTGTCTTACTTGTTTTGTTTTGAAAACCTGGCAACCCTAGTTATAATGTCTAGCACGTTGCATCTGATTTGTGCATTGCAGAAGTGGCATGGTGCAGAGTTATATATATTGTAACGGCTCATATGTTGTCCTAGGCTGCATCCACACTGTAGAAATAGCCTGTTTGACAATGCTTTAACTGTCCTGGCTCAGTGCTATGAAATGCTGGGAATTCCATAGCATTGACCAGGGCAGTTCAACTGGTGTGAAATCAGGTTATTTCAGCAATGTGAATGCAAACTTAGTTATATATGAGTAAGTTATTACTGACCATCAGGTCTGACCAGTGTAGATAATGGTATTTCAGCTCCCAATGATACTACACACCCATCTTGCATTGCACATGGGTTGGGAGGACTTGCAGCCAATGAAGTCTGCAGCAACTCATTTGCAAATCCAATTCCCCCCTTCCCCAATTTTGTATTTTCCCTGCTGCTTTAGAGGACTTCTCCTGACTTACTGGTTTAAGACTGAAATTTGAACACAGGAATGCTTTCCTGTGCAAAGGTACCCCTTGACTCCATTTTTTTTAGGAATCCTGTTTGTGCTGTGAATATCTTTTTTTCCTCCTTAACCATGCTGAACCTTTATGGAGGTAAGTTAAGAGTTGCATGCTATGCACTTCCTTTTTTATTTTTTAGTTTGCAATACAGTTACACATTGCTAAGCATTCAAAGATGAAGGATTGTAATGATTTTTACTTATTGTAATACTGAAGGCAATCACTAAATTGCTGCTTGAACATGTCTGTATTTAAATTGATACTTATGTGGTGTACTTTTATCCGTTTTGCTTTGTATATTAGCACAATCGGGAGAGGAGAGTTCACAGGTTAATACGGCTATTCTTTTGATCAATTTTGATGTTTCCTGTGCTTTTTGATACACTAAGAAATTGAACTCTACAAAATTCTCATGGTACATGTCTGTTTTTCATAGTGTTTTTAAAAATCTGTATTTTTGTATGTAAGGAAAATCATAGGTTTTTCTGAACACTAATCTTGTATGGAAATCATTGTAAAGGTTTAGCTTAATAAATGGATAGGAGTAAAACAAATTGTCTAGTTTTGACTTGGTATATGCGTTATGACAGATAATTTTTCTCTACCTCTTAATGATTTGTAGTGTTTCTTCTAGTATGGTTCAGGATTTTCACCATACAAGATAGTGACCAATAAAACAGAACAATCTTCATTGCTTCATTTATGCCTATTGCTTCATTTTTGAAATTCAGGAGAATGCAACAGTCCTTAACAAGAGAAATGATAATTCTTCAAAATTTTAAATTGCATTGAATGCTACGCTCAGAACAAGGTACTGTACATATCTTCCCATTTCACTCTTCTGTGATGGTTCCTGTGATGGCATTAATAAAACCATGGATATTTTGGGTCCAAGTGTTTGTAGTTTTTGGCCCTGTGTAAATTTCCTGCACACAGCTAAGCTTTTTAATCCAGCACATGCCTTAGCACACCAGTGACTTCATTAAAGTATATAAACATCACCATTTTTATAGCAAAATGTGGTTAAACAACTGCAGAGACCATTCAAAGGGCAAAGAAAACTGTCCCTGTCTCTGGATTGGCTTTGGAAAAGGAGGCATTTAACCCTTATCCACATGGATTAAGAAGGTGCACAGAGTAACTTCAGGGGTATTTCTTGATCCCATGAGATTTTCAGTATATTTCAGGGAAAAAAATGTTTTTTCCCTTATGACTGCAGGAGTGTTGTGAGAATTGTTTAGCATCCCCCATAATATCCAAACAGAGCCAGAAAATCAATTTCACATGAGGCAGACATTTGTTTTTTTGGTAGTTGACAAGCCACCTTTCAACATGATGTTTATGTTGAAAAAATATTACCAATGGTATATCCAACTGAGCAGGGGGGATCCTGTGTTGTGAACTCTGCAGATTAGGAAATGGACAGAAATCCTAAAGGAAAATAGCTCTTTATAAACCTAACATTAATGGTTTCGTGAGGTGATTTTCTACCCCATTAACAAAATAGTCCCTGCTGAGAGAAATAGCCCCCATTGAAGTGCTATTCTTTGTTGACAGCCAAGTGACAACCAGAATATATCACTTTGATGTTGCAGGCAAATATCCCACATATGATGCACCATCAGTTTTCTTTTCAGCTGTCTTACTGCAGAAGTAATAGAGGTGGAAAGTTAAACAAATCTGAAGTAAAAGTTACTCATTTAATTTCATTATCAAAGGAGTTTATTCCAGTATGGTTCATAAATGCATATGTTAAAATTTCCAACTGAAGGCACATAGGTTAGAATAATATAAAATCACATTCAAAGTCTTTAAAAAGAGGCAGTGATATAAAACACTCATTGGAGTTTCCAAAAGGCTTGTGCCTTTGCGTGTGGCGTGACTTCCAGTTGCCCAGCTGAGAAACCAGTCTTCGGGGCATTTTGTAAAACCGCATTGTTCAAGCCAAGTCATTCTTGAAAAGCACCTTCACGTACTGCTAGAAACCTGCTAGCAGTAATCACAGAAATAGGGGTTTTTGCTTTAATGGCTTCTAAACTAATTTCAGACACTATGGATCAGCATATATGGCAAATATGTATAAGAATATATTGGCTGAGAGCCACTCCTCTACAGGTGCAACTACCTTCTCTGCTGCCAGGCCATCCTTCCCATAGCCATTCAGTTATGGGGATGACTTGGGGCAGCCAGGCAGTGTCTGGCTGTGTTTCAGCATCTGAATGCATGGAGAGAACAGTCCTCCCAGGAGTTCCAGACAGATGTTTTCTTCATAAATCTAATTGTAGAACCACAGCCCAATGCAGCCCCACTCCCTTGACCACAAAATGGCCATCGGAGGCAGCCCAACGGCAGAGAAGTAGGTTACACCAGCAAGGGTCCCTGCAATTGGAGGCACAACCTTCCACAATTACCACAGAAAGACGTGCTGCCACAGTGTGACATTATGCCTGTGTATGTCCCAAAGGCACACAACGTCACTAACAGGATTCCAGACATTAAGTCACAGTTTCCTTTCACAGATTAACCTTTACATAGTTGGCTTAAAAAATATGAAAAAGATTCCCTATGCAATTCTAGTCAGAAGGCACCTTAGAGGTAATCTAAATAGCCGCAGCACCTTACCCTAACAATTTGCCATCCAATTGATGTGAAGAAGAAACTGCTACTACCTGAAGCAGTCTGTTCCATTGGCAAAACCTTAGTTCCATGTCTTCAAATTGTCTGTCAACTTATAATGACTTCATAGTGGCTTTTAGACCATGAATACTCACTGCTACTATTTCTTGGCAGCTCAATCCAACCAGGCCAGATTAGCTACCAAGATCAGGCAGGATATGGTGCTTTCAGGGTATTTAGGTATCTATCAACACTTCTTACTGCTATGAATTTTGAGGGGAGATAGTTGTGTTGATCTGCTACAACAACAACAAAGCATTTGATGACACCTTTGTTGTTGCATGCCTTCAAGTCATTTCTGATTTTCAGTGACCCTATCATAGGGTTTTCTTGGCAAGATTTAGTCAGAGGTTTTACACACTGATAAATATTGGCCTAAATCTGTTTGTTAGTCCTGACTACAGTAGACCCATTGAATCAATGTAATCTACCTACACATGGATTTATAATTCAGCAATTGTTTGGATGGGTCTTTTCTTGTTGGGACTAACCAACAGCATTTAGGTTCCTTGTGAACATAATAAATGTGTACATATGCATGAGGAATAAAATATAAGAAAAACAAAGGAATTTTAAATGTCTTGAAATCTCCTTAAAATGACTAGAGATTATATAATACATTCATGAGTGTTTAAAAGGCACTTAAAATACTGGAGGCACAGCCACATCAATACTCTCTCTAAATTGGCAACTGTAAGGCTACTTGTAATAATGGCTGCTCTTTACTAATACCAACAACAAGACTGCAAAACTCAAAACACACTGTAGATCTCATAATGATGGACTTTTAACTCCTCTTTCTTTGGAGATTTTTTTTTACATTACAATTATTTTTGTAGGTTTTAGGCTGAACTATGGATGCTTTCGCTGGAGATCTTGCACTGAGCAGGGGGTTGGACTCAATGGCCCATGAGGTCTTCTCCAGCTCTATGATTCAACTTAGGCTTTTGTGGACTCCAGCTCACTATCAGATGCATCACATAATGTGTTCTGGAGTTCAAAGAACCCTAAGCTCATGGGAAAGAGGGAAAGGCACAGTAGGTTTGGTCCCTAGAGCTTGCCCATTCTTAATCTAGAAGAAAATCACACCTCAGTTTAGCCCCTTTATATTTTCTTTCATTGGAAGCCATGGTCCGAGGCTCGAATTACCTGAGCAAGGCTCTCGAAGACCAGAACTCTTGGAGGTCTCTCATTCATAGGGTAATCGTAAGTTGAAGTTGTCTTGAACTAACTGGGTGGAAGTGGAGGAAGCTAATAAGCAAAGGGATTGCAGCAAGCATGAGTGAGTTTCATCTCTGTTGCAGTCCTGAGATAAATTCCTTCCTAAACATTTGGAGTATGATTTCCCCACAATACAAGTACCTTAGATCAATCAAGAGTTCTGTGCCAAAATGGTAGGTAAGGGTCACTATCTTTCCAGAAACAATCATTATCCTTTACCTGTAACGTACAGCTCTTCTTGTATATAATGAATCTGTTTGTAAAAGGGTCAGCTTTAAAATTGGTTTGTCTACATGGTACACTTTGATATAGAATAAGGAAAAAGAGATTCAAGAGTGGGTCAAAGTATCCCAGAAGTCTTTGGTACTGGTTTGGCAATGTTCTGTACAATCTTGCATAGAGGGAAGTATTCACATACAGATTCCAAAGGCTAAAATGAAAGTTTGGGTCCCTTGGTCTCTCCATAACAGTTTTGCAATCAATCAAGGCATTGTGCTTCAGTCTGAATCTGAATCATCATCTGAAAAGAAAGAAGACATTAATTTACAAACCAAAGCCTAGACTGAGGCTTGTAAAAATTGTGTGGTGTTTTGGGGTGAAAATGAGGAGAACAAGCTAGGGACAGCTCCATCATGCCTTGGCTCCAGCAGCTGGTGACAGCCACTTCTCCCAAACCAAGTGCCACTGCTGTTGCCTTTGAGATAGAAAAGAGCAACCAGCATCTGCTGGACTTAATCCTTTCCCTGACCGACATCCCCTTTTACTTGTGAGTCCTGTCTTTTTTTAATTGTAATCTTGAGGGCAGGGAACTGTAAGCCTGGTAGCCTTTTGGTTGGAAGGTGCATTATAAATGCTCTAAAGAAAATAAATAAGTTTCAGAACTCATGCTCACTATGAAAGTTTGTAGTTCAAAGAATCAACTTCCAAGCTCTGCCACAAATGAATACCAGGTGCATTTGGCCTCAGTTTTTCATCAAGCACAAATGACCGAGCTGTGGCTGCCCTGGAACATTGCTTGGGCACAGTGATAGACTGGATGAGAGCAAAGCAAGTGAGACTCAACTCCAAAAAGATGCAGTTACTGCAAGCTAGTGGTTTATCCACCTAAGCAATCTCTCCTAGATGAAATCATACTTTCATAAAAGCAGGGGTGGGCAATCTGTGGCCCTTCAAATATTACAGATTATTAACCCCCCCCCCCCACACACACACACAGAGGCAATGACAGCTGCTAGGAGATGCAGTCCAGCACTTGGAGCACCAGCGTTCAGCATGACCCAAATGATTGGGTTTGCAGTATAGGTGCTTATGGATTCGGCAGGAGCAAAGAAACTCTGACCCCAGATTAAAAATTACAATCCCTATAATCCTTTAACATTCGGCGGACGCTTTTACAAGTTGATGTCCAAAACAGATCAAGGGCCAAGGATTTCCTACCCTTGTATTGGTGGCTGAAGTGACTCTTACAGATTGAAGCATCTTTTAGCAGTATTGGCTGATAAGCAAGCTGAACCTTATCAGCTTGGCCACAAATACTCATGCTCTGATTGTCTCACGTTTAGACACTTGCAATGCACTGCATGTGGGGCTGTCTTTCAACCAGTTTGGAACTGAGGTCAGCCCAGAATAGGGCTATATAATTACTACCTGGAACTGGACATTTTGTGTTGTGCCAGGGCACAGAAGCTCCCATTTCTAGGATCAGTAGGACACCATGGGCTTCAGTACAAAGAGCCCTCAGTCAGAGTCTGCATTTGCACCAAAAGCCATTATCTAACCAGGTTAACAATGCCCTGACCAACACGTCATGCAGATTTATGCAGGGAAATGCAAACTACACAGTGTTCCTCTTTCTTGCTGTCTTTCCTCACCACCCACTTCCCAAGCTCTTTAAAATTAGAATTAGAAATTTATCACAAATGGCCCCCACAGAACACCCACGTTGGAATAAATTATTGCTAAGGCAGAAGATGAAGTTTCATCACTTTCTCAATTCACAGTGGCAAAACCCAAGAGGATTGTTGTCTCATCCACTACAAACAAAGGCTGCACATGGGTGTGGGTCAATGTATCTGTAGCTTTTACAACAAGGCTAATCTGGTTTTTACCTACCTTCCGATTTACCTGGCTCAGGGGCATCTGAAGAATCACCTTGTTTGAGATAAGTTGTCAGGTCATTGAAGGTAAGGTAAACGTAAACACAATAGACGATTGTGGCAATAAAGCCAAATACCTAAAGAACAAAAAGATGGATAGATGGAAGACAATAAATCTAAGTTCAAGAAAAACTGTCTTTGGTTTAATACGAGGAAGGAGGAACATCCCATCAGGGATATAGCCTTTGAACATCAGGGCCATTTTTGTGCCCTCCTGGAGGGTGTCTTTAAATGGCTCCAAAATGCCCTCTGTGGAGGAGATTTACACCATATTTGGAGCCCACCTTGGGCCAATTTTGGCCCTTTTTTTGAAACAAAGTGACTTCTGTTCACTTTATGCTGTTTAAAAAAGCCCTGTTCATGGTCTAAAATAGTCCAGGAACCCCCCCTCTCCCTCCGCAAACATGATGAAATTTGGAACCAGTCTGAAAAGGTTAACTTACTCCTGCAGCTTTGGATGCAGTGTCAGAATATTTCGAGACTGCAGCAATGGATATGGCAAAATAGATAATTGCAGCAATGATACCACATAAGAAATCCTGCAAGATAGAATATTGGAAGTTAGGAAGGAAGCAGCATAAAATGATAAATTCACACACTAAGTGTAAGAATCTAGGAGTCATGCTGGATCAGCTCACAGGCTTAGCAAGTCCAACTCCCCCACATTTCCTTGTTAACCATCCCCAAGAATGCTGGCAGCAAATCTCACCACTAATGCATCACAGCACATCCCATCATCCTATATTAAAATAACATAAGCACACAGGCTCTCTAGCAGCTTTAAAAGGAAATCTGAGAGTCTCCAATCCTGACATCCTGTCAGGTTCTGAGCAAGGTAACAGAAGGCCCTAAATGGCGATGTGCACTTGCATCAAAACATGCACTGAGGCCCAAATAAACATCACCCTGGGCAAATGTGCAGCCACATGGGACATGTGCAAGGAAACCAGCAGAAGGACTCTTTTCACCAAACTGGGCTCATGGGTGTTTTCTAATAGCCTCTTCTTAGCCCTCGGGTGCCTCTATACCCCTGAGCAAAGAGTCCCCAACCATCAGTGCCTCTCTTTTCTTCATGCTTTGGTTGGTTGTTACCTTGACTCCTTCCTTGGCTTGCAAAATATCTTGTTGCTGTTTTTTTCTCTGAGCACTGCTTTGTTGGGAGTGGTTCTCAACTCCATTCATATGGTCAGCTTCTGACAGTGAATTGGCGGAGATCGCTGTGGCAGCAGAGCCAAGGCTTCCTTCTCCTTTGCCACTGCCACCTCTTCTGGTACTGCCAGCAGTTTGTCCATCACCGCTGCCTCCTGGCCACCACCTCCGCCACCACTCTGGGTTGCCTCCTTCTGATGTCAGCCATAGCCCACACCAACAATATTTTTTTCTAATACTTTAAGGGTAGCTGGTTCTTTGCGTCATGCCACCTTTTTGCATCCAAGGTGCCCCCTGCCTCTCACTATGGCTGCTTCTGCCTCCAGCTTTGTGGTTATTTCCCTCCCCTTGGTCCCTTCTCTCCAGAGTTGCACTGCTTCTTGGTTTTTCCTTGAAACATTTTTCCATGGCAGCTCCATTGTTCCCTTGAAGCTTATCAGCATCAATCCAATTGCTCCAGGGCTGCTTCAGTATTGCCTCTGAGTTAGGCAGGGACTTGCGCTCCCTGATAGTTGCCGTTGCCACACCGTATCTGCACTGGCCCTGTTACTTTTAGGAGGGTTTTTTTGTGGATGTGAAGAGAGTCCAGGGGCAAGAGGAAAAGCTGATGGCCCTGACTGTCGATTGTGCAAATTAGTCACCAATCTTCCACTGCCCTTGCCGTGCTCCCCAGCTCTGAATTCTCTCTCTTCGCCTCTCCACGCTCCTTACAACCTCGCTGCAACTCTGAGAACTACATCTTCCCTCATTGCAAATTTATGCTTCAACTCAAGGCCAATGATTTCCCAGAGAAAGGCTGGAAAGCCTACCAGTGATGTAGATAGCTCTCCAAATATCTTTAAACTTATCTTTCCAAATCCTCTCAGTTTCTGCCCAGTGCAGTCCGGCTACAGTAAGTCTTCTTAGTGTCCTGGAAAAGTTACTTTTTAAGACTATTAGTCCAAGTAGCTGTGTTGAGCAGGGGGAGCTGAGGTCTAAAAAGTAATTTTCCCAAGCTCTGGCTGAAAGATTTTCTCAAGTGTGTGAGATTCTGTCTAGGCTTGCTTGTTAAGACATGTAATATTAGTGTAACTCCCACTTCTGGCATCCCCCCCAGGCTCCTTTTAGATATGCTACAAAATTCAGGAAGAAAAGTGAACTGTTTTTAATGTATTTGGGAGCAACCAAGTCTCACATGTTTCTGATGGGAATGACTAGCACAGCAGTGATGAGTGATAATTACATATCTATCTGTTTATGCCATTACATCCTTCAGTACTCAGCAAAATTAGAGGGCTGATGGGAAATAATGAACTATAAGGGCGGAACTAAACTCAGTACAGTTTTGTATTCCTTTTCTTCTTTTTTCATTCTTCCAAGCTTCCTTTGCCAAATAGGTTATTTATTTGGGAATGCAGCTGCATCTAGTGGTCAGTTGGAGGAACAACCAGTAGGCTTTTAAACCAAGGACCTTTCACACTACACAGTTATAATGCAATATTCCACTTCGTCTTCCAGGGCAATGTCCTATGGAGTCCTGGGGTATGTAGTTTTTCAGGCATTAGTGCACCCTTTCAACTCCAAATCCCAGGATTCTACAAGACTGCTTCCCTCCCCCCCCCCGCCCCCAAAAAAGCAAACCTTGATTTTGCCATTTTATATAAGGGGCATCATTTTACTATGTCATAATGTATAATGAGATTTGAGCATCCACATATTTTGGTGTGTGTGAGGGGTCCTTGCACCAAACTTCAACAGATACGGTCTTCACTGTACTAAAATGGTCAGGAAACTGAGAATGTCTGTCAATTGGCAAAGCAGGCCCTGAAAAGAAACTCAGCTTCCCTTCGGCCCTTAGTATAAACTTTTCTTGGAAATGATGGGTACTCCCATCATTAAACACACCTCCCTTTCCTCCTTTAGTTCTAAACGGAGAGAGACAGGTAGATTATTTATTTGTTAAATTTATATCCCACCTTTTTCCCAACAAGGAATCCAAAGCATATGAAAAGACACTGGGAAACCCTAACATACACACACACTTTCAAAGCCTCTGCTTGGCTGACTTACCGCCAAAACCCAGTAGATTGCTTTGAACTTCTCATTCAGCTTCAAGGAATATGCAAAGAAAAAGCAGAGGGCCAATAGAAAGGTTAACAAGGGGACCATCAAGAAAGCTGCAGCGGATGAGGCAATGTAACAGATGAAGATGATAAAGGACAGCACCTGTGCAAGACAAAGAACACTGCCAGTTAGCTATAAAGACAGAGCACAGCGAGTTGGACTATAGTTCAGTTTTGGTTACATTTCTGACCTGCCTTTCTTGCAACAAGCCTAAGGTAGTGTTTAAGTAGAGAGTAGGCACATTAAACAAAGTGGAACATCCTTGTGAGTAAACCTTCACAGGACTGTGCTGAAAGAAAGACAATTGGAAGCAAAAGGGCTGGTTTGCTTTTAATTCTGTTTGATTGTTCCAAAGAAGGAAACTTTGGAGAGGAAAGAAAACTGCGCTTTTTAAAATTCAGGAAATCTTTCAAAGCAACCAATGCAAATCTGCTAATGCTTCCTTCCGCGAAACAAGAGCTGTAGCATGTCTTGTTTATTTGGAAATAGTTATGCAATGCACTTTATTTAGAATCTGGAAGCAATTTCTCTTCTGCAAAAAACTAGAAACAGCAGACTAACGTCTGCGAGGTTGCGAGTGAGCTTAAATTCATTGTCAAAGTGTGTTAGATGTGCTAAGAATGGAAAATGCATGCCTGGTCTTTGCATTTCCCTGCCTGGTGTAGTGTTATGGTTTGAGTTTGGGCTACGATTCTGGAGACCAGGGTTCAATTTCTCACTTGGCCAAGGAATCCACCGGATAACCTTGATAAGTCACATTCTCTCAGTCTCAAAGGAAGGCAAAGGCAAAGCCCCTCTGAAAAAAATCTTGCCAAGAAAACCTCATAATAGATTCATCTTACAGTCACTGGAAACTGGCACACAAAGGAAGGAAATAATCCACTTTGTTATCTCCCAAGAAATGCATCTTGCCTTGGATCTTTATACACTCCTGAAGCTCGTGTGAACAATGACTTGATATTCCAGAAAAAAAGGGCACAAATAAACTTGAATCAATAGGGAAAGTGCATCAAAATATGTACGTGAAGAAAATGTGGGTTTCTGAAATATAAGAGCTTTTCAAGCATTTCTTGGTGTGTGGTAAAGGATCTGTCGATGGGAGAAAATGTGAAATCTTTTCCAGTGAGACACATCATCTCATGATGTCTCCAAATACAATGGATTTGGTTTCGTAATCTTTTCTTCTAGGGAGAAGTCAGGTTTGATTTACTCACATCGTTGTGTGCCTTCAAGTCATTTTTGACTTATGGCAACCCTAAGGCAGACCTATCACGGGGGTTTCTTGACGAGGGTTTCTTCGGAGAAGGTTTGCGGCTGCCATCCTCCAGAGGCTGAGAGGGTGTGACTTAGAATCCTAGAATCACAGAGTTGGAAAAGACCCCAAGGGCCCCGAACTCCCAATCAAAGCATCCCTGACAGATGGCCATCCAGCCTCTGTTTAAAGACCTCCAAAGAAGGAGACTCCACCAGTTTCCAAGGGAGTGTCTTCCACTGTCAAAACAGCTCTTATTGTCAGGAGGTTCCTTCTAATGTTGAGGTGGAATCTCTTTTCCTGCAGCTTGCATCCATTGTTCCGAGTCCTGTTCTCTGGAGCAGCAGAAAACAAGCTTGCTCCCTCCTCAATGTGACATCCCTTTAAATATTTGAACAGGGCTATCATATCACCTCTTAACCTTCTCTTCTCCAGGCTAAACATCCCTAGTTCTCTAAGGCGGTCCTCATAAGGCATGGTTTCCCGACCCTTCAGCCTTTTTGTTGCCCTTCTTTGGACCCGCTCCAGTTTCTCTGCATCCTTTTTAAATTGTGGTGCCCAGAACTGGACACAGTATTCTAGGCGGGACCTGACCAAAGCAGAATAGAGCGGCACTATTACTTCTCTTGATCGAGACACTATACTCTTATTGATGCAGCCCAAAATCGCATTGGCCTTTTCAGCTGCAGCATCGCACTGTTGGCTCATGTTCAACTTGTGGACTCCGAGATCCCTTTCACACGGAGTCTCCTTAAGCCAGGTCCAAGTTCTAGTCTCAATACTCCAACCATTACACCACTTTGGCTCTTGTTCAGAGCTACTATACTATCCACCAACTCCCACTTAGGGAACCAGAAGTGCAACATCACAACCCTGGAAAGGTGTGTTTCAAAAGGGCTCCTTTCCAGATGGTTCCTTGGGACATTAGTTTCAAGGCGCTGAAGATGGTGCACATCAACAGGGTGGCCAGACCGTCCTCCTTTCCCCAGACGTGTCCTACATTTCAACCGCCTATCCAGGAGGAAGGAGTCCCAAAGGCCCTCCCTTTTGACCAGGACTAAGAATCATTAATTTAATTAATTTATATTTCTATGGCTGTATCCACACTGAAAAAATAACCCAATTTGGCAACACTTTAATTTGTTTGGCTCAAGGCTATGGGATTCTGGGAGTTGTTGTGGGGTCCAGTCCTGGCTCAATGCTATGGAATTCTGGGAGTTGTTGTGGGGTCTAGTCCTGGCTCAAGGCTATGGAATTCTGGGAGTTGTTATGGGGTCCAGTCCTGGCTGAAGGCTATGGAATTCTGGGAGTTGGAGTATGTTGTGGGGTCCAGTCCTGGCTCAAGGGCAGGCTATGGAATTCTGGGAGTGGACTCCCAGAATTCCATAGCCTTGAGCCAGACAAAGAGTTAAAGCGGTCTCAAACCGGGTTATCTCTCCAGTGTGGATGCAGCAGCCTTAGTTTCTCCTTTGCTCTTCTCTCCATTCCTGGCAGGTCCTCCCTGGGACTGGGTCCTGCTTCCCAATCCCTGCCGTCCCTCTCCCTTTTCTTACCGCCTGAGCCAGGAGGAGGCGCCCCTTTCTGGAGCCCAGGAGGAACTCCCGCAGAGGGACCAGGAGCAGCCCCGGCCCGGCACCCGAAGCAGCAGAAGCAGCCCCAGCCCCAGCCCCAGCCCCAGGAGGAGGAGGCCCTTCTTCTTCTTCTTCTTCTTCTTCTTCATCGCGGGGCTCCATCCTCCTTCTCTTCGCTGGGAAGGAAGAAGAAGAAGAGGAGGCTCCCACGCTGGCTCTCTCTCTGACTCTCTTTCTTCCTGGGAGGAGGAGGGAAGCGGAAACTGGGAGGAAAGGGAAGGAAGGAAAGAAAGAGAGAGAGAAAGGGGCTGGGCAGCCTTGGCTCCGGCTCGGCTGCTCCTTCTGCCTTGATGCCTTTAGAGGAGGAGGAAGGAGGAGGAAAGGAGGAGGAAGTAGAGAGAAGGAAGAGAGAAGTAAAAGAGGAGGCAGAGGAGGAGGAAGGAGAAGAGGCAGAGGGAGAAGAAGCACAAGAGGAGAAGAAAAGGGGAGGAAGAGGATGGAGAGCAAGAAGTGTAAGGGAGGAGGAGGAGGAAGGAAAAGGAGGAAGAAGAAGACAGAGGAGGAGGAGGAAAGAGGGAGGAGGAAGAAGTAGAAGAGGGGGAGGAAGAAGAGAGAAGGAAGGAGTAGGAGGAGGAGAAAGAAGGAGAAGAAGAACAAGAGGAGGAAGAAGAAAAGTATTAGGAAGAAAAGTAGGAAATGAAGGAAGAGGAGGAGGGGGAAGAAGAGAAAGAAGAGGAGGAGGTGAAAAAGAAGAAAAGGAGGGAAAGTAATCCTCAATTCCAGACCTCTCCACAAAAGAGGGATAGCTTTTCCAAAAAAAGCCATCCAAACCTGGTTCATTCAAACTTTCTCCGTAGAAGCCCGGTCAACCTGCCTGACTTTACAGACTCCATAATCTTTTAACACCACCTTTTAAAAAATGTCTATCCACCCTTCTCCAGGGCAAATGTGGAACCTCCCAATCCTTTTCCCAACGGCATGTGTTTATTCTGATCTCTGTCAATGGTTACAGTGTCAGTGTGGTGCTTGCGAAGGGGAATGTAGTGAGGCTTGTCACACGTAATGGTGTGCAGTTGCACCTTTTCCCTTGGACAGGAACACAACATATTAGCGGTACAGAGACATCCCCCACAAACTGATGTTCTATGATCAGACAGAATTGGAAGAGACCACAGGGGCCATAATAATAACCCTTACAATCTCTGCTGTGAAAAATACTTTCCCATAAGACTTGAGGGAATTTGGCATCCCTGTGTCGTGCAACTTAACTAATCGCTTAAAGTTAGAAATGTCAGGACTTCTCGACTGTGCTTTGCCAGACAGAGGATCATAGACAAGCCGTACTTCGGGGTGTGATTGTTCAGCGCTATTCATAGTTTTCAGAATATCTGCAACGTCCTTGTAATATCCTTTGCGCACATGGAAACATGTTCAGAAAACTGAAACATGTTCAGTGACTGTGTATCAAGTGTTGGGCTAGTTTATCTCTACCAGTCCCAATTCCCCTTTTCCTGGCAAATCCAGAGGCTGGCACAAATACATATTTGTATTATGAGAGAAGGTTTCTGCACAGACAGTGCTGGGCAGCGTTATGTAAAATCTGCCCATTATCTCTCTCTCTACCCACTTTGTTTTCTGCCTGGGATTGCCATCCCCTAAGGCTGGCACCCAATAAATTTATCAGGCATCCTAACCATTACCCAGGTGATTTTGTTTCCTTTTTCTGGGTTCTTGTGGCTATAATTTTTTCATGTGATCAAAAAGTTAAAAAAAATTTGGTGGGGAGTTATTTTTTATTTATAGTATTTATATCCTGCCTTTCTCCCACAGTGGGATTCAAGGGCTCATGAAAGGATGTACTCATGCAAAATTTTTATAGTTGTGAAGGTCCTCAGACGAGGGAAGAGACCTGTATTTCAGCCAAAAGATTATGATGGTGAATTAGCTGTGGATGGTTTCTATCCTGAGAACGTCAAAACAAAGTCTGTTTGTAAGTCCTGTGTGGAGTTTATCACACGAAAGGAATTGGAAGTATAATCCAATGGCAATCTGAATGCAATCATGGGGTTTCGCGTGATTGCGTGAGAAACTATCACACACAATCACGCGAAACCCCATGATTGCATTCAGATTGCCATTGGATTATACTTCCAATTCCTTTCGTGTGATAAACTCCACACAGGACTGACAAACAGACTTTGTTTTGACGTTCTCAGGATAGAGAATTTCGGGCACTGGGAGGCAATTTTGGGCAGTTCTGAACGCAATGCAGCGTCAATACACAATCACATAAATTCGTGGAACTAGTGAATTTACTCAGTTCCGAACTGGCCTCACTTCCATGTCTTTTGAAAATGAGAGAAATTCCTCCCGTGTGATAAACTCCTGTGTGTCAGGAATTTTGACTGCCCCTTATTGCTATTTTGAAAACCAGAGAGCACTATTAGGAATACACTTCCTTTCACTGTGCTCTGCTAATTTTTTAAAAAAATAAATAAATAATGCACATTATAAAGACATCATGAACATCTAGTGGTCTCTTTTTCAAAAAGAAACTTATAAAGCAAAGCAGTGCAACTCTAGCAAGTATATTCGGTACCGGAGCTTAAACCCTTCAGCGCTATCCTTGCATTTCTCAGAACTGGGAGATATGGAGAGCATGCTTAACAATATATAATTGCAATTCGGCATTATTTAGGGAAAACAGCCTTTTTATTAAAAACAATAATAGTTAACACAAACCAGAAAGTTCAGAAACTTCAGAAAGTTACATAAGATAATTTTTAAAAATGTAACATTTAGAATTGTTGTTTTATAAAACACAGAGAAACCGTTTTAAAGATCATTTAAACAGTTGAATAAATTAGATACAAATTCTTTTAAAAAAATAAGGAGACAATCCAGCTGAAATTATGCATCTTTAGGTCACATTGATTTTTAATGGAATGTAAGCATATGCTTCAGTTTCTCCTGTTGAAACCAACAGGGCTTAAAAGTGCTTGACTGGCTAAATTGTGCTCTTACCTTTTTAGAAAAAATACACAGAAAATATGACACAAATGGCCTTACAGTTCAAGAGGTATTCCAAATTATAATTATTAAAGTTTGGCTTGTTTCTTCTATCTGTGAATAATATCCCTTCCTGGTGGTTGTCTATTAAAACTCATGTGCCTCAAGAGAAAAGCAGCATCTGCTATACACAGAGCACAGAGGATCAGGAAAAACACCTGCAAATGAAAAGAAAGTTATTCAGATTCTACTGTACTGAATATTATCTGTAATGTGTCATAGTAACAATATCCTCATCTCTGTTTTGTGAATATTTAGTTTAAATATTTCATTTGTGATAACAAAGAAATTATTTTAATAAAGTGATTCAATTAATTCACTAAGGCAATTGCCTTTCACCTTTTTAAAAAAAGATTTTGGTATCATCTCCATTTTGGTGATCTTCTCCATTCTGACCTTGCTTTGACTTCATTGGCCATAGCCTATTTATTCATTAGCTCCAAGGGCACCTTGCTAGGCTGCTCTGACTGTTATTAAATGGAAACTCAAGTTGGGACACAAGGGAGAAGGCTAAATGACGGACTTAATAGGTTGGAATGGCAGTGGATATAGTCAGTATGAATGTAATTTATATTCTCTTTCAAATAGGAAGCATAATTTCAAGTGGTGAGCCGTAATCTACTTTACTATGGAAAATGTGACTTGGCCAGTTCTTTTGGCACAAGAATAATTTATTATAAATGGAAGATAGTAGACCTTTACAAAATCCCATTGAGTTCACTATTACTTAGGCTTAACATCATAATAGTGGCATCATTAGGAGGGGTGCAGTGGTGTGGGAAAATTTTTGGGATAGAGTTTCAGTAGCAACAAACCCTGCCCTCAAAGCCTAGTCTATGGGGCTTTGCCTCACATAGAAAAGAGCCCACTGGTGTTGACATTCATTACTACTACTACAGTCTCTTTTACTTACTCCTCCAACTAAATCTTCAATAATGGGTTTTTTAATTACTCCACACAGGCCTGCAATGAACAGAAACAGTGCTGCTATTAGAGAGTTGAAGGCATCCTGAAAAACACAAGAAGAAATGCACTTTATTAATATCAGCTCCATGACCTGTGCTGGCCCCAAATATTTTCTGCGCTGAGGCAGAAGAGCAAATGGTATCACCCATCCTGCCCTCAGTACAGGTATGCAGTGAAATTTTTTACAATTTTTCTCCTATTATAATACACATAATAATAAATTATATATCAATTTGCTACCCTTTCATAACACTACAAATCTGATGCCTGCTAAGTATGCTTTATTCCGCTTAATAGGGATCATTCTGTATATAGGAATCATAGGCTGGCCCTTTGATTCCTATATATTTATTTCTCAATTCTGTACATCCTAAAAAGATGTGTGTATTTATAATATTTAATAAGTTATTTATTTATGTAATGTGAAATTATTTAAAAATTGTCTTTAAAATTTACTCCCGGCTTTTTTCCTCAATCAGAAAATCTCCTAAGAGGTGACATGGGGGTGGGGGTGTCCATGATATGAAATCTTTTTTTGATGTTTTTACAGCTTCTTTTATTTTGCTACATTCCCCTGTGGTAATAGCACCGTGAGGGTGGGAAGGATGTCGACAGAGGAAATGGTACACACGCACATATTGAGCAGCCCTTCTGTGATACGCAAAGGATACGTGCAGTATGAAAAATAGTGTTAATAGAGCAACAATGAAACCTACAGGAAATCCTCCTCTGTTTTTGTGTTCAAGGTCTGGTGTCAGCACTTGTCATTCTTCATCATCTGCTGAGGCTCCATCGAGTCAAATGCCTAGCTTGGATGGAGCCCATCCACCTGTTTGCTCCCATAGTTCAGTCTGACTGTTACCAGCAATTTTAAATTTCCTGCAGTGGTCCACACTTTTGGCCCCTCTTAAAGCTGGAGCTGGTTTTGTGGTCCTTGGAAGGAATTTTTAGCTGGAGAATCGAACATAACATTTTGACCCATGATTCTGTGGCGTGCTTTTTAAGTGAAGGAAGTGTATGCTTCTTAAACAAGTGTAACCTATTGAGCAACGTAGGAAAGGAAAGGAAAGAGCACAAACTAAATGTCTTGCATCATCAGAGAGAAAAAGGAAATGGTCTTAACCAGCGAAGGATTTAATACAGTTCAAGTCTAGGTTTGGACATTATACTTTTTTCCACTGTGGCATGACTGCCCCATCCAGCCCTCTTTATTTGTGAAATGGCCATTGCAATTTAAACTGCACCAACATAGCTTTCCTATCAGGTAAAATGATCTCAAACACAATTCAATATTTCACATACTCAGTGATAAAGGTATGCTCAACTGGGAACCACTGCTAAACATTTGCTGTATGATATCTAAGCTCATGTTTGCAAACATGTCTTTCTATGTTCATTTTGTACATTTAAAATTTCTTAGGTTGTTTCAAGGGGCACCTGTATCCATATAAACCTTATTCTTTGTTGTTGTTCAGTGCCTTCAACTCATTTCCAACTTACGGCGACCCAATCAGACAGGTTTCTTGGTAGAATTTCTTCAGAGGGGGTTTGCCCTCGCCTTCTTCTGAGGCTGAGAAAATGTGACTTGCCCAAGGTTACCCAAAGGGTTTCCTAGCACTCTTGTCCAACACTCAAACCACACTATGCTGACTATAAAACCTATCCAGAGCCTAAAATCGACCAGAGGCCCAGCTCATATGTCTGCTGCCATGCCCACCAATCTATGAAGTTGGCAGTATCCTCTGGGGTTTGGTTCTAGTACCCCTTGTGGGTACCAAAATCCATGGATGCTCAAGTCTCATTATATACAATGGCACAGTAAAATGGCAAACAGCAAGGTTTGCTTTTGGGATTCCCCCCCCCCCCCAACCCTCCGAATATTTTCGAGCCATGGTTGGCTGAATCTGTGGATGCAGGATCCGTGGATACGAGGGACTGACTGTAAGTTCTTCCAAAAGTAATTCCCACATTAATAAGCAGAACTCACTCTCTAACAAGTGTATTTAGGATTGCAGCATGGGAGACATATATGTATATTTATCAGCAACCCTCAGAGACAGAACTGCGTATCACAGGTCAGAAATATATTTGCACCTAGCCTGTGTTTCAAGAGCAGTACTCAACACATCTCCAAACATGTTAATAGTGAGCCCTGCGCTTGCTTTTCTTCAAAGCCTACCATTTTGTCCAAATTAATACTTACAGCCAAGGGCCAAAATAAGAATGACAGCACTCTTTGCAGATGCAGCAGATATAATAAAAAGAATAACAAAGTGATGACAATTTCGATGATTGCAAGTGTTAGGTATGCTTCGTGAGATGGACCAACACCAAAAGTAATAGCTGTCATGAAAGCTAAGACCTGCAAGGGAAAAACACAAAGAATATTCACTTAGCATCTATACAGTCATGCTACAAAGATTCCAGTACTGTACTGCTCAACTGGAAATTACTAAAATTAAATCAATCAAATTAAATTAATCAAAGACAACGCTTAAAACGCGATTAAAAAAAACAACAGCAGCAAGCTTTGGTATATTCAGTATTTTCTTCAGGACTGATTCAAACATCCACTAATGGATTCGATGCATTATGCCTCCCATCATACATATACAGTATATTATTGATTCAAGGACCTGGACATATATATGGCTAGAAACTTGGGGAATTCTCTTTCCCCACCTGCAGAGAGGTATAAATCAGAAAGTGGGGTAAACCCAATGAAGTATTCAAATGTATATATGGGTTGATTGACCATTCAGCAACTGATTCAATGGGTCTGCTGTAAATGGAAACGCAAATAGGATTTCATAGAATAATTGAATGAAAGAGTTGGAAGAGACCCCAAGGGCCATCCACTCCAAGCCCCTTCCATGCAGGAACTCTCAATCAAAGCACCCCAAACAGATGGCCATCCAGTCTCTGCTTAAAGACCTCCAAAGGAGGAGACTCCACTCTCTCCAAGGGAGTGTCTTCCACTGTCAAACAGCTCCTAATGTTTAAGTGGAACCTCTTTTCCTCTAGTTTTCATCCATTGCTCCATGTCCTAATCTCTGGAGCAGCAGAAAACATTCTCCTATCATAGGATTTTATTGTCAGTTTTCTTCAGAAAGGGTTTGCCCTTGCCCTCCTCTGAGGCTGAGACAGTGTGACTTGCCCCTATGACCTCCCTATCATAGTATTTTCTTGGCCATTTTCCTCAGAAAGGGTTTGCCCTTGCCATCCTCTGAGGCTGAGAGAGTGTGACCCTATCATTGTGTTTTCTTGGCAAATTTTCCTCAGAATGGGTTTGCCCTTTGTCATCCTCTGAGGCTGAGAGAGTGTCGCTTGCTATGTTCTGGGCCCCACAGCAAACTCCAACTCCCAGAATTCCATAGCCTTGAGCCAGAAAAAGAGTTAAAGCAGAGCTGTAGCGGGTTATTATTATTATTGGTGGAGCCCATCCAGCCCTTCTAGGCTCTCCCTCCCTCAGGCCCTTCCCACGACTAGGCCTCAACCTCCCTCCTCCTCGTACCATTCTTGCTATCTTGAAGGCTCCCCTGAGGGAGCGAAGGAAGGCCTCGTTCACCTCCACCATGGCTGCTTCTGCTGCTGCTTCTGAGGAAATAATTTATTTGGGGAAGAAAGTTAAGAAACCGCCTTCCTTCCTCCTCCCCTCAAAAGCACCACAAGGCAGGAGGCGGCTAAAAAGAGGAATGAGGCCTAGTCGTCCTCCTCAGCTTCGCCTCAGCTGCTTTTTACCTCAGCTTCGTTCTGAGGACTTTTTTGAGCCTGAGCGAAGAAGGCCTAGCTAGGCCTGGCCTAAGCCTAACAGTTCGCCTCAGTGCCTCACTCTCAGGCTTCAAACTCAGAGAGAGGAGGGCCTTTTTTTAGGCCTTTTCCCCTCATGAATGTTCCAAAATCATCATTTTATATCACAAAATTCTCACAGCTGCTTTTTACCTCAGCTTCGCTCTGAGTTTTTTTGAGCCTGAGCAAAGGCCTAGCTAGGCCTGGCCTAACAGTTCGCCTCACTGCCTCAGTCAGTCAGGCTTCAAACTCAGAGAAGGGCCATTTTTTAGGCCTTTTCCCCTCATGAATGTTCCAAAATCATGATTTTATATAACAAAATCCATAATGACGATGGCGACGGCGATGTTTTATTTACTTAATGTTTATTTATACAGCAGCACCATAAATTTGCGTGGCACTTTTACAGGCATCATCATCATCCAAACAGCAAATATAACATAACCTGCGAATGGCACACAGTCTAAAAGTCATAAAATATAAACTGTACAAAATTAAGCAAGTTATGCGGCAACCCAGATAGAGAACTGTGAAAACACAGATAATACATGTAGTAAAATCTAAATGAATAAAACTGTATAAAACTAGATAACCGCCTTAACTGCCTCGACTATTATTATTACAGTATTATTATTATTGCATTATTATTATTTATTATTATTTCAGTATTATTACAGTGTCATCATGGTTATCATCATCAAAGTATTATTATTATTATTATTATATTATTATTATTTACAGTATTATTACAGTATCATCATCATCAAAGTATTATTATAACATTATTATTATTACTACTACTACTACTACTACTACAGTATTATTACAGTATCATCACCGTTAAAGTATTATTACTTCATTATTATTATTATTATTATTATTACAGCATTATTAAGTATCATCATCATCATAGTATTATTATTACTACAGTATTATTATTATTACTATGATGATGATACTTAATAATAATAATAATAATGCTGTAATAATAATATTACTATTATTATGATTATTATTATTACAGTATTATTACAGTATCATCATCATCATCATTGCATTATTACCACCACAGTATTATTATTATTATTATTATAGTATTGTTATTATTATTATTATTACAGTATTATTACATCAATATTATTATAACATTATTATTGCAGTATTATTATTATTATTACTATTACAGTATTATTATTATTATTATTATTATTATTATTATTATTATTATTATTATTTTTCTGGAGGCCCAGGGCTCCCAAGGTTTCGAACTACAACTCCCACCATCCTCTTCCCGCTCGCGTGGGCTTCTGGGAGTTGAAGTCAGAAGCCTTTGGCTCGCCTATGTGGGGGTAGGCGCACCGGAAGCCAGAGCAGAGGAGGAGCGGAAGTGGGGCTAGAAGGGCGTTGCGCGAGAGGGGCCGCTCTGGGCGTCCCGCCTCCTCTGCTCCTGTGAGGGCCATTAGTGTGTTGAGTTTGAGGAAGGCGTCAGGCGATGGTGCTTCGGCGGTGGCTTCTTCTTCTTCTTCTTCATCATCATCGGTGGCTGCGGCGCTGCCTTCCCTCCGCTCCTGGGCTCCGGAGGCCTCGGTTCGCCTCGACGGAGGGCTCCCGTGTGTCGGTCTCCCTCCCTCCTCCTTGTAGGGCTGCCTTCTTCTTCTTCTTCTTGGGGTTGTGATGCCTGGTGGATGGATACTCCAAGGCACTGTGAGACCAGGGTTCAAATCCTGCCTCGGCCGTGGAAACCCATTGGGCGCCCTCTGGCGAGTCACACTCTCTCAGCCTCAGAGGGCAAGCTCCCTCTGAGGAAAAGGGCCAAGAAAACCCTATGATAGGGAGGCCATAGGGCCAGGTCACACTCTCTCAGCCTCAGAGGACAACAAGGGAAAACTCTTTCTGAGGAAAATGCCCAAGAAAACCCAGTGACGGGGGGTCATAGGACCAAGTGACACTCTCTCGGCCTCAGAGGAAGGCAAGGGGAAAGCCCTTCTGAGGAAAATGGCCAAGTCAACCCTAAGATAGGGTCACACTCTCTCGGCCTCAGAGGACGGCAAGGGCAAACCCCTCTCTGAACAAAGTCTTGCCAAGAAAGCCCAACGTTCGGGTTGCCGTCGGTCTGACGCAACACACAAAAAGCAGGGCGCCCGTCCGTGCGTCCTCTGTTTCCAGGACATACCCTGCATTTAAACATTTAAAGCTGCACCAAACTTTGTTAATCCTACAACGTGGCAGTAGCCTAGTCAGCCCTCCATATTCATATTAAGTGAAGCTTGATTTTGCCATTTTACAGAAGGGACACCATTTTAGATGCCGCTGTATCCAATGGGACTTGAGCATCCATTCATGTTGGTATCCGTGAATGGTCCTGGAACCAAACCCCAGTAAATACTAAGCTCCCACTGCACTTACATTTGGTTTTTATTCAGAAACGAAGCCCGTGAATAGCTACTTGCTAATGATCGTTCCCACACAAGTCGTGGATTTCGACTGTCCCTTGTTGCTGTTTTGAAAACCTGGCAGTAATACCCAGGAGACGCAGGGTTGACCATAAGCAAGTATGCTCAAGCCCCATTCGATACAAATGCATAGTAAAATTGTATAAAATGGCAAAAAATAAAGGCTTGCTTTTTGGAAGTGGTATCTTTTTAAATATTTTCAAGCCATGGGTGCTTGAATTCATGGATTAAAAAATCTGAATATGGAGAGCTGACAGTACTGTAGCTATTAACAAATTTGCATTGAGAGCCAGCATAGTGTAATGGTTTGAGTGCTGGATTATAACTCTGAAGACCACTCATATTCTCAGTATAGTTCTGCTCTGTGTTTTAGTCTTGTAACAGTCCTGTATAGATTAGGCTGAGAGATAGTGACTGGCCAAAGCGATCCTAGCCAAGTGGGAATTTGAACTCGGGCCGCCCTAGTTTGATGTTTTAACCTAGCCGTTCTCAACCTGCCACATTTCATGGTTTTCATGAAAATTCATCCCCAGTTGTTGGGATTTGCACTGCGCAACATCTTGAGCGATACCAGATTGGGCAGAGCTATTTTTTATTATTATACGACATTGTCTTTTGAGTTCTAGTACCGCCAAAATATAATTTTAATGCTAATGCCAGTCTTGGGTGACTTCCTAATTACTGATTTTTCCTCTTCCTTAAAGATAAACAGGCAAATGGAGGAAAGAAGAAGACAACTGTAAGTATGAATTACACGAATATGAGCAAAATTAATAGTATATTGTCGAAAGAATGCATAAATAAAGACAGTAAAACATAAGGGATGATGGTAAGAAAAGAGTCCCCCAAACAGTGACACGTTTATCGGCCAGCCGAAATGCACAATATACTTGTTGCAAGGTTGTGCATTTTGGTTGGCCAATAAAGGTATATCTGTTTGGTGGGTTTTTGTTTGAATTTGCTAAATGGCCAACACAGCAACTCTTGCATGTATTCTGGGTAAAAAAGAGAGTGCATTCTTGAATGCAGCATTTTAATATCTTGATTTATAAAGGAAATAAATAATTGTACTTGAGTAATAACATTTTAAAAGTGACATAGTAAAAAATACATCTATTTTACAGATGAGGTTGTGTGAGACTCTCCATTGAAATTCTGATGGAGGTGAATTCAGGGTTTGAACTGGGACTCCTTGCTCATATTCTTACTATTAAGCTTTTAAAATGTTTTAACCTTGTGAGCTGCCTTGGGTTCCCATTCTGGGAGAAAGGCAGCAGAAAAATGAAATAAATAAATAAATAAATAAATAAATAAAATCAATAATAAATTCTCTTTACCTTGTATGCTACCCCAACACTATATATTGTTGTCCTCAGATGATTTAAACTTTTGATTACAAATGCTAGAGGAAACAATCTGTATGAGACACAATGAGTATATAAAAGATTATGTGAAATTAATCTGATGGGTTACTAATCTGATTATACTGCTGTATTGCTTGGGGAAAGGGATGTATTTTTACTCTATAAAAGTAATAATCCTATATAGCTGGGTTCAGATGTCACATAAATTGATGAGACATAAACTGAGCAGTATGCCGATGCATGTTGCTTGCTTACTCCTGTTTTAGTGGAGGGATTAAAGAAACCTTTTTACCTTGGTTTATTTATTTAGATCTGTAAACCTGACAGGTGCTGGCTCTCTGGCTTGCCTCTTTCCTGATAAGGTAGAGAAATAGTCTTATATTTTACTACTTCATTTTTGTTTTCACCAGATTTGTATCGAAGGGAACATCGCAAGTGGCAAAACAACATGCCTCGAATATTTTGCTAAAAATACTGCCATCGAGGTAATACGTTTACGATTTATGTTAAATACATAAGAGTTTTCCATTGATTTCTTGCTCTAATTCATCCTGCTGTCTTGACCTTCTTTGAGTAATCAAGCTTACAGTTTGGTTTGAAATGTTCAATGGAGTACCTCATATTTGAATTTTGTTTCTCCTAAATTCTTTTGAATTCCACATGATGGTTAATGTCCCTGAACAATGACTGGTTTTCCTGAAAAGCCATACTGAGAAGAAATTGAGGTCTGGCTGGCAGGCTGGGGCATTCTGTTAGTACAGATGCTTCTTCTTCTATCCCTATTTGACCTCTAGGCTGGTTGTGGAAACCAAGGAAGCAGTCTGTGCACAGTAACCCTCAAGGGACTGGCTTTGGCCTAAGCAGCTCAGTTGCTAACTAGTGCTAGGATGGTCTAACCTGAGTAGTCTAGTCCTGCCGCCAGCCTTGTATCTTTTAGTCTGCAAAGACTGGGTGCACAGTGAGATTGTCTTAATGCAGTCGAGTTACACTTTCACTATTCAGGGACCTTAACTGTACTTGTGCCTTGGTAGATGAGGCCAAGATCCATTCATTTCAGATCCCAAACAATCACCCATTGACTTTAGTGGGGCTAGAGGAGCAGGACAGCAAAACAGCTGTGGTGATAGGGCCATATATTTTAGGAAAAGATGCATTGCTTTTGTTAGCTTGTTAGCTTTTTTTGACCTATCTAAAATCATATTGTTGAGACAGTGTGCACTCATAAAATTACCATGTTTTATAGGGGTAATTCAAACAAAGAGTTTAAGCCTAATTCAAAAGCTCTCTGCAAATAGTTAGTTCAGACTTATGTTGAGAGTAGTTTGTCCCTTCATTGATGTCCATGGGATAGGAGAAGTTGCAGAGGGAGAGAGAGGGAGAAGGGATGCCAGAAGGACAAAAAGGGACCCATCCACATTTGGCTGTGCCCACTGCTGACTATGGGCCACATGCTTCTCTTATGTGTTCCCCAAGAGACTATCTGCATGAGAATTTGACAGAAGAAAGGGAGGCCTGCTCCACTGTTAGATGGTTCAGAACCTGTGCTATGTATTTTCAGTTGAAAACTGCCTGTACTAGAGAATTTGCCTTAAAAAAATGTATTTCAAACTAGGTGTTGACTGAACCAGTGTCTAAATGGAGAAACGTTCGTGGCCATAATCCTCTGGTAAGTTCCCAGCAGTTAAGTTCCTCAGCTGTTTTTAAGAAGTCAAATAGAGTAATAGTGATATGCATTCTGATGACTGGTCCTTGAGTAGACAAAATGGTAACCTTCCACTCCTTCATACACAAGACAAAGGTAGCAGCAGCCTTGTGGGTACCCCAAATTTTAATATTTGCCAAAGTGAGAATACACAAACACACCCAGAAGGACTGAGCATGCTTAGTAGGTTCAGAATGCTGACAGACTGGGATTTGTGGGTGTTAAATGGAGGGTCTAATTCTGAACGGTTGCAACATTTTGTTGTAGCTCTCATGTGTGGCATTAATTAATTGCAGTATCTATATACTAACCTAATTTCAACAGATAAGATGTATATATTAATTGGATGTTCACTGTGAAAATACATTTTATAAAATAACCAGGGAAAATGGTGTTTCTCCTTTCTTCAGAGTTTAATGTATCAAGATGCAACAAGATGGGGTATGACATTACAGACATATGTGCAGCTTACAATGTTGGACCAGCATACGAGGCCAATGGTATGTTTGGAAATGTTTCTGTTTCTTGTAATGCTGCATTTCTTATTCTTGACTGAAATAAGATCACTGTATAATTTGCTTTTGGTTAGACTTTAACACCCTTGCCTTTCCCTCTTCTCCTTTCTTGTTGAAATGTTATTGAGACAGACAGACTGCTTTAAAATTACAGCCACTAAATTGCTCTTGAAATGTTAATTTGCAGATTTCTCCCATAAGAATGATGGAGAGGTCAATTCACAGTGCAAAATACATTTTTGTAGAAAACTTGTATCGAAGGTACAGTATCCAGAGTTTTGTTCTGTTTTTAGAGCTTGGCTTGTGTTGCAGTTCAACTTGTTTGTGTACATGAAATGTTGCTGGCTTGGATTAAATAACTTAAATCATTGTGTTAACATTTTTGTTTCCTATTTTAAGAATGACACATAAGGGTATATACAATGAGATAAAACATTGCTGCAGGTGACAAGAAAACACAGATTGAACTGGGCTATCAGATTTCATGATAACAACCCACATTCCCTTTTTTAAAGGGGAGGGCTAGATTTATGGTGTGAGGAGAGTATATTCCGAAGAACAATATCCTATAGCAGTGATTCCTGATCTGTGGGTCCCCAGATGGTGGGCTCCATCTCCTAGAATTCCTTACCACTTGCTGGTCTGGTTGAGGTTTCCGGGAATGGAGACTCAGCAATATCTGGGCATCCATGGTCGGGAATCACTGTCTTGTCGTGAGAAACTTGTGCTGTTCAGTTGGGGCCTGACACCTGGTTAATGAAATCCAAGGCTGGCTGAAGTTACTGAACTGTGGCAACAAAAGTTGGACTTCGAACATTGCAACTTTTATGATTTTTGGTGTAGGTTGGAATTCTGTTCTGACACACAGCTAGCACATCCCCCAAGTAACTCACCTTGTAAGCAAGGCATTTCTGTGTTGTTGGAGAGTGGGAACTGAGTGGGGACATGTCCAGCTATTTTCTTGTAGCTGGATGTGCTTCAGGGAGCCCCGGAGGTCTCAGCAGTTGCCTGTGGCAGTGCATCCATCTACAGGACAACAGTTGGACATGTTCCCACTCATGCCCTCACTCTGTGGCAACATGGAAATAACTATATAAGGAAGGCTATGCTGCTTATAATGTTGGTTTCTTTAGAGTAGGACTAGAAGACACGCATGTAGATCTCCTGAAGCAGAACCCCCCCCAGCCTCAACATTCTCTGGCTACATTTCTTAAACGCCTCCCTGTTCCAAGTGAGATTTTCTTTTCATGCTAAAAAAAGATTTCAGAACAAGTGTTTCTCTTCCAAAAGAGAGGGAAAGCTGCTTGTTAATCCACAAGGTGGCATCTGTGCTACACAGTCTCTTATGCAAACATGCCTTTAAAAAGTTCATTATCTGTCCCAGTCTATGATAAAATAAGGTGTGCTGCCTGTCTTTTTTTCTTCTTCTTGAGTTATAAGATGTTAAGGCAGGGTCAGTTGGGAACAGAACGGAAGTGGAGGGAGGAGCTGAAGGAGAAAGCAGCAGACAGGGAGGGCACTCACCATCTGCCGTCTTCCGCCTCACCTTCTGGCCAAGGTGCCTGGCACATCTCCTGGTCAGCCTCCTCTGCCAACTGTGGGCACAGGTGAAGGTGGGATGTTGAGGCCACCAAGCAATCCCCTTCAGGGTCTGGTAGGGCTGCTGCTTGGGCTGGAAAAGCAGCGACAACTGCCATGGACTCCTTTCCTTCTGCAGAAAGTAAGGAATCTGTGGCCACCCCTGACGCCATCAACTCCCTGTCTTACCAAGCCAGCAATGCTTTAAACTCCTCGTACCCCACTAGTGATAACCCTGAGAGTATCTACGGTCAAACAGGCCAGACTTTTCTTAAAAGTATATTTTTATTCATTTCGTTTAATTTCTACACTACCTTTCTCCAAGGAAGGGACCCAATGCGGCTTACGAGATAAAAACATTTTTAAAACATCACAGTAAAAATTTAAATAATTACTAAAACCATCTGTTTAAAACAACATAAGTTAACATAAAAACATACAAAAATTAAAACACAGCATCTCCCCCCAAATAAGCCACCCTGTCGTGATTTTTAAAAAGCTTGTCTAAGTAAAAAATGTTTTTACTTGCTGGCGAAAGGCAAGGCAGGCAGGGAGAAGTTAAATTTTATTTAACTTAAACAGCTATGCACATTTATTGAAATATATTTCTTTGTTACAGTGGGAAAATGCCAGAAGTGGATTATGTAGTATTGACAGAATGGTTTGAATGGATCATAAAGAACATGAATATTTCAGTTGATCTGATAGGTAAAATGAGATATTGTGTTAATATTTTTATGGATAGCTTCCTGCCCCAAATTCACTTGTTGTTCTATAAACCAACTAGCTGTAGTAGTTTGTTTTGTATTTAATGAGGCTAACAATATATGATGAGAAAATGTTTAATGTAGCCACGGTGTATTTTTCCCCTCTCTCATTTTATCTTTTTGAAACAAAATGAATTGGGAGAAAGAGGATTTATCCCTTTCCTTTACAAACCATTTTGGTAGTTCAGATTGTCTCCCATGTAGCTCTTTCTACTGCAGAGTTCAGGATGCGCATTTTCCTTTGTTTAGAGCCCACTAAAGTGAGAGGCACAGGCAGTAATAATTCTGTGCAAAGGATAATTTGGAGAAGAAAAATACCGGTAGTAGACTGTGAAATGTTCTTCTTTCACATCATTTGTTATTCAGGCAAACCCTCCCAAGTTTTTTTTAAAATAGCTTTGTGATTTACTTTTATATGTACTTTTATATTTATTTACAGTAAATAAATCTTGCATTTCTTCAGATTTGCTCAAGACACGGCTCTCTGCCTCTTCTTCCCCACTTAATTTTACAATGGTCCTGTGAGATAGGTCAGATGGTTGAATGGCCCAATTTTCATGGTTTTAGGGGAACAGATCTTCTAAGTTAACACTACACCATCTCTCTTATCATTGCACCTCAGTTGCTTTTGCAGTGTTAAAAACATAGTGGCTTGAGTGAGACCCATGTATTTATGCATTGTTATTAATTAGTCTCTATGTGTAAACATACCCTGGATTTGTATACAAGATACCTGATAGGTTGGGGGAGATTGGATATTTTGCTCCCAAAAATTCAACCATAATTGCTTTTCAGGTTTGCAGGAACAGAGCAGAACATCAACAATGCACAATACATTTCTTATTTTTTTCCCCTAATGGCAGTTTATCTACAAACCTCTCCTGAGAGATGTTTTGAGAGACTGAAAAGGCGGTGTCGGGAGGAGGAAAAGGTCATTCCTGTGGTAAGGAGGAAACAGTCTTTTTCTGACATTTGTTGAATAACTTCTCCTGGTGGGCTTCAAAGGCTGTTTGTGCTAGAACCTGGCTGGGCATGGAAGGATTGGCGAGAGCATAGACAGCATTAGCATTGGGGTGCCATGTCCCAATCAATGGCTTGGAAATTGACTGGGAGGGTGCTGTTGCCCTTGTGGCTTTCCCTGCAGCATCTGACAGGTCACTGTGGGATGCTGGACCAGATAGGCCTTTGGTCCAAGACAGCAGGATCCTTCTTTTGGTTTCATGAAGAGCTAACAAAGCAAAATAAAATGGTAATACTGCGTATCAGTTTCATGTCTGGGGGGAAAAAACGAAGGAAGTGAATTTTGGAATATTTATTGATCAAAAGAAATCTGAACATTAAAGAGTTTTGTGTCTGCTGGAAGAATGGATGGATGGATTTATTTCAATCACAGACCAGAATAGAAATGAATAATAAAACCAGTAACCAGCTTGATAAAACATTGCTACTTATAAAGTGGTTTTTAAAGTGGAAGAATGAAAATCATTCTCCTATTCCTCTTTTTTGTTTGTTTGTATAGGAATATTTGGAAGCTATTCATCAGCTCTATGAAGAGTGGCTCATTAAACAAACCCTGTTTAAAATTCCTTCTCCAGTGCTTGTAAGTATATATCCATGTTTTTATTTTAAACCATTTTCTCAGGAGCAGGAAAAAGCTATTTATGTTTTAATGATACAACACTTGTAGATTATTATTATTATATTTATAGTTTGCTTTCCTCACAAAATTGAGCCTCAAAATGGCTCACAATTTAAAAGAACGATGCAATTAAATCATACAAAAAATGAGCATTAAAATTGAATTAAAATATTACATTATTAAAACACATCAAGTCTGCAATTCCTTCTCCTTGCCTTTAGCTTTAATTCTAGCTTCTCAACCCAGCCAATTTGCAGATCTTATTGAATAATTCCCATCAGACCTGGTTAGTCTTGCCAGTCGTCTGGCATGATGGAAGCAGTTTATCTGCTGGGTTATACTGGTAGGTTCACAGTTCACTTTTAAGCCCAAAGTCCTAGATGCTAGTTGTTTCTGATTTCCTCCTTTGTTTAGAAAGTTCAAAACTTTAAAAAAAAACTTATGCAAGGCCTACCTGATCTGGTTGTTGCATTTCCCATGTGCATATTGTTAGTTTTGAATAAATGGCTGGCTATCCCTTATTTTTCCATGTCATTTTACCTGTGGTATCATTTGTTTGTTTGTTTGTTAAAGAAGTAATTTCCAGGGACACATCTGCTTAGTTAACTGAGATATACTTTTATTAAGCAGCTTTCTACATATTTATGTCCCTTTCTAATTAGTACTATTAAAATTGCATCTTTAGCTTACCACCAGCTTTTCAGAGATGCACTTTGAATGGTTTGTTTCATTCTGTTTTGAAGGTACTGCAGGCTGACCATGACCTACAGGATATGCTGGAGAAATACGAAGAAAACCAGGACCGAATCTTAACCCCATGCAATGTGCAACATTGTCAGTAGAAACAGATTTATTGTATTGTATTATGTACATACCAGTTCTCAGGTTGTAGGTGTAACCCAGAGAGAGGCACAATATGTCCCACGTGTGCAATTGGGGTTTTTAACCCTTTGCGCCAACACCTTTTGTGCAGCCTTGAAATTCAGTTTGGTACGAGTCTTGTGTGAGTTTGTGACCTCTGACACTACAAGGGGCTGTCTGAATTCCCTAGGCTTGGGAGTACGCTAGGTCTTCACACACTGTTCCTTCTGAATGGAAATTGCTATGCATCCGGGGCCCTTGAAACTATTGCTAAGCAGTTTAAAGAAAACTACTTTGCCTGAGCTATTTCCTAACCATCTTGTCCTCAGCTTGTACTTTAGGCAGCTATTCCACTCAGACTGTTTATCGAACTTGGGGCAGTTTGAAAAAACAGGTTGGACTTTTGTTAAATGACCAACTTCTGGCAGGAAACCTGAAGAAAAACAGTGTAAGCACTTAGATGTGTCATTTTTTGTTTCTGAATGACTCATTTTTTGTAGTTGTAATATTTAATGTCATTTTTTTAAAACGAGAAAGTACTATTTCTGTTGGGTAAGAACCTAAAAGGATTTAAGAATTAGTTCCCTCACTCTTTGTATTTTTACAGTGGTTATTTTTTTTTTTTGTAAAATGTTGTTGGTTATAGACTGTGTTGATCCACAGACTGCTTACTAATGTCTCTGAAAGGAAACTCATGCTTTCAACTTATGTTCATTTACTCAAAAAAGCATGTAAAACAAAGGTAGGAGGAGGCCATTAAAAAAACTTGTCAGGTGTAATACCAGTAAATAAATGGTTGTAGATGTATTAGATTTTTTTAGAAATTGAGGAATTGTTCCCTTTTTTAAACAACCAAAGATATATGTGTTTAATATAAAACAAGAATTCGTGAACAAATTAGTCATTAATTACCTTCAGCTCTCCTCCTGTGTTAGTTACAGAGATGGTGAAGTGTGGAGTTTAGAGTATCAAAGATGTAGGGTCCCGAGTTCAGATTCTCACTCAAACTGAAACATGGGACAATCACATGCTGTTGAACAGGGTGGTGGGAGACAGCGGATAAGTGCCTTGGAAAGATTTTAACATTCCTTCTGTTATAACTTAAATTTTTGGTACTGAAAAAATCTTGAGGCTCTTATTTCAGTATTTATTAAATGGAACCTCTTTAAAACTGCTCTGCTTAATTTATTCTCTTTGGAATGATTATCGCTGAGGTTTAACAAGATGATGTGCTCTCTGGCTTTTTGGATGGCACATTTAAAAGATACTGGCCTTGATCCTGCATCAGACGCATAGCTGCAGTATCACACCTATGCTGTCTCCTAATGTGACCCCTAAGAACCAGTCAGCTGTCCCTGGCAATAGAGTTAGGATGCTGCAAGGTGATAATGACTATCCTCCTCCTGACAGAAGTTGGGAGAGGACTGCTCCTATCATCAGCAACTCTTTATTACTTGGCTCAGCTGATTGGATTTTAAGGTAGATTTTGGGGGCATTTGAGATCATGGCCATGGTGCTAGGATTGTAAATGTGAGTAGGAAACATGTAGTCATAGCTCACAGGATGGCCACCATAGGCAAAAATAATAGTGAAAATATTGTATCTCTTAGCGAGGACACTCTTGAGATTGACTTTAACATACCAAGGACTAGGAAACCACAGGCTAAATATTTAAGGGTGTATTTGGAGACTTTACTGTTAACTTCAGGTAAAACCAGTGACATTGCAGTCTTGGTTAGTATTTTGGGTTGTTTTTTTTTAAAAGGAAAGGATGCAGTGTTTTTTCACATATAATTGTATGTTTCATGCATGGCTTTAGCCCTAAAAACATGTACAAGCAGCAGCCTGCTTCTATTCTGGCCCCATAAAACCCATAGCTTCCCATTCTATAACAATTTCTTGATAGCCTTCCGACTGTTGTTATTACAGCACGATAGACACTAAATCAATGCAGGAACATTTCCTTTTGCATACTTTTATTTTACAAATATAAACTTTTCCAAGCCCAAGTAGAAATATTTTGGCAGAGATTATTTTTCCATTATGGTCCCCTAGTCTGCAAATGCTAGCAAACATTCTAAATAGCTCTTCCCATTGTGATTATAAATGGTCCAAGTTTTCAAAATTTAAATTCCAGTTGTTCAGAGTAAAGAGAGATGGAGCAATGCACTCAAAGTCTTTGGCTAATTCTTGTGGAACCAAGAAAAATGGAATAAAATGGAAAAAATGTGATGTGGCATATATAGGCATGTTTCCTTAGAAGAGATATACCAGGAGCAGTCATTTCTCACCAGTAGAGTTGTGTGGCCATGGAATAAAGACCTTAATTATACAAGGCTGCATACAAGAAACCTATGCATGTGTGTGCTGTTAGCATACCCTACACCCCTCTTGTTGGATATGGGGTTCCATAATTAATATCTTTTTTGGGAAGTCACAATGACCAGTGGAAACTAGATAAGGGGTCATGCTGACCCCAGGATATGTAAGAGAGCTAGATAGTACCAAAATAAACACCAAATAGGTTTGCTGATCAACTTTGTTTCACTGTGTGGTAACATCAACTACTTCTCGAAGATATCAAATAGGATCTAAATCCCCACCCCAGCCATAGCCACTTTTACAGGTAGGGGTGTGTTTACAGACCCTGTGTGCATGAAGGGTGCACAAAAAGTCTTGCTTATTCTCCCTGCGTTGCCCTCAGATGCTGTCTGTGCAACTCCTCTGCATTAATTTGTGCAAAATCACTGATACAGTGCACGTGTACAAAGATACTTGTAAGTAACTTATCAAATGAAGGCACAAGCAAAGCCAAAAATAAATGGTTTCATAACACCAAGGCACCATCACGCAGAGATTCTACAGACTAACATGGCTATATCTTTGAATTCTACCGCCAAGGCACCATGTTCTTGTCATATACAGGTGTAACATTTTTTGGAAATGGCAGGTGGAGAAAATCAGCATCTCCATCTGATACAATTCCTGAGCCACCGGTTTTCTGGTTGGGCACTGCCCCTGCAGCCATTCAGTGGCCAGGGCAGGGTGAGGGTCAGCTAAACAGCAAGCTAGAGACCTGCCAGAGGTCCAGAGATGCTCCTAACTGCAGGAACAGAGGGAGGGAGGTTTACAATTGGAAAACAACTAGGTGGAATGTGCAGGGATGGGGGAAAGACAGGCAGCTACTGAACAGTCCAGTAGCCTGATGCAGGATTTTGTCCCAAGTCATATAACTTTAGTATTTCTTAGGCCACAACTGGCATGGAGATGGGGCAGAATTTTTAAAGCAAAGTACAGCAAAGCATTTGTTTTTCCTGTACCTACAGCAATGAGGGAAAGGGTATCTGTTGCCTTCTCCCTGCTTTGGTAACCCTTTAGAATTTGTGGGAAACCTTTGGCTTTCCAGATGTTTTTGATTTTAAACTCCCATCATTGTTAAACAGTGACCATGCTGGTAAGAGCTTGTGGAGAATTCAAACCTGGAGGGCCAAAGGTAGCCACTACTGCTTTCAATCTACAACTCCTGCGCCTATAGACCAAATCCTGAAGAGAGAGACTGGAGCTGGGCAGATTAATGCGAGAAGGCATCCATGCACATGTGATACACTCCCTGATGAATTCTGAAACTCTTTTCCTTTCCTCTCATTTCTTCTGGAGACAACTGCTAGCTATGGAGAGAAGCAGAATAGGTAACTGCTTCAAGTTTGGATCCTTCCTGTCTTGACAAACTGCTTGGTGTTTGAATGTGGAATGTTTCCATGGTCTTGTTTCCTAGTCATTATTGTTTATAACAACATAACCCTCTGGATTAGTTTCACTCAGTGGTGTAAGGCAAGTATTAAAGTCAGCAAAAGAAGAGTGGAGAGGACATCTTTCCCTCCTGCACTGAAGACTTGTTGGAAAGACACCCTGATAAGGATTCTCAGGTATAACAGTATAGGATGAACTGAGTTGCTCTTCAACATGCCTAAAGTACCCCTCAGTTTCAGATGCAGCTGGAATGCCTGCTATGAGTCTGTTGTAAGTTGAATCAACAGCAGGACATTTACAGCCAGTGATATTACAGAAAAGGTCCGGTGATGAATAGAGGTCAATGTTGAAGTCTTCCTTGTTTCCACCAGGCAGATTTGAAAGCTTTGGTGTAGAAGGATCAAATACTTGGATACCACTCTTGATAGTTCTCTGCTCCCTTTGTGCCGTTTCCTCTACAGGATACATCAGCTGCCCAGCACAGTCTTCCTTGATCTTCAGCTTCTTGTTAGAGAATAAGTCACAAGCTTCCTCTTCTCTAGGGAAGTGGCATCCTTGGTTTTCACTGCTGTGTTGTACAATGTTGCCTTTCAATTCTTTGGGTTGGTCTGTAGGATCTGATCCATGAATGCTCAGGCAGTCTAGGGCATTGCAAATCTTAGATTCTATTGTGTCCCTACAGGACTCTTGGGTTCCATAGTCATAAATGTGTCCGTTTCCCAAAGTGTCATTATTAAGTATTGCCAAAGCTTGTGGACCACTAGCATCAGGAGGCAGAAAAGTGAGTGACTGTCCTCCTTTGGTTGGTGGGCCCAGTCTTGCCTCAACAAATCCCATGGCCTGAGTCTCATTGGCTGATGCTTTCGTTGAGAGATGGAGAGGCTTCTGCCCAATGACAATGTCACTGTATTTAATCAAGAAATCTTCACTGTCAGAGCTTTTGATGCAGGAGTTTGAGGAAGCACCGACAGGGCTTCCCTGGATTATGTTTTGCTCAGGAATGCCTTTGGAAATAGCTGTTTGCGATTCTTCTGTGGGACACCTCAGACCAACCTCACTTCTGAGCTCAGTATTTTCAGCTCCTTCGAAGGCCAGAGTGCTGTGGGTCAGGTATGTCTCTTGAGGACTATGGCCACCTTGCACCTCACTTTGTCCACTGACAAATGCATATTCTTTTCTCTGGATGGGCTGGTGCTTTTTATCTAGGTCTCTTCCAGGTTGCTGGTACCTTTGAGCTCGTTTCTGCAACAGATCTCCCAAATCGCTGTCTCTTACTTCCTCTGCAATTTCAAGGAGATCTTCGCACTCAATTCTGGCAAGGAATAGTTCGAATGCAGCTTGTTCCGCTTCCTCCTCGCTTAACTTCCTGACTAACGAAAACTCTGTGGCGCTGGTTGCAACGTAGCCGATTTCCTCCAGCAGCTTTTCCACAACCCCTTCTGGGAGAACAGATTGCACATAGTAGACAAAGGTTCCTGTAAATGTCTGGGGAGTAGGATAAAGGAACATTAGGAAACAGAAGCATGTGGGGAAAAAAAACTAGTACAGTACCACTCAGTTAACTGGGGGTTGAAATCCTTTTTCAGGATCCAAAGAAACTATGAATTTGGTCTCCAAAGTGCCCTTTGCAACAGAGAACCCTTTCACATGACAGTTATAGTGCTATAAATATGCAAGTTTGTTTGTTTATTTATTTTTCTCTTGAAGTTAAAATCACACCTTGCAGTTTAGGGTGGGAGATGTAAAATCCTCAGCCTGAGTTCCAGTGCCTCACCAATCTCCCAGTTCCAGATTCCATAGGCATCCCTAGATGGATATACTTAATTAAAGAAGTCACAGCCCATAAGGCAAAGTCGATTTAATGGCAGCTAACAACAGCAAAAGGAATTACATCAGCAGCTGTCTTAGTTGATTCTCAAATAATATAAAGCTGTTTGTATTTGAGCAATGGCAATTGCTCTCTGTAAATTTAAAAGACCTGAGAATCTAAATTACTTCTTAAAAGTTTTTCCTTCACATAGTTTTAATGTTGTTCCCCTCCTACTAAGTAGTAGAAATAAAATTCATTTTAAAATAAGCAGTGGTAAGGGGGAAATGCCACAATTTCTTTAATTGCAAAATGTGCCATTGGGGGGCAAAGGCTTGCATTGTTTTTTCTTTCTCACTAGACAACACACCACCCTGACATTACACACTTTGGCCCAGGCTGTATCAATTTACTACCTGTAGTTCCCTGGCTCTCACAGAGCTTAATAGCTGGAGTACAGTTAAGCCAATGTGGTTCAATGTGATCAAGCTTAACACTGGTACAGTTATATAATTTTATACACATATATGTGTATGTATGTATATATATATATATATATATATACACACACACACATATAGGCACACACATGAAATATGTATATATGTCTGCATACATATGCATTTATACATATAAGTACACACATATAAAATATGTACGCATATATATACACACATATATCCATGCACACATGTACAATATGTATATACATATGTATACACACACACACACATATTTAAATATAGGTACACACACATAAATAAATAGGTACACACATGTAAAATATCTTTATACATGTGTGTGTGTATATAGGTACACAGGAAAAAATATATGTATACATACACACACACATATATAGGTATAAACACGTAAAATATCTATATACGTATATATAGATATAGATAGGTACATACATGAATATACATATATATAGGTAAACACGTAAATATGTATATACTCATGTGTACATATATATGTATGTGTGCGTATAAATACATATATATATATATATATATATGCAACACAACAAACTCCAACTCCCAGAATTGCACAGCAAGTGAGTCAGGCAACGAGTCAAAGCGCTCCCAAACCGGGTTATCCCCGCCGTGTGGACGCAGACTATCACTTAATTCATCCAATTAACCTTGATGGCCCGGATCTCCTTCCTCCAAGGGGAGAGGAAGAGGTTGACGCAGAGCAGCTCCAGGAACTCCAGCGCTTTCGCCGCCCGCCGGAGCGTCTCCCTCGCCGTCAGTCTCTCCTTCCCCAGGCCGAGAAGCAGCCTCTCCGCCTGGGTGGCGCCCGAGGAAGAGTCCCGGAGGAGGAGGAGCCTCCTGGCGGGTCCCTTGAGGGCCTCTTCGCGGCAAGCGGCGCCGGCCTCGCCCAAGGCCCACCTCCGGCGGTAGAAGGCCGCGTAGGACCCCCGGAGCTCTTCCCTCAGGACCCTCATAAAGGACACTGACTCCCTCACAAACTTCTCCTGAGGAGGAAGTTAAGCCTCGACGCCCCATTGGCTGAGAAGAAGGCACGGAAGGCGGGGAAAGCGTCCGCTCCGCCTCTGATTGGTCCACTCCTGTCGACGGCGGACTCTCATTGGACAGGAGGGATGTCACTCAAAGACAGCCCCGCCTACTCGTCTCTGACAGACAGTACAACCAGGAAAGCGAAAGAAGTTCTGAGGACGAGTGTTTTTTTTAAATTGACTGTCCTGGCCGAAAGGGATTATGGGAAATGTAGTTTTCGTGTCAGACTTAGTTTTTTTTAGCTTTTTCTGTCAGAGAGCTCTAGTGCCACAATAAACTACAGTTCCTAATCTCAAACTGGGTTATATTTATTATTTCTGAGCTGGAATCTCTTTTCCTGTAGTGTGAATCTGTTGTTTTAGGTCTTGTTCTCTGGAGCAGCAGAAAATAAGTTTGCTCCCTCCTCAATATGGCACCCCTTCAAGTATTTAAACAGGGCTATTATCAATTTCATATCTCTTAACCTTCTCTTCTCTAGGATAAACATCCCCAGCTCCCTAAGTCTTTCCTCATAAGGCTTTATGGTCTCCAGATGTAGAAGCTCCTCCTAATCTTTAAGTTGAATCTCTTTTCCCATTGTGTCCTGTTCTCTGGAGCAGCAGAAAACAAGCTTGCTCCCTCCTCAATATGGCATCCCTTCAAGTATTTAAACAGGGCTGTTATCATATCATCTCTTAACCTTCTCTTCTCCAGGATAAACATCCCCAGCTCTCTAAATCGTTCCTCATAGGGCTTAATGGCCTCCAGATGTAGAAGCTCCTCCTAATAATCCTTAGGTTGAATCTCTTTTCTTGTGTCTTGCATCCATTGCTCTGATTGTATCCTATTCTCTGGAGCAGCAGAAAACAAGCTTGCTCCCTCCTCAATAGGACACCCCTTCAAATATTTGAACAGGGCGATAATAATCTC
Organism: Urosaurus nigricauda; assembly: GCA_034509955.1. NCBI lineage: Eukaryota > Metazoa > Chordata > Lepidosauria > Squamata > Phrynosomatidae > Urosaurus > Urosaurus nigricauda. The sequence continues at coordinate 17,718,573 of JAOEGL010000013.1, forward strand.
CAGTTTAGGACATGTTGGATGGGCAATTTAGGGCCTAAACGTGCCCTCCCTCCGTGCCATCTGACACTATCCGGCCTGGGAGGGAGTGAAAAGGCAGGGCCAGCTCCATTAGGCCTAGCCTAAAGATGATGATGATAATTTATATCCTGCCTTCCTCCCAGTACAGGGACTCAAGGCGGCTTACGGATCTAAAACAGTCGACTAAGTTTATCAGACGGGAGGAATTTCTCTTTATTTCGAATGGAGCCAATTGGAGCCAATTCGAATTCATGTGAATTCGCTAGTTTAGCGAATTTACGTGAATTCCAATTGCGTTCGGAATGCATTCAGAATGACTTCCCATTACCTGAAAATGACCCCCCATTGCCCGAAATTGCGTGAGACGTTTTAATACGAAATAACGTAAAATCCATGATTGTGTTTGGAATGACTTCCCTTTTGCCCGAAATTGCGTGAGATACTTTAATATATAATATTTTCAAGCTGTGAATGCTTGAATCTGGGGCAAAAGAATCCATGGATATGAAGGGCTGCCTACACCCTTCTTTCTGGCAGAAAATAGGATACAGTGATTTTTCCAAGTCAGGCAACTCTGACTATAGCATGCTACCATCTCCCAGGTCTCATTCTATATCAGATTTGCAAGAAATAGGCTTATATTCATGATCTAATTATGGCTCAGATTCTACGATGACTTAACTTGAGATTATTTTGAGCTGGGATCAGCGACACTGTAATATTGTTGTTAATACCCTATTATTACTTGGATGCAATGTATCATTTATAAGATGGATGGAGTCTTTTGAACGTTATTTATCCATGTAAACGGCTCTCCTTATGAGAACTGAAAGAGTGCCTCATAATTTGGATGTGACTTTCAGCAACGTTATGATTTTAATCATCGTTTTCTGAAGAAGTCATTATACACTTGTCCTTCAAGAGACATGTTAAGTGGCGCTTTCTCTACACACATCTGGAAACTAAGCAAACGGAAGAGTATTTTGAGTTGGAAGGATTTCCATGAAACTGTATGAATGAAAATCACAGCTCTGAAAGAAATAATTAAGAGATACAGACACATAAGACTCCACCAAGTGCTTTCATATTGTGACGTTGTTATTGCCCGATTGGTACAGGTAAAAACCAGGGCCTCTTTTTGGTGTAGTTTGTTAACATTTGGAAGGCTGAATCCAATTTTAGGATGAGACATACTGGTACATTCAGTTTTTGTTACCAAAAAATGTTCATTTGGAAGAAAGAAAACAAATGTCTGACTCTAAGAGACTGTGGTCTAATAAAAGCTATCAGCTGATTTTTATTGCCTCTTTCTTTATGGAATTATAACATAGTAAAATATTTATAATTTATATAACAGTGTGAATCAACATTTTATGTAGTAGTGTGGAGTACATTTTGTTTATCACAAGATGCATGGGATTGTCATAGAGGTACTTTTTGCATTTTGTTGCTATTTGACCATACTGTTTATAATCTGCCCCCCCCCCCATCCATGACTGCATATATTTGCCTGAACATGCCTGTTAACCAAGAATACAGTATTTTATACAGGTGATGAAGTAGACTCCAAATTAGGAATGCATATACCATGATGCTTCTGTTAATCTACAAGAACTCAAAATCCTTACCTTTTTATTTTTTTGCTGCTGCAGATTAACACTGTCCATTACCTCTCTAGGGGCAGTTAAAATATATATTCTTGTCTCTCCTCTGAAGCTATTTGTATTGGGAAGAAATCATCATGTTCATCAGGATTTCTCCTCAAAAACATCCCAGCCTCACAGAAGGGATTTTCCTTCAGAACGAAGTGTTACTTTTCTCTTTTATATGTGCTGCTATCTTCATATTAACTACCCCAGCTGATACTATTTGCATTTTATTTCCAGGCCACCTGTACATTAAATGTAAAAATGCATTTAGCTTCCTTTGCAGGTTGGCTCTGAGTGGGTATTAAGTCAAGTGTAATAGTGTAAGGGTACGATACAACAGAGACAATATGCCTCTGGATAGTAGATAACAAAGGTCAAATAACAGTTCCTAAAGATACCAGTATTTGCTTGAGCTCAAAAAGGTCTCTGGGAGCCTTAGAACAGAGAAGGGGTTTAAATTCAGATTTTTGCTATTCCATGTTCCCCAACATCCTATCCACTTCACAATAATGCTACCCCCCCCACCCCCCGGTATAAAACAACCACTGTAATAAGAACAGGCAAAGGAAATATTTCTCTCCATTACATTTGTTATGTAAAATAATGTTCACTTGTTGTTTGTTGTTGTGTGCCTTCAAGCCATTTCTGACATATGGCGACCATAAGGCAAATCTATCATGGGGTTTTCTTGCCACAATTTGTTTAGAGGTTTGCTATTGACTTCCCCTGTGCTTGAGTAGCCCAACACTCAAACCATTATGCCACACCGGTTCATAACTTTAGGCAGCTGAGAAAGGTAGTTATACTCCAAGAAAGTAAAATTTACAAGTTATGATTAAATGTCACTAGAAACCTCATATTGGCGGAGAAGATCTATTTTTGATAACAAGTGTATGAAGGCCAAGACCCTACACTGAAAAGGCATAGCATCAGAGGGGGTTTGCCACTGTCATCCTCTGAGAGAGTATGACTTGCCCAAGTGGGGTTTTATGCTCAAGCAGGGAACTGAATCCTGGTTTCCAGAGTTACTGTCCAAAGCTCAAACCACTACACCACGCTGGCTATCATTACTCTTATTACTACTACTGCACAAATAGTTCTCAACAAGATGCCTGTGACCCCTTTATATCATTCCTTTTGGTTTAAGGCATGCAAAACACCCTAGCAAACCCAACAGCTAGGATTGACTGTACAGTACAACACACACCTAAGCCAGGTCCGCTTTCAAATGCTACTGAGAGGCCCCGAAAGTTGCTTTTCTTTCTTTTGTATTGGTGGTGGTGGATGGGAATCAGAAATGAAAGTAAACATGTATAGGTAAACATCAATTTTTTCTGTAAAAAAAAACCCCACACCCCAATCCATTCTAGCCCTGTAAAGTAGAAAAAAGAAAAGTTTTGTTAAGCACAAGGGTGAGTGAGTGATTATTGTTCTTCATCATCACCCTTTCTTCAGCTTGAAGGATTCCTTGAGCAGCATAGAGGGACAAATGTTTCCCTTTAAATTATTCTGTTGGAAAAAGTCTGATAGTAATGTGTAGAATTTTTCAGTAGGTCCAGCCGTACTAGGGGAAGGGGAGTGTTCTGTTCATGCACCACAGTCTCATATGGAGGGGCGGCCTCCATTGGGAATGAAGATGACAAGGAAACAGAAGGAATGGGCTGTGGCAGGCCTTGAACTCTGACCATATACCCAACATCCGTTTCTGCAGCAGTCCCAGGAGATGGTTCTCCATCTTCTTCCCAGGTGATATTGGCTGTCATGTCATTCTGTCGACAAGGATCTATCAAGGAGTAAGGCGGAGGATCATCTGTAGGAATGTAAAGTTGGGCTGTCTCTGGTCCCACACACTCGTCATAGCTGAAATGAAGAAAACATACCCACTTTTTAGCTTTGCTCCCCCAAATCCTCAGAACTGAAGGGGCCTGGTCAGAAAGAGTATATAACTTGGACAATCCCCGAATGTGCCATACATCCCATGGCAGAAAAAATGGGTTTGACTGCAATAACGTAATGGTAATGGTGGTGATATGCTTTCAAGTTGTTTCCAACTTGTGCCAAACTTGAGTTGAATCTATGATGAGGTTTTCTTGGCAAGGTTTGTTTAGAGGTGGTCTCTAAACACTCAAACCACTACATCACACTAGCACATTTGAAAACATTTGAGAAACCTGATGTGTAGATTTCAAAGATGCACCCAAACATACTTTAACTAACAGGGGTGTGGGTCTATGAACATGTTCATTTGAAAAATTCATTAAAAAATATGAACAGCCCCCCCCCCCCTTTCGCATTAAAAAAAAATCACAGAACAGACATGGAGATGGGAAAGAGAAAAAATGTGCAGAAATGGATTTGATATGTGTGTCCATCATAAGCAGCTGCACACAACGCAAACAGCAGATGAAGGGCAACCCAACATCACTTAAGCACATTGCCTGTCATGTTTTGAATACTTCTCATGTCAGTTCAATTTGACACACTCTCACAGATCTTGGATCCGTGAGAAAGTCATTAATTCACCTAAAGCTACATTTATGGATATTATCGCCATCTAGTTAGGGTTGTCAAGATAAATTGGCCACGTGGCTTCCATCAGAGGGCCTGGCAAGGATGGCAGCACTAGGATTTAAAAAAAAAAGTTAAGTGAAGAAAATCCAAATGAGAGCTTTAGCAATTTTCTTAAATCTAGTGTGAGAACCGATTAGAGATGCATCTAGAGAGATAATCAGATTGAGACCTAAATGAGATTTTTGCAGCTCATACATCAAAGCAATTAAATGATTAACACCCCTAGGGCAACATTTATAAATTAATTTCCCAATTAGAATTTTATATAAATAGTATTCTGCCCTGGACATCCTTCAGAAAGAAAAGAAAAAAAACCCACAAAAGAAAAATAGGATTCTGTGCCATTGACACCTCCTGTGGAGTACTGAATGTTCAATGAGCGCTTGCAAAGGGTAAATCCTTGATCAGCAACGCAGCTTGTATGGCTCTCAAGGTATTACTGGACTGTAACTCCCATCATCCCTTACCACTGGGTATGCTGGCTGGGGCTTGTAGACACTTCAGTCCAACAATACCTGGAGTCTACAGATCTCAGGTGCAGCTCTTGTGCACCCAGTGAGGAAGCCACAACCAGGAGTGAAACGATACTTGGGTAGTTGGTTTTTCTTTTTTGAAAGTTTAATTGCTCTGTAAATTTTGTATGCTGTGAATTTTTAATCATGCTTGTTTTAACTGCTGTTAGCTGCCTTGAGGCCTAAATTGGGGGAAAGGCAGGTATAAATAAATATACTACTAGTAGTACTACCAGCAGCAGTATCTGAGCTCATGCCTATACCTTGGGTCCTTTGACTGCCCTTACACACCAAGGAAGCAGGAGCCATCAGTGTAATCTAAAGGTTCACATTCCCACTCAATTATGAAGCTCGGAAGGTGATTGTTAAGGCAACAACAACAGTATTTGTTCCTGAGGTTCTTGGAGAAAAGGAAGGCCTTGAATGCTGTAAATAAGGACCGATGCACATGGCCTAGAAGGAGTGTCCTCTGGTTGTCCTGGCCCTGATTGTGGCAGGATTGCGACAACTACATGGCCCGCTTCCAAAGTGGGCCACTGCCGCAGGTCCCAAGCTAGCACCGCCAGGAGCGAATAATCTCTGCTCCTTTTTGGGCTGGCTTTTAGCGCTCTAGCACACCCTCAGTGCAGCTTCTGGCTGCTTTGGGGGGCGTACGTCTTTTAAACGCACCCAAAATGGCAAGAAACTTGCCTTATTTGGCCTGTGAGTTTTGGGCCTAAGTAAGCTTTAGAAAACCAAACAAGGAACAGGCTGAGGGAGGAGTTAGCAGCCACTAGCTCTCACTATAGCTGCATCCCCAGCTGCACCTTGCCTGGAGCTTGGCAAAGAGGCAATGCCAATGGGTGTTTTGCATGGCTGTGGTGCAAGGAGCTTCACAGTTGCCGGACCTTCTCTTCCAAGAGGGCAAGTAACTTGCCCTTCCTGCATGTATAGCTACCCACATTGTCTGGCAAGAACACAAACATACCATAGCTGTTGGAAATAACAGCAGAAGCTTCCTTCATGTTCCATATTCAGCAGTCTTGAGTAGGAACTGAAACAGAACTCTAGGCTGTTACCCCAGGATCAAGGCCTCAGTCAACCCCTCTTGACCCCTGATATCAAATTAATATAAAAAGTAATGTTGCAGGCAGGTGGCCACAACTGGAGTCTCCAATGCAGGAAACCAGCCATACCACATTAGGACATCTGGATGGCTCAGCATGGAAGAAGCCAAAGACAATTCGCCGAGATCAGTCAAGATCAAAATCCCTTCACTGAGGAGAGCGAGCATAGAAAACTGGAGTTGTACAACAGACAAAGGGAGTTTCCTTGTGAGAACGAAACTCTTTTTGTCTGGGGACATTCATGATGATTCTCTGGTTATTCTTGTATATCCCATTCCATTTTTCTCTCCCTGGGAAAGCCATTTAACTCTTGGAAAAACCATTTAGCTCCTGAAACACTGCCTTGAAGACCCAATTCTTGCTATAAATAAAGACTGCAATTGGAGCTGTGCTTCAGGATCGGTATAGTAATGCCTCTTTACAACCCTTCAATTCACTATCTTTTGCTACCTTTGCACTACCACCATTTTCACTCACCTGGAGACAACATTGCAGGACTCACTTCCAGGCAGTGTGTGTGTGTGTGTGTGTGTGAGAGAGAACTATTTTCTGCTGTTTCCCCAAACAGCATTTGAAAGAAAAAGAAAAATTGTGCACATCAAGTAATTTTCAAAATTCAAAAACTGAGGGAGGGGAGTCAGGGATTTGGAAGAGTAAATGGAGTCTGAAGGCCCCTCTGAGCCCCCAGATAACATGTGACTCACAAAAAATATGATTCCCAACTGTGATGTAAACACAAGAAGAACATATTCAGAAGGTAGTTACCGTGGAGGAGAGTCAGAATGCGTGATGTTGAACTGAGACAGCATCTCCATGTAAGAGCTGAAATAAAATGCTGGGGGGAACTCCTCAGCACAACTGGACCTCAGTTCTCCAATTGAACCACTATTAGAGAAGCAATCTGGAGCTGGAGGAAAGCAACAGAGAGCAATCCTTAGCAGGCATTTTATTTATTTTCATTGATTTTATTTATAAAATTATTGGCACACACTGCTTTCCAACAAAGAGCCTTCATAGCATCTATGGAATATGTTATGAAATATGTTTAAAAACATTAAGTAATCCCTGTTTAGATCAACCTGACACTGATTTCTAGCCCATCAAAATAAGGTGAGTCATTTTCTATGTAGTTGTACCTTGATTATATCTTACATTTCATTGGTGTATGCCCCTCTGCCTTTTAGAAAACCAGTGTGGTGTTGTCATGTACTGGCCAATTCCAGCTGAGAAACCCAAAGCCAGAAAGCCCTTTTGCATGTACTCTTGTCAAGCCAGATGTCACCCATCCTATATCTGTGCATTTCATTTTTTCTGCCTAAGCGTGGTACCTTACATTTCTCCTAGTTGGTTTGTTTTGGCCTAGCTTTCTAATCTTTTCCTTTCTTTTGAATTCTGATCCTGTCTTCTGGGGTATTAGCTACCTCTCATAATTTGGTGTCATCTGCAAATTTGATTTTTGATTCTGCAGTTCCTCTTCCTGGCTGACATGTAAGAGGCTACCCAATCCTGCCTAATGGTAATGTCCCATGTTTAAACACAGGAATTTGTCACTGCTATATCCATTTCTTGCCCTTAATAGACTAACAACAGAACACTAGGGAACCAAGAGTTAGAAACATTTGTATTTTGTTGCTGATCTCTTCAAATATTTGTAGATGCTATTTTAAAAAAGGAAGATTTGAACAAGTGTCTTACTGTAGCTAGCATCCCTCTGCAGTTGGAGATGTCGAAAACACTGATTCTTTCGCAGGCTGCCAATGATGATGGCCACACAAGAAAGGAACAGCACCAAGCCAATCACGACCCCAGCTACCAGCACAGAGGAATCAGGCATGCCACCACAGCCAATGAGTTCAGTGTAATGGGTAAACTCGCTGCTGGGTCTGCTTTGGTTCAGATGAATTTCTGCAGAAGAACAAACAAGAAAAATAACATAGCTCAAATGATACTACACAATATATCGTAGGCAAACTTGCTCCAAAGTGAAACTGTTAAAAACAGCTTGGAAAACTCACAGTCTTTGACAAGAGCTCTCAAAATCTGCTAGCTAGTATAGGCACTGACCATACTTCGCCAGGGGATTCTGGGGGTTGCAGCCCCAAAAAGAAAGACTTCCCAACTCTGCCTTTATGTAAAAGTTCTTATAGTATTATATACATGTGTGTACCTGGCTTAGAACTTGTCCATAAGGCTAAAAACTTCTATTATGAAGTTGACAGTCAAAGTCACTGCATAGAGCTATTGTTAATTCTCTTTGAAAGTGAACTCAGGGCCAAGTGCCTACCAGAGAGAAACAAAATTAAGCCAGTCCTTTAAAGGTCTCTACTGGGTCATGTTTTAAAATTACTAGTTTAATTTTAAAGCATATGAACTTCTGGACTGAACTCAGAAATCTTACTGTTTTGGATTAATGGATCTCTGGAAACTGTAGAAAATGTAGGAAAATTGGTTGAGGAAGCCAACAAGATACTGGAAGTTGGAGGTGGTAGTGGCGGATGGAAAGGAAGGACTTGGCCCATGAAAATGATGAACTCCTTTTTACTTTTCACTGACACTTTTAAAACCAAGGTTGGATTACCATTTGTTTGGGTATACTCCTGGATTCAACCTTGAACCTGAAGGCTTAAGTTTCAGTGGTGGCCAGGACTACTTTTGCACACTTAAAGTAGTGAACCAAATATGCCTGTCCCAAGAGACACCTGATCTGGCCACTGAGACACATGCTTTAGCTACATTCTGTTTGGATTACTGTTAATCTATGTAGAACTTTGAAGAAGAAGGTTTGGAAACTTCAGTTGGTACAAAGAGCTGTGGGATCAGATTGTTGCTGGTTAACAAGCTCCACTAGTTCCTGGTCTGTTTCTGGGTGCAATTCAAAGTGCTGGTTATGTACTAGATCTCTATCAGCCTACCTGGGCCCTGAGATACTCAAGAGAGGCTTTTATCTTAATCCTACCACCCTCATAGGTATAGCTAGTGGGGATATATAATCAACTGTCCTGCTCAGGTCTTGCACATTCAGAGCTTTGGCTTCCCTGACTGAATCAATCCACCTATAATGTAGTCTTCTTTTTGTCCTTACTGCCAAGCATCATTTTATCAAGCATCATTGTCTTTTCCACTGTGTCACTTCATCATGTGGCCCAAGTACAATAGCCTCAGTTTTGTCATCTTGGTTTCTAATGAGAGTTTGGGCCTGATTTTTTCAGGGACCCAGTCATTTGACTTTTGGGGAGTGCATGTCATCTACAGAACTCTTCTCCACATTTCAAATAAGTTGGTTTTCATCTCATCAACTTTCTTTGCAGTCCAACTTTCACACCTATACATAGATTTTTACTGCAATTATGCAAATTCTTTTGAGCTAGAATGGAATTCACTTGGACTCTAAGACCATTAGGGGTTTGTTTCACATGTGTATCAAACATACAAGGAAGGGAAGAACACCAGTCTATGGAACTCTCCAGAAACAGCCAAAACTTTCTGCTTCACAATGTTGCCTTCCATACCAGAGACAGAGAGGGTGGGCCTGGTTTATTCTTGCTTGCAAGATTAATATGTAAGCAGATTATTCAAGTCAAAAGGGGTGGTCTGTCCCTGTGAGATGGCTCACTCTGTCTTTGTGTGTATGTATGTATGTATGTGCTTGTCTGTGTGTGTCCATGCATGCGCATGCACACACACACATACAACTATCAGATAATGGCTTGTGTCTTATGCACTCACATCCTTATTAACTAGTCAGGAGAGATTAAATTGGATCACTGGTAGCCTGCAAATTGAAAATGTCAGAAGCAAAGAGTGTGTTGCTGTGAAAGCGCTTATCAGATACCTGTGGCTTTAGGGTATTTTGTCAATGTCACAGCAGCTTCAATAGGTGTTGATTCAAATTAGCAAGTGGGAAAAAATCAAAGCAAAACAAAAACCCACATTCCAATCTTCAGACGCAGGGCCTCTTTGATCAACATGATGAATAAGCTATCATTTAGGACTGAAAACACCTGCTGGGATGCTGCTGTGGCGGCCCTTCAGCCCTTTTCATTGGCAGAAAACAATCATAGTTTACTATAGTTGTATTATTGGGGATGGGGTAAAGGCTTCTTTTATAACTTTGAATTAATGCTTTTCATTATACGTGAACAGTATATTATGTATGAATTATGGCATGTTAGTGGTTCGTGATATTATTAAAGAGGGGCACTGGAAGTTATTTATTCTTTAAGAAATGGTCAATTAAGCATTTAAACTTGTTTTGATCATTGTATTCCCTATACCAACTAACTCATTCAGTAAAGGGTATTTTATGTTATTATATATGATAGCAAGTATTTTAACTGTAAATGTCCTTTACTGTATTGTTTTAATATGTATTTAACGTGTTGACTAATGTTCTATTAATTATAGTAAAGGCTTTGGGGGGGGGGTTCTTTTAATAAAATGAACCTGCTATTGCTAAAAACTTTAAGGCTTTATAAATGAAACGTACTGCACTGTATTTATTAATTTCCAATGTATTTGTTAATTTCCAAGAAACAGGTAAATAATTGAATAATTCAAGAACACATATACCTGTGGATATCAAGGAACTTTCCAAAATCAAATTTACTCATGTGATTGCTTCCTCTTGAAATGTAGCTGTTATGGAACAACTCCAAAATATATGCCTTAAAGAAGCATTAGCAGTATTGCATCTCCAACAATCTGCTGATTTAGAAAGCCCTTTCTTGAATAGACATTACTGTTAAAACTGTTTAAAAGAAAGGGAGTTACAGTGGCTGCAAATTAAATGACAAAGGAAAGCTAATATATTAATTTATGACTCTTGTCATAATGACTGCTGGCGACATTAGTTATGGTCTCATTTCCCCTGATGAATCAGGTACTCAATAGGATTTTAACTACTGCACTGCAGATGAGATGAATATCATTGCCGAACAATGAGCTCCTTGTAATTTCTCTCACACTGCTTTGCAACTATCTTCAAATTATTCACCATTTATTGAGCTCTGCAGCAAAGAACACATACTTGACTCTTCAGTGGAAGGCTCATGCTGCGTTTGCCGCATGTTCAGCTGTACACTTCACAGTTAAAGAAAAACTCTGAACAGATAAGGGAAAGCCTGGTGTGGGAGCAATGCTAATTTATTCATCATTCACTTTGAAGGAAACGAAGCAAAAAATTGTGGCTTTATTGCTCAAATTGTTCTGCACATGCATCAGCAAAGCTAGTATAGGATCATGGACTAAAGAAGCATTGTTAGGACCAGGGAACTTAAAACAGTGGCTTATTTCCCACACCTGACTACAGACATTCATATAATGGGAAAACCTTTATTTTTTTATCTCCCTATTAGGGTTTTCAGTTCATATGGAGAGGCCCTCTTCTCTGTCCCATCATCTTCTTGTTTGGTGGGAACAAGTTAGTGGTGGAGGAGAGGGCCTTCTTGATGGCTGCTCCCCGACTTTGGAACTTTCTCCCCAGATGCCAGGAGGTCGCATCCTTGTTGTCCTTCCGGTGGCAAATTAAAACATTTTGGTATCAACAGGCCTTTACAGATGGTTGATGTTGGGCTCTTAATGCTCTATGGTACTAGATTTGAAAATTTTTAAAGGGTCTGTATATCCTTGCTGGCATGTCATCTTCATCTCTTTCTACTAACCTCTACCTTTCCTAGCATCATAGTGTTTTTTAATGAGCCATGCCTTCTCATGATGTAGCCAAAGTATGAGAGCCACAATTTGATCATCTTGGCTTCCAGGAAGATTTCAGACTTGGTCTGCTCAAGGACCCATTTGTTTGTCTTTTTGGCTGTCCACAGTGTCCTTAGCAATCTTCACCAGCACTACATCTCAAATGAGTTTATTATCTTCTTATCCACTTTTTTTATTGTTTAGCTCTTGCGTCTATACATGGTGAAGGGGAATGTAATGTCTTTGAAAATTCTAAAATTACTGCTCAGTTATATACAGTGGTCCCCCGGGTTACGAAGGTAATCCGTTCCGGGATTACCTTCGTAACCCGGAAGCTTTAGTTTCCTGGGGGACCGCTTTCGCTAATGGACCGCGTGGCCGATTTAAAGGGGCTGCGCGGGTTTTTTTATTCGTATCCCGGGGGATCTTTCGTATCCCGGGGGATAGTTTAGCGGTCCCGCGGCTTTCGGATCCCGGGGTTTTCGCAACCCGGGGGATTCGTAAGCCGGGGGACCACTGTATTTCTATTCTTTAGGATCTTTTCTATTCTTTAGGATCTTATCTAGTTCTTTCATAGCTGCCCCTCCCATTCATAGTCTTTTTCTGATTTCTTGGCTGCAAGAAATGATCAATGTTTGATCCAAGGTGGGAACTCTTTAACTATTTCCATTTCCTCATTGTCTTGGTTGAATGTACATAGATCCTGTCCCTGCCATACTCTAAAAAGCTCTAGAATTATGTTATACGATATGTGCATGCTGTGTGTATGTGTCTAGTCTGTTCTTCCCTCTGTCTACCAGTCATAGCAAGTATTCTTTCTGGAAATGCCATTAGTAGGCAAGAGGATGCTCTGCTCAAATGGTACAGTTTCATCAAGTGTCAAGGCCTAGGAATTGCTTGGGATAACCTTTTCCTAGTAACCTTCACATATGCTGGATTACAACTCTCAACATCCCCAGACAGCCTGGCTGTCCTGTCCAATTCCTTGCACCTATGGATGGATAACTTAGCAAGATGGCTTTTATACTATTTCAGCAATTCTTTTAAAGACATGTTCCGGCAGTTCAAAGCCTTGCTGGGAATCCAAATCAAGAATTTAGGCAGCTCAACTTCATCTAGAAGCAAGGAATGGGAAGTAGATACTGTTTCTAGGTAACAGTGTCTCAAACTGGGACAAGTAGGCTCTGGGGGACTTAACAGCCAAGACCCAACACAGGCTTCACTGCCAAAAACCCAGATGTGGCCAGAAACCCACTCCCCATTTTGTAAAACTCCCTAAGGGGCAAGGAAATTTTTTACACTTTTGGTTTTAAACAAGACATTATCATTTTTCAAATAAAGTTTTGGACGGTTGGAGGGGAGAATCTGAGAGAGGACCCACTGGCTAATTGATTCCCTCGTTTAGAAAATAAGGAGGTTGTGCAGGTCCTGGGACAGCTCCCAGGCAGCTGGAGCATTTTCTCCCATAATGGGCCTTGGCTTTGCTTAGGGTCTTTGGAAATCGGGACAAATGAAGATCGTCCACCAGCCACGGATGGGGAGCCATGGGATCCTACTACTGTACAGCAATTGGTGTCTCTCCTTATAGTTTAAGAATATATCTTGAAACTACAAAGAAATCACAGGACTCTCGGTGGAAAAATTGCTTGGCAATCCAACTGTCCTCTATACCAGTGCTATTCCAAAGTAGTGGACCCCAGATCATTCCTTGAGCCATTGGCTGGCAGTCTCAAGAAAGTTTCCAGGAAAGAAAGAAACAATTGTACCCAATGGGCACAATTTTAGTGCTGATCTCCGGCACACTGGATAAATCAGAATTGCCATCTCGCCCATCAGATAGTCTGAGAAGCACTGCTCTAAACCACAACTCCCATTTCCCTTTTCCTTGCAAGCTCACTCTGCCATTTTGTACCACCCAACATGCAGTAGATTTAATATCATGGTACCTCACCCATATAAGGGAGATAAAACCATTTTGGTTTTGGAGATGACATGACAGTTTCTTTAAATATTTCTACCGCTATTGAAATTACGTAGCATATTGTGAGCCTGAGAATGCCATTCTGGATCACTTCAGTGGCCTAGCAATGTGGTTTTCCCTTAATGTCTTTGATTTCTTTCTTCTAAAAATAAATGAACACCAAAAATAAGCAAGCCAGGCATCCTAATAATCCACTCAACATTGTGCAAATGTATATTTATATCTATAAAGGGACACATGCACACACACATATACACCTATCTTATTAAAGCAGGCTGTTGCGGTGATATGTTACCAAGCCAACATTAATCTGGGAAGAGGACTGTTACCAGCTTTCATCACCATTCTGATTAATCATCTTTAAAGACAAGCCTATCTTTCCTGTTGAAGCTGTCATGGCAACTTATATGTTGAAAGAAGGGAAGTTCCACTAAGATAAAGAGGAGAAATCTCTTTCTCTTTGATCATTACTTAAACTTTGACTAAAGACTTTATTTTCATTGTATTGCAACAACAAAAGAGACTATGATGCTATATGCCTATGTGGTCTTACCTGGGAGTGACCCACAATACAGCCAATGGGATTTACTTCTGAGTAGACATGTACAGTGGTCCCTCTACATTCACTGGGGTTAGGAGTGAAGGCCCCCCGTGAATGTGAAAAAACGCAAGTTAAAAAAATATTCTTTTTACCTGACAGAACACCTCTCTAGGATTCTGCACGTCCTCCGTTGCAACTCTTTCAGTTTTTCACTATGCCCAACCAGATGCCAAGCAGGGCATGGTGACAACATCTTTTTCTTTTTGTTACTTTCAGCAAGAGATATTTGGTGGCCTATTCTCTCTTTACCTGCTTGAGGTTGTTTTCCTAACAACAAGCTCATTTTATCATGATTCTGCACTGGACTGTAAGCCTTCCCTGCCGCCATGGAAACTGATATTTACATGGACACCTAGCATGTTTGTTTATGTTTTTCAAATAGACATTTTATCCTATGTGGATTTTTGGGGAAAACTGTGCACATTTTTGAACACATCTTTTATTTTATGAATCACACTGCAACTGGAGAAAAATAGATGTCTGAAGACAAGATACAGTTGGGTCTGCATTATTGTTTCTGGGAAGTGTGCATTAGGTAATCTTGCATTAAAATGCAAATCCTCTATCTCTAGAGGCAGCAAATAGCATTGGTGAGCATATCAGACATTGCATCACATTCCACAGCTCACTCCCTTTGTTCTCCGTGGTGCAGTTTACATGCTGACATTCTGGACTTTTTATGTACCCCTGTTGAGCTGCTCCTGACCTTTTGAAGAGCTACTGTGTTTGTTTCCATTAGCTCAGTAATCACTGTTGATGAATATTACATGGGTTTAGTGGGGAAATATAAGCTAAAGTACACATTTTGTATAAGGGGAGCCCCATTGTTGTCATTTCTTCCTTCTCCTTCTCTAGTGACAATCATTTCCATTTCCAACTCAAGAAGTCCTTTGGCAACTTTGCCTTCCTGAATCACTTCCCTTGAAACACATCTGCATTAGCTGACCAAAGAATCCTTTCTAAGCAGACACTGGCTTCTTTTAAAATCCAGAACAAAAGTGCTGTCCATCATTCCCATTGCTTTAGCCATTAAACAAATGAACACAGGATATTAGGTTATGTGCTAATGACTCAGCAGAGTGGAGGTGATTTGTACATTACTTTCGATCTTATTTTGCCATTAATCAGCATCAGTGATGTCATGCCAATGTCCTCCTTCTGGCAAAATCTCTTTAAATCACAGACTGCACTCGCCCCCATCAGTGTCTTGGTGAATTGGAAAGCCTATTCACTCTTTGAGTTAGCAAAGTCGGAATGCATTCCTGGAACTATTTACAAGGAGAGAACAAACTTGCCTTTATTAGAGTGGAGATATTTGGAACCTTGATTTTTTATTCTCCAGATCATACTGAGAACACTGACAGTACAATGCACTCTTGTAGAATTCATGAATCCTGATTCTGAGTAGGCATAAATACATACAAAAATATGATTTGCCTTAGGGGCTCAGACCAAGTTTCCTCTGATCCTTATTCAGTATCAGTAAATAAGATGTGACCACTAGAGTATCTTAAGCTGGCTGCTGAAGTGATGGCCTCTTCCTGCTATTTGTCTTCAAAAGCCGATATTCAGAGGTATACTGCCTGTGGAACATCACTAGTTATGTTAAGCAATCTGTTATGCCTCTCTACCTTTCAGAGAATAGGACCTGGAGCAATGGATTCAAACTACAGGGGAAGAGATTTCAGCTAAACATTCGAAGGAACTTCTGACAGTAAGAGCAGTTATGACAGTGGAACACACTCCCTGGAAAGTGGTGGAATCTCCTTTTTTGGAGGTTTTTAAAAAGAGGCTGGATGGCTATCTGCTGTGGGTTTCTTTTATTTTGAGTTCCTCCATGTCAGGGGGTTGGACTGGATGACTCTTTTGGTCTCTCCCAAGTCCATGTGATGGTATTAATACATTTTGTGTCTCTCTTTCTCTAACATTTCTGTTAGGATTTCTGTTCATAACAACCACACACGCACACACACACTAAAAATTATTTTAACAGAATGAGGTGGAGACTGGAAGCAAATTAGCATGAAAGACAGAAAGAACGAATTAGATAGAAGAAAAGAGAAAACTAAGAGATCCAATGAGAAGTAAGATCAATGTTAGGTAATGCATATCTCTCCACCGTAAATTAAATATAAAACGGGTGGCCAGGGCTGGGTTTTTCTTCCTCTGTTTGATAGTGATGAACAGACTAATTGAACTCAGAACGAGGGGAAAGCAACCTGAGCCAGCTCTGTGCAATGTCTGGAGCTGATGCTGAATTGAATGAGATTTGTCATATCTACTCCAATGACATGACACTAATCTAGATTATAAATATTTGGCTGTTACTGTTGTTTTGTTCTTAGGAACATGATGATTCTCCTATGGGAAAGATAGCCCTTCTTCAGAAGATGCAGTATTTATGTTATTGCCAATTACTGGGGTTGCAAACAGTTACTGTACTTATTCTGTATGCAGCTTTAATTGGATAGTCACAAACTGCTTTTTAATTATCATAACCATTTCACAGTTTACAATCTCTCCCTCTCTGTAACTAAATCTGTGCATACATTTGGTGTGTATACAATGACACACCTGCCAATTGAACACACAATGCATTTTATTTGTGGATTGTAATCCTTGAAAGTGTAATGCCCTACTAAATGTGTCAGTCTTTATAGCATTACAATTTATTTTTTCCTTTTGTTGAGAAAGATTAATACACCTGTAAATTATTTTGTATTACAACACTGATAGCCAAACTGTAATACACGTTGTTAGGACTTTATTGTCAAGGAGGAACATTCAACCCATATAGTCTGTTCCAAGCATTTGGCAGTACTATGGCCCAACAAAGGCTGTACTATGGAATTCTCTTCCATTTCCCCACTGTCCACACACCGGCTTTGT
The DNA here is from genome assembly GCA_034509955.1 of Urosaurus nigricauda. Lineage (NCBI taxonomy): Eukaryota > Metazoa > Chordata > Lepidosauria > Squamata > Phrynosomatidae > Urosaurus > Urosaurus nigricauda. The sequence goes on from JAOEGL010000013.1 coordinate 17,735,591, forward strand.
TTTCTAAGAACAAATACTACTTAGAGATAATGTTAAGCAGTCCACTCCTGCCCTCACGCAAAACTATGACCAAGATCATACACATGTTTATGATAGGAAAATAAATGCCAGCATAGTTAAGGCAGATCGCACAGATGTGCCACTGTGGTCATGAGCTCCCGTACTTCATGATGGCAAACAGTTCTGCACCTACCAAATCATACCAAGTCACAATATGAGTGCTGCATGTATGCTTGTGGGATAACTGGCTGGATTTGGGACCCTACTTACACAGTCATTAAGAGATCAAAATTACAAGTGCAACTCTGTTTTTAAAGCTAGCTTATTTCCCCAGTAAGATTCTGGCCCAAGCCTATACAGAAAGGAAGAAAGACAAGGAACTACATGGGTAAGGAGGACCAAATCAAAACTAAATGTTTCCCAATGTTCCCACTATAGGATATCCTGAAGGACTGCTCACCTGAACATGCCACCGTGATTGACACATTGTCTTTCCCACAGTCCTTCTTGTAGTGGCAACGCAACCAGTTCATCAGGCAGAGTCCATTGCCACACTGAAGTTCCTCTTTTTTGCAAGGCAGGATGCCCTTTCCATCTATGGGAGGGGAGGGAAAGGAGACACAGAGAGAAATAAATGACTAATGTTTTGGTCTGATCAAACAGAGCAATGCATGAAATCAGGAAGAAGCTAGATTTTCTGATTGAAGCTTTTGACTTGGTTGGGTTGGCTGTTGGCTCAAATGGGCACCCTGTTGGCAGGGCTGAGAGTACTGCACTCTGAAGCGGAGAAAATAAATGATTTTTGGGACACTGGAAATAGAGTCGTAGTGGGTCTTGAAGATGGTGCAGCCCACATTATGAAAGCCAGTGTGATACCATGGCTTGAGCATTGGACTATGACTCTGGAGACCAGGGTTCAAATCTCTGCTTTGGCCATGGTAATCCACAGGGTGACCTTGGGCATGCCCCACTCTCTCAGCCTCAGAGGATGGCAATGGCAAATCCCCTCTGAACAAATTGTGCCAAGAAAATTCCATGATAGGTCCAATTTAGGATTGCTAGAAGTCTGAAATTACTTGAAAGTAAACCACAACAACAGCAACAACAACAACAACAACCAGCCCACAATAAATCCCAGAAACAGAACTGAACAGCCTACTTCTGTCCTATATGGATTAAAAGTATTACTCGTACTCTCTACCAGTTCTCTTCTACAGCACAATTACTTCTTACTCTGTATGCATCTGTCATAAAGGATATTGTGATTTTAGAAATTTAGGATATCTGATACATTGTGTCTAACTCAGGCTTTGCTATCAATGGGGTGGATACTTTCTATAGTTCCCTTGGAGTGTGGTGGAGCCTCTTTCTTTGGAGCTTTTTAAACAGAGACTGGATGGCCATCTGTCAGGGGTGCTTTGATTGTATATTCCTGCATGGCAACGGATTGGACTTGTCCCTTGTTGTCTCTTCCAGCTCCATGATTCTATGATTCTACATATATAAACATTATATATTTTGTGTGTGTGGGTGTTGCATGACCTGTAAGTACCTTAAGCAGACGCTTAATTTTAGGAGCACAGTGACTGGAAAGACCTCATGTATTAAACCACACATTATCTGCTGGTCCAGCAATCATATTTATGTGCTCAGATGCAGACATACAGGATGGGGAAAACAACCACCGACCTGCACACACATTTCAGGAACCAGAAGCCTGCAATTTAGACCAGGAAGCTGGAGTACCCAGGGGCCAGGCATTTCATTTGGGAACATTACAGCTTCTCTGATTTGTCTGTGTTTGGTACTGAGATTCCATCTCCTTCATGAACCTTGGACAAAAGGGAGAAATTCCGGATTCATAGACTTAAGACCTTAATCACTTCAATAAATCTCTCTCTGTGTGTACATATATAAGCATCATATAGTGTGCATAAGTATGTATATAACATATAATTATTAAGCTAGTTAATATTTATAAAATAATAAGTTTTATGACACTTATTACATACTGTAATAACAATAAACTGTATAGTAGCAGATCTTTGCTGCAGGAAATCCAAACCAGGGTCCAAAACTTATTGCAGAAATAATCCAGTCTGAGACTGCTTTAACTGTCCTGGCTCAATGCTGTGGAATTCGAGGAACTGTACTTCTGTGAGACATTTAGCCTTCCTTGTCAAAGAGCTCTGGTACCACAATAAACTATAATTCCCAGGATTCTCTAGCACTGAGCCAGGGCAGTTAAAGTAGTCTCAAACTGGATTATTTCTGCCGGATGCTTTAGACCTAGATCATCCTCCCCCTTTATTATGAAGTTGAATAAATATTCCAATAAACTGAACAAATATTAATTCCAGCTTCAAAGCAGGCTAAATTCAACAACAACAACAAATAAAAAACTCTCTTAGATATTGGATATTTGCATATGCATGATGTTTACTTGCTATGCATGATGTTACAATCACAATCCAGCAAGATGCCTGTGATAATCCTATGCACTCCAGGAAAAAGAAGATGGAAAGAAAGGCAAAGGTAAGAAGCAGAAGTGGGAGAAGGTGAGAGAGATAATCAAGTGAAAGAACAAATGAATGTAAAGAAATTGATTCACATGAAGTTACATCTTGTTTTGGTTGGGAATAAGTATTACAAGATTAAACCAAAAGCTACAGAGAAAAGGTAGGCTTTGAGGAAGGGTCTGAATAAGAGGAGAAGTCAACCATTTGCCATGAAAAATCTGAAAATACATCCCATCCTTCAGCAAAAACTGTTTTAGGTTTGATAAGAGAAGTCTGCTGTTGGTGCAAAGTTTAAAAATGGTTCCCTCATTCCTGTTGTTGTTGTTACTACTGTATTTGGCTCAAATAACAAATTACTCTGCAGAAATTGCCACCTCTCATTTAATAAGAAAAAAATAACTGTCTTGGACTTGCTGCAGATCCTTGGCCAGCAATATACTTCTATACTGAGCCTTTAGCAGATATTTAAGACACCTCTGAGCAGAAAACCACCACAGCTCAATATGAAAGCAGAAAATATTCTTAGTCCCTCTAAGAATCTGAGCAGACTATGAGCACAAGAAGGGTTGTAAAAATGTTCCCTGTCAGGAACATGACACCCTGGAGGGCTGCTAAGCTTTCAGAAGAAAAAGTAACTTTCTGTGATAGATTTGGCTGTTCAAAAGTGAGCTGAAGAGGGCATATTTTGGTCTAGTTCAGACATTACATTGGGACAGGCTTTGCAGGCTTCTTTCCTTTTTGCATTTGCCAGAATCTCTCAGGTTTTGTCTCTGCAGTCTCTCGTTTTTGCCCATGTTTGTATTGCCTGGTTTAAAATGTAAACCTTTGCAAAGTTTAATACTGTGTTTGTAACGTTCATGCACAATGTTAGCCTCACAGAACCTGAGCATGCACTGACCCTGGCATTGAAGACTGGTCTGATCCTGAGCACAAATGAAGCCTTGCACGACTACATGGAGAAGCAGAATTAGCAATGGTCACTGGAAATCTGAATTCTGCCAAAGCATCCATCTTGCAGGGATTATCCTGCTGTACTGAAAGAAGGATTTGCTTGGGCAGAACTTAAATGCTTTCTCAACCTCTGCCCTTGCTAGCTTTAGTTTTTGGAGTCACATATCACAGCTGGCAGCCCTGTAGACAAATGACAGCCCCTGGCAGGAGCCAGCTGTGTTGCTACTGCTGTGCAAGTTGGCACTTGCTTGAAAGGGGCACTGAGAAAAGAATCCCTTGTGGTGCATTTAATAAAGGCAGAGCTAAAACTGGGGCAAGATTCTTGTGGAAAGATTCTCAGATGGCTTTTTAAAGGTCCAGCTCCCAGCTGGCTTTAAAAGCACATAAGCCAGGTTGCAGCTGCTTAATTAAGATGTGTAGTGTTTCACGTTTGTGTGTGCCACTTTTTTTTTTAACTAAGGAAAGCTTTTCAGACATTGTAAAGCACAGGACTGCAGAGAAAGGGTACCTTACTTTCCACCTTAGGGCTGTAGTCCAGTGCTTCAACATCTCTTTTGCATTTAGAAGACCCCAAACTCAGCCCTTCACATCTCCAGGCAGTGCTAGGAAATTCTGTTCTCAACCATGGAGAATTACAGCAAGTGTAGACAGACAAGCTGGCACCTTTCTAATGGTGTTGACCTCACACAATCCATTATCATTGCCCTTGCTGGGTTGGATTGATGAGAGTCACAGTCTCAAAAATTAACCTAGGTGTTCACTGTTTTTTAGTAACAACATTCTAGTCATTACGGATTACATGTTATTGTAAGAGTACTGTATAAGTAACACTTTTCTCTTAAAAGACCACACATTGGCTGGCATCTCATTAGTGACAAATGCATGCATAAGTCACACTATGTATGCAGGGTGAATTATTCACAATGGCACATAAAACATACTGTGTTGACAAGAGCAGAAGCAGAGCTATAGAAAGAGCAACGTTGTGCATTCTGCTTGCACACTATAGTTGTGCACTGCAGGTGTGCACTGTGGTTGGACTGTGTGCATTGTACAATGGCACCTAATCACTGACATGTGTTGTTTTCTGCATGGGGGTTGCACAGTGCGGGTGTAGCATATCACTGCATGTGGATTCAATGGGCCCTTGGTATCTATGGGGGTTCCAGGAACCCCTGTGGATTAAAAAAAACAACAACGCAGATGCTCATGTCAATATTTAAAATTTAAATTTACCTACTACTGATGGCAGCCAGGCTGAGAAGCAGGGCAGGAAGGGAGGCTGGGGCAGGAAGGCCAGGGCACCAAGAAGACATTCTTCCTGCTTCTGCTGCAATTTGGCTCCAAAGAGGCAGCTGGTGTGCTACCAGGAAGGAAGCAGGAAGAATGTAGGCATGTGCTTGGGGCTTGCCTTCCCCCTTCCTCTTGGCTTACTGAAATCCCTCCAGCTCCTGCTGTGTCTGGTTGAAAACAATCCCATAAAGAAGCTTAAAAGAGAGCAAGAAGCAGTAAATTCCTGGCTCTGGGAGCTTGGCTTCGCCTATGCTGCCTTTCAACCCCTGACTCCCCAACCTGCCCTGAGTCTGATTGATATCCTACTGCCACCACCTTACCCTCAGAGACAGAAGGAGCAGGCACAGCTCCACCATGCCTAGCCCAGAGGCAGAAGAAAGGTCCTCCCTCCATTCTAATGGCCACCACCCTGGCCTCAGAGGGAGAGAAGAACTGGCAGTATTTGCTGGACAGGATCCCCTTCTCACAACCATTCCATTCTCCTTTTGTGTCATGACCTTTTTAGATTGTAAGCTTGAGGGCAAGGAACTGTCTACTTAACAATTTGTAAGCTGCTCTGATAGCCACTGTGGCAGAAGAGTGGGCTATAAATACAATGAATGAATGAATGAAAAGAAAGCAAGGAGCAGTAAGTGGCTCTGGGAGTTTGGCTTCCTCTGTACTGCCTGCCAAACCCTGTCACCTCCACCCGCCATGTCTGACTGAAAGCAATCCCATAAAGGAGTTTAAAAGAGAGAAAGAAGAAAGAAATGCTTCCAGGGAGATTTCAGGCCTGATCTATTTTAGGACCCATTTGTTTGTCTTTCTGACTGTCCACAGTATGCTTAGCACTTTCCTCCAGCAGCACATCTCAAATGAGTTGATTTTCTTCCTATCTGTTTTCTTCACTGCCCAGCTCTCGCACCTGTACATGGTGATGTACTATCAGTAATTTGTATTGCACATTTACTTGATTATATACTGTTATATTTTAAAGTGCATAAGCCACTTTATTGAAATATAGCTTTTGGTAAGTTTTTCGCCATATGTATATCTTGTTTTATTCTACAAGTAGGGTTGCCAGGTATCCATTACTGTAAGGAATGTCTCTTATTTGAAGGATGGAAAGCTTATTCTTTTATATACCCAAACTCCCACGTTTAGAGGTGTGGCTATTTTGAGAAAAGATGAGGTCCAGTTTTAGGAGCAAGTGAACTGTAGCTCACTGCCAATGCAGATAATGATGATCTGACTAAAATGGATTTAGGACTGTTGCTGCATGCCAAAAAAGGAACAAAGTATGCATTTTAAAAAGACAGATAATTGTCAACACAGCATGTTGTTAATTTTGAGTGTTCCTTATTGGTGTTTTGGAAACCTGGCTACCCTATCTACAAGCCACCTTGTGTCACAATTTTGGTGAAAAGGCAGGATACAAATAAATAAAATGATTGATTGGGTGTGAGGACCAGGGAAGAATGGGAGAGGGAAACAATGAGGCCACTGGTCTTTTTTAACCAGGGCCAGGATTCTGACTCTAAAAGCCTCCCACTAGTTTCTTATTTAGTAAGCCATGGCCCTGAGTTTGCAAGATCTGAGCAGGGCTGGAGGTAACAGGGTTCTTGGAGATCTCTTATTTATACACGTGCACCTGAGAAAGTAGACAGTCGTCTATGAAAGCTCATGCTGTCAACAGCTTTCTTTCAGTTAGTCTCAAAGGTGCTACAAGATCTCTCTACAGACTGATTCTACAGACTATCACGGCTATATCTTTGAATTCTTATTCACAGAGTTACCATGTGTCGACCTGATACCAAATTACAAAAAACATTTTGCTTGACAACCATTATTATTTATTATTAAAATTTATGGTATTTATACCCGCTCTTCAGCCCTAAAGGCTATCACATCATCTTTTAAAGAAACGTTTCAAGAAAATGTTCTCCTTGGATTTTGGTTCGGTGGGCTGAAAGGTCTGACACAGATAGGAAAACAAACTGCTCAAACATTGGTAGATTACTTACACAGTTTAGAGTTGTTGCGGCCTGTTCCAAGACGGACAGAGGTCCCTGGCGTAAGAGAGAGATGGACGAAAAGGACTAAAATGGGTGAGGGAGGGGGAGAGAAGGGAGGAGAGAGAAAGAGAGAGGAAGGAAGGATTCTTAATAACAGTTTGTTTTGGTTTGCACAGCAGATGTCATTGAGTGGTACATGACGCTGTCAAAGTACACCCACTCAGTTTACTAGCCAGATTTTGTGAATCCATTAAACATTCACTTCAGTGAGTAGAAACAAAATCCAGTTATTCTCCGACATTCTGGAAAGCTTCCTCTTTCAGGAAGCAATTTGTACCAACACATTTTATAGTCTCTTAAAGCCTTTTAAAAAAGGAGGGGTGGGGGAAGAAGCTGTAGATCAATAGCCAAACACCTATTTTTAATGGAACAAGTTGTTGGTTCAATCCCCAGCATCCCCAGATACCTGAAACCCTGGAGAGGTAGTGTTAGTCACTGTAGATCATGGGTGGGATTCAAGTGGCTCCCCAGATGTTGTTGGACTGCAACTCCCAGCAGCCCTAGCCAGCATAGCCAACAGTGAGAAATCCTAGTAACCAACAGTCCAATGAGGGCTACATCATCCCAAACTTGGTCTAAGTGGACCAAATGGAAATCCTGGAAATATACACCGATTTCTTTTCCTGAAATCATTAGTCAGCCCAGTCAACAACAAGCTGAGAATCCAAACTTTGGCTTGAATCTTTAGTTCCAAATAGAACAAACCCGCTGAGGGATTTACTGGATTATGAGTCAACACCTGGGTAAATCCCATTGTTTTAATGAATCTACCCTAGTCAAGCCAAAGGGTATTAAATTTGAGCAATGCATAGGAGATTAAAGAACCATTTCACTGCATAGCACTTCAAAGTGGTCAAATTGAAGTGTTTCATTCCCACTCTTTATTTTGGATGGTGCCATGGAAAGGTAAGGAAAACGACATCCCTCTTTCAAGAAATCAGTTTGATTCAGACCAGGCTTTGAAACTAAAGAAGTCCGCCCTCTCCAAAAACCTCTGGTGTACAGTATCATTTTTGCAGTTATAAACACACCTGGCAACCATTAGGGTGTAAATATTTCATATCTTCTTTCTTATCTTTATTCAATAAGAAACATAATCCAATCCACTCTTTGTTGCAAGCTGTCCAGTCTCTGTGCCAGAAAACACACTTTAATGGGCCTGGAAGCTAACAAACTCATTTTCTCTCTCTCTCTCTCTCATACACTATATATACACACACATATATAGAATTCAAAGATACAGCTGTGTTAGTCTGTAGAATCAGTATGTAGAGAGATCTTGTAGCATATTTGAGACCAACAAAAAAGAAAGAAGTTGGCAACATGAGTTTTGAATTTGAATTGACATTCTCACATACCAATGGCATATATATGTCTGTCCCTGGTTTTAACTCCATTAAATGCATCTGAGGAAGTAGACTTAAGTCTATGAACGTTCATGTTGCCAACTTCTTTCTTTCAATTAGTCTCAAAGGTGCGACAAGATCTCTCTACATCACCATCATCATTATATCCAAATGTATCTGAGGAACTAGACGCAAGTCTATGAAAGCTCATATGCCAACTTCTTTCAGTTAGTCTCAAAGGTGTTACAAGATCTCTCTACACACAATATTCTATTCTGCTTTGGTCAGGCCCCACCTGGAATACTGTGTCCAGTTCTGGGCACCACAATTCAAAAAGGATGTGGAGAAACTGGAGCGGGTCCAAAGGAGGGCAACTAAGATGGTGAAGGGTCTGGAAACCATGCCCTACGAAGAACGCCTTAGGGAACTGGGGATGTTCAGCCTGGAGAAGAGAAGGTTAAGAGGTGATATGATAGCCCTGTTTAAATATTTGAAGGGATGTCATATTGAGGAGGGAGCAAGCTTGTTTTCTGCTGCTGCAGAGACTAGGACGCGGAACAATGGATATAAATTGCAGGAAAAGAGATTCCACCTCAACATTAGGAGGAACTTCCTGACAGTAAGGGCTGTTCGACAGTGGAACACACTCCCTCGGAGCGTAGTGGAGTCTCCATCCTTGGAGGTCTTTAAGCAGAGGCTGGATGGCCATCTGTCAGGGATGCTTTGATTTGGAGTTCCTGCATGGCAGGGGGTTGGACTAGATGGCCCTTGTGGTCTCTTCCAACTCTATGATTCTATGATTCTATGAATATATATGTGTGAGTCCGTGTGTGTGAAAGAGAAATGGAGAGATAAAAAGGAATCCAGTAACATCTTTGGGACAAACTGGGGCTGGATCTGCACTGCAGAAATAATCTCGTTTGACACTACTTTAACTGCCATGGCTCAATATTTTTGAATTCTGGGAATTGCAGCTTGTGGTATCAAAGCAGAGCTACACTTCCCAGAAACCCAGCATATTGAGCCGCCACAGTTAAAGTGGTGTCAAACCAGATTATTTCTGCAGTGTGGATCCATCCTGGGATGAGATGACTTCTAGAGTCAGCTTCCATGACTCAGTCCACTACATCCTCAGCCTCAAAACGTGCGACTGGATTCCTTGATGTCCTTTTACGCTAAACAGACTAACACAGCTATCTCTTTGCAAAGACACGTCAAGATACAAGATGCACACAAATATATACTTGCAATGTACAGATGATCCAGAGGTTTCTATAGAAAGCCACACTGCTACTAACACGACTGTGTTATGGGGCTTCACATCCTGCCGTAGGATCCAAAGTGAGATCCAGTAACCATAAAAGCACACTTTTAACACTAAAAATGGGACCATCAGGTGTGTGTGTGTACATGTGTGCACCCACCCACATAGGCATAGATGCCCCTCATCCATTTGGGAATAATAATAGTAATAATATTTATTTTTAGCCTGCCTCTCTGTACAGATCGAGGCAGGTTACAATAAAAAGATAAAAAATACATAATCGGAAGGACTCGGTGCTCCCCTCCAAATATTTCTACATAGAGAAGGCAGGTCGATGAGAGCCACTGGGAGACCTTGGGCAAGTCACACTTTCTCAGCCTCGGAGGATGGCCATGGCAAACCCTGTCTGAAGACATCTTACCAAGAAAACCCCATGATAGATTTGCATTAGGGGTCGCTAAAACCAGAAACAATTTGAAGGCACACAACAACAGCAGCAGCAAGAAGGCAGGGCTGCCTTTCCATCCTCTTTCCAGGAGTTATAGAATCATAATAGAGTTGGAAGGGACCCCAAGGGCCATCCAGTCCAACCCCATTCTGCCATGCAGGAACTCACCATCAAAACACCCCCCAAAATGGCCAACCAGACTCTGTTTAAAGGCCTCCAAAGAAGGAGACACCATCACTCTCTGAGAGAGTGTCTTCCACTGTTGGATTATAGACAGGCTGACCAGATGTCCTCCTTTTCCAGGGCATGCCCTCCAAGGCAACCCCCAGTCTGACTAGGTGTCCTCCTTTCCCAGGACATAACCTGCAGGGCAACCTCCAAAGAAGCTGACCAGGCATCCTCCTTTTCCAGGACATGTCCTCCAGGGCAACCTCCAAACAGGCTGAACAGGGGTCCTCCTTTCCCAGGACATATCCTCCAAGGCAACCCCAAACAGCCTGACTAGTGGTCCTCCTTTCTCAGGACATATCCTCCAATGCAACCCCCAAACAGTCTGACTAGTGGTCCTCCTTTCCCAGGACATGTCCTCCAAGGCAACCCCCACACACCCTGACTAGTGGTCCTCCTTTCCCAGGACATGTCCTCCAAGGCAACCCCCAAACAGCCTGACTAGTGGTCCTCCTTTCCCAAGACATGTCCTCCAAGGCAACCCCCAAACAGCCTGACTAGTGGTCCTCCTTTCCCAAGACATGTCCTCCAAGGCAACCCCCAAACAGCCTGACTAGTGGTCCTCATTTCCCAAGACATGTCCTCTAGGCCAACCCCCTGAGTGACTAGATGTCCTCCTTTCCCAGGACATGCCCTCCAATGCAAACCCCTCTAAAAACAGCTCGACCGGGGGGGGGGTTCCTCCTTTCCTAAGCCATGTCCTCCAACCCCCCAAACAGGCTGAGAGTAGTGGTCCTCCATTCCCAGGACATGTCCTCCAATCCCCAGCCTCTTGTGTCTAGGGGAGGAATTCCTATATATATATATATTTAAAACAAAGAAGCATGGATAAACATGGCCAGGAGCCTTTCCACGTTTTGTTTTATCCCTTTCTTCCCACATTTTTATTTTATTTTTCCACCAGGGAAGGCCCCCAGTCAGGGGGGAGGCCCAGGGTTTTCCTGAGGTAAAAGAGGGCTGAGGAGGAAAATGGCGGGGCCTGAGGGCCTGAGGGGGAGAAAGAAGGCCCTTAAAATGTCTTTCTTACCCGAGGAGCACATCCAGGACGAGGCTGGGATCGCCATCCATCCGCCACAAGTCCAGCCCTTCTTTATTTCCCTCAGAGAAATTAATGGCGGCCTCCTCCTCCTTCTTTATCCCCGCCTTTTTCTCCTCCTCCCTTTCCAGCTCGAAAAAGGAGGGCAAAAAGCCCCCATTTTTATTCTTTGAGGGGGGCTGCCTCATCCTGGAAGTCTGGCTTTTACTAAAAGGGGCTTTTTAAAGGTCCAAGTAAACCCCCAAGTTGAACATGAGCCCCAAAGTGTGATGCTGCAGCTCAAAAGGCCAATGCGATTCTATATAGGCTGCAATGCAAACATGATCCATATTAGTTTTAATTAGGCCTACATACACTGTCTTTAATTATGCCTACATATACATAGCACTGGAGGAGCTGTGTTGGCCGCCTAGCAAACATTATGATTTGTTAACAAATATGTTATATTTGTTAGTGAATATTATTATAATTAATAATATTTTTATATGTTGTAACCCAGCCCCAATTGCTCACCCAAAAGGGCAGGCTATAAATAAATATTTATTATTATTATTATTATTAATTATTATTTATTAAATATTATTATGATACGAAAGACGCACCGTTTGGCGCACCGTGCTTTTAGTAAGTATTATGAGCTGCGACAATCCATCATCATCATTATTAGCAATAATCCATCATTAATAATAATCCATTATCACTGGCTGGCCAGAATGCAAAAGATACCCTCGCCATCATTATAACATCTTTATTAATACAATTGGCCCTCCTTATCTACAGATTAATTATCCACGTATTTGAGCATCCACCACGGCTTGAAAATATTCCCAAAAAGTATAAATTCCAAATAGCAGGCATTGATTTTCCATTTTGTATATGGGACACCATTTTATTGTGCCATTATATTTAATGGGACCTGAGTATACATGGATTTTATTATCCACGGTGGGTCCTGGAACCAAACCCCAGCAAATAACAAGGGCCCACTGTAATAATAATAATAATAAAATTATTTATATCTCACACTCAGGCAATCAGGGCGGTTTACAGCATTAAAAATTGTACATGCCATATCCCCCAACCCTCCCTCCTGTTAAAATAGAATTAAACATTTTACAAGTAAAACATGTTTAAAAAATGACAATTTTTACAATAAAACGAGAACAACGAGCAGGCAAACAGCGAACGGGATCGGTCCATTTCTTTCTCTCTTTGGTGGCCGGACGTCTATTCAAGAAATACTAAGGCATTTGACTCTCCGTTATCACACGGGAGGAATTTCCCTCAATTTCGAAAGATGAAAGTGAGGCCAGTTCGGAATTGAGTGAATTCACTAGTTCAACGAATTTACGTGATTACATATTGACGCTGCATCGCCTTCGGAAATGCTCGAAATTGCCTCCCAGTGCCCCAAATTGCGTGTGATAGTTTCTCACGCAATAACGTAAAACCCCATGATTGCGTTCAGAAGGACTTCCCATTGCCCGAAAATGCATGTGATCAGCTTTAATGCAATAATGTGAAACCCCATGTTTGCCTTCAGATTGCCATTGGATTATACTCCCAATTCCAGTCGTGTGATTGATTGATTGGTGTCTGCAGTTTGCAAAGATTCTCCATTAGGTCTATGTATTTATTTAGGGCCAAAGAAAGGGGGGGAGGGAGGCCTTGATCACCCTAAGAAAGGGGGGGGGGGAGGAAGGGGGGAATATTATTAATAATATTATTATAATGACTACTCTTATATTAATTTTTGCTCCCAAAGATGTGCTAGGCCTTACGTTCAGAGGATGTCTTATTTTTCCATGAAGAAGAATTCACATTTATTGTTGAACAAAAAACCCCAAACATTTATTATATACTATATATATATATAATATATATATACATTTATATACAAAACATTTGCTAGGGCTTACTTTTGGGGGAGGCCTTATATTCAGCAATTCAGCAAAACCTCTACTAGGTCTTATTTTCAGAGGATGTTTTATTGTTGGGGAAACAAAGTATTATTATTATTAATTATTATTATTATTACTGCTCTGATTGCCTTTTTTTTGCATTCCAGGGTTTGTAGTTCAGTGAGGCCTCTCTGGCTGAGAATCCCAAAAAGCCCCCCTTAAACTACAACTCCCAGAATGCAACAGGAGACAGTCACAGTGGAAGAGCAGCACTGGAAGGATGGATTGTTTCCAACTAGTTCAAAGTCACTCTTTTCTAGCCCTGTCAACCCCGGAACCTTTTGTTATGGGCTCCCTGTTTCTCCACGGGGATTATTTTTCGGTGCACCCACCTAGCAGCCAAATGCCCGGATGTAAAGACTACACGGCTTGAAAAACGAACGAGTCCGTCGCTCAAAAGGGTCCCCCATGTTGCGACTTCCGGTCTGAGGAGGAGGAGCGAGGAGGCTGTTTGGGGAGGAGCCTGGGCAAGTCACACTCTCTCAGCCTCTCTCAGAGGATGGCAATGGCACCCTCCCTCTGAAAGAACTTGCCAAGAAAAACCCTGGGATAGGTTTGCCTTGGGGTCACTCTAAGTCTGAAAAGACTTGAAAGGACACACACAGGCACACAGATATAAGCATTATTATTATTATAATATATTATACTATTTTATAGATATATTATGCATTAAGGTAAAGGTAGTCCCTTGACATACATATGCATATATGTGTGTGTATATATATATATATATATATTTGTTATATGATACATATATAGTAAACTCAAGGCTTGAAAGAACACAGATATATGTATATATATTATAATAAAGTTTTGTATATAATAATTTTATATAATAAAGTTATTATATAAAAGTTTTCAGTGACAGTTTGAAAGGTGTTTTATAGCTGGGTGTTTGGTTTGTATTTTCAGGCTGCAAAGATGTCCGGCAAAAAAAAAGAAGGTGTCCAGACTGTGGCTCCCTCCCTGGAAATTGTAGAGGATTCTCACTATGCTCCAAACCAACTAGTATGTGCAGATTGTGGATTCGTTCTAACTGAAAGACTTCTCACCACCACATTGGCTCCTTCTGCAAGCAAGAAGAGCCTTCTTTTCATCCACCATCTTGAGGGAGAAAAAGGCAAGCCAGAGCTCCAATAGGCCTTGCCCGAAGGGAAGAAGAGCCCTCCCTCCAGTCCATCTGCCTTGGTCCAGGCCTCCGAGGGAGAGAAAAAACAAAAACCAAACAGCTTCATTTATATACCGCTTCATACCCTTAAGGAGTGTCTAAGCGGTTTACAATTGTAAGCTATTTGCCCACCAACAATCTGGGTACTCATTTTAGCGACCTCGGAAGGATGCAATCCTGAGTCGAGCTTCAGCCCTTTGCTGGTCTTGAACTCGCCACCTTATGGTTTTGAGTGAGTGGCTGCAGTATAGGCATTTAACCACTGCGCCACCAGGACTTTTCCCCCTTCTCCACCACATCTTCCTTCTCCTTTTGTGTCGTGTCTTTTTAGATTATAAGCCTGAGGGCAGGGAAATGTCTAATTAACAAATTGTAAGCCGCTGTGATAGCCTTGGCTGAAGAGCGGGGTATAAATAATAATAATAATAATAATAATTATTATTATTATTATTATTTGCCAACAAGGAGCGCCTATCTGTAAACCCTGTGACATCTCAGCAGAGTCCCAGGTTACCTGAACCCCAATACATGTGCAGACATAGGCATATATAGCAACTATGGATTTGGTCACACAGGTGCAGTCACTACAATAAAGATAGATGGATAGGTGGATAGATAGATAGCTAGATAGACAGACAGACAGATAGATGTGCATACAAACATGCATGCCTCCAATGTATACACCTATGCATATGTCCCAATATATACACACACGCACACCCTCCCATAAATTGTGTGGCATTACCATAGTGCCATGATACTGTCTTTCCCTGAACATAACACATCCGCAGAACATAAGACCTAGTAGAGGTTTTGCTGAATTGCTAAATACAAGCCCCCCCCCCAAAGTAAGACCTAGCAACGCTTTCTGCCTCCAACTCCGATGTTCCCTTCCCACCTGTCGCTTGCTGCCATCCTCAGAGAGAGAGAGAAATAAGCAAACTGAGGATGAGGCAACCAGTAGCAGGGATAGAGAGCTGCTCTTTGGGAGCCAAAATTAATATATGACACTGTCTGATAATTTTCGGGGAAACATGGTATGTATCCTCTGCTTCCGGCTGCTGTGCCTCCAACGAGGGACCTGCCAGTTCCTCCTCCTCGGGGAAATCCTCTGGAAATAAAGGCACAAGTGAGAACAGACATGAGACAGGGCCGGAAACCACTGCCAGGCTCCCAGCCGACTCTTCCAGGTTTCCCATCCAACCTTAACCACATCCAGCCCTTTAATGGCAGAAACACCATGAATGGGTCCTGACAATAACAGACCAAGAATCTTTGACTCACGTTGGGCACCTCTCCTCCTCCAAGGAGGACGACCCGCAAGTCTCCACAAGGTAATAAATTTCTCAAAATAGGGAGGCCTTTCATGGAGGGGAGGTCCGCATTATATTTATTAGTCAACTCATAAAATGTGTGCTTCAGGTGTTTAAATTTAGAACGACACTTCACAGTCGTTCTAACATAACCTGAAGAGGCAAGTGTATCAACCACAGGTTGATATACATGCTTATTTTCCTCATTTGTGGACCGCATTAATTGTCCTGGAGCATCTGGCTCTCCAATAATGCCATCCAAAAGGAGGTCTACTCCTTCAGCGTTCCACAATTGACAGACACGTCTCCTCTGTGCCATCCTGCACACCAACTCTTCCAAAACACAACCACAGCAACTTCTCAAAATCCACTCTCCAACTCGACAACTCACAGATGTGAGTCTGGACAGATGTGCTTTATATACCTCAAGCCCTTCCTCCCTTGGGAAATTGAGCCCCCAATCTAAGCAGCCCCAACAGACAGTCACTTCTCTGTTGGGAGAGATCTCAAAGGCCATCCAGTCCATCCCCATTCTGCCATGCAGGAATACACAGTCTAAGATAGCCACCTCTGGCAGATGTTGACCACAGAATTTTGCTGGAGGACCTAGAATCATAGAATCATAGAGTTGGAAGAGACCACAAGGGCCATCCAGTCCAACCCCCTGCCATGCAGGAACTCCCAGTCAAAGCATCCCCGACAGATGGCTATCCAGCCTCTGCTTAAAGACCTCCAAGGATGGAGACTCTACCACACTCCGAGGGAGTGTGTTCCACTGTCGAACAGCCCTTACTGTCAGGAAGTTCCTCCTAATGTTGAGGTGGAATCTCTTTTCCTGCAGCTTGCATCCATTGCTCCGCGTTCTGGTCTCTGGAGCAGCAGAAAACAAGCCTGCTCCCTCCTCAATATGACATCCCTTCAAATATTTGAACAGGGCTATCATATCACCTCTTAACCTTCTCTTCTCCAGGCTAAACATCCCCAGCTCTCTAAGTCGTTCCTCATAGGGCATGGTTTCCAGACCCTTCACCATCTTAGTTGCCCTCCTTTGGACCCGCTCCAGTTTCTCCACATCCTTTTTGAATTGTGGTGCCCAGAACTGGACACAGTATTCCAGGTGGGGCCTCACCAAAGCAGAATAGAGAGGCACTATTACTTCCTTTGATCTAGACACTATACTTCTATTGATGCAACCTAAAATAGCATTGGCCTTTTTAGCTGCTGCATCACACTGCTGACTCATGTTCAACTTATGGTCTACTTGGACTCCTAGATCCCTTTCACACATAGTTTCATTC
The DNA here is from genome assembly GCA_034509955.1 of Urosaurus nigricauda. Lineage (NCBI taxonomy): Eukaryota > Metazoa > Chordata > Lepidosauria > Squamata > Phrynosomatidae > Urosaurus > Urosaurus nigricauda. Next base: position 17,752,470 of record JAOEGL010000013.1, read on the forward strand.
AGCCAGATGTCCCCCATCCTATATCTGTGCATTTCATTTTTCCTCCCTAGGTGCAGAACCTTACATTTCTCCGCATTGAATTTCATTTTGTTAGCGTTGGCCCAGCTTTCTAGTCTATTCAGGTCATTCTGAATTTCAATCCTGTCTTCTGGAGTATTGGCTACTCCTCAGGAACCTAGAGATTCCTAGAGTCGTATTCTCTTTGGTTAAAAAAAGTAGTGATTTCTGATTCTGAGTTTCAAAACAGTCTTATATATTCGGGCATTCCTTCTCTTTCCTTTTCGATGCATACAGTATTCTAGGGTCATACCACCTTGAACACGCCCCATCTTGGCCCACTGTATTCCTAAACTGTTTTTCCTTGCCCCGGTTTCTGCAGTTGGAATATTCTCCCCCAGGAATTAGAACGCATACAATAAAAGGGAAAAATATATAGTAACCTTCTCATGCTGAGCATATTACCTCCTACACTGTACTTCTGGTAGGTTGAATTGAACTCAGGTTGGCACTGCTGGAGGCCATGCTGGCCTCTTATTAACCTCATGCAGCTTGTGGCATATTTTAAAAAATGAGAGAGTGTTAGCGTCCCTGGAACTTGGCGTCCCAGTTTAGAAGGGAGAAGATTTCCAAAAGAAGCAGAACAGAAATAATTCTGAAGGTGACAATTTCAAAGCTAGCCAGTTGTTCCTTTTGGTATGAAACAGATTCCCCTAGAGGTCCTCCAGGTAACCTCTCTTGGCATCCCTTTGTATCCTCCTGGATTGTTCTCTTTATTATGAAGCAAGTGGAGAATTCTATTTTAGAGCTGTGGCAGCTGAAAAATGTCAGAAGGACTCTTATGAGAATGCAACACACATTTCTTCCTTGAAAGTATGTTTTAAATAAGCTTGACCTGTGAAAGGTGAACTCACGGTAAAATGACTGAGCAGCAGCGCTTTGTATATAATAATACCAATGTCTTTTGGAGTAAGAGGTAGGGTGGAAGGGTCATGGTCATAGGTACAGGAGAGAATAACATCCATAAAGGACTTAGAGATAGATTGAGACTATGGGCAATCCATTTGGTGTGGAACATAAGAGAGATTTAAGAGACTGAAAGATGAGAGGATAGAAAGTACGAAGGGACACTTCTTCCTCTTCCTCGCACTCTTCTTTCTTTTCAATTCCTTCTCAAATGTACTGTGCAGCCACCTTGGCTTTTTCAGATGTTCTTCATTTTCCTTCTTCAATGGAACTGTTTGTAATTGTGCTTTTAGCAGTTCCTTCTTTATGAACTCTCACCATGCTGGGTATTGTTGTTCCTTTAGCATCTCTCACCTTGGGTTTCTGCCTAGTGTGTCCCTGGGCTTGATAAAATCAATTTTTGTGAAATCCATGGTTCATGTTTGACTATACTCTTCTTTGCATTGCCCCACAATCATGGGTTGTAGCATTGTATGGTCCCTCTCCTCTAAAATACCAACTGCTTTGATTCCCTTGATCAGGATAATTAAAAGTCCCCGATAACTACTTGTTCTTGCTTCTTGGGAGATTATCAGACACAACTTTTAAACTACAATTATAGTAGTGAAACAGCGCCTTTGGTGCTACTTATCACATGCCGTTATCATGGGTTATTACATGATGTTGTCACTTATCCATCAATCATCAATTGTTACACCGTTATTATTGCATAATTTTGCATTAATGATAAGAGACCCATGAATGACTGCAAATGATGCTTCATTCATGTGATCACATAAGTCCAGATTGCTTTAGCATTACAGTGTTGTTATTGTCTGAAGCACTTACCTCTGTTTAGTGTTTCTTGTGTCAGTTGACAAGACCCAAGTAAACGACTCTTATCAATAAAAAGTTCTAAAAAGCCAGTCGCCCAACCTATACCTCGAGCAATGTATAGTTACGTTTTGAGATTCACTTGTAACCATCTCTAGCCTTTGACGGTTCTGAGTTTTAGCAATGCAATTCTCCATTCTGATGTCTGGAATGGTACAGTTCAGTTTACTACCAAACTGTGCTACACAGGACATGCTTAAGGGATACTGAGAGGGCCCTAAATAACTATGCATATTTAATTTAATTAATTTATTTTATTTACTTTATTTATATGCCATCTTTCTCCCAGAACGGGACCCATTATATGGCATTTGTAAACCATATCATGCCAACACACTTTATTCAAACTATGGCTGCATCCACACTAGAGAAATTACCCAGTTTGGAACTGGTTTAAGTGTCTTGGCTCAAGGCTATGGGATTGTTGTTGGGTAAGAGAGCAGCAGCTGGTCCTGGATCAGTCCCATCTGGAATTCGGAAGGAGGGAAGGAGAAGTTACAGCTTCTCCTTAACAGGCAAACATAATGGAAATGGAGCCAGCTGACTATAGTAGTTTGATATCCGTTCCTCTTTGGGCCCACAACAAACTCCAACTCCCAGAATCCCATAGCCTTGAGCCAAGAAACTTAAATCGGTTCCAAACTGGGTTATTTCTCTAGTGTGGATGCAGCCTATGTAAAATAGAACAGTGGCAAGAAACAAGAGCTTTAGAACAGAACAGCTGTAATCACTGCATTGCCGGCTCTGAGTGCCACCTGGCGTTCATTTATGTGCATATTACAAAAATGTTGAGTTCAGTACACTGAATATTTGCTTATATGGCTATCTGAAAGCTGAGCAGCATATTAAATAGGAGAGCCATGATTTCCCAAAATGTTCATTTACAGCAGGGAAGGAAATGATGTGGTCCGCCAAAAGCTGTTGGATTGTAACTCCTAACATTTCTCACTATTAGGATATGCCGTTCTTCTATTTTATTGTGTTTTAAGTGTGCTTTTAAACTGTTTCAACTTGTAGTTTTTAAAAGAGAACTTTGGCTTAATTGTGTTTTGAGGAGATGATGATGATGATGATTTTAGTTTTACTATTTATTAATGTGAATGTAGAGGGTGAGGACAGGCTTATGCCTGGAGGTCCCTCCTGTGGTCTCAGTATGAATGCATGAAAGATGTCTTGGCTCTTATGGATCCAAATGTCAACACACAGGGTGTGCCTATGCGAAATAGGCAGACCCTACAAAAATGCAAAGTCCTAAATCACATGGAGAGGACTGTTGTGCACTTTTTTCATGAGGCCATAACAGCTGGAATTTACCACAAACGTAATCTTGTCCGAACCCCTGCTGAAGCAGGAAATCTGCTCCAGCAGCATTTTTTATAGACAGCATACTGTAAAGATTATGACTCTCAGTGGGTGAGAGAAAAATGGACACAATTCTGTCTCCACAGGTTCATATACGTGGGGAATAGCACATGAACAGAGCATCTGGTAGGTGTAGTGTGTAAGCAGATCCTGCTCCAGGCTCCTCCTTAGATGTTTTTCATTCCCTCAAAGGGAATTCTTGTTTGCACTTTTAAAAAGGAGAAAAATAGGTCAATTCACCTGATCATTATTTGGGAAGGTATCCAGTGATGCCTAATCCAACAGCTGTTCCCTGCTAATTTGTTTACTAAAGATGCCAGATGTTAGCAATTATTTTATAAAGCAGCTTTTAAGTCAAGAACAATGTTTGAGAACAAAATGTTTCCTTCCCTGGGGCAATGGGTTTTCAGAAAGTGGAATGGGGTGTATATGTGAGTAGGTGTTTCCCCCAAACACCTATGAAAATGGGAAGGAGGCAAAGTGTGTTTTCGAGATAAACAGCAGTTCCAAAATGCACTTTCCCGAAAAGCAAGCATATTGTCTGGCATGATAATTATTTTGAATGAGTATGCCCATGATCATTTGTATGTTTACTTGGAAGTAAGTCTGGCTAAATTTAGTGTTCTTATCTCTGAAAGAGAAGCGTACCACAGTTTGAATTTAAAGCATGACTGAGTACCACACTCATGATGAATATTACCAGTTGTGGTAGGAGTACTCCACACTGGCAAATAAGTTTTTCAAATAAATTTTGATGGCCATGCTACCTGGGAAATCCTGGGAGCTGTAGTTCAGACCACAACAACAAAGCAACACTTTTTCAAGTTCTGCCTTTGGCATTGATACTTGCTGATGGATATATATATATTAATATTTTCTGGAAGAACCCTACTGATATGAAGACAAATGCAATTGTACCTGAGTTTGGCTTTTTTATGTAGGTAAAAAAACACGCATATACAACATAAATATACATTAAACTAACCAGTGCAAAAACCATTGATGTACAGTAGAAAACAAAGTCAGTACTTATAAAAGTTTCAACATATATGGAATAAAAAAATACAGTGTTCATAAGACATTTGGGGGGGGGGGGCATATCCCTAGATATTATTCATAAAAATCTATAAACAGGTGCCCTGAATAATGTTATACTTTATCACATTGGTTAAATAGCAAATTGGTTAATTGCAGATGGGTATTATTGTTAGTAGGAATATTTTTAAAAATCCACAATACATTCTTTAGTAGAACCATACTGATACGTGAACTCAATTTTGTAGATTAAACCTACTCTAATATAAAGTTGCAAGAGCAAACAGTGGTGCTCAGCAATTTGAGGATGCATGAACAAGACTTATAGAACAGCCCCGGGCATCTTTATATAAAAGTCTTCCCAGGTCACTGTATACAATTGCAGCTCTTAAAAACACAAAACAACAACATGGTACAATTTGCAGCTGATTAGATTCAGCCTTGACATAGCCCTCGGCAAGGAAAAATTTCAAAGAAACTTCTTATACCACTGGTTCTCAAATGTTGGTCCTCCACGTATTTTGGATTTCGACTCCCAGAAGCCCTGGCTAGCTTAACCAATGGTTATGAATTCTGGGATCTTATCCAAAAGATCTGGAAAGCAAAAATTTGAAGGCCACTGATCTATGTGACAAACTGGAACAAGGATGCATTTATGAAATGCAAATCACTGAGGTTCTACTGTATTTCTAAGAATATTGCACTAACTACTACTGTAAAAATGATAATACTGTATAAAAACAAACAAACATTAAATATATAACAAAAGCTGCTAAACTATTTCAACTTATCACACTACAGATCCTGCAAAACTGGGTATGGTGTTGATGGCACACAGGGCCAAAGTGTTCTTTGCTCTCATGCTAAAAGGATAGAAACAGGCTCAATAAAGGCATAGGTCCATCTTTCATGGGTAAAATAATTACAGGGAAAGACACATATGATAAGCAGAATGGTCGACAAAAACAATTACCTGGAAGCGGGAGGGATAATTAATTTCCTGCCATGTCCTGCTGCTCAAGGTTTTACTGTACTTAATGGGAAGGTTGGCCATGGACAAAGACCTTTGAAGATACTGGGAATGGTCTGAATCCTATTGGTAGTCCCAAATAGAGTAAAGCACTTGGACTTAAGTGTTGGCTTTCCATTCAACAATGGGTTCAATGGGTCTCCTATAATGGATACTACCAATGGCACTGCTTAACATTGAACCTGGACTTCTTTTATCACTGTTCTCACAGATTCATCATTCCTGGGATTTTCTAAGGAAAGGAGATAACATTTACAATTGTTACTTGTGCGCAATTCCCAACATGGCAAGCCTAAGGTGACCCTATTATGGGGTTTTCTTGGCAAGATTTGTTTGCGGAGGAAGTTTGCCTTTGCCTTCCTTTGAGGCTGATAGACTGTGACTTCCCCAATGTCACCGAGAGGGTTTCTATGATTGAATGGAGATTTGAACCCTGGTTTCCAGAGTTATAGTCTAACGCTCAAACCATCACACCATGCTGGCTCTCCTATCCAAGGGTAAAACATCAGGAAGCCATGAGCCTCAAGGCTTAACTATTAAATTAATTAATACAGTGATCATGATTATTTGGGAAGGGCTAATATTCATTTTGGAACTGTCTGATCAGTGATGAATGTGCTGTTTGCCTTTGGAAGTGCCAAACACGACGTGAAAAAACAACAACCCAGTTTTACAATACCAGGAAGGGGGAAAAATTAACAATACCAGGAAAAGAGTTAAGATAGTTTCACAGAGGTTCTTAACATTGAAACAGTTCCCTGAAGCAGCTGAATTTTTTTTTCAACTGTGCTTGAAAAGAACAAACATTAGAAAGAATAAACATTTATTTTTGGGAAAAAACCCAAACATTAAGCTTGTATAAATGATACTATGAACAAAGTGAAACCTACAGATTGAGATCTGGAAATTCACCCGCCCTGAAGAGTTTCTTTATAGCACAATGAGTAGGTTTTGATTAAAGGGCAAAAACTTTGATAACTAAAACCAAGATAATTAATATTTGGTTCAAAAAGAGCCACAAATAATATTGGTATGCATGCCCTTGGATGCATGTACCATTATTAGACAAATAAGATGGGTTTCTTTGGCCTGGTCTGTTGGTCTGTCCACACAGGTCAAAAGGTGTGTTCCTTCTGGCCTCATGTTGTCTTGTTCGGATGATGCAAAGCAACACCCCCCAGCTGGGATCAGGCAGACCAGATGCTGATCTGGCGGTCCTGGTCTGATCCCAGCAGAAAGGGGCCTTAGTATGGGTCAAAATGACCCTCTGAAACTCTGTAGCAACCCCTAGCAGACTGAATGGACCTGCATGCTCCTTACCTTCCTCTGCCATTCCCGCTACTGAGCAGACCCCTATTGATGCAACTAAAGTGGAAACAGGACACCTGGTCACGTAACACAGTGACAAGGTCTGCTCAGTAGCAGCAATGGCAAAGGAAGGTAATGGTGCTGGGTGGACATGTAAACACTTGCCTGTTCCCTTGCTGGTCCATGGACTAATCCAGGTCAGGACTGGACCAGGATAACACAGGTTTGGTCTTGGTCTCTTGTTCATAGGATTGAGGGGAAAAAATCAAAGTTGACTTGATGGCAATTACATAACAATACAGCCACTGAAGGTGTAGGAGCCTGCTTCTGACAATGCGGACAAATCTGACAATGCAGAGTGCTGTATACCTTAATATAGATTCTTACATCTAACATCAATTTATGCTAAAAATGCTTAAAACATGGCATCCAATGAAAGGTTTGTCTCAAGGCAATGTCAGTTTAGCTCTCGCTGAGGCTTTTTTAAAATAAAAAACTGGTTCTGTATTCATGTGATTTATGTGGTTAATTCTGATTTCTATGTATTGCTGTGGAAGCTAAACAGTGAAGAAAGCTGGCAGGAAGAAAACCAACTCACTTAAAATGTGGTGCAGGAGAAGATTACAGATTACATGGACTGCTAAAAAGACAAATGAATGGATCCTAGAGTAAATCGGGCCTGAATTCTCACTGGAAGCCAAGATGACTAAACTAAGGCTATTGTACTTTGGACACATTATGAAATGACATGACTCACTGGAAAAGATTATAATGCTTGGTAAATTGGAAGGCAGTAGGAAATGTGCCTTCTAGGCTTTCGCTTAACAAGAGAACAATCATGCTGTAAATAAAATATATTTCCACATTAAACCTTTTAAATATCCCATTATGCAATGGGGCTTCATTTTTTGTTCTTGTTTCTATGACACTGGTTTCATTATTGGTCTATATCATCCTGATTATCTAAATCCTGATAATCTTCTCTGAAAGTGTATGTAGACCGAGTTTATGTAAGGAAAATGTATGAGGAGCTGACTGGTCCTATCTTCTGAACTGACAGTCTCCCAATCTATTGCTAAAGGCTGGGGAAATCTGTTAACAACACTCACTCAGTACACAAGGTCCTCGTTGGCTTCCAATCCATAAATCTCAGCTAGCATTTTAAACCTGGGACCCCAGTCATTCAGAAAATCGTAATCAATATCTGAGTCTGAAGAGCCAGATCCCAAAGAGCTGAGTGATTCTGCGATGGACTCGCCACCTTCATAACCAAATATGTGGAGAGTATCATAGGGTAGTAAATCCCCATCATTGTCAGCTTCATCTTTTTTCATCTCAATCATAAGGCCCATTTCTCCAGTGTGTGAAAGTCCATTTCTGGGGGTCTTTTGTATTTGGCTGTAGACACATGGTTTGGCCTCCGTGGTCATCCTCGGTGACATCATTCCTCTCTGGCATGCTGAAGTGAGGACTGAAACATCATAACTGGTAGTATCCATCTCACCACCACCTTCTTCATCATAGGCCACCAGCTGCTCATGGATCTCTTCCACATTCTTCTTGAGAACATTCAGATCCTTCTTGTGTCTCTTCCTCCAGGCTATGAGCAGCATGATTACTGCGGACAAAACGGCTGAGAATAAGTCACTCATCACATGGATAAAGAAACGATAACAAACTTGTAGAAGGAAAGTAGAAAATATAATCTGTCCCAAAAGGTTATGATTCTACTGTGATGAGAATCAGAAATACACCTATCTGGCTTATATTAAAGTAATGGAGTCTGATTAATACAGTCACAGAAAAGTGTATATAATGTTGTTACTTGGAGATGCCATGCTTACGGATCTTGCTATCTTTTTCTGAATTAACACCAACATTACAAGCTTGTTAACACTGGCTTATTTGTGTGTGTGTGTGTGTGTGTGGGTTGTTTGCCTTCAAGTAGTTTCTGACATGGCAATCCCAAGGTGAACCTATCACAAGGTTTTCTTGGCAAGTTTCTACTGAGGGGGTTTGCCATCAGAGGCTGACAGTCTGACTTGCCCAAGGCCACCCAGTGCATTTTCATGGACGAGCAGAGATTTGAACCCTTCTCTCATAATCCAACGATCAATCCCCTACACCACATTGCTTATTTGTACAAGCATTTTAAATGGAATAAGCACTCTTCCACAGTAACACAAAGAAGCAAGAGATCTCACAGTGACTGTTGGTGACTGATGCCTCTTGAGAGCCAGCATGGTGCAGCAGTTTGAAAATTGAAGACCAGAGAGTTTATCATACTGGGATTTTAAACAGTGATTAAAATTAATGCAATTGACATTAAAATGTGATTGGAATGAGATTAACATGACAGCCATTATCCTGTGAATAACCAGGCAATAAACAGCAAAAAATCATTCATGGGAAAATCCCTATACTACTATACTAGTATACACTATACTATATACTGTACTAGTGTAAATAGTCCATAGTTCCCCTCCTATCTAGCAAGAAGGGGAAGGAATCACCAAGGCATCTGATATGATTCACAAATACTGAGCCATAAAAGTCCTTTGAGTATGTTTGTGGGTTTCTTTCTTTGACTGCAATATATGCTGGAATATTTTTTATATATAAAAAGCTCCACCTTCTGGATGAAAATAAAATATTGCTGTAGGTGCTGGAAATTCTCCAGGCCAAAAGAAACAAGCTACATCAATAATCCAACAGCATGAAGTCTGGAGATGTCCTATGCTTCTTCTCCTTCTGGTATTATCTTATAGCTTGTTGCCTTTCATTTTTTACTGTTTTGTGGTGGACATTCTAACTATTTTTATCTGTAGTTTATTCACTTGCTTTTTTTATGTATTGTATCCCACACAAGAATGCAGATTGGACAAAGGTTGTAGATATTTTTGAAACAAACAAATTTTTTAAAAGTCTTTCCCCTCCTTCCATGCCCTCTCAAGGTGAATTTGTAGAGGAAAAGAAATATGAATATTTATTTACCAATGATGATAAGGAAGCATGCAAAGATGGCCACCAGGGCTTCGAAGGTGACTCCAACTTGTTTAGCTGCCTCTTCGCAAATCATGACATTGCCTTCCTCATCGCATTTGCAGATACGGATGGAAAGGGTGCTTGTGCTGCTCTGCTGGGGTGAGCCATTGTCAGAGATGATGATAGGCAAGTAATGGGTTTTGACTAGCTCTCGATTAAACTGTCCGTATTTGACAGTGACATTCACTGTGTTATCTGGGGAAGGCAATGACATCTTATTAAGTGATAATCTCAAATGGCAATTGCCTCATAGGATTACCAGACAGCTAGTACAGTTTCAGCTCCTAAAGCTGAGAAAACTCTTAAGGAACCCAAACTGGGTGGACGTGGCTTGCTATTCTTTCTTTACAGTAAGACTTTATGTATTTATAAAATGAAATAACACCCTCCCCCCCGCCATTTCACATTAAACAGAAAGCCATCTTTGGAACGTGGTTAGTTAACATTTCCATAGTATTTCTTTCCTCCCCCAGCCCCCAATCTCATGAAATCGACAGAAACATACCATGATTATCAATGAGAGTGAAGTTGCTCTCTTCAGAAACCAAGGAATACTTGAATTTTACTCTTGGTGACATTTCATCCTTGTCCACAGCAGAAATCCGTATGATCACCTACATGAATTGAAAGGTCACTGTCTTCAATTACTTTCAGTGAATGTACTGTCAGGGTCCAAAGCATCTCGCAATGAATTCTGTGAGGGACCATAACTCCGTGGGAGAGCACATGATTCGCATGCAGAAGGCCCCAAGCTCATTCTCTAGCATCTCCAGTTACAAATTTCAGTTAGAAAGGGAGGGTAAAGAAGATCTCTTTCATAAGACCCTGGAGAGCTACTGTCTGTGCTAGACAGATGAATTGACTGACCTGGAATGAGCCAGCTTCTTTTGACACCATGCAGCTTATACCTGAGTAAACACACAGAGTTTCTCTAAGGTTGCAAGACTGACCCACTGAGAAAGTCCCACTGAAGTCAGTTAGACTTTCTCTTGAGAAAATATACTTTGGATTATAGTGTAAGGCTAATATACATCCAAACATCTTTTAGGATTATTGGAAAAACGCATTATCTTTATTAAAAGAATGAATTCTCTTTGCAAGTGATGCAAACAAAACAGAGTGAATAATACTTTAGCAGCTCTACTAAGAATGAAAGTCCTCTAACTGCCTCCTTCCTTCCTTCACTATATTTCAGAACTACAAAGTTCTCCCAAAAATGGGTTACAAGTCACAAAAAGCCAGTAAGATATTATAAAACACCACATTGTGGCCACATTGAAGTGCCATAAAAATCTAACAATACTGCTCTGAATGCATTAGAGAAAACAACAACAACCACCAAGGTTCCAACAAATGTGCAGAGCGATTAAAGCAGATGCTCCTGTGTTCAACTTTATTTAGGCAAAACCAACAGAAACACAAAGCAAAAAACTGACAAATATCAGAGGAATGTCAAGAAGGAGCCTGCTTTTCAGAACAGTGAACAACATGGAAGGAGAAGGATTTATGTTTTGAGGATTGGATTCATTAACTAAGGAAGCATTGTTTTTTCTTTGAAGGTAGGCAACAGCCTGCCTGGGCCCCCAAAGTAACAACATATAGATAAAAAATAAAAATAAAAATAGTAGCTGCCTGCCATTATGCAGTTACAACTTTGTATGCTAAGCTTACAACTTCATAATCTTCTTGTACTGACATTTACAATTCTGACAGTATTGTCATACCTCCCAAACCCACCTCAAAATCTAGGCAGCTGTACCAAAGGATGGAGGTCTGTGATCTTGATGAGTGAGATGCTGGATGGTATCACCAGCCCTTTTTGGTGTAATAATGAATTGTAACAAGCTACCACAGAGTCCCTGTTTCTGCTAGTTGTACCAGTGCTCACTGGTGGGAAGGGGCTGGGCATGTCATCCTTCAGTGACCAATTCTCCAGCACCACAATATTCCATCCCTTGGTAAAGCTGCCTGGATTTTAAGGTGGGTTATGGGGATCGGATCAGGAGATGGAGAGTCACTTTAAAAGCAATATGATAATCTACAGCTCAGAGGAGATGGAGCCAGCCTAACTTCCCCTGGCAAGGAGTTTTACAGTTGGGGTGCTGCTATCAAGAAAGCCCTGCCACATGCAACCAACCTAACCTTGCAAGATGTTGGGACATACAAAAGGCCTTCAATTTTCTCAAACCTCAGGGATCTCACATTTCATGCAGGCTCATAAGGGAAGAGGCAATGTTTCAGTTATCCTGGCCCCAAGCCATCAATTGCATTTTTGGGGATGAAAATGAAAACCATCTCCTTTATTCTGATTGGCTTTCTTTAAAATCAGAAATATAGGGAAGAGTGCCTAAGCAGTGTAAATCATTCTTGAAATGACCTTTGAGTTTTTCCTTCTCTAACTTATAGAAGGGACAATGCAAGGCTGGCTAGGAGCCAAGATAAAATTACTTTATTTCAGATTTGTCTGAACTTTTAGAGTGTCAAAAGCAAATTATCTGTAAAAGTAAGAAATATTAGGTAAAGGACACACTTTGGAAATTATAGTAGCTGAACAAGATAATGACTTTATAGAAAGTATGCACTTGACCCCTGCACTAATGTTAGAGAACATTATGTATTGATATTTCAGATGATCTTGATGTTGGCCAGTTATGTTTTTTTTTTACTGCAGTAAGATATTTTGTATGATATATTATTATATTTCTTACAGATATTGAATTGTTATCATTTTAAAAACCATCAATACCTTTATTTATGAAGGTGACAGAATTACTGATGGGGAGGAGATCCTCCATGTCAGGTGAGACAAATGAGAGAAGGTACCAGATCCCATCTGAACTTGTAAACTGAGCATGATCAGGACAAGTTAGTACTTGGATAGGAGGCTGCCAATGAATACCAGGTGCTGTAGACTATATTTCAGATGAAGGCAATGGCAGACTACCTCTAAATATTCCTTGTCTAAGAAATCCTGACAAAAATAATGGAGTTGTCACACATCAATAGGTGACTTGAAGGCATACACACAGAGAAACAGGGAGATAGAGACAGAAAGAGAGGTTGATGCAGGATTCAAAAGTTAACATTATTAGGTTAAATCTAAATTTGGACGTACAAAGTGAATGAATCTCCTGAAATCAATGGAACCTAATTTGGTTAGGTTTGTGTGCTCCAGTGTCACCAAATGGAATAGCCCTCCTTCACCTCAGTCACCCTTTGATATCAACTTGATATTAAAAGGGATGCTTTATTACATAGTCACTGGAAGCACCCCAATGCAAGGACAATAGCCTTCCTAAATAAAGAAGATCCAACAAACTTGGCTTGGAGGTACCAGCATACACAGACAAGATAGATTCTTTGTGGCTGGAATCTGCATAATCCTTTCACAGAAGTGTGTGATGGAAGACAACGCGTGGGATGCTTGCCAAAAGGTTGGGAATCAAAGGGTACGTCCCTCTGGAAATGACAACCTTTTGTGTGAGATATCTGGATTGATTACACTGCCATTTCTCCAAATCCCTGGCCATTCTTCCTCCCGGACTAATCCACTCAAATGCCTGAGAAACTGCCTCAGGACCCATTTTTTTTTTTTACTATAAATATGCTTTTTTGGGACAGTCTCAATTCAGTCTCAATTGAGTACAGACAGCTATCCTATCTGTTTCTCCCATGACTCCTTGGCACATGCGGGCCACTCAGGTCCTGGCTGTGTGCTGAGACGGATTCATCTAGTGCATGCCTGAATCTGGTAAAGTATTGCCTGCTGCTAAAAACCCTCTGAAATTGCTATTAGCTGTCACCTTTTACATCATTAGTTCTTATATGCCTTGTGCGAGTAAACCTCTGTGAGTAAAAGCTGATTTGCCTTTGCTATAATAAATAAAACTAAACTGATTTGGAATCTGCTGTCTGGCGTTCTTGGTTGGGAACTGTTATACACACCTGAGTTACCCGAGCCCTCCTTCTGCTTCCTATTGAGCTAAATCAACTCTTCGATTGAAGTCAATTGTGGGTACTCTCCATGGTAGGAATTACCCTGTTTGAATTACCCTGCTATTATTACCATTACTATCATCATCAACAGTATTTATATCATATTTATATTCTAATCCTGGACACTTCCAAAACTGTTGTTTTGATACATAATAAACACTTCTAGACCTCAAGCTCAAAACATTTTGAGATTACCCATTTTTTTCTGCATATCCATTTTTTTGGTAGCTTTATGCTTTGCTACCCATTCTTGATGGGTGGCATAATCATAGGTTATATGTATTGGCAGGAGAAATTTTGAAACTTGAAATTTAGCAGCCAGTGATCGTGAGACATGGCATTTTGTTTCTGATACCGTACCGTTCCTTGTGCAGCATTTTCACACACGTGAGGGTCATAAGGTTCAGCAAATTCTGGTGCGTTGTCATTAATGTCTTCAACTTTAATGTAGACTGGTACATGGGTTTCTAGGTTAGGCACTACCATATCTGAAACAGGAACAACATCATATATTCATTGGTCAGATGCTCTACTTGAAATCAAAGAGAAGTAAAATGCTTTAGCAAAGAAGAATGTTTTCACATGGTACTAAAAAGGAATGCTATACTAGGGTTTCTAGGTGAAATAAAGGACAGGGCTCCAGTCCTGACCCTTTAATGATTGTGTAGGGGAGGGAATTTCAGCACAAGCATTAAAGGGAGAGCAGTTCTAGCAATATCTTTTTGAAGGGATATTCTTGGTATTTTATGTTTTGTGGATGTGTGCAAACGGTATATGAATGTTTTCCATTCTATCTGTGACGAGATAAATTGGGAATGTCAACCATTTAGCCAAATCTATCCAAGGGAGAGGAAAAATTCTCCATTTGTTTCCTGGGCTCGGGGCATCTCACTATTAGCGGTGACAGCACCAAACTTTCTTTTTCTCCTATGGTGAATTTTTGCTTTTTGAAGCTGTTGCAAATGTCAGCAGCATCAACTGTTAAGTTGGCCTGATCTCCATTTTGCAGTCTTCACCATGCCCCACATCTAGTATAATTATGGGACACCGTGGGAAAAATGGGAGCCACTGAAAATGGAGGTGGCTATTTAGAGAAAATTGTTGAAACTGGTCTGTTTTCAGAAGGAGGATGAGAATATATATAAAAGCCTTCTGATATGTTTTGGCTCAGCTCTAGCCTGTTTATTGAGAAAGACAAGCTATTTGTTGGAATGGCTAGGGAATACACTATGGGTAGTAAGGTCACTACATTTCCACATGGCAGCAATTGAGATACTTACTGTTTTGGCCCACTTCATTGGCTGCTACAGTGATGTTATGCCAGGCGTATTCTTCTCTGTCCAGGGGCTTTGGGGCAAAAATGCACCCATTGGTAGATATTTCAAAATACTTGGTCCTTAAAACAGAATATCTGCAATGGGTAGAAAGTGTAGACAATTATTCACCAACCCATATATGGTGGAGAGGAGAAGGAGTATGTGTATAAAATAGCTTGCACTTCGTAGAAACTACCCTGTGAGTTTACTATATGTTTTTGTTCATAATTGTTCATAATTACAGATGTAAACAGCAGACAAATGATCACATTACTTAATGTGAGCTATTTTTAGTTCCAAAGCTAATCCCCATGGGTTGGACTGTAGCTACAATGTACGATAAATCAGGTTTTTAGTTGGATCAACTAAATTAATCCCCATATAATATGTACTTGGCATTTCAAGACTCATGAAATTCCTTTTTTGGATGTGTGGGTATACATTCAAGATTCTAGAACTGGTGTCTTTAATTATCACAAAAATACAGATAGAAACAAGAACAGCTACTTCAACCCTGGTGCTGAAAATCTTCCAACGAAGTGAACCACCCTCTTAGGCAGTCTGCTCTGGTGTCAACCATTTTGTACTGCTTTAAAAATGTGAACAACCTCAGTTGGGGGAGCACCTGATAACTATCTGGATTGCATCAAGTGTGTACAGAAGATTGCACTATTGAGTCCCCTGTTTGGTACTGAAAAAAAGTCCATTCTTTGAAGCTGATACTTCTTTTGGGAGGAAAGTCCTCCCTTTCCAACAATAAAGGGGAACATTTCATCTCAGTGCAAATTCGACATTCAAAGGAGAGCAGGGATGTTCCATTGAATGAAAGTGGTTAGTTAAGGATTAGATAAAATTCCCTCACCACACTTGCTGCATTCTGCAGAATTATGAACCTCTGTACTTTCTCCCCCAGCTGATGTATTTGCATTTTATATTACACATTTCAATGCCAAGTCATTTTGCTTCTTGGGTTCTCAACAAATCTTCCTTGTCTGCCCAGCTTCCTGTTACCTTATTTGTCGTTTTGCTTTATCAGGATCATTTGCAGAAACACATCCAATAGACTTCTTGAGAACACTTTCTTCTTTTAGTGCAAATGTGTATGATGGTTGAACAAAGACAGGAGGTTCGTCAACATCAATAACTTTGATAGTTAAGCTTGCAAGGCTTTTGGACCCCTTTGTTCTGGAATATGCGTAGTTAATGTCAGCATCAGTTGCTTCAACAAGGAAACTGTAGGTGGATATGGTTTCAAAATCCAGCAGCTAAAGGGAAATACAGGCATTTTAGTATGCAATGGAAAGACTACTTCACAAAGGGAATATTTGAAAAAATATTTTTGATAGCTACATTTCTGATTTGCAAAGCCCTAATTAGAACAAACAGAGAATCTACAGGCATTTTGTGAAGCTTTCTATTTATTTTAGGCCATTACAGCAGAGCAGGACAATTTATGTCTCTCCCAAAGTTGACAGAGTACAACTCCCATCAGCCCTAGTCACCACAGCAATGGTGAGGGATGATGGAAGCTGCAATCCTAAATCATCGTAAGAAACAGCAGTTGCCCAAACTAATGCGTCATGTTGAATGCACTGAACGTTGAATTGCACCATATATTACTGAATGTTTATGCTTCTGTTTAGTTCATCGCTTTGAGTAGACTTGATCTCGAAAGTCTTATTATAAGTATTTATAATAACACAGTGGCTCAGCAGTTAAAACACTGACTCCGATGACTGCAAGGTTAGCAAGTTTGAGACCCAGGTGCTGTTCCCCTCACTAGTCCCAGATTCTGCTAACCTAGCTATTTGAAAACATGTAAAATAAATAGGTACCACTTTGGTGAGAAGGTAACAGTGCAGTCATGCTGGCCACATGATCAGGGAGATGTCTTTGACAACACTGGCTTAGTAACATAGATGAGCACCACACCACTACAGTCGGACATGACTTAACAACCTTGTCAAAGGGGAAACCTTTACCTTTACTTTTTAAAAGTACACACAGATAAAATTATCCATGGAAACTGTAACAGAATGAGTCATCTTTAAACACTCTACCTTCTTGGGTCGAATTATTCCTTCATTTGTTTCAGGATTGGGTTCGATTTCAAAGGTGTCTTGGTTACGCCCTTGTACAAAACTGTACTTTGTATGTCTATTTTGTGGCTCATCAATGTCATCGACTTCCAGGCTGCCAACTTTACTCCCTAGCCTGATATTTTCGGGGACTTGGAACGTGAAGCTGTCTGGAAAAACAAAGCAAAGGGTAAATACGAAGATATATTTGAGCAGGCATTCTTACAAATAAAAGGGTGGTATTACCTATATCAGTTTTTGCCACTAAATAGCATGAGGAGGAGAGGAAAACAGAGAGGTGCCATGGAAAGGATGGGCACAGAGTGCCTCAGGAAAAAGAGAGTGTCGAGGGCAAAAGTGGTTGTGAATCTACTAGACTGGATAAACTGCTGCAATAGTCCCCATCTGCTGGGCAGAATATGAAAAATTACTTTCAAAATGGAATTAGATATAGTTGACTTTCCAAGCCTGCTGTTTGTAGGAATGGAAATAAGTGGGAGGAAGAGAGAAAAGCTGGGATATCTGAAAAGTAGCTGAAAAATTTTGATGACAGAAGATTAATCAGGACTGTCCCTGTCACTTTGGGACCATTGGAAGATATGATATTGAGGACCATGTGAGGCAAACATGTGAAGGAGTGTGTGAATGGATTCGCAAAATATTCTGGAATAAAAATCCTCATTACTAGTATAAAGAATATACATTATGTAGCTGGTGTGAAGACATGCAGAGAAGATTAATTTCTGAACGGGAGGCCTGCTTCTCTTGATTTTCCTTCCAGGATGGCTTTATTGAGGTGAAATCCCAACGGAACCTTCATTAACCAGGGCACTCAGTGTGTGTTGTTTATGGAGATGCTGAACACAAAACAAACAGATCAGATCTTTCCATGGACTTGTGAGTCTTCCACCTGTGAGATTATTGAACGTACGCACCCATATTACAAATGGCGAGTCTTCAAATATTTTTATTTTAAAGCAGGTGCTTTTGAAGCTGAAAATGGAGTTGCTTACTGTAGCATGTTTGCTGTGTGTGTGTGTGTGTGTGTGTGTAAAAGCAAGAAACGTCTACTTTGAATAACTGCTTTCAATTCAAACAAATGTGGCTTAATCTTAGAGGCAACTGATTTAATTTCTTGACTTTGTAAAACGCACCTCGCCTAAATGTTGGGAAGTTGTCATTGATATCAGTCAGCTGAATGCGAACTGTAGCAGTGCCTGATTCTGCTGAGTGTAGACCCTTGCCATCCATTGCTTCTACTACAATTGTATATGTGGAGTTTTTTTCTCTGTCCATATCAGGTGCAGCTGTGTAAATTGTACCTGAAAAATATTTAAAAAACGTTAAAACATGATATCACATCTCTTCGACTAGCTGATCCATTTATGGGCAGAATTTTACACGCACTATTTAGTTATGTAACTACCTTAGTACTTTATTGCACTGCCTTCCCTTCTGTGCTAGACGTGGGATGTAAACTTGAATAGGTGGATATTATCACACACTCCTATACAAAGTAAGTAGGCTTTCCGTACCCAATTCAGGCTTCTCACACACCTTTTAAAGAATGGGAGAAGCCAGGATCGGGTACGGGATGTCTGCTGTGAACAGACCCTTGTTGCTTGCAGTGGCTGCTGTCTGGTAAGTCAGGACATGAGGACTTTTATGATCTCTATGTATTCCCTACACTATCGAATATAGAACAACCATGAATATGAATCAGTTATGAATGCATAACTCTAGGTTATGCATTCATAACTGTGATCATGAATTCCAGCCAGTATAGTGGGCCCTTGGTATCTACTGGGATTTGGTTCCAGGACCCCATCATGGATGCCAAACTCCATGGATGCTTGTCCCATTATATACCGTACAATTGTGTTGTCAAATGGTATCACTTATATAAAATGGCAAATAATAATAATAATAATAATAATAATAATCAAGGTTTACTTTTTGGACTTTATATATTTTTGGAATATTTCCAGGCTATTGGTGGTTGAAGCTGTGGATAAAAAAATCAATGGATATGAAGTCAACTATACTTACAAATTCCTTACAAGAAGCTGCAAGCTTCCAAGACCTACAGAATATTGAAGATATAAGGCAGGAAAGAAAGTGGTAGACTACCACCTTCCATGAACTGGGAAAGTTTAGATCTTTCTTCCATGTCTACCAAACTGATACCAAAAACTTACCAAACTTATCTATTCTGAAGTACTGGCTCCCTTGAATAACTTTGTAGAAAACATCAGTGTGTCCATGGATGGTTGGATCATCAGCATCCACAGCAGTCACCTTGGTAACCGAGGTGCCTAGAGAGAAAGAATTGATAAATGATACTTTCATGATCATCAGCAAGATTTTCATGGTCATCAACATGATCTTCCCTATTCAGCTGTTCTGGTGGAAGTGCACCTGCGGCATGATCAAATGCCAGATGACATCGAAGAGCCATCTGCCATTTGATAATTCCCAGAATGCAATGACATAGCATCACTCTGAGCATTGTGGGAACATCAAAAATGATGGATTCTTAATAAGTGTTGCTCCTCAGTTGATTCAAACCAGAGCTTGGAATAAACATATTAATTATATATTTTTCCCCGCAATGAAGTAATCCCACAATAATAACTTTAACACCCATTAAAGAAATAGATCAAGAGATTCTGTACTTTAGACTTCTGGACAGAGGAAGAACAAAGAAAGTGTAAGATGGTGACATGATTCCCTGCTTCTGCTGCTGCTGAACTGCTGCTTTATGGTGCCCTTTCACACCACACAATTATAGCATTATGATTCCACTTTAACTACTATGGCAACCTTTAACTACCAGGGTACACTTGGTTCTATAATTCCCAGGGTACTCTGAATGCCATCTTTCTTGCTGGAGTGTCTTCCTCTACATAATCCACCCCGTACACTTAGGTCCTCTGGGAAGAATCTGCTGCACCCTAAGAAGACCAGATTGGCTGTGGGATCCCAGAAGGCCTTTTCATCAGCTGCTTCTAGGTTATGGAGTGAGATCCATCACATCACCACCCTAGAAGCCTTTAAAAAGGCTGTGAAGCTGGACCTCTTCTGGCAGGTCTTTCCAGACTAGCTTTCCCTTCTCTGTCACAGACAGTGTTAATCCCCATCTACCCCTAAAAGATAGATGTCTTGCCCCAACCACCTTAATTTTGGAAAATTTTAATCTTATTTTAAAATTAGATTTAGATTATCTATTTTATATTGTTATTGCTTTCTTTTTTCTTTTTAATTGTTGTTTTATGATCAAGAGTGTGTTGGGGTGAAGTATTTTTATATATAAGATTTGTACTGTATATTGTATCTTTCTGTTATCTTTGGGGCTGTACAGATGAGAAGAAAGGGGCAGCCAACTGCATCAGCATGGCAACGATCTGCTCCAAAAAGTTCCTTTCTGTGCCACTACCAAGGTGCCATTAGCACCCTGGAGCAGTGTGGTGACATCTCTTGTGTGCCGCACCATTTGGATGTGGTGCACAAGGCATGTCATCGGCGCATGTGGCGTATGAGCACATGCGCACCAAAAGGGCGCCTGGAGAGCATGGAGCATACATATGCTCCACTCTCCTGAGCCTGAATTTTGGTCCCAGGCCATTGCAAAGTGGCAATCTGTACTGGGCTTTTGTTTTGTAACCAGCATGGATTCCTTCAGGAAAAGGCGGGATATAAATAAATTTATATTATATTATATTATTTACACTGCAGAAATAAATTGCTTTAATCCTGATTTTCAGGATACATTGGTAGTTTCTAAATAGTTCACCAAACTACAAATTCCATGAGTCCATAGAATGGAACCACGGCAATGAAAGTGGTATCAAACTGTTATAATTACATAGTGTGGATAGTAGTTTGCCCAAAGTATGAGAGATTTTTCCCTAGAGACACCCACACATTATTTTAATCTCACTGTATAGTATTTCCTTTTTGCTAGGATTTCCTTCTTTTTGCATGGAAATGCTCTTGCAACTTTAAAAAAAAAAATAGACAAAAGGAGCTTACCTAGTGCTGACATTTCTGCAACAGACCCGTTAAAGACTTTTTGTTCAAACACCGGTGCGTTGTCATTATCATCGAGGACGACAATTTGAAATGTGGAAGGTGGCTCCAGATATTGATTGGTATTGCGATCAATAATGAGAGCCTTCAGCTGATACACGGCTTTCTTTTCTCGATCCAACCTTTCATTCACAGCTACATCACCAGTATGGTCATTGACTCTGAATAAAGTCCCTGCACCTTCTCCTTCGAGAACATACTTAGCATTGGGATTCTGTATAGTTGATTTGATCTAAAATGTATAATTAAGTAAGTAAGTAAGACTTGAAAGCTAAAAACTGAACAACATGTTGAAAGGAGGTGGCTATAGCTAGGGTTAGGGGGAGAATTTCCATTATGTACATTTCTGATAAGAACTAACCAAAACACGTATTGTTCTTCTTGTCCACTAATATCTAATCCCAACACAATAGTAATATTTTTAGATCTTATGTGAAATATCTATACAGTGCAATGTACAAGCTTAAGCAAAAAGTTAATTATATTATACTATATTTTTCACTACTATTTTGTACCATTCAGACGCTTATATTACATTATAATCATTTTATTTGGTCATTGAATTATTTGTGAATCATAATTGAGGTGGTCTAACTCAGTGCTTCTTAAAGTAATGATCCACAAACTGTTATCTGCTGGTAGGGGAAAAAGAAAGGAACAATGCAATGGGTTCCTGGTCTGTAGGGGGAAAATGCTGGTTAACAACATGAGAAATTTAAAAGGCACTGGTCTAATCAATTTCTTCATTCAGTGTTCAAATAACAAGATGGGTAATCTCATATGCTTAGTAATAAAATTAACATTCAGTTTTCTGATTTGCTTTGCGTTTTATGTTTAATAGATAATATAAGGACAACTTGTAAGTTGAAAGCACAACCTCAGGATGGTATACCATGTCTCTAGGCCCAAGATCATGTACAAGGGGTAAGCTACACATATACACATGCGAGTTGGGAGACAGGTGTGACTGATAGTACAAAGTAAGATCAGCAAGGATATTTTAAAGGGATAATACGTTATAAAATGTCTTGGTTAACTATATGGTACTCAGGGAAAGCTTTTCAGATGTTGTTCACTGTTTGAATTTGATGCTCCTCTTGATGGATGCAGCTGAATGTTTTCCTCTCCCTGTACATCAACTCGAAGGCAAACTTGTCAGGCTGCCATGGCAAAGTGAAAGAGACCTTTCCAGATCAGTGCTGTTGACTGACAGGAAGCTGGAACAAGAACTGCCAGCTAACATGAACCACTTCTGTTCCCGATGAAGCCGCCTCTCTTCTTTCCAGCAATTATCCCCAAAGAGACTGCTTTACATTGCACTTTTGCTATCAAGACTCCCATGAAAGCAGCACATATGTGATTCCTTATTGAAAAGTGTGTGAGTATTCTGAGTCTGAGTTTGAGCGTAATGAGTTACAATTAACTGATTATTTGCAACTAGTTCATTTCGCCAATAATGGAGGTATCATTCTCTAAAAGGGAAATAGTAACCTAATGTGGAAAATTTTGCTTCTCCGTGGTATGGCTGTCACATTTTAGTTACTTTTATTATTATAGGAGTGTGACTTTGTTGATTGATGGAGGACGAATACCACATGGTTCAGGTGTTGGCTTATATTCTGGGTATAGAGATAGCAATGAGATGTATCAGACTGGCCATTTAGTTTTTTTTAAAGGTAACTAAAAGTAATAATTCTAGGTACGCTTAAGATATGGGAAAGTAAAGACTTGTATTTAAAATTGCAACTACTGATACACTCTTTTGGGGTCTTTTGAACAATAGCTATCACTTATTACTGTTTAAAACTCTTCAACTCTTGCTGAGCCTTGGAAATACAGGTTTTGCACAAAGGCAGAATCATTTGATTTTGGAATGAATTTGTCCAAATGTCTAGTTTGCTCTGAGACCTTTGCCTGTAGGCTTGTGGCCAAAACATTACTGCCAGAGAGCAGTTGCTGTCTCTCTATTTTGTGTTTGCTCAGATAATTAAAAGGGAGTACTTAAATGAAAGAAATTGCCTAAAACCCCTTGCACACTCCACTGTTACAGTACATTATCACACTATCACATTATCAACTGTTATTGCAACATCTTAAAAATCTTTTACAGTTTAGGAAGGTGCATTCAGAATTCTTAGCCAGAAATGTTCTACTGACTCTGTCCAAACTATAAGCTCCATGATTTTTTTTTGGTGGATTTTTCAGGCTACATGGCCATGTTCTAGAAGAGTTTGTTGCTGATGTCCTCTTTTGATAGTAAAAGATAATTCAACTCTTTTAATATTTTTAATTGTTTTAAACTGTCACGCTGAGATCATATGATAGAAGGTGGGATATAAATATAATAAACAAACATAAAATTAAAAAATGAGTAAGAATGCAAATTGCTTCTAAAAAGTAACTTTCCAAGTTCAGGGTGTTACCAAATTCATCCTTACCTTCCCAACATGGTGAGGTAGTGTCACATTAAGATTTTCTCTAATGTGCAGATTATTCCAGACCCACTCTCTCTTTATACGATTGTGGTTGGTGGTGTGTATAGCAGACTTTGAGAAATCGGCATAAAGAAAACCCGGAGCCAGAACTATGAAAAATAGAGGGTAGAAGCAACAACTTGCCATCTCTGTAGGCCTGGTGGCCTTAGAAAGCCCTGTAATAAAAGAGTAAGAAAAACTATTGGAAATAAAGGAACAGTGGTGTTTTCTTGTCCATATTTTATACAAAGGCTGCGTTCACACTGGAGAAATAAACCGGTTTAAGTGCCGTGGCTCAATGCTGTGAAATTCTGGGAATTGTAGTTTGTTGTGGGGCCCAGAGCAGAGCGGAGCCTTAGGGATAGAAAGCCAAGTGCCAAATATATCTCACCCATTTTCTATAATAAAATGGCAGAGCTGTACTAAATAGACCAGAAGTAATTGTCAGCTGTTCTATCTTCCTGAAACCATTTGGTTACTTCTACCTGCCTTTGGGGGAAAGGGCAGATTTCATTTGGGAAAAGTACCAGTTTTACTGGAAAGGTGGGTTATAAATCAAATCAAATCAAATCAAAAGAAAAAGCAAGGAAGCAAGCAAGGAAGGAAGCAAAGCATTTGTTAAAAAAGCATTTTTATAGCATTAAAGTTATTTATGACGTTTATTCCTTATCTTTGTCTCTGCACTGGAGGACAAAGCTGTGTATTCCACAGTCCTCTGAGGCTATGTTCTAGAAGAGTTTATTCCTGACGTTTCACCACCAGCTGTGGCTGGCATTTCTCTGAAGATGCCAGCCACAGCCGCTGGTGAAACATCAGGAATAAATTCTTCTAGAACATGGCCCCATAGCCCGAAAAACTCACAAAAAACTATGGGCGCCAGCTGTGAAAGCCTTCAACTTCACATTTACCAGGTTTTCCTTCAACTGCCAGTTCAGTCAGCCTGTGTATGTTGGCTGGGGCAGAGGGCACTGTCTTTACCATCACCCAAAATAGCCAAAAACCTTGGGCCATCCCCAAGTGTGCCAATTCCTCCCTGTACACTGAAGAGTGTTTTTCTTTACTTCATTCCTAGATGTGTGTTTCACAGCTGTTAATGCTGAGTCAGATCCGTACCCAATCCATCATTTAAAAAAAGAAAGAAGTTATCATCCATGTACCAGAAAGAACAAACAGGGGCTATAGTGCATTCATTCCACTCATATGTTTCAGTTTGATTTACAGATTCCTCTTTCTGTGTTCCCAAAGCACACAAGTGATTTCACTTCCTATCAAGGCTTTTTGAGCAGACTGGATGTCACCAGATATAATATATGTCTTGACTCACTTCAGAAATGAAGCATCAGCTCCTTCCTGTGAACAGTTTGTTCACCGTAACTTTGGATATTTTTTCAAGGCAGCCACAAGATTACTTAAACATTATGCCCTAAATATGTTTAGTAGTTGCAACTATTCATGTTTGTCTTCAAATTCTTTTTAACTTTTGGTGACTCTAGATTTGAATGCAAATAATAATAATAATAAAAAACCATATTGAATCTCTAGATTTTCCAGCACAACTCTGTGATCAACATCGGCTAGAAGTGAGAATTGTTCTGAAGAACCAATAGATGCCAAAAGAAGTGTTCACTCTAGAATCTATAGTTCCTCCAGTGTGACTTCTTATTTTGTTTTTATTTATTTATTGGATTTATATCCCATCTTTCTCCTAATATGGGGGAAGGTGACCATAGATTCTCATGGGAAGACATAGAGACTTCTAGAGAGAACATATTAAGCAAATTTGTGAATAATCAAATCTGCAAAAGTCAAAACTGCAAATGTGGAGGGCCAGCTGTATACTCCATGGCCCCACAGAAAAATGTTATTTGAACTGTGACTTGTTTCAAGGTCTGCCTCCCTTTTCTGCATTCTGCAGTTGGCCTTCCATAGCCTATGATTCTTTATCCATGGATTCAAACACCCAACAGCTTGAAAATATTGTAAAAATATATAAATTCAAAAAAGCAAACTTTAATTTTAACATTTTATGTAAGGTACACCATTTTACTATGTCATTGTATTTAATCCCCTTGTGGGAGAAAGGTGGGATATAAATCCTTGAAATAAAATAAAATAAAACAATGGGACTTTAACATCTACAGATTTTGGTATCCACACGGTGTACCAAACCCCAGCAGATACCAAGGGCTAACTGTATTAACTAAATTATTTTCTTCCTGATTCAAACCACAAGGCATGTCTGGCTGTCACTTGCCATACAAAAATATCCAGAAAATGTAATCTAGCTGCCAGAATCCATTAAAAAAACTTATCCAGCTATATACCATCCTAGAAAGTGGTACAAAAATCCTAGTATTTCCATATATGATCCCAAGAGGTCCACTCCTTCTAACTATAGCTACCACAGGAAAATATGAATTTGAGCAGTATTGTGTCTGCTATGAGTATATTAATCCAAAATAGGATACAGATTTTAATCCAAAATAGGAGACAAATTTCTAAATAGGAATTTAACATATAATATTAAGAAATGGAGATACCTGAGCTCTTGCTGTTGGTAGAGAAATGTATCCAGAGCTGATCTGTGTCTTTTGGTTTGGAAACAACAAAGTGGTCAACTTAGTTCAAATTGTAAAATGCTGGGCTCTGCATTTTTGAAATGCTCATAGTATGCAGAAAAGTTCAAGAAATCTTGCTTTCTTTTTGGTGAGACACTTAAACGAGGTGAAATGGCCACTTCCCACCTCAAAATAACACAGAGCCCGAGATTTCAAGTGGCATCCATCTTGCTTTTAATATTAATTATTATATCATTAATTAAAAATATTTTTATTAATAATTTATTTAAAATGCATTAAGAATGACAAAGATTGAGGAAAGAGAAAACCAAAACCAAAACAAAAATGTAATACAGTGGGTGCACTCACACGACAGAAATAACCTGGTGTGAAACTGCGTTATTTCTTCAACATTCCCACTGGCCCTGAATGCACCCGGCGCTGTTTGTGTGGGGCGGGCATGGAAAAACCCACTTAGCCCACTTTTTTCTTTTTTTTTCTTTTTGTTCTATGCTCTTTATTGGGGGCAGTCACACTTCCTTTTTTGTCCCAAGGATCTCCACGGTGTACCAGATTGATGTTCCCACTGTGGCCCCATTCACACTATGGGAATAAATGGAAATAAACCCGTTCTGAATCTCTCCATGCCATTTTAATCCTGTTGCCATTCACACTTAACTCTGTTGTCATTAATACTGATGATGCAGTGTTATCCAGGTCAATTCGGTAGCGTACTCACACTACTGAAAATCCAGATCATTGCAGTGCTTAAAAAAAGATGCACTTTAAGGACCTGGTGTTGTCTCCCCTCCTTTTTTCCTCACCTAAGTTACTGGATTTATGGCAGGGAGGGAGAGCCATCGGAGTGGCCTCAGCAATCTGGTTTGGGCAGGTTTGACGGAAAGGGTTTTCAAATTGGGCGCAAAAGCTGGTCCTGAACACCTTCAGGTCATTCAGTGCTGGGCGGTTCTCATTGTAGAGATGGACTCTATGATGAGGGGCTCCCAGTTCTGAACAAGCTGAAGGCATTCATGACCAGTTTGTGCACCTGGCTTGAGGACCCTTTCCACTAAGGGAAAACCTGAACCTGCTTGCTGACACTGACTTTATTGTGTCTTTATTATTTACTACTTTTCAGAAATCTAAGATCCACAGTAAACATTTATCTAACTCAATAAGTTTCTAGCTGTCTAGCTGTCTAACCTTTGCTCTTGCTTTTCCTCCTGGTAGTTCCTAGTTCATCTATTTCAGAAGCATATGGCAGATAAAATGGTGCTTGTTTAGTAAAGATGAATAATGCTACCATGAATAATATTGCCAGTAAAGATTTTGTAGCAAAATCAACAGAGTTCATGATGCCTTAAATAGTTATCATTTAGTTATGGCATGGTGGCATTTTCCTCTGCTTTCACTGGGTACTTTGTTGTATCATGTTGTTGCCCCCTCTCCCATTCCTTTGGCTTGGCTTTCAATGCATTGTTCGCACATAGGCAGGCTTGATCTTTTGCTTTCCTTCAAACTGTAAGCTGAGGGAAGCTCACTTTGGTAATTTAAATCTCTGTGGAGCAAGCTGTGACTGTGAGACTGTGAGACTTGACTCATTTGCTAAAAACTGAAAAGTAGCAGGTTCATTCCATGCAAACAAAAGCTGTTGAATGTTTTGCTGCACTAGAAGGGCAAGAGACTTTATTTAAATAAGAAAGAAAGAAAAAGAAATGTAGAATCTGGGGCAGTTAATAGTCCAAACAGGCATTGTGCAGAATGTCTAGAATCCATGTGAAATCTAGGCAAATGGGAAGTGTAATGTGACATCAAGAAAAGGCAATGCAATTCTTGGTTGCATCAACAGAATTATAGTTTCTGAATCAAGACATATATTAGTAATACACTATTAGACCTCATCTAGAATTCTGTGTGTATTCCTGACTACTACAGCTGTAGAAGAATATTGACAAGATGGAATGTGTCCAGAGAACGGCAACAAAGATGGAAATTAAAGTGAAGAACAGTTAAGAGTGATTCTAACTAAGGACACTATCACATTAGCTTTGCTGCCAAGACAGATAGATGAGTAGTGTTTTCTTTTACAACACTAATTCCAACCCCCTAATTGTTCCTTCTGCAAAAAATCCAAAGGATGCTGAAAATCCCATTCAACATTGTCAGTTCTGTGGGGAGAGGGAATAGTGATAAACTAAAAACTCTAACATGAATCCATCAGCCAGAACATTGACCATCATAGCTCTCCACATGGCAGAAAATCTGTTAAATGCCACAAGAAGAGGTGTCTTTTCCTGATTTTTTTCACATGCAGATGCATCCTTCATGCGGCAAGTATAGTTTTCTATGGAGTTTATCACATGGGAGGAATTTCTCCCAATTTTGAATGCAGCCAATTTGAATTTATGTAAATTAGCTAGTTTAGCAAATTTACGTGAATTCTAATTGCGTTTGGAATGTGTTCAGAATGACTTCTCATTTCCTGAAAATGACCCCCCCCCCATTGCCCAGAGAGATGTGTGAGATACTTTAATATGCAATTACATAAAACCCCATGATTGCATTCGGAATGACTTCCCATTGCCCAAAACTGAGTGAGATACACTCATTTGCAATTACGTGAAACCCCATGATTGCGTTCGGATTGCCATTGCATTATACCCCCAAATTCTTTAGTATGATAAACTCCTATGTATGTTTTTGGAACAACTATACAAGAAAGAAGTTGGCTTATAAACCCATCAAAGACTCTCAAAGGACAAAGCAGATCTGAGCAAATAAGTGATACAGACATTTGTAAAAGGCCTAAACTTTCACTGCCAATAAGCAACCTGGGGCATATAGACCCAGCAATGAAAATACAGCAAAGTGTACTGTAGACTAGCATAGAACACAAAACAAGCATCCTTAATGGCTTTCGCTTTTTCTGTTTAGAACACAGTTACTCATTATTTTTACTATTTCAGTACTAAGTGTTTGTTTGTTTTTTTGGTCAAACTTAGTTAATTTACAGAACCCACACCTAATAGGATTTCTTGTGAATAATGCTGTTGGGAATAGACTTTTAAGAAATGCAGTATTTAAAGTTTGAAGAAGAGGCGGTTGAGGCCAGTGGCCAAAGGTTTGCAAATCCTTAGCTGCTCTTAGAGCCAGTTATTTTGCATCTCCACCCACCCGGAGTTTGCTCTGGCACTGAAGAGCTCTGTGCACTACGCAGGGCATGTGGAGGTCACATAGTAAAGTTTACAGCAGGAAGAACTTCTATAAATTGTTTATAAATTGTTCTCTACTAAAGGGTGGAGAAGTTGGAGAAGACTTGTCCTCTGTTGCTCCAGAGGGAATGACTGGAGCTGGTGAGTGGAAACAGCAAGGAAGCAGATTTCAACAAAACATTAGAAGAAATCTCCTTTAAAATAGGAGATGTTTAAAAGTGGAACAGACTAGAGATGTCAACTCTTGAGGATTCCATCATTGCATGCAACGATGAATGATTACAGGAGCTTTCTCTCAATTGTGAGAGAAAACTAATATTCCTCTGTAGCACTTTCCTTGTACTCAGACATCCTGAAGAGTGGCAGAGGAATTGTCCAGTGGAAAAAAATAAGTAGGCTGTTTTTACACATACACACACACAGTTTTCCATGCAGAAACAGTGAGTGAGATCCTAGATCACAGACTTAGCTAAATATATTTAACCCAGTAAAACCTCCTGACATTCTTCTCTCCCCGCAATCCTTCTTTATTAGGCATCAGCCACTGCAAGTGATGGAGGTCTGTTCTTTGGTTGATTGGGTCACAGCATACTGAAATTTTTATCCTCTCTTTCTAGCATCCTCAGATTTTATTTTATTTCTATTCTGCCTTTCTCCCCAATTATGCTATGGGACCCATAACTAAATAGGACCTACAATACATTGGGATCTATAATTCAATGGGACATAACTACACATAATGTAATGGGACCATTGCACAACAGCCATGTTGCTGGCTTCATTTGTGTAATGGCCCCAAAGACGTAACTATGCGGTAAAACAGATGGACTTGATCTGGTCACCCTGCGACTGCAGTGACCACATGCCATGATCCTGAGTATGTCTGCTGCCATGGTCCCAAATATCAGCTCCTTTTGAGCCAATTTTAGGATGTCTTAGGTGTCCCAGAACAACACTGGGGCAGCTTCCAGATGCTCCAGGGGTGTGCATTGTCTATATGCCACACTTCCGGAGCAGCTGGAACCTACCCCATCTGCCTGCCTATTTCAGGCCTATGTGTCCCTTTTCTTCCTAAGAATATGAATGTTTTGCAATAGTGTAGTTCAACTTTATGTAGATTTATGATGGCATACATACTCAACTTGATGCCAGCCAATATTTCTATTTCGCACTCTTCATCCATTGACTTTCAATAGGTTGCTTAATCCTAAAAGATGAATGGCTAGAGTTCTTGAGGGCCAAAGGAGCAATAGCAATTTTGCACAAGATATGGGGTGCACATCCCCTAGTGATACCACTGAGTTTCTTAGCACAGGTATATGTGGTTTTTCTTCCACAGTGGTACATGAGATGATCTTCTCCCTACTACATTCAATACTGACCACAGTCATACATGCTTAGCTTGAACAAAGTTTCTATTTCATGTGCTTTCAGATAATGCCTGGCTTTAAAAGTACAAGTCTCTCTGTGTGTGTCCATGTAGAAACTATATTTTCTTGCCCCATTTGTTCTGCTAGAAGAAAGCCCAGTCATTACAGCAGACTCCCTGTAACCTGCCACCCTCCTGATATGTTGGACTTAAAACCCCGCCAACTCCACCAGGTTGGGCCGATGGGAGCTGTTGTTATCCCTTCTTTTGGTAGAAAAAGACAGCACAAGAGACATTGGCAGTGAGCTTGAAAATCATTCTGTGGAATAAAAAGAGAGGCAACCACCTTCCGTCTTTTTAAATAGTAACTGATGTACCTACAATTTGGCTGGGCAACAGCAAGTCAATCAAAAATGCCTCTAAAGGTTAAAAGACTATACAAATCCCTTTACATATATCCTGTTTTCAATTACAGCGTTTTGCTTCAACAAAAGGAGGATATGAGGCAAGGTTATTCCATTTGGCAAATCCCTTCAATGGCCATTAACTGTTTAAGGGAAAGTTTCCCTTTCGTTGTAGCCTTTCTTCTTCTGTTTGTGCAGGTGAAGGTGGGCAGACAGGAAAACACTGGACAGGGCAGGCAGACCCTCTCTTTGACTCACTGAAGCCCCAGCTGATATAAGCAAGGATTTGGACAGGAATATCCAAAATTTCAGAGGTCAGTTCTTTACGTAAAGACATCTTCGAAGTGCTGTCCAGTTCAGGTCCACAATCCAGTTATAGTATCAGACTCCTATTTTAAATGCTGAATTATAACACTACGAAGATCCCGTGTGTGTGTGTGTGTGTGTGCTTTCAAATAAACTTTTAACTTATGGTGACCCTAGGGTTTTCTTAGGCAAGGAATACTCAAAGGTGGTCTGCCATTGCCTTCCTCTGAAATATAGCCTATAGTATGAAATATAGCCTACAGAGACTGCACAGTATATATAGCCTGATATTCTTTGGTGGGTGCCCTGCTGAGCTTCCAAGATTAGAAGGGATCTGCAGGGCACAGCATAATTATTCCACCATCCCATTATATCACTATAATTCTACTTTAACCATCATGGTACCATCGTGGTTCCATCCTATAAGATCCTGGGTTTTGTAGTTCAAAGCAGGGTGTTTACAACTCTCAGCTAGAATTGTAGGCTGATTAATAAATTTTTACATCACATCTTTTCCTCTACATCTTTCAAGGTGATATAGAAGACTCTCAAAAAGTTATCTTTAGATATCAGCACCTGCTGTGGAGTTCTGGGAGTTAAAATGGAACAATCTCCTAACTAAGGCTCTCCAGGTACAGATTGTTGTTGTTGCTGTTGTGTGCCTTCAAGTGGTTCCCAACCTAAAGTGACCCTGATGGCATGCAGCTGTTAATAAAATCTTGGGGTTTTCTTGGCAAGATTTGTTGAGATGAGGTTTGCCATTGTCATTCTCTGAGGCTGAGAGGATGTGACTTGCCCACAGTCACCTAGTGAGTTTCATGGTTGAGTTGGGAATTGAACCCTGGTCCATATTCATAGTGCAATACTCAAACCACTATGCCACGCTGGCTCTCAGGTACAGATTAAAGAATGGAATATATTATAAAATTTCTATTTTAAACTTTAATTGGTAAAAGTTTGGGAGCCTGGCTTGTGATATGAACTAATGCCACTTACAGAGATTCTGCAATTGAGAGCATCCTGGGATGGTGAATATTCTAGATGGAGAGATTTCTCTTCAACAATGTAATTTCAGCACACATCCTGGGCCAATGTAGAGTCCCATAAAGGGGGACTTGGTCCATCAAATTTAGAGCCATGTCCAAAAGAGCTGTTAGCTAGGAAGCATTCTTATTTATCTGGTTTTTCGCATTTATAAGTCACTTATAAAACAAATAACTCAGGTATTGCACAATTAACACAAAATAATAATAGGATATAACATATCAAAACTCTGCAATAAAGCCAACAATAAAATACAGAAGTAAATATGAAAGCCGACATGATAAAAATGCAATACAAAGCCAATCCAACCGAATTTTTAAATCAAGAGAGAGAAGAAAAATAACAAATTATTCAAGATCAAGTGTACTAAGTGCAAGAATCCTTAAATATCCGAGGATCAATATTGTTCCCACTTTTCTCCCATGTTTCTTACCTGGCTTGGGCTTTATCCAAACCAACAAGAATCTGTTGACTATGTCCACTTAATATCCTCAAAGTACTGAGTGTATAAAGTGAAATATCTAAAACAAAATGAAATCTGCATTAAGCAATACAGGGAGGGTTCAGCTTTCCAGTCTCCAAGGTTTCCCAGCTGGGAGTCTGCCCTTTTCCCGTCCTGCATCCCGGCATCCTGTTATTGTTCCAAGCCTTACTAATGCTGGGTGTGGAGGAAATCAGATAAAACTTTTTTTGACAATACCTTAGGCCTGGGAGTAACAAGCAAGAAGCAGAAAAAGATGGGCCTCAAGAGAGGCGAAAGAAAGAAAGAAAAGAAATATTGATTTACTTAGGACCATTAATATCAGTTTAATATAACAGCAGTAACTGGATTTAATTACACTTCTGAAAGCGAAGCCTGCATTTTCTGGCACTCCTTGGCAAGTTGGTCCTAAGGGCCAGTTTAAATGCACTAGCCCATTGCAGCACACAGCCAAAGAGAACTTTTTTCATGTTTCATGTGGCAGACAAAAGACTTAAAACTGAAGAACATAGGAAACTCATTTATACTGAGTCAGGCGATGGTCCCCCTAGCTGAGGTGGATGTTACACTGCAGAAATAAAGCAGTTTGACATCACTTTAACTGCCGTGACTCAATGTTATGGAATTCTGGAATTTGTAGTTTTGCGAGATATTTAGCCTTCTCTGTCAGAGAACTCTGGTGCTCCACCAAACTACTAATCCCAGAATCCCATAGCATTGAGCCATGGAAGTTAAAGTGGTGCGAAAGTACTTTATTTCTGCAGTGTGGCACCACCTTCAGTTTTGTCTTATAGTACCTTGCTTGAAATTGGTGGTTGCAATCTGTCAGGGGTGCTTTGATTGTGTATTCCTGCATGGCAGCAGGTTGGAATTAATGGCACTTGTGGTCTCTTCCAATTCTATGATTCTTTGAATATATTTCAGACTACAAGTCCCATCTTCTCTGACTACTGGATGTACCTGCTGTGGTCAATGGGCACTGTGATTTAGAACATCATTTTACTTTTAAAAGTTTATTTATTTATTAATTAAAACATTTATACACTACTATATACAAGATTTCAGGATGGCTAACAAAAACATTAAATCAAATCACACAATTGAAACAATTGTCCTACAAACCTAGCCCTGTCTCCTCCTTAAGTCTATGCATCTGGTTTGCAGTCTTCTTCTCTTCCCACTGCCTTCTACTTTGTATACTTTTGTTTTGTGCTTTAGGATATTTTATTTAACATTTTTCTCCAGCAACCTGGAATGAGGATGGTGATCTTGCGGGAAGATGGAGCAGGCTTCTTGAATCATGAGCTTGGAAGGAAACACAAGGCTGAATGTGATAAGCACCAACATTGCAGTAGCATCAGGTTTCACAGGTCGGAGTGCTGGCATTTTGGGATTTGACATCATCTAACATCCCCCCCCACCTTCCCGATCCCTGTCTAAATTTATTTGCAACCCTTGCAAGTAGCTGAGGTCAAAATGAATTTCCCCAGTAAGATCGCATTGTTGTGAGCAACACCTGTTCTAATAGAAGATTGCAATAGAAGATACCTTGCTTCTTTAACAGAAAATTTGGTACTAAAGACAGGAATGAAAGAGAACAATTCACCATCTTCCAGAAAACCTTTTATTCAAAACTAACGATATGTTCACGTGTAATGAAACAACCAAGTCCGGTAAAGCTTGGATAAGAAAAGGAAGCATTTGGGGAATAAAAGTCTATTTAAAAAAATTTAAAAAATGGTTCAAATAAATGTTTAAAAAAGAGAGAAAAGGAAACAAAGCAATTGGGATCCTCCAGACACGACTTCAAGGCACCTTTCAAAATGCATTCAAGGGTGAGCTTTTCTATCATCAGCCTCCAATTTTCTTATGAAAACGTTTGGCTGCCAAAGATATAGATCTTTGTTTTTGTTCTTTGTTTTTTAAACAAACACACAAACAAACAAACAAACATTGGGGAGTTAGTGAGGCAGGATTATCTGCTCTTCCCTTTTCTCTCTGTTTTACTGTTCAAGTAAGGGATCCTGGGTGCAGCTGCTTTTCTCCATGCCTGTTGTAGGCATGCATGCCTACAGTAATATCAGATACAGTAGAATCATCAACTTTATAAGCTTTTTGCATTGTTCACCGCAGACCCACTGCTGCAACCTTACACTGAAAGTCTGTGTTTCTCCAGCCCTCCTTCAACATCTTCCTAATGTCAATGCTGTTGAAAAACATCCAACTACGCAGAGAAGAAGGAAGAAAAGTGGGGTTGGCAAGTACAAAAACCCACCTCGATCCAACACGGGGAGAGGCGGGATACAAATATTATTATTATTATTATTATTACTATTTGTAAAAAGGAGCATCATTGTCAGAGGCCTGTATTTTGGGATGGGAATTAATACCGACTAACATCACAAAAGACTTGCTCATTGTGGAGATGAAAACTGCTAGAAGTAGTTTATTGACATGGATCAACATACCTGCCCATGGTTTTAGACACTTCTTTGAGGTAAAGAGATGGCAGCTGTCACAATGAATGCCTATTTTTCAAAAGGCTTCACTTTACCACTGACAAGCACCCATACATTTTCCCCTGCAAGGCAAATAAAAGCTGCGCCTATGTTACCCGTTCCCACTCTGCAGCTTTGCAATCCAGATTGGATTTGTGTCCCAGCGGTGCTCCATTTTGAAAGAAGATCTGAGTAGGAATCAACTGATCTTGCAAGTAATCGGGACCCAGAATGGAGTATCGTCCTAAATAATTCACAAACTGTCTTCAGTGCTTCAAATAAACAAGAAAAAGAGGCCAGCTTGACGGTTTCATTGCCTTATTACAAATGTGGCCAAAGGAACTGCAACCTTTTTATGGGACACTTTCATAACAACTGCAAGTTAAATAGCTTTTCACCTCTATTCTTCATCACAGCTTAAGAGGGCTGATATCCCTGTGTGAGAGAAGGCTGAGCTCAGCTTAAACTATTTCATATTTTTTTTATGACGGGCAGCAGCAAAAGACGAATAGCACTTTGAGAAATTTCGATGCATCTATTATTCAGGAAGGTTAAGCAACTAATGAGGGAACATTTTTCAAAGCTTTCCTTGCAGAAGCTGTTTACAATTAAGTTTCCTGCAAAGAAATGAAGTCCTTCTTTCAGCTAGATAGAGAAACAGGAAGGATGTTGAGTGCCTTTCTAATGAGCAGCAGTTATCTTGAGCTGCATCCATGATGCAGAAATAATCTGGTTTGACAACACTTTAACTGCCATGGCTCAATGCTATGAAATTCTGGGAATTGTAGTTTGTTGTGGCACCAGGGCAGTTAATGTGATGTCAAACCAGATTATTTGCAGTGAGCCTTTTTGATCACAACATTGTGAGGGTGGAGTAACTTTCTGTGTGTATTCTGGACTCCATGTTCATTACAGCTACAGTCACATTTCTTCTTCCAATGATGTCTTTTTGGCCTCGCCGAATACCGTTATTGTAGAAGTCTGCAGATTGTGCCTTATGAGAATTTTACACTTTAGGCACTTCTGGCACAACCTATTACAATAATAAAGGACACAACGAGCTGATTTTCTCAACATCATGCACCTAGGGACCAATGATGACACTGACAATATTTCATCAATATAACATAATAAGTTCTGGGTGATAATTATTACTTTACGATACCCTCTTGTAAGGCACAATCTGCAGATTTCTGCAATATCAGGTATTCACAGGGTCAAGAAATGCTGGGAAAATATGTAAATCTGGATGGTGACTACATAGAGATAGGGAAACAACTACAAATCAAAAGAAACTTTCTATCAATTTTTTAAAAGGCGATAGTTAAAACTTTACGATACCCCTTCATACTCCATTTCTTTGAACTACAGTAATAGAGAACACAAATAGCTAATCAGATTACAAATCCCAGGATTACATGAGATGTGAGCATGGCAGTTCAAGTGGTGTGGAAATGCTGCAGTTGTGTGCTATAGATATACTATTTACTCAGCTTACCTGAAACTTCTAATAGCTGGGGTTGAGCTGAATAGTAAGTCTAGGAGTGCTTCTGGAGTTCTCCTATAGGTGAAAAGTTGCAAAATTCTCTCCACTCCATAATTCTTCCCTGCAATTTTGTCAACTCCTTGTAGTTTTAAGAATCCATTGGTGGCTGTCTTACTCTCCTCCTGTGCTCAGTATACATCTAGCTGATTCTGCCTGCCTCCTGGGATTATTCTAAAAAAGTTAAAAAACATTATTTTAAGAAACAGGTTGAATAGTGGAAGAAAACTGTGCTATTGTAGTCAAACTGGGACTTTCAGGAACATAATGCAAGAGCTAAACTGAAATTATGGCACAGTTTGACTGCAACAGTTCAGAAAACCTCTGGAAAAACCAACGAAACCCATTGCCATTATTCCCAGGACTTTGAGTCGGAGCTGTGCAGTACTGTTGGTCATTTTCAGTTACTCTTTTCGTCAGTGATGGTGAATTATTTCGCAGAGCAAGGGGTCTGACTTCAGTTTCCTGTAATGAGATTTGCTACACAAAGGAATGTAACACTTAATGATTTCTCAGGGAAGAGTATTCATTCAAAAAAATAAAGAAAAGCTTTAGAGCTTCTCCAGTAGACTCATGGGACCAAATGAGAAGGAAGACCTTTTATCAAGTTAGTGCTTGCTTGTGAGGTTAAGAACAGACATAGAGGAATGAAATGGGAAGCCTGGCATAGGGAGTGTGGGGAGGCTTAACTGCCTGACTTCCGTTGTTGTCTTGATCTGGATCTCATCTTCCACCTTTACTAGCACCTTTGTGAAGAAAATCTTGTGTTGGTGCCAGTGGAAGATCTGTTACTCCCATCTCCATACTCTCCAACTGTCCCCATTTGTCAGGGACAGTGCTGATTAATCCTTCGTCAACCCAGTTTTTAAACTGCTTTTTAAATACAGCCAGCCCTCCACATTTGCAGCTTTGACTTTTGCAGCTTTGATTATTCACAGATTTGAGTAACAGGTTCCAGGAATGTCTAGGTCCTCGAGTGCAACTCTGCTGGAGGTTGACCGTAGAGTTGTGATGGAGGACCTAGAGATTTCTAGCTAAAGCACTTCTTTAGGCATCTGTAGACCCTCTAGCGTGATTTTATGCTCAGCTTCCAGTGGATGTTAACCATAAGGTTGCACTGGAGGACCTAAGATTCCTAAGCAAATTGCGTGGCAGGGGATTGGACTGGATGGCCCTTATAGTCTTTTCCAACTCTATGGAGCTTATCACAGGGAGGGCAAATTGGTAAAATCCCGTGCAGAAATGGGATTTTAAAACCCAGGTGTTCTTTGTCAGATGCTTTGGCATGAAAGAGAAATAACATGAAAATAATCCAAACAGAAAGCTCCTTTGTACTTTTGTAATTTAGCGAAAGTAAAAAGGAGCTGGTTTTGATGACTTTGCATTCGGGTTACTTTTCTGTTATTTCTCTTTCATGCAAATGTCACCTGAAAAACGTC
This sequence comes from Urosaurus nigricauda, assembly GCA_034509955.1. Taxonomy (NCBI): domain Eukaryota; kingdom Metazoa; phylum Chordata; class Lepidosauria; order Squamata; family Phrynosomatidae; genus Urosaurus; species Urosaurus nigricauda. The sequence goes on from JAOEGL010000013.1 coordinate 17,790,893, forward strand.
CAACAAATGCAGGTATTTTTCAACTTTTTGTTCGGGTTAACCACGAATGTCATGTGAAAAACAACTCACAAATGTAGGTTTTTTCAGTTTAAATTTAGTTTCTATATGGGATTTGTCTCATGTGATAAACTCTTATGATTCTATGATTTTTTCAGGTTAAAAAAAATAGAGGCTTGTTTATTTGAAGTTTTTCCACTTTCACAGAGATGCTGCATCCCTAACTCCAGTGAATGTGAAGGGCCCACTATATGCTAGTTTCTCCCTTTTCCTCCTTTTCTTTTCCTTTGTTCCCCTTATCACCAGATTATTTCAATTGTTACAAAGTGAGTTCAAAAGTGTACTCAACTCAAACGTGGAGGGATGGGATGAGAGAAGAGGTTGCCTTTTCCAGTAGACTCAGGCAAAAGCAAACTACTGCGACCTCTCCTAGCCTATGCCTTCTTCCTCATCAATAACATTTGCCATCATTATCATATTCTGATGTTGCTTGGTCATATACATTCCAATTTTCATCAGTGAAATGCTGAAAGGTATGCATCTCTAGAGACGCATGAATCTGTCAGCAGTGTTGTCATGCTAAATTATAAAATACAGACCCTCATCATGGCAGTTTCGATAGTCACATCCACAAGGAGAATCCAAAGACGCAAACAGTTGTCTTAATTCATATCAACAAACCAGTATCAGAGCATTCATCTCTAACAGAAACTCAAAGTAGACAGGGAAAGCTTTGGGGTGTCGCGGATGACACCGTTGCTCCTGCTAATCATATTGTCTTGTTGTTTTGATCCCGTGAGCCCTAGCTCCATTATATCACTGTACAGACAGAAAGAAAGAGCAATGTCTGGTTGGTGTGCTTGGAAAGTTCAGAAAGAATTGGTGAGCTGGCTTCAGGAGAGACATCTTTTAGCACATGTAAACCGAATTGGATACCCGGGTAGCTCATCATTAGCACATCATTGTATACTGATCTCTCTCTCTCTCTTTTAAATAAGTCCTGGTTTTCATGTTGATAAACATTTCTTTTCTGTAATTTCCCCAGGGCTTTAATATAGATCTTGCCATATGGCAACAAGTGGATTTCCTCAGAGTATAATCCTCCCAGTGTGTATTGTAAACAAATCCCATTCTGCTTACTGCTTCGTTTTGGGTATGTTTCCCCAAGATTTACATAATATTGTTAGATTTTCTTTCTTTTTTCTTTTGCATTACTCTGGTGGCAGAGCGCTAATATTACCTATACAAAAGAAGATATGGAAACTTTGGTTTGTTACCCAAAGAACAAGTGTGGGGAACTGAGGGGTCCCCACCACTGTCAGCGATTTTTCAAATGTTGGGGAAATTTGCTTTACAGTAGGTTTGGGTAGCATTTGGATCATGTGCACCAGTATATACCAGTACTAACTGGGAGGAATCCAGGTTCTGGGTGAATTTAGAAGGTTTTATTTATTTAGAAAAATATTGCAGAGTGCAGGCAAGCACACAAGGTAGCAATTTACACAACACAGCATTCAGAGCTAACTGAAATGGAAATATGGACGGGGGATAGCAGAGTTTTTACTTGTTGCAGTGAGGTTATATTACCTATCCAATGAGAAGCCTATGGAAACCTGGAGTGGGTCAGTTTGGGAGGTTTGAATGCAACAGACAACATACACAGAGTGTGGATGTGTATGCAGGTTGGGCTGTGTATGCAGAGGTTAGGTTTTGAAACCATATTTATACCTTAAAACTAGCTGTAGGTAATGGGCTATCTAACCAGATAAGAAAGGCTGACTGGCTTGTCTCAGGAATCAGCAATGGGATTCCAGATCGGCTGATGGTTTTAACTTTAGTGTAACAAAGACAGTGATATACCTGAGATGGATGGATGGAAAGGTTTGACAGGGAACACAACGGGGGGGGGGGGGGGGGGGGTAGACAGAGAAAGATTGGCTTACTGCATTAGGTGCAAAGAGACCTTTTGCCTCAAGGTTTGAGAGAAAATGAGGATTACTTGGAGGAAGGAAGGAGCATATTAGATTTTAAAAAAATTGAAATTGAAATTTCCAACATACAAAAAATCCCATATATTATAACATGCAATGTTTTACAAACAAAGCACATAAAACAAATGAGCAAATAACATTCATTTGCATTTTACCTTTCATTTACACATCTAACCAAGATTGGTTTAGCATACAACAATCATACATACTCCATTCATTACTTCCTTTTCTTCAGCTCTTGTTTTCCTACACAATATTTGTGGTTTGTCTATAGCTGTAAACATCATATTCCCCCCCAGAAGCACTTTAGAACTGATAGTCTTATTTATCTAGATGTACACATGCTTCATGGTGGTGGTGGTGCTTGAAGGCTTTCATGGCCGGCATCCATAGTTTTTTGTGGAGCTTTCGGGCTATATGGCTATGTTCTAGAAGAGTTCCTTTCTGATGTTTTGCCAGCATCTGTGGCTGGAACTATGTTATGGATGTGTTTGTACGACAGAAAGATTGAGGAAGAATGGAATGGAGCATCCAGGAAATGGGCATTGCTGACTAGTTGGCATCTTGAACAAGAACATCCCATACGGCACTATTTAGTGGCAGGTCCCAGTTGTTTCCAGTCTGAAGGCCAGTGATTAATCTTTATACCTATAATGACAAAATTCCATGTGGAAGTAACAAAGCAGCTGGGATTCCATTACTAGCCAGTCATATTTGGTGATACATCTGAGCTTTTAACTTATTGTTGTTGCAAGTGCCTTACTTTACTGGCCTTGAAAGCTGTGGAGACAAAAGGAACCTCTTTGTCTCCTTTGCTGAGCAATGCAGTTGGAAATCCAGGGGGACTTCTAACATTTAGACTATCAAGAGGATTTCCTTTGTATACAGCTCTTTAGGCTGGCTATAAATGGACGGAAACACATTGTACACAGTCTTTCCGAAACAGACTGCAGCTGAGCTTACTGAGTGATGTACCTCTGACCCCATTTTTGAAAATGTATATATATTTTTAAAAAATCCTTTTTTCCCCCTAGCCATGCTTGTTGGAGAACAAAGAGAGAGTGTGTGAAAGAGAAAGGCTGAGAGGAGATTTAAGGGTGAGGGAGGGTGGTAAAAATGGTATCCACACACTAGTTACAATATGGAAAGCAACAGAAAGCATGCCACTGAAGCAGAACCATCCCACTTGGATGGGAGACTGGCAATGAATACCAGGTGCTATAGGCTATATTTCAGAGGAAGGAACATGCAAAACCACCTTACCTAAGGAAAATCCTATGTGATTCATGGGGGTCACCATAATTTTTTTGGATAACTTGAAGGAACACATGGGTCCAAAACACGCTGCAGAAACAATCCAGTTTGAGACTGTTTTAACTGCCCTGGCTCAGAACCCTCGAAATTGTAGCTTATTGTGGCTAAATGCCTGACAAAACTACAATTCTCAGAACTCCCTAGCATTGAGCAAGGGCATTTAAAGCCCACTGGATCATTTCTGCAGTGTATTTTGGATCATACGCACACATACACACGAACACCTTTATTAAAATTACATTTCCATGTTCTCTATGAAGAGAGGAAATGACAATATTAAATTAGTTTCTTTGTGATATAATACACCCTTAGTTGTCACACTATGCCAACTCTACAGATTGCTTGCTAGATGTGTATTTTCTGATGTTTCTAAATAGGGGGAAAGGTTCCCCCCGCCTCTTTTAGAGCAGTACTCTGTGTTAATTACATTAGCCTTTTCTGTGAAGTCCTAACTGGAATGCATGTTGAGAACATATATTGAATTTCTATCAGTGGCTCAGGGTGATTTGGGTTGCTTTTGATTATCGAGCTAGATCTGTGCACTTTTCCTGACCCTGAGCTGCCTTCTCTAGCAAAGGCTTTGTGTAACCACCTTCGCGTGCTAGTGTGCTATACATAATGTAATGGCCAGTACTTTAGTCCAGCATTCCAAAAATGTAACTCCACCTTTTGGGTGTGAATCAAGTCTTAGAAAACGATCAAAACACACGATGCATTTATCATAGTGTAGTAGGGTCTCTTGGGAAGGCAAGAGTATGTGAGTAGTGATTAGAAGGTGCACTGCAAACTGCCACGCTTGGAAGATGTATTTATTTTTTATTACAGCTCCCAGAATCCTCTAACCATGCTGCAGAAACAGCACTCCCGATTTGTGGCCAGAGGCTATCCGATATCTTGGACCACAATGGATTCGGAAGTCATCATTTAACCATAGGGACTCTTTGAAGGCTCTGAAGGACTTGGGGAAGAATGTCAAGTTAATGCTGCTACCTCCTTTCCTATTATGTTTAAGGAGCTCAAGTTAGTGGGCTTCTGGGGTGGAAAAGTTGGTAACAATACAGCAATGACAGTATGAATGTGACCTCTTCCTCTTGAGCCCCAGTGTTTCCCTTTGTAATATTACATTGTTAAGAGAGACTGGTGAGAAATATTTCCATTCTTTGAGAAAGGAAAGGTAGATTGACATGACATATGTGCTGAAGCTTACTGAGGAAATGCTTGGAAACCTGGAGCTGGAAGTCATCCAAGGACCTCTGTCTCCCACCAATGACAGTGAAAATTGTGCATGTCTTTTTATATATCAGTGTATTTAGCGTTGGTGATTATTGTCCTCCAGATGCTTTTGTATTGCAACTGCCACAATCCCTCATCACTGGTTACACTGGAATAATAATAATGATGATGATGATGATGATGTCTCCTGGCCCTAAAATAGTCCAACTATGGCTAAAACATGGCAAAAATGTCTCAATGTCTCAATCTTTTTTAACCCCCCCTCCTGCCCATCCAAGCTAGAAACACATTGGAGAACAAAAAGAGAGTGTGTGAAAGAAAAAGACTGAGTGGGGATTTAAAGGTGAGGAAGGGTGGTAAAAATAGTATCCACACAATATTCAAAATATGAAAAGCAACAGAAAACTGATCATATTTGTTGCTCTTAACTCAGATAAATGCCCTTAAGGGCATTTGGAAACTGTGTGTGTGTGTGTGTGTGTGTGTGTATATATATATATATATCTGATTATTTTTTGTAGGAGGTGTGGTGATGGGGTGCAGCCCTCCAAGGTCTCCAGAGGCTAAGGTAGCTTCTTGGCCTTCACAATTGTCCATCCCTGTTTAAGGATGAGAGAATGTGACTTGTCCAAGGTTACCCTGTGAATTTTCATAGCTGAGTTACCATTTGGCCCCTTGTCTTCTAGAGTCCTCATCCAACTTGCAAGCCACCCAACCACATTAACTTGCACGTACTGGGGCGAAACTGAAAGGGGTACTCATTTTCATGAGTGCTGTGTTTGACAACTCACCGTCTCTCACTCCTTATCAATATTCTTGTCTTGCCTTTCCTTTGCCATTAACCCCTCTAAAAATAACTTGAGCTAAAGAGCAAGCTGTATATTGCATCAAATACCATCAAGTTAAAATTCTAATAATGAATTCACATCAGGTTATAAAATGGGGCTGATTGGAAGACTACCAACGTTTTGTAGCCTTGCCAATTGTAAATTATGACTGTGATCTTTTAGTGGCAAGATGGCCATAAATACTCATAATCATTCTGAATTCTGTCAGGTATTTCACATTTAAGATTGTAATGCATTTAGTAGTAAAAATATGGCCATATAAATTATTGCAGTGAAGGAAGTAAAATGGCAACATTTCTGAACTGCTTTTGTGGAATTCTGTGCATTACTAGTACAATTGTGAATCTATTTTAACATCGGAAGGACCTCTGAAGGCTTTGCTCCTCCTAAGAGCAAACTCAAAGAAGGAGAGTCTATATCCTCAAAGGCAACCATCTAATAGCTCCGACAGTCAAGAAGATCTTCCTAATATTTAAGTGGGATCTTTTTTCTTGTAATTTGAATCTATTGGTCCATGTTCTGATCTCTGGAGCAGCAGAAAACAAACTTGCTCCATCCTTTATATCATAAACCTTCAGATATGGGATGGCTATCACATCACCTTTCACTCTTCTTTCCTCCAAGCTAAACATAAAATGATAAAAGTTGAGCAAGAATATGGAAGTACTTAGGTTGCTACTTCAAAGGCTCTATGATGATCACACTCAGGTGAATGCTTTAGTTTTTAGGCCTATGTCAACATTTTCCGTCACAGCATCTTTATAGTATAAATGCAGAGAAATTCTCTAGAATGGTTTCTCATTTTAAAATCTTTCCTCACAGTCTGCAGATGTCCCATTGTTCTTCACATCAGAGAAGCAAGTTCTTGGAAGTCGCTGCCAGAAGTGTAAGCTGCCCGGCTGTCTTTTTATTTTAAGCATCCACATGACAACAGCTGGAAATGATGAGACAAGCTCAAGTCCTCTTGTTTGAATGGATGAACTTTTTGGACAATCTGTAAACAATTAACTGCTGCTTTGTGATGAAAGTGACACAAAGTGATAACTTTTTTTCCCTGAAATTCATGGGGGTCAAAATAAACATTTGGAAACCAAGGGTATATTTACATAATTGAAACAAATACTGGAGCTTTAGAAAGCTGAAAGGGCTTAGCATAGAGAGCTAGTATAGTATAGTGCATTATATATAAATATGAATACTTGTGGCTTTGTATGCAGTAACGACATTGTGGTTCCACACTATGTTGTGGATTCTTGAAGGTTGCTAATACATTTATTGAATAAACATCCAGATTTGAGAAAAGTTGTAGCTTTAACTGTAACTTCCACAGCGACCATTGGCTGTTGAGAGATTTTTTGGTGATTCAGTACAAAACAACCTGCACTTCCAAACTCTTGTCTTGCTAGTGGGACCCTGACTCACTTGGGGACTCCTCAGTTCAAAACTCATATTTTTAAGCTCCTACACAGAGAACATTTATTACTCAATTGTGTTCATGCTGTGAGCGTTTATACCACACAAGTGGATTTAGTAGTCATTTAGCATTCCTGGGAGTATGGGATTTGTAGCTTTTGAAAGGACTGTTGGAGAGAGGAAAGACAGTGTGGTGCTTGTTGTCATTATTGTTGCTATGGTTATATCTGTGTGCTTTTTATTGTTTTCCATGGAGAAATATATAATCTGTTTGCAAACAGAGCTTGAAAAATACAAGGTGTTTACATTTGATGCTATAAAATAAAGTAACCAGAAGCCACACTAGTTTAAAAATGGCAGAGGTCTACACTATGTGGACTCGAAGGCTTTCATGGCCGGCATCCATAGTTTTTTGTGGAGATTTTGGGCTATGTGGCCATGTTTCTAGAAGAGTTCCTTTCTGACTACCTTTTGGGAAAATGTGAGCTCCCCCCACCTCGATGTAGGCCGCTGGCTGTCACAATGGCCTTTTGGCTAAAATTTCTTCCTGATCAAGCCAAAGGCTTGTGAAGGAATTGAAACTGCAAACATCTGAGAAATCAATGGAAAGCTGTACTGTGGATTTCATTGTCAATGACTTGTGGGCAAGAAGACATAAATCAAAGGTATTGCTGAAGTTATATACAGCTATCTGCTGGGGTTTGATGCCAGGACCTCATGTGAATAACAAAATCCATGGATGCTCAAGTCCCATCAAATACAGTGACGTAGTAAAATGGCATCTCTTATATAAAATGGCAAAATCAAGGTTTATGGGAGTACCCATACCTATCCTATAGAATGGAAGAGCCATGATTTCACTGATGATAAAAAATCCGTGGATACAGAGGACTGACTGTATGACCACGAAAGAGAAATAAGTCAGTCAAGTTGCCAGAATAAGAAGACACTATTCCTCTGCTGTCCATGATATGCGATAAGAAGAAGAAGGAGGCTTCCAGCTTGCTGGGTAGATCTTTTGTTGAGAATTTATAACAGGACACAGATGAGAATTGCACAGAACAAGATGGTACAGAATCGTTGCCATCTGCATCATTGGAAGGACTGTATTCATCAGTGAAATCATGATTCTTCCACTCTGTAGAACAGGTTTGTTTAACATTTGTGAGTACTCCTTCCCTCTTTAAACTTCTATTGCCTAATTTTTATTTATTCATTTATTTTTATTTTATTTATTTACTTTATTTATATGCCACCTTTCTCCCAGGGACCCAAGGTGGTTTCGATAACAACAAATTAAAAACATTTACAATTTTTTTTAAAAAAACACACACACCTCAATTACACTTCTTTTATACATAAGATATACATTAATATTAAAGATCTTGCTTATCTATAAGATATAGACTAGGAAGAGAGAGGAAACGTTGGGACCACAAACCAATCTTTTCAAAGCTTCCTGCTATATGCTTTAAATACTAACACTGGAGGAATAACTCCCCCCCCCATTCAATTTTGACACAACCAATTTTTTCACAACCAATTTTGAGCCAAAATTCACCATGATCTGTCTGCAGCAGTACCATCTACCGGCTGAATTATATATTGCAACCTTTCCAGCAATTAAATTTATTAGTAGTGTATATTCACTGAGAGAATTGATTAGTCCCACGCAGAGTAAACCTAGTCAATCAATTGTGGAATGATGAGTCTACACATAGGTAAATCCCACTGATTCAGTGGCTCTACTCTAATCAGGACCAACAACAAGATTTAGGCAAGGGTATTCAATGAATCAAAACCGTGTGTAATTATCACTCCCCGAGTCAATCCAGGTGAGAAAAAGTTTGTGGAAGTCCCAAGTTTTGTTTCTGTACTTTGGATACTGTTGTGCTGTTTTACCATCTAGAAATTTACCATCTGCAGATATTGAAGGTTCCACCAAAATGTACGGCTCTATCAAGGCTGTGAGCCTTTCAGGACCTGGCTTTGTGTTTGTGGAACAGTCTTCCTTCCAGTTGGAGGAGGATCTTACCTGCTTTTGAAAAGGGTTGAAGACCTTCTTCCTGTGGTATTCAATGGCAGTGCACCCATGCTGGGCACATGCATGGTCACTGAAAACAAAGAGGCTTGCCATCTGCAAGTGCTCAAATCTGTGGATGGCAAGCCCATGGTTGGGGCAGGTGCACTGTATATTCTCTGATGCCTTTGGTGAAAAGTGTGTTATAAATAAGCATTGTTGTTGTTGTTACTGCTGTTCCTATTATTATTATTATTATTATTATTATTAATCCCAAAGTATTTTCTGGGAACTCCCAAATTTGCATGTGGCAGAGAATGAAGCTATCAGAATTTCCTATCCTTTGTATGCGATACCTATCTGTAATCCTTTATGACTGCCAATTTTTGAAAAAATTTTTTGGAACTCTTAATTCTGTGTGTGTGTGTCTTGCTGACCTGCATATTCAGAAAAACATGGTGATACTTGCTGTTTGCAAGAAGGATGTCATGGCTTCCCTTGGATCTTCTGCTAACCTCACAGTATGTGTGGATTTGATTTAATACCTTTACCCAGATAACTGCTTAAGTGCAAGCTCTGCAGTAAATCCCATCAAAAGGTTTTTACAGTGTTCTGCTTAATTATTTTGAAGAAGGAAAGTGACCTTTCCTCTTGTGCTTGCTGTTGCTCCAACCATAGTGGGAAAAGGCAGGGTGTTTTAGGATTTTCATATTTGTTGTGTTGAATATGGCACAGAAAGAGAAAAAAAACTTGAAAAGGTGAGCCCTGGACCAGTTAGTTGTGGTTTAGCCGGGGGCCACAGGATTAAATCACTGGGATGTCTTGACCAGCAGTGACAATGCCATCAACCTACCATCTCACTTGGGCTTCCTTCTTTCCTATGAGCTTTCCTGGAATCTTTACTGTATATTATCAGCAACAATATATTGTTGTGAGATATCCATTATTGGAGTCTCCTTGGCAGCATGGTTATAAGGACTGTCAAAACTGCACCTGCACTTATTTACGCAGATTTATGCTACACCGCTGCAGAGAATCCATTATGAGAAAAGGACTCTTTTTGTGGCTAAAGCTTGTGTTTTACCAAATTGCTTCCTTGAACCTACAGTGCAGATGTACCCTCAGAGAGGTTTGCCACCAGCGTTGAAAGACGTGCCCAAGCTCACCCAGTTTCCATGGCTGAGTGGGGATTTGAACCCAGGTCTCCCAGAGTCCCTAGTCGAGCACTCAAAGCATGCTGGCTCATAGGGGAATAAAGAGTTGCTTAAAATCTAATTATGATTGTAACTATTTTGGAACTTTGTAACTATAATGCCAATGTTACACAAAGACACACACAGAGAGAATTCAGTTTTCTGTTCAGGGAAACAAAGGGAGGGGAGGGAGGGAAGCCCTCTCAGATGGTGCCTGCAAGTGCAGCCTGAGTGCTGAGTGCGAGATGGAGTAGGAGGGAGACTGACATCACTGTTATCTCTGATCCCTGATAGGAGATAACAGCAGGGATTCCTTTGCTTCTGCAATAGATTCAGGGAATGGTAAGGGGACTGGTGGAAGGAGAGAAGCATACTGGGAGAGTGCTATATTGCAATAAAACCTGAGCACACTCAGTGCCCCAAACAGTCTTGTTTGACTGATAAAAGACTGATGAAAATCCATAAAACTGGGTGGATGGAAGAGAATGGAATGAAGTATCTTGGCAAAGGGTATGGCTGGCAGGCAGCTAAAACCCTGAATAGGATCATTGCATGCTGCAACATTCTGCGACAGGCTCTTATTCCTCTGTCTACCCATAATGATAAAACAAACTTCCTATTTACATAATTATTGATTCTGGGATGGAAGGCTGGGCATCACACTGGATCATACCTCAACTGTGGCTTTTGTGTTGCTGAAGCAAAAGCAGATCCAGATATTTAAATCACTCCTGTATTTTTTGTAAGTTTTTTTTAAAAATAGGCACACATTCCAGTCAAATGAAATCAATCTACTCTTACCCAGCATGAGGAACAGATTCGAAAGCTGAGTTCGAGGATGAATTGCATAGTTAAAAACATGTGTGTGAGGCCCATGTATCCCTTTAGAAGCAAAAAAATGATTTATCTGCTTTAGAGGGGGGCATTCGTTTCCCAGTGGACTGTGAGATACAGCTGGAGAAAGATTCAGTTTTTATACTCCAGTTTGTTACATTTGGCAGAAGCTGCCATGAGTTAGGGTCCTTGGGTGATGGTATCGACTTTCCTATTGAATTCCTAGGTTTTCAAAGCTTGCTGATCAGGACTGGGATTAGCCTCCGACTGTGCATTTGAACAAAGATTTATAAACAAACGTATTCCAGGAGCTTTTAAGTACAGATTACAGAATCACATATATAAATGCTGTAGCTCTGAATTCTACAAAAACAACACCTCTTTTCCTCCAAGGAATTTGGGGAAAGGTTAGTGTGTGTGTGTATATATATATATTTACTGAGCAGCAAGAGAGATATACTTCTGTATGTTTGTGCATGCATGCAGGTACTAGTGAAATGTAATTTGAGCATTTATTTTTGTATAACAATGATTCTGGGAAACCATAGCATATTGTTTGGTACATACTCTGTAACATTTCATAGATGAAAACTGGGACATGTATGGATACACAACATCAGGGTGTGGTTAAGACAGCAAAAGTTCTTAATAAGGAACAGTATGTAAGCTGGGAAAATCTGTAGTAGTTTTGTTGAGTTTGCTGGAAACCCCACTGCCTCCTCTCTTTTCTCCCTCAGATCATAGAATCATAGAGTTGGAAGAGACTACAAAGACTATCCAGTACCACACCCTGCCATGCAGGAAGACACAATCAAATCACCCCCAACAGATAGCCATCTAGCCTCTGTTTGAAGACCTCCAAAGAAGGAGACTCCACCACACTCAGAGGGAGTGTGTTGCACCGTCAAACAGCTCTTACTATCAGGAAATTCCTCCTAACGTTTAGGTGAAAGCTTTTGCATCCATTGTTCCATGTTCTGTTTTCTGGAGCAGCAGAAAACAAGCTTGCTCCAGCCTCAATATGACACCCCTTCAAATACTTAAACAGGGTTATCACATCACCTCTTAACTTTCTCTTCTCCAGGCTAAACATACTCCGCTTCCTCAGTGGTGAGTTTTACAAAAACAAATAAACAAAGACAGAATTATAAAAAAGGAAGTCCCTGTTTTGAATCTGACTTCTGGCTGTTGCCAAACTGCAGATTTAATGCAGTTTGATACCAACTGCTGATGTCCATCCTATTGGATCCTGGGATTTGTATTTTGTTATGGCACTAAAGGTCTCTGACAGAGAAGGCTAAAATATCTCACAAAACTAAAAAAAAATTAGAATTCCATAGCATTGAGCTATGGCAATTAAAGCAGTGTCATATTGCATTCTGCAGTGTAGCTGCAACCGAGGTTGCCTTAGATGAAACATTGTTTTTAATTGCCAGTCTTTTGCCTACAGTAAAGAAAACATAATGGAGTTGTTTTTCCCCCCATTTGCTTCAGATAAGATAAGAAGAGAGCCAGCATGGTGTAGTGGTTTGAGTTTTGGATAGGGCTTTGGAGACCAAGATTTGATTCCCCACTCAGCTGTGAAAACCCATTGGATAACCTTGGGCGAGTTGCAGTCTCTCAGGCTCAGAGGACGACAATGGGCAGCCATTTCTGAACAAATCTTGCCAAGAAAAATCTTGCGACAGATTTGCCTTAGGGTTGCTGTAAGTCAGAAATGACTTGTAGGCACAAAACAACAACAACTATGACAAGAAAGACCTTTGAAACTACATCACAGTGGACTCTTAGAGCTACAGTCCTGATCTTAAAATCCTAACAGCAACTCAAACATGGTGGCAGCAATTCTTTTAAAAAAATCTCATTAACAGAAACAAAAAGTGTGTGACGAACTGAATCAAGGGAGCTCTGCTGGGATTGTAGTAAGATGAGGTACCAAAAAGACTCTGTTATCAGGCTTGTTATGGCATATATGCAAATGTTGCCACAAAGGAGTTATAGTTAGTGAATTTTCTTTTCCTCAGATGCATGACATAGTAGCTTCTTAGGCTCTAGGTTAGAGAAAACTGTAAACGTTCAAAGACAACTGCGTCTTGATTTGAGAATTGGTTTAAAAATATCATTTCCCCCCCTGAATTGATGCAGCATACATTTGTAAGAGAAAAACAAAATCAGGACTTGAGTTAAGGTGGCAACACTAGCAAATACCTAGTTGGCAGTCTAGTTCAGTGTGGATATTACCCCAATGGTACCACAGATACTGCTGAGGGGGTGATGAAGAGCCAGCACATTCTCTGACTGGGATGCACATGTTGGTGATCTGGTGAGGAGTTTGGAGAGGAAATCTGCAAAGATGAATTGCATGAACTTCAGGAGCAAGTGAAGATGCAGTGAGACAACAAGTGGAAGTAGTTCCATTCACACCATCGGTGCTTCATCTGCCATTTCAAGCAGTCCCAGAGCAGCCTTAGGCACTCCAGCCACCAGGGTTATTCTGGCCACTACTGCTTGTACCACCCCGATAATAGACATTTGGGGGTTACGTTCGAAGGGAGCAAGGAAAAACTGCTGTTCTTCCTGACTCAAGTGGCTGGATTTATGAGTGAATGGGAGCATACCTTTCCATTGGATGCTGCCCAAGTGAGGTTCATTGGGGCAAGCTTTAAGGGGTAAGCAGCTGGTGCATCTGCATGATTAGAGGGACCATTTTTGAATAATTTGTATGAGATCATGATGAGTCTAAGTGCCCATTTTGAAGACCATTTCCAGCAGAAGATGGCACTCACACACTTAATGACTTGGAGGCAAAGGGTACAGTCAGTGACCAAGTGTGCTGAGGAGTTCAGATGTCTGGCAGCATTGGTATGAGGCCACCAAAATTCAGTATTTCTGTGATGGACTGCAACCAGACATTTTGGAGTGAGCCCTGTCAGGAGACAATCCTGATGGAATGAATCATGTTGGCAGGTGAAGGTGAGATGGTCAAGGAAACCATCAAGTTTACTCAACAATGGCAGGGTCTGTCAAGCAAGTCAGTGACTGAGCGAGGCCAGTCGAAACCTGTTGGGTTAAATGTCCCTTTAAGGAAATATAAAAATAATCATATGGCTGTAAATGGGGGGAAACACCAGGTGCCAGTCCTTTGTAATTAGTTATGTATATAAAGATTCTGAAATCCAGAGCAGGTGTGGGTTGAGGATAGTGGATTTGGTGTGGTTGGTCTGCTGAGTTTGGATAGTGTGGATTGTAAATATAACAGACAGTACATGTTAGAGCTTTTGTTGCACATATTGCAGCTGAAAGATAATAGCCTCCAAGGACATTGGAAGAAGTTAACTGTATTTGTGCCTTATTTTAGGTTGGTCAGTGCCTGGTTGCTAAATTCTGCACATTGGGTTGTGCTTCTGCACTCTGATGTTTGTGAACTACTGTTGAGGTCAAGCACTTCAGACAGTGCTGAATGTTGGCACCTCTGTTTGGACCTTATTTGTTTTTGTTACTGGACACCTGCGGTACACAGAGGGGAACCAACAAAACCAAGGCAAATGAGACAGAGCAAGAACGACATATGGATCTGAAGCTGTATTATCAATGCAAGAGAGAAGATCACCTAGTGGTTAGCTATCCAGAGAGACAGCAACAACTGATCCTGTGCATGGGAACAAGACAGTGGCATTGAGAGACGCAATGAAGTAAAGGAGCAGAAGTTAAAAGGTAGTCACCCTGGCCCTGGTGACAGCATCACGGCCTGTTGGGAGATAGAATGAATGATAAGGATCTGGAGACCGCTGAGATTTTTGACAGCAACACAGAACCAGCAGGAAATGTTGCAGGTCTACTTTAGACAGGACTGAAAGGCAGCTATGGATAGGAGGTGAATGGCATGGCTTACCCATTCTTTTTGCCAGTCAAAGTAGTTTATCATACAAAGGAATTTGGGGGTATAATGCAATGGCAATCCGAATGCAATCATGGGGTTTCACGTAATTGTGAATGAGTGTATCTCACGCAATTTCGGGCCATGGGAAGCCATTCCGAATGCAATCATGGGGTTTCACGTAATTGCGTATTAGAGTATCTCACGCAATTTCGGGCAATGGGGGTCATTTTTGGGAAATGGGAAGTCATTCTGAATGCATTGCGAATGCAATCAGATTTCACATAAATTCGCCAAACTAGCGAATTCATGTAATTGCGAATTGGCTCCATTCGCAATTGAGATAAATTCCCCCCATGTGATAAACTCCAAAATGAGAAACCCCAGTGGGGAAGGGAGCATGGACATTGTGGCTGTTGTCGACTTGGAGTACACTTGATGTCTTATGAAGCCAGCCATGGCAGCTATATTGAGACTAGAGCCCAACAGTTTTGAAAATCCTATAAAAATTGTCCCAATTGTAGTAGCATGTATGGTAATAGCATGCCCATTGAGTGGCAGATTTCAACAGTGTTTCTTGGGGTGGATAAGCATTGGGAAGTCATTCATTTGTGCTGGCGCCCACTCCCAATTAAATGGTAGTACTGGGGATAGATTGGTTGGACTTTCATGATCTCAAGGTGCAGTGGTGAAAAGGGAAATTAAGCTTTGTATTATCCAATCCATGTTGAGCAGCCATTCATTCATAACCAGCAGACTGTATTCTGCTTGGGAGTTTACAAACTGTGCAGGCCTGGCCTAGATTAAAGATTTGGGAACCTAAAGCCTTTGAAAACACAAATACAGCAATTGAAATGGCTGATATTTTTCTTTGTCTGTGAAGTATGAAAACTAATACTCACTAGCCCTATTTAGACGGTTACCAGCATCCTTAATAAGGAAACCTAGTGGAGGGGGGATTGCACGCATTTGAAGCAAATGATGCATATAGCCTCCATGGTAAACAAGAAGCATGGGGATCTATCTACGCAGCTAATGGTATTCAGCATTTCGCCTTTATTTAAAGTGATTGGCAAGATGCCAAGGTAATTTAGACTATGGGGGTGCTGCAGAGTTTCTAAGCCATGAGAAGGATTTTAGCTGCATGACTTCCATTGACTTCAAGAGCTCAGTGAAAATGGATCTGCCATGCCAGCCATGAGTGAATTAATAATACTTACTCCCTTCACTTATTTAACACTGCTAGAGACAGTTGGAAGTACAAAAGGTTGGCTTGATCTGGTCCTTGGAGTTTTGCAAGACATAGAACACTCATTTGGCACGTTCCTAAAAATGTGTGATAAACTAGACTGAATAAAAAACAGCAGAATCCTCTTGAAGGAAGAGAAATTATCATTCCCTGATTTAAAAGGATCAAAGGGTTGTGTTGGCACTGGATTCTAGGCAGTGGAGAATTTGTGTCTCTCTTTAACCCCACTCTGCTTTACCACAACCTTGTCAAGTAGATCAGGGGAGGGAGAGTGACCGGGCAAAGGTCACCCAGCTCAATGAGGACTAGAACCTGGAGTTTCTAAGTTCCAGTTCACCCCTCTCACTTCTACATTATAGTTGGAAGAAACCACACAAGCCATGCTGGAATACACAGCCAAATCACTCCTGACAGATGGCCCCTCAGCCTCTGTTTAAAAACCTCCAAAGAAGGAGACTCCACCACACACTAAGGCAGCATTTGTCAAACAGCTCTTACCATCAGGATCTTCTTCCTGGTTAATAATATTAATAATAATAATAATAATAATAATAACAACAATGAGTTATTTGTATTTCCCACCTCTCCCTACAGATCGAGGCGGGATTACAACACAAGATATAATACAAAAAAACACAATAAATCATTACATTAATCCCTAGGCCCTCACACCCTTACTATAATAAAATTCAAAATAGTTAAAATAATTACATAATCTATTTTCCGGTAGCTTGATTCTATTGATCCATGTCCTAGTTTCTGGAGCAGCAGAAAACAAGCTTGCTCCATCCTCAATATGATAACCCTTCAAATATTTAAACATGGCTATCGTGTCACCTCTGTACCTTCTCTTCCCCCAGGCTAAACACACCCCGTTCCCTAAGCTGCTCCTCCTAGAATATGATTTCCAGACCTATCACCATTTTGGTTGCCCTCCTCTAGACATGCTCCAGCGTGTCTACATCCTTCTTTAATTGTGGTGCCCATAACTGGACACAATATTCCAGGTGAGGTCTGACCAAAGCAGAATGCAGTGATACTATTACTTCCCTTGATCTAGACCAGCGATTCCCAAACTTTGGTCTTCCAGGTGTTTTGGACTTCAGTTCTGAGAAGCCCTAGCCAGTTTGGCCAGCATCTTACTATGCTACGTTACAGCTGGAGGTGAATGGGCTCCATTTACCATATTATGAGAACGGTGCATATTTTACTGGGCAAAGATACTCCCTTGACAGGCTACATTGCATTTAAAATTATCTCAACACTTCAGTGGAAAAAAAAGCCCCAGAGATTGGCAACCTGAGTTAACTCTGCAGTTTAGCACATTGTAATCTCACTTCAACAATTAGCGAATGACTTTGTTTCCCCCCAGAGCGATCAGAACAGCTTTCTGAAGAGAAATGCTTCAACTTCCGCAAGTTGAAGACAACAATATTAACAACAACATTCTTCTTTCAGTTTAAGCTCAGTAATTGCTTGGTGATTCCAGCTGCAAACTGAAAACCCAAACTGTCTTTTGACATCACACAGAATACATTTTATGGATTCACCAGCATGCTTGCCAGCCTACTAGGGGATCAAGAAATGAACTGTTTTGCTGCCTGCTAGAGTCTACTAAAACAGTGACGTTATCAAGTGTTTGGCAATGCACCACTACAGCGCTGGATTTTGCTTGGTGGGGCATAAGGTTTGTTGGCTTGATGATGAGAAGGAATTTAAAGAGAAAGCAAATCCTATTACTGAGGCCTCATCTGCATTGATCAAAGTACTCCAGGGACAGTCTAGTGTATCCTTGCCCCTTAGGGGCCCAGTTTTGCAGGTGGTATATGAAATGGGAGAGGATACCACCTTCACCACTTTTGGCAGCAATATACAATTGGCCCTGTGGATAATCTTTTATCCACAAATTTGAGCATAAATGGCTTGAAAATATTCCCAAAAGGTATACATTCCAAAGAGCAAACCTTGATTTTCCAGTTTATATATGGGACACCATTTGTTGTGCCATTATATTTAATGGGACTTAAGCATACATGGATTTTGTTATCCATGGAGGGCCCTGGAACGAAACCCCAGAGAATAACAAGGACCAACTGTAATAGGGTATACAGAAGTGTGGCAAACCATTGCCAAGAGAAGGGCTTGGAGTGTGTAAATGCTCATCCCTCAGGCAACCCTAGTTCGGGCCCAGGCCGGCACAAAGTGCTGGCCTGTCGAGCCCCTCTGTCAGGGTCTCCACCATCCCTGGGGTAATGTGCTAGTACAGGGACTCCAGTGCAGCTCTGTATCCAACCCACCCACATCCTATAATTAAGTCATCCAATACTGGGGAACATCAGGGAATTCAGCAAGAACGGTTGGGAGCCTTGTCATCACTGCTCCATCTTTTGCCTGAGGAAGTGGCTGCACTTTGTCAAATGATGGGAATGACCTTGTAATCTTGTGTGAAAACAGTCTAGAGTAGGACTCCAAAGATACTTCTCTGTCCCTCCTCCCTCCCCCCTTTCTCTCTTTGTGGGTCTCCCTTCTCTTTCACCTTTTGGTCTTGTATTTTTTTTTTAAAAAAAATTCTTACAAGGCACCTGAAAACAGCTAGCAGCAAGTATACTAGATAAGATATGGACAAATTTTAAAACTGCCAGGGAACGTTGGTGATTCTCTCCCCCCTGCTTCTCCTTGTGGGGGAAAAGCAATAACTATTAGGAACACCATGTTTTGTACTTTGCCTACTAGCTCTACAGTGGCAGTTAATTAACAAACACAATTCTCAGAGCTGTGTTGACATTAATTGTTGATGCCTGTGCACAAACAGAGACATTATTGGCATAAAAGGTGCTTTGGAAGTTTACATTGCAGCGGCGGCAAAGCAAAACAGCTGCATTAATTTGAGCAACTTCCAAAAAGAAGCATAAAAGGGAAGAAAAATCGGCCGAGTTTGCAAATGGAAAAGGAGAAAGGTGAGGAGGTATGTGGACCTGCGTGTAAACCTCTCACCCTGGACGCAAGCATCAGAAAGAGAAGTGGCAAAGTTACAGAAAACATCCAAAGGTCACCTTTTAATTACATGGTGGAAAAGGGCATAGCTGCCTGACTCTTGTATTATGGGACCCATGGGAAGCTCCTATGTCTTGTTCATGCACAGCCAGGCATAGGATGCAGCTTTCAACACGCTCTGAACAAGTACCAATTGAAGCATAAATACATGGAGTTGGAAGGGATTTGGGAGGTCATCTACTCTACATCTTGGTTCAGTGCAGGATTTTCCCTTAAGGTGGCCATATTCTTACTTGACAAAGGACCATTGGCTCTTTGAAGACTTGTCAGAGGACAGGCTTATGTTTGAGGGTCATCTCCCACAGTGTGAAAATAATTTATTACAGCTGCAGTTCAACATCTTCAGCATAGCATTGCATAGGAAGAACTCCCTTGCAGTAAGAATTGTTTAACATTGGAATATGCTGTATGGAGAATGAGGGAGAGGCTGGATGGCCATCTGTTGGGGGTGCTTTGATGGTGGATTCCTACATGGCAGGGGGTTGGATTGGATGGCCCTTGTGGTCTCTTCTGATTCTATGATTCAATGCATTGTTGTGAGCTCTTTCTCTTGCAATCCAGTGTATTTGTGGCAGTGGTGGCATCAACGAACTGGGAAAGAAGATCAATTAGTTTTACAGAGGATTTCTCCTGGTGTAGATAAACATTGCTAGAAATGAGCTTTGTAGAGTGGATCAAGAGCCAGTATCGTGTAGTTGTTTGAGTGATGGACTAGGACTCTGGGGGAAGTAGGATTTGAAAGCTATGAAAACCTGGCTATGGAAACCTCCTGCTTGACTTTGAGTAAGTCATGCTCTCTCGGCCTCAGACAAAGACAATGGCAAACTGCCTCTGAACAAATTTCTGTGATAGATTCACCTTAGGATTGTTGTAAGTCAGAAATGACTTGAAGGCACACAACAAGAAGTATGGATCAATGTAGCTTGCAACTGCTTGCACTTTTGACTGATCCTTGTGAGTGTTGATTTCCGAGTTATCATGGCAAAAGAAGAAAGAAGTTAGATAAGAAACTGAGGAGCAGAGGGAAAGTGGTGTGTGCATGTGTGTGTGTTTGTGTACACTCAAACACTATTACAATTTAACTTGAAGCCAAAATTGCTTTTCTGTAAAATGAGATTTAAGTACATAAATATCTCTATTAAATTAATATGGAATTGGTTCAGAGATGTTAATGGAAAGTTAACAGTACAGTGATTTTTTTTTTAAAAGATTACTTGACCAAAAAATAACAGGATTAATAAAAATAGAAATCATTTCATTATTGACCTATACAGTGGTAGTTTTGTATGTGATATTGTTAATTTTCAGCATTTTAATCCTTGCATTTATTTTTGGACAGAAATAGAACAGGATATTAAAATAATTTTGAAAGTTTGTAGATAATGCTCAACCTTGAAGTTTTAAAAAGAAACATAATTATCTGTAATGAACAGAACTGCTCACAAAATTGCTTAAATAATTTCTGGTAGCGAAGGACTATTTTATATCAAATTAAATTTTCTATTAACTTTTGGGAAACTTTTCATTGCAGTCCTTTCCCAATTGTTGCGGTAATTAAGTAAAACTCTGCAGCTGCCCTGATTTTTGACAGATTTTATTAATAACAAATTCTTCTACATAAATCAATGGCATAATATTTTCATGAATTATTTATTGTAACACTTTCTGATTAATTCTGTGTGTTTTGTTGTGTGCAGTACAGGTATTATGCAATCCTGTTTCCTCTTTCCAAGGCTGAATCTACACAGGATAAATAATGCTTCTTTAACTTGATCCCTGTGATGTTCTTCTCCTTTTGATGTGCAAACACTTCTTTTCAGTGCCTGAGGCTTTAAGACCATTTAAAAAAAAAAACCCTCCAGTTTACTCTGCTGTTTTGGGGAAGAAACAATTTTTAAAATGTCTAGTTTGACCCCCGAATTGGGATCGTAGTGGAATTTGGGGAATGGGGTGGTCACCAACCTCTTCCTATACGATTATTCTGTGATTTTGGGTGGAAAACCCTCTGCCTATGTCCCTATAGCCAAATGCAAAATGATTACAGCAGAGGAGAAACTTTTAGAACAGTAGCTCTTAACTTTTTCTTTACCAGGGACCTTAAATATAGAAGGCATACAGGTCTTCTGTCACACACACAAACTAGCACCTTAGTAGCTGCTTCAGCTGCCATATCTAGCAGCTTCAGGCGCTCCACATGCAACTGAAATGAGAGACTTCTTCAGGCTTTCATGGACCTCCTGTGAAGACACTGCTGTGGTCTGTGGACCACAGGTTAGGAACCTGTGTTCTAGAGGATTGCACACTGGATTTCAATACTGGTATAATTATTTTGTGTGTTGCTGCAGAGCCATAGCCAGATGCTTCTTTGATCCTGCCCACATGTGCCATAGAATGGCTGTGTGGTATATGGCTCAAAGTAGTGTAACTCAATATGCGGAACTACTATGCTACATTGGACTGTAGCCCTAGACAGTGTAGAAAATGTAAAGAAACAATAGGAAAAATTAAAAGGTGAAAAAAGGAGCTTAGGCTTTTGAATTCTCTCCACAGGGCTCTCACAGCGGTTATTGTTTTTTTTTTTTAAATAATAACCTTCTCACCAGAGAAGTTGAAGATTGGTGTCATTGGTAAGGGAAGCATATAAAAGCATGGTTAGGGTGTTGTGTAGGACTGGCATTTTGAAAATGCTGTGTGTGTGTGTGTTGTCCCACTGATTCACTCTGGGCCATGAGTGTCACTGGCACAGATGTGGGTCTCTCGTTTTAGGAGATCATCGCACCGCCCTTTCCTGTCACAACTTTGTGCCCAAGCAGGAGGCACCCCATACCCAATCTGAAAAATCCCATTCTTTCAAAAAGTGAGGGAGAAGTCTGGATCGGGTAACAAATGCCCGGATTGGGTATGGGATGTAAATCTGCATATTAAAGTTTACATCCTGCATCTAGCTTGGGATGA
This sequence comes from Urosaurus nigricauda, assembly GCA_034509955.1. Lineage (NCBI taxonomy): Eukaryota > Metazoa > Chordata > Lepidosauria > Squamata > Phrynosomatidae > Urosaurus > Urosaurus nigricauda. The sequence continues at coordinate 17,812,871 of JAOEGL010000013.1, forward strand.
AAGGAAGGAAAAGGGCGGTGCGATAATTTCCTTAGCCTACTTTACTATGTTGCTGTGCCAAGGATAAAGCGGAAGGGAGAAGAGAGCCTTTAGAGCACATGGAATTGGAGGAGCAGGACAAAGGGATGAGACTGTGGACTCTTTCACATGGGAGGAATTTCTCTCAACTTCGAATGCAGCCTTCTTTGTGTTAAGTCTTGATTGTAGCCCTCTAACTGAAATCAATTTAACATCACCTAAAACGAAAAGGAATGGTCTCCTCCAAATTAAACCTAACTGAATTAAAGATTTGTGCGTTCACCAACAGTTTAGTCAACTGTGAAACATTTTCAACTAACTTTCTCATTTCTGCTGAAATGTTATTTTAAAGGTCACCTACAGTCATTTTTAGCCATTCACGGCCATTTAAAAAAGCTTTTATTTTGAAAAATAATAAAGCATAAAACAATATATTAGTAATGCATTACTAATGCAATATGTTCAAACTGTGAATAATTCTGGCACAGCATAGCATTTTAAAGTAATGACTAATGCTAATGCATTTGCTGTTTTCACTTATATTTCTAAGTTCTGGTATCTTCTGCAGCTGTCTAGTCATAATAAGATGGTCAGCCAGAGGCCTTAAAATGCCCCATCCATAGTTTGGCTGGATCAGAGCAAAGGTCTGTCTAGGTTAGGGGCCCATTTACGATGATGCTCTTTCCTCAGCGTGGGACTCAGGATGATCTGCAGTGGTTAAAACAAACATAGTTAAAGAATTCATAAATTAAATTATAAAAATAAATTAGAAACATAAATCTTTAAAAACAAGAAAAGCAAATAAAAGTCCAGCACAGTATACAGACATGTTTCCCCTAAAATTAAATCTCAAAGGTCAGCTGGAAGAAAAAGATCTTCATCTGCAAAGATAGTGTGTAAGATATTCAGACAGTAAAGATAATATTGTAAAGATAGTACTCAGTTATATTACTATGTTTCCATCTTAACTGCCATAGTTCCATCCTATTGAATCCTGGGACTGGCTGTTTAGGAAGGGGCACTTAGAATTCTAAGTTAGAGAGTTCGGGAGCTTCCATAAACTAAAAATCCCAGGATTCTATAGGATGGAACCATGACAGTTAAAGAGGACTATGAATGCTGCATTGTTATTCTGTAGTTTGAATGGATTCCAGGATTCATTTCTCATAGTGGCCAACTAGATCCCTGTAAGCAGTCCATAGGCAGAATGAGGACAATAGTGGACCGCTTCTCAACTTCCTTATTGATGGTCTTTAAGAGACATCTTGCTTTTGACACTGAGGTAACACAAAGACTCCAAAAGTCTAGTCGGAATTCACATTTACACACAAACATGTCTGTGCCTCCCCTCTGGCTGTCTTTGAGGGCCTTTTTATACTATACAATTACGGTACCATGGTTCAGTGGCATAGGATATTATCACATTATAATAATAATAACAGTAATAACAGTAATAATAATAATAATAATAATAATAATTACACTTGAGTCCAAATCAGTTGACTTGAGTCTATGGAGATTATTGCATTACCACAAAATGTGTCTTATCTCCAGTGGGATACAGTCGCATTTCAAATTGCAAGCGGGTTTTATCACACTTAAAAATGCTGCTACTGCCACCAAGTGACTGCAACTCACATGCAGTCGGGCCAATTTTCAAAGACGAGAAACTCTCATCTTTGAAAATCATCCAGCTAAGTGCGGCTGGGACCCAGGCTGCATGCAGGTTGCAGTCACCTGACAGCCGTGGTGGTGCTTTTGACTGTGACAAAACTGGCTTGCAATCCAAAATGCGACTGTATCCTACTGGGGATAAGACACATTTTGTAATAATGCAATAATCTCCTTAGACTCAAGTCAATTGATTTGGACTCAAGTCACTTCAGTTACTCAACTTGGACTTGATCAGAAAATAATTAATAATACATTGACTTGACTTGTGACTTGCATATTTTGCGTGACTGACTTGCTGGCATGATTCACTTTGAGCTTCAGAGAAGACCTAAAACCAGAGGGTGAGGCAGAGGCATTACTAGGCGGGTGCGGACTGGGAGATTCCTCGACTCTTTAAAAAAAGAGCAACTTTTCAAAGATCTGACATTTCCTGTTATTTAGGAATTCAATAACTTCTAGCAGGTTGATATTTTTCATTGGAAATATTTATTATGACTTTTGGAGTATGCACTTCGAAATGTCTTATCTCATGTTGAGGCTTTGTGCGTTATGGAAAATCAAGGTCTCTCAATTAATGAATAATAATATGGACAAGGAAAAATGGAAGTGATCAGCAGAGGGCAGTGAAGTTTTAGAGTTCACATTTTGCTGCAGCTGGGAAAAGCATTGACAACCAAATCTTGGGAGTCTCTTCCTCAATCTATCAGCCCCCAAATTTCCAAATGTATGACAGTGTCAAACTGTAGCATTTTATAAATGGGAACAAAATGCAGTTTAACAATCTGATTTTCACCCAGTCTCCAAAATGCTTGCAGACATTTTTTCCCTGACAAAATGCTGCTGAATTCGCTCGGCCGTTTTGATTTAAGCTGTGTGTACATACAGAGATTTTTCAGTCTGGGAAAACAAAAATGTATGTCTCTAACTGGTGATGTAAAATGTCAGATAAATTGTTTTATGTCCTTTGAGTATGATTTATTGTAATGGAATGCTTAATATCTGGTGCTTAGGCTTCTGGCTTGTGTCTGTGCTACTGTGTAAATGGAAAAGAACGTGCCAAATGCTGAAGGAACAGAACAATACATCTTCTGAAGGTTCTTTAAAAACATAGCTAAAAATGATCCAAATGGACATTAAGCAGAAAAAAGGACAAATTATGATCTCCAGCCTCAAATGAATGTGGTATTTTCTTCTGCTTTGGGTCTTGATGCCTTAAAAATCCTCAAGGTCAACTGTAGGAGACTCTGTAGTTAGACAAACACATCACACTGTTGGCTGCGTTTTCTCTCTTTCACTTAACTGCTACATTGAAATGGGAATTGCTTATTTCTCAAGCATCTTTTATAGCACTGTCTAAGATGATATGCAACCTCAGGTTATGAGATGCTCGTGCATCACACTGCAAACAGGCACAGCTAGGAAATTCTTTTCTGAGTGATTCACTCATATACCCCCCCCCCCGTTGCTTTATGGGGCTTTCTAAGCTGGATCATGTTCCTGATGTTAATTACAGCTTTCTGGGGTGTGCTTACTTGGCCATCTCCTCATACCTGGAGAGTCTGATATGCAGCGGCTGCTTCTGAGTGATCTCAGATATGATTGCTGATCAACTGGCTTTGAGATGACTGAATGTGTGTTTTATATTACTGTTAAAAATCCAGTAGTTAGACAACATTTAGAATTGTGAGTGGGACAATCATATTGAGATTTTCAGCCTGGGAAGAGATGCATACATCACTCTGGTGCTAGTGATTCAATATATGCAGAGTTCTGTGCAAGACTAAATTCCTCCCTTTATTAGCTAAATAAATGTTCTTCTACTGGAGGACTGATGCCAAAACAGTGCAATTGAGAATGAAGGGAATGGCATTAACATGCACAGAGGAATCTTTACATTTCCAGAGGTACCAAAAATATTATCTTTAAAAAAATCACTCAAAGGGGTACTCTCCCCTAACAAATAAAATGAAAGAAACACAGCTCAATGAAGAATGAATATGCTCATGATTGTCCAGGAGCGGGAGAAAGTATACTGCCTAACAGCCCCAATTTGACAGGGACAGTCTCAATTAATCCATCATCCCATGTTTTATCAGCTACTTTAAAAATGTCTCAGTTTCTCTCTCCTCCACCTCCCTTCTCCCTTTGTCTTGAGTTTACGTCAGTTGGTACAAAATGAGTTCAAAGTGCAACAGTAGTTTGCACTCAGTTAACTCAGCATAGGGAGAGGAGGAGAGTGTTGAATCTTGCCTTTCCCAGTAGGCTCTGGCAAATGCAAACTAGTTTTTCCTAGTTTATATGTTACATGTATATATAGTTTATAATATATGCCATTTTGGCCACACATTTATGCTGCTTAGCCAAACATGTCACAATTGTCATCTATAAAATGTTGGAGGGTATGGGAATGTTGAGTTTAGGAGGTCTGGATTGAAGTGGCTTGCTTCAGACCCTTAAACTAGACTTGAGATCTTGATGCTTGAGGAATCCTTATACAGTGGGGCCCTTGTTATCTGCTGGGGTTTGGTTCCAGGACCCTCCGTGGATAACAAAATATTCCCAAAAAGTATAAACTCCAAGTAGCACACTTTGATTTTCCATTTTATATATGGCACACCAATTTGTTGTGCCATTATATTTAATGGGACTTGAGCATCCACGGATTTTGTTATACATGGAGTGTCCTGGAACCAAACCCCAGTGGGACCTTGGTACTTGCAAACTTGCCATCATGGATTTGAGCATGGCTGAGGGAATATGGGTGCTGCAGTAAAAAATTAATTTTCTCAAGCTCTAGTCTCCTCTAAATCTGAATTACCCATTACTGTAAATAGGCCCCATTTCTGAGACATCAACCGTAGCACCTCAATCACCAGCAGATTATATATTATCTTGGCAATGCTGAGATTCTGTACCGATCTGGCAGAAACCTGACATACTAATTATCTGTGTTTTGATATAACACCCCCCCCCCCAGTGCTGAGCATCTCTAATGAATGCTCATGTTAATTGCAGTGGCATCATTCTTCAGCTGCTTGGGGATGGTCCCCCTTTACTCTCACATTCTATGAAATGTTTTGCCACTTGAAGTGTGAAATGCTCTGTCGTTAATTGCCAGGCTTATGGAATTTTAAACACTCTAGTGCTGGTAAAAGTTTTAGAAATCTGATTTGGAGAAGGCTTCAAGGCACACAGAGCTCAGTGTCAGCCATCTGAGGTTTTGTGTGTGTGTGTGCGCGCGCTTCATTTCTACCTTGAAGAAATGACAAATGTTGTGTGTGCTCACCAGGAATGAGTAAGATTTTCATGTAAAAATAATTTAAAACCAGAATTTATCAAATTCCAAAACATTCAGGAGGAAGTGAAACCAATACATTTCTCCTTGCCTAGTGATAGAAAATCTATCCGCTCATTTAGACAGAAGTTAGTGGCTCTGGGGACGGCAGTGAGTCTGCCCTGGGTTTAAGTCTGAACTTTAAAGGAACTAATTCATCTCCCAAATAGGTTTGGCACCTTAAGGGGAAAGCACACCCAGGAAATTTTCCTGTTAGCTGCTCTGTTACTATAGTTCTTTGTTTTTTTAAAACAAGTAGAATATGTTGCTTGTTTCACAGAACTTACAGAGGCAATTCCCAGCACAACAGAAAATTTGTATGCCTACCTAGAAGCTAGGTTCTTTTTATTCCAGGATACATTGCAGCTATTTTTTTTTTGGACCTGCTTTTGTATAGTTTGGATTAAGGCATTCCTCTAGATGGGAGGAGGAGCACCGTCCCTTTATGCTAGAACAGTAAGATTTAAAAACACTGTATCTTTAAAAATGAAGGCATGCCTATTTACATCTCCAGAGACAACAGTAGCAAAGACACAGAAGAGATCTATGGCTGGCGAATTGTCTATAGCATTATGAGATCTTTATGTTTATTGGCCAAATTACCTAATCAACTTCCTTCATCTTCCTTACTACTTGTAGGAGGCCATGTGCATTGAAAATACTTCCCTAGAAACCATTTCCTCTGAACCAGTAATAAAAGAAGTTTTCAGTTGTGAGAGATCTCATTTATTTATGATAGTTTGCCAATCACTTAGCTAGCTCTTTGAACATTTGAAGCCAATTCTGGAGCAGATTCATTGCCCCACTGACATCGCAGGGTGCCTGGTCATGATTTAGCTTCAGGCAAAGTCATGCTCAAAATTCTGCACCAAAGAATCATATGAGGATCACACTTCAAACATATGTTGGATAGTGGAGTACACTAAGGAATTCCAAAATAAAATCTTCAAATACTTTATTGACTACAGTAAAGATTTTGACTGCATAGACCATAAAAAAACTATTGGATGTTCTCAAAGAAATGGAGTACCACTACATTTGATTGTCCTGATGTGTAACCTGTACTTAGGAGAAGAGGCTGCCATCAGGACTGAGTATGGAGAAACAGAATGGTTCCAAATCAGCAAAAAGCTCAGGCAAAGTACCCTGGACTCTTGGTATCTGCTGGGGTTTGGTTCCAGGAGCCCAATAGATAACAAAATCCATGGGATGCTCAAGTTCCATTAGATTTAATGGCATAGTAAAATGGTGCCCCTTATATAAAGTTATATTAAAAATATATATATAAAAAATCAGGGTTTGCTTTTTGGAATTTATATATAATCCGTGGATGCTTGAATCGATGGATAAAGATTCTGTGACTACAGAGGGCCAACTGCATCACCCTATTTATTATGCAGCCTGTATGCAGCTGCCCCTTTACTGGCCCGATTGGGACTGCAGCAACATTACATGGCGGCCCTGATCCGGACTCTGGAGAGCACAGAAAGCTGTTCCACGGGGTGCTATAGCTGCATCAGCATGGCTTTATGCTGCTCCTTTGGTGCTGCAACATATGGATGCAGTACCAGAGGGGCATCATGATGGCGCATGCCATGTGGACCGGCGCATGTTAAAAAGGTGCCCTGAGGACAGGATTAGGGCATCCAGCATGCAAAGTTCTGATCTGTTTAGGGCCTCAGTTAGTTTCATGGTCTGAACCTGGATCTTCCACGTCCTTTTTCTAATTGCCAGCTAGCTTTTTATTTAAAAGTTATGCTGCTATTCTATATTATAGCTTTTTGGGAACATAAAAATGCAATTCCTCCATGGAAATTAAATACTTTTGTTGTTAAAAACATTTTGGATGTATATAGCCATAGCTAAAGGGAGAATCCTGTGCTTTATCTTTTATCTCCTCTTCCTTATTCTCTCTTTTGAGTTGACAGTTCTCTTCATATCATCGACATTTTCTTTATATCAGGAGCTCATTTTTGTGATAGGTTTAATCTTTCCAGTTGATTTTGCATCAAAACAAAGGCTACATATGGCTCTTGATCCCTGATGGAATTCAGTAGATAGAGAATGCAGTGACAGAGGACAGTATACCTCCATAAGAATACCAATGAGTTGATTATCACAGATTGTGTTCTTTGTTTGGATCAGCATGCCGATTTGCACTCTCAACATGGGAGGTAAAAATACTCTTTCTAACATAGCAAGAAATCCAGCTTTCAGGAAATCCATTTGGGATTGTATGTGCAAGTCACTCATAACTTGTTTATCACCAGGAAAATAAGCAGATCTAACCCATCCTCCCATCATTTCCTTTTGTCTTGCTTTCTATGCTGTCTGGAGATCATGGATAATGTAATCCAACACGCATCTGGAAGGTAGTAGGTTGGCGGAGGCTACTGCACAGGCTATTCATAGTTCTGAATCACAGTGAAAACTCCCACAACTCTGTGTAAATTGAATATAGTGGGTACTTATATTTGCAGCCTTGTATCCAAGCTGAATAGCTTATTAACCGAATCTATGCTATCTATGCCAGAAATCATGTGGTAGGACTATCTCTGTAATAAGGAAAGCATTATGCAGTGTCAACATAAATCATTATATTGTTTTCATGGAGATAGAGAGAGAGAGAAGTCTTATTTGTGTTTGACAGCTCCCCCGTACATCACGACTGCAATATATTGTCTATATTTTAAGCCTGGGAATGTTTGAGAAGCTGAGATGCCCAAACTTCTGTGTGGCACCAGTAGCAATTTTCTGGAAAGAGTTTTGGATGCATGATTGTTGCTTAATTTAGTAAATGAAGAACAAAAGGTCCAAAGCAGGGGTGGCATGGAGAAAGGAGTTGAATATCTTTGCAGCAAAACTGTTTGCAAGGGCTGCAAGGCCCCCAGTTGCCATTTTCCTTTCCTTGGTCCAGTGCACACTGCAGAAATAATGCAGTTTGACAGCGCTTTAACTGATATGGTTCAATGCTATGGAATTCTGGGAAGTTTTGTGAAACATTTAGCCTTCTCTGTCATAGAGCTCTGGTATGACAACAAACTAGAATTCCCAGAAATCCATAGCACTGAGTCATGGTAATAAAAGTGGTGTCAAACTGCACTATTTCTGCAGTGTGCATTGGACCCATGACTTCACATCCTTTTTGATATGTGGATATCATTTTAGCCCTGCCTGCGCCTGGTTGCCTTCCACACACATCACAGAGCCATGATTTGTCATAGCTCCTTCCTCATCCATCCAGCCTTTAGGGAAAACACAAACAGTTATGCCTATAGGCATTTTGTAAGTTCTTTAGCATCATCTTTCTTTGCTTCGTTCTTTACACCCTTCATTTCATGCCCCGAAGTTTTACCCTTGACTTCTCCATGGGTCGTATCAAAATCTATAATTTTTGGCTCCCAAGCCGGCCCTCGGTTTATACATGAGGTCAACTTATAGTCGAATATTTGGGTATTTTCAGACAATCCTCAAGGAACTGGTTGGCTGTTAACTTCATTGAAAAGAGGAGCTGTAAGAAGGAGAGTATGAGGTAAGAGATGGAATTGCTGCAACCGTTAATGGGGAAATAGCTGCTGACTGGAGCTTATTCTTTCACACAACAGAATGTGGGAATTAGAGTCTAAGGTGCAATAGCCTTTCATTAACACTGCCACCCTCGATAATGATGATAAGAAGGAAAGCTATGGCACTTTATTACATTCTGGTCGTCATTTTAAAGACGACACAATAGGGTTCATATTGCAATGGGAGGCTAGAAGTAATCTTGGCTGGTGTTGTGACTCCAGAAAAATTGTTATTTAACAGGGGACAACATTTGACACATGCTTCTAATTTGGATCAAATAATGCACAGGCCTGCTGGCTACATCATTCTCTGCTAGTTTTGAATTGTGTTTTTTTTTTTTCAAAAGTGTATATCCCGAGGACTGTATATCCCTGACTGCTTACAAAGGAGAAATCCTTAGGATATTAGGATATAAGCCATGGGGCTCCAATTTGAATCATGTAGGCATGCTAACATGTCACAGATGAAAACCAGGATGTGTATGTTCAAGCAACATCACGGCATGGTCAACATGGTAAAATTAATGAATGAGGGAGGACACATGTGGTAGGACAGGCTGTAGCAGTTTGTTGTTGCCTGAACCTACAGGGAAGTAGTGGCATCATTAGGGGTGTGTGGGCCACACCAGGTGACACTCTAAAGGTGGGGTAGACATCACTACTCATACACCTGCCTTTCGGCAGAAACGGGCTGCGGCATTCATCTGCTTCCCTTTAAAATGCATTAAGAGGTGGTGGGAGTGGAGTGATGCTCAGTGGGAGGGGAAAGGAGAGGCCCCAGAATTTTTTAAAATTAAAAAATCCAATTATAAAATTTTAAACTTTTAAACTTTTAATTTTTTAAAATGTTTACATTTTTAAAAAATTCTTTTAAATTTTTCTTTAAAAACATCACATTTTAACCAAATCTTCTCCATGCATGCGTAAATACATTTAGGTTGTGCATATGGTATTGTCATTTGAAGGTATAATTTTAATTTGGCTAGTCCAACTCCAGTGATACTTCACCTGAGACCTGAAAAAGGACTGGATGTTAGTGCAGCTGACAAAGCACAGACATAATACTATGTGTATGTGTGTTATGTATGTATATAGGACAAGTCCCAGTTAATAATGATGAAATCATAATTTAGAACAACTGCAGGTTCTGAACTGTTTTAAAGGGAGACAATTCTACCATGCATTCAAATTATCAAGAGCAACCAAAACACCTAATCTAACAGCCTAGGCCTTCACAGCATATATGCAATCAATCAGGTTTTATTGTAAAACCAAGAGCATGGTCATCACAAACAAAAGACAATATTGACAACCCTGAACTTATTAAATGAATAATTTAGCAAACTAGGACAGAAAGATGAGGACTAGTAATAACCCTCCATCAAAACTGACCACGATTATTACTAACGTAAGAGAAATTACAGTATATAGGGAGGCAGATATTGCATTTCTACAGGTTGTTACTGTTACTGCATTGTACTTGATAGTCATCTTTAAATATGTGCAGGATCCCTGGTAGAAGATGGAGTGGGCTTGTTTTTTGCTGCTCCCTAGACCAGAATGAGAACCAATGATAAGAAAATAGATTCCAGCTAAACATTAAGAAAAGTTTCTTAAAAGTAAGAATTGTCCAACATACGTATGAACAGACTGCCTTAGAGAGTGGTGGGCTCTCCTTCTTTGGAGGTCTTTAAACAGATAGGTATCTTTCAGGAATGCTTTAATTGTGTATTTCTGTATGGCAGGGGGTTAGATTAAATGGCTCTTGCACTCCCTTCTAACTCTTTGAGATCCTATGATTTTTGTGATTCACAGCTGCTGATAGGAAAATAGATTTTTGTCAGCTACAAGGTATTGTTGTGAGCTTTCGTAATCCAAAGCATTTTGAGTGGCTTGCTCTTGAATGGGTATTGGAGACCTATTAGCTTTGCAAAATACGTGGTTCCAGTAAGGAGATGAAGACTGCTAGAAAGGGATCATTGGTATGGCTATCAGGGAACTGTCATGATGAGAGGCCCCACTACAAAATTTGCCTCTCAATTGGATTACACATTAAGATGGGGCAGGGAAAACGTAATTGGCAAAATGTTGGACTACAGTTCCCATCATCACTGGTGTTTGCCTGGAAAAACTGGGAGTCTAACATGATGTGGAGGGTCACAGGCTCCCAGCCCTGCCTAGGTTCAATCCAAAGCTCCTTGGAAACAATAGAAAGCCTTAGGCTACAAATGTGAAGCTATTTTATCCAAACCGGTCCCTTTGAAGCTGCCTTAGTTGGATTTTGATTAGACTTTATTTAAAGAATTAATTAGTTTGGGAATTCCTCCTCAAAGACTCTTGGACGTTCTACTCCCTTGTGCCATTTCAAACCACATTAAAAAAAAAAGACTTCAAGCTTATCTCCTAAGTCTTATATGTCATACATCTGAGTGGCATTCATGGATATACTTGCTGATGAGAACATAAACCTATCAAAGATTAAAAAAACAAAACAAAACCCAGAAGAATGTACTTTTGGGTTGCCAGGTCTTAATTGAATTTCACCCTACTATGTAACTCTTTTTCATTTTATATGTGCCATAAAAGTGAATTGAGTCAAGCGGAAGTACAGTATTTCTACATGGGGCTGCAAGTGATGGGTGGGAAAAATTGTTTTATTTTAATGTCAAAGCTGGATTTTAGCCAAAGCTGGTGAGGATTTGCCCTATATATTTGCAGACCCTATTTTCTCTCATTTAAAACCAAAGAATGAGCTATTAATTTGCAACTCCCAGTGACAGTGTGTCTTTTTCCAAGCACTGCTGCCAATGAAGAGCCATTCCCTTCTGGCTTGGCCTCTGACTACAGCTACATTTAAGGTAGTTTGCAGCCTTGGGAAGAATTTTTTTCCCCAATTTTTAAGGCCAGATGCAAATTTAGAAATAGAAATATACATATCATCATAACATCTCACTAACTATATGATCATACGAGTGCTGAGCTTGTTGCTGTTGATGAGCAAGTTCAAGGTCTTTGTTCGCTCCTCTTATTACTTAAACTGGATGTGGTCTGGAAGGCCTTCAAACAGAGGGCCTTCAAAGAGAGACTGTCTCCTGACAGCCTTTCAAACAGAGGACTGTCCTCTATAAAAAAGGACATATGAACACCCTCAGGGCCAGTCTCAGATGTAGCAAGCTGGGCAGTCAGCATGATGAAAGTGATGTGAGAATGAGTTTAGTTGTTTGAACTTGGCAGGTATACTATCTACCGTACCATATAAATGATTGTTTTGGCTGAACAGAAGAAAAATATCTTTAAAGTCAGGTCTTTTATTTAGTAAAATCAGGCAAACAATACAGTCTTAGGCAGATTCCAGATGGGAATCTGTGGCCCTCCATGTTGTTAAACTGCAAATTCCAGAATCCCCCACCCCACATAGCTAATAGTGAAGAATACTGGAAGTTGAAATTCAGCGCTGTTCTGGATTAAAACCAGAGGAGTGAGAGAGCAGGAAGGCAAATCTGCCAGTAAATTATTACAATAGTCTGGGCATGAAATAACTGACTAGACAAGCAAATAGGCAGCCTTGATGGTCAAAACCCTATGAACACTATGGATTTCAAAAGATAGAAGTTACATGCTTTTGCAGTTGCTCCGATGAAAGGGTATACGGATAGACAACCATCCAACAGGACTCCAGGGCTTCTGGCAACCAAGGCAGGGGCTAGTTTGTAACCCTGTAAATATAGAGAAGGGCATGAAAGTGGGGCTACTGGATGGTGAGATTGAAATACCAGTACCTCTATTTTATCCATGATCATCTTACGACAATCATCCACAGAGAAACACTCAACAGGCAGTCTGTCACAGACTTCTATACAGTAGCATCAATGGAGTACTCTTGATCAAAGAAAGCAGTTGTCTCAGAAAAGGAGGGCAGTCAGTACAGGCCATCAAAAAGTCTTGGGACTCTTTCAAACGGGAGGAATTTCTCCCAATTCCGAATGGAGCCAATGCGGATTCATGTAAATTCGCTTGTTTAGCGAATTTACCTGAACCCCTGCTCCGTTCGGAAGGCATTCGGAATTACTTCCCATTATCCGAAAATAACCCCCCCTTGCCCGAAATCGCATGAGAAGCTTAAATTCGCAATAACGTTAAACCCATGATTGCATTCGGAGTGACTTCCCTTTTGCCTGAATTTGCATGAGAAGAATTAATTCGCAATAACGTGAAACCCCAGGATTGCGTTTGGATTGCCCTTGGATTATACTTCCAATTTCCCACGTCTGAAAGAGTCCTTGGAGATGTTTCTATGATTCTATGATTTTAGGTAGTTTTCAACTGATTTTTTATTTTGTTTTTCTTTTGGAGATTTGGATTCTGGGGGCTCTGGTGGGTTTCTGGGGGATTTGAGGAGCCTCACTTAGGAATCTCAAGGGTCCAGGAGCTTTGGTGGGAGCTTTTGGTGGCTTCTAGGGGATCATTATGGTTACATCTAGGAACCCCAAGCATCCTGGTTTACCTTCTCTAGTTCAGACCTCCAAACCTTCTCCAGTTCAGACCTCTATAGGTTGTCCACTGCTATAGTAAAGGACATGTCTGCATGAGTAGCAGTGATGTTATTCACAATTTCATTCTTGTCATTATTCTACCTTAATAGATGTTTCAGCTGTATTGAGAAAAAAATAGGCCTTAGCTACTCCAAACAATGGCAAAATATCTGTTGCTTGTAGTTCAGATGCTTGGCTTTTCTCCCTTGAGGTTGGTGCTTATTAATTTCCCTTCACAATATTAAAAATGTTAATTCAGTGTTTGCTAAGTCTCTTGTTTTCCAGAGAGAATAAGACCAAGCTGTTTAATCTTTCCATGCAACCCACTGTAATTTTTAAGAATTGTTATCATTTTGATTACTCAGTAATGCTGCTCCCAGAACAATTATGAGCTTTGGAAGTAGAAGCGCCAGTGGGCTGTTGTCAGAGAATTTAGGCTCTGTGTGGCCAGCTTTTGTTCGTTTGTTTTAAAAACCAAAATTTCTTTACTGCTGCCCCACAACAATTATTTTGTTTTGTTTTCCCAGTCCTCTGGTATGGGAGCTTCTGAGGAGCCTTTAGCAAGCCTTAGTTTTCTTTTGGAAGTGTCAGTAAGGGTTCTCTAAACACTGGCATTCTGTTAGTGACATACACATGTATAAGTCACACTATGCACCCAGGGCAAATTATTTGCCACAGTGCAACCAATGTATTCTACTGAAAGTGGAGGAAGCAGAGATATGCATACAGAAACATTACACATTGTGGTTTCATGTTGCACATTGTGCTACCATATTGTACATTGCAATTGCTCATTTCACATTGTGCATTGCAGTTATACATTATACACTGGGCATTGTGGTTGTACTTTGTTGTAGTGCATTGCACACTGCACCTATACATTGTGCACTTTATGCATTGCAGATGCATGTTCACATTCTGCGCTATGCATTGCAGTTAGATATTGTAAAATGGGACCCAGTCATTGACATGTGGTTTCTACTCTGCACTGGGGGTTGTGCAGTGCTGCAGAAATGTATCTTCACGTGTGGATATTTATGCTATCTAAGGAGGGGTTCTATTGCAATCTGTATCTGAAACTCCATGCCTTAATAGCTTTGAGCAGGGTTTTAAATCATTCAGAGGCCCTATGTGGGTAGAGAAAAATACTTTTCAGTTCAACCTCAAAGCACAGAAGGGGGCTCTTCTATATCCACCTCATACAGTGGTAATCCCATGAAGCTTCAGTCACCTGGCATTAAATATGTGGTGTTCATATTCATGTACAGAGGGCTTTGTCATCAAAACAGATCCATACACAGCCTTCAGTGAAGGAGTAAGACTGAAGGGAAAAAAGCAGCCGAAGAACAAGAACAACACTGAAGAACGATACTTTCCATTCTTTGAAAAGTATACCAGGAGTCTGGATTTGGTATGTGACGCAGCTGAGTTGGATACGAAGGTATGCAATAAGATCCTCAGACCAGAAACCTTATGGTGACATATGCTGGTTTAACCTTCCATGGCACCAGATTAAGTGTTATTTCAGTTGTCACAGAAGGTATCCAGTATCTCCTTCTACCATGACTCCTGCGTACAACCCCAGCTTGAAATTGCAGAGACATGGCCCCAAAGACCAATCGGAGGTTCCAGATATCTATCCTAGTGGCAGTTGCGCACCCAGGAAAAAAGAACAGCAATTGCCTTCACAGATCTCCAGCATAGTTATTAGAGGTCAAAGATCTCAAGTGCTGTTCCCTTTTCTCAGTCTCACAATAGCAGCTGGATGTTGCTGTGGAACCCTCTAGCCATTGATTGGCTTTAGGGATGCTCCCCAGAGAACTCAAGCTCAGGTTGCCAAAGGAAGCCCACAAAATGTATACTGCACTCTCCAGCTATCCTGATTTGCAGGAATAGTCCTGATTAGTCCTCTGTTGTCCCACTTTTCCAGTTTCTTTAAAATGTCCCAGTTTTTCTTTTCCCCTCCCACTTTCCCCATTTGTCCTCAGCTTCCTTCAACTGTGGCAAAAGGACTTCAAGATGCAAAATTAGTTTGCACTCACTTAACTCAGCAGTGGGTGGATTCTTGCCCTTCCATGTAGACTCAGGAAAAAGAAACCTTGCTGTAGCCTCTCCTCACTAGTTTGTTCTTTCTCATTAATAACTTTGGCCTTTTCGTCCCAGTCTGATGTTTCTTGGCCACATGTATCCTGATTTTCATCCATGAAATACTTGAGAACATAGTATACTGGTGAAGATTTCTGCTTCACACTTAAACAGGGCATTGCCCCCTGTATTCAGTTTCCCCATAGCTTTCTGCTCTAGGACAGAACCAGAACACATTCAAACATGGAAATGTCCTTTCCCCTTCTATTCCGAGGCTTTATCTATGTGCTTGTCTTGCCACCTGAATTTGAATGGCCTTCTATATTTCTAGCCATGCAAGCAGTTCCTTTGTTTCCCTTCATCTCTGTAATATCCTTTCTTAATTAGTTGAAAAGCTTGTGCTGAATAGAATTGCCTTAAAAAAGAAATTACTCAAGACTTCTTGTTATCACTTACTGATTTGCTGGCGCAAGAGACTCCAGCTCTTTTACTTGAGTGCAGACCTCTGCAATATATTTCCGGATACTTACTATCCATCTCCAAGTGGCTGAGGTCTCAATTAGAAAGGACAGTATGTCTGAACCCTGTTGGTTTGTACTCTGCAGGGGGTGGAGGAGGTAATACGTCAGAGGACCACCATGTGCAAAAAATTGCTTTAGAAATCATTTAATGTTCAGCCTTTTACCTAATCAGTTGTGCTCCATAGCATTACTTGAGAGACTTTGTCATGCTGTGATTACTAAAGAGTTGATTAATATAACTTTGGGTAAAGATCCTTCTTTGATTAATACCTGCTCACTGGAGGTCTGATCCTGGGACACTTCCTGGTTTTGAAATCAATAGAAGTTTTGATTGTGTAGGGAATATGGGATCTGCAACATAATGAACATAGATTATGTGCCATACCTTATTTTATCTTGTTACACATGCAAACGAAAGCGGTGAAGAAGATGTGAGACTTCATTAACTCAGCAAGAAAACAGTGCTAGACTGTTTCCCAATGTGATATATTTCACAAGATTGGCATGCTCTTGATAAGGGAGGTTCATCAAACATAACTTCTTTGCAAATCGGCCGGCTGAGAACCGCTGGGAGTCGAGATGTAGTCACCTGGCAGCATTGGGGACATTTTTTAGTGTGATAATTCCTGATTGCATCCCGTAACGCAACTGTATCTTGGCAGGGGTAAGTCGCTTTATTTTTGATGGGGATAATCTCCTAGGAGTGAGCAAGCTAAAATGGACAGGAATGGGACACTTCGACTCAGACAACTACACACTGCTCTACTAAGGAAATGAAAAACCATGAAGAAGTGGGGTAGCTTCATAATAAGGAAAGATACAGCAAAAGCTGTCAAAGGAAACAATGCAAAATCCAACTGAATATTATCAATTAGGCTCCAGGCTGAGAGCGGTTGGGATATAGTCAGCCGGCAGCATTGGTGGCATTTTTTAGTGCAATAATTCCAGATTGCATCCCTGTAAGTCGCTTTATTTTGAATGGGATAATCTCCCTAGTATTGTTATGTTTATGTGTTCCATTTCCTTTTTTACCATTTGTTGGCACTCCCGAATCTTTCTTTATGTTAAATTAATGCAAAGCATTTGAGGATTACAGTTTTTTTAAAAAAATCTTCCCTGTTAATGAATTATAAAATCTTAAGAGTTGACCATAAGGGCCATCTAGTACAATCTCCAGCAATGCAGGAATATACAGCTAAAGCACTCCTGAAAGATGTCCACCCAACCTCTGTTTAAAGACCTCCAAAAATGGGGAACCAACCACTATCTGAAGCAATATACACTGGGCCCTCCTTATCTGCAGATTTGTCATCCATGGATTTAAGCATCCATGGACAGCAAGCCCTCATTGTCTTCAATGGCAAAATTTCCTAGATAATTTCCACTGGACATGTCTCCATAAGATCAATGAAAGGAATTTTGTCTTAGAAAAGTTTCTTCTGATCTATCACTGCTGCCTCTATCTGTGTGCTGCTTTATGGTACACATCTTATTTCATTTTAATGTGAACTGCTGGTGTTCCATTTTAACAGGTATTGCCTTTTCTCATAAGAATTTACGAGAGTGTCATGGATATGAGATTGTGAGCTCAGATTTTGTTTATTCCCCTTGCCAGTTTTATTGATTGTTATAATTCTCATTTCATGTAGATAGACAGTCCACATTTTTGGGAAATCCAGAGAAAATTGACTTTGCATGTTTAGCATGTTGCACAAATGAATGGAAAAGTATTCCCAGGGTTGCCTTTGTGCTTCCTGTTGAAATGAGTTACCACACTTGCCCTATTTTCATGGTGATAACTGCGCAACGGTCTTGACAAGTTTATAGTTGAGAGTCCTGAAACAACATCAACTCAAAAAGTTTATTTTAAACCTGAAAAAAAAAATGTAATACCCTTCCTTACCTGCCAATGCCCACTCCCTTCAATCTATTATGGCACAACGTTTTCGTCAAGATTTAGGAGTTGCTGATCTTAATTCAAAACAAAGTAAGGAATAAGTAATGTTTACTATAAATTTTTTATGGCAGACTACTTTAAATCTTCAAAAAGTGTTCTGGTTTGCTGCTCAAGATAGTGTCTTCTTGCATCATAAATGCCTGTGAGTTTCATCCTGTGGTTGTATGTGTGGCTTCCCAAGGCAAATTAAAGTAATGATTTGTCAAACAATGTGTAATTAGCAGAGGCAAAGTTCTTTACTGGCAGGGCAGTTAATACAGTGTTTAATATTTCTGGCAGCTAGTCATGGAAGGGGCTCACGGGAAGCATTTTCATACAGTTCTTTTGTATGTTTTGCTTTCACCATAAACTATTGAGGTACCCTACAGATTTGGGATGTTTAGATGAATATAATGTAGTCTTAACCTCCCACGGTTCTTGAGATTTTCTTTTGAATTGTGAGTCAGTGTTTTTTAAAGTCTTTACTGAAAAATCCATCAGCATCACAGGGCACAGTGCTGAGATGTTTGACGTCTAGACAAAGGATTATTTAAAATGATGTTGAATTACTCCACAGCGATAAGCACAATGGGCTAAGTTTTGCTTTATATTTGTGCTTCGGAGCTAAGCTGTTGGGAGTATATTGTTCTAAAAACCAAATCCTAATAGCTCTCCCCCCTTCCTTTCTAAAGGATAAAGATAACAGAGATCTTACAGTTACCCAGCACTTGTCCCAGCTTTGCTAGTGTCTCAGTGACACCCATTGGGTAGATAATAATGACTTATTGTCAGATTTTGAGTTTTGACTGCTTTCCCAATGCTTTGACTCTGAAACAAGCCATGTAAAATGTAATCAACTCATATTTGGGGAAACTAATAATAAATACAAGAGCTTGATGTGCCTAAGTTTTCAGTATTATAAAATTAAATGGAGGGAGTTCCATATATAAACCATGTCAAATATAGACTGTAAAGTTGTCATTTTCATTTCAGTGCTGATTTGCCTGGCTCTTCAAGCTATGCAGATTTGATGTCCATACTGAATATACATGTGTTCAAATGTTTCTATGAATCTCTGTATACCTGCATCTATTCATGAGTAGTAACAAGCTACAAGATTCCTCTAGATCAAGTCTACAATTGATTTTGAGTAGCATGAAAGCACGTATGCTTGTATAAATTGATTATTTCTTTTGTCTTTCTAGGTATCACATGTAAACAAATAGTGGTATCATTCAAAATAATTAACAACTGGTTCCTGTGTCTAGCTCTCCTCTGTGGCTGCAGGGGATCCAGTCCTTCCCTTCATCTGACCCTCTCACCTTTTTGTTCTCCCCATCCACCTCTTTGCTCTGATTTTGACCTCCCCAACGTCTGTGTCTTTTAATGATTTTAGTAACTGGGTCCTCATGAACTGATGCAATCTGGCGGAATGATACCACTGTAAATGAAATCTAGAAATAGATGAGCACAAGGCCACTGACCTTAAGAATGAATTTGATCACCTCATCCAGCCCAAAGGGCATCAAATTCCTCAACAGGAGATGATACATCTAGTTGAACTTTCCAGCTATTAATGTCTAAATGAATCAACCAAGGAATTCAATTCTTATTTACACAATTATAAACTTGTCCTGGGGCTCAAAGGGAAAAACAAACCATACTATGGCATACCCTTCAAGAGTCCTGATCTGCCAGGGACAGCCTCGAATAATCCACTCTTGTCCCACTTTTAAAGCTGCTTTCAAAAGGTACCACTTTTTCTGTCCCCTCCATACTTTCCCTCTTTGTCTTTGACTTACTTTAAAGTGCAAAAATATTTTGCATTCTTTTAACTCAGCAGTGGGAGATGACAAGAGAGGGCAAACTCTTACCCTTCCCAGTAGGCAATTCCATTTTGAGCAGAAAACAGGGCCTGCATGCTGTGCATTCTCCCATTTAGGGGTCTAGGGGTCCAAGCAGCTAGGGGCCAGACCCATCTTAGGGGTCTGAAGGCCTTGTCTCACCTCACGTGACAAGGATTCAACTTTGTGGCTATGTGCCCACATGCATTCCATAGCTGTAACCACTTGGTGTCCCTTGGCAAATGGGTTGCGCAGACAGATTTATTGGATGACAGGTGAGTTATCTAATAGCTGGAACTATGCCAAGCCAACTCCTCACAGCTATAAACAATACAATTGTGACATTTTGTATTTCAGTTGAGAGTATGCATTCATGTTTCCTTTTGCCTGAGTCAGCTTTTTACAGCAAAGCCTACAGATCTTGGGTCCCAAACATGAATACAATACAAGATAATAAATGAGGAGGCAGGATAATTTCTTGCAGTGTTGAGACCATCCATAAGCTTAGAGAAATGCAGTCAGATGCAGTCAGAAATGCAGTGACTCCCAATACTATAGCCTCAAACTCTTGGTGTCCTTTGATTTTTCTTTCAGCATGGTGAACTCCCAAGGTGAGCGTTACATTCCAGAGAGATTTGCTATCGATCGGGTCATTCTATCTGGTTCTATATTACATTGATATCCTCTAGCATTAACTGCTGAAGTTCACTAATCTTACTTTGTGTGGTGCACTGTGTAAATGCTTATAAGCTTAGGGCTTTTTGCTTACTTGCAAACTGCAGTGCAGTGTTTCTAATAGGGATTATGAGCAAGATTGTTTAGCAAAAGATGGTTGAGTCTTTGAAAAGGGCACAGGGTGTGAATAATCCTCTAATAGGTGAGCCATTTGGGGGAAAAAAACCCATCCTTGTCTAAAGTCTGCTTGGATGACCAGTGAGGGAAAAGTGCTTGATCAGAGATGTTGCTGGTTATTTTTCCACGTGTTGGAAACTGAATCTAGTTCCAGGGCAACCTGACTTTATGTCATGCTTGAATGGTCCTGCTTCAAAATGTAGGACAGATCTGAACACAAGGACAGTGCAGAAATTGGAAGACCAGGCCTGGTGAATCAAGGACTCAGTTTTATTTAGGGAAAGAAATGCAGTTCTGTCTCCCACAATGATAGACCAGAATCTCAAGGCAATGGGAGCCCTAAGCCACAAGTTCACACATTCTAATATAGTTTGCTAAAGTTTCCAAGTTACGACTTCAAGTGCATATACTGGGAAAATTCCATGAAACTAATGCATTTGACAGAGGTTTTGACTCCTAGGTGCCAGTTGGTCGTGTACAGCATCTTGTAAGGCAAACAACCATTCATCAGTCCTCGCTACACAACCCAATCTCTTGGCATTGTAGAACACAAAATCTACAATGCAACCTTATTATTATCTAGTGTGAATGGATCTCTGCTCTGCATTCTATGCTGATGGTGACAATAGGGCTTGGGGTTGGAAAGAGCATCCCAGTCATTTCTGAATGATGGTTCATTTCCTTTCCATGGTTGTTTGTTCTTTTGCACATGGACAGACTCCTGTACCATTGACTTCCACCATCAACAGTCTTTCTTTACCATGGGAATGGTCTAATACTTTCCACTCTACCATATTTGTGCCTGCAGTTTTAAGGACCCATTTGGGATTGAAAGGGTGGGCTCAGTGCCTTTCAAAAAGGATTTTTTTCCTATCTGTATGTGTATTGAACTGAGAAAGCACATAACTCTAATCAAAATCCAAACTACATAATAAAGCAGTACTGTGATAAATGTATGTTAACATTCAATGCAATTTAAACAATAAGCAGTAGGAAGAGGAGGTATTTTCATTTTAAAGATTAACTTTCCTAGGTAGGTTTAATGATATATTGCCTGTTTCTAGGACATTCCTATGGTTCTTAAGAAGAGCTGTGCTGGATCAGTTAAGTGTTCACACAAAAGTCAACCAACCAAATGCTTTAGAAGCCCACACAAGGACTTGAAAGCAATACAGCGTGATTTAAAAAGAATGGTGCAAAAGCAAAGGTGTTCTTCCTTGGTTTTGCACTATTCTTTTAAAATCACTCTGTATCATCCTTCCATTCATGCTCTCCAGTGGCTGATATTCAGAGGATTTTGTTGTTGTTGTGTGCCTTTTCTGACTTATGGTGACCCTAAGGCAAATATTTCATGGCATTTTTTGGGGATGAGAGGGTGTATATCACTGAAGGTAATGGCAATAGTTGTGACATAAACAACAGGCAAAATGGAAATTACACCTTTAAATTACAATATCATATTCGTAGCTGAAATTTTTTTTTAGGTATGTAGTTTCATGTGGTTAAAGTGAAAATCTGGTGAGATGTAATGTTTTTAAAGAAAATTTTTAAAGAAGAAAAATGTTGTTTAATTTTTAATTTAAAAAAATTATTTTTTTTTAAATTGGGTCACTCCTTTCTCCTTCCACTGAACCTTGCCTCACTCACACCTTCAACCCAGTGTTTTAAAGGGACAGGTGAACACCACAGACTCTTTTCTGCCCAAAGGCAGATGTTTGCAGAACAGTGGTGTCTCCCCCCCCCTTAGGTTGTCATCCGGTGTGGCTTGAACTCCCTGCACCCCCCCAGTGACACCCCAACATATAAGTCCACTTACAAAGAGCCAAGTCTCACAATGAATTCCAGCCAACGGCATCAGCATCAACAATAACGATAGATCTCTAGACCTTTTGAGATTTTGAGCCAATTTTAAATACATCCATTGGAGTTCATCTCCCTGCTTCTCCATAAGCCATATAGATTGCCCCTTTCCTATCCCAAACTCACCTTGATGAAGTAGAATGTTGTTGGATTTGGGATCAAGATCTAGATACTGCTGTGGTAATGTGCATTTGGCAATTATGAGGAATGTATCAGTGGCTCTAAATATCTCACTGAGTCTATACAGACCAACATTTTGTGCTGGCCTACAGGTGAACTAGGGCTCAGCTAGGGCTGAGCATTCACATGCTCAAAGCCCTACTTGCATACCTCGGGCACCACCTTGGTGTGCGCCTGTCCAGATGGTGCATGCCATGATGATGTCCCTTGTGCTCAGCACCTAAATGATGCTGTGCATGAGGGGCATCATAAAGCCAGGCAGGGAACTTATGGGGCCCCTTCTGTGGTGCAAATAGGAGCCGCATTTTGCAGCTCCTTTTTACACTAGGTTGGGAGCATGGCATGCAGTTGCTGCAGCCCCAACCCAGCACTTCCAGGGGCAGCATAGAGCCTCCCCTTACCAAGCTGTCTGTACAGCTCCAGTGACTCTAATATACAATCAAAGCACTCCCGACAGCTGGCCACCCAGCCTCTGTTTGAAAACCTCTAAAGAAGGACACTTTAGGCAGCATGTTCCACTGTTGAACAACTCTTACTGTCAGGAAGTTCTTTCTAATGTTTAGGTGGAATCTCCTTTCCTGTAGTTTGAATACATTGCTCCATGTCTTAGTTTCTGAAAGCAGAAGAACACATGCTTGCACCATATGTGTGTTATATATGGCTGACTGCACATGTGGCAGCTTCATGGTGTTTTGGCAGGATGGCGTTTACATGTCCTGCACTGCCAAAATACTGAAAAGCCACGGTAGTGGCGGCAAGAGTGCTCCTTTTCCAGCATTTTGCCGCTTCTTTTTGGGCTGGGAAAATGCCGGATCAGGGCCACGGCATGCAGTTGTGGCGGCCCTGATCAGGTGCTCAAAGGGACAGCATGGTGCAGCCCCTTTAGGGCCATCTGTTTCGGCCCTAAGTTATATCTTGGTTTTTGAAAAATTAAAAGAAACTAGTTATTTCTAACAGGGTCTACCAGGCTTTGTCTATTAAGAATGAAAATTACCAAATCTCAGTATTTTCAGTTTACAGATGAGAACTGCAGATGGGACAAATGTTGTTGGAGTGCAGCTCCCATGTTTTCTCGTGATGGCTAAGGCTAATAGGAGTTGCAATCAAAGAAAATCTGGAGGGACACCCATGATTTATGGGGTTACTTCTGTACCTGAAGAATCTGAGGAAGTAGGGCTTAAGATTTTCCAAGGCATAACTCATTTAGAGAAAAGCTAGAGCAGAGATTGCTGCTTTCTGTGCCGAGTGCAAACATTTGAAGGTCATGCCTCCCAACCCACATCAGTCGGCCTAAATGAATAAATATCTCTCAGGAAGATGCCTCAGCTCATGCCTTGTCTGCGGCTCAAAGCAGCACATTTTTACTGAAATTGATTCTGAAAGGCTTCAGAATTGGGAAGCACCATGGCCTGGCCAAAGAAGATTGCAATTTAAATTGAGATGTCAGAAAGCCAGAGAATGTTATCAGTTGCAGTTTCTTTATGTGATAACAGTAGCTGGTTAATTTCTGAAAAGACAAACCTTCTAGGCCTTGGAAACCAAAATTATAACCATCTTGTAAACAAGGCTTTGGTATGATTGGTCTTGACATTTTAATTTGTTATATGTTAAGAGTCCATTTTCTGTGGCTTGAACAGGCTGAATTTAGAATGAATCTGAACACCTCAGTGTGGAGTTTTTGAAAACTTGTTTATGATGTGGTAAAAATATATCTCTCAAGAAAAAAAAAAGAATGAATATACAATTGTCTTCCACTTCCAGCATCTAGCCAGCATATTTATTTATTTGATATTTTTTCTGCATGACTATTTCTTTTACATCGGATGTTTATTCTGGATGTTGGTGGTTTTATACTATTTTGAAAGAAAGGATATTACCATTTGTATACTCTGGTCACGATTTGGACTTATCCATGCATTAAGATTTCTGTTTTCCTCTTTGAAAGCAGAAACTATGAATAATATTCATGATCATAGTTATGAATGTATAACTTAGAGTGATTAATTCGCAACTGATTCACAGCCACATTCCCTGTGTTCAGTGGAATCTTGGTATCTGCTAGAGTTTGGTTCCAGGGCACCACTTGGATATCAAAACCTGTGGATGCTCAAGCTCCATTAAATACAATAGCATAGTATTGGTGTCCCTTATATATAATGGTAAAATCAAGGTTTGCTTTTTGGATTTAAACATATATTTTTAAGCCATGCATTATTGAATCCATGGATGCAGAATCAGTATATAAGGGCTGGCTGTATTCAGTAGTGTTGGAGATACAACGAATAATAGATTCTTAGGAGCTTATCCCATGGTGTTTTAATTTGGTTTACCTCTATCCAGATTAAATCTTAATTTGGGTGGCATCCTGATTCTATCAAACAGTTTTTGCCACCCAATTTGCCCCCTGAATACCTTTTGGGTCCATCCCTGCTTCCAGAGCTACATGTATAATGTGAATTTGAAATGCGTTTTTTATGTGAATATGGGCTATTGGAATCAATCTGCCTGGACTAGCTGCCAAGGTTCATAGATGCCTGTTCAGGACATTTCTGAGTTCATAAAGTACATGTCTGGAGAACATACCTTGTAGCAGACATTGTAACAGGATGGAACCTATCTTCGAGATTCTGGAGTGAGTTTCCTATTGATATATCTACCTGTAGGGAGGCAACCCATATTCCTCATGACTCTGAAGATTTGAATAGTACACCAGGAGTAAACCAGGAGCCAGGATCAAAGAACTTAATGTGCCATTTTACCAAAGTGAATCACAGAACATCCCAGTGTGGAATGTTCAAATCTGCTTCTAACTCAAAGATGAGAATATATGAGACATTTGTGTATTTACTTCTCTTTCTTGAGATGTATGTTTTTACTATGTTATAAACAGTTTGCAGCAACTCTCCGCATCAAGGAGGTATTGAAATTCAGCCTATTCAGGCTACAGAAAAAGTGTTTTTAACAAGTAGCAAATTAAAATGTCAAGACCAATCATACCAGAGCTTTGTTTACAAGATAGTTATTATTTTGGTTTCCGATGCCTGGAAGGGTTGTCTCTTTAGAAATTAGACAACTGCAGTTATTAGCCGGAGATGGTTATATTTGCGAACATGGTGTTATTTCTGACACTACACAAAACCTATCTTTAAAATCTTGTCTGTACATAGCACAGAACTGAAAGAGAAGCTTGATTCATTGCAGTATGTACAGACTACAAAAGGAGAAGAATTGTGTGCAAGTTATCTTTCAAAGTTGAAAAATCTCCAAATAAGGACACTGTGTCACACTCCAAGGCAGTGTATTCCATTGTTGAACAGCTCTTATTGTTCTCTTATGCACAGATATAGGATAGGGGATACTTGGATAAACAATGGTACATGCAAAGGGGATCTAGGAGTCTTGGGACTTTATCGCATGAACTTTTAAAACTGTTTTGAGGACGTGAACGCATTTTACCGCACATGCAAGTGTCCACAAAAAGGTCCCATTCCGGCACCCATCCCTGTCCAGTGAATAGAAGTGTTAAATATACCTGTTATATCAGTAGTTCAAAGAACTGTTCAGGTTGCAATCATTTTGAAGCAGACTTTAATTTCTGATGTTTCTCCTCTAGAGGTGTATCACTCATCACCCCTTTAATGAAACTGATGTAGAGGTCTTGTTTGAGTAACAATGTTCATTTTGCATGAGCTGTTAAAGAGAGATGCCTTATCTGAGAGCATTTGAAATCTCTAGAAGGAAAGATGATCCATTGGGCTGCTAATAAAACTGCTTCATTGAGGGAAGAACTTCTTTGCCGGCTAGCTTTGTCATGCTATCCCATTTAGGCTGAGGCTGTCTTCCATCTCTTGCCTCCACTCCTTTGAGCCAGAAGAGCAGGGTTTGTATATTGTAGGGCACCGAAAAGACAGATTCTGCTTGAATGATGGTCAAGGGAGCATGCCGGCCTGTATCAGTCTCTAGAATATACTAGCTGCATTTGAAAATCAATAGTTCTTTAACCACCCAGCAGAAAGTATGATTTAAAGTCTGCTTCAGTTGGATGTGTTTAACTTTATATTATTTATTTATTTGTACTAGGAAGGGTAGAGATGGAAATCTAATACGCTGGCCAGTACTGTGACATTATCTCTTTCTCTACCCAGTCTCTTCCCATCCCCTTCTGTGGTGCATATCTTCTGAATATTCTTGAATAGCTTGGCTAATCTGCAGTTTTGGCACACCTCTTTGTAATACAACATAAATTCAGCCATAAAAAACAAATGCAGTGGAATCCATCAAGGCTTTTAAAGACTCGTGGCCAATGCCATATATTCTCTGTTGTGGAAAGAGGCACCCCACCTAGGATTTGTTATAGAAAAACTCCAGATGAAATTGAAAGAAAAAGAGAAGCATGGTGGTGGGGAGGAGGGGGACAGGAAAAGGAAAAGCCTATGCAAGACTTTCTGGCAACAGCACTCTGTCTTTAGTGGAAAGCTATTGAGCTTCTATTGATATGCAATACTTGCATGCCAAACCTCCTGCTAAGCAATAGTGTGTGTGAGAGATGCACAGATCTTCTTGCTATGGAAAGGCGCAGCTGCTAACAAAAAGCCAAGTATATTTTCCTGTGAAGGGGGAGAAAACAACAACAATGAAAGGTGGATAAACCACACTGCAGGATTGGTTGACAGGCAAGCTGAACACATGTCTCTTTCAAATTCCTGCAGATGCTCAGAATGTTTGGAACAAGTTATCTTCCTTTTAACAGTGTGTTATCTTCAGGTGCAGGCACCTAATATTATGACTGTTCTCTTTTTCTCTGGTTTGAAATTTCATCATCTAGTTTCACCTTTGTGTTCATATATGTGTGTTAACTGCCCTTAAGTCAACCTTCGACTTATGACAACCCATTGAATGAGACATCACCAGGACACTTTATCCTCAATAACTCTTTTTAGGTCTTGTACGCTCAGGGCTCTGGCTTCCTTGACTGAATCTATCCATCTGGAATATGGTCTTACTCTTTTCCTACTGCCTCACCGAGCATTATTGCCATGCCTTCTCATGATGTGGCCAAAGTCTGACAGTCTCAATTTAGTCATTTCAACTTCTAGGGAGAGTTCAGGCTTCATTTATTCTAGGACCCATTTGTTTGTCTTTTTAGCAATCCAAAATAGCTTCAAAACCTTTCTCCAGCATCTCAAATGGCTGATTCTCTTCCGGTCAGCTTTCTTCACCAACCAGCCTTTACTACACAAGTTCCTGCCACAGTCATGTTTGGCAGTGTAAATGGAATTATATCTGTTTGTAGTCTCGCATCTCCACACATCTTCTCAGTTGTGTGACTGCCTCCATCATGCTTGCTTCCTGACTGCCCTTTAACCCCACTTCTCTGCTCTATGCCCTGCCCAGCATATCTTCTAGGTTTCTAATTTTTAAATTTATTTTCACTGTTTTGCACATAAACAGTGCGATAAGATCCGTTTTCACCCATTTAAGCCTGTGCCTGGATTGGGTGAAAAAAGGTATGCAGTAATCTTCCAAGTTATTGTAACTACTTGCTGTATAGGCGTTACAGATGAGTGTGATGCTCTGTCTCTAGCTAACTCAATATCCAGACTTTGTAGATGAACCAGAAAGGATTTATTCAGCAGCTCAGCACAGAAAGCAAACATTTGCCAGAATTGGTTCCACACACACACACAGTTATGATCATATAATTCACTTCATGCCCATGTGCCCCACAGACTCTTACATTACTCCTCAGTTTACATTACCTTTGAAGCTTTGGTCACAGTCAGTGTCTTTTCCTTCCTCGTCATTAGGCCCAGCATCTGTTCCCCGCTTCAGTGTATGCTTTAAAACTGAAACTACTTTAAAACAGCTGTTTAAATATTTGAAGGGGTGTCACATTGAGGAAGGAGCAAGCTTGTTTTCTGCTGCTCCAGAGAATAGGACACGGAACAATGGATGGAAGCTACAGGAAAAGAGATTTCCATCTCAACATTAGAAGGAATTTCTTGACCTTAAGTCAGGACAGTCAAGACATTGTTCGACAGTGGAATATACTGCCTCAGGACATGGTGGAGTCTCCTCCTTTGGAGGTCTTCAAACAGAGGCTGGATGGCCATCTGTTTGGGATGGTTTGATTGTGAGTTCCTGCATGGCGGGGGTTGGACTGGATGGCCCTTGGGGTCTCTTCCAACTCTATGGTTCTATGAACACTAATAACAGTCAACCAACAATAACAAATCCATCAGAGGGCGTCTGAAAGGGGACTCTGAAAAGGAAAGATCCTGGGGGGGGGGGGGGGGGAGAGAGTTGGCAGCCATATTTCAGGAGTAATGTGATTCGATACACAGCACTTAAGATTCACAACCTTAGGCCTGGTTTTGGTCATTTTAGCTGTGGGTTTAGTTTAAGTGGACCCCACCCCAATTCCCAAGTTATTAATGAGGAAGACCATATAAATTTAAAAAAAAGGCTGCAGCAATTTGCTTTTGCCTGACCTACTGGGAAGGACAAAAGTCCACCTTCTCCTCTCCTCCCACTGAGTTGTGTGCAGGGTGCTTTAAACCGATTTTGCCGCAGCTGAAGTAGGATGAAGACAAAGGAAAGAAATGAGAGCAAGAAAGAGAAACTGGGACATTTTAAAAGCAGCTGAATAAATGGAATTAATCAGTGGAATTAATCCATGGAATTAATCTTTGCCAAATTAGTTGGACAGTTGGAGGGCATCATTCTGACTGACAAAAGACACACTTTATAATGGAAACTATTCCACAGTTTAACAAAATATCTACTTCTATCCATCTGTCCATGCATTCAACCATCCTACAAAAATATTAATGTAGCTTCAGATTGATTTAAAAAGTGCTCTTACATATAAATCCAGCTGCTGCCAGGTCCAACAGTGACATTGAAGTGAGACATTTCATTCCCCTCATGAAGTTTCATTTGTTGTTTGCACTTTAAGGGAAGCTATAGTTGCTTTCTTCATGCTGAGGCATGTTGCAGCTGAGTAAGTCTGGCACACCAATAAGCAGAATAAATCAAAACTAGAGATGCTTGATTTCCTTTACTGTATTTTCATTTGTAAAAAAATTCATAGGAAAAAGCTTAGATGAAGAAAGGTTGCTGATTATATGGAAGTCTGACTGGGATAGGGAGCAATGTTATCCATAATGTCAATACATGCGTGGTTTGAAACTGTTCTCAAATTTTGTTCCTCCAGATGTTTTGAACTTCAGCTCCCAGAAGCTCCAGCCAGCTTAACCAAATGGTCAGGGATTCTGGGAGAAGAACTGTAAAACATCTGAATGACTAAAGTTTGAGAACCACTGATCTAAAGAAGGGTTGGTGAACCCATGGCAGTCCAGATGTTGAATTGTAAGATTGCTCTTGCTATCTGGGGTTGATGGGAGATGAAGAACCATAACATTTGAATGACTTCAGATTCTTCAGTTCTGGTCTAAAGGGACAGGAGGTAAATAATGCTAATGGCTTTGTGATATGAGATGGTGAGGAGAGTTTGAGATGGTTTTGACATTATCATTTCACATCTTCTGATGCTCACTGTAAGAAAAAACTACCTTGTCTTAGAAAGGCTTCTGGTACATTTAGCATGCATAAAACCAGGCATACATTTTAAAACCATGAATGGCTAAAATGCATACATTTTAAAGTTACATACAAACACACAGTGGTCAATAGAAAAAAGGCAAATGTGGTCAAATAAATCAATACATTGGCGAAAATGTATCTTAATTTCCATGCAAAATGGACCAAAATCTCAATCTGATACAAGCAAAGGATGGGGCAGGTGTGCAGATGGGCTTTGGAGAAATGCAATGAATCTGAGATGGTGTTAATGGTGGCTGATGGCTTTGATGTCTATAGGCAGTGAATATATGCTGAGTTTTAGAAGGAACATTAAAGGAGCTATCCAAACGCTGAACCTGAGGGCAGGGAACTGTCTAACGTAATTATAAGATTGTATGTACAGCACTGTGTAAATCTACAGCGCTAAATAAATAAAAGTTAATAATAATAATAATAACAACCTATTTTGGGTTTATTCAGCAACTTTCAAAGAAGTAGCCATGTTAGTCTCTTGCAGCATAAAAAGCAACAGAGTGGTATCAAAACCTTAGATATAAAGCATATTTATCCAGTTGTTGGAGTGGGACAGAAAGTAGTAGGATTCAGAGAGATGCAAATCATGTCTTTTGCCATATTTTTTCAAAGGGCTGGATGTGGTGATACTGGTCTTTCAGATCTTTACACTGGTCAGTTAGAGTTGATGTGTGGAAGCAATAAATTTGCTTACCAAAAAGTCCATTTTGGTTCAAAACTTCCTGGGAATATTCTTTTTGATATAGTACATTTATCTGAGAGAGGGCAGCCGATTCAGCATCTCACAATGAGCATCATATCTATGGGGATTTGAACCCCCACATTTCTTTGTCCACATCCAATGCACTCTCCATGTTCCAACACTGACTATCAGTTTACCAGAGATGCTGGTTTGAAATGCAAAACATGTTCTCTACCATTAGTTCCTGCACCAGCTGTTCATCAGTCTACAAGCCTGAATGAAATGTCTTGAACTTATTATACTTCAGTCCTTCAGAAGATATGTTGATTATGACTATTCACTACAAGTAATTTTGCAAAAATTATTTCATGATATTCTCTTTGATTATTTGCAGCTAAACAAAGACAGTAATTTATTAGAAATATTTGTGTAATCAACTGCAATAAAGAAACAGCTAGGAATATAGATTGGCCAAAGAACTTTATGGACCTTATCAGATGACGGAAATTGGGAGTATAATGTAATGGCAATCCGAATGCAATCATGGGGTTTCACATTATTGCGAATTAAAGTATCTCACGCAATTTTGGACAAAAGAGAAGTCATTCTGAATGCAATCATGGGTTTTACGTTATTGCGAATTAAAGCATCTCACGCAATTTCAGGCAATGGGGGTCATTTTTGGGTAATGGGAAGTCATTCTGAATGCATTCTGAATGCAATAGGAATTCACATGAATTCGAATTGGCTCCATTCACAATAAAGAGAAATTCCTCCCGTCTGATAGGGTCCTATGATTATTATTATTTTAAAACTTATGTCGATAATGCTGTAACATTCTCCCACTTGTTCCCATGTCCCTATGAGTAGTTGCCAGAGAAGGTGAAAAAGTGCCACAATTACATAAAAAAATTCCTTCCCAGTCTCCCACAGTGACCAGAAGTAACCCAGGAATACTTGAATTGAAGCGGTGGATGGGTGGGTGCTAGCAGCCAAAATAGACTGGGACTAGTTGAGCAGGCCAATATATAGCCTGGTCAAATCTCACAAGAAGAGACCCTTTCAGCAGGCCACCCTTTCTTGTGAGACTGAACAGTATTGTGAGAGTATATCGTCTGTGGGATCTCAAAATGGCTGCATGCTGAAGACGTTATGAGGTCTCCTTCCTCATATGGAGAGTGCTGGTGGCATGTTTGCTATAATGGCCCCATTTCTCTTGAGTTGTGTTCAGGGAGGCGTGCTACCAAAAGCATCCTTTGGTCCTCCAGGTGCTTTGGGTATCACTTGCCTGGATCACCAGCCTGCGTGTCCCATGGTGAGGGATTCTGGGAGTTGGGATCCAAAATGTCTGGAGGATCATAGGCTGAAAACACCTGCTTTAGAAGTTATCCACCTCTGCAAAAATGTAGGATGCTTCTGTCTTTTGTTTGCTGCAGATGATGCCAGTGTTTAACATTGGAAAGGCCCAATAATGTTATCAGTGGGGAAGTGTAGCAGCAGTAGCAAGGAGAGAGACATCAAAGTGCAGACAAGACTACAAATGTGTGGGCGAATGGATGCTTTTCTTTATTGCATGTTCATTCCCTTTATGGCCAACTATGAGTTATACACACTCCTAGAACACAGGCATATTCTGACTGTTGTCATGGTAGATCAACAGAGACAGAAAGGCCACATTTGATTATTATTTAAAAACTAAGCCTTCATTTTGTGTTCCTCATTAATATCCATCATAAAGAAAAACAACACTATGCACCTTTACTGCTCTTGCCTGGTTCCTTTCCACAGTACATGTGTTCTGCAGGATATATATATAAAATCTACGATGCACAAGTGAGTTGTAAGAGGCAAAGCAATTACATCTCTATCTTGTTTTTGATTCAGAGCACATCGGGTGTTGGGGATGCTCAGACAAGGATGCAGCATTTTCAGACAGGCAGTGTTTTTGTTTTCTTCGATGCTGAAGTTCCTTATTAAATTATTGGCAGGATCTATTTTGCTAAAGTGGGTGGAGGAAAGTATAACACAAGTGATTTACTGCCCTATTCACTTGTAAGCATTATAGTTGTTGCTGCTGCGATTGGCTGAAATTCTGTATCGGCTATTTAGTTAAGTATACTTAACTGAATAACCTCTTCTTTCCTAAGCCCCCTCTCCAAACCTGATAGAAACATCAGGAGAGGTTACTTAGTTAATTATACTTAACTATGCAACTGATACAGAGTCCAACCACTATTGTTAATAATAAATTTATATCTTGCCCATTACTGTTGGATTCCAGGTTGGTGTACAGATAAAACAATAAACAATTTAAACCAATTCCAGGTTACAACAATAAATAAAAACATATAAAAACATATTAAGCACAATAAGTTAAACATCTTTAAAGGCTACAACAGTTAAAATGATGTATGTGTACATGTGTAAGAACCCAGTGTAGGGTAGTGGTTTGAGTTGGACACTAGGAGACCAAGTTTCAATTCCCTGCTCGGCTGTGGAAACCCACTGGATAATCTTGAGCAAGTCACATTCCTTCAGCCTCTGAGGAATGCAGTGGCAAATCCCCTCTGAAAAATCTCGCCAAGAAAACCCTGTGATAGATTTGCCTTAGGACTGCCATAAGTCAAAACAGCTACACAACCTGTTACTGTAAAAACAAATCAAGTCCCCAGTAAAGGTAGTCCCTTCACATGAATGTCTACTTGTAACTGACTCTAGGGATGGTACTCATCTCCATTACTAAGCCAAAGAGCCAGCATTGTCCAAGGATACTCTGGTGGTGATGTGGCCAGCAAGACTCCACTGAACGTTGTTACCTTCCCACTGAAGTGGTACCTATTTATCTACTTGCATTTGCATGCTTTCGAATTGCTAGGTTGATAAAAGCTGGGACTAGCGACAGGAGCTCACCCCATCATGCAGCACCTGAGCCTCGTACTGTTAACCTGCTGATCTTGCAGTCAACAGAGTCAGCATCTTAACCTAGGAGAGAACCTTACACAGTTGAGGTGCAACAGTGGAGAAAGCCAGATCCCATGTCCTCCTCCATCAAATTGCCTCCACTGGAGACCCACAACCTGCAGGTCTCTATTTTGGATAGGTATACATAGGGAGAGGTGATGCTTCAAGTAAATGTCATATTATTGTTTTATGCCATCCAAATTAGACCCATTGAATCAATGATGGAACGGTGAGCCAATACTTTTGTAAATTTCATTGATTCAGGGGGTCAGCTCCTGTCAGTATTACTGATGGGAGCAGATTTAGCCCATAGTCTGAGATCCTGTTTGCTGTCAACACAGCTTAATGTCAGGTGTGTGAGGCAGCAGCACTGACATACTGGTGGTCATTCTGAACACCTTTTCACACTACACAATTAAAACAGTGTGATTTCACTTTAACTGACATACTTCCATCCTGTGGGATATACAGTTTAGGGAGGGCTATGAGAATTCTCAGCAAGAGAACGCTAGTCCCTTGACAAACTGCAAATCCCAGATTCCATAGGATGGAACCACAGCAGTTAAAATTTCCATTATAGCATTATAGCATTATAGCTTAGCATTATATCTGTGTTGTTTTAAAGGTCCCTTGGGCAGGATGGTGGTGGCAGAGATCAACCCACATGCTGGATTAGCCACTTTTGCTGTGGGAAAATGAGGCAGTGCTTGCATAAGAGAGTACTGAGGCAATTAGCTTTGCTGTCAGTTTTTTCACTATGTTTGTTTGAATTGTCATAAGCTTCCTTAAGTCCCAAACTGAGGAAAAGGCAAGGCATTAATAATAATAATAATAATGGTTGGAATCAGCTACTTAGTTAAGTATAGTTAACTAAGTAACCTCTTCTGTGATGACCTCTCTCTACCCATAGAAATGTCATTCACCCACTTTCCAGTCATCGGCAGAATGGATTCCCCTTTCTGGCTATGCAGCTGATGCCCAGTAAAATAGTCTTGTGGGGGCAATACGATCATGGCAATAGTGTCACAACGATGACTAAGTAACAATCATGAACACAGAGCTATTGCCTACATTTACTCACCCATGATTGTTTGATATTCATGATCACTACTTTGTCACAACTTTGATACTATTGCCATGATTATGAATCCCCCTTCAACCTACTTTACTGGGCATTAGCTGCATGGAGAGAAGGAGGTCCATTCTGTTAGCAATTGGAGCACAGGCTCTATTTCAAAAGAGTGGTCAAAATTCTTTTTGCTATCAGCAGCCTGGGTTTTCTAGTGATGGCAGCTGAGATCTCTAAAAATCCATGCCCTGTTAGGCCTCCACAATGTGCCTCTCCAGTGCATTGCAGAGTTTTGTGTCCACAGTCCAGATAATAGGCTGCAGGGTCTCCTGCCATTTCTCAGATCACCAGTGTAAGCCCTTCTCTGAGTGCTATCTGGCCTAATATATTACTTGGAATGGAGCAGTAATAAAATTCCTTTGGAGATCTATACAAGATAAAATATTCATGAATGACAGATGATGACTTTAGGTTCTGAAATCTCCCTGGTTGTACTAGGGAAGCGGCTTTGCAACATGATTCAGTGTCTCTCTCTCTCCCTCCCTCCCTCTCTCTCTCTGTTTCCGTGTTTCCCTTTTTTGCAGCCTTGATGTTTTATTTGTAGTGTGCAGGGCTCTTGCAGAGGGATGGCGTTTCTGCAAGTAGTGATGCGATTTTCTGTGTAGGAACATAATACTTGACACCCCATCAGCTGCAAATATTTTATGTTAGGGAGATACTAAAAAAAGAAGGGAAATAAAAATTCCTCACTCATACACACGCTTTCATTTCAGGCTGTCCCTACTGAATTCTTTCAGTCCCAGTTGACTGTGAGTTGGAAACTCTTGAAGGATACATTGAATCTGAGACTAGCAGGGATCTAATGCGTGCATTATATTCTCTTATTTTTTTATATGAGCCCAAATGCTCACCGTCTTTATAGGTACAGGTATGATAGCTTCAGTACTCCAAGGACCCCTGTTCAAAGTGTTGTATGCTCTTTTCTTCCCCGGAGCTTCCCTGCTAAATACATACTATACCCTTCAAATCTCCCAGTTGGGAAGTCCCAATTAATCTCCCTCATCGAATCTATCCATCTGGCACACACAGTCTTCCTCTCTTTCTACTGCCTTCCACCTTTCCTAGCATCATTGGCTTTTCTCATGAGTCTTGCCTTCTCATGATGTGGCTGAAGTATGACAGTCTCAGTTTAGTCATCTTGGCTTCCAGGGAGAGTTTGGTCTTGATCTTCAAGGACTCATTTGTTTGTCTCTTTGGCTATCCAAGGTATCCTTAGCACTCTTCTGCAGCACCACATCTCACATAAGTTGATTTTCTTCTTATCTGCTTTCTTCATTGCCCAGCTCTCACATCCATACATGGTGATGTATATTTTTACACTTTAGGATTTTGTCTAGCTCTTTCATAGCTGGCTTGACACCACTTTAACCGTCATGGCTCAATGCTATGGAATTTTGGAAACTGTAGTTCCCAGACTCTGCATCCCTCTTGTATGTCAATCTGCTTGACTTCTTTAATTCTGGGTAGGTAGCTGCCACAACAAACTACTATTCCCAGAATTCCATAGCCTTGAGCCATGGCAGTTAAAGTGGTGTCAAACTGAATTATTTCTGCAGTGTGGATGCAGCCATATTTTTAAAAAAAATAATAGCTAAGCTTTCACACTTCTCTCAAGAAACAAAGGTCAAGAAAGAATTGGAGACAGACACAGAGCCTAGAGATTCCATTATTTGGGGGTTTCTTAGATCAGAGCAGTGATTGCCAGACTTTGGTTCTCCAGGTCTTTGGACTCCCAGGATTTCTGGACATTGGCCATGACGGCTGGGGTTTTTGGGAGTTAAAGTCCAAAATGCCTGGAGAACCAAAGTTTGGGAAGCTCTGTACTAGAGGATGAAAGGAGATGGTGATTTTTGCTGCATGCCTTGGCTCTTCTATCAAGCAAGATTAGAAAACCAGCTCCAAAACTCCAGTATGCGATACGCCTTTATTTATTAGTTTCTGGTATCTAATTCATCTACTCCTGTGCTATCTTTTTCTCAAAAAGATGTTCAAAATGAAACAGTCATGGCCAGAGACAGACCTACAAATCCACTGTTGTTCATCAGGAAGTTGTGCAGTTCTGAATAAAATGGTCTGAGTTCCTTGAAAATGAGCAGTTTTTAAATGTTGCAATGAATTTTCCATCCTTTGAAAGAAACTGCCCCCCCCGAATGTTTTGACACTATTGCAAGAAATACTGATGACTTTTCATCAACATCCATCAAGAAGTAGGATAATTGAGAATTTCCATCCCTGTCATGAGCATAATAGGGATGTTCAGTTTAAGTTTTGCTTTCTTTTTAAAAAAGGATCCTTCTGCAGGAAGTTTTGTTTCTAACCTTGGTTGAGTATGACTTAGACGGATTTGGAACTTTATAACTCCTCCAGAATAATGCCTGAAGGAAGGTGACTTCATATACAATATACCTTTTGCTAATGTAAGATTGCTTACTTAAAATAAAAACTTTCCTTTAAACGCTCTAATTCTATGATCTCTTCATGTGCCCTTGCTTGGAATGTGTACATTCTTTCTCAGGAGGATGAGGGGAAATTTCTGAAATGCTAGTGGTGGAAAAACGGTAGTTACTCCCTACTAAGTTACTGAGTTATGCGAGTGGGTTAGTGGGTAGAATTTGAAGAGTCTTCTTTCCTACTTAGATGTCCTGGTTTTCATATGTTAAATGTTCGAGGGTATTAAATCCAGTCATTAGATCCAACTACAGAAAACCCATTGAACCAACTGCTGTTGTAGGTTAACGGCTACATCCAGAGGGAACCAGGTAAGATAGATCTGATTGTTTTATAGTGTTGTTACATATGTAGCAGATGTCTGCAATTGTCTATGGCTAACAGCAATATCTTCCCCACCCACCGTCTGGCAGTGGATTAAAGTTGAAGATGCTCTAACTATAGCAATGCTATGAGCATCGGTTTTTCCTTGTTATCGAAGCAAAGCTATATGTAGCCTTTCAGACTGGGGAACATGACTAATATATAGGCCATCTGAAATACTCATAATAGGTCTCTTAATGTGTAGAACCTGTAAGTTGGCCAGAAATATATGGTCTTCCTGGAGGATGATCAGGAAGACCTGAAGGACTGACAAGAGGTCAACAACTCTCCCCAAATGAGTGCCCCTAAGTAAAATGTTACCAAGACTCTCAGGCAGCTGGATTGGCTTTAAGCATTTTGTTGGGCTTGGAGGAGACCTCCCCCTTCCTTCTACATATCTGTGGTTTTGAATAGCCAAGAATTTCCTTTTTAAAGCATAATTACAGGAACAAAACTAGCTATTTGGGTCAAGAAGTGTCAGGAAGCAGCAATAATAATGTGTAGGTGTAATATCCTCTCAATGACATAGGAGTGAATAATTGAATCTTGGTGTGAGGCTTTTTGGATACTCCTTTGCTTTAAAACATTCTCCCCTCTCCCTCACATCTGTTCTTTGATTTCATGTGGCTGTTTTATTTCATTTTGCTGGGAAGTTGTTCTCTGGCATCTTCCAAAAAAACCTGACAAATGACCCCTGGTTTATATTCCTCATGTTTGTATCCCATCCCTTCAATGGCTTGTAGTTCACCTTGTACCTGAGATTGTAACTGGTAGTTCTCTGGATCTTTTGGGACATCACTCTTCAATGTTAGGGCTGATGGGAGTTTCAGGCCAACATCAGGAATGCTTCACATTGCAAATTCATGTAACAGCTTAACAGTTTCATCAGTTGAACTTTAAGTGATCTATCAGCAAAGATTTCTGTAACTGGATGACAATTATTACCTTTTTCTGAGACCTTTTAAACACTGTCTTGGTTTTGCCTTTTGAGAATACTCTTTGAATGTGAATGTTCAAAGATTGAGTCACATTTCTAACTGAACCCATCCTATTTGTGCTTGTGCCAATAAGCAGATTGGAACGAAGTTGTCCTTACATTTTCACTGTATGCATTTTTGTGCAAATAAATATATAAATAGAAATACTCTTATGCTAGTTTTTTTTCTCAACATGAAACTGTGAGATTATTTCCTAAAGAAATAGTGACTAGAAATGTGATGTGCATGTAAAATCAAACATCCTTAAGTTTATCGTACGGCATGTCACTCTAGTTTATTTATAACAGTGAAAGGATCATAGGTCAAGACAATAAGCAGCATATATCTGAAGTGACCATAGGTATTTCGAATTTTGAATGATATCTTCCTAAACTTTGAGTTTTGCAACAAGCATGGTATGTATATGGGAAACAAAGAAGCAATGCAGATTAGACAGTAGCAATCTTCTTCATTGTTGGGATGAACAGATGGTGGGAAATTTACAGCAAGTTGGGTTTTATTGCGAAATATGGTCTTGCTTTGAAGCCCTGACACCTGGTCTGTATCCCACTGTGAGAAAAACATCCAGGCATTACACTAATGGACTGAACAATAGTCAAAAAGAGAACATCTTTCATTCACAGGGAAGTGGGGGAACTCTATTTTCCCAGCTTCCTGCTGTCACTCTATTTACTGTAGTCTGTCGGTGCCTAAGTGGGGAATCACTTGAGGCGATACATTAAGACTTGAAAGGAACAATATATTTTACAATTAGGTTAGCAATGGTGTTGCCTCCCTGATGATAATTACAAATCAATTATGTTATTGTTTTTTAAAAAATGATAAACTCCTACAGTGTTTGACTCAACGAATTTTTCCTCTGTGCTATGGAGACTCTAAAAGGCTAAGGTTTAGGGGTATACTTAGCAAGAATGTTTAACCCCCAAAGCAATTCTTCTTTAAAAAGAGAAATTAAAGTGAGTGAGTCTATTGTTTGGAGAGAAATAAATAGTACAGAATCTAAAAACTGTGGAATGATTAATATCACACTTAAATAAAATACTGTTGCCTTGATGTCAAAGGGAGAGATTAACGCAGGAATTGCATTCAACAAGACTATGGTATGATTACATTGGAACATTATCAACAGAAAAGAAGAAGAAGAAGAAGAAAAAAAGATTAACCAATGCATCCCTCCTACTTTGCAGGTATCAGCTGAAGCCAATATTGCATTTCATTGAACTGTTCCTTTTTTCATGGTTCTTTGATCTAGTGGGACTTGCAAATAGATATCCGAGCAAGTCCTTACAAGGTTTTTTAAAAAAAATCATGCAGTTACTCTGCTTCATTCACTGCATTCACCTCCTCCAGAGTAGTACAGTTAGTACGGGAGGACTTTAGGAGTATATTTATTTATTTGTAGACTGCCATTT
This sequence comes from Urosaurus nigricauda, assembly GCA_034509955.1. Taxonomy (NCBI): domain Eukaryota; kingdom Metazoa; phylum Chordata; class Lepidosauria; order Squamata; family Phrynosomatidae; genus Urosaurus; species Urosaurus nigricauda. The sequence goes on from JAOEGL010000013.1 coordinate 17,852,883, forward strand.
TCCCAGTACAAGATCCAGTGAATGAATCCCTCAAGGGTGGCTTCCCTTTTGAAACAAATAGAAGCTCCAACTGGTACAAAACATGGCAACCAGGTTGGTCGCTGGCAAATCCTGGTTGGAACATATAGCACTCATTTTAAAAGCTCTCCACTGGCTGCCAATTAGCTTCCAGGCATAGTACAAGGTGTTGGTAATTACATTTAAAGCCCTACATGGCTTGGGTCCAGCTTACTTGTGGGAGCATCTCTTTCCATACAATCCACACTCTCAGGTCCTCTGGGAAGAACCTTCTCCAGCCAAAGAAGACCAGGTTGACCATGACTTCCCAGAGGACCTTTTCATCACCTGCTCCAAAATTGTGGAATGACCTACCAGAGGAGATCCGTCAGATTATCACATTTGACGCCTTCAAGAAGGCAGTCAAAACAGATCTCTTCTGGCAGGCCTTCCCTGACTGACAGCTAAAATAGACTGCCCCTCTGCCCACAGCTACTCCACCATCCACTATCTTTTAACTTTTTAGTTAATTTTAGCTTGTAAATGCAATTTAAATGTAATTGAGTGTTTTTTTTTTGTTGGTAATGGGTTGGGGATTGTGGACTTTTATGATGTACTGTGTTATGTATTGTATTTTTACATTTTTGGAACCTGCCTTGATTTAAATATTTTTATTCTTGTTGTTGTTGTTGTTGTTGTTGTTGTTATATAGTCATCTTGGTGTGCTGGTGCATGAATACAATTTTTTTTCCGTCACCACAGCGGATAGGGCAAGGGTGGCACATCCCACCCTTGCTCCTTGTTTTAGGGTCTCCCAAGGCTCTGTCTTTATTAAACATGCACATTAATGTCATCTGTGGGATTAGCATCCCATCTACTCGGGTCCTAAATTGAGGTAACGAGTCTGCATTTGTTTTGAATGGTCAAACACTGGCAGCTATTATTGAGTGTTTAGTCTCCTGGAGGAGGGAGCAGTCTTATCTTTCAGGCTTAAATTTGAGGAGACAGATGCTTGACCTCTGCAGTCCCATCCATGTCCCCTGATTACATCGGTCACAACCCCTCCCAAAGCAATTGCTGCCTGCACATCCCAGACATCTAGCAAGCACACAAGCAAACACACGCACACACACACACACACCTGACAATAAATAAACCAAAAGCTGGAGTGTGTGTGTATGTGTATGTGTCCAACCCACATCTTGACAGTTAAGGTGTCCCACTGTGGATTTGCAGGCATTCCAATTGATGATATGAGTTGCTGATACTGCAGCTTTGTGGCACTTCTCATCAGCTATGACAGGTTTTATAGTGCTTCTAAATTGAAGTGTGGAAGGCTGTATGAGTTACTAGAGAAAGAGGGCACGGCAGGCAATTGCTGTCAGTTTTTGGTTTCAGCGAAGTCTAAATACTATATTATTGTCTGTCATATTGACACTAAATGAAAAGGAGGGGGGCACACAACTTGATGGAGAGTAAGCTGCTCTGTTTTTTTTCCGTGTGAACATACAGAAACCAGCCTAATTATGCACTGTTTTCTTCCAAAGGACAAACTGGACCAACTTCCAGGTATGTGAATGACTTGTCTAGAGAGATTAAAGTTTTGAGTTAAAGTGTGCCAAAATTATATGTCTGTCTCCTCTGATAACTGCCCATAAGGACTCCTAGACTCATTTGATGTTCAAACAGTGGTCATTTTGATGCTTGGACAAAAGATAGTTCTCAGTGGACTTCATTTAGAACTGTAGTTCCAACGTGGAAATTGTCTTGGGCAAAGGAATACACCCCTTTCCCTTGGGGCATATTGCTATTAACTAGGAGCTTGAGTTTTGAGGAATTTGTCTTAGGTGCGTCCTGGTAGAAGTAGGAGATGGAGAAATGGAAATGTGAAAAAGAACTCCTTTGAGTTAATCAGATTGGTTCCTGAACTCATTTGCTGTTCTTCTGCATCTGTCATTCATCCATTAGATCAAATCAAAGAACAATTTGGCTTCTCATGAGATACCTGTCTGTCATGGGCATTTGTATTCTGCTCCTGTTTCTTCATTTCTGCTCTTCACTTCATATACTAGAATGGGTTCAGTCACCCATTTCATTCTGCCAGTTCCTCCTAGTTGCTATTACTTTCATTGCCTACTGGCTTCCCATCCATTTACAATGGCTCTTGGGATCCTGTTACCTCTGAAGGACAAACAGGCAGAAACTCTTCCTGTGATAAACTTTAGGAACAGTTTGTCATCTCACGTTAAGGAACAAATGGTGACACAAATTAAGACATATCTTGATCTATTTGAGGAAAGAAAAAGAAGAGATCTTTTGACGTGGGATTTGCGGTTTATGCAGGAGGATGTAGGGCAGGAAACCAGTAGGGTAAATATGTGAACACTGAAGGAAAACAGGAGCCTTGATAGATGGTTGGCCTATTCGGTTGGGTTAGCTATCATCACCCTTTCTGTGTTACATTTAAAAAGTATTTAAGCTGAATACCAACAACCTGACTTAAATGGGGCAGAAACCTCTAGAGGCTGCCTGGCATTTCAATTGGGGGGAAACAATGAAGTCACCGAGCTCCCAAAAACATTACTGATAAGGTTTAAACACCATTTAGTTTTTAGTATTGAAAAACATGAGCCGAGAATCAAAATGAGTTTGGCCCATGTTGGAAATTGTGTTAATGGGCAATTAAGTTCATTTGCATTCAATGTGATGTGAGTAATTGATTTGATTGACTGGCACAGTAAAATTTCAGGCAAGAAGGAGAAGAGTGGAAGTGGACCACAGTGGAAGTATGTCACGGTTGAGATCCTAGATTGGGGTTGTGTATTGTTAATCTCTGCGTACAGAGTTGAATATTAATTCTGGTAGGCAACCTTGTCTTGAATGGAAACATTGTTCAACTGAATCAAGACAACAAATATGCAACTCAGTGCACAACCATACTTACATCCACATCCATGTGCAATTTTTATTTTATCTTATTTTATTTTGGGTATTTATACTCCCATCCTTCAGCTCAAGGCCTCTCAGAGCAGCTTACAAATCATTAAGTTGACAGTTTCCTGCCCTCAGGCTTGTTGCTGTGCGCCTTCAAGTTGTTTCTGACTTATGAGGACCCTAAGACAAACCTATCATGGAGTTTTCTTGACAGGATTTCAGAGGTGGGTTTGCCATTGCCTCCCTCTGAGGCTGAGAGTGTGTGATTTGCTCAAGGTCACCCAGTGGTTTCCATGGCAGAGCACGGATTTCAACCTTGGTCTCCAGAGTCATAGTCTAACGCTCAGACCACTATGCCATGCTGGCTCCCAGGCTTATAGTATAAATAATCTAACTAATAAATTACAACCTACATAAGATACGACACATAAGAAAAAGGGAATGGCAGTGGGAGAGGGGATACATCCTTGCGGATAGTGGCTACTCTTCTTACACTCAGAGGCCACAACATGGAGAAAGGGCATTTCCATTTATATATGTATGGAAATCCATGTGCATTTGCACTACAGGCAAATGCTATGTCTGCAGCCTTGAACTGAATACAGCTATTCCACACCAGACAAAAATGTTCAACCATTTATACAGGGGAGCTTACACATGTGGAAGGGACCAACAGGAATTCTGGCCCATATGTTCAGTTGACTTTGCATTTTGTATATCGATTTAAGTTTTGTACTTCTGCTTTCATTGCATGAGATGAATATGGTTCACATATCATTTTCAATTTATCAGGTTTTGTACAGGAAAAAAAAAATTGAACACACAATTGTGTGAAGGAGGGAGTCAGAGGGAGAGAAGAGACTTGTGGGGATGAAGACAGTTGGAGGTTCATTTGGTTGAAAGTTTGTTGTGGTCATATCCTGTCAGAGCACCCAATAAGACACAACAGACTCTATTTTGGTTCAGATGAGTTTGGATTTATTTTTTATTTTCTTTGACAGGGAAGGCCATAGTTTGCCTCAGTCCTAGCAATATGATTCAAACCTAGAGAAGTGTGTATATCACTAATTACCTTTAATAAAGGCAGACTAATGTCAAGATTAAAATAAAATGAAAGCGTCGGACAAAAAAAGAAAGAGTTCAGGTATTCTAATTATCACCTGTTCAATCTGCTACCTTGCCAACCACAAAATCCTGTCTGAATTAGACGACACTACAGCAAATCTGGTATTTTTAAGGTTACATGTTTATCAGAGTCATTTAACAATTACTTTAATTTACACAGTGCCCAGACTTTCATTCTGGTCAAAGAAAGGACCCATCAGTTCTTCTTTAGGAGCTCTATAAAGGGAACAGAAGATGATTTATGCATAACAAGAAAGAGCTTCAATTGCACTTGTATTTCAAAGGCAAGCCCTTTCTTTGTAATTTGTATTATTATGCCTTTGAAAGATAATGCTCTGCATGATATCTGTCAGATATCTCCATCCTCTAAGAAGAGGTGGGAATTGTGCTGTCCATGGGGCATATATGCCCCCCCATGTACTTTTTGAATTTGTCCCCTGCATGTTTCAAAAAAACAGAAAGTTATCCTTCCCAAGACTTCCAGGGAATGAAAGTCTTGGCTTCAATAAAAGGTGCAACCCTCCTGGTCACTTCTGGCTTCACCAGAAACCAGATATATGTAGCATAGAGGGATCTGGGGTGAGTGGGAATTGGGGTAGGTAGGTGCAGCTCCTAGATCTTGTATTAGTGCCTATCCCCGCTCATGAATAACAGATTCATTGAAGGAATGGAGTTCCAAAGCTGGAAGGTGACTATCCACAGCTCTCGTGTATGGGCTTGTTCCATTCAAATTCAGTTCCATTCAAACTCCAATGGGTTGGAGGCTATGTTTTGTTGACTATATAAATAGCAAGAGGCCATCTACAAAGGAGTTCTGATCCCATTTCACCAGGGGATTTTTCTATGCAAACCTGATGGAAATGAATGGAAGCTAGATAAGACTTTCCATTATTTCATAGTGCAGAGAAACTCACAGGCTGGCATCCTGTTAGCACTAGCGTATGTATTTTTTGGTCTTTGCAAAGCTTGTCCCAGGACGTACTGTTTTGCTTCAATGGCCCCTTTCCATGGCCATTCTGTGACTAGTAGAGTAAGGAGGGGATTGACTAAACCTCTGGTTATGTCCTCATAGTTAGATGGAAACCAGTGGCTGAGATCCCTGGAAGAACTCAGTGGATCAGAAGATGCCTTTGGTCAGCATATGGATATGAGTCATACCCATATGATTCTCTGATCCCATTGACATACATCAGAAATAAAATGGACATGGCAATAATGGCTACTGCAGTGTAATGGTTAAACCTGTGGATGGTGACAGGGGAGCAGTAAGGGAGTTCCTCATGCACAACTCTTAGGCTTCACTCAACCATGTAGAATCTCAGTGATAGTGTGTTTCCAAGGCACAGAATCATATTCTAGATTGAGGGAAGTAATAATACCACTCTATTCTGCTTTGGTCAGGCCTCAGCTGAAATACCGTGTCCAGTTCTGGAAAGCACAGTTCAAAAAGGATGTTGACAAGCTGGAGTGTGTTTAGAAGGGAGGGCGACCAAAATGGTGAAAGGTCTGGAAACCATGCCCTATGAGGAGAGGCTTAGGGAGGTGGGTATGTATAGCCTGGAGAAGGAAAGTTGAAGAGGTGATATGATAGCCCTGTTTAAATATTTGAAAGGATATCATACTGAAGATGGAGCAAGCTTGTTTTCTGCAGCTCCAGAGAATAGGACCTGAAGCAATGGATACAAACTACAGGAAAAGAGATTACACCTCAACAGTAGGAAAAACTTCCTGATGGTAAAAGTTATTTGACAGTGGAATATGCTGTCTCAGAGTGTGGTGGAGTCATCTTCTTTGGAGGTTTTTAAACAGAGACTGATCGCCATCTCTTGGGGGTGCCTTGATTTTGTATTCCTGCATGGCAGGAGATCTCTTCTAACTCTATGATTCTATGATTTTATGATTCATATGTTATGCGAAGAGACTTTTACACTGTGGGCATTCTGCAAACCTTCCACTTTTGCAAGGTTCCAGTTCACAAATGTGCTGGGCATCATTCATTTATGGCAAGCTGGTTCTAGAGATTACTCTAAGGAGGCTAAACGACCATCAAAGATAAGTCAGCTGGACAGTTATGATCATCTTCCATCTATGTGCCTAAATCTAAACAGAAATTATGACTTGCCCGTGAAATAAAATGTCAGCTTTTATTTATAGTAACCTTAAGAGCAAGAAGTCATCTGTCTCTCTTCCATTCACCCCCTTTAACTGACTGGAGCCTGCCCTCTGAATTTTCAGAATCACGTAAAGGTGAACTATTGTAATGTGCACAAGGAATAAGAGATGCCCAGTTATACCCAGTTCCTGGATCTCCATTACAGGGGGATACAGGATCATGTAAAGCATCCCTAGGTTTGACTGAAGCATCACTGCTCATGATAGGCATTCTTATTCTACTGTTACTTCTGTTCAAAGGTTTTTCAGTTTTTGTTGACTACCAACTATTAAGACAAAAGAACTGGATGCATGCCAAAGCATTTTGTCCAGTCATACTTCTTTTTCATTACTGTCTAAATATATATTCATAACCCTTTGTTTTTTGTTTTACATACCTTTCTGAAACATTTCATTAGGGATACATTAAGTGTGCTTTACAGTAAAAGCACTGAATATATGGTCTGAGATCTGACTCAAGGTGGGTTTGGAGCAAACTGCCATAATGTCAACCTACCTCACACTAACTCAGGCCGGGACTGTGTGGAAAAGAGTGCAGGCCTTTTGGAGGGAGTAGTGATTTGTAGAGAGTTCTTAAAAGTGAAACCTAAGTTATAGCCTCAGATCTGGCAGTGAATTTGCTACTGTGCTGAACTTAATCTTCAACAAAGTGTTTCTGGATTCATCCATGAACTCTGATCTTTGAGTTAGGTAAAGTCAGAGCATCAAAGTGCCTTCAAACTTACTCCAAGCTATGACTGTTAACTACTCTTGTTAGGAGGTGGTTAGCCATTCCTTTCTCCATGAATGATTATGACTTGCCCAAGGCCACATAGCTAAGCAGGGATTCCAACCCAGGTCTCCAGGAGTTCTACCCAAACCTCAACCCAGTGCACTGCACTGGATCTGCTGGATTTTGATGTGTTCTTATAAAAACACGAAACCTAATTTACTACCTATCCCTAGCTAGAACTGATGTGAGCCAGGATTGGATTTTATAAATACTCTGCACTGGCAAAATCTCTTTTATGAAAGCAGGAAGTGGGAGAGGGAAGCATGCACTACACAGATCTTTATAAATTCCCCATAGACAGTTCACAATGATTGACTTCCCATGCTGGCATCCAACTGTCACTGGCTGAGATTCAGGTTTTTTTTTTTACCTTCAGAGTTCTGCTTCTAACAAATAACACTACCACCCCGCACCCTGTGCAGTCAGTCAAAGCAACACACTATAATTGTGTTAAGACAGCATTGCAGAAATGTGTTTACAGCTTACTGTCCATCCATCCAGAAACAAAAAAGCAAGAAGTGAATGGCAAAATGACTGTCAAAATCTAAATGGCTCCTTGCCGACACTAATAATATAACGGGTAGGATGGTAACATGCCGGCCACCATTAAAACTGTCAGCATTTAAAACAATTACCATGCAATGTTCCCTCAAATAATAGGCTGATGACAGATGTAGAGGAATAAGCTTTCTATTGGCAAGTGTCAAAGGCAATGTACACATGTACACCAATGGTGATTCCATTTCTTTAAAACATCTTATGAGGAAAAAAAGAAACTTTATATAAATGCTTATTTATTTATATTTTTCGTTTATATATATCTTGCCTTTCCCCCAGTAATGGGACTCAAGGTGGCTTGCAACTTATTAAAAACAATACAGATTTTTAAAAAAAAACTATACAAAAACATCATTTAAAAAATAGAATTAAACAAGTTATTAAAAACTCAATTAAATGATATGTAGGGTTAAAAGCATTTAAAATTAATTAAAAGACAGTATTAAAAAAACCAACAAAACAGCACAGCACCAGGGATATCAATGGGGGAACTCACAACTTTGTGGCTGCAGTAGCGGCATTTAAGCACTGCACCACCAGGACTCCTTTTACCCATTCAGTTTAGCCTACCTGTGCTATCCAGAAGATGGATACAAAGCAGAATGATAGGTAAGCCCTGGCACCATAAGGACTAGGAACGAAGGAAGAAGCTAAATAAATACGTAGGACCACAGCAGAATCTATTACAGCAATAAAGCAATGGAGGCTTGCAAATTGTTCCAGATTTGTGCTGTACTTGCAGACAGTCCTTTCCTCTTGCCTGGAATTAAGCCCCCCCAAACTGGAAATTTGAAAGCTTGGAAATGACCCGCAAAACCTGGAGATCCAGAGCCAGACAACCCTGGCAACCCCAGGTATGATGCACCCTTAGAACAGAATATCCTTGGAAATGACATTATGTTGTGCCACAATCATTTCCAGAGCATTCTTTGAAAAAAATGTTTCCCAGGATTTTAAGAAACATTTCCTGCCACACTATTTCAAATGAATTGGATAACTTTGTGAGCAGCAGTAGTGCTAGTTCTAGAAGCTAGAAGTTAGAAACTAGAAATAGTCCATTTGGGCTTTTAAATTTTGTCATTCCAAATTTTCCCAATCAAAACAAAACAAAACATCCCTGCTCTTAACATGTTCTGTGATGCCTTTTCAACCTTTTGCTCTCCAAACTATACAGGGCCTGGGGGAAAGAAAGAAGCAGCAAACAGCAACCCAGTTGGAAGTAAACAAATCAAAACCATTGATCAATAATAGATGAATTCCCTTGTTAGAAAATTTTTCAATATCAGCTTGGAGAGAGAACGTGTGAGTGTGTGCAGGGATATGATGCACACAATAGGCCACAAATGCTACCAGATCATTTTTTTCCTGACCAAAGTGAAATTTGAAAGAAAGATAAGATGAGGCACTCAAAGCAAATACAATAGTCCCTGGTTTGGAGTGTGTTGGCCTTTCTGATTGACATTTTTGCAGCACTCTACCTCTTCCAACAGGCTAAAATAGATTCTGCTCTTGCCACTTTAAATGTTTTCACTTGGATGAAATTTCTTTGTGACTCTCACCCCCGCCCCCCATTCCCTGCTTTGCAATGAGACCAGCCTAGAGACATGAAAGCAGGTAATGTCTCACTTCCTGAGTGATATAAAACAAACAATTTGGAAACAGTTACGCTTGCTGAGATTGAATAGCCCTGGATGGCAAATTAATTCTTTCAAGGGATAAAGTGACAGGATCCCTCATTTTCTTTTGTAGTGAACCTTCGCTGTCACTGGTCTGACAAGGCCCTACCCTCCTAGGAAGTGGTAAAACACCATGATGAAATCTGGCATGTTTGTCTAACTGGCTTGCATGTCAATGATGTGTTTGCTTCACAGCGTTTCCCAGGTGGCTGAATTCCACATTAAAAAATAAATATGTTTACGCCCTTGTAAATGTTAAAAAATAAAAATAAAACTTAGCACCAAGCAAATGAACTCAGTGAGGGCTGGTCTTTGTCAGCTGCCACGGTTGGGATGCCAGATCTGACATGTTGGAAACGACACTTTCAAGAGAATGTGTCTGAACTAAAGACCATCCATTATGGCAGGGATAAGGAACATGGGAAAGCCAGGGTGATATAGTGGTTTGAGCATTGGACTATGAATCTAGAGATCAGGGTTCGATTCCCTGCTTTGCCATGGACACTCACTGAGTGACCTTGGACAAGTCACATACTTCCAGCTCCAGAAAACCCCATTATAAGTTCAGTATAAGGATTTGATTGCATTTCTACACCATAACTACAGATTCATAAAGCTATAAAACACAGACCATGTAGGAGAATCTTGGTTATATTTAACTTGGTGAGTTTATCAATATTCAAAGAGATCTTGTAGCACCATTGATGGTAACTGTGCAAAAGATGTTGTAACATAAGCTTTAATAGACTATGGGGTTAAGTAGACAAGGCTAAAGGAGCAGCCAGAGACCACTCCTGCCCCGATCACTCCAAGGGCACCTGCTGCCACAGTCTTGAATGGGCTGTGAAAAGAGTCAGTAGGAAACTGTTCCTTTTGCGGTGGATCTTGGGACACGTTTGGTGGCCCCGGCATGGCCTTAGAGTGATTTAGGGCCATGCATCATGTGCATGCCCTGCCTGTGGATTGGCCCAATAGCAGCCCTTTTGGTGAGTTTATATGTTTGAGGGCTTGGTCTACTTCCTCAGATACATGGAGTGAACAAATGCAGACATCAAAATGTTGGAGCACAACTTTCACAAGTTACTACTTTTTTCCTGATGCCATTTATGAATTTATCTTTCTATCTGATCTGGCCCTTAGTATGCATGCTTCCCCCCTGCCCCCAGCATATGAATATACGTATATTTTACAGCTTCCAAAACATTTAAAAAGAAATCTCTGTGTTTTTAAACCTCTGACACATTGTAGTAATAATTTGCTATGTGTTGTGTTAAAGGTCATAACAAAAATAAAATGATAGATTATACAAATGTTCCAGAGTTAATAGATAAGAATCAAATATAAGTATTACAAGCAAAAAAAATATGTTTATATCAATAAAACATTAACAAGTGCTTATCAGGCATCATAGAGGTCAAATATGAAGAGTCAATCAATTTTTTTTTGACAAGATTTAGTGGCTTGTTTTGCATTTGCTCAAGCTAATCTGATGATAGCCTTATTGGAGTTTGTTGGTAGATAATCAATTTCACTCCCTACAGGTTCAACCAAGAGCATCTCCCTTACAGTTACTGATAAAGCAATTGGCAACAAGCTTCTTGGAAATTGGACATTGCAGCACATAATGACTGTCTGGCACAATTCAGTCCCCATGTAAATAGAAATGAACTTCAAAAGCAGTATTTCTGAAATTCTCATCAATAATAAAAAATGTGTTGAAGCCTCTCTTTGCACAGTCCCATTTGAATACATGGTGCTTCCTCCTGAGTAGACATGCACCGAACAATGATATCTCCTCTTCTCATGCAATTTTCTTGTCTTATTTTTATTCCAAACAACAAATGGTTTTTACTTTCTACCACCTCACATATATCCTAGATATGTGATTTAATTCATCAACAGAACCCATGTTTTCCTAATCCAGTCCTGTATTGCTGGTGTTATGTTATCTCCCCATTTCTTTTTTGACAGTTTAATTTTAGCTGCATACAATTTCCATTCATTCCAGGCCAGTTCAAATTAAGAAACTGCAAATGACAGGATACATGGATTGTATGTATGTATCATCTGTAGTTTTCTGACCTTACAATTCTCTAGCATACATTATTGCTAGCTATGTTCTGTGCAGTCTCCTAATGATCTGTAAGAATGCTTTCTTCTGTTTGAACTTATTCAAACCAGTATCATTTAGGGAACTGGTACCATCCATGACTTGATAACATATATCCAAGCAGGCTAGTAATTAGTTGTTGGTTGGATTGAGAATTAGTCATTTAAAAGTAAAATGTAGTTAGAGGACAACCTTTCTTGGATGCACACCTTAAAGGAGAGGCTGAAAGTAATAGTCTCAGGAACTTTGATTCTATCAAGAGACTAGAATCTTAGTAGGGCCACCCAAAACAGAATGGTCAAAGTGAAGACACTAGACACTACATCCATCCTCTTCAAGCATATCTGCAGAAGTGAACTGATAGATACAATGGTCAGAATGGTGAAGAAACTGGAAGGGAAGCTACAGGGCAAGAACAGTAGTGGGAAATAATAATGGCATAGGATTCCTTCTGGACAACTGTGGTGACACTTCAACTAACTCTTGTTAGTGCTGGGCAGAAGATGGCACTGATAAACCACTTCTGAATGTCTTTTACCTTGAAAACCCTATGATGAGCCAACTGAAAATGAAGCAATAGATAGGTGTTGCAAGATGAGTCCCCAGGTCAGAAGGCAGTCAGCCAACTACTGAGGAAGAGCAAAAGACAGTAGAAATTGTGCTTGTATCTAATGATGCATCTGTTGAGAGGCTCAGAGGTGACAGGAGAGTCTAAAACTGCCTCTGTAACAGGAACATGGAGTATGAGAAACAGGAATCGTGGGAAGCTTGAAATGGTAAAGCAAGAAATGGAATGTATAAGCATCGCAACAAATGGAGTGAGCAAACTATCGTGGACTGAAAGGGACATTTTCACTGATAATTACAACATGTTTATTTTGGAGCCCACGAGAAGTCAAAATGATTAAACAGAGGCTACTGTACTTAGAATCATGAGCCATGACTCTTTAAAAAACCATAGTGCTTTATAAAGCTGAAGACAGAAGGAAAAAAGGTAGACTGCATTACAGGTGGATGAATCAAGGAAGTCACAAGCCTAGGTCTTTAAGACTTAAGCAGATAACAGCTAACAGAGTCTCATGGAGATCTCTCATTCATAAGGTCATCATAAGTTGAAGCCAGCTTGATGACACATAAACACAAGAGTAAACCCCTTGAAATTCATGGTTCTTAAGTCAGTCATGAGCATGTCTCATAGATCTGAAAGAGTCTATGCTAATGCCAACTGTAATTGAATCAGGCTCAAGCCCCATGATTTTACATAAAGCTAAGAAATGCAGTGTTCTTTAAAACAATAAATCAAAGGCTGTTGGAGAAGGAGCAAAATCTTGATAACAGATGTGCAAGCAGGCCAGTAATTAATTTTTTTATGACAGTGGTACTAAAGCATGACAACTAATTTTGGAGGTGCCTGTTGTGAAGGGTGTTATTTATATAGGGCTTTTAATCAGGAACAGAAAAACACTCTTCTTAGAGTTGACCCCTTAAATAATAACATTGAGTTAGAAGGCTGTTTAGTACTGAATTACAATAGTTTCCACACAAAATGCATAGGAAGCTGTCTTAAGTATAAAATTTATTATTTCAAAAGATTGCATACAAATTTGTGTGTCAAGGGGTTGCTCTGATAAAACTAACAATTAATACGGAATTTGGATTTGGGTTTTGCTAGTATTTATGACATGCTGCAGCAAAGGAGGATACTCATAGGCCATGGCTCAGTCGTGGAACACATTTTGTACATGGCAAGGATGCAGAATAGATGCGTTGAGTCTGAGGTTTTTGTACAAATGTATCAAATTTAGATCTGATGACCCTGAAAATGAGCACACTTTCAGGTTAAAATATATCCTTTTCAGTATTTTGTTATCTAGGTTGTTAGTCAAAAGTACACCCCAAAATTAAAGAAAAATGGCCAATATTATCTATCAGCTACTTAGATGAGTGGATACAGAACAATAAACTTGATTTATTCATCTGTAACTATTCTGTACAATTGTGACACTATTGCCAGAATTGTAACTCCCTCCACAATTTATTTTACCAGCCATCAGCTTTATGGGAAAAAGGAGGTCTATTTTGTTGAGGATTGAGCCTGGAAAATTTATTGTATTTTTAACTGAGAGCCAAGACACACTGCAGAAATAATCCAGTTTGAGACCACTGCAATAATGGAACTCGCTTACAGCTTATGTGCAGCTAAGAGAAGGGGTGGTGGCATTAGCAGGGTTTGAAGTATGCTTTATTTTATTTTATTTTATTTTATTTAGCTTAGGAAGGAGATGGTGTGGTGTTTTTTCTTCTTTTTCTTACTTTATTTATAAGATGTTAAAATTAAGAGTAAACTGAATACAGGAAGTTTAAGGAGACCGGGGTTCAGGTCCCTATCCAGCCATGGAAACCCATTTGGTGACCTTGGGCAAGTTACACTATCTCAGCCTCAGAAGAAGGGAATGACAACCCTCCTCTGAATAAATCCTGCCCTAAAATAGGATTACGATAAATTGGAATCAACTTGAAGGCATATAACAACAGCAACAGAAGTTGACACCTGATTCAGTGGTCTACTTTATATGGCATTAGCAATAGAATTAAGTCCAATAGAGCGTGCACCTGAATTCATATTGCAGTGGTGTTGCCCCATACCTACTTCACCCTAGCATAAATCCTTGTTTTGTAAGTGAACTCAGCTTTGTTCCTGTTTTCTCCCCAAAACCTAACATTTGATATAACATGTGATCAAAGGGCTACTGAAATCAATAGAAGCATCCCTGCAGGTTTCTATGATTCTAAAGATCATATTTCTAGATGAGAGTAAATAGCGCTGGCTTTTTGGAACTGAAGCCAAATTCTCTTTTGCTCTCTTGTGACCTTATGTGGCTTCCTCTATAGGATTGGAGTTGGGGCTTTGAATTTGGCAGCCATTCTTTGTTATATTTAATATCTCACCTTTCAGGAATCCATGCGGTTCCCCTCATAGTTCTCTATTCACAGGAAGGGCCAGAACCTATCAGTTTTTGCTCAGCTTGTTGGCATCTGTGAGACATTTCTTAATGTGTGCGCATCAGTTTTAGTGTGACTGTAAACAGAGATGCCACTGAAGTGAAGAAGGCGGCATCTCATTGCTTCTGTGGGGGCTTCAAATTAGTACTTGAATGCATGTTTGTGCACAGCTGAATTTATGCTTGATGCATGATTCAAGGGTTTGTATGTTATTTTTCTAGCAACAAAAAACATACCTTTGTTTTAGTAGGTACTCATAGAAATGTTTTTTTCTTCTTCTGAGCAACCATGAAACATCATCTCCATGGCAAAATTATTGTGGTAAAGCTGGCTTTTCAGTCCTGACATCTATCTATGACGAACATTTTCAGTTTCCGAATAAAATTTTCTGGTGTTGTTACCGAGGCTTGGATTTACACCTCAGTTCAGAAATCCAAACTTCGGTAGCAAAACCAGAAAACTTTATTCAAGATGACAGGTAAGAAGACAGGAATAAACTAAACTAAATAGCTTTAGTTATGTAATGTAAGCCTACTTAAATTAAAAATCATTTTGAGGGCAACCACAGAGTATTCAAACCACTTCTATACTCTTGATAATTTTGACCTTGTCACTTATATAGGAAGCAATCTGGTCCCTACTGTAAGGTTGACCCAATGTGTATTCTTATGCACTGCTGTTGTTCTTGGATGACAGGTTCTTAGCAAAATTATGATTCCTAACAGTTCTCTCAATAATAAACAAATGACCCCAAAGGCTTTCTATTAAGCCAAGAGAAGGGAAAACAGATGATTCCTTCCCCGATCATAGTTCTGTGGCATACTAAAGAAAAAAAAATCCATTGGAAAAAGAATCTATTGTCCCCTTAGGGGGTTTATTAAAACATGCTTCATTTGGTTCTTTTATTTTTCAAGATTCCATCTACCCAGGTGCCGCACATTTCCATATATATATCTTCACGTCTAAAGCAGAGAAGATGGTGCTTACAAACAATTTTGGAAGTAAAAGATCCAGACATATAACAGGACCAAACATTGTGAGACAGTTCAAATTACAAGATAAGAAATTCCACCTAAACAGTAGGAAGAATTTATTTACTGCAAGAACTCTTTGACAGTGGATAAGGATGCTTTTTAGGGTGGTGGACTCTCATCTTTGGAGGACTTTAAATAGAAGTTGGATAGGCATCTTTCATGGGTGCTTTAGTTGTATATTCCTGCATTGCAGGGGTTGAACGAAATAGCCCTTTTTGTCCTTTCCGACTCTGTGATTCCATATTTCGATGATTTTTTGCTTCTACACATGGCTGATGATGCTACAGTGCTGAGAATATTTACAGTATAGTCCTTAATCAATTCTGGAGGTTGTAGTGTTTTTACGGGTCCCTAAACCACTGGATTAAAGCCTTAGTTCCGGGTCTTATCCCACATAATCAGTTTAGAGATACAAAGACAGACACACAAAGCGAGATCTAAACTATAAACTATTTCTTAGAGCATTGTTAGGTTCTGACTGGAATAATTTGTGAGAGGTAGAGGAACTGTGTGCTATGTAGCAGAAATAAAAAATGGTTAAGTATGCTCTCCATCCCCTCCCCACTCCCAACCACACTAAAACTGAACCACAGTTTAGCTATTGGTATTTTTGGTTTATTAGATTGAAATACTATAGCATTTTTTCCCAAACAGTGGAGCACTATATTGACATTTTTTAAAAAGAAACTTTAACCCCCTTAAGCTGCTCACCACAAAGTTTCCTAAGGCCCTTGCTCTCCAGCTATGAGGAATTATTGCATCCTGTGCAGGAAGACAGAATGATTCTAAACTTTTCCAAAGATTTCTTGTGTTTTGGCAGAATGCACAGATACTTCCATCAATAATCTCTCTGAGCAAAAAGGCTTGCAGGCATTTTGTATGTGTGTCTCAAGAACTATTATTATTGCAGTCCCACCCTGAGTCTCAATTGAGGAAAAAAAAAACCTAACTGTATGCATGTGTGTGCGCATAGACACACACACATACACAATCTCTGTTAATGAGCTGCAGGAAAGTATTTGGGTAATGCGGTCATTTTTGGCACTGCTTGGTCTTTGAAACCTAAGTGGCTTTGGCTACATGCTGAGTACTGGGAAACAGGACTCTTTGTTGATAAATAGTGCGGGGAGGAATGGTTCCAATTAAATCCAAGCTGCTTGAACTTTGTGGAGCTGAGTGTATGTCTTTTTTGGATTATTCCATCCTTTGTAAAATTCTGCTTTACAGACGAAGCCAAAGGAAGAGAAAAGTGGAGGAATCGGTGGTTCACATACCATAGGAGTTGGCAAAATTTCCGCGCATGATCTTGAGAGGGGAGAAATGTGAAAAAGGTGCTGGGCATATATGGCATATATCTCCTCTTCCCCATCCTCATCTGAGGAGGACTCCTCTGGGTAGATATGGCAAGTATGACAATACAGGCATCTTCCAATACTTCTTGGGGGTCCTCCAGAAATCCCAGAGAATAATGTGTCATCAATTCAGCAGTGTAGATGCAGCCTTAGACAAGGAAAAGATAATATAGACTATGAACTCATGAACTTTGAAGAGCATGGGCATAGGTCACTTAGTTATCCACATGTTAGTGATGGTAAGTCCAGGTAGGTCAGCAGATGGCCAATTGTCAATTTACATCTAATCATTCTGGTTTCAGGCCTGACTATGGAACAGAAATAACTTGCTTGATTTAGTGGACAACCTACTTTGGGAACTGGACTGGAGGGGTGTGGACCTCTTCACAGCTTTGGACCTCTTTTGGACCTCTTCCCAGCTTCCAGTCACATTACCATCATAACATTCTGGGCTGCCTTGCTGAAACAGGACTTGGAGGCACTGTTTTATTTTGGTTCCTTTCCTTTCTGAAGGGACAAACACAGAACATGGTGCTGGCTTGACAATCCTTCAAAGTTAAAGGGAGTCAGTCGGCAGCTTGAAAAGATCTCTCTGACACCTAGGATCCCAAAGCATTAACTTTAACTTTGGGAGAGCTACCTACAACTCTGTGTATTCCTGGCTCTGGTTCAGGCAGTTCCTGGCACAGAGTGAGTAGCTTGGCTGATATGTCACCTTTAGGAAAGCAAGGCCAGGTCTGCATGGGCCAGAATACTCGGGGAGCAGCCCTTGGAGCTGCCCTGACATCCTCCTGTTACCTGGGACCCTCTTTTACAACACCAGGTGTCTGTTTGCACACACATCCTACTGTGGCAAGTGACTTATTCTGAGATCAGAACAAGGTGTCCAGAATCTATCACATGGCTGTGTGCCTCATTCTAACCTCAGAGTGAGGGTACATCTATCCAGATGTTCAGCCTGATGGGAGAAACAGTGTCTACACCAGAACTGGGGATTGAGCCTTGTGTCATCTGGATTTGTTGCTGAGGGATCTGGGGAGGACACTTTACTTGACACGCGGAGACAGGGTCTAAGAAAGAATATATAGGAAACTCACCTGGGAATATGAGCTGTTCTCTAGATTTAGCAGGATTGCCACTAAGCACCTCAGGCTTCTGGATGATGAAATAGACACTTTAAAGTTTGGAATGGGCTGGGATCCTGGGGTTTCCTTCTCTCCAAGGCATTCAGCCTTTCAGCTTTCCATAGCTTTTCACCGTTCACAGAGCCGTAGTAATTCAGTAAGATTCTCTTTCTTTTCTAAAAATGATGGAAGCATGTAAAAGAGAAGTGATATTCAGCATGACATGGGAGGAAATCTGACTGGTATTAAGATAAAGTGACAATGTTCTTGTAAGAGAAGAAAGGCTTATATGTTCAAAGAGAAGAGCTATTCTTCTCGAGTTATGCTGTGGTTTCCTAAAGAGCTTTTATCCCGCAATTCATTTTTATTTAATAGAATCGTATTATCTAAGTCACAGTCACATTTGCTAAGGCAAAGGGATAATTATTAAAACTTGCAAGGAAGGTGGAGGAGGAAAAGTAATGTTTCCAAGTTCACTTGGTGGAAGTGAGGCAATTCTTTCTCAAAGTACGTAAACCAGCCTCTTCCAAACTAGGCCTAAGTCCATTGCCACGTTGGTACTTCAGCACCAGTGAAGGTCTTCCCACCACCACTGGTCCATTCCTTGGAGCTTCTTGAAAATCAGTTCAGAATGCTTACCTGGTCTCCTGGTGCAATTTTTTTTGGATACACAGGGGACTGAAGAGTGAAAGAGAAATTGTTGCTTTTTTGGACTTCGCAGTTGCACCAGGAAAAGTCCAGCAGTAAACACTGCTGCAGACACCCTCCATATATAGGGCATTATAATCCTCATAAGGAGGCCACTATGGACAATTGGATGTGGTCACATCTGGAGCGCAAATTGGAGAATGATATAAATGTATTCTGTGCTCATCAAATCATCTACAGGAGTCTTTTCAATTATATACCTGATTGGAGAACAAGAGTCCTTTCCTATGGGATCATGGGATCTGTAGTCTGATGAGGGAGTAGGTAAATGCCCTTCCCTAAATTGCCTATCCCAGGATTCCATATAATGTTGCCATGACAATTAAAATGAAAAATAGGATTATACTTGTGTAGTGTGAATGGGCCCTAAGTCTTTGGATACTTAGGCCCTGTGCAAACCGGCCTTAAAGGCCGGCTTGCGGGCAGAGTCGGGGCTTAATGTCCACATGACGGGGCATCATGGTGCTCCTCTGGCGCTGCGGCCACATGATGTTGCACCAAAGGGGTCACAGCACAGTGGCTATCACACTTGTTGCAAGGTGCAAAAAGGAGCTGCTTTTTGCAGCCCTTTTATGTGCCCTGCGAAGGCCAGATCAGGGCTGTGATGCACATGGGTTGCACCTGCCCTGATCTGGCTGTAAAAAGGGCGGATGTCTGCACAGCCCCATAGATACACATAGACATTTCTTTAAAATATCTGCAAGATGGCAAGCTCTACTGTTTCCATGTTCAATGCACAAAATCAATGGGTCATCACAACCAATGGAGAAAGGAAGGCAAATAGCTAGTTAAAATCTATTGAATTATAAAATAAAATTTTGCATTGATTGTAATATTATCATTATAAAATAAAGCATGGATTGATGGAACAATTACTGCAACAACCCTGTTGGTTTATCTGGTGAAGATCTGAATATGACATCTGGATAAATTCCTAGTTCAGCTAGTTATACCTCAACAGTAGCCAGTCAGCTATTTGGGGTACTAAGCAGGATATAAAAGTGATCGCTACTCATTCCCTCTTCCTAGAGAAGCTGAGGAACTATGTGTAGTGTTTTGAGATGTGTAGTGTTCTATGATTCTATGAGAGGTACAGAATAGGAGAGTTACAGATTTCTGAGCATTTTTACCATTTTCTATCATGAGATGGTAAAAAGTGACAGAAAACAAGGTTGAAAGTGTAGAACAATATATCAGTTTGTGTGTGTGTGCACGCGCGCACGCTAAATAGATGTGTATGGATGTGAAAGGACTCAAAATTGCCAAATAACTCACTTTTTTAAAAAAAACAGAAAAGGGACATCAGTTTTGTGCTGAAGAGAATGTCACTGAGTGTTTCAAATGACATTTAAAAGCCCATTTATTTCAACTGTCATCTTAAGTACTCAGGAAGAAAAGCTTTTCCTCTAACCACTGACTTTCCTCCCACAGTTGCTTTCTCCTTCAAGGTGCAAGGTACTTGACAGATTATCTTGTCTTGCTTCTTCTTTTGTCCGTGCAGGCAGCAAGACTCCAGAAGGATAGGTTACTGTGATTTTAATAGGAGGGCTATTTTTTCATAACCATTGTTTTGTTCTAAAATGAAAGATGTTTGCCTTTTTTTCATGCCTCCATTCCTCTTCCCTCCAACACTACTCAAAAAATTAATTTGTATCTGAACTTTTTGTATGAAAAATGAAAACAAGCTATTAACCAGATCAAATTATTGGTCCACCTAGCCCTAAGCTCTGTTCCAACTGTCAGGATTTTCTGCAGTTTGTAGCAGGTGAAGAATGGATAAACATGTCAATATCGGTTCAGAATTTCCCCAGTATTAAATGTGCTTCATCCTAAACTTGGATTAATGTTACATGTGAAGAACTCTAGATCAACAGTCTATGTACATAGGTAGACAGACTGTACTATGTTGAATGTAATGTATGAATGAATACTTCTCATGTTGGTGACTTTCTTTCTACATGTATGTGGGGAGGGAGGTGTTTTCTGTTCTTAGTTGTGTTTAAGCAGGAGTTTCATTTGTGGATACCTTAAGGAAAGTACATTGAAGAAAAAAATGTGAAAATATTGACACCTTTACCATTTTCATGATGTTGTTAAAGGAGCTTGTCTATCCAAAGGAATACCAACTGCAGATATTTGTTGATTTGACTTCCCATCTCCCCTCCTAGGCATAAGCAGTAACACTCATTTTTCACAGAATATTACTTCTGGTCTTGCATTTCCACATGAAAATATGACATCTAGAAGGGGAAAACTATAAATGGAATTCAAGGTTAGTATTTATAAGACGGGCATTCATTGCAATATTTTTTTTAACCAAACATTCCAGAAGATTAAATTTTGCTGGAGCATTTAATCCCTTCTTGCTCCCCTATTAAATGAGATTGAAAGCCTTAAAATCAGGATCAGCATTTACAGGCACAAACAGAAAATGTCTCATTCAAGGATTCCCCATTATCCTTTGGGTTCCTTACATCCCTTTGCTTTGTAGCATCCTTTAATCAGTGGCAACAGTGGTGTCATTAGGGTTGGCATCACCTGGCATCACTCGCCCATTGGGCTCTTCCCATCCCATCCCATACAGAATCCTTAGAAATGTTTTTGTAGTAATGTTACTCATAAATTGTAATTCCCATATATCACTGAGTGTAATTGCAAGAGTTGTGACATAAATAACTAGCAAAATTAAAATTATTCCTTTAAATTACAATATAATACACACAGCCTAAATTTATTTACATGTACGTAGTCTCATGTGGTTAAAGTGAAAACTTGGTAAGATGTGATGTTTTAAAAGAAAAATTTAATTCTTTTTTTTTTTTAAACTGAGGCCTCCCTTTCCCTTCCCACTGAGCCTTGCCCCATCCACACCATCTCTTATGCTGAGCTTCAGCATTTTAAAGAAAAACAGATGAATACCATAGCCCGTTTCTTCCAAATGTTTGGGGAGTAATAGTATCACGACCCATAGGATATCACCTGGTACAGTTGGCATCGCCAACTTTGATGCCCAATTTATGCTTAAAACAGAGACAAAACCCAAAGAAAACATAGAGCATTCAGTAAATACACCTATGAAAGAGATACAACTCAGAATACTATGAAGTAATTTTGACTTTTGAAAAATGTCTGATGCTGAAATCAATGCAAAAGACCTAGCTCTTCTAAATGTGGTTCTAATTAATTCATGCATAGACCAGAACACAGATCTGGAAAATTCAAAAAAATCCATAATGCTATTCCATGTTTTGGTGGTCTCTCAATCTCCATTTCTCTTTCCTGTTTTGACTCTACTTTTGGCCAAGCGTAGTTTCTGAAGTCAGCTGTGGCTGGTCTCTTGAATTAACTGAGATCAGTCTTGTACAGAGAAATCCATTTTCAAAATTGACCTTTTGGAGCGGCAGCCATGAAGTCTTCAGGGAAACCTCTGTTGGTTCCAGACCTCAGAATTCAAACCAATTGTTCAATGACATGATCAAGGGCAGAAAGAGAGCAAAATTCACCTGGTGTTCAGCGCTGTGGGTACTATTAATGTTAGCAAGCATAGCTAAGGCTTTGATTGTGATGCTGACTGCAGAGCTGATAAATAACTTTCCTAGTGTAATTAATAATCATAACAGCCTGTCCAGAAAATAGAAAATGAAAAGGTCAAGGAGGATGATTAATCCAAAATAGCCCTTAATATACCAGATTTCTGTGGCTATTTCAGAACAAATGTTAAATAGCAATACTTTTTCTTCCAGGCTTGTACTTTACTTAAAGCAAGGATGTGGGCATCTTTGGCCCTTAGTCAGCCTGTAGCTTTCACTCTAATTTCATGTGGCTTTCAATC
This sequence comes from Urosaurus nigricauda, assembly GCA_034509955.1. Taxonomy (NCBI): domain Eukaryota; kingdom Metazoa; phylum Chordata; class Lepidosauria; order Squamata; family Phrynosomatidae; genus Urosaurus; species Urosaurus nigricauda. The sequence goes on from JAOEGL010000013.1 coordinate 17,875,280, forward strand.
TTATTTTAAAAACCCTCAGCAAGTGATCACTAAAGAGTGAACTGCCATCCCACCACTAGCCTGCTGGTTGAGGAGGAGGAAGGACAGAAAGAGGAGGAGAGAAAAAAGAATGTAATAAAAGGTCCACACTGCAGAAATAAAGCAATTCGACATCACTTTAACTGCCATGACTATAGAGCTTATTACACACACTTTTGCCCCGATCTGGACACAGGCAGGGGATGCATGTAGTCAAGTGAAAATGCATTTTATTGCATGCCATACTTTCCTCAAGGTGTTCCCATACCACCGCCAGGCACTAAACCATCCCAAGTCAGGGCTCAGGCATGTGAATTTTGAAAAATGGAAGCTTTCCAGCTGAGCAAAATCATGTGGCTGAGCCCTGATCGGGGACAGCTTAGCGCCAGGCAATGGCATGAGGACACCTTGAGGAAAGCATGGCAAGTGATAAAATGTGCTTTCACTCAGCTACGTGCATCCCTTGCCCGTGCCCAGATTGGAGGCAAAAGTGTGTGCAATAAGCTTGGTTTGGTTTGGTGAGGTACCAGACCTCTCTGACAGACCAGGCCGAATATCTCACCAAACTACCAATCCAAAAATTCCAATTTTTCAACATTTTCCAAAACATTTTTTGCCCCCAAATGCCCACTGCAGGTGCATTCCACCACATTCTGCAGCCTCCCAGGCCAATATAGGCCCAGGGAGCATAAAGGCAGAGATGCTCCCATAAACCTTAGAGGTAGAAATGCCCCGATACACCCTAGAGGTATTAAGGAGCAAACAGCTTTGTATTTTTTTTTCTTTTTTGTGCTAAATCAGGTACAGCCCTCCAAAGTTTTCTAGGGGGCTAATGCAGCCTTCCACGGTCACCCAGCCCTACTCCATGCAAAACCTCCTTCTACTCTTCCTCCTCTTACTTCCTCCTTCAACCCAGCCCCTTGTGTTTTGCTCTGAGTCCTTGGATGGACAGCATGTCTGGTGCTTGAGGGTGTTTTGCCTAGGGTCTACTCTTGTTCTTCTGGACAGCTTCCTAGCCTTATTGGGATGACAAAAAATGCTTCTGGTTGGCACATAAAATGCCATTTGTTTCATAGTCTTACCCTTGACTATTCTTCCCCAATTGATATACTAATTCTGACTTACATGATCAAAGTGTGACCTCAGATTGCCCAACCTAACCTTCCGCACTGGTGCTCCTGTCTGTTGCCATGGTAGGTCACTTGGTCCAGCCTCATCTTTGAACTTCTCCTTCTTATCTGGTTTATTTCAAGCACCAGCATAATGGTGTCGCTTTCTTTTTATGCATACAGCTTTAGAGTGTTGTCCCACTTTTCCTTTCCCCTTCCTTTCTTTCCTCTCTCGTCAATGCTATTAACGTGACTGCAAGGAGACCAATTGTGCTGGGAGCTGGTGACTATGCTTGAGGTTCAGCAGTAGAAAGGGAAGATCAGTTACAGCAATTCCCTTTTGATTTCTAAAGGGATCGCCAAAGAACTCATCCTTTGAAGGGGGGAAAAATGGATTCACCCTCACTGCCCCTTTGTATGAAGAGTTTAAAAAACAATCCAAAGAAAAATGTATTTTCTCATAAAAGGAAGACCATTAAGTGCAGAGGCATTGTAGGTGGCACACTCAGGGCTCTGCACCTGGAAAAGAAATCCCTTGCTTTTTCAGAGGCATGCTTTGTAGGAGAAGACGAGAGCTTGCAAAATATTAAAAGCAATTACTGTATATACTCATGTATAAGTCTAGAAATTTTAGTCAAAAATCTGACCCAAAAAAACCTGAGTAGACTTATCCATGGGTCAATGTACTTTAATTCTTATGAAAGGCAAGAGTGCAATTTCTCATGGAAGCACCAAGCCCTTCTATGCTCTCCATCCATCTAGCCTTTAGCATGAACATAAACATTTATGCCTGTGGGAATTTTGTAAGTTCTTTGACATTGTTTTTCTTTGCTTCATCTTTTACATCTTGTCTTACATGCCCCTAGGTTTTACCCTCAGCTTATCCACGGGTCATATTAAAATCCGTAATTTTGGCCCCAAAATATGTCCTTGATTTATTCATGAGGTTGACTTATAGTTGAGTATATATGGTAGATAACTGTGCGGTTTCAACATCCATAAGTAATTTGTTGCCATTAGAGTTATAATACAGAATTATAATATAAAATAATATTAGTTATAATATAATATAAAAGTAATTATTTTGGGCTCATTTTGGTGAAGTAACTAGTAACTTGATTGCTTTTAAAAATTAAAATAATTTTTAAAACCTTGTTCTTTGACACGTGATTTTCAATTGTATTTGTATTTTATAGGCTTTTAAAGAATAGCATTGCAAAGAAATAAGAAAAGGTGAAATAAAAATAAAAAGGAGGACGAGGAAGAGGTGGGGAGTACATAGGCTCTGAAGACCAGGGTTCAAATTGCCCCTCAGCCATGGAAATGCAATTGTGCAAATCCCATTCTCTCAGTCTTAGAGGATGGTTTCTGGTAGACAGATGATTTACTATAGACAATGAAGACATTGGAATAGTTCAAAATTTTGTATATCTTGGCTCAGGCGTTAATCAGAATAGAGATTGCAGTCAAGAAATCAGAAGAAGACTAGGACTTGGAAGAGCAACTATGAAGGAACTAGACAAGATCCTAACTGTAAAGATATATAATTGAATACTAAAGTTGGAATGGTTAAGACATTATATTTTCAATTTCTATTTATGCTTGTTAAACCTGGATATTGAAGACAGCTGATAGGAAGAAAATCAACTTATTTGAAATATGGGGCTGGAGAAGAGTTTGATGGATACTGTGGACTGCTAAAGAGAGAAAGAAATGAGTCCTAGAGCAAATCAAGCCCATACAGTACTATCCCTAGAAACCAAGACTCAACTGAGACTCCTGTATTTTAAACATACCATGAGAAGGCATGACTCACTAGAAAAGACAATAAGGCTTGGTAAGGTGGAAGGCTGTAGGAAAAGAGGAAGACCCCATTCCAGATGGATAGACTCAGTTCAGTTTTTTTAATTTTTAAAAGCAATCAAGTTACCACAGACATGGGTCAGGCTGTTGATTATAGGGTGACTTGGATTCATAGGGTTGCCATAAGTTAACTTGATAGCAGCAGCAACAACTAATCCTGCTCCTTTTCCATAGCAGGGAGGGACTTAACCTGAGTAATGCCAGCCAACTGGCTGAAGAACCCTTGAGGTTAGTTTTCCACATGGTGCAGATCCAGTTTGTGGTTGAATTAAAAAAGTGCACTCATAGTTTATGTAAGCACTTATGTCTGTCTCTTTATTCCTCCTGTGTATGCAAAATTTCATTCTTGGTTATGTCAAGATTTTTTTTTTATTTCAGCAATATAACTTGGGGCAGGAAGGAAATGATTTTGTTGCAGTTGAATGGTTTACAGATATTGGTGTTGAATGGGGATGTACTGCAAATTACCAACCGATTTCCCCTTTGGGTATTGCAGGACTATATAATTGTTATATCTTTGATTTCTTTCTTTCTTTCTTTCTTTCTTTCTTTCTTTTCTTTCTTCAATATAATTATTATTAATTATTATTATTAAAAAATAAAAACCAGAATACTGTTAATGATTTACATTAGTATAACCCTCAGTTGCACCAGCGCAAGAACTTTTTGGCAAATTGCACAAGGAGATATACACTGCTACCTACTGAATAAACTGATTGATCATGATTTATTTATTTATTATTAATTTTTTTAATATAGCACCATAAGTTTTACATGGCACTTTACATAGTCATCAAACAATATACCGATAAAAATCTGCCTATGGTGTACAACCTAAAATAAGAAAGCAACAAAATTATAAAGATGTGACCAGGTGCTATTCCACTGTCCCTGAGCAGTCATGAAAAGAATGAGCAGCCTTCAAGCACCCAGACTCTGGGTATAAATACATTGGTGGAGTGTAAAGCTAAGATCTCAGTCAATATGGTTGTTGTTGTTGTTGTTGTTGTTGTTGTGTGCCTTCAAGTCATTTCTGACTTATGGTTTCCCTAAAGTTTTTCATGGGGTTTTCTTGGCAAAAGTTGTTGCCTTCCCCTGAGGCTGAGAGCATGTGAATTGCCCAAGGTCACTCAGTTTCATGGTTGAGCTGGGAACTGAACCCTGGTCTTCAGAATCATAGTCCGACCCTCAAACCATATGCCACACTATGCCAGTCAATATTACTTAAACAAGTGAACAACAGGAAAAAATGTACATTTTAAAAAAGATTTAAAAAATGCATTTGCAGCAGCAGCTCCTCAGTCAACCTCAAACTGAGTGTTGAATAATATTTTTTAAAAGGTATTGAATATTCTAGCAATGATTTGGGGTCTCTCCCCTTTAAGCACGAGCCAGAAGTATGATAGCAGCCAGATTTCAGAATTTGGCACAAGAAGCACTTTCTCCCTCCCTGGTGCATAAATTTATGAATACACAACATTTGCTTCTAATGAGCAATTTGCTTGTAAAACAACAACAAATTCATGCCAATTGCTGTGGAAAAACCCATAATATAAAGTTGCAATTACTTTTTAATTATCGATGCCAATGCTTGGAACATATGTTATAGGTATGGAATGATATTTTGTTAAATATTTTGACACCAATTATTTCAAGAGCTGGAGGCAATCCTGTTCTGTTTGTGCTTCGTGTAAATCTTTTGCTGGACATGCTATACGCATAGTGTGATAGAATAAATTCTTGAATCATAAAAGGATAATCTAATCCATACCCTTGCCATGCAGAAATACACAACTAAAGCAACTAAAGTAAAAGATCCCCATCAAACCTTTGTTCAAAGACTTCCAAAGAAGGACAGTCACCACCCAATGAGGCAGTCTATTCCATTGTCAAACAGTTCTTTCAATAAAGAGGTTCTTCCTAATGTTTCATTTGTAGAACTTATGTTACTACAGATACTGGTAAGGTCCAAGGAAGAGTGATGATTCTGGGCTAGCCCTTTCCCTTACATGCTAGTTTTATATTGATGAGTAACCATGCTATTCTCCAACTGGTTTAAACTAGCCAGAATGGCTTTCCGTTATTCTATTGATATGTAGTTTGCTTCCAAGCTACCCATGTTGCATACTCAATAATGTAATGGTAAATTTTCAATGTGTGAACAGTGGCACAATGTGGCTGCCAGAAATGCTACTGGGAATGGCTTTCCATACCCGGGTAATCGCTTTGTTAGCAGCTTATTCATGGGTTTCTCCTGTGAATGAAAAGAGATGCCCGGGGAACGGGGCAGCTATGGGAGGAAAGTGGCGTTGTGTGATTGGCATTGCCATTGCGACTTCTCCCCTGTGTAAATTGTGGTTCAAAAGCCATGTGTGATTAAACCCTAATTCTAACAGTTTTTCATCTCTCACTGAAGCATGTCTTTTATAAAGCTAATGAGTCTGGATTGTCCATTCAAACCATGATGCTCTTAGTTAGAATTAAAAGTAGGCAAAGGGATCTTACAGCACCTTTGAGACAAACTGAAAGAATAAAGCTGGTAGCATGATCTTTTTAGACTTGAGTCTACTTCCTCAAATGCATGAGGTACATCTTAGAAAATAGACCCATGTCTATGAAAGCTCGTGCTCAGCTTCTTTCTTTTGGTGCTACAAGATCCCTTTGCATACTGAGTTTCCAGACTAACATGGCTGTGTCTTTGAATTAGAACTGAAACTGGGAGAGCTCACAACAATATATTGCTAAGAAAATTCATGAGGCCTCCAGATGCTATTCAGGTTCCAGCTGAGTTCAGAGGAAAATGGGGAGCTTAGGGTTGCGGTGACAGATGATGTCACCATCTCCGCCAGTCAAAAAGTCAAAGTCAAAAGGACTTTCTACAGCCTTTACTGTTACTTTTAACCAAAGGAAAACTTGAAACTTAATATTTAATTAAGTAAATGCCCTAGTAGATTGGGAACTTTATATTCTCCAACTTTTTTTTCGTTTGTTTTTAGTTGAAAACACTGGGAAGGAGTATTGCCTCTATTTGTTTGCTGGGCTTGGAACTACACCCCCCCAGACCTGTCAATATTACTTATCCTTGATCTTTACACCTTTTGCCCTTGCATATGATAATGTCTGAATAAGGCCAAAGCAGTTCTATACCTGTCTTCTTACACTGTTCAGTCTGTTTACTGCCAGGTAAATGAGTATAGGTTTATAGTCTGAATATCACCGAAAATAGCTAGACTGGTGTCCCCCCCCTAAAAGAAATATTAATAGTAAAACAATTCAGAAATGTCTATTGAAATATAATAAATGCTGCTTAGTTATAATTAGATATTTTAAGGGTGGCGAGAACAAGCTTTTAATATTTAACCTTATAACTCTACATTGGAGTAGGAGATAAAAACATAATCCAGTTTTATTGTCGTATACCTGGCTCAATAAAGACTTATAAAGAAAATGTAATAAAAATGTTCAAGTAAATGTTGCCCTGTAATCCCCAGGGACCCTTTCAATGATCACTCTCGATTGTTCTCCAAGTGTAAGTAATATCTGGTAAACAGAATTATGGTTTCATTCATTGCTGTCGCATAATCACGTCTTCAGCCACTAGTGCAACATATTTCCTCTAAAAAGGAATAAAAACAATTGGGAGAAAACCATTCCCTGCTGTATTTGTAGCCAGCAAAAAACAACATCATAGACCAATATGTACCACAGGCACTTTTCAAAAATAAATCCCAGACCCTACGGATGATATCATATCTAATTTATTTTTAAAAAACAATGTGAAAACAACATTTGCTGGGAATATGCTTTGCCCTGAACATTTTTGTGGTCTTGGCAGTCAGGCGGGAGCTGTGCATAATATGCTGCTTCTTGCGGTGGTGTGCTAGTTTTAGTTTTCTTCATGTGAAACACCCAAGGCCTTGAAATCTGGCTTAGAAGTTAGGGATTCAAAGGATACCCCTGTGAGGGATGCATGATGTGTGTGATTGGTAGAAAATTACCATTTCCCAATTATCCCTTTAAAATTAGGATCTACAAATAACAATAAATTGCTTTTTGGCTTACATAATAGGTACTTGCTTAATTATCTTTTATTTAAAACCTTAATGCCATGTAGGATCAAGTACCATGGAGGAATGAAAAAGAGAGAAGACAGTGTGGGTCCAAGGTAACCCTGTAGGGTTTATGATTAAGGCCTGTATCACAACAGGCTAATAACGTGTCCAAATAGTCTTTGTTTAAGAAACATTCATTATTACACAGCTCTTCAAAATTAATAAAGAGAAGAAAATATTTACAAAAACATTGCCTGCTTGGGAATAGTGAGGGGGAAGGGGGAGAAGGGGAAAGGAGCATGATCACTCCCACTAGCACCAATTGATGCTCTGCATATCAGAACTGCAGCAAGAGGAACTAAACACATTTGAACCAAAGTGGAAAAGCAGCAGGATTGGGTGGCATTGATGGGTTTTGCCCATCAATTAAAAGGCGCAGATGGATTACAGCAGTGGTATTACTAGGGGGTGCGGATCATTACAGGTGACAACTCATAAGAGGGGTGACACTTGATTGGACCCTCCCCACCTCAGTGCTTCTGCCTTGTTCTCCTCATGAGGAAAATGATGCAGTGGCACCAAGGAAGGCTGAACATGTTTCCCTCCCACCTTGGTGCCTCTGACTCATTCTCCTCATAAGGAGAATGAGAACACTGCCTCCAGAGGTCCCACCCATCACATCAGAACCCCATTCCAAGAAAGCCCCGTTCCTCACCCCAGGTGACACCAGGGGCACGGATGCCACTGGACTACAGACCAGCTACAGGACAGTCACAATGTCATGTGATGAAATATGGCTACAGGTGCTGCTATTCTACTCAAATTCCACTTTTCAACCCTCATGTGACAAAGCCCCAAATGTATCACTCTTTTGACTGGGTGAAAGCTTCTGACACATATGTGACGATCCAGAAGTACCATGTTGCTTGCTAACTTGGAGGGACTGTTGATGTACATCATTTTTCTGTTTCATTCTGAGCCTGTAAAGGGCTCATAGTGCATGCACAGTTTGAGCATGGTTGCCTCTAGGTAAGAAGAGGCAGCCCTACGAAACACACAATATTAGGAGATAGATGTAGAGTAAGATGATGGAAGACCATGTAGCGATGAATGCACCAAGCCCCCCAAACCAGCCACATCCCCTCAGGGGCAGTGGATGGCACTCTTCCACTATGACTACTGAAGTAAGGCAGAAAGGACAGTCTTGTTGGCCTCTATATGTAGTGTATGTATGTGTGAAGGAATGGACATTCAAAAAGCAAGATATATGTTCCTATGTACATAGAATATTACCAGCCGTGATCCATGTCCCAGGTTGCAAGGTTCAGGTTACAAGCCCCCTAAAGTGGACTCAGTCAACCACTGGCTTCCATGGTGTGGATTTGTGGATGGAAAATAACAGATCTCCATTCATGGCTGAAAATAGTGCATATTTACTCACACTGAGAGCCTTTCACTGTAGCTAAAATGCATGAAGCTATAAAGCCAAATGAAGCAGAAATTACTGTAGAACTGAGATGCCCCCTTAGACAACTGGAGTCTGACTGACTTTATTTTACTGCTCAGCTCCAGTGTAAAACCAAGAGCATTTTATAATTGTGTATGCTTTGCAGACCGCAAATAGGCTGTGATTTATTAGCTAATTTGGGATACAAGTGACCATAGCTAATTTAAGTAATAGGTATCAAAGGACTGTGTGGAATCCATGAACACATCAACATTTTCTTTGTTGTTATTATATCCACACTATAACCTAATTAGCAGTTAACACTCTTGTTATCCTAACCAGTCAGTGTTATTAGGAAAATTAAAGCTTATGGTGCACTATGATGTTTGAATTTCCATTATTTATGCAGCTTGTGTTTGAAAAGGAAAAAGACATCTTCTTTTATTACTGTTGCAAAAATAGTTATTGTTATTTCCAAACAATTTTCTGGTGCAGAATATTTTACCAGGCTCGTTGTCCCTGCCTCAATCCATGGGGAGAAATATGTAAGATGATGTTGATGATGATGATGATTATTTGGCTTTACAAGGCTTCCATTTAGCTTTAGAACAAATCTTCCAATGTGTATTGATAATCCCATTTTATTAGGGGGAAACTGATGGTGGGAGAGATTGCTTCCTGGACCCTCCCTTTTCCATAGACTTCATGGAAAGAGAACAATGGATAATTATTTGTTTATTTTAGATATTGATCTATTTCTCCCCTGTTCTAATATCGAAACAATCTCATGGTGGCTTACCCATAAAATTAAACAGGTTAGACCAGTTTAAAACAATAAAAAGAATTTAAGTTGACTTAAAATGTTTTAAACGTAACGAATGAGTTGAAAGGGATTTCAGAGATTAAAAGTTTAAAACTATATACTAATATTTCAGAAAAATCAATGAGGCCTAAAGCCTTTTATGAACAGCCAAGTTTTTATGTGGCATCTAAAAAATATCAGTGTTGACACCAATAAGGCCTCCAAAGGAAGGGCATTCCACAATTGGGTTGCAGTGCATAAGAAGGTATTGACCTCACTGGTGGGACACAGAGGAGTCCCCCATCCATTAGACCATGAAGGAAGAGTGTCTAATATTGAGGTCCCAAGCTGTTTAGTGTTTTAAATATTATCACAACCACCTTGAATTCAGAATGGAAGCATATTGGCGGCCAGGCCAATTGTCATGAGAATGGCATTATTTGCTGTCTATATGATATTCAGGACTATATCTATATTGCAGAAATAATCCAGGTTGTCACCACTTTAACTGCCACAGCTCAGTGCTATGGGATTCTGGGATTTGTGGTTTGTTGTGGCACTAGAGTTCTCTGACAGATGAAGTTAAATGTCTCCCAAAATAGCAGTTCCCAATATTCCATAGCACTAAAGTGATATCAACCTAGATTATTTCTGCAGTGTGGATACAGCCTAGCAGTCAAACTGCTGCATTTTGCACAAGCAGCATCTTCTGAAACTTCTTCAAGAGCATAAATCTATGATTTGCCTTGACTGGGCAAACTTGTGAACATCTGTACTAAGCTTTGATTTTGGGGAAATGGGCTAATATGCACTTATGCATATGGTTCATGTACAAGTGAGTGTGTAAAGTTGGCAGCTTTATCATGCAACTATCTATCAATCTATCTATCTGAACCTCAACCCACACAGTTATTTCTGTTAGTGCTCTTCCTGTCAAACTCCCAACTACCCTGTTCTGTGTTTATACTTGACTTTCTACGGTTGCTTTTCTCTTGCTTCTCCTGCCGTAAGTGCCTTATTTATTTCCAGAGGATTACTCTGCCCATATTCCATTTGCCAGTCTGGCATGCTCTTTAGGGCTCTCCTAGTCACTGTGGTAATTTAGATGTCTAGCCAGAATACTGTTTATTATTCAATGCTGTTATGAAGTCAACCTGCTTTATGTCAGTTCCGGGAAGAAACATGATTCCTGCCAAGGAGAAGTAGAGTGGAAAGCAGGAGTTACGTTCTTCACTCAGACATGTATGGCCTGGAACAACTCCTGAATCAACACTTATGCAAATGCCATTGATTTAGTGGGCCTACTCTAGCTGAGATTAGGAAGTGGATTTAGGCTGTGGTCTCAAAGATACATCTTGGATGGCATTTTCCAGCTTCATTCTGATAAAGTTTTTTTTTTAAATGCAGGCATTTACCTTAAATTTAAACACCAGTGGAACAGGAACATACTAACTAGTCCCTTCTAACAATGTTACTGAATTAGATTTTTAGTTATTAGTCATCAATTAAATGCATTAAGCCTTTCCTATTAACTTTAGTACTTCTGTCAGAATCAATGCCCATGCTGGTTGGAGGATTCTAGGAGTTTTAGACCCCGAATTAGCTTTTCTTAGCCCAGTGCTTGCATTTGGAAGAAATTATACAATTTTCGATAAACAATACAAGAAGAGAAGTCAAATAGAAAACCAAATGTCAACCCAGTATTAATCTCTCACTCTTTGGTAAAGGACTTTATCACAAAAGCCTATTGAGTCTCTGCAATCACACTGAAACAAATTGGAAGAGAAGCCCTTAAATGCAACAGGAATAGATGTGGCAGAAATGAGCCATGGAACCCATAAAAGAAATGTGTCTATGAATTTGTGTGTATGTGACAGTTGAATGAACCCTCATCAGAGAACTAGTGGTTGTTAAAAAATAATAATAAAAGGGAAATTTATCCAATGAGCTCTCCCCACTATTATGTTACCACTTTTGAAGACCCCCCCCCCTTTTTTTATTTGTTGGAAGAGGCTTACTTTTCTCTCCATCTGCAGTGAGGCAGTGAACAACGGAGCTCTGTAAACAGTTAAACGTAATCTTATTATATGTGTTTGCTTGGAGGCTAGAGAAGGCAAAATAAATTTTTAAAAACTCAAATCCAAACCCATCTGTAAAAAAATGAATACAAGTAAACATGCTAAGGAAGTTTTTATTCACTTTTCTGAGTGGGCCTTTGAAGAAACGACGATATAAACTGAATGCCCCAGAGTAATAAAAAGAAAACAGGAAAGGAATATCATCAGGCAGGTTGGACCACCAAGAGTCATATAGCTGAGTCCCCTCAGGAATTATCAATTGCAAGTGTAATAAATGATCAAGAACACACACACACAACATGAGACAGCTATTGTAGTTGAGTCCCCCCATGAATAATAACAAATCCCTGCAGTCAATCCTATGCACGCTTTTGTTATTCTTCCCCACCCTTGAGTCAATCTTGATCCATGGTGACCCTGTGGATGAGACATCTCCAAGACTCTCTGTCCTCCACTACTCTTCTGAGTCCCTGTGGGACTGGAGATGGAGTCAGTCTGGGACTTAGACTGAATAGGATTTACAGTACTTTTAGGTAGAGCAGCTGAACCAGGTAGCAGTTTTTGGGTATCAAATTCAAGGACACTCCTGCTATATGCTCCCTTCACTCCCCTTCATTCCATGCCTTGCACTGTCTGGTTTGTGTAGATTGTAATTACCTCCATTGAAGGTGTCACACTTTCAGTTTTTTGCATTGCCGCCCTGACTACTTGGGTACAGCAGCTTCACCATTGTGTTTATACGCAGCTTTAGGGTTAGGGTTAGGATGGATCACTCCTTTAGAACCGCTGGGCTGTTCGGGCATTTATCATTTTGCTCTGGATTTTAGCCCTGGAGTGCATTTTCAATCTGGTTTCTGCCTGCCTTGGTGGCATGCAATATCTAAATGCCCTGCCTTCATAACAGTTTGAAACTGCTTTGTTTGGCATCTGTGTTTGTTTTAACTGTTTGTAGCTTGTATATTTAACTATGTTTGCTTTAACTGTGGTCAAAGGTGGAATAGTAGTAATAATAGTAAGGTGATGATGATGATGATGATGATGATGATGATGATGATGAATGTAGAAAACACTGTTCCTATATTTAAGCCAAACATTCACCTAGCTTAGGTGTGAAACTGTCCATTTCCAGATGTTCTTGGACCACAGCTTCTGTGGTGCCCCATCATTAGTTATGTTGGTTTGTCTCTTCCCAGGGATTGTTATATTGTAAGCAATCAAAAATCTTAGCAGCTATAACCAATATCTGGTCTCAAAAGAGATGTCAGTATTTGTGAACATCTCTTCTACATATTAGGAGAATATGTCTGTATCAAAATATGTTAGCAGTTGAGGGGGCAGGGGTTTGTCAAATGAAGTGTGAGAGAAATTGCTTTTATTTTGTTTTTTACTTTGTATTTTTATTGTTCTTTTGTGGTATATTATTACATTTTAATGTTCTATTCTGCATAATCCAACTTCATAAATATAATCTTCTGATGATCTGGCTGTGAAGAACTGTTCGGAATTCAAGATATATGTTTTAGCTGAAGGAAATTGTGAGTTGGAATGAAGCAGAATTTATTTCTGTTTTGAAAAAAAAAACCATTACAGTATTCATAACGATAATGTTCAACTTGATTTTTTAAAAAAAATCAGCCAGAATGATTTTTATTTATGAGTTATACACGAACATTTTATGCATCCCAGCTAAGTGCTATCTTGGCTGCAATTCTATACACACTTGCCTGGGAGTAAATCATACTGAACTCAATAGGATTTACTTGTGAGCAGAGAGGCATAGAATTGCTCTGCATGTTTTAATCTAAAGGTGTTGAGATGCTGAGAATTTATTGGTGCTAGAGCAGTTCCAATATCTCAAAAATTGATTATATGTACAGTACTAAAGGTAAAAGGTAAAGGTAGCCCCTTGACATGAATGTCTCCTTGTAACCAACTTTAGAGGACAGTGCCCATCTCTGTTACTAAGCCAAAGAGCCAGCATTGTCTGAAGATTACTCTAGTGGTCATGTGGCCATCCTGACTGCACTGTATGCTGTTACCTTTCCACCAAAGTGGTACCTATTGAACTACTTGAATTTGCATGCTTTTGAACTGCTAGGCTGGCAGAAGCTGGGACTAGTGACAGGAGCTCACCCCATCATGCAGCACTTGGGCCTTAAACTGCCAACCTTCTGATCTTACAATCGTCAAAACTGGCATCTTAACCACTAAGACACTACATCCCTTTGTACAGATCTACAGAAGCAAATATAAGACAGAATCACAGAGCTGGGAGGAGGTTTGTAGGGAATCTATCCTTATCTCTCTATATAAGAAATCCAGAACCTGATCACACCCAGCAGATGGCTGTCTTTTGAAAATCTTCATTTTGAAAACCTCCAGCTATTCCTCTTCATAATTGCTGTTGTTGTTGTCAGATTGTTTATACTGTTAAAATAGTTCTTCTAATAGTTTTTTGTGGGGCTTTCGGGCTATGTGGCCATGTTCTAGAAGAGTTTCTTTCTGACGTTTCGCCAGCATCTGTGGCTGGCATCTTTCTCATGTTTGGTGAGAATGCAAGAGAGAGTTTCTCAGTGAAAATTCCTAAACTATGGAAGTCCATCCCAAGAGTCTAGACCCCTTTCTGTTCTCCTTAACTAAAGATTAGAGTTGAAATGAATGGTTTGAACTTTGTAATTTTAAAAACTTCTATTATTATTACCATTGAGCAGTTTTTAAATTAATTTACACTTAATCTGGGTTTTAGTTATTATAAAGAGTCAATTAACTGTTGTTTTATTTGCATTACTTAATGGTCTGAATCCTGTTGATACCGTATGTGTTTGTATGTTCCCCTATGGAAGTTGTTTGATATTTTTGCCTGATACAGAATATCTGCAACTAGTTCAAGATTGTGGAAGCAGAGCTGCCTATGCAATGCCGCTGTATATTCAAGTGCAATGTAAATGTGCATCAATGCACGTGGGATGCACATCAATGGATAAGCACATTTATGTCGGGATGCCCTTGTCGTTCCCCTGCCATGAATTGTGGGTGCTGAGAGTGGGAGAAATGGATAATAGGTTGGCAAGTGTTAATGCAGCTGGAGTTGGGAGGAGGGTTGTTGAAGAGAGCAGAGATGAGTTTCAAAGCTTCAAGGTCAATTGCCTGGGAAAGTAATGTGTGTCTAGATGGGAGGGAGAGAAGGAGCTCTGGGAACAAAATGCTAGTCTGGGCAGCATTGATATTAGAATTTGTGGAGCATTTTCTTCAGTCTGAGCAATGTGTGTGCTTCTCTGCATATCTCCTTCAATAAGTCCATTCTGGTTCAACCAACAAGCTTGTTCATTGAGCAAGACTTTACAATTTAGCTGTTTGTTTGGTTGCAGATTTCAGTATGTATTCAGTTTCATGACATTGCTATTTAGTGCAAAGGGTATGTAGCACAATCAAGGTGCATGCGGAGATGTATGCTGACAACCCAGATGTAGCCTGTTGTGTTTTTATTCATACTTGTTGTAAGCTGCCTTAATTTGTGAGAAAGGCAGGGCACAAATCAATGAAATGAACGAATAAATAAATCTTTCAAAGCACATTTCTGAGCTCAGTAATTTTGTCCAGTGTAGTGGCAGAGAGGGAATGAGTCACGGGCAGTTTTAACATGTGGAAAGTGGAGGTATCATCTTATATACATGCTCTGTCACACATGCTACACTTCTGCCACTGTGCACATACATGCAGCCTACCTGTCAGCTGCCAGGGTACCCCTTGTATCCATATAGTGCCTAGGTGAGAATGGGGAATGCCCAGGCAGTGTCTGGCTGCATTTCTATACAATGGGAAGGCCATTTTCCTGGACATTTTCTGAAGTCCAGGAGGATGGACCATCTTCTCCAGGCATCCAGCTGCAGAACTGACACTTCTGTGAGGGTGTGGGGGACATAGCAGAAGCTGACTGGTAGTCTGAATGTATGGGTATCTGAGGGGTTCTTGCATGAAGGAGGTCCTGGCCAACTCCTTCTACAACAAACCTAAGGACATGTGTAGGCCTAACAGATATTTACACCAGTGTATGTTCCCAACAGGATTCCAGCCACTAGTTCTTCATTACATACCATGCAGGCTGTCTTGGCGATCACGTATGTCTCTGTATGCATGTGTGTGTGTGTAGTCATTCACTATAAAACAAGATGTACAAATCGCAAAGGCCATTTGGGGAAAGACTGTTCCATGCTACAGCCTAGTACCCTCAAGATGTGTTGAAGTGTAGCATTCATCATTCCCAGCCAGTAGGAATGTTTGCCATATGTGGCAGTGATTCCTCTTTTCCTTTTAGCAGAACAGAACCTATCCATCATTAGCTGTTTAGCCACTCTAGAGATTAAACAAAAAAATATGCAAAGTGTTTCCCGGGTTAAAGGTCATCATTAGCACAAGAGGCATACTCTGCCTGCCCTCTCACTTTGAGATGTACTTAATGCAGCTATTCTGCTATAGTGAAATCTAGCCATTTTAAAGGTCAGGGATTATTCTATCTGCATGCCTAATTACCTACACTGGAAAAAAAAAAACACCTCAAACCGGTTAATTTTTAAACATGTTTTTAGGGGGGATGAACAAATTAATATTCATGAGAGAGATGTAATTCTGTGGACTCTTCTAATTTGTGCATTTTAAAAAAGATAGATCAAAAAACCCAAACCAGCACTTGTTTAATTAATCTAAATTGAAACCCCACCCAAAAAAACAATGTAGTTTAATTCCATTGTTGTAAGCAGAATAAATGCAATTATTCACCTTGAATATTTGAATCCATTCAATTCCAGAACCTTTTTTTTTTTTGCTCTGGTTTATTTGTAGGAAGGGGTGCTACCAATGTAGGGTAGTGGGTGGGTGTGTTATGTATTCAAACCCCCTTGTTGGCATTTCTTATGAGGATTTATCCAGGTCAGGGGCTCTACACACGGGCCATGATCCAGATGTGGTAACAAGTCATGCATACAGCTTGGAAAATTCCCCCAAGACATTGTTAGCTATACTTGTGGTTCCAAGGTAATTAGTTAGGGTTTTTTTTTTTTTGGCCAAGAATTGATGGCTACACTACGGAGGTGTAAATATGCTGGCATATGTGTCACCAGGAGGGAAAAGTCAAAAGGTTGGGTGTTCGAGAAAGTCTGTCTTGGAAAATTGCCTGCCTTGAGGACCCAGCTGGAAAGGAAGCATTATCCAAATAGGCTATTTTAGAGCTGGCTATTGTCTCTCCTTGTTATGGTGGCAAAGATTTTCTCTGTTTCTCTCACTGCCATTGCCATGCAGTTCTGCAAAAAAATACTGCATTAGTGTCAGAGACCACTGCACTAATATTTTGCACATGCCATAGTTTCAATTTTTAAGGTGTTAAGGAGAAATACAGGAGGAAAAAAAAATTATAACATGACGATGTTAGTCACAGGCTTGCATTTTCTCAAGGCGTGTTGTTCTTTGGAGGGATATCTGTGCAAGGAAGTCCCTCCTCCTTCTGGCCATGTGGCAATGAGAACAAAGCATTCCAAAGTCCAGGAGATAAAATCTGAATTCTATTAGCAATTCAAAAAGGTACTTCTTCTGAAATCGCAAATGATTCCATTCCTTTTGAGGTCAAAGCCCCCTTTGTTAGGCAGAGAAAGTCTCTCTCAAGAGAAGCCTCCATGCTTTTGCGTTTAGGTGTTGTTTAGGTAAAACGTACCAAATGTAGTGCCAATTAAAAAAAAACATTTTACCTTTGCTGGACGTAGAAGCCCTAAATAGTAAAGTCCCAGTCCATTAGGTCCCTCTTTAGGATCCTCTGTAGTGGCTAAAATATGGTATCTTCACATCCAGGAAATGTATTCAAGAGTAACCATCTTGGTCATATAGCAAAGTACAATGACATCCAACACCCACAGAACAGTGACACACGGTTGTTTGAAGATTACAGCCAACCGATTGTGCTCCTCCCCTACAAACCAAAAGGACAGGCCCTTACTCCCCCCCCCCCCGTGGCTCCTTCAAAGGGGTGACCTCCCCCAACTCCGCAGCAGGCACCCAGATTTTATCCCCTTCCCAAAAGGACAGATATTCCTAGCTGGTTAAAAGCCAGTAATTGGCTGAGTAATTGGCCTGCTTCTATGTGCAATGTAATGTAATTTTGGATAAATTCAAGAGTGAGCCTTTTAACCCTGCCAAGGATTTTGTTTCTTATTTCCTGAAATCTGAAACAGCCGCCTGCACATCGCATAAAGTTTGCCTTCATTGTTTTGAAGTTGCTTTATTATTCCTTTGTGTATTACTTCTAATGTTCAAAGGCATGCGCAAGCTGTATCTCATTTTCCTTGCAATAACCTGCTCCAAGGCAAGTCCCTGTTGCTGCTTCCTTCCGCTTTCTTTCTTTCTTTCTTTCTTTCTTTTTCTTTTTAACAAACACATGGCAAAGAGACTCAAAGATGACATGCCCAAGGATGCCCCCTGGGCCAAGATGTCCTCAGTAGAGGTGGCTGACATAGAAAAAAAGAATGAAGGCAAACTACTAATATTGCCCATACATTCTGGGAAAGAGATGGCTGCTGCCAAGTCTCATCTGCTCCCACATCTCACTGAGATGTGGAAAATTATTGTTCCTATTTCAGGTGCTAGCTACGTAATAAGTAATCCTTGATCATTCTTCCTCATTAAAAACTTTTACTATCTTGACCTCATTCTGATGTTGCTTGGCCACATGTATCCCGGCTGTTATCTATCAAATGTTGCAGGATAAGCCACCTGCCCCAGTACTGATACTTTTACTGCTACCACCTTCCAAGAGTCTCTTAAGATTTTCAGACCAGTGCTGGTAGAACACAGTTAAATCATTTAGGAAGTGCATATGTGTGAAAGCGCTTCCCAAATGTCAGGGGATAGTCGGCTCCTCTCCAGCATCCCTGAATCATTCAGGGAGAGGCAATTTCCTAAGAACACAAAGTTTCTGTTCATAGGAATTTGCCATTCCTCAAACGATTCAGGGACTCTGGAGGGGAGTCAACGACTATCTGACGTTTAGGAAGCGTGTCAGGCTTTCACACACGTGCTTCCTAAACGATTTAGCAGCGTTTTACCAGTGCTTAAGTGCTGGTCTGAAAGTCTTCTCTGGCAGAGTTTTTTTTCTTGTCACTGGCACCTGAGTATGAGCCTCCCATCCTGTCCAGTGGATTCTTGGCAGATCTGCTAATGAACAGAGAAGTGAAGGCCCATGGAAAAATTAGGGAAAAAATGTGTTTTTCCTGAATCATGCTAAAACAAAACATTCCATAATTGATTTTCTTCTTTTTCATTTTTTTCCTTGTTTTTTAAGGTACAGGCTTGCAGTCTAGTTTGAAGCTCTGTGACCCCTGGCAGATGGGCTGGGCTGTTATGATAACCAGCAGCAGGCAATTAGATTCTTAGATTCATTGCCGTATGCCAGGCCAAAGCTGTGATTTGTAATGCCGTCGCCTTGTTTCTCCAACCCATTGTGTGCTTTACTGCTAGTCCCTCTTCCAGTCAGTGGCATCTGTAGGGGGGTGCAGGGGGTGTGATCTGCCTCAGGTGCAAAAGAGGGGTGAAACCTAGTCAGGCCCTCTTCCTGCTGCGCTCCTGATGCTATGGCATCAGAGGCCTCCTTATGAGCAGATCTTGGCCACTGCAGCAAAGGAAAGGGTCAAGCACAACTTTTTGGCCACTGCCCCCAGCAGCCCCTCTGGCAGCACCCTCTGCACCAGGTGACACCGAGGTAGGGACACCACTCTCTCCAGTCAAACCAGCTCAATCTTCTGCCCCTTTGCAGGGTGATCTGCAGGCCCAGTGTCTATGGGTATCTCTGTGTTAGAATTTATCATGGAAATCTGACTGCTCTGCAGTCCCTGACCTTCACTGGTTTGAAAAACTTGAAACCTTTTTTTTTTTTTGAAGACTTTGCTTTTAGCTCTTCTGTCTTTCCAATCTGAAATTCATTGCCTGTGGCAGTTCTTCATGCTCAATCAGTCTCTGCTTCTTAAATATATATATATATGAGCAAGAGTGAACTCAAAACCTTTTTTGTTTGCTTTGACCAGCACTTCCAAAGCCTTCCGCACAGGGAAGCACCTTGGGACTCTATCTGGACTGCCTGAGTGCCATTTGTGTTGCATTGCATTAAAATGATGTCTGATTTGAAGTACCTCATTCATTAAGAGTGTGACTGCTTTGAGCTGGGAAAAAGTTCAAGTGCAGTTGTTAACCAAACTTGTAGATTTTTCTGTCTGGTCTTGTTTGTCGGCATATTAGCCAGAAATCTATCCTGCACAGCTTAAACTGACTAATGCATTCCATAACCTCCACCATTTCAAAGATGAAAATCAGGACAAATGTGGTGAGCCTCAGCACAGTGTGGTCAGAAAGGAGCGGCCAGGCAACAAAAGGGCAAATGTTATCAATGAGAAACAACATCCCCAAACTCTATTTTAAACAGAAAAACCCTGAAATTTATATATTCAGTCTAGGAAAGGCAAAACCTAATCTTTAAATCTTTTAATCCCAAATATGAAGAAATTTGTAAATTATGGTCAGTCCTTCAGAAAGGAATTTAATAGAATTCTCACCTTTTGCACCAGACTTATTCAGCTGTTCTAATATGGAATGCTACCTATCTTCCGTACCAATGATAAAGATGACAAGATGGCAGCCCTAATTCAGAACTACGATGGTTGAACAGATAGGGCTTTAGTCCCAAATTTTTAAGAATTAAACGTTCAAAGGCTCTAGGTCTAGATGGGTGAATCAGTTTTGGTTCACACACATACGATATTTTAAAACTTTGAATTCTTTCCACTTTAAATATACAAGAGTCTGCAAATTAGCAAATTCTTACAAAATTAACAAACAAATTTCATCCACAGAAATCAGTGATAATTCTATTGCTTGATTTCTCTCATTCCTTTTTCACAAGAAGGATTGTAGAAACTAACAAGAGATATTTGATGGCCCTTCCTAGCAAATTGATACATCGAGTGAACTTTCTGTTCTCTGAGAGGATCTTGGTGCTCTGAAAGTGACAGGTTATGAAACCTGTCCAATCTGCTGCCTAAAAGCAACGGGCACTTCCCTGGATGTCACATACATTAAATTGCTTATAAAATGGGTACTCTTAGTTTAAGCTGTCTGAAATTTGGCAGATCCAATGCCTTAGGGGAGGCGTATAAAGGCTACACATTTCATGTCATTTGAACTGAAACTGTCAAGGAGAAACAGGAAGGACCTTCATCCAAAACAACTGGCGGATTAAAGGATACGTTGCTTTAAAAAAATCTTATAAAATGGGAGCCATTAATTGCATCTCTCGGCCATCAAGCCAACTTTGACTCATGGCCACCCTACAAATTTGAGAACTCCAATGGCTGGTCTACACATAGGTGAGTTATGTGAACCAGAATGTTCATCTTTTCTTTCAGAACAAAACAAACAAACAAGTCAACTCGGTGTTCTAAGCCAGCTGCAATGCACCACTTGTCAATTAAAATGGAATGCTCTTTTCCTGGATTCTCTAAATGCAATGAATATACAGCTGAACAAAAATGGAATTAAAAGTTACATTTCAGCAAAGAATAACAAGCATCCTGGTGGTTGTTCCACTGTGATTTGTGATTATGTAAATGAATGTGTTTTGCAACTGAAGTGGATTGAGGAATTAGGGGTTCCATGAGATTTGTGTGTCTGTATATATTTAAGCCATTGCTGTTGACAATTACGTATAACTGACATGTCCATTTCGGAAATATACTTCAAGGCCATCAGATAATCTCTTTGGATAAAGCATTACAGCACACCCACATGCTAACTAAACTGTATTTTCCTTACTAAATGCCCCTCAGAGAGACAGTTTTGTATTAGCATAGAAATGAAAGGTTAGTGGATTTCTAACCCTCTCCTGTCAAATATTGCACTACTGGGGGATCACTTCCCCCTTCTCAGTTCCAAGAGGATTTTCTCTAGGATTCTTTTTATTTTTGTGAATAAATATTTTTGTGGAGAGTGAATTGGGGATACAGAAGAAACTAACACAATTAGATGCCCAGCCATGTGATCAATGCTAGGTATATCATTTCCAACCTCAAAAGGAGCAACTTGCACTAGTGGCAGTGGCGGTGGCAGTGGGCAGTAAAATAGGATGCTGTGTAGATGGCTGCCCAGCATTGCTTTGGAACGCTTAGGTAATGGGGTGAAGTCGGGGCAACTTCGGGGCCAGTGTACTTGGAGAGGAACCCTGAGTATTCTGGCCAGTTCAATGTACCAATATATCATTATTATTTATTCCTTCATCATCCTGTCCCCAGGTAGGAATTGCAAGAATCCCCTCTAGGCTTAGCAAGCAACACTTCTGTTTTTCTTTAACTATAAGAGCAGTTAAAGTTGCATTCAGCAGTAGGTGTTAAATTAGGCAGAACCTTAAAACCAATTTTAGCCTTTTTATACAACATCTATTGAGTGTACAGAAAAGGGCATACATTCATCTGAAGGATCGCTGTGCCACCATAAATGGTTTCCATGGCTTTTCAGAGCATCTCTGGGTGAGCATTTAGGTAGCTGCAGTCTATCGACATGACATCACCCATGAAAAATTTGTTTTCTCTTCACTGCTTGATCCAGCCAGAAGGACACAGATGAGAGATCTAATAGGCTGAGGCTGACTGTTTACTTGTAAATAGAGATGGGAACAAGCTACTCAGAACAACTCACTGCTCTGAAGTTTAAAAGCTAGATATATGCAGTTTAGAAGAGTGGCGTTATATTTAATTTATTCTGTTTTGTTCCTTCACCTCCACTTCTTAGCAATTATTGTTGGATACAAAAAAGTCCCTAACTTGTTTTCTAAACCATTTTTATTCCATTCATCCTCACATAAACTCAAAGCCACTTTAAAGGAAATAATACCAGACAAATAACACAATACTGAAGGCATCAGTGCTATCCAGTGAGCAATTATCTGATGGAAATGACGGGAGCAGCAATAGTCAGTGACAAAACAAGTCTGCGGCTGTTGCAATGATGAGTCTAGTCGGGAAAAGTTGCTGGTGCTCCAGCAAGAACTCCTGCAGCTGATGGCACAAACAGTCCCAAATGGGAATGATCGTGATTCATTTATACAGTTCATGCCCTCATCCCATTCCAAAAAACAAAACAAAACAAACCCCCCCCCCCGATGTCTTGTTCAGTTGTATATTATAAGGGCTGGCTCACAAAGGCTCCCTTAGAGACATGTGTTCCATGGACAGAATGTGGGTCAGAAAAGTGGGTCTGAAGACTTTACCTTGATGGTACATTAGCAACTTGAGGCAACAGCCATTTCTGCCCTTCCTAGCTAACAGTGGCCTAACAGTTATGTTGGATTCCAGCCTATTGTAAAGTGCAGCGTGGGGGCAGGGGATTGAAATGTTTTCAGTTTTATAAAATAGTGTCCTACAATGCTGTGGAAGTCAAATCAACATGCATTTATTGTTGACAACAAAAAGGGCAAATGTTTTTACTTGAAGGAAAAGGTCGTTTCCAGCATTGGGCCATTTTATTTTATTTATTTATTTCCAGGAGTCATATCTCTCCTTTCTCTCACAATGGGCACCTCACAGCGGGAGATGATCCTGACTCCATTTGCAATTTTTAATTTATATGTCCTTTTCTATTGTATCAGAAGATCTGGGTATATATTATAACACCATTAAACAGAACATCCTGAATGCAGCAACAAATGATGGGTAAACTGAATGTATGACAGATATTACTATCGTACTGGTATGGTGGTTTTAGTACTGGGCTAGAACTCCAGGGAACCAGATTTTGAATCCCTGCTTGGACAAGTCATTCTCTCTCAACCGTGGAGAAGGGCAATGGCAAACTCCCTCTGAGCAAAGTTTGCCCAGAAGCCCTGTGGTAGATTCACCATGTGTGTGATCCACCAGCCACCACTGGTTACCTGCATATGTGAACTTTGCCATTATGCCACAGTAGATCTTGGCTGATGCAACAGAAGGGTATTGCTTCCTCTGGTTTTTATAAAATCTCTGCTTCTACTATCCCCTCACTATGGTAGCTAGGGAGCCGTGTCTTGTTGTAAATGAGGAGTTCACCCACCCCTACCATCTCCTTCTGTCTCCCTTGGCTTTGCAATCAAGTTCACCTTCCTGTTTGATCGTGGAATGAAACCGTAATCCTGCCTTTGTGATGCCGCAAGGCTTTTGACAGAATGAGCATGGTACTGCCGGTTAATCATTAAGGCAACTTCACTTGTAAGCAGGGAGGGCTTAGGAGCCAGAGACTGGAATCATAGCTTGCATTTAGAGAGCCTCTTTCATCCCAGTGGATCTCAAAGCTCTTTAGAAGTGCAAAAATTTTGTTTAAAAAATCTGAGGGGCGTTGATGCGCTTAGCTGTGTTCATGGCTGTTAAAATCCCATTTTCCCTCATGCTTAATATTTAGTGACAGTCAAGAAGGAAATTTGTCTGGAAAGAAGCAGCCTTTTAAAAATATGTGGCATAATAAACTGCAAGAGAGACTGAATATGAGGCACAGGGCTTATTATAGCATGTAGCAGGGATGTGAAGAGTTCTCTGCCATTGATTCCCTCCCCTCCGAAAGGTTTCTTATCAAGATTCTTTTTCTCTCTTACTTCGACTATTCTACATAGCCATTGCCATCTTCCAGATCATTACTGAATGCTGTTATATCTTTTCAGGTGTCTATTAGCTGTGGGGTTTCTCAATGCAGAAAGCAGTGCAAATGGTATAGACCCTGGGGCCCAAATTAGCCTTTTTTGGAGTCCACTATGGTTTTCTCTAGCGCTGTATCTTGTCTCACCCACTGTTGGGTGGTTCTTTAGATTATATATGGCTTCTGCTGCTTCTATAAAAAGGTCTCTTCTAAGGTTTAGTTACTGTAGGTGAGAGTTTTATGCTAACATATGCTGCTAATTGAAGTAGGCGGGATATAAATAAAAGTTGTTGTTGTTGTTATTATTATTATTTCTGAGCCTATCTTTTGGCCCCTCACACCACTGGAATTCAACTTCCACAAACATTTCTGGAACTGACTGTGAGCAAAACTCTTGTTGGCAATAGCAGGAGCAGAGCAGGGAAGAGCACTGGACCCCCTTGCTATGTTTTCTGCCCCAGGGTGCCATTGCTCTGAAAGCACTAGTATGTGTGAGCATGAAAGTGCAGAGATGGGGAAAGGTTGATCCTCCAACATTTTGGACGATAGCTCCCACAATCCCTGAACCAGTGTCTATGCTTGTTAGGGCTGATGGGAGTTGTAAGCCAAAACACTTAAAGAGCTAAAGCCTTCTCATTCCATGCTAGTGTCAATTCCACAGCAAGGTGAAAACATAGGACTTTATCACACGGGGGAAATCTGGGGTTTAATAAGGCATTTTCCAGGGGACAGTTTTACAATCGCGGCAAATATTTTCCCATTATGTTGTGATTAGAGAGAACTTATCCAGGGAAGAAGTAGGAATGTTGATAAACAAAACATTCCTGGTGAAATCATGAGAATAATTTCTTGCTGGAGCATTCCTGGTTCTTCTTGGGATAAGTCCTCTCTAAGTGTGATGTGTGGAAAAATCTTTGCCGTGATCATGCGACTGTCCAGGGAAAATGCCTTGTTAAACCCCTGATTTTCCCTCGTGTGATAAAGTCCATATAGTGGAAGCAATAGTTAGCTCTGCCTTTGTGGGGTGGCCAGATTTTCCATTCAAAGTGTAAAGGAAGGAGAGTCATCCCAAACTGCAATTATCATCCCAAACTGCAAAATATAGTTAGTTCTATTATGTACTTGTTACTCTTTAATCCCCTTTCTTAAAACTAAAGAATATAGGTTTGTTTAGCTACTTTTTATAAGTTCTACAGGAAAATTAGGGGAGTGCCCCTTGTTAGGTTATAGAATAGCAAGATGTCACTTTATAGTGACATACCTAGCCAGCAACTGTATATTTAATTCTTACCATGTCTCACAGTTTTACTTTGTCTGTCATTTAAGAAAAGAAAGGCGCACCAACTATTTTCCCTGCTCTTTTGGAGGAAACAGTTCAATATCAGAACAGGAAAAAAAGAAAAGAAAAGAAAGGAGAAAAGTGACCATTGGCAGATGTCTGGGGAAACGTGTGATCTTTCACTGAGATTGGCAACATATTGAAGTCAGACATCCCCATTCTTATGGCAGGTGTTAGGCAAGCCATTAGAGGCTCCGGGCTAGTCATAACTTTGTGTTTACACTTTGCAGACATTGAAACCCTGTGAAAAGAAGAAAATGATACTTAGCTACAAATAGCTCTGACAATTAGTAGAAACAAGGATGTATGGGGTGGGGAAAAGTAGACCAAGCACATGGAAGGGGACCAGACTGAAATCTAAGAAGAGGCTTTCAAGAATATTGTCATGTGAAAGTGCTTCTCAAATTGCAGATTGTGATCAAACATAAATTGTCTCATGTTATCAACACCTCCTCCACCGTTTGCTCTTTTCTTAGCCCTCTGTGTTATTATTGCGCTTTCAAAACCTTAATCATTTTGTCTCACAGAAATGAAAATTGTTATTAGCATCTGTTATGCTTGCTTAATTATCATGCTTGTTTTCTTTTTTTTGGGAAAAAAAACTGTTTCCGAGTTTCTATATCTCTGCTGCACTGTGTCTACATCAGTAATTAGTGGTTCTTATAGACATTGACAGGGGATTGCAAAGGAATTAGTGGTGGGGGTCAGAATTATTCTTTCATACACGTTGCAAAATGCTAAAGGAGATTCAAGTAATATTTGAAGGGAAGGGGTAGATTTTTAAAAAAATAATTGCTGCCCAAGTCTTAAATATTTGTGACTGATTTTGCCTTGTTTAATATGAGAAATGGGGAAGGTGGTCAGTTTAGCATTCTTCCAAATCTCAGTTTTTAAAACTCAAATTCCTTTCATTCTGAAAATGGGGTGCAGGATAGGGAATTTTTGTATATTCTTCAGAAATGAATGGGGGAAAAAATCTACATTTTTACCTGCCACAGGTACAGCTATTCCAAGAGTTGTTCCTGCCTAATATATTAATGTTAAAGGTAAAGAATCCCACAGAAGGCACTAAAATGATTGCAACTAGAGACTTGAAATAAGATTGGATTTAAACCCAGACATGGATTCAAAGCCAGAGCTAAAAGCATCAATGACTTGGTTTCTCCCACATTCAGATTCTTTTAAATTTCAAATTCTTTCCAACCTCTAAATTATAAAGAATTTTGCAAATTTTAAGTAAATTCCTTTTTTAAATAAATGAACTACCCATCTCAATTGAACAAAAATGCCTACCCATCTCAATTGAACTTTCAAAGATCCCTAATATTGTTTTTTGTTTTGGAAGAAAGGCAGGATGCATTCAAAGCAGGCTGAAAACCCAAGCCTTCCTTAATCTGACTGCAGTTCCCAGAATCTTTTATTTGGTCTGGGGGTTTTGAGAGTTGTGTTTGTTGAAGAGTGGTTGACTGTAGCTAACTGCACTTCTCCAAGGGCTCTGGGCTGGTACAGATGGGCACAATATGACCGCTTCTACAGCGGTGCTGGGAAGCTGCATGTCTGACTGCAAGCTACGGTGGGGCAGGAAAAACTGCAGGAAAAAGGAGTGGCATTTTTCTTCTTCTTCTTCTTCTTTTTTTTTTTGCAGCAGTAAAATGCTGGAGTGTGGTCATGGCATGCGGATGTGGTGGCACCCACCTGGCTCTTTCGAGGCGTCGTCGTGCCACCTCTTCATGGGGATCTGTTTCGCCTCTCAGAGAGGTATTTTATAGAGTCCTCTACTAGAAACTACTCCACACCTTCTTTGCCTCAGTCTTCTCACAAAAGGAAAAGGGTGCTCAACCTGAGAAAAATGGAGCAGAGGACACAAAATGGGAAATCCAGCACAGAATAAGTAAAGAGCTAGTACAGGAAAACCTGGTTAATCTAAATGAA
This sequence comes from Urosaurus nigricauda, assembly GCA_034509955.1. Classification (NCBI taxonomy): domain Eukaryota; kingdom Metazoa; phylum Chordata; class Lepidosauria; order Squamata; family Phrynosomatidae; genus Urosaurus; species Urosaurus nigricauda. Next base: position 17,902,607 of record JAOEGL010000013.1, read on the forward strand.
TGTAAGTCTTTAGGGCCCGATGAACTCCATCCAAGGGCATTAAAAGAACTGGCAAATGTAATCGCAGAGCCACTGGCAGTAATCTCCTACAGTACATATAAAAGCGATCTAGGAATCCTAGTGGCACATGTTGCATGAGTCAACTGTGTGATGCGACAATTAAAAACGTCAATGCAATTCTAGGTTGCATTCATAGAGATATAGTGTCTAGATCAAGAGAAGTAATAGTACTACTTTATTCTGCTTTTGTCAGGCCTCACCTGGAGTACTGTGTCCGGTTCACTGCACCACAATTCAAAAAGGATGTGGAGAAGCTGGAGTGTGTTCAGAGGAGAGTCACCAAAATGGTGACAGCTCTGGAAACCATGCCGTATGAGGGAAGACATAGGAGATTATCACACACAGAAGAAACAGCGGGAGAGATGCAGGATCTAAAAGGCAAAAACAGGTCTTGTTACATTTACCCATGCCCAGGCTGTAGGCAACCCATAACCACCTAGGGAGCCCGTCTACAATGTGGATTTCTCCCAGCATTTTTTTCAAGAACAGGAAAATCTTGAATCTAATGTTTGCATTCCACCTAAACATTAGGAGGAATGTCCTGACAGTAAGAGCTGTTTGACAGTGAAACTCCCTCAGAGAGTGGTGGAATCTCCTTCTCTGTAGGCTTTTAAAAAGAGGATGGATGGACATCTGCCGGGGGTGCTTTGATTATGAGTTCCTGCATGGCAGAAGGTTGGACTGGATGCCCCTAGTAGTCTTTTCCAACTCTATGATTCTATGGTTGAGAAAGGCAATTCTTATCAGTAAATGCTACCCATAAAATTTCCCCTTCAAACTGAATCATTGCATTTTGTCTTTTAGCGACAAGAAACAAGAGTACTAACAAATATTCAGACCAACTATAGCATATAAAGCATTCCAGAACATAGAACAAGAACAAGAATTATGCTGCTCTGGGTGAAACTTTTAAAAAGTTTTTAAAAGCTGGGCATGGATGCGATACATAATGGAAGTTCATAATTAATTTAAATTTGCGGTTTTTTGTACACAGTGGTGTATATGTGTATCTCTCTGTCTCTCTCTCGATAGAACAATGGCAAGCCACCTCTGTTATTTTTTTTAATTACCTTTGTGTATGCCCCCCTTTATGCTAATGTTTATGCTAATAACCTCCCTGCATTAAGTTTCACTTTGTGATGCATAAACTTGGAGAGAGAGCAATATTTATCAAACATAAATATTAAAAGCACTATAAAGACTTTTAGGCAGCACTCATAATTATAATACTAATTTATTCTTAAATTACACTTGTAAGCACTGTGCTGCCATTCATTGCTAACATGGCACAGAAGTGGCAAAATAACACAAATTGCTTGTCCTTAATACCCATAATTAATCAAGTAGGACGGCTGACTGTGAACAAAGAAGTGGCCTGATGGTATTCCATGGCTGATACAGAGATAAGTTTTACAGCTGTATTAAAGCTTGGCTTACTGCATAATATGTATTTAATCTAGCGATATGTGGGCACTAGCTTTTGTGTTATAGTCTTACCATAATAATTCCCTTGATATTCCTTAGGATGGATGCATCCACGAAGGAGAAGGTGGGACTTGGGACTGTACTATTTCAGAATGCAGGAAGGGATATTGTTACTTTACATTGATTCTTTAGATGTTTTGCCTTAGTACAATTTCAGATTTTGATTTAAGATGATATTTGGTGGAGGATAGCTGTAATTTTATTTACTCATTTAATTTTTGAACAAGACGTATAAGCCATAAGCCTTTTAAGGCAAATCCCAGTTAAGACGGAAAGGTTTAAACTTAAAACCACAAGCCATAATACAAAATGATAAGAACACTGGATTAAAAATTATGCTGATGTGAAAAATTAATAGTTAGACCTATTAATAGTTAGAAAGCTTTGTTCAGAAAGCAGAAAAGATTACAGTACTTATTTGTTGTCAGGCCTGTCCTTGCTCTTCTGTTTATTCATATTTTCCTAATTGCTTCTACTACACTATACTAGGCCAAAAACATCCTGTCTCCTTGGTTCTTCTATCTTCTTCAGATTCTGTCAAAATCCTACACTTCTTGGGTGAGTCTTTCCCCAAACATATTCTGCCTTCTCTTCTCCCACTTATTATTTCTTAGAGAGTTGATCCCAACGTATTTTCACAAAGAATTTGCCAAATCACATGAAACAATGAAGAACCCAATTAAAAATGTCAGGCGCATCATATATCCAAATGAAGATGAATACATAGCAAACTCAGAACAACCTAGCATCCTGTTGAGGGGAAAATAACAACATCTGATGAACTAACCTGTCTATGAAAGCTTATGCTTTTTCCTCAATAAGTCTCGCAGTTGCTACAAGATCCTTTTGTATACTGATACAAATGTACACACCTATGTCTTTGAATATGTACAATCTGTTTATTAGGCTTGTCCAGAGTATCATAAGAAAATAACCCTTCCTTATTTTCCCAAACTCTTTTCTCATTCATTAAATCCTCCCCTCTCCTTGTGCCTTTTTAATGCATCCATCTTATTTAGGTTATAAACCATCTGGGCAGTGGGTGTATCTTTGCTGCACAGACTGGAACAATTTTAAGTAGCAATTTTAAGATTGCTGCTAAGGGAATAAAAACTGTCAGAGTCAAGGACTTGCTTATTTGCTCTCTGTAATAGACCAGTTGCTGTTCTTAATGAACAGCAGCATCACAACAGTCCCATGTAAGGCCACAAGGCCACATTTACTTGTCTGTCTCATGGTTGGCTAATTGAACCGGTGTAAATATACCTTGTATATTAAGAGCAATAAGTAGTCTGTCAAGGGACTGTTTCCCATTCAGATGCCTCCAGGTTCTCACATTTTCACATCCCAAGAACATTTGCACTGTTGGGTTTTCCAAATGCTTTGTCTCAGGTTTACCTCTATGTGCATCCTTTTGAATTGTCATTTTATCACCCCTTTGTCCCATCTGAACCAAAAGGTCTTTAAGGCTGTGTCTGGGGCACCTCCCTCCATTTATTCTGGGTATTTCAAGCCAACATACCATTTTATCCTCACAAGAACAGTTGTTTCAATTCTATTATGCATTTATATTGAAAGTATAAATGCATAATAGAATCTCTCTTGAATATCCTAAAACTCAGGCAGGCTTGCATAGGGAGATACAGACCTTCAGATAATCTGGGCCTAAACTGTATAGGACTTTATAGGTCATAACTTGCGCCATGAGTTTTGCCTAGTAATAGACTGATAGTCAGTGAAGCTGTTAGGGAGTTATATGCTCCCTAAAACAACAACAACAACAACAACAACAACAACAATTTTTATTTATATTTTCCGCCTCTCCCTGCAGATTGAAGCGGGATTAACACAACCCCTATAACAAGACTCGAAATCCTCTCAGCACTTATCTACCTATCCTATGTCTTTGAGATGTAAACTGATACTTTTAGGAATATTTCCACCTTACAGATTGTCCCACTTATATAGGAAATATAATGTTCCTATATTTAATTGAGTTCAGCTTAGTTTGTTTCTTTAGTCTTTGGTGTTCTTACTCCATAATCAGAATTTATGCCAGCCGAACATACAAACTTTCTATCATTATGCATACCTAGGAGACTTCTCCAAACATGGCATGGACTGTGAAGGGTATAATGGCAGGGGCCGAGGGTTTGGCCATGCAGTCCACCTTACATGGTTGCTAATGGCCTTGAGGTGAAAGAAATGAACCCACCCAGTATCTCAAACTGAATGTAGGCAAAGATCTATAGGTCTTGTGCCTTTTATGGATTTAATCATGGTTTCAGCCCTGGTCACCTGTAATAACATTGCCTGGGATTAGAGAATAGCTGTTTATGGACAATGGCTGGCTTTGGACCCAAGTATATTTCTCCCCCTTGCATATTAAGCGCTGAAGTTACACCCCAAAGTATTGGTCCACTACATGAAGCCAAAATGACAAGCTGACATTTTGTGTTTTCCTCTTGCTACATTCTGCGGAAGAATTAATGTAATTAATTTATAGAATTGTGTTTATTTATGCATATCTGCATGAGCAAAAACACTGTGCTGTACTGGCATATATGTGGGTATAAATAATTCAATGTGTGCTTAATTAGAAATTAAATGTGCATTTAGTTCTAAAAAGCAGCACCATCCCATACTTTTGGAAAAGCAAATTGCTCATTCTAGCCTACCACCATATAAATGATCATGTCTACCCCAACCTCTTCTGCTCCCTTCAGCGTTCCTTCGATGCAGACTGTAACGCAATGGGTTGTACATATCTTTGTCATCTGGTGATGATAATTCCAGATAAATATATGTAGAAATCTTGAGTTTGCTAGATAATGGCCTCAGTCCAACATCTCCTTAGCATAGTATAAATACCCACATACTGTTATATGTCACAGCAGCATGTCATGCATGGGACTGAGAAAAGGTGCCTTGCCCAAGATCATGTAGGTTTATATGGCCAAGTGGGGAAACCTGATCTCCCAGCATTCTAGTCCAGTACTCAAATCACTACACTTTGCTAGCATATTTTTGTGAACAAGTTTGCTATGAAAGATCAACAAGTTAGCTTTGTTTCTGTTTAATTTTTTTTACTGTCAGAGGTTGTTGTTGTTCTTGTTTTGTGTATCTTCGGGTTGTTTCTAACTTTTGGTGACCCTAAGAACCTATCATGAGGTTTTCATAGCAGGTGTCTTCAGAGGGGGTTTGGCACTGCCATCCTCTGAGGCTGAGAGCATGTGATTTGCCCAGGGTCACTCAGTGGGTTTTCATGGCTAGCTGGGATTCAGACTCTGGCCTACAGAGTCCTAGTCCAGTGCACTAACCACAGCGCCATGTTGACTCTGAACTGGCTAATGAGAATGAGAATTGGTATCTGTTGAGGTTTTGTTCCAAGACCCCTTGTGGATACTAAAATCTGTGGATGCTCAAGTCTTGTTACATACAATGGCATTATAAAATAGTGTCCCTTAGATAAAATGGCAAAATCATTTGCTTTTTGGAATTTATTATTATTTTTACAGTTGTCCCTCCTGTCTTGCTGTTCGCATCCTTTGCTCTTATGCAGACAGGAAGCCAGGAGAGACATAATAGCATGTGGGCGGGTGTGCGCCCCCATTGTAATCAATGGGGCTCCAATATTGGCAATTTTCCTGATTCTCAGGGGAGTCTGGAACGGATCCCCTGTGAATTGGAAGGAATGACTGTAAATATTTTCAAGCAATGGACAGAGAGATATATTTGTGGGATTTACTGCCTTGTGCCAAAAAATAACTTGGCTGATTTTGAGAAAGATGCATCTTATTCTGGGTAGATGGGAGACAACAATTCCTGTTCCACCTCAGGCAGACCCTGTTTGCACTAACCTTTCCTCTTGCTAACTAATGGTTCCTTATTTATTTTCTCTGTATCTTCTAGAAATGTTGGTTTCCTAACATTCCCAGAATGTTAAATATCAGTGTGACATGGCTACAATCCAAAAAGAGCAACAGAATTATCAGAAGGACTACGATTTGAAAGTGTATGACAATTTGGAACCTTGTATCTGTTTTATAGAGGGGAGATGAGGAGTTCATGTGTGATCCTGGTGATATAGTGGATAATAATTTCCCCACAAATCCAGTACAAAATGCTGGCTGGATATCCATGATTTATCAAGGCTCTTTGACTAATGGTGTAGTGATAAGCAGTAAATCGAACTGTAATTATCAATCCATCTGTAGAGGGAGACCCAGTCCTACTAAGCTGGAATGTTATAGCTGGTACAAATGTTTCTGTGAATCATAATGAGATTTGCCAAGGTAAAGGGAAGGGAGGAGGGGAGAAGAATCTGCTTTGGATAAACAGTCTGTTTAAACTCAAGCCTGCTGCACAGGAAAACTGACTGACAGATTTGTTTGCAAGATGAATAATATTCCTTTCTGCACATTTGGAGAAAAAAACAAAACAAAACAAAACTGGCATCACTTCCATCGTGATGACAGGTCAGCGTGGTGATAATATATGCAGCAAACAAATCAGTCCTAATCATAACAAATATCAAAGCAGTGGAGAAATGGGATATGCTTAAGGATGGGCATGCAAAGGCATATTTTAGAAACAGCTATAGCAGCAACTGCATGATGGGTATGCAATGCTGGTGGAATTCACTGTCAAAGACCAAATATCCTTGCACACCACACAGTTATAGCACCATTATTCCACTTGAATTGCTACATCCTTTGGAATCCCAAGTTTTGTAGTTTGGTGAGGAACTATTGCTCTTTTGCTGAGAATTCTAAATATCTCCTTAATTTCATAGCATGTTGCCACAACTGTTCAAAGGGAATCAATGCTATAAAAGTGTACTGTTTGATAGGTTTTGTCTTACACAACCCTATATGGCTCAGATCCAGAAGGACCTCATCCCTTTATATTAGGTTTGCCCATGGTTTGAGATCTTCTGGGAAGACATTTATCCCTGTTCCACTACCCTCACAGATAAATCTAGTGGAAATACAGGAGAGGACCTTCTCAGGCTCTGGAGCTCCTTTCCTGGACAGGTTAGACTGGTGCCCTTTCTAATCTTTCTAATTCTAACCTTCCAAGATAGGTTAGACTGCTTTACAGATGAAGGCTTTTTTGTTTTGTTTTGGCAGATCTTTGAAGGCTTACTGTTCCATTGAAAAGTCCCACCATGTGCTGGCTTTTAAATAATTATCATTCTTTTTAGTGCAAAGAGATCTTGTAGCACCTTTGAAAGAGGTTTGCTTTCAAAGAGACTTGGTTTGCTTTCTCAGAAGCATGGCCACCTCATAGTACGAGGTCTATTCACCTTGAGTTGTCTATGATGTCCGACAGTGATTCTCCCGGTTTTAAACAAAAGCTTTCCCACCAGCAGCAGTTTTATCATGCCAGGTGCCAGGATAGAAACCAATGCTCTCCACTGAGCTATGGTTCTTCCTTTAGTCAAAGGTGGTTGGTGCTAATACTAAAGGTAGCATTTCTTTTATTTCTTAAAAGTGGGTACAAAAGTTAGGCTTGCTGGAAAATTTGTTTTCTACTTGTCTTTAAAACAAATTGTAGAAAAGATAGCTGCCTGCTGCTAGGTTAGTACACTGGGAAAATTACTGTGTGTAGGCACTATAATTGCATTAGGGGAGTACTAAACATGACTGTTTCACATTATTTAGACAAGTACTCTTACTCAGGATTGGAGAATGTGATATTGCAAGTGTTGCTTTGACCTGAGTGTTCAATCAACCTCCACGGTGACTTATATACACATAAAAGGAATGCTAAATGGAGACACCCCAGGGCTAGAACTCCCCTATGCTGCCCTTTTGTTACGGAGACCGGATAAACTTTCTTGCCAGTGAATCTAGACACATTTGCATCCTTCATGGAAATTTGCTGTGGCTTCTAAATATAACTGTTGTGTGTGTGTGTGTGTGTGTATGTGTGTGGGGTCACTATTCATTTTACAATGAGGGCAGCTTGTTAAAAAGTAAAGGGAAACATGAAGAAAAATGCCTAGTGTTCTCTGTGTGCGTGCACACATATGTGTACATGTGGAATCAATGTATATAAAACACACACATTTAAATTATGACCTTTCAATGTGGGAATTGTGCATTCCTAATATGAATTCATCATTTTATGTCCGCATCTGCATGTATATCAAAGTCTCTTCCTCAAAAATCCCAAATTAATTTTCCAGATGCATTATGTAAACAAAGCCTGTTTGGTCACTTCCTGCATTTTTAAAAAGACCTTGGCCCAACAGAAACTTGGATTGAAATTGCATTTAAATGGTGGAATGTGCTCCTGGAACCTCTTTTCGGGATATTTTTTCCCCTCCTGAGGTCGAGGACTGGGAACAGGAGGGGGAATCAGAGAGCAGAGTGTTGCCATCTGTCAAGGTCCAAAGGAAGTCAAAAACAGCCTCCCAATCCTCAGCATTTGTGTGCCCCTGGACTAAAGCGTGATTGTCCACATTGTTTTGGCATGGGTAAATATTGCTGCAACTCACAAATGTGGTGGAGAACTTCCGCAGCATTTGTGCAATGGTACAAACATGAACATTTGTGCAGAACTCCAAAACAGTGCCGCTGAATTTTAATAATGAATCACATGACCTGGAGGAGCAGAAAGCTGTTAGATCTGCACCTACAATATATGGACAGCTTGAAAGTGCTTAGGTAATAAAAGCCAGCTGTGACTGTTTATGGTGGAAGTCATCAAATTCATCTTCCTATATTTTTTAAAAAGCATAATAACCAGAATGCAGTGAAATATGTATTTTTTGTGACTGTTGGTTTTTGCCTGCATCCCCTGCTGGAAGGAAAGGAATTTTATTATTCATCTGTCATAATAAAGCTGTTGCATGTACATTTGTAGAAAAGATGTCCCTGTCAATGTGCAAATATACTTGGTTTCCTGGAGTCCTGTTCCCATAGTTTTGTATCCAGAACAGCATCTCCAATGGTAAGTAACCTTGAATGGTATCCAAAAGGGAATAGAATCAGTCCACTTGCTTTGTTTAGCATTCATGAGCTCAGGTCCTGAACTCTGTTTGAATCTCTTTGAAAAGAAAAACATCATGTCAAACGAAGCCTTGAGCAAAGGCTGAACCAAATTCTTTTCATTTGCATGAAGAGGAGAGATATACCACTGGCCCGGTTGGCAGGGGAAAGGGTGGACATTGCCTTTTTTCTCACCAGATTGTTGTTTCATTTTGGTTTGAGGTGAAGGGACGGGACATGCATTATTTGTTGAGTTTTGAACTTAAAAAGGAGCTGCCTACTGACAAACATTTGCAATTTCGGCTGGGGGTCACTGAGCTATTTGTGTCAGCATCACTTTGGTGCCTCTTGCGCCAAGTGTGATGTGGCTGGCATCCAGGACTCTTGCTGCCTCCGAGTGAAGAGTTTGAAATGAGACTTTGTAATCTACCCACCGGAGTACCAAACTTGACATTATTGAATAAATAATAAGAAAAGCTATAGCAGCTCTTGAGCTTAATCTACACTTGACCTGCTGGGCTCTAGAAATGCATGAGATTGGGTTTAGATCTCAATAGCTGCTTTCTTGCTTACATCTAATTAAGCAGGCAACGCTTGGACTATTCAATAGTGCAATAACATTTTTGAATGGGGCTGTTTTGAATAAGCTGTGGTGGCAAACGTGATGTTTCAAGGTCAAAGAACTGAGCTGTCAGAATAACAAATCAGCAATATTGGCAGTACTTGAGGTGAGGCTGAAGTAAAGAATGATGAAGTCTATGTCTGACTATTGCAATTTCAGTCTTTTCCCCATAGTGACAGCACATGATCAATAAAGAGATATTAAAGGGGGTGGGGTGGGCTATCATTAAGCTGGCAAAGTGAAGCAAAAGAGAAGGAAGGAGAAGCATCTTTATCTTGTCTTTCCTTGCCACGATTAATGTGACTTTTTCAAAAACTTGCAGCAGGGTCAGACAGAAGATGATGATAGAAGTGTTCAGATATTTCAGGATGTTCTTCAAGCCAGACTTGACATTCTTTAAAAAGGGTCATTGAAATGAAATCTTTTGGCTTCTTCTTCAATATGTGTGTGTGTTCTGCTCTTCAGGATGAGGGGCAAAGTTCTTGACATTGTCCAACAGCATCTGGTGGGCAGCATTTTCCCTACTCCAGGCATAAAACTACAAACCAGGAGCTTACCGGAATTGTAGATAAATAAATAACAATTATTTATATAGCGCTGTAAAATTTTACACAGTACTTTACATACAGGAGTTAAAATAGAAGTAAAACCTGCTAAACCGTGTACAATCTACAAACCATACAAAGTTATAAAATCAAAGCATCACAGAGGAGATTATCCCATACGGTTCTTCCGTCTCCCAAACGTCATCAAAATGGGCAGAAGCGTCACAGCGTGATCATGCTGTTGGCACTTCTAAATGGAAACAGAAGTGTTATCGCCATGGAATCGTCAGGGAAGCAGCCCTTTTCTTATTAACGGATTAATCTGTTAATAATAAGAAAAGGGCTTCTCCGCTAACAATTCCATGGTGCTAACAATAACATTTCACTTTAGAAGCGCCAGGCAATGATCACACCGGTGATGCTTCTGCCCCATTTTGATGATGTTTGGCCAATGGAAGCACAGCTTGTGATAATCTCCATAGTGACAATTAGAAAGGTAAAGACAGTTAGGCTTGAAGTATCATATCCTTCAATGTTTCACAGATGAAAATTGTAATGAGGAGGAGGACACATGCTAAGAGAGGCTGCAGCAGTTTGCTTTTTTATTGGCATGAGCTTACTAGGAAGGGCATGATTCCCTTCTCTTCCCTCTGCTGTGTTAATAACTGCAAAACACATTGGCCCTCTGAACTCTGTTTGCAGCAAGAGAAAGGAGGCAAGAGGGAGAAGAGAAACCTGGACATTTTAAGAGCAGCTGAGAACATGAGACATTAAAGGATTAATTGAGACTAACCCTGCCAAATCGAGAGAGTTTGGTGTTCAGGGGCATTTTACAGTGAAAAATCACTCAAACCAAATTTAATTTTTTTTTGGGGGGGGCAGGGTGGGTGACCTGGAGCTAGGGATATCTCAGAGGAGTTATGAGGGTGCAAAAATAAAGACATGGGCTTTTTTGTGGTCTGTGTTTGCTCCACTGCTGTTTTAAATTATAGCTGTTCAGTCTTGTGCAAAAATCCCTTAGCCTCCAGCTATCCTACTTTGAGAGGTGACTTTTGTGATAATTTTCTCCTGCCCTAATTTTTCAGTGGCTTTTAAAATCTTCCAGTTTCTCTCCCCTCCTCCCACTTTCTCTCTTTGTTCTTGGCTTCTGTCAGTTGCTGCAAACTGAGTTCAAATGGGAAAGCAGTTGGCACTGAATTAACTCTGTGGGACGGAGAGGAGAGGAGTGAGCAAAGCCATGCCCTTTCCCAGTAGGTTCAGGTAAAAGCAAACTGCTGCAGCTATTTCCAGCATGTCTATTCTTCCTCATTAATAACTTTTGTCATTTTGACCACACTGTCATAGCTTGGACACATATGTCCCAGTTTCCATCTGTGAAATGTTGGAAGGCTTGCTCTCAGGGAGAGTGGTTGAGGATGCACTTTCTTCAAGGATGGGGAGCTTTTGGAAGCAGAGGTGCCCCCAAATCCTGAGTGTGGTTTGCTGTCTTAGGACACTATGAAGTTTCTTGGCTACATGTGCCCCTGTTCCATCTGTGAAATGTTGGAGGGTCTGGTCATCAAAAGCCTCAGCAGTTCAATCTTCTTTCAGATTATGGAGCCCTTATGAAAAAAACCTGACTGCACAAAGAAAAAAGCCAGCAAAAGAAACAATTCTAAAAGTGAATATGTGGCTGCCAAGAGAAAGCCTAATCATTCTGGGGATTATAATCATGAGAGTATAAAAGAACTAATTAATATAATTCTGAGAAAGATGAAAGATGTAGATAAAGAATATGAAACATAAAATAACAGAAATCAAAACAAACTGAAAAGAAAGCTGGTAGGGAAGAGAGAACCCACAGAAACATTTGAAAATTAGCAATTTTTCAGAACAGATTTGTCCACATAAAAGCTTTGACTTTAGAAGAATATGGCCTAATTTTTCAATCTGCTTGCTTGTCAGCTGTACCAGGAACTTTCTGGTTTTGTTTTTGCACAACTCTAATAGCAAGAAATTCATTGTGGGATTTGAACCTCCATCAGGAGCCTGCTATGAAGGAAATTCCGTGAAGGAGTCCAAGAGGAAATTAACAACACACCAACACAGGATTGCAAGCTAATCATATGCAATTGGAATGATAAAGTTGGTAGCAAAAAGAATTAAAAACAGTTGGAAAACTTGGACTAGGTACAAGAAATGAAGCAGAAGAGAGACTGATAGAATTTTGTGAGGCCAACAATCTATTCATAGCAAAGGCCTTCTTCATACAACCGGAGAGGAGACAATACACATGGACATCACCAGATCATCAATACAAAAGTCAGTTAGATCAGTGCTCAAGCACTACACCACGCTGGCTCCCTACTTCAATAAGCAGGGAATATTAATATGAACCACTCACAAAAATGTAACTTTATGTTTGCACATTCTTTAACTGTGATTATGAATTCAAGCCAACATAAATGCATACTTTGAGGAAAATGCACTTAGAAATATGTGACTTTGAGATCTTAGTATCTGTGTTTCAATATAATTTTTTGTATAGATTTGAAAAAAAAAATACAATTGGTGCAAAAACAGGCTAGAAAGGATTTAGGAATGCATGCAGGTAAAGCCAGCATGAACCACAAAGAGCACGATCATTTATGGCCACACAAAGTCATAATGCCTTTTGTCCCTCCCTGGCTGCAGTTTTTTATCTGCCAAACTCACACACAATTTCCCATGCCCTTGCAACAGACCCAAGTGAATTACTCATTTGGGTAACAGCCACAGCCATTTAAAATTATTCAGGAGCTTGTGCCAAATGCCGGGGTATCAACTGGCTATTAAGCAATAGCCAGACTGATAGACCAATTCAAAGTAATCAAAGAGCAAGCTTACAATGAATTTTTTTAAAAGGAAAGATGAAAAAAAATGTCTGTGTGCTTTTGCAGACAACTGTGACCAGCTACTAGTTTGACAAACTGAAATAAGAAGGCGAGAGGGTTTCTTGTTCTCCTCCTCCTTCTGTACCTATTGTTCACTTGCCAGCAATGAAACACTCAAAATAGCACTTTGTTTAATGATTGTTTAAGAAGAAATCTTGCCACAATTTCATCCCTATAATTAGCCCAGAAAAGGAGAAAGAATGCAAACTGCTTTCCATGCCTTTCCCAAAAAACAGGGAGAACCAAATGAAGTGATGAAAATTGCTACTCTTTGTCAAAAGCATTCCTGTATGTATGTATGAATGTATGTGTATATATAGATATATTTATATATTCATTCGGAGGTGAGTGACAAGTTCTCTAGGCTAATGGAACTGGGGGCACTATGCAAGAATAACTCATTTTAAGCCACTAGTTTAGCAAAATTGAATCTAGTCTGTGGATAAACATCTTCACTTATTGGTTAAAGCTAAATAATAATAAGAGCTATCCCAGCTAATCTTGGCAGATAACTACAAATGCCCTTGGGAAACAGCTTTTCATAAGGAATTGAACCTTCTTGGCCTCTCTAGGGATACCATTCTTAAATTGGGATTAGATCAAGACAAACTGGTTGTAAGGCAAAGGATTCTGGATATTGAAGGTCAGACTGAAATTTTCTAATTATATATTGGCAAATAATCATATGGTGGTATCACGTCCAGCTTCTTCTTTATATTATGTTATAATACTCAAATTTAGGAGAGCTTTGTCATTAGCTTGGCTTAATATCCTTCCAATAGAAGAAAAATACCTTATGAATCTCAACTTTGTTTCTGCAATGCTGGAGTTATAGAATCCACTGCTTATGTTCTTCTGTACTGTCAATTCTATAAGGACATTCATCATCAGTTGATTACCCCTCTTATAACTAAATACCCTGGACATACTGATACTTTTTATTTACATTTACATATATTTGCTGGATAATCAGAACCCAAGTGATGTACTTAAGGTAGCAAAATTTTGTTATACCATGTATAAAATACATTCCCAATTGGCTGATAGCAATTGATGATAGTTGGTTAAGTTTGATCCGATTTTGCCTTTCTGAGTCTTGTTCTAATAATTGTACTGTATGGATCATCCTATTATCTTAGTATTTATATTTTATTTATATTTTATACTGGTCAATGACCAAATAAACTATTGTCGTTGTTGCTGAAGCCACCAGTTTGCATTTAGCAGGAAGCAGCTGCTGTGATCAATGGGGGTCCATTCCACATTGCCTGAGAAGCAACTGGCTGGTGCTCCCATCCCCTCTTGTGCAAGCAATCTGTGGTGCAAGGGTGAATTATTGTTCATAGGAGGGGATAAAAACAGTTTTGCTTCCTGAGTGATGGGAATGGACCCCTGTCAATTGCAGCAGCTTCTTCCTGGTACATGGGTATGGAAAGGTCAGGACAGGATTCACTCCATAGCGCTACAATGCAGCCTGAGTGCCCGTCCTACCTCACAGGGCCAGAAGTGCTGGCACACTAGTTTGTCACAGGAGATTATCCATCACTAGAGCAATAATACTGTGTCTGCAGCTCTGAAATCCAATTTTTTAAAATCTATTTTTACTTCCAAGTGCTTTAATTGTGCTAATTGAGTCCTCTAACTAGGGTTTATAGCCTGAAAGCTTTTGCTCGTCTTTCATGAGATGAATTAATTGGATATATAAATCCATCCTCTTCTGTAGGAAAGGAGAGAGAGAGAGAGAGAAAAGAAAGAGTTGTTCTTCAGCGGCTTTCTTTCTACATTTGAAGTGTTTTCATTTTACTCTCCCCACAGGGACATTTGTCACTGTGCCTTTCATTTGCTTTGAGGTGAAGGGACTGACCCTTCATCTATTCGTTTATTTAAATGCCACTGAACCTTTTCAGAGATGCGGCCCCATAAGTAACGCTACATTTACTGTAAATCAGGCTATGGAAAAGTTGCTGGTCTTCTTGGTTTGTGAGATCAGCCCCCTTTAAGATGAACCTTTTAATCAAAGCATTGGCTGGTGCATTCTCAGAACTTATTGATTGGGTGACATGGAACAAGAGGACATCCAGTGAGGGAGATAGAGGAGTACTAAGAGGTAAAAGGGTGATAGAAGCAGTCTTGGATTTTGTGTTTGTGTGTGTACGTGTGCCTTTAAGTCACCTGTTGGCTTATGATAACCCCATGAATTTATAGGGTTTTCTTAGGCAAGGAATATTCAGAGGTACTTTTGCATTTCCTTCCTTTGAAATATAGCCTACAGCACCTGGTATTCATCAGTGATCTCCCATCCAAATACTAACCAGGGCTGGCCTTGATTATCTTCTAAGATTAAACAGGATCTCATGCCTATAGGGGATTTCAGTTTCAATTGGTAAATAGCACAAAGGTGGACAAGCTACTAGGACAAGTAAGGAAGACAATTTGTCCTCTTTATGCCTGTCCTTCTTGGCTGGTTGTCCAAAGCCCAGTGATTGTTGTTGTTGTTGTTGTTGTTGTTGTTAACTGCCATTGAGTTGACCCTGACTCATGGTGACCCTGTGGATAAATTATCTCCAAGACCCGCTGTCCTCCACTGCTCTGCTTAGGTCCTGCAGACTCGGGCCCATGACTTTCCTAATTGATCCTAGCTATCTGGCGTGAGGTGTTCCTTGCTTTCTGCTACCCTCCACCTTTCCTAACATTATTGTCTTTTCTAGTGTCTCGTGCCTTCTCATGATGTGGCCAAAGTATGATAGCCTCAGTTTTGTCAAGTTGGCTTCCAGGGACAATTCAGACTTGATTTGTTCTAGGACCCATTTGTTTGTTTGTTTGGCTGTCCATAGTATCCTCAGCTCCTCACGGCTCTTTTCTTATCAGAAGGTTTTTACTGCCGAATCTGCTGCCCGAATACATCCCAGGTACATCCTGACTTGCAAGAGTGCTCCTTGCAGCTCTTTTCAGATCCGGGAGTTTTCTGGCTTAAGGAAATGGCTGGCCGAGTGTTCGTGGAAGCGGGGATGAACCCAGGATGTATTCAGGTGGCAGAATCAGCATCAAAAACTTCCGAAAAGATCAGCGTACAGTCTGAATTAAGACTTAAACCAAATTGAGGTAAAACGGATTATTAAGCCATGCGATAAAATAGTATCTGCTAGCTCCTCCTTTAACCAAATTTCTGACTCACTTCTCAGTAAATGTCCTGCCCTATCTTCTTTCTCTCTTCCAGCTGTCTGAGGCCAACAAACTGAAAAAGAGGCAGAGGGTGGGTTTATGTGCTGGGAGGCTATAAGTCTTTTAAGGATGAATCTTGCTGGAGATCTGCGATAAAATAGCCATTCTGTTGTTTGGAGGAAAGTCTCCATTCTGCTCTACTGGCTCCTTTGTAAACAAAGCCGAATATTACATAAACCTTTTAAGGCCATAAATGGACTGTTAGACTGCTGTTCAATCAGCTGTCATCAGTGTAAAGAAGAAGGGGGCTCTTCTCTACCTCCAATTTGTTTTGGAGGGCTGGAAAATTCTCTGGAACAGGTGTCTGGGCAATGCAGAAGGTTATGGGGGCAAGGGGAGAAAGAAGGGAAAGAAAATCCCATTGTACTGGGAAATTGCTGCTAATTTTTGTTGTTGTGAGGGGGCAAGTAGACATTGATAATCAAGAAACAAGTAGTTCTAACTCTGTAGTGGCTTCTGGTTGCATACCTATGGAGGGCATGAACTCAACTTCCCACTGTTTTTGGCCCAAAGAGGTTTGTGTTGGGACTGATAGAGGTAAGGGATCCAAGGAGGTTGGTTAACCAGTAAATGAAGAGAGTAAAAAGTGCTAGGGAAGTGTCTGTGATTCTTGCAAGGCAGGTATCTCCATACTTGGTTCTAACTGCATTTGACTACTCTTCAATAGGGGCTGTAGTTCCAAACTTTGTGAAATAGAAGTTCATTGCAGGGTGAAAGATTTTGGAGCCATATTGGATAGTGGCAGATTGATCAGTGGGTTGTGGGTCGCAGGGGAGTGTGCCGCCTATAATGTATTTGTCTTCTTAATGCTTTACCAAGCATTATCAGTTTTCTCACTGAGTTATGCCATATCATTATATGTCCAAAGTAGAATAGGCATTATTCAGTCATTTTGGCCTCTAGTGAGAATTCTGGCTTAATTTGCTTATTTGTCTTTTTTGCAGTCCAGCACCTTATGTAATTCAAGAAACTGGTATAAACAGCCCTTAAAAAAAGACTGTAAGCATGAAGTTAGGGAACCGTCGAATTAAAAGATTGTATGTACAGTACTGTGTAAATTTACAGCACTATATAAATAAAGGATAATAATAATAATAATAATAATAATAATAATACCCAATGACCTCTAAAAAACCCAAAGACCTCTACTGTGAGAAGTCCTGCTTCTTCAGATCCATTTGAAAGAGTTCATTATCCTAGTAATGTTGACTAGGCTGACAGAGTGACTGGCTGACCCAAGATCTGTAGGTGAGATTTATCATTCAGAGGGAACTTCCAAATCCAAGTCTAACACCTCTAGTCCAACCTATTTCTAGACTAACCAGCATACAAGGAGTGAGAAATCATGTGGCCTTTCAGATGTTGCAACTTCTTCTAGCAGTTCGAGTCAAAAACAGCCTATGGTGATGAAAGCTGGGAGTTTATGCATCGTACTGCACCATACTGACTCCTGTGCTACACCATACTCTCAATGTTGTCACCAAAATAATGAGTTCTAGTGAGGTTATTGTAGTGGCCTCAGGCCTGATGCAAATGTCTCTGTTCATCAAAGGACAACTATGAGATCAAGAGATGATTTGCACACAGGAATGAGCTATGGGATATAGAACAAAGTCCAGATCACTTCAAATAATCTCAGAATGGAATTTATTTCCTGTGAGATCATTTCTTGCCTTAATCTGTCAAGCAAGCAAACAAACCCAAAGTAATCACATATCAAGGTACTGAGGAGTGTGGCATGCAAGCCAGCCACTTTTCAAGAGTCTGGAGCAATATTTAATAGCAAGCAGCCTTTACATCTGCCTCAGATGTGTCACTGCTGTACCTATACAACACCCAAGTAATTGTGATCACACATAACTAGCAAAGTTCAATTTCCTTGCTTTTGGAATTTATTGCCAATGAATAGTCATGACTGTAAAATTCAATATCTCAAATATTTGCAGAAAGCAAAAAGGAGGACATCAGCAGACATTTGTTTGGAAATGAGACAGAATATTAAATGGCTCTTCATTATTTACTCACTCAGCTTGGCAAAATATTCCTTTGCCTGTTTGTGCTGCTCTGTTTGGGATATATCCTGCCCAGTGAGTCACTGTCTGTCTGTCACAGCAACATATGCGCCGTAATGTATTAGATAGGGAGTGTGGTGAGAGGACCACGTACACACTCTGACTGGCTGCTTATCCTAACCATGCAAATAATAAATAATATTTATTATTTATTTATATGAGTCTTTGTTGAAACCAACCATTCTCAAACATTTTCTCCCTGTGAGACAACTTGAAAACAGAAAATTGTTGAGAGTCTCAGTGGATTGCTTAAGAAAGTTTTTGTTTTGTTTCCCACCGTGATTTGATTCCCACCGTGAGAATCTCGAGAAGGATATGAAGGGAGATGCATCCTCCTGTTCACACTCCCCAGCAATTACTATACAGAAGGAGACATATTTTGATACTAGAGATAATATATACCTGCTGTGTTCAGTAGCCATTGATAGCCTTATCCTTCATGAGTCTGTCAAACTTCTTTTTATGAGTCTGCCTCAGTTTTAAGATCTTTAGGGGGACACTTTCTTTCATTTCCACTAACATTACGGACACATTTGCCTTTACAGTGATTGCTCCCAGGTTGCAGAATTCCATCTCATGGACAGTTTGGTTGGCCCCTTCTCGCCTTCCCTTCTATCAGCAAATGTAGACTGTTTTATTGAACCCTTTGATTTGTAATATATATGACATTTAATAGGATTGTGCTATTTTTAACTGCATTTTATATTGTTTTTACCTTGTGGTTTTAACTGAACTTTTTTTTTAAAAAATTCAATTTCTTTTTAGCTGTAACCAGTTTTTAATTGCTCATAGGCCATCATGGATCCTATATAAGAAGAAAAAAGATATATAGATTAAATGAATTAAATAAATTCTACTTCTGGTACCAGTGAATTCTACGGTATAACTGTGCTGTGTATGAGGAACTTCTTTTTCTCTATCCTAAATCTCCCACAAATTAACTTCATTAAATGATATGGTTTCTAGCTTTACGACAGCGGGAGAAAAGTTTCCTCCTTGATAAGCATAATATTATAAATCTCTATCTTTAATCTTATTTTAAGGGGTGGGAGGAGGGATTGGGATGTAACATTTTAATTGTACTTGTTTTTAATTTGTTGTACGCCACCCCGATTGCTCGCTCAGAGGGGCGGGTTATAAATAAACAAATATTCATCATCATCATCATCATCATCTTCTCTTCTTCTTCTTCTCTTTGTTAGCTGTTCTCTAAATTAAAAAGGTCCCAGAATTGTGGCACTAGGTCCCTGGGGTTCTCCTTTCTGCATCTGTTCCAGTTCTACAAGATCCTTTTTCAAGTGTGGTGGGTCTATTTCTGTTAACAATGTCCCATGAAGTTGGATGTGATATTTATCATCATAATCTGGAAAGATATAGTACCTAAAAATGTGTATAATTTAGAAAGTGAAACAGAGCGCTATGAAATTTTCTTTTTCAAATTAATACAAATCTCATGTGCAGGAGTGGCAAAAGCATGGCTAAGGGGCATAAACTTATGCTCCTCTCATGCATTTAGGGGAAAGGGGTTGCCACCTGGCATCAATTTCCCCCTCTCCTTTGGGATCACTTTCCACATTCAGCTGCAAGTTGTCATGTTTAGTGATGTACATGCATTTTCCAACCAATCCTCCAAAGGGGAACATATATTATTACAGCTCTTCCCTTTGATTTGCTATTTAGAAACACAATTCCTCTCTTGAAAACCTCTTTCATCCTAACAGAAAAGTGAATTCCTAATGATGCATCTTTTGCTCAATAAAGGTAGATTTCATCTCTTGTTGTTCCCCCACTTTCTTCCCATACTTTGCAATTATATTTCCTTGTGATGCCCATATTCTGTTTTTCCATACAGGGACAATGCAAGGTCCAGTCACAGATGTCTGTGCATCTTGAATTGTGTACTGGAAAGACAACAAATGCTTTAGTATTTAAGGCTTTCCTGCAGGATTTCAGTATGCTTCTTGGTGGCAGTAAAAGAATTTGCATCGCCTTCTCTGGCCTGATGAAGAATTGTTGCTCTGTAGTTTTGGGTCTTTGGAGGAGGAGTTATATTTACTAGCAGGAGCTCTTATATATTCACAGGGCTTTGAATTCTATTGCCTTGACATGTTGCTTGTTTGGAAACCTTGCAAGCCTGACAGATGGCAAGTGTACTGTCTTGTTTGTTAAATTTGAGTCCAAAATCAAAGATCAGATTCATTATCAAAGGAACAAGCCTGACTCTGATTTCTTTCTTTTTTTAAAAAAAATGTGATCACCAATAGCCATATCATCACTTTTCTTTGTAAGAAAATTTTCTAGGCAAGAGTTAACAGAAACTTCATCCTTGGTGCCCTGTGGTGGGAGATGGATTCAGATGCACAGAAATTGTGCTTTTTGTCTTGCTGGTTTTGCCATATGTTGACTTTTTCTTTCAACATGCATTGGGAATCAAGGACAACAAGTTTCTCTGACTGGATTGATAGTATCTTGAGGCTTTATTGTTTGGGGGTAGTTGGGGATCATTAAGGCCCCCCCCCAAACTCTAGTCACAGGTAAGCAACCACTGGAATAAAGGTGTGTGTGTCAATTTCCCTTGTTGATTGAGAAGTGGCTGCCTGATGTCCCACAAGTGAGAGATCTCCAGCATAGGAAGGATCTGCAACAGGCTCATTTTTTGTCACACTGGAGATTATTGATAGGATAGGGTGAGAATGTCAGAAAGTCGCTTGTCAATCAATATCGGAATGGACTTCCATTGAGCCTAGTGGCTGCTTACTGGTAAGTGAGGTGGCAGGGTGGTGGTGGGTGTGTCCAGAATCCACTCCATAGCACTGTTGTTACAGTCCTACATAGAACATAATGTTCCTACAGGATTCTGCCAGATGGCTGTGGAATCCATGGAATGGATGCATAGACCCTGAAGAGAAACATCTTCCACTCAGGAATGACACACCAGCGCTCTTTGAATCTCACTTGTTTATCTCCAGGTTTCTCTGCTTCTCCTGCCCATAACTGACATTTTCTCAGTATGGATTATCCTAGCAACAACGTCTTCTTGTAGGCTGTCCCTGTTTAATACAGAACAGTTTGGAATTGCTTGGTTCTGAATTTGATTTTGAATTGTTGGATGAGAGGTTGAAGATTCACTAGCTTTATAAGCAACAGTCCATTCCTAGGACTAGTAGCAGGAAGGATGTTTTCTTCTCTTCTTCTCTCTGGTCTCTATTTCTTTAAGTCACCTTATCAAGGCCTTCAATCTACCCAAAAGTCCAGCTCCATCTTTCACTGCAACATCTAGTCAATGTGTGCGAAGGGAAGCAGCACCTGATTATGATATATGGAATAGTAAGCCAATACTTAATCTACAAGACCTTGGACTGTCTGACATGAAAACTAGCCAGCTTGATGAACTGGTGAAGAAGCTATTTCTTGTTCCTGGTAAAGATGAAAACTGCTAGAAGTGCTGCACTGATACGAAACAACATAGGTGCTTGCATTTTAGAAGTCTTCTTTCAGGCTGTAGGAAATGTCATGTTGAGTACCTGCACTTAAAAAAAAAATAACTCCACCACTGCTATCTACTACTTAACATTGGAGTCCTTTGCTTTGCTTTCCCTGTGGGTCCTCTTTGGCTGAGGGTTCCAGTGCCGGCATGCAGAACTTGTCCAGACTTCTGTATCCCCACTAGATTCTTCTCTCCAAATCATTCTTTGGAGTTAAATTGATAAACATTTTCTGTTTTATGAGGACCAACATGTGGAAACATCATTATTATGTACCAGCTGAAGCAGCATATGTACTGTATACCCAGAGAAATGGAACTAAGCAAGGCCCACACCCTCTGCTGTTAAACTATACTACTGAGAGAAAAACAGACAGTTCTATGATGGGGTTCTATACAACATTCCACAATAGCCAGCCACTGCTATCACTGACAGAAAGGGAATTTGGAAACCCCTATCTTCCTGCGACTATCACATTTAGAATATTTTTGAATACAAATCCCACCTGCCCCAGTCAACATGGCGAGTGATAAAGATGGTAGGAATTATAGTTTAAAATTTGTGTATTTTATTGTTGTAACCTGCCTGGATTCTTTGTGATTGGGGGGGGGGGCTAGAAATAAATATTATTATTATTATTATTATTATTATTATTATTATTATTAACACCTGGAGACTGCTGGGTTGAGAAGATATTTCCTTTCCATTGCAGGGGTGTCAACTGTGTCCTTTCAGATATTTTTGGACTGTAAATCGCATGAGCCTTAGCCAGCATAGCTAATACCGTGTTTCCCCGAAAATAAGACAGTGCCTTATATTAATTTTTGCTCCCAAGGAGACACTAGGTCTTACTTTCAGGGGATGCCTTTCTTTTCCACGAAGAAGAATTCACATTTATTGTTGACCAAAAAAAAAAAAAAAAAAAAAAAAAGGGCATGCTTCCAAACAAATATTTTGCTAGGTCTTACTTTCAGGGAAGGCCATATATTTAGCAATTTAGCAAAACCTCTACTAGGTTTTATTTTCAGCGGATGTCTTATTTTAGGGGAAACAGGGTATGAGGGATTACTGGAATTTCAGTTCCACAATATTTGGAGGGCTGTAGCTTTTCATCCCTGATCCATGTTTTGGAGTTTGTCAGACATCAGTGATAGAAATTCTTTGTAAAATGCCACTTGCGCAGCACATTGTCTTGCTGCTCAGCTTTTCTATGAAGATTTCTTACTTAGCCTTACTGCAAAGGATATGCAGGCCCCACATATTGGCTTGCCTATTTATCAATCTAACTGAAGACAATTTCTCAGGTAATTCTGCCTCAGTCAGGAGGGCAAGGTGCCTGAAAATTAATCCTCCATCTCCTTTACTCATTGCTTATTTTGAACTTTAGGCAGGGACTGCAAAGGCAGCTTGGGATACTTCACATCAAAAGACATTTTCAGCATCAGTGGTTGCTCTTATTGATTCAGCTCTTCATGAATCATTTAGGTAGCCTACCTACATGCAAGAACTTTCGGGAAGAAACACCGAGGTTGCTAAAGTTGTGTTCACAAATCTTTTGAGACAATGCAGCAAAACAATAGTTTTTAAGACCAAATCTATTTGAGATGGTAATCCAATAGCGGCAGCAAAATATTCAAGCTAAACAAAGAACAAACAGTTTCATACCCCTTTAAAAGCTAACAAAGTCATCACAGCACAAGCGTTTGAAGACTAGAGACCAGTTTATTAGATGCAGGAACATATGGGGGAGGGGAGTAATGTTGTAGTCAGATTGAAATGAAATTTATTAGTATACTGGAACAAGGCCTAGAATGAAGAAACTAGTAATGATCTCAGGACCCTTTGTGGCTTTATCAAGAGGTGGGCACAGGTATCAAGAGTGTTAGCACTGCATTGTCCCAGTTTGACACTTGCTGTTGTAGTTAATCTCATGCCAGTTAGCTAGGCAACCTAGCGGTCAGTTGGTGACAGCAGGTATAACACAATGAATGTTTAAATTGCTTTTTCAGCGAGCAAAGTGCAATTTGTGGTGTGTGGCTCTGTAACAAATTAGTTTAATAAATTATTGCAGCAAATGAACTATATTGGCCTCTATTTTGCATTTGAAATGAGAGGGGGGGATACACAGGGTTTTAAGAAACAGTGGGGTCATCATACTGGGAACATAGAATGAGCAAAGGCACAAAGATCAAACAATAATACCAAACCAGTTGAACTCCAAATACTGCTACTTTCATTACCCAGGATATAATGCCATATAAACACACAGAATTATATTATGGGTAGAATTAAAATGAGTGAATTGGCTTAACTAAATAGACTAAGGAACCCTGCATATGGGGGGGGGGGGGGAGAGGGGTCCAATGGGCACACCTGGCATCAGTGAAATCAGTGTTGTGTGGTGTTTAGTGTGCTGAACATGATCAGAGGAAATTCAGGTTCTAGTCCCTAATGAGCCATGCAACTCACTATGTAATAGCCTGATCTGTCTTACAGAGTGGTTGAGAAGATGAAAATCGGAAATGAATAAGCCATATGTGCCACTGTGATCTCACTGGACAAATTGCTGGCCATACATGTATTAATAAATAAATAATAAACCACCTGGCACCCCAGGACTCAGTGGTGGTGCCACCCACCCCATTCACCCAATGCCAATTATTTTGGTACCCAAGGGAGAAAGTCCCACCAGCCCCTTTCCCCATCCCTGACAATTAATAATACAATAGGAACAAAATATATGTCCATTTGCTACCCTTTCATACCATCCCAAATCTGTTGCCTGATGTGGTCATCTCACTATTCCTAATGGAAGGGCTAACTGGTGAGTTTTTCTGCAACATTAGGAAAAACAAGGATAGATCTTTGTGCCTTATTCCACTTTCTCAGTATGATGACCCTCAGTTTATCATGGTGCACTGCACACTGTATCGCACCCCTTCCTTTGTATCATAAGCAAAAAATAGAACAATCTAGAGAATCTATAACACGAAACACAGAAACTCACACACCACAAATTACATGTTGCTCATTGAGACAGCAATTAAAAGGACTTACAATAAAGCTTCTGTCACAGCATTCAATGTGTTATATTTAAACTCTCCAAGAAACTGAGCCCATAATTAATGCTCTCTTCAAACTGTGCACTTCACTGTCAAAGAAAAATGCGCCTCTTAATCATACTGTAATCATATTCTGGTGTGTGAAGTGGAAACATGACAGGCCAATCAATTTTTCAAAAATATTTAGAAAATGAGTGTAATTGTGGGGAGCCCAAGTAAATAAGGCCTTTTCTGCCCACCACCTTTGCAGGAAAGAATTTGCATGTTGATTAATTATCTGTCCTTGGCAAAAGCTGCACCACACATGATCTCCAGAAGGAAACAAAAATGAACTTCAATAAAATGACAGTGCCAATATTCAGGACGATTGTTCTTTAGAGCCAATGACTCCTGATATGTATAAAAGTAAGAAAAGGCTGGGAGGGAGAAGGTGCATTTCATAATTAAGCATTGAAAACAAAACATGTGTATCTGACTAGAAGATTTCATGGCAATACAGAGAGTCTGTGGTTGTAGTTAAAGAGAGAAATGCCAAGTATGGATTGTATTATTTCTTCTTCTGGTGTATAAACTTTCTCCCTTAACCTGAAGTTTGTTGTTATGCCTTCAAGTCATTTCGGACTTATGGCCACCCTAAGGTGACACTATCATGGGGTTTTCTTGGCAAGTAGTGGCTCTCAAATCTGGGTCCAAAGTCTTCCCGTGTATCAGCTGATGGCTTCCATTTCAGTGGGATGGTGAATCTGCTGCACATTTTAGCTTGACCTTTAAAGGAGCTATCCAAGATGGTGAACGTGTCTCCAAAACAGGTTACCACTTTGGATAGCTCTTTTCATCTTCAGCCTAAAACCAAGAATGGATTCACCATCATAGAGTGCTATGGGCCATGCTGACTGAGGCTTGTATAAGCTGAAATCTAATAACATTTCAGGATACAAGCTGGAGAGCCACTATCCTTGGAGAACAGGAGAGTATAATTTGTGACCCTCATTATGTTGCTGGTTGCTCTCATCATCCCTCATTATTGAGCATGCTAGCTGATGCTTCTGGGAGTTAAGAAACTTTGTTGCAGGTGTTACCTTCAATTAATATAACAATGAGGGAAAGACACTTTTTAAAAACATTTTTGAGACACTTTCTTTGTGTAATATATGAAGAGAAAAGGGCCATGTTGTGCATTTTTTATGTTAGAGGTACTGCTGATGCATAAGATCCAATTATGTCTGCAGCAAGAGAGAGAGAGAGAGAGAGAGAGAGAGAGAGAGAGAGAGAGACGAACTTCCTTTTTCCATCGTTGTTGGATATATGTATGTGTATGTGTCTTTAAGTCACCTGTCAATTTAGGGTGACCCTATGAATTTCATAAGAGCCAGAGTGTGTAGTTGACTGTTAGACTATGACTCTGGAGGCCAGGATTTGAATCATGGCTCAACTATGAAAACCCACTGGGTAACCTTTGGCAAGTCAAACTCTCTCAGCCTCAGAAGATGGCAATAGCAAACTCCTTATGAGGAAACCAGTCAAGAAAATCCCATTATGGGTTCTCCTTAGGATCACCTAAATACTTACCTGGTCTGACCTTGGTTAGCGTTGAAGATTGGATGGGATCTTCAAAGTATGCAAGGCCTTTAAGCAATACTTATTGAGGGAGTAACCACATTCTGTTCTCTGTCAGAAACTATCATCTACCTGATGAGTCTTATATCTGCAGTGCCATTTGGATTGAAATGTTGTAGCTGTTTACATAAGGGTGATTTTATTATCTGCCCTGAGCGGGAAGGTGAGATGGATCAATGGATAGATAAAGATGTTCTATAGCATTAAAAGGTAATTATAATTGACAACGCCACCCGTCCCTTACTGAATTTGTTACTCGGAGTGTTAACAAAGGTTAGCTTTCCAGTAATATTGGCACATAAATATATTCTTTCTTTGGATTAAACCTCTTGCACTTGCTCTACGTGCTTATGAAAACTTTGTGGACTGTAAGTCCATAAAGTAAATGCAGATAAGTTGCTCAGTGTTCAACCTTTACCACTCTCAGTGGCTGGAATGACTGACAGGGCTAGATCACGGAAGCAACCATCCTTTGTCTGATTAAGATCTTCTCTGTTTATGTCAAATCACCCACCCCATCTGTTTCTTGCCAACATTTCATTTGATAGTTGGCCACTGTACAGGTCTAAAACCTTTTATTTGCAAACTGTTTGCTCAGGAAGTGTGACAGTGTGTGCTTCTAATTTCATCTGTACAGAGGTGCTAACAATAGGGCTGGTGGGAGAGAGGTTTTAGAAAATTGATTTCTTTAAATCCTTACCGAGGAAGCTGAATCAAATCAATGCAGAATTGTAAATCAGGAATGGGCAATATATGCTGATGGATTTCATCTCCCATCATGTGTCCATTGGCTAGGAATGATCAGGGACAGATGGATCAGGGGTGTAGTTATAGGGGAATGAGGTCATTGATCCACAAACTAAGATTTTTGCTTCCCAGGGTGTATCCACACCTCAGAAATAAAGCAGTTTGACACCACTTTAACTGCCATGACTCAATGCTATAGAATTCTGGAATTTGTAGTTTTGTGATATATTTAGCCTTCCCTGCCCCACTAAATTACAAATCCAAAAGCAGCCCCAGCAGATGAAATTTTCTTTCTGTTATCAAATTGCTAGTGTTACAGAAGGTGAGACACTGAAAATCATTTACACCTAGAATTCTTCTTCTATTTATTGTGTTCAGATTCCCTTGGTAATTTCCCCCATCCTTTTTCCTTGGCTGCCTAAACTGTATTTCTAAATTCTCAGCTGTAAGTTTTAAGTTAGAGGTTACAAGTATACAGGTTAATGAAGCAGATGTGTTCCTAGGCTTTATTTCTTTGTTTCTGCCACACTGGTACCAAAGGTAAAAACAGTATGGAAAGGGTAATGGTAGGTTCCTATGTCACAAAAACAAAAACAAAAGAAAAAAGAGTTCAGCAAACTAACATTAAGCACACATAAAATGAAATAACTAGTTCAAGTAAGCTTTGTATAAGTAAACAAAAACATTTTGAATTTTCTAGAGACCACTTGAAAGCTTCTCCCAAAATGCATCCTAGGATGAATTTTTCTCCTTTCAACACCTTCTGTTTTTCTTAGGATTTTGGTAGCAAAATTTACATATCTATGCTTCCTCAACATGCCAAAGTAGCTGGTGAGACTGGCTAATCTCCTTCCCCCTTTTCTTTCTATAATGCTCTTCACACATCTTCTGTCGGTGATTCTGGAGGTAGCTGTTTACCTTGCCTATTGTACATAAGCACACACAGTTCAGATTCTCCTGGCCTGATCCTATCCCTAATCCGGCCTTACCAGCATCAGCCACAGTGAACAAGGGAGGTCCGTTCTTCTGTCAATCCAAGCACAACAGCCTCAGGTTTCCAGTGCCCTTCCACCAGCAACCTATGGTGCAACAGTCAGAAGTAGGGTTCCTGTCATAATTTCTCCTTACACCAGAGATATCTGGCAGGATATGTGTTTTGAAACATCAGTCTGCTGTGACCCAAACAACAGGAGAGCAGACCTCCATCACTTGCACTGTCTGATGCCTGATAAGGTAGGTTTGGAAAACTTTTATGATCCCTACATACACTTTACACTAATGCCATAGCCCTGAACAAATAGGGACCATGAATACAAATCACTTTACAGATGGGTAACACCAGGTTACACATTTGTAACTGCAATTGTGAATTC
Organism: Urosaurus nigricauda; assembly: GCA_034509955.1. NCBI lineage: Eukaryota > Metazoa > Chordata > Lepidosauria > Squamata > Phrynosomatidae > Urosaurus > Urosaurus nigricauda. Next base: position 17,930,807 of record JAOEGL010000013.1, read on the forward strand.
CAGGCAAAATTCATTATATGTTTTAAAAAATGGTCATGTGAGCAAACAATACACAGCAATATATGCACCATAGGGTGAGTCTACACTGGCCAGAACAGCTCAGGTTGCTTCTAGAGTATCCTGGCCCCAAACCTGCCTCAAATTTTCTCCGCTCATGGGCACTCTGGAGCAACACAGGGTGCTGTTTACACATGTGCAAGTGTCACTGGAAAAGAGGCACCTAGCATCAGTCACATGGCTGGGACTAGGAGTCTTGTTGTGACCTTAGAAAGGGCAAGTCATGCCAGCAGCAGCAGCACTGGGTGGCATAGTGGAACATGCGTGTGGACAACCACCTGGCATTGTTCTGGAGTGAGTTTTTAAAATGTGATATAAGGTAGGGATGTGGGACTGACCTTCCCTCGCAAAGACAGTCCGCGGTCAAACCAGGGCTTTGGCCTTGTGTTGTGTGGACAGGACAATATGAGGGTGGGAACTGGTGTAGACGGCCTGTATAGATGTGCCTGCAGAGTCTCAACAGTCAGTGTATTGTAACACTAAGAGGCAGGGAAGAAACACTGTCTTCCATTTCTGAAGGGGGAAAAAAAAAGAGATTCCAACAGAAGCATTTTATATTCTATTTGGCGGACATATGATTCTTTGAGTCTAACTGCATTTTCACACTGTTCCCTTGTCCCACTAGAAAAGTGGGGTTTGTACAATAATTATTCTACTGGGACTGTAAGTAATGTTTATTTTCACACTTGGGTTTCAGTCCCATGATGATAGTGAGAACAATAAAAAAATCAGAGTGAGAAGCTATAATAAGCATCTTCTGGTAGTAGAAAAATGGGAGAAATCCCAAATCTTCTGAAAGTCCTTGTTGTGGTGCTGCAATTACAGCAGGGCTATAGCTTTTTTTTTTTTTTAAACTAACTTGGTATGAACAAGAAATTGAGAGACGGAGGAAGTCTTCTGGGAATGCTTTATTCATGATGGCCCCAGTTTGACTTGCTTTCATCTCCCCAGACAATAGAGGCCTGGGATACTCCCTTGAGAACTACATCCATCAAATGCCCAGAAGACACCTACTGGGACTCACCAGACCTCTAAACTGGAATACATGTGAGTAGGATCTTTCACAGCGGGAAAAAAGAAGCAGAACAGTATGTTGGCGAATGGATTTTAATTTTTTGGGGGGGGGGGGGACTTGGATTTGCCACAGGAAGCAACTGTAGCAGCAAGAACATCATGTGAAAAGTCTTCCACCCCTCCTTAGTGATACTCTCCAACTATCATCCATTTCAAAATCCTTGTAGGAAAAAAGAGCTAAATTATATGCTTGACTTGTTGCAAACCATGTAGGCCTCTTTGGCCATGTTCCTGCATCAGCTAATGAAATTGCTGGTTCAACTTTCCTACTAATGTAACAAAATTATTCAGTTCTACATTATACAGGCTCCCAAGTTCCTCGGCTTCATTAAATACTAAGGGATTAAAATGAGTATAAATTAATCAATGTGCTATAATCCTAAAAAATTATAAAATGAGCCCTTGAGGAAGTAATGTAATAGTGGCTTTTTAATTAGCATGACACCAGAGATTCATTGTTTTATGCAGAACAAGCCATATGTTTATGAACTGCTTTATCTTTTTCTTTCCTTTTTTAAGAGCAGAGAAATCTATGAACAGCACATGGGTGGCAGTCTTGTAAAAGTTGCTGATATGACATTGCACATGGAGATAAGAGAATCTGAACACAGCTTGTGGAATAGAAAGTTCAGGAGCAGTGCTCGGGATATATACTGCATCCACACTGGAGAAATAATCCGAGTAAACTGTTGTTGCCCAATGCTATGGAATTCTGGGCATGATAATTTGTTGGAGTACCAGAGCTCTGGTGCCCCAGCAAATGACCATGTCCAGAATTCCATAGCATTTCTGCAGTGTGGATGCATCCATAGACTCACCTTAAATTGGCCCTTAATTGTACCTTATGGATGGGCAAATTAATGCATTTCTGGGGTCCTCCACACTATGCAGCCATAGTACAGGATATTAACAGCCATTTTATTTTATTTTATTTTATTTTATTATTTTATTGCCACCTTTCCCCCCAGAAAGGGACCAAAGCAGCTTACAAATAAAATTATTTAAAAACTTTACAATAAAAATATAAAAGACAATTAAAATCAATTAGCTAAAACACTATAAAATTACAAAAAAACAACACAATAGAACAAAACAAAACAAAAAAGCAAAAAGCTCTAACTAAAACACACACCATGTATAAAAACCTCCCTGACACGATTATACATTAAAAGCCTGCTTGAATACAAACATCTTTGTCTGCTAGTGAAAGGTACCGTAAGCAGGGAGGAGGCCAGTCTGCATCATCTGATGAAATCCTGGGATTTGCTGTTTAGAATTCTGAGAGAGAGAGTTTTAGTGCCTCAGAAAATTACAAACTCCAGGATGGAGCCATGGAATCATAGCACTCTAACTGTGTCATGTAAAGAACCCCTGGTTGGTATCATCATGGTATCATTTACCAGGTTTTTGCCTCACATGTCTGTTTTATTGTGCAGATATATATAAAATCCTCATGGAAATTTGTATGTAAGTACATATTTGGATATGCATTTTTTGAACACCTTTTCTTGCAAAATACATGTTTATATAAACATACCTTACTTAAATATAAGTAAGGAGCCCTGGTGGTTCAATGGCAGTACTGCAGCCACCTAAGTTTGATCCCAGGCAGGGCTTCAAGGTTGACTCAACCTTCCATCCTTTTGTAGGTTGGTAAAATGAGTAACCAGATTGTTGGAGGCAATTGACTTATATGTTGTAAGCTGCTTAGGGAGTGCCAGTTCACTGATAAATGGTGTAGAAATGTACTTGCTATTGCTATAAATATATACATTAGATTCTAAAGTAATCATTTTAAAATGCATTTTGCTAAATTATTGAGCGAAGAATTATATTCCAAAGTTTTTAAAAAAATAATTGCATTGGAATTCACATAGGTCACATTTTTCAAGCAGCCCTAGCATTCATGATGGCTCTGAGTAGTTCTTTGGCAAAAGGAAGCACTTGCCTGTAACATGGGGAAAGGATAGATTCCACATCTAAGCATAAATCAGAAGGAAATACTTCAGCCTGATGCCAAAGTCTCTGGATGCCCAGATACATGGCTTCACATTTGTCATGTCTGGCAGGAAACCAAGTTCAGAAATACAGGCTTCAGTAGTTAAAATTCAGTAAACCTTTATTCAGTAGCTATAGATCCAGTCCAGAGACGTTCATTGTCAGAACTAAACAGCGAGCATTAACATTGCCTTATTAAACTGCGAACAATTTCAAATTCATAGTGGGCGCAGTTCTCATTTGTTATAATTAATAAACACATTTGACCATCTCATTTTCATACCATCCCTTATTTATTGTTACAGCTAGATTCTTTTCACAGGACTCATGCATGCCTCCTTGACTCATGCATGCCTCCTGTCTAGTATTATTTCACCACTTGTGTCTGAGATCACCATGTCTCTACAATAGCCATTTTTACTGTAGAACCCATCACTCCAGTTTCCCAATATTTTATGACAGCAAAGGTGCACTTGCAACTCCTGAAAAAATTCTACATCACTGGCAATGAACTGTGAGAAGAGGCAGAATAATCAATGGGAAACAAATAGTGGTTTCCACACAGAATTTAAGGATAGTATACCAAAGCCAATGTTGGTCCCAAGAACGGCTGACCTACTGAAATGAGAGGGACATAAATAAGTTTAAACTAAGAAGACATATTCATTTCAGTGGGTCTTCTCTATCTGGAACTAATGCACATCTTATTGGGTTCTATGGGGCCAACTTTAATTGAACATTGAGAAAACAATCACATTTTAAGTCCCTATAACAATAATACAATGAAATTGCACAACAAAGTTGACACAGAGGCATATGTGTGACTGTTGTGTGCCTTCAAGTAATTTCTGGCTTATGGCGACCCTAAGGTGAACCTATTTTGGGGTTGTTGTTTTTTTTTGCAAGATTTGTTCAGAGGAGGTTTGCCATTGCCTTCCCCTGAGGCTGAGAGTATGTGACTTGCCCAAGGCCACCCAGTGGTTTTCATAGTTGAACTGGGAATTGGGCCTTGGTCTCTGGAATCATAGTCCAATATTCAAAGCCCTACACTACACATAGGCACTGTCTCTAAATTTCCAAGCATCTAATAAGTTGCCATTGCAAGACTTGGTATCCAGAATCTTCCTGTGCTGCTCAGTAGTATTGAAACTTTTGGATGAAATCTTAGAGCCCTGAATAAATACAATAAAGGTACAAATAGGTAGTAATGCTTAAAAGAAATTCTACTGTAAAGAATGTGCCCTTTTGTCCTTCTTTTGTATTTTAATACACATAGGCACTGTCCCTTATTCAAAATTAAAAGGAGTCTAACACTTAACCCTGGGAAAAACAGTTTTTCTCCTCATCAGCTCTTTCTCTCTCTTCTTTCTCAGTTAATCTAATAAGAACAGTCCCTTCTTTAGGGTTTCTCCATCCAATGGACCAAACCAATAATTCATATACTAACACTGCATTTAGCCCATTATTTATTTCATTTATACTCGCCCCTTCCTCCTTCCACAAAACCACCTGGTTTTTTATTTTTATTATTCTGCTCTTGCATGGAAGATAGTGCCCCAATATAGTGATTTATGGTTGCCTGTCTTTCTTCTGGCTCTAAGTGGCTGGAATCATTTATCTACTGATGAGTTTATTGTAAGTCTAATATTCTCAATATTTTATTCATCCAAAAAGTATGCATGCAGTTTAAAAAACACTCAATAGAGAATGCCTTTTGTGGCATCCTCTTGGTTTTCTCCCCCCACCATCTGATATCTCCCATTTATCTGAAGAACACCAATATTACCCTGTGTAAATCATGGGCTAGGTTTCTGTAATCACCACGTTAGACACTGCCTCTGCTTTCATTTGAAACAGAAAGTGAAGAAAGTGCTTGTAAATTAAACCATGGCGCCCACAGAGAGACAGTGTTTTTTCATATTAGACCTGGTTTATTGCAAGTAATGGAAGGAGATGAGTCAATTTCAAGTTTTGATCACTGCCTCTGTTACTGTTTCATATATAAAAATGAGCTTCTTATGATCTAAATGCGGACAAGAAGAGGAAAAAGAGGAAAAACTATTTTGGTTTTGGGTTGGTTTTTTTTTTTTTTTTACAGTGAGGAGCCAAGCTCAATGGCAGCCTAACTATATTGTTTTTATAAGTGCATAAAATTGCTTCTGGACTACCAACTTGTATTAAATGTTTCAGTTCAATGAATTCTGAAGGAGATGAGACAGTAAATAATGAAAAACAGGGCCTGGAAAAGAAAAGCGATGTCAATCTTACTCATAACAAGAATGCCTTCCACAGTCAGAGTACCAGACTATGACTGTGACTGGATTTTGAAAAGGTCAAACACCTAGTTATCCTCTTCTAGGAGAAAAATATAGTGGTGTAATTGTTGCATGTTTTAAATAGGCCTGGGCCCTGAATTTTACTTCTGCCACCATGCAGCACCAAACGCAAGGAGATGAGCCTGCATGGAACTCGGGGATAGTTTTTCATAGAGGCCAGGGCTGACATTTTGGCGCCTGGGGGAAAAACAGATACCATTTCTCTTTCATCCTTCCATCCATATACAGCACAACAGGCTGCTTTAGTGGGAGCAGGGCGATGACAGGAAGGAAAAGCAGGAGTTTGCTTGCCACCACTGTCCCAGCTATTTGGATACTGCTACAACATTTGCTGCCTTGTTCTTCCTAATCCTGAAGCTTGCCTTGATAGAGCCAGGTGATGTTCCAGTTTCCATCTTCTTACAGGGTGATGAAAGCCCCAGTCACGGTTTAGTACTGCAGCACTTTGGCCTGGATTTAAAGTTGCAACGTGAGGACCTCAGCTGTCTAAGCTTGTTGTCAACTGCCCCTTGTCTTATTATTTCATGCGTATGGTGCCAAGGATTCACTTCCCCACATAAATAAAGAATTCTGAACACATTTACAGTCAGCCCTCTGTATCCGTTGGTTCCTTCATCCATGGAATCAACCAATCACAACTTGAAAATATTTTTTATTTAAAAACAACAACTAGAAAGCAAACTTTGATTTTGCCATTTTATATATGGGACCCCATTTTACTATGCTATTGTATAGAATGGGACTTGAGCATCCATGGGTGTTAGTATTCATGAAGGGTCCTGAAAAAAAAACCTTCAGATACCAAAGATCCACTGTACTAGGAGGTAATGTCTGGTCCACAAATGGATGCTCATTTGATCATGGCAATATTAAGCCCAAGATTTTTCAACCCCTGACCACATAGTATAGAGAAATCAAATGCTCTGCATCAGTGGTTCTCAATCTGTGGGGTAGGAGGTTCCATGTCACCCACAGAAACAACCTGAGATCAGAGCTGGGGGTCTCCACAGTCAGCTTTACTCTGCCCTTGCCTTTCTTGTGAAGAAAAGATAAGGCTAGTGATCTAAAGTCTGTTGTGTGTGTGTTGTGTGCCTTTAAGTTATTTCTGACTCATGGCGACACTATGGTGACCCTATCAGGATTTGTTCAGAGGAGGTTTGCCATGGCCTTCCCCTGGGGCTGAGAGAGTGTGACTTGTCCAGGTTTCCATGGCCAAGCTGGTAATTGAACCCTGGGTCTCCAGGGTCATATTCCAACACTCAAACCACTATGCCATGCTGGCTCTCCTACAGTCTATTAGCATATTGAAAATGGGGTGAACATCCTGATTCTCAGTTGGGTGTCAAAGCACAGTTGGAGTGTGCCCAACTTTCCTTCCTCCATCCCCCCTCCCCTGGTGAGTGGGGTGGCAGAGACGCCAGATCCATGGCCAGCTGGAAAAGGACAAGTTACCATTCAGCTGGAGAGCCAGTGATGTTAAGGTAGGGGGTCCTTAGCAATGATCAATCCAGCAGTGTGTTTGTGACAGAGGATCTGTTCCACTGCCCCAAAGCAGTTTCTCATTCTTGTTAGAGAAGAAAGAAAGGCAATTTCTCTTTTTTGTCCTGCCCCATGGAATTGTTTGGCAGTAGATTCACGTGGATAGATCTAGTCTCCTTTATCCCATCTGCTAAGCAGGCAGGAATAAAAGAATGGATGCCTAGGGATGTTTAGATATTGTGAAATCACCACATTTCTTCCCTTAGCAGAGGGATGGGCTGTCCTTCCCCCATTTGAGCTTTACTGCAATTGAAAGGCAGGTTGAGAGAGTGTCCTATTACCAGTCCCAGCACGTCCTTTCCCCTGATTGGAAAGCAGTCACACGCCAACAAGCATCTTTTCTGTTTACTGAGATGTAACACCAAGGAACAGCAATTCACACCTGCACCAAAGCTGTTATACCTCCCATTTCTTTTTCTTTAATCTATTTTTATCTTGTTCATCTGTCCTGTTGTTTCTTGGCTAATATAATTTCTCCTCCTCTTTCCTCTTTACGACAGCTGCCAGCTATATCCTTAGGGACAGTGGGCTTAACCTATAACAAAAAATCATACTTAAACCTCTTTTATTTATTAAGAGGTTGCTGAACAGGTAATATACAATCTGTAGTTATACACTGTCGGCATCCAACAATTTCAGTAATTCCCTAGAGGTCATTAACTTTTTTTCCCTTTTTGCTTGGGTTACTTCAAAGACAACAACAAGTATTTGAGAGATAAGTCTTTTCTTGGGCATCGTTTCCATCAGACACCTGATTTGTTTGGATCTGGCATTAAAGGAAGACAGATAGCCTGATCTGTCTAGTACTACATTGCTTTGCCAGCAATTATGACTGCATTCCTCTTCTTATGGTTCTTCCACAGTTCCATCTGAGCCCACTTGATAGATCCATTGAATGAATAAGATTTACATGGAATTTTTTTTGGTCATCAGCTGATTCAATAGCTTTCTTGAAGTTGGGGACTAATGCTTGCATTTAGGCTTGAGACTTCTGGGTTGGGGATGGGGAAAATGAGCTGGATGTGTGGGTAAGGATTATCTCCCCTCCTCACAACATGTCTTTTCCATTTATATGTAAAATGCTCTGTGTGTGTGTGTGTGTGTGTGAGAGAGAGAGAGAGAGAGTGAGAGAGAAAGCTTAATATTTAATGGAAAATATGAAAGAATGCATAGCATGGAGTAAATTATTAAAAATAAATGATATTACTCCTTACATATTTTTAAAGCAACAGATGGTGATATAAAACTTGAATTGTTGTAACCAAAAAGTCTGAATATTGTGTAATGTTATGCATTATTGTAACACATTGTTCTGGCCGGAGGATTGGGGGACTGGTGGGCATCTTGGGCCAATCTTGGGAATTTTAATTGATTTAAGCATAATTTAAAAGTGTTCCAAGTAATGCGATGTTTCATTTTTTAAATGGAAGAAAACAAGCTATTATTATTATTATTATTATTATTGATTACAATCAATAAGATTGTGTCATCATTAAAAGTAAACATTTCCAACTTCTAAGGGAATGCACATTGTATCTTCTCATCCCCAAAGTCTCTCTCTCTCATGTCAGTCCACTGCCTAAACCAGGTTAGACAACCTGGTACCTTCTAGATGTTTCTGTCTATAACTCCCATGATCCCTTAATGTTGGTCATGTTAGCTGGACATTATGAGTGCTGTAGTCTAAAACATTCAAAGGGTACCTAGTTGTCTACTGCTACTTTAGGCGTTTCTCCTCTCTATTTTTTAAAAACAAGGTTTTCAGGTATAGAAGAAGCTCTGATGAAAAATCTTGGATTGGTGAGTACCTTCTCAGTTTGGGATTTATTCTGTGCAAAATTTACATATGGTTGATTTGCACTGAAACTAATATTTTCCCCAAGCTTTTTCTGTGAAAATATTATTTCTGCACATAAAATGTTGTTTCTCGAAGAGAAAATGCTTTTTCCTGTGCAAAACAACCACGAGAGAATTTGACACAGAACAAGTTCCAAAACACAAAACAAGTTTGTGGTTTTCAAAGTCTTTCTTGCAGTGGCTAAGTGGCTAAGAATGGCTAAAATTACTAATTGTTTCTTTGGAGAAGGCATTTCATGACAAATTACTGTACACCCCTAGCTATTTTAGATGCTCCAAAGGTCTGCATACAATCTATCACCATTTCTGTGTTGTTGTTGTTACAAGGAGCATGAAACACTTAGCCCATGCTATTTCACAAACTTTTGCATCTCTTTCCAATTGCCAAAGTGGCTTGGCAACTGATGTGGTGGCAGTGGTAATGTCTTCAAAACCTATGAAAAACTTTTATTAGACATACAGAAATAGTTAGTTTCCTCACATTCTGGCCAATGTGTGCAAAACATGTACATTGTCCTCTGCAGGAGTAATATATATTTCCAGAATTAAGAAATTGATTGTTTGTGTATCAGCCACATAAAATTCTGATGTGTCCATAGAAATAACAGATTTGTCTCTGTGGAAAGAAGATTTGCAGGCTGCAGGTACCTTTGGGATATGTGAGTCTGTATGCACTCTGTTCACAGAACAACATTGCATTTCATGTCAGTAACTTCTCAGTGACAAGTGACAGGGTGGGATAATGGGATTTTTATCTTTAAAACAGCATATGGAAGAAAATGATCCTCTTAGGGACACCAGTGGGTTGTGGGTTAATCTTTTTCCCAACTGAGTTACCTTAGTTAATCAAAATCAAATATGCCGTTGTATGCACAGCCTAGATCTTCTTTGGTATATCTTAGTCTAATTGTTAGATTAGTGACAGAATGCTCACATTTATTTATGCCATGCATCAAATGATGTTACCAACCTCAGGGTCTTTAGATATTTGGACTACAACACCCAAGGTCCCTGACCATTGACTGCAGCAGAAAAGCAATGAAGTCCAACAGCATCTGGAGAGCACCAAGATGGGCAAGGCTGCCTTACAGTTTTTAGATGGTGTTTGTTATAGTTTCACTTAGTGACCTGTGGGGGGCTTATAGGTGTCCCTATTGTTTGTCTCCATTGATCCATGACTGACATATTTCTAAAGAATACAAGTAATACAGAGCATGTGAAATTTACAATACGTGCTCATTTAAAAAAAAAAGGCCCCAGGAATACTTGTTTCTTTGAGGGAATGAGTTCTTATTATTCAATTTCAACTTTTGATGGATGAGAGAACTTCAGGGTCCCTAATCATCATTTACTCTGCTCAAATCTTGCAAACTCAGAGCTATGGCTGATTCAGTGTTCCTCTTTTCCTACTGCCTTCCCTTTTACTCAGCATTATTGTTTTTTGCAATGAGTCACATTATCTCATGATGTGTCCAAAGTACAACAGCTTCAATGTAGTGAAGCATATGACAATATAAAGTACTTAGTTCATCCTACTAGTTGAAGCTAGTGACCATAACTACTTGTAGGGTGAATGAGGCAGTTGTCTCAGCATGCACAACTTGGGGGATACCAGCAAGGTGTTGAGGTAGCTACGCTTTACATTCACCTACCATCTTAGGTGTACTTTTCATCACCAGTGAAAGATTCAGCCGTCAGTCCAGTCAGACTTTTTTTTTTGGAACATGGAATAGGAGTGAGTGCCATCTTGTCCTTTGCCAAAAGTAACAACATATATTAGAACCTGCCCCAACTATGAAGAATGCCTAGCCAATGCATTAAAGCACATGAATATATTTGGCACTGGGTGATTGAGAGGTAAAATCAATGCCTAAAAAAAAATCCCACAAACAATAGCTGAGAAGTTAGGCTGTTCTTGTCAGCATCAACATCTCCTTCCTTCTGTTATGCATCATGTGTGCATGTGCTTAGTTTGCTGCCTACAGAATTCCCCATTGTTAGCTTAATAGAAGTGATTTGTTAGTCATTTGCCATTTATAAATGAGATTAATTTCACTGGTAAGCTATTGTTGTGTGGGTAGCAGGTCAACTGCTATTCCCATCAGCAATGTATCACAGAGTTGCTTCGATAGGGTTAAGTGCTCTTTTGGACTAAGAAACTCTATTAAAATTGAAATATCCTTTTTCAAAAAGGCTCCTTGTTCTATTATTCTTTATTCATCAGCAGCTCGAGTGCTGATATAGGCCTTGATTCCATGACTTGTTGAAGTCAAGAGTTTTTTTGTTTTTGTTTTTGGTCCTCATTGTTGCTAGTATACAATACTCACCCCTAATATAATATCAATTATTGGAGTATCACTTTGCATGTGACTTTCCACTCCGTGCATCTTTGTCTTGCTACTAAAGTATACAAATGGCATATTTTGCTTCCTCTGGGAAACATTTAAAATGGTTAACTATCACTATCTCTGATTTTAAGGTTCCCATCTCTGAAGTCCTCAGCCCACTCACCTGCGGGACTGCTATATTTTGGCAAAATATAGTTTGCTAGTGGTACTTTTAATGGTAGCCACTAATCATAAAATGAAAGTACGTGTATCTTGGGGACTGTAACAGTCACAGTGTTCTATATATAAATTAAAACAGCGTCTTGCACATTGCTGAACTTATTTGTTTTTACCCATGGGTAGTGATATGAATATTTATATATTTGATATATAAGCTTTTTATTAATACAGTAGCTTGATCTGTCTGAGGAGAGGGGGGATTTATTTCAACACAGAAGACCTTGCACACCAAAGACAGTAGGCCTGCTGTATTGTCAGACTGGCCATCTGCAGACTCAAGCCTCTACAGATCATCTCATCCCATTAAGTATTGTCAGTGGTAGTGTATGCATGCATGCAGCACATTGCTCCTATTCACTTACCAAACCAAACCCCTATGGATGGGAAGAGCACATTGTATATGACTGCAATTAATAAACCTGAACATGATGCTAATCTTGAGATTAATGTTTAACATGGATCATCCCTAGACTACTCCCCTCCCTCTTTCAGTCCAATATCTTCCTGCACTTGCTTTAAGAAAATAATAAATTATTATTGAATCTGAACTGGGCAAACTATGGTTTATGCAGACCATGTGCGTAATGTGCCTTCAAGTTGCTCGTCAATTTATGGTGACCCAATGAATTTCATGGGGTTTCTTAGACATGGAATCCTCAAACAAAAACAGCTTCATTTATACACCGCTTCATAACGTCTAAGCAGGGTCTAAGTGGTCTACAACTGTAAGCTACTTGCCCCCAACAATCTGGGTACTCGAAAGGATGCAAGCCTGAGTTGAGCTTGAGCCCTTTTTCTGGTATTGAACTCGCCACCTTATGGTTTTGAGTGAGTGGCTGCAGTACAGGCATTTAACCACTGCGCCACCAGGGCTCCTCAGAGGTGGTTTTGCCACTTCCCTCCTCTGAAATATACTCTACATTACCTGGTTTTCCTCGGTGGTCTACCATCCAAGCACTGACCAGTCCCTTCTCATCTTTAATAGCTATATTACAGGCATGTCAAACAAGGGACCTGTTCACACTACACAATTATAGCACTATTATTCCACTTTAAATTTTATAATCCCATCCTTTGGAGTCCTGTAGTTTATAATGTGTTGAGGCACTGGAGCATTCTGGATGAAAATTCTCCCTAAACTGCTAACCCCAGGATTCCATTGGATGGCACTGTAGCAGTTAAAGTGGAATAAATGAGATACAGTTGTATAATGTGAATAGGCCCAAAGTCACCTCCATACTGTAACTATTGAATTTAACAAGTACTAATGGTGAATTTTGTTCAATGCCTTTTTAGTAAGAACCTACCAAAATTTTCAAATTTCTTCTTAAAGCTAGGTTTGCAATGTGTTCCCTAGTGCCTCTTCCTTTCCTGAATCCAGGTTGTGCCTATGGAATTTCTTGCTCCATTTATGGTTGGAGCCTTTGCTGCAGAATTCTGAGCATGACTTTGCTTGCATGGAAAATTAATGCAATAGTTCTATGTAGTTAACTGAAATCTTTTGTCTCCTTTTTTTTGAATGGGAATGTATACTGATATTTTGAGAGCCATTGTTTTGTTTTCCATATTTGTTGACAGATTTTAGTTACAACTGCAGTTGATTATGTCTCTGTTGACTGTAGCAGTTATATTGGTATTTCATCTGTTCCTATAAGTTCCTCAATGTACTTCCAGGTAAATGTGGATAACATTGCCTAATTTTACCTAGAACTGGATCTCAATGTTTTCTGAAGGAAAATACTTTTTTGAAACAAATATGACAGAAGATAATGAAAATGGCCAATCACTGTTGGAAGGAAAGTTCACTAGCTATCAATTAAGCACTCTTCCCATGACTATCCCTTCCCTGCACATACTTCCAGTCATTCTTTTTTACCTTTCTTGAAAATATGGCTTTGCACTTATCTTTCCATTTAAAAATGAAGTGTTCATGGAGACCGAAATGAGGTGTGCAGCATCATGGCACTCCTCCGGTGCTATGTCCATACAATGCAGCATCAAACTGTGGCAATATGGCTATGGCGCCCTTTCCAGGGCACAAAAAGGAACTGCTTTTTGTGGATCCTTTTTGCGCCCTTGAAAGGCCAGATCAGGGCTAAAGGTGTGCAGTTGCTGCAGCACCCATATGGCTAGAAAAGAGGTGAGTCTCCTTCTTTAGAGGTCTTTAAACAGAGGCTGGATGGCCATCTGTCAGTGGTGCTTTGATTTTGAGTTCCTGCATGGCAGAATGGGGTTGGACTGAATGGCCCTTGGGTCTCTTCCAACTCTATGATTCTATGATATGAATGCTGGAATAAATTATTTGAATGGCTGAATGATTAAGATATGCCTTCATGAATGAAAATCACAACAGTTAGTGAAGAATTACCTTTAAGATTAACAGGCGTTTGTGAGATGAGAAATTGGCCACCCTCTGGTTTTATTATGTGTGTGTGTGTATGTGTGTGCGTGTGTATCAAGGCTTCTAAACCCCATTCTTTTCCTCTCCCCAACCAGTTCTTGGAACTTTTTGAACTCTGCAGTTAATGCCTGAAGGCAAAAGTGAAGTTTCTTTGAGCTCCATTCCAAAAGAGAGCACAGTACAAACAACAATAAAAGGTTTATTTCTGTGGGACTTAGAGAGGCACTGTGCATAATCATAACCTGAAATATCTTAGTGCATAATTGCTGAACTTAGATGTTTGTTCCGCTAGGGATGATTCTGAATTCTTAAGGACTCTTCAAATGCCATTCAGGATGCCATAAAACCCAAGAACGAGTTCAGAAAATTAGAAATGCTACAAAAGCCGAACGCTTCGCTTAGTACATTATAAAACAAATGAAGCCCAAGGGATGTACCGGCTCAGGGGTGAGGTTACATAGTTCATTTCTTCACTTGCCCATGCACACACCACCCTCATAAACTTTCTGCCTGCAGCCATGATGCTCCTTAAAGGAAGACTGCACCCTTCCCTCCTAGACCCACATTCTAATGGTTCACTAGAGAGACAAGGATCTGTTTGGCTTAATAAATGTTTTAATTACAGTTTCTGTTTCCTAAGCTTCATGATGCAGAAAGAGGCCACTGCCTTGATATGTGGGGTATTTGAAGAGACAATATTGGGAGAGCTCAATGGTAGATGCTGCGCCATGGGTTGCATTGCTTCTGTTGCGATGATAATCGAAAAGCAAATATTGTCCTTCAAATATCCCTGGGTTTTCCACTTTATTGCTATTAGCACAGATTGAAAATGAGAAAGTGCTTCATCTGTGTTTTTCATTTTTTGTCCTCCATCCCACCCCCCTCCTCTAAAGGGGAGGAGAAATTGTTCAATAATTATTGTTTGAATAATTACCAGACAGAGAACAACACCAGGCAGGCTGTTCTTTAAAAAATAAACAAGATTGGTAACTGTAAATTGCTTTGAATAACACTCTGCTCTAAAGTCAGCCTTATCTATTTAATTTATATCCCACCTTTCTCCTAGCACAGGATTCAAGGTGGCCCTAGAGAGAGCCACTGTCGTGAATTGAGCAGAATGGTTGGTTTGGACAGTAAAAATCTAGATTCAAAATAAAGGCACACAAGGATTCACTCTGTGTGAGTTCTGATACCAACAAACATGATCCACACTCATCAGCCCTGCTAGGAGACATGGAGATGGCCATATTTTTGGAAATCAGGGATTCCAAAACTGTGATACATGATCTGCTACCCTTGTGCTTGACCCGGAAATTTCAGTTAGTACAGAATATAGCAGCCAGACTGGTCTCAGAAACATCTCACAGAGACCACATAACACCGATCTTATGATCACTTCATTGGCTGCCTATCAGTTTCTGGACCCAGTACAAGGTGTTGGTTATTACTTATAATGCCTTAAATGGCTTGGGTCCAACCTGTCTTTGGGACCACCTCCTTCCATACAATTCTCCCCGTGCACTCAGGTCCTATGGGAGGAATTTGCTACATCCTTTAAGAATGAGATTGTCTACAACCGCCCAGAGGACCTTTTCGGCTATCGCTCCCAGATTATGGAACAGCCTGCTGGATGAGATCTGTCATATTACCACCCTAAACGGCTTCAAGAAAGCTGTTAAGACAGATCTCTTACAGCAGGCCTTTCCTGAATAAATTCCTGGCCACTAAAATAAGGAAATCCATCTATGACTTGCTACAACCACTGTCCACTGGTTATTATTATTATATTTAGATTATCTTATTGTTTTATAATATTTTAACATGTTTCAATTCTAATTTGTTTAATTGTATTTTAAGGGGGGGTTGAGATTGAATTGTTTGAGTATGTATATTTTTAAATGTTGTAAGCCGTCCCAATTGCATTTCATAGAGGGGCGGGATATTATTATTATTATTATTATTATTATTATTATTTCAAATGCCATGTGTTAGAGTGTGCTGAGTCATGGGGATATGTCAGAGGACAAATGTGCATCCATAAAACTCGGGGGCTAGCCAGACCAGGCAAAAGGGCCATTGTCGGGGTGGAGTGAGGGCATGGCAGATGCATGACGCACACCCTGACTCCACCCTCAACCTGTTATCACGCTGCCTGACTGACCACATGGTGGACAGTATTACGGTGCTCCTTGGCCCGGCATTCAGATGATGCATGCCAAAAGGAGTGCTGGAAAGTGCTGCCGTGATGGCATTTTGCTGCTTCTTTTGGGGCCAGAAAATGCTGGATCAGGGCTGCGGCATATGGTTACTGCAGCCCTGATCCAGCACTGAAAAGGATGGCAGGACACTGCTCTACTGGGGCTGTCTGTTGGGGCCCCATAGACTACATTTACACTCGACTAACTGTAAGGTATGTAATTTTACATATACAGTGGGCCTTTGTTATCCACTGAGGTTTGGTTCCAGGACTCCCTGTGGATAACAAAATCTGTGTATGCTCAAGTCCCATTAAATATAATGGCACGGCAAAATGGTGTCCCTTATATAAAATGGAAAATCAAGGCTTGCTATTTGGAATTTATATCTTTTTGGAATATTTTCAAGCTGCGTATGCTTAAATCCGTGTATAAAAAATCCATGGATGAGGGTCAACTGTATTGCTTTCATGCCAGCTATCACCCAGTGCTATACCTGTTCATTCAGAAGTGACATGATAGCCATCTTGAAATATCTGAAGGGATGCCATGTACAAGATGGAGCAAGCTGTATTTGCATATACATACATAATGAGATATCTTGGAGACGGGATCCAAGTCTAGACACAAAATTCATTTGTGTTTCATATACACCTTATACACATAACCTGAAGATAATTTTATACAGTATTAAAGTTTTTTTATATAAAATAAAGTTCGTGTACATTGAACCATCAGAAGGCAAAGGTGTCACTTCTCAGGCACCCATGAAAAAAGTTTTGGGTTTTGGAGTATTTTGGATAATAGCAATTCAGAATGTTTACCTTCATTGTAATTAGCTGAAATAGTTGAAAAGCCATCTTTTGATTAAAAAGAGTTGTCTTAAAATAAAAGATTTCTTCCCCACCCATTTCAGGTTTGCTCCCCTACATTGCCATTATGAGAACAATTTTAAGGTTTCCAAATAACCTGCATATCTTTCACTTCAAGTGATTAAGATCATTTTCAATTATAGATGTGTTTTATTATTATTTCATAGCACGAGGGTAGATTTTCAACACTCTACCTGGTGAATTAGTCATAAACCTTTCAGAACTATTAGAGAGATTGTATGTGAAAAATATGGCAGTCTGTGTGAGAATGATGAGAAGAGAGATAGGTCTGGAGGAACCAGCGTCAGTTATCAAAACCCATTGCATCAACACTGGTGAACTGAACTCGCTATACATTTTTGGAAAAAAGGATAGATTGGACTGCCTTGCTGTTGTGTGAACTTGCAAGTTCAAGCGGTGCAAATATTATATTATTAGTTGAGAGTGGATGGCTTAGTGCCACATTGTAAAAGTCCCATGCTCACCTTGGAGTTTAGGAGAAATATGGGTTTTCCTTGACTTTGCTTACTCCAAGGCAAACAAATTTTGCCAAGAAAACACTGTGGGAGAGCTGCCTTAGCATCTTCCTAAATCTGGAACAAATTGAAAGCACACAGCAACATCAGGGATGGAAAAAGAATTTGTTGGATTTTTACTACCAAAAGAAAGAAACATGCATTTTGTGCCTCCTGAAATCCAGACACTCAAATAATGCTAAAAATGGGTCCATTTGAGAACATGTATCAGTGAAGGCAAAAATTAAATTGAATTAAATTAAATTTAAAAAAAATATAAAAAAGCCTGCAAGAAGAGACAATGCATCCATTTTTAAATGCACACTGAAGTACTTACAAGTGTGCAAAAAGAAGAAGAAAAATAAAGTAAATTTTACAAATTTTACAATCAGACATAAAAACAGGACAGAAAAAGAGTGGAGGTCAGAAGATTAAAGAACTCAAGAGGACCAAGACGGACAGATTTCCACTTCCCTAACTGATATAGCGAGAGGCTGTAATGATTTACTTTTCAGGTTTAGAGGTGTGAATTTTGATCAGCCTTGACCAATTGATTTAAGAACTGCTTGATTACATATCTGGAAGTGATTCTGAAGCCTGGGTATCTCATATTTATGATGCACCCATATGCCTGCGAATTTGATGTTTCTTTCAGCGTGGGAGATACTGCCTTATTCAAGAGATATTTGTCTGATGTAGTGCATTCCAAATTTGATCATGACTTAATTTAATAGCATCGGGCCACTTAATACTACCCAGGGAGTTGGTCAGAGCTACAACTACCTGAGTGTGTTAGCTACAGTTATTTTATTCTTAGCTGTAAGTATGATTTTCCAGTACTTTAACAAGTTAATTTCTGACTGTAGAAATGTTGCTGATAAGAGGTTCTTAAATCTGAATGGGTTTTCTGGTTGTTCTGACCGATCCCCAAGTACTTAGAAGTGACATTTCCATCAGGTATAAGCAACAGATTTGTGTTTACAGGTGTTGTTGAGGAACTTCACTTTTAACTTTTAATTATGTGAGGCCTCAAGCGTTTTCAAGGCCAAATAATATTTTTTTTATATCTTTGCTGATACATATTTTTGCAGTTGTTATGAACTTGTCAGGTTTAGCTGTAGATTCTGCAAAACACTTTTATGATACTGATATATAAAAGAATGTGTGCTTCTCCATCTCTTTTTTGCCTCCCCCCATCTCTCTTTTGGAGACAAGCCTCAGCAAAGAACTGAGTGTGGCATCAGTGTTTTAAACTTCATAATTTTTTATAGAAAAGGTCCTCTTTTGTTTCTCTCACATTTCTCCTCTGTTCCCATATAATTATAGAACTTGATACCTGGTCTAATTGGAACATATGAGCTGAGAGCAAGGCTGTCTTATTGTTTCTATTTCTGATCTTTGTAGCATCCAGATTGTACATAGGAGATTAATATACCCTTGGTTTGTATACCATGTGGAGTCTGTACACAAATATCTGATAAACGCATGGAAACTGGCAATGGTGATCCTACTGTCAAGCTATCGTGTTTATGGTATACTACTAGAAGTACAACACACCGGGAAATCCCCAGCACTCATCCATCTGACAAACTGGAAGTAATTATTTTCCCTCCTGAGGAGTTCTGAATATGTAAGTAATCCCATTAATGCATTAGTACTCAAACTTTTTACCCTTGGGATCCCCCTTTACATCTACATGCAGATGTCACACATCCCTCCCTTGATATCGTATATGAATAAAATTATTTTCTTTAGTGTGTGTATTTTCATTCACACATTCATATATATCCATATTTTAACATTTTAGAAGAAAATAACATTGTTCAAATTAGAACAGCAAATTCAAATTAGAACCGCAAATTTAACTCAAAGCATGTATCAATTTTACACATAAAAAAGTTTGGAAAGAGGAGGAGGAGAAGGAGACATCAGGCCTCCATGTCTTGCACACTCCCCCAAAACAACGTTGGGAGTCCTGCACCGCCATTTGAGAACCACTGGTTTAATAGAATCAGTTTTAAATGTATACCAATTATACTGTTTGTTTTATAGGTTTAGGTGTCAGTTACTTGTGAACTTAGTCCTTGTGACTGATAAAGAAGGACTGTCACAAAATAATATTTGAATGATATGAGGTGCAGAAGAACAATTGGGTCAAAACATGTCACTTGATAACCTGGGAACAGATGTCTGCCAATATTCAGTTCTGTCATCATCACAAGTAGTTTGTAGCATTTATGTCATTATTGACTTTTGAGCTGTTTGTATATTATTGTCTGGTTTCTATGCATGCTTATATTTCTTGAGAATGGATAAGATTGTGGAATCAATTACAGTATCTTATGTTTGTAACTGCACAACCATATTGTGAACTATATCTTTTTTTGTGACAACAATGTTTTATTTTTGAAGTATTCACAAGTTATTTTGATTATCATGTAGTCACACATTTACGCATGTTTCATAAGCAGCAGATTTTTTGCTATATATTTACAGCATATTTCTTGATCCATTCTGGGGGTTATTGTTTTTAGACTACCACAGAAAAGCATGCTCTTGGTTAGCTCTTCTTTGAGTGCTCTCTTTTTCTTTCTGTTTTTTTTCTTTGCTACCATTTTGGTGCTATTTCAGTCTTTCCATCTTCTCATATTGATTCCCTCTGCCCAGTTTACTAAATGACCCTCCCTTCTATTTGAGTACCTTGCAAAGAGAAGCATTATAAGGACTGGCTTAGAGACCCAAAGGAAAAATGAGTCCGCTAGTCTTGCCACCAGTTTTGTTTTGCATAGTTAAGGTTGTTCCAGCACTTAATGGAAGAATGCTATACCACAGACTTCAGCCAGATTTTAATTAATAAATATTAACTTATTAAAAGAAATCCAAACTAGTTTTAAGATGCACATTTCCAAGACTGTCACAATTTTCAGGTGTGCAGGTTTCACCACTTTGGAGATGTGCTAGAGATGGACAGACATATACTTTTATTATGGATATTCCAGGAAAAGTGCAGATGGTCTTTGGATTTAACTGATTTTTTGATGGTTTCGTTCTAGTTGGCAGGATAGTAGGGCAGTAACTATGTATTCTACAGCAGGGATGTGGAATATGTGGCTTTCCAGATAATGATAACCTACCACTCAGATTAGCCATCACGACCGAATAATACTAAGTGGAGCTGATGGAGTTTTCAATATAATATCCAGAGGGCTACACATTCACTGCTCTTAGTTTACAGGCATTATGACTTGCAGATCATAAAGAACATCATGCTCTCAAGAACTGTTTGGATCACCTTTGGTGTTAATACTTTGACAATAGGTCAGTGTTTGTCTTTGAGCTATTCTTGATCCTTTCCACTGCTGTGCAATTTCAAAATCTGCACTTATATTTTCTCTTATAACTCACCTTACTATAGTAAGGAGACTCATCATGAGTATCCAGGTTATTCCAGATCTCTTATTTCTTCTTACTGAAGCTTCTTTATAGTGCACTCTTAGGCATGTCTACTCAGACGCAGCATCACTGAGTTAAGCAGGACTTACTTCCAGGAAAGTAAATATACAGGACGGCAAGCACTGCACTAGCTTGTCTTTTCCTCTATTTATGTAAGCCTGGCAGTGCTTTTGCTTTTATTCAAGATCCCAGCTTGGAATGCAGCTGTGATGGATGCCTGTCTTTCTGCCATAAGGATCATTGATTAAAGACTTCTTGTTAGCTTGCAGTGACATTTTTAAAAATGGAGGAAGCAACCCAGCTTTCTGTAAGTCAGTGCTTTCTCTCCCTCTCTTTTGAAAAACAAATTACTCCTTTAGAGGAAACACACAGCCTACGCTATTTTTTATTTAAATGAAAAGGCAGGTTGATAACTTTAAACATAATTTGCCAAAATAAAGACGTCGGAAAATAATGGCGCATACAAACACATGCGCCAAGTGTTTTGTTTAAGGTGGAAGAACACCTAATAGGAGAAGGAATTTAAAACATTAGCTATGTAATGCAATTGTCTGCAAGTTCTGTAAAGCCATTGGCTTTTGACTTAATGGGTCTGAGCCCATTTGAATTACTGTCATTAGGTGGAACGACGAGGGTGGGTTGATGGAGAGTGTCTCCCACTGGGGGTGTGTAGGAGTGGAGGGAAGTCTATGAAAGCAATAATTTAGGTATAAAACTGCACCGAACAAGTTCTGGCTGGTGATTTGTAATTATTCTGATGTGACTGGGAGATCTGTCTAATGGCATCAACCACAGTTCCCTCCCTCCTGACCTTTATAAAAACCTTTCTGAAGAGTTACAAATAATAATAATAAAAAATTAAGGAGGCTTCGGAAAATAAAGAGAAAAAGGTTTTACTTCAGACACAATTAGAGCAGGAACAGATGATCTTGATTCAATTTTTATCACCAGCAAGATGCATTTCACATTTTTATAGAGCTGTGTAAGGCATTGTAAGCAGATGCTATGTGAAAAGACGCAATGCTGATCTCAGAGTTATTTCAGAACAGCTACTAAGAGCTTCTGTGTTCCAGCATAGTCTAAGTGAGCGAATCAATTATAGTCGGCCCTCTTTATCGACAGATTCTTTATCCATGGATTCAAGCATCCACAGTCTGAAAATATTCTGATATATATATATATTCAAAAAAGCAAACCTTGATTTTGCCATTTTGTATAAGGGACACCATTTTACTATGCCAGTATATTTAATGGGTCTTGAGCATCCACAAATTTTGTTATCCACAGAGGATGCTGGGACCAAAACCTAGCGGGTACCAAGGCTCACTATAGTTCTCTTTCAGGTATGCTACATCTTGACCCAAGCACAGGTCCCCTGTGCAAGAATAAATTAGGGACGGCATTTTGTATTGCTGTTAGGGATTCATAACCTAGAGCTACAAAGCCTTAACCTCTTCACATTCTGTAAGACTTCATAGTCTTACTCCTCCCAGCCCAGCTTAACACCCAGCAGCCATATTGGGCAAAGGAGGTCAGTTCAATTGCTAACTGGAGCATGAGAAGAGGATGTCTCCATCCCCTTCTCACTGGTGACAATCATAAGCAAAACCACTATCACAACTCCTCATTGCAACTTTGCTCTTTGGTGGGAAGATCATCTTCCTTGCACCCTGACTGGCATCTGCACAGACCTATTACGATGGATGGATAGCCAGTGGTCCCCAAAGCCAAGCTCCTGGTCCAGAGCATCTTCAGAGCCATTGCCTACAGCAATAGATGGAACCATAGGTCAGTTTAATTTTCTCCTATATTTGATTTCTTTAAAAAATGAAATCAATTTGTTTCATCTAAAATATTAAAAAGGAAATTTTGATAAATTCTTATCGAAACTGAAATATAATGAGACTCACCTATTTGCACTGGTCAAACCGAATGGGTACAGCCTTTCCCAGTCCAGAGAGGACTGTGTTGTATCTGTCTGCTGTGTAACAGTTAAGGAGGAGAAGCTTATTAAGAAAAATATGGCAAACCTACTTCTGTACCAATAAGGCTGAAAACCGACATGGCCGAAGAAGAATTTAAGTCCAAATCTTTGAGAGCTAACACACCCTCTGCTTGTTCCATTTTGGCAGGGAGACTCCTGACTAAAAGTGTTTCCCCACATTTTCAGGTGCTTTTAAAATGTCCCAGTTTCTCTCTCCTCCTCCTACTTCCTCTCTTCATCCTCAGCTTATTTCAGTTGTTGCAAACTGATTTCATTGTGCAAAAGTAGTTAGCACTCAATTAATACGGAGAGGAAAGGAAAGGAAAATGTGGAAGCTTGCCTTTCCCAATAGGCTCAGATGAAAGCAAACATGTCAGAAGGTATGAGTTAAGAGCTCACATCCTTGGATCCGGATGGAGAAATTAGAGAAATCAGTTTCTTCCACATTTGTTTTTTTAAAGGAATCTCAGATTCTTTTTGTCCTGCACATTTTCATACACTGTTATAAAAAGCAATCTGAAATGGATTTTTTAAACCATCACTAGATACTGAAGTTCAAATCTCTGTTCTTATGATAACCTTGGGCAATCCTCAGTCCTGTCACATTAATGAAAGCAGTCACTGTTAAACAGGATGCAGCACATACAAAAAGTTCCAGGGCTCAGCATTCTGCTGGTAAAGTGACTACATTCACCAGCTGAACACTAAGACTAAACATTTCCCAGCAGGCTCATTATGAATTGTACGTGGACCTATGACAGGTCATGAACTTCAGGGAAGAGCTGAAAATAAGGCTAGTCTGCTTGACTTTGAACTTAGTACTTAGTAAGGACTGGAGTGTCTTGTCTGCATCTTGATAGGCAGCACTTCTTCACCAAGGAAAGTATGCAGCTTGCTTTGCCAAAGTTGAAGGATCTTTAAACTTTTATGCTTCTGGAGCTAACCCCTCTGCTGATGAACTGATAGACTTAAAAGGACCAGTCTCTGGATCTTAGCACATGAACTTTCCAATATTTTCCCTCAGGCATGTTCTTGGCATGAAAGTTCGAGGTGAAGGAAGGGGTCAGTCCCTTGGTAGGGGTTCAGGTTCCAAGGAAATGGATTCCTAATGTGCCAGATAGGGTTGCCAGGTACAGTCTATCCCATGCTCTGAGTTTTCAGAACCCTAGGTCAGTGGTATCCCTAGCTAGTACTACTACTACTAATAGTCATCATCATCATCATCATCATCATCATCATCATCATCATCATCCGACTCAGACAGTGAAAATTCTTTCCTGTTGAACATTGAATATACAGTTGCCCCTCTGTTTGTGTGGACTTCAGATCCATGACCCTCGCTTAATCATGGGAAGCAAATGGACAAGGTTAAAATGTGGTGCGCACCAAGGCATGCACCTGAAGCCACTCACAGGCACGCACTCCCATTCAAACCTAAAGGGCTTGAATATCTGCAAGCTTCCATTTTTACAGGGGGTGGGGGTCCAGAACAGATCCCCTGCAAAAATGGAGGACTGACTGTATAATAATGTCAGGAAAAATTATGAATATAATAATAATAGTATAAAAATAAAAATGGTACAGTCCCCCCCCCCCCAAAAAAGGAAAAAAGCAATGGATTAATACATTTACAGTACAGTAATATATTTTCAAAAGGAAAAAATATCCGATATATGTATGTAAAAGAATCTTGTAGCACCTTTGAGACTAACTGTGTGAAAGAAGTTGTACCATAAGTTGTACCATAAGGTTTTGCAGCTTATGAGGAAGCAAATGAATGTGTAGACAAAGTCTACAAAAGCTTATGCTACAACTTCTTTCACACATGACCCCGTTTTTCACATGGGAACCTATATGCTTCCATCCTGAAAATGTGGGCATCCCAGAAAAGCAAGCCAATTTGCTAATGGTTATCACACACAGAGCACAACAAGGGGTTAAAATCACATTAATTAGGCAAAGAAGTGTATCGAATGAGAATTAGGGTTTCAGACAGATGAGGACAAATCTCTGTTGATAGCTTGGAAATACCTTTTTGCACATGCTCCAAACTGTCATTTCCACAAATGCACACACACACACACACACACACACACATGGTCCAGAGAGAGAGGGGAAACAGAGAGGAAAATCTTCTTTGCCCCAGAAACTGTTTCAGAGGAAGGCAAGTTGAAGTTTCCCTTTGCAAACTCTTGTAAAACTATAAACACACACACACATAAGAGAAAGAAAGAGGAGGGGGATGCTCCATAAATCTGCCTGATTCCAGTGAGGGCTAATTCCTCTTGCACCCAGATTTTTTTCCCACACCTTGGGCTTCAGAGAAAGGGGCCCAGATCCTGAAATCTGCAAGCCCTGGTCCCAAACCAGGAATCCTTTGCCCCAAAGCTCTTTATTCAGATCACAATGCTACGGTTTTAGTTGGTGTCCTATAACACTGGCTTGTCCAAGTTGGAGGCTGGGTGGCTGTTCATGGTATGGGTAATGACTCCAGTTTTTTTGGACTATAGTCCCCAGCTATCCTACCAGCATGGTCAATGGTAAGGTAAGATGGAAGTGATAATCATAATTCTGAACGTTCCAGTCTGTAAAAGGTGGATGTTGATAATGATGATATTCTACATTTTGGGTCAAATGTTCAGAACTGGCGATTAAATCATCTCATTGTTTCTCTGGCTCACTAATGTATTTTGATGGGAAACACTTGCAATCAGAATGTATTTCTCCTCTTGTGAATCAGTGACTTGTCTGAACAAGTTGAGCATGTCCTTTTCAAAGATCTTCATTGTAATGATTTGTGTAAAACAACTGCATACATTTCAGGATTATAAAAGGCTCAACCCCGGTCACCTAAATGAAAAGTGGAAAGTCTCAGAACTCTTCTTTTCTACATCAACTAAAGGTCGAATTCTCCTCATGGATGCACATGTGGCACTCCAAATGCATTCAGTCAGTGCCCCTGGCAGTCCTTTGAGAGCAGAGGTTGGACACAGTTTTTAGCTTCCTTTGGAATTTATCCAGTAATGGTGCTACACCATCCTCTCCCCAAGGAAATTATCTGGTTGCTTGAGTGAGCTCCCTTTTAAAAATACATTTCTTCTTCCTTATGCAATGCACCCTCCCTTCTTGTTTGGCTCCAGGCCTTTACTCCACAGTTGCCTTTTCCCTTTCACCTGGCCACATCCTTATTTGTTTCCAACCTTTTAAAATAATGGCTGCATCTCCCTTTTCTTCCCACTTTTCCTTTATTTTATTTTTCTTGTAGGGAACTGAGATTTTTTCAAAGCAATAGCTAGTTGGGAGACAATGTGGCTAAATGATTTGACTGGTGCACCAGAATTGCAGGAGACCAGGGTTCAAATCTCTGTTCAGCCATGGAAATCCTCTGGGTAACCTTGGGGAAATCACACTCTTTCAGCCTGAGAGGAAAGCAATGACAGACTCTTCCTCAACAGGGCAATGGCATGGGGATGCCTTGAGGACAGTATGGCGTGCAATAAAATGTGTTTTCACTTGGCTACGCGCATCCCTTGACCATGCCCAGATCAGGGGCAAAAGTGTGTGTGATAAGTTCCTTAGTCTCAAAGGTGTTACAAGATCATTTTGCATACTGATTTTCTAGACTACCATGGCCATGTCATTGAATTTTGTCAGTATTTGTACCTGAAATTAGTAAATATTTGTGCAAAACCTTCTAACAGATGTCAGATCATTTTCTGAGCCAATATGAGGTCTAGAGAAATGATGAAGCACTGAGCCTCTTAAATCTCTCCCTAGTCAATGTAATGGTGTGACTGACATCACTGTGGACCCTCTATAGGAGATGAGTTTCCCACTTAACTCTATGATCCCTCATTTCTGCCCCTGTGTTGTGTAGTGGAGTGACATCATTTTCTCTCATTGAATAGGAGAAGGTTTAATTCTCCAGTTTAATTTGAAACTGGGCTGATAAGGAATTTGAGTAGTTAGTAAAAACCCCTTCTCATATGAGATTGACCCTTAATGAGCCCTCAGAATTTGTGAACATGGCTTGGGATAACTTTGACAGCCTAAGTGAAATTAGCGAATATTCAATATAAACCTATCTCTAGACTGTTTCCCAACGGCCCCATCTATTGATGGTATCAATTTTAAAATATTTACCATAATCTAGAAAACTGCACGGGGAGCAAACTGGGGGCTAGTAATAGTTCCACAGTGCAAACTATTTTTATTATGAGATTTATAAAGAGGTAATTTTCAAGAGATAAGATTATACAAGTATAGTTTATACTTTAAAATATCAGTCAGAACGTATGGTAAAATGCAACTGATTAATGCCAGGCTTCTCATGGCAAAATAATTAATATTAATCCTAGAGATGTATTAAATTATCACGTAATTTTTTTTTAAAAAAGTTAATCAGCAGCCTTTTGATTAAAGTGTGCCAACTGTGTCTGATTATTTCATTTTGAGATTTTGCATGAAAGCCAAATGTTTTCCTCTTCTGTATATGAAAGCAAAACAAGGTAATCAAAATAGAGGTTGAATAAAACCTACAGTAGAAGCTGGAAATGAGCTGCCCTTAAAAGGAACAATTTTGAAAGTGAAATCAGTTGATAAAGTATCCAATTTATAGCTTGATCCTACATATATTTACTTGAAAAGAAATCTCGCTGCACTCAATGGAGTTTACCCCCACAGGACTGCAGCTTTGGAAAAGGTTTTTAGTATTGTTTTGCATATATTTACTCTGTCTCCCTGCTCTACATGTTTTTTTTAAAAGCTACCTTTTAGCTTAGTTTAATCACTTGGAAACCTATGGGTTTTATGGCATTTAGCTTCCTTATGAAACTTAATATAAATAATTGATTTTACTGGATAGGCTGTCCTTTGTGTCATCCATTATCTTCTTGTATTTGTTCCAGTTGTGTCAGATTTACTTTACTGAGAAGTGTCTTTAAGAGAACTGAACCCCTGTAGGGTGTATGTTCCCCCAACGCCTTCATATTCATTACCTGGTTCCTTTGTAGCTGATCTTGGTTTAAATACATGCTCATTGCTGCCATGACAGTGATTTAGGAGATTATCTCATTAGCTTAACTGCTGGGATAGATCTGAGATTCACCCATCGCCAGGCAGTATGCAATCCTTATGCAACCCGGGCTTGAAAATCCCATTCTTCAAAAACTGTGGGAGTAGCCCAGGTTGCATACAGGATGCATACAGCCCAGCGAAGGATGAATGCAATAAAATCTGCCTTAAGAAAGTTACATCCTGGGCCTATCATGGCAGCAAAGCTAATGCGACAACCTCCTTAAACTTACAGGCATCCTATTAATTCATGATAGTGTTACATCAGATCACACATTGCTTTGCCATTGAGAAAGTTTACAAGTTTAAATGTACAGAAATTATATGATGATATGGTGAGCCTTGTAGGGACTCCTATTCCAAACAGGAAAACCAGGGCTACAGTATTCCCAACAGAGATTTGCTCAACTTGTGTTGGAAAAAAGAGCTTGGAAACAACTTGCTAAATTTTGTGGACCTATTTGGTACTGTAAACTTAATTTTTAAGGCCTACTCAATTTTTAAGCACTAAATTCATGGATAAGTGGGATTTATATGAGTGTTGAATGATAAACCAGAGCAAAGTTCCTAATGTTGAAGAACATATGAGATAAGAGAGGATTTAGAAGTTTGCTTTTGCATGATCTTACTGAGAAGGGCAATATTCCACCACTTGCTCTTTGCTCTGTCCTGCTGAGTAATTTGAGAGCAAACTACTTTTGTACTTTGAACTCAATTTGCAGCAATTG
Organism: Urosaurus nigricauda; assembly: GCA_034509955.1. Classification (NCBI taxonomy): domain Eukaryota; kingdom Metazoa; phylum Chordata; class Lepidosauria; order Squamata; family Phrynosomatidae; genus Urosaurus; species Urosaurus nigricauda. Next base: position 17,959,456 of record JAOEGL010000013.1, read on the forward strand.
AAGTAAGGTGAGGATAAAGAGGGAAAATAGGAGGAGGAGAGAGAGATTGGGAATTTACAAAGCAGTTGAAAAAGTGGGGTTAGGACATTCCCTGCTGCATCAGGACAATTGGAGGGTAAGAGTTCAGACCTAAGATAATACTGGACCATTGTTGCATATGGAGAAGGGAAAAAATTGCCACCACAAAAAATGTTGGGCAATACAAAAAATGGGCAAATTTCTGCACAGTGGCTTTTTTTGCTTGAGGAAATTTATTTTGAAAAATTTTGGCTCAGCTCTTATTTAATGAATAAGTAGAATGCTATTTGCATGCTCCCCTTTTACTGCCAAAGGTAAATAGGAGAGAGACCTTTTTCAGAATGAAAGCTGAAGATTCCAGACTTAGTAAATCCCTGAGTGTTGACCAGGTCCCTGGTAGCTATGCTCCTGGAATCCAAGCTCCAGATTCTTCAACGTCTGAATCTGTCTGTCATTTACTTAGCTGTCTTACATATGTATGTTCTTTGCATTTAAAAACATTTTGTTACACACTTAATTTAGAGGTTGTCTGGCTTTTTTTCAACAGTTAAAGTCAGCCGTACTGTTTCCAAATGCCAGCAGAATGCAGCCGCCCACACTGGGAATCAACACCTCCTCTTCTTCTGCCTTGCTTTATTCCTTCATAGCAAAGAGGATGTCTGCATAGTTTCCTCATTTTTAGGATTCTTCCAAAATGTATCAGCATTTGATAGAAGGAACAAACAGGTTGAGACACCAGAAAGCTCAATCCATTTCCATAGTTAAAAACAGTTGTACTACCCTTGAAATATGTGACAAGAACATATTTAGCTATTATATCCCAATACTGAAAGCCAAGCCACTGCCCATTAATGTGTTTCATGTTCTGACAGTGGGATCTGACCAAGTTCTCTCTAGGGTAGAATTCCTTTTTTAGCCATGAAGATCATCACTGCTTCACTATTTGTGTTCAGTTAATAGAATCATAGGACCTTATCAGACATCGGAAATCAGAAGTATAATCCAATGGCAATCCAAATGCAATCATGGGGTTTCACATAATTGTGTATGAGTGTATCTCCCACAATTTCTGGCAAAAGGGAAGTCATTCCAAACACAATCATGGGTTTTACTTTATTGTTAATTAAAGCATCTCATGCAATTTCGGGCAATGGGGGGGTCATTTTCAGGTAATGGGAAGTCATTCTGAATGCATTCTGAGCGCAATAGGAATTCGCATCATGTGAATTCGAATTGGCTCCATTCACAATAAAGAGAAATTCCTCCCATCTGATAAGGTCCATAGAGTTGGAAGATACCACAAGGGCCAGGCACTCCTGTACTACCCCTTTACTTATTCTGTGCTGCATTTCCCCGATTGTATCCAGTTTTAGGAACTTATGGCTTGGTTTTTACATTCAGCTTACCTTCATCTGGCTTAAAGCTTAATTCGGGTGGCATCCTGATGTTATCAGAGGGTTTTTGCCACTGAATTTGCCTCCGAATACAGCCCGGGGTGCATCCCAACTTCCAGGAGCGCTTCAGTGGCCATTTTTTTAAGTTGGAAAAGTCCTGGATGCAAAAAGAGCTGCATGGACTGCTCCTGGAAATGGGGATGCACCCAGGCTGTATTGGGGCAGCAAAAACCTTCTGATAACATCAGGATGCTTCCTGCATTGAAATTTAAACTGGGACAGGTAAGCTGAATTAATAAGCAAAGTAATAAGCTCCTTAATTAATAAGCCAAAGTATATCACTGTCTATCACTGTACATCTAACACATCTTTGTAGTATTAACAATTGGGTTGTATATTATTCTTAACATTTAAAATATAATTTTCTAAATTAAAATATTAAACCCAGAATTCAGGAGTAACCTAAGTAATAAAGGGTTTCCAAATGTCTTCACATTTATCTTCTTTATTTTTTCCTCTTGCTAATCTGATTTTATATGAACTTTTCTGATAGTGCTATAAACCATACTCTATTTACCCATTTTTGCATTATATTGTATTTTTTCCCCATGATTTTATGCTTTCTAACATTGAAACATTCAATAAGACAATTCATTATTAATTTTATGGAGTTTAATTGGGTAGCAGCATCTTTTATGATACTTTTGTTTAGACTGGGCAGATACTGATTTACAGGGTGTTGTCCGAATTACATCCCATTGTCTCTCTGATAATTCTATTCCTAAATCTCACTCCCATGCAATTCTCAGTCCTTTAGATTTTCCAAACTTCTTCTCTTGTAAAACATTATCTCATCACCATGGTTGAAGTAAGATTCATTTACCCTGCTTTAGTACAGGACTAATACAAAAATTCCCAGTGACTTGATCAGATATGACTCAATCTGCCAACAGCCCCGAGGCAAGTGTGATTTTTGCTAGTTGAATGGTGTGTGAGATTGTGAGATTGTCAGAGTGGCTTTAGAATCAGTTGGCTATGAAAACCTTTTCTCTGCACACCTTTTTTCCCCTCTCAAAAGATTTCAACAGATTCTGCTATCTTTTTATACTGTGCCGAAGAGAATTAATATATAGTTATCCTGAATAACATTTGAATTATATTATTAAAAGAGACAAATATTTTAGTACACCCTAATTGAATTTTTCCAGCTAGCTAGAACTGCAAAGAGTAACAGGGAAGCATTTGAAAACAGAAGAATATTCCCTTGATTTACATAGCTTTTAAATAGCATAAAGCAGAAAAGCTTGTTCTTTTTTTCTTAAATGAAAAGCTTGTTCCTTATTTGTATTCTGTCGAATACGGCTGTGCATCCCATCCAAATGGTTGTTTCCAATATTAATTTAAGCTTGGATTTCTCGTGGGATAGAGGAGGGAACAGTTGGGGGCAGGATGGTTGAACTTCTCTCTGCTTCTTGTCTCTGTCCTTCTTCCATTCCATCCATCCCCTTCCTTTCTTTGGTCGTCTCTCTTCCTTTTCAGTTTCCTTTATTTCTGTCTGTCTCTCCCCTTTTTTATTTGTTTGCCCTGGGATGGATGGTGGGCCAGTGGAGTATGTGTGGGAGGAACAGCTGGCAGTGGGGTTGGTGGGGTGGACCAATAAGGTGACCGTCCAGAAAACCCTGTGTGTTATTTTTTGCATAAAATGAATATATATATATATATATATATATATATATAACATTATTATCAGTCAGGATTATTGTCAGTAATATTGGGCTGCGCAGACTTTGTTGAGTGGGAAAACAGAATGTATAAATACTAGTAACGTCTGCTCTTTTTTACTTTTCTATTTTTTTTAAAGAGACACCAGCAAGGTTGTTGCACTTTTTTTTTTTTGTTCCCCAACAAAAGGTGATTTGTCATAACTGTTAAAGAAAACTAAATGTTAATGAACTGTGAAATAGCAAAGTGTGAACTCAAATTCTTTGCAAACCAGGCTGCTAAATTTCCCATTCTGCTCAAATGAAATGTTCAATTTGATTCAAATATTAATCTCTACCCAACCTGGGATTTTTAAGTCTGACCTTCCAGTTGTTCTTTCTTCTGTATGTTTGTCCTTGGGCAGAAAGCCTTTGGAAAGGAAAGGAAGCTTTTTTGGGGATTCCATCATGAATCAAGAGAGAGACAGCAGGGTTGGAAGGTTGATTCTCAGGCTTGTTGAGGGCCAAATCTTTCTTTTGGTGGAAGCAGATGACAATACATTTTTGTAGACTGTGCTCTGTCCTGCTGAGATGCAAGCCAGTGTTCCTGGAAAATGAATTTCACATCTATTCAAAGTGGAGCCATAGAACCACTGAACATTATGGAAGGTTAATGGACAAATAAGAGTATGCGCCACCAAGCTCAGTCTACATAACAAGAAAGAGTGCATTGCATCACACACTGCTAGATAATCTAATAGTTATAAACCTGGAAGAACTGTTTTTCGATCTGGGGGAGTAATTCAAAGCCAACCATTTCTGTCAGGAGCAAGTGTTCTCTCTGCTGGAATCTTTCTCTTTATATGTGATAGCATTGCTTAGCAAAGATGACTATTAAACCTAAAGAATGGGAGGCTTCTGCAAGCACTTAATGCTAAATTGCTTTTAGATTAGTGTCTCCATATATCTGCATCTCTCCATTATCTTTCTATGGGAGAATATAGACGGCTTCAATGAATATATGCTGTCTTTGTCAACTGCATTTTTAATCTCTCCTCCAACTCTCTACCTCCCCCCATTCAGTAAGCCACTCTTATAATTAATGTCATATATGTCTCCTGAGGAAATAGACGTGGTATTTTCAAAACATCTGATTTATGTTGTTTAGTTTTTCAAACATCGTTGCTTAAACTGATCAACAACTGAGCTTTTTCTTTCACAATAGCTGCTGGCTGTGTGACTCTTGTTTGTTCAGCTAATTTCCTGCACTTAAATAGGCTGAGAGCTGCATCAAGGATTTAGTCTACTAAAAAGTCAAATTTATATCCTAATTTGTTCTTATTAGAGTGCTATCAGAAGGGCCAATATCCTTGACATATACTTATTATCATTTTGGAAGTGGATGAATCAGATGAAGGAAGCGAACAAAAGGAAAAGCTGTTTTCATTATAGGTTGTGAGGATAGTCACTGGCTTCTACATTGCTTTGAAAAGATTTGAGACAAATTGGGGAGCGCAAGCGAGGGTTGGTTCTACCATGAAGCAAATAAGGTAGTGAAGCTGTTGGAGGACTGAGCTCTGTATACGGATAGCTGAGAATGTCATTCCAGTACTTCAGTAATCATTTATGAAAAATTCTGAAATTTCACTGTACTGTATTTGGGATGGAAAGAACTTGAGATTTTAAAAATGTCAAAGAACCCTATGTTTCCTTTCCCAGACATTTAGTAGAAGAGTAAGGAAAATACAGCCTGTTCTCTCCTATGTCCTGCATACAGCAAAATGTTTTTGACTTGAAAGAGGCCCTTGTGATTTCGAGGGGTGCATGGACAATTTTGCCAATTTTTCAGCTTCCTTCGCTTGTTTTAGGCTCAGGGTTGGGAGCTCCAACCTTGAAATGAGTGAAAGCCTATACTTTTTACCAGACAATTTTTGAGTCTTTTGGCCCACACTATCCCAGGATCCCCTGCAGCTTCCTAATAACTGAAACAAATAAGAAAAAAAGAATGTAGAATTTCTTCTAAATTATATGGTATAGACTTGATCTAGGGCTCAGAAAATGGTAGGTGTCTGGTCTAGGGTTCAGACAATATCAGAACAATCCTGAATATGGATGGCACATTTTGTACTCTTTATTTTCATTAAGATTCTTTAACCAGGATTTATTTCTATCCCAGCTATGGAGAGGTATGCGTTCCCCACCCTTAAAAGGTGCGAGAGTGAGTGAATGAGTGAGCAAGCATTTCTCTACCTGCAGTATGACATGATACATCCTGGCAACATGTTTGTCATATAATCTGCCATATGTGTATCTTGGGCTTTTATGACATTGTTAAGCTAGGGAATCAGATTGGTTTCCTGACATTACAAAGAAGCTGGCGTGCAATACTGTCTTTTTCCTTTTGCTGACATTAAGGCATCAGCCTTTGCCATACTGTTGGGCTGGTTGTACCATCTGTCCTTTTTTTCTGCATCTGCTAAGATCTTTTCTTCAAAGGTCCTTTTCTCTGTAATATTTCATTTAAGATATGGCTACTTCTCCTTTTCTTTCCCATTTTTTTTTAAAAAAAATCTTGGTAGGCCATTTATGTGTGTAACAAATTAATCTTGCCCATTATCCATGTCACTCACAATGTCTTCCTTGGATCTGCCTGTGGAAGTAAGTTTGAGCAATTGCCATTGAACTTTCTTACTTACAAGGCCGCCTGCTGTAAAAATTAAACAGTAACTTTATATTAAAGAACACTAAGAAAGAAAGTGTCTTATGTAGGTTGCTTCAAACTTAGTGTGGTTATGTGAAGCCAAAGGCTTTCATGTCTGGAATCCATAGTTGTTGTTTTTTTTAAGGCTATGTGGCCATGTTCCAGAAGAGTTTATTCCTGATGTTTCACCATCATCTGTGGATGTCATCTTCAGTGATTATATTAACAACAACTGCAGGCCTTTACATCCAATGTGCCTTACTCTCTCACTCTTTATAAGAAAAAGAGACATTAGGAAGACCTTCCTGGTGGCAAGAGCTTTTCAGCAGTGGAATAGGTTACCCCAGAAAGACTTCTTTTGTTGGAAGTTTTTATGGAGAGATTGGATGATCACCTCTCAGGGATGCTGTAGCTGTGCATACCTGCACTGACAATGGGGCTGGCCCAAATGGGCACTGAGGTCATTTAAAGCTGTATGACTATATTTAATTTTCTAAATTCAAGTTTAGGCATCCCCAGTTGAGGGTCCTCTGATAGAATTACTAGGAAGAACCCTTATCTTAAGACTCTGGGAAGGTATTTACTATTCAAGCATAGAGTGTAGCAATGAACGGGTCAGTCTTCTTAACAAAATGTAGAACTAATACATTACAATTAGTTATACAGAACTATTTTTTGGTGGAAACAGGCATAATGAAGTTACATCTCAATAGCACTAACATTTCAACCATCCAACAATTCTAAGGGGTTGTCATCTCAAAAGATAGCAAAAAAGGAATGAAAAGGCAGTGGTCGAAATGAAATTCTTTGCCGTGGTCTCCGTGACTCATGCAAGTATATGAGACTGCATCTCCATGGAACATTCTCAGATCTTTCTGGAATTGAACAATATTTTGGCAGGAGCCTTGCCCTCTTAAAGCGGTGCATATGCATGCTGTTCTCATTCCTAGCAGATTTTCTGTCCACTGCAATAGCTTCACTATTGGGAAGTTGCCATCAAGCATACCTCTGGAGCTAACATTTCTCCCCTTATTTTATTCTTTTTTATCTTGTACTGTTGCCTCTCTTCCTGTCACATTAATTTTTTGTTATTTAATTTCACTTCCCTCTCTGCTATTTTTTCCCTGCATAGCCTTTTGGGTGTACAGTCCTGAATGGCTCTTTCAAAAAGTGTTCTTGCTGTGATAAAAAGATTCCTTATTCAAACGGACATTTGAGGTATCTTCTGTGCCACAGTACAAAGCATCAAATTGAGTCATGCCCTGTCTGCCAAACCTTTAAGCCTCAGGCTAAAAGGAACAGAGCATCAATGCTTAAAGTGCTGTAGTGAAAGAGTGTTATTAATACAGTCAACCTTGCAACCTAAAATAAGGTACTGCATACAGCTTCTGCCGGCATCTGTTCTAGATGTGTCCTGTTGAGATCCAACTCACTGAGAAAGCAACAAAAGTGACCAAGTTTATTTCACCAGAGTCCTCTTCATCATCAGTGTCTGTCTCAGTTCCAACAATAGTAAGAACTGAGTTCCAACCTTCAGCAGTATCTTCAACTCATATGATACCAATGCCAACAGTACTGGAGATACCTACAACCCAGAGCTTGGAAATAAGTAATTAATACATTTCCCAAAGTTGTAACTCTTTTTTTTTATCTCTAGATTCTTGATTAATAACGAAGGCAATTTCATGCTTTAGTGAATTCATTTAAAAACATTGGAATTCATCAGAATAAGTAAAACGTCTTGACAGTAAGAGCTGTTTGACAGTGAGACACACTGCAGCTGAAAACCTTCTTTGGGGTTTTTTAAACAGAGGCTGGATGGCCATCGGTTGAGAGTGCTTTGATTGTGAATTCCTGCATGGCAGAATGGGGTTGGTATTTGCAATCCGACAACATCTGGAGGGCCACAAGATTCTCGCACCATCTTAGAGATTTGCTTCTTATTTTGCTTCTTGTTGAAAATGAGAACAGACACTTTTGTTCTGACAAACACTACAATTTCAAACATTTAATTGGTTTACCAGGTTACTTTCTCTTCCAAGGGAAAGATTCCAAGCAATGATCAGGCATGCGGAGAACATGAAGTATGAAGAGTGTGGTCTATGTTTCACCTACATTCCTACTCTGCCATGATCAAGATGCAATACGGAATATGGCTAACCATATGATAATCAGTAAAAGAAGGATTTAAAAGAAGGTTTAACCTTCACTCTAGAGATATATCTTGATTTTTTAAATAAATAAATAATTTCTATTCAGAAAGATTTGGCACAATCCATCAAGTCCATTGTGTAATTTCTCCAAATTTCCAACATCATTTTCTGGGATTTCTGCCAGATTTCAGAACATTGCGTGGGACATTTCTTTTTTTAAAAATGTAAATGTATATTTTATCTCTTTTTAACTTTTCTATATTTTTTAAAATCAGTTTTATAATATTTCATAGTGGTTTTTTTTCTGAGCTTTTGTAAACATTTTAATGTGTTATGGAAGCCGCTTTGGATCCCAGCCTGGGAGAATAGCAGCGCATAAATAAAGTAAATAATAAACAAACAAATACTGTGAAGCTAGGAGAAAAACTTTAGTCCTGAAACAACTATGTACCGTGGTGTGCTCTGTTTACTAAATAAAGCTTTTCTGAATCTACTGAATACTTGTGTTTGTTTAGTGGAGTTAACCTGTACATTGAAAATAATTTTAACACAAGTGTGATATGCATATCCGTCTCTTTCCTCCCCATTTAAATTGCTCACATAAAAACTTTTCATGAATATTTTTACATACAGCCAATGTTCATCATATAAATATTAGATTTAATTAAGCAGGGAAGTCCAGATGAAAAGCAGAGACACTTGCTAGAACACCCAAATGGCTGGATATGGTCTGGAAATAAATGGACAGGGGAAAAGTGCAAAAAACTGTTTGTGCCAATGATCTATGTTCTTCTTGTATAAGCATTATTCCTAGTTTTAGAAATACTATAATTATGCAATATATTTATATCCATATAGCATTTATTACCCCATTTTATTTGCCATCTTTAAATTCCCTAATGGATTTCTTTAAGCTTTTCAAAGACTAAAGTACTTGTTCAACAGACTGAATCTTCACCAGTGTGTTTAGGTGCCCCTTCTGTACATTTAAAGACGTTAATCTTTTCTTCTTACAATTGACCCACTTAATAGCCTGCACAAATTTGATAAGACAATTTAATTGGTAGCTTTTTGCATCTTCTTAGTATCTCCAGTCTTAGCAAAGATGTAGGCAGAGGCATTTAATTAAAGAAGGGGAGGAAACACAATGAAGGCAGATTGGGGAATTATATTGAGTGGGAAATGACAAGTCCTTATAAAGTGTTGGTGTAATTGATTCAATTTTTTTTTTTTTTTTGGCAAATATCACCAATTATCTATACCAGGAATGACATCCCGAGCATGCATGTGTCAAAAGAATCAATCATACCTATTTACATATTGCATATTTTATCACCCATCAATCAAGAATGTGAACACATGTTAAGAATGTATTGAAAGTATATATATATATACAATTACTAACAGATTCCAAGGCCCAGAGCTCCAGCAAGGTAAGATGATCAGGCAGTCCAGGGTCAAACGTTCCAGAGAGTCAAGGGGATTAGGCAGTACGATAGTCAAAGGTCCAGGCTGAGAAGACGAGGAAGAGAGACGAGAAACCAGAGAGTGATGGAAGGGACTTTTATAAACTTGATGCCATAGTATCTGAGTGTGACAGTTTATAAGGAGTGTGACCTTGATTATAAGGACTATCTTATTGGACTGAAATCAGACATCATTCTGACACCCTTGGACATTCCTGGAATGGCTCTCTGACTGATAGGTCTATCAAGGTGAAGACAAAGGAAGTTTGCTTTACTGCCAAAATAAAAGTGGATTATGCAGTTCCAGAGGGGGAATAATCAAACTAATCTTAGATAACATGACCATCTGGATGATTTCTGTGTCTTGAGGGGCTTGACAGACTGGCTATTAAGGCCGGCCTGGGGACGGAGTAGGGGTGTGGTGTTCGTATGACATGATGCAGCACCAAAGGATCATGGAAAAGTCATGCACCGGTGGCTATGGTGCCCTTTGCTGTGGCATATTGTTGCTGCGGCCCTGATCTGGTGCTAAAAGGGCCAGTCTATCAAGCCCCGAGTCTATCAAGCCCCTGAATGTGCACAAAAAATACAAACTAGAGCCTAGGATTGTTTGACTGTCCAGATATATTTCTAGAAAGAAGAGACGAAGGTTGACTTTCACAGAGAAAGAGGAGAGTGGAGATGTTCTCTGCTGCCTAATGGGCAGAAACCATATCTAATGGGTATAAGTTACATCTGGTTAAATAGGAGATCTGGTTAAATATGAGAAGAAGCCTCTTTATGAAAAGAGCAAATTGACAGTGAAGCCAATTAGAATAGCCTTGAGGAGTGATTTTCAGAAGAAAGAAAATTGTGTGTCTGTTTCAGCATAAAATGGGGATATGGGGGACGTATTGAAGGGATCCAACAGCACCTTTGAACCAGGTATATCTCAGCATGAACTTTTGTGGATCTACTTCTTCAGAGGTACTGAGATACCTGAGGAGTGATGGGCTCTCTCTGATTGGAAGTCTCCATGCAGAGTCCTGGGATGACTGTATGGGATATACTAGCTCTGTATTTTATAAGCCTAATAAGAAGTAGACCTAGATCTCCTGTCAGATCTCTAATTTCCAGTATATCTACACATGAGGCATCTCCTTTGTGCTTCATTTAAGCTCAAAAATGTGCTATTTTCTTCCACTCCAGACCTCATTTTCTCATTCACTTAAAGGGAGAGAAAATAAACCCTTTTCCTCCTCTTTTTCACACAGGATACAGTTTTCAAAAGATGTTTTTTAAAATAGCACAAATTGGTACTAGGAACTGCAGGGTTCGCCAGACCACCCCTTTGGAGTGGTGTCCCATGCTCCTTTCCTCGTCATATTGGTGATGTGGCAACTACACTCCTTGGCCCCAATATGGCATTTTTCCAGCCCTAAAAAGAATGGCAAAATGCTGTTCCTTTTGAAGCTGGAAAAACGGTGCCTTTGCCATTGTGGCATCACTTTCCAGTGCTCCTTTGGGCATGTGTCATCTGAACGCCATACCAAAGGAGTGCCGTAATGCCATCTGCCAGGCGGTGTGATGATGGCTTGTGGAGATACAAATACATAGTGCAAAAATGATAAAATCCACAATCCTCAGCCCACCCCCAAGCTGTTTCCCTCTAGTTGTTTTTGACTACAATGCCCATTATCCATGTGTCAGGGGCTTTTTGAGAAAAAAATCTTTAAAAAGCTAAGATGGGAAACATTACAGAGGTATGACCCAAATTTTTGAAAAGCTTGGTCCAAAGTACCTAAAGGGCTGCCTCCTTTCTCATAATCTGATCCATGGGCTAAGATTTGAAGGAGAGGACTTCTCTGCCTCATGATGTGGGTGGATAATAGCTTAGCAGAGACATAAAAGAGGATGTATTCTGTAGCCACAACTGATTTCTCCTGTAGGAAGTTCATCTGACCTCATATCTTTTTTGCTTTGGTCATTTTTAGCTTTCACAATTTAGTTCAGGTGGGAGAGGCAGGATACAATCATCATCATCATCATCATCATCATCATCATCATCATCATCTTGCAAAATCCTCAGCAGAGGTTCTATTTTGAAAGCCAAACTATGTCATTTTTCTTTTTTTTTTTAATTTCTTTTAACCAAAAGCAAGCAGAGACCTAATATGGTTTGCTGAATGAATCTGCTCATAGATAAATTCCATCAAGCTATTATTATTATTATTATTATTGGAAAAAACATTTTCTTTTCCAGCAAATTCAATGAAAATGGTGAAAAGAAAGGTGAAAATAATCAGCTGCAATACTTGGCTGCTCTAAGAGGAATGACAGGCAGCCAAGAGAGAATGGATTCTTACTCAATACTTTAAAAAAGCAGCAATCTGTCCACTTCAAGCATCTGGTATTCTTGAGTATTACTTCTTCTGTGTCAGAATAAGTTGCAGCGAGGTATGGCAATTCTTGAAACTTTAATATTTGACCAAGCAGTGACTTGACACAACACTGGATGTGTTGACATTTGAGAGCAAAGACTATATGAATTCAGAAATCTCCCAAGTCTCTGAAGGCAACACATGTTCAAATAAAGGGAACTATTGAGTTGCAAAGGTACAGAGCGATATGACACATTTATATTTTTGGGACTGCACCAAGACAGAAAAGTTCAACATCTTTAATCTCAGGGTTCAATGAACTCAAATGTTGGGAGATTTAGAACAGATGAAGGAAGTACTTCTGCATTCATGGCACATTTAAACTAGGGGATTTGCTGCCACAAGACAGAGTGATGTGTTTAAAAGAGGCTTAGGCAAATGAGTGGAATCAATGTTGGCAATGGCTGTCAACTGGTAAGTTGGAAAAATTATATCTTCCAGTATCAGAGGTAGTGTACTTTTCAGTCCAAGTTGCTTTGGAACCTCAATTGGATAGTGGTATTGAATTTCTTCTGGTGGGTTTCCTATTGGGATCTGGTTAATCTCAGCATGACTCTTATTATGTTCTTTGTCTATCGTCCGCACAGTGGTTCAGGAGCTCAGAATATATTCTTCTGTGAAATCCATTCCATTCAAAAGTTACCAAGCTCTGTAACAAAGTAGGTAACTGTAAAGGCATTACTTTTACGTAGGTTATTGCTATGTGCCTTTAAGTTGACTATGACTTATGGTGACCTTTACTGTTTTTGTGGCAAGGAAAGGTTTGCTATTGCCTTCCTCTAAGGCTGATATAGTGTGACATCTTTCTTCTTCCATATTCACATCTTTCTTCTTCCATATTCCATATTCATTTATGGTCCTTGTGCAGCTTTATCAGTTTATTCTCTCTTTTCTAAAGGGGGTGAAATCAATTACTTCTTTTGGGAAGCATATTTGTGCATTTTCAAAATGATACCCACTGCCTGAAGGCAGACCACAACTCCCTCTGAAAGTCAACCCCTGAAAAGAACTTGGGACCCTTTTGCAACATGGATTGGCATAACAACCAAAGACACTACAAATGTGAGGTTCTTCATCTCCACTTCAATCTAAAGATTTCTTCAACTACAGGAACTGTTATTGCTACAATAATGGGAAACAACATGTCTACTGTGTCATTCCATCCCGTATATATAATTTATTTGGATCCCAAACTAAATGTTTTTTTGTTTCAGAGTCATCCTATCTTACAACTCCTCAGTGTCTCCTTATAGCTTGTTCTAAGCAGTAAGATGGAGAGGAGGGAGAGAAAGCATTTTCCTTTTTTCTATAAATAAATATAAATGGTTCTAAATCTGCTCCTAGTATAATACTGTCTTACTTAAAGCTTTCCTTTCCTTAAGCATAGGAGAAAGAGTTATTCCCTAATGACCTGATCAGCAAAGATGAGAGAGAAATTAGGACTTTTTTTCCTGCCAGGATTGCCTTTGGATGAAACGGTCTAACATAATGAATGTAAATGATGCCCCATGGAGGCAAAAGTGTTCAGAAGAGGCTCAAGAATGCAAATCATATTCAGAAAAAAAGATTTCAGATCAATATTAGAAACTGCCTTATATGACTTCTGTGGCATGTAGCTATCGTCTGAGTTGCCTGCAGGAATAGACAACTAAGATAAAAGAGAAATGTCGGACATACCCTGGCTTGCTTGTCAATAGTTTATTGAGCAAAATTCAGTTAACTCATTTGACAGACTGGATTTTATTTTATTTTTTAAAAAGATTTCTATCTACCTCCAGGTCTTGTGAGGAGAAAAAAAAATGGAGAACATATTTTTTTTCAAATATTGAATTTATAGTTGTTTTCTGGTGGCAGAACTCAGAAACTCTGTATCAGATTATTATTATTTATAGCACAGTTTGTATTCATAGTGATTTAGTATTTATTGATATTGCTTATTTATTATGCACATCAGGGTTCAGTGTTGTCTAAAATAAAACAGGAAGCTTATCTGCCCAGTTCACTTCCAGTCTAAATGCAACTGAGCAAAGAGATGTTCACTAAGTGTAAAACTTAACATAGCAGGCAGTGTGGTGTAGTGGATGAGTCTTGGACTATGATTCTGGGTGACCAGGGCTCGAATTCCTGCTCAGACAGTGGAAATCCACTGTGTCACTTTGGGCAAATGACTCTTTCTCATTCTCCTAGGAAGGTGAATATAAATCCCTTCTGAACAAATGTTGCCAACAAAACCCTCTGATAAGTTCACCTTAGGTCACCACAAGTCACAAATGACTTGAAGGCACACAACAACACAATATGTCAAGAGGCAGCAAGTCTATTCAGCTCTTCAGATCAATGTCTGAGAATGTCTTTAAGCACAGATGGACACCTTCTATAGGTCTAGGGGACACATTTCGCTCCCATAGGAAAATTGCATTCCCTGTTGAGCAGCCAAATTTCCAACCAAATTTTGGCAGGACATTTGTGACTGCTCTCCTAATTTCCTTTAGATCGGGGAGGTTGGGCTGGAAGTATGCATCAAGTGTTAACGTCACATTTCTGGGAGGGTCCTGAGGGACTTGGATGTGCCTTGTGCATAAACTGAAATGTGCTGAATGTGGATCATATGGTAGCCATTTCAACAGTAGGAAGGAATGATTGGAGGCACAAACGTGGTAAGAAGGACTTTTGTTGTAATGAACAGAAGGACACAAAGAAGACGTAACACAACTTTAATAAGCAAAGATTACTATAAAAGGCCATGCAGCAGATGATGCAGGCAAGAATGAACAAGGGAAACTGGAAATGCCTTCCCATCCCCAAAAGACCTAAGCTCTTTGGGTCACTGAACTACACATCCCACCATTCCCTCCTTACTCTTTCTGAATGGGTGGTCAACTGAACTGGCACATAGAGTTGTACAAGTGAAGATATCTGTGCAGCCTGGAACTGTATGAGATGGAGTTCCCAGATCATGTGGAAGCCTTCACATCACGTATGTATGCAGCAAGTCTCCATTTCTTCAAGCTGCATGAGTAGATCATGCCAAGGGAAATGATAAGGTACCCTGCATAATTTCAGAGGCTAGTCAATGCAACCCTCCTCGTTCCTCATGTCCTGGTCTGTATGAAAGAAATAATGTCTGGTTAAGATCACATAATTTGAAGTACAGGGCAAATTCTGTCCAGGTACATCCTGTAATGACTAAAATCAGAACTATGGGCTGGGATAGTTCTAGTTTCAATTTCACCCCAGCCATTAATTTTCTAAGTCATTAGCCTTAAGCAACTGGCTATTCCTCAGCTTCTCATCTCTAATGTGAGTAAATAGTAATGACCTACTTACTTCCAGGAGTCTTGTAATTATTGAGGCAATGTATGTGAATTACCATACAATGGCTGAGTAATTGCACAAGCCAAGAAATGCCTTGCCAGAAGCATGATCCTGCTATAGGGAACACTCTCCCCTGGGATCATGTAAGACAAGTCGCTTTTTAAATTTAGGGTTGTGTTTAGCTTTGTTTGTTGCTGGGTTTCATGGCGGGAGGGACTAAAGGCAATTTTATATCCGTAGTAAAGACTGAACATAACAGATACCCAAACATCACCTGCAAAGAGATGACAGTGAACATATGGGAGGTAACTCCTCCTGCTGCTTCTTGCAAACTTCTCATCTCTCTGACATTTTTATCTTTACATGTCAGGCTAAAGGTGTTTATTTCAGGCTTTTAATTAATTAAGTGCTGTGTACACACACAGAGATACCTTCCCTCTCCTCTTAGAGGCATGGATCCTGAAATGGGAGACAGGGGATGCTGGAACAGGACTAGGCTGGAAAGGTTAACCCTTTGGAATGATCTGGCAAAATTGGACTCCTGTGTCTTGGCTCTTTCAGGAATTGCTAGTTCGGAGTATAGTAAATGATCAAGCCCTAAGAAACATAATAATAGTAATAATAATAATAATAATAATAATAATAATAATAATAAATATTTTATTTGCATCTTCCTGCCTCTCCCTGTGGATCGATTATTACTGAATCCTCCCAGGAGATGTGTGACCGTGTGGTATCTATTGTATGTATACTTATGTGGAAAGCTACACCAATATTGTAGTTGTTTTTAATGTATTTTGGATGCTGGATTGGAAAAAAATGCAATAAAAAATTAAAATTATGTACCACACACTGCTCTTTAACAAATCTGATATTTTTATCAATTGAGTTGTTACTCTGCTTTGCTTAAGTGTAGACACTGTTGTTCTAGCGTAATTCTACTGGTCCAGAGAGCAGTAGAATTTGAGCAATGGAGCAATTAATTCAAACTATGGGAAAAGAGTTTCTACCTAAGCATTAGGAAGAATGTCTTCATGGTAAGAGCTGTTTGACAGTTGAATACACTGTCTCAGAGAGAGGTGGAGTGTCTTTCTTTGGAGAATTTTAAACAGACACTTGATTCTTGATGGCAATCTTCCTGGAGTGCTTTGACTGTGTCTTCCTGAATGGCAAGAGGTTGGACTGACTGGCCCTTGTGGTCTTTTCCAGCTCTATGATTCTACAATTCTTTATATAATCTCCTGATTTCATTCAGTCACATATTATATCATAGACATAGACACCTCAGAGCAAGTTGTGAAAAAATTGTACATGATGGCTCAGATCTGAGCTCATTTTTGGATTTAGAATACCAAATTCCTTTAAAACTGGCATACTTGAAAAAGAAAGTTTTAATACCACTTAATTTTGCAGGTCTTTGTAATGGATGGGAAAATTAATCTGTCCCCTCCCTCTGTTCAAACACATGCTGGCCTGAATCCTATTAGTGTTCCTAACCAGAGTAAATCCATCGAATCTATAAGATTTATGTAAGTATTGACTCATTAAGTATAAAACTGGTTCATTTGGTCTACTCTAGTTAGAACTACCAAAAGGAATTAGAGAAATTTCCCAGTACCACAGAAAACACTTCTTTCATCAGAATGGACTGCCATCTTTACGACTTGCAGAGCCTTCAGAGACTTCACCACTTTTATGTTTTTTTAAAAACATGGACAAATTTGTTTTAATTTCTGTCTACTTTTTTCAAATAGGCATCTTTGTTTACAATACTAAAAACATTGCTCTTCAATGGCAGCCCAGAAATGTACAGGTTTCTGACTGTAAACGGCCTCAATCCATGCATAATCAGGAAAATACGGAATAAGATTTGAAGGGGAGAACTCTCAACAGAGTGAATTTCTTACAAACCCCTACTGGCTATGACCCAAGCATTACTTCCCATTAAAGAAACATTAACTGAACATCCCAAGCCATTAATTAGCAATGGGTTGATGAAGTAATGATTTGCCAGACATAGTAGTAACATAACCTTTTAAAAAATCTGTTCTTTTATGTACATTTCCCTGCCTGCCTTTGTTGAAGGTTTATTGGTACA
The DNA here is from genome assembly GCA_034509955.1 of Urosaurus nigricauda. Classification (NCBI taxonomy): domain Eukaryota; kingdom Metazoa; phylum Chordata; class Lepidosauria; order Squamata; family Phrynosomatidae; genus Urosaurus; species Urosaurus nigricauda. Next base: position 17,976,721 of record JAOEGL010000013.1, read on the forward strand.
TTATTACTCGCAGACAAATTTTACGGATGGGTGGTGGTGGTGAATTCTAGATGTATTTAGCTGTAATTTTGTATGTATTTGTATGTACTTTATGTGTTTTTTGATATTTGGTCTATGACTCTAAATAAATGATTGATTGATTGATACTGATATATGCTTTGAATAAATTAAATAAAATAGAAGACTGGCCTCCATTAAATGCAAGTCTCAGTGGTTAGCACCAGATCATAGAGACTAAAGAGTCCTGCTAAGTGTTATGGGAGACACTTTACATAATACGTTCTTCTTCTTCTTGCATTGTATGTTTTAATGTATTTTTAACTGTGATAAATCAATATTTTAATTTTTTTTAAAAAAGATTTTGTATTACAGATTATTTTTGTTATTCTGTTAATGTAATGCTTTGGGTCCCTTATGGGAGAAAAGTGGGACATAAATTAATTAAATAAATAATATGAAAATAAGTTGAAGTTTGAACGGGGTCTCTTTATATGTATCCAAGCCCAGTCCATCCTTTTTTGCTGTCTTCAGTTTATGTTGCTTGCCTTTCATTTGAGGAAAGGCAGGTACCCAAGGGAAGAAAGTAAGGCAAGAAAGCAACCTAGTCATTCACTTTCTCTTGCTTCCACCCAAAACTGCCATGACATTGAGTAGTGGAGATGGCAAAATGTCATTTGAAGTGTGAAACATAGAAAGAGAAGGCTTGAAGTAGACAATGGGACGCACAGCGTGTGCATGGAGACTGTGTGGTGTTGCATGGAAAAGCTAACATGAGAACTCCCTTCACTGCATCCAAAGGGATAATTCATAACTCATGGGGATAACTGAACTGTCTCTCTACATTCAGTTCCTGTAATACCCGCACCAGGAAGCCTAGCTTTTGAAAATCAGGAGCAAGCCAACGCTACAACTCTTAGGTTATTTGAAATCCTTTACAAAAGGCATGCGATAATGTATTTAGCAATGAGGTGTTCTTTTGAAGATAGGGATTGTGTCTTTGATCAAAAGCATCAAGCCTCCCTTGTGCCTCTCAAGAGCAGACAGTTGTTTTACAGCAACGGTGTGTTTTTAAATATTTCAAACAGTGGATATGACAATTACACAAGGCAGCAATGCCAGGCAAGAATGTATAAAATAAGACAATTTAAAATCTGAGTTGTAGGCGAAATCTCAGAGCAGATATTAAAGCAAGGAGAAGTACCAGCATGTCATCCTTGCTGCGCCTTGCTTACTTACCTTCTGTTAATTAAGACACTGATAATGGAGCCCTGCCAACATTAATATTGTGAACAGTAAAACAAGTTTTAATAGGTTCCTGATGAAAGTGCATTTAATTGCATTACAAGAGGTGAAATGTGAATTCTTGGTTTCAGCAAGCTATTTTAAAAACTGTAGGAACTTATTTTGTGGCTGTGTGGGTTGCAATCCATTGCATTTGTTTATGCACAACTCCCATGAGGCCTGAAGCAGCTTTACAACTCCTTCAAACCATTGGTCCATCCATCTTGGCATTGCCAGGGAGCAGATCTCCAGGGTTTCAAGGAAAGGTTCATTCCCAGTCCTACCTAAGGATGTTAAAGATTAAATTTGCAGTCTAGATAATCTACAAGGAGGATATGGTTCCTTCTCAGGAGAAAAGCAATCATTTTTAGCTGACCAATCTTAAGGCCTCAGGATGCATAATGATAATTCAACATTAGCAGCCCCATTCTGTAATCCACTTTATCTCTGGCAATCAAAAGCCATCTGGAATAGAAAGACACCACTTTCAGAAAGTTCCCAGATGCAGGCTCTGATCATGTTCCAGAAATTGTGGAAAAGTAAAACCTTTTGGAGATTTTTTGGCAACATACTGAGTGTCCCCCTAGCCCATATGTCGAAGGAGAGACATTTATCTCCTTCTTAATCCAGTTTTCCACAATCCTTGTAAGGCATTCTTTAATTGAAAGGGTGCAAGGTCAGGCCCCACCTGGAATACTGTGTCCAGTTCTGGGCACCACAATTCAAAAAAGATGTGGAGAAACTGGAGCATGTCCAAAGGAGGGCAACTAAGATGGTGAAGGGTCTGGAAACCTTGCCCTATGAAGAACGCCTTAGGGAGCTGGGGATGTTTAGCCTGGAGAAGAGAAGGTTAAGAGGTGATATGATAGCCCTGTTTAAATATTTGAAGGGATGTCATATTGAGGAGGGAGCAAGCTTGTTTTCTGCTGCTGCAGAGACTAGAACGCGGAACAATGGATGCAAACTGCAGGAAAAGAGATTCCACCTCAACATTAGGAGGAACTTCCTGACAGTAAGGGCTGTTCAACAGTGGAACACACTCCCTCGGAGTGTAGTGGAGTCTCCTTCCTTAGGGGTCTTTAAGCAGAGGCTGGATGGCCATCTGTCAGGGATGCTTTGACTTGGAGTTCCTGCATGGCAGGGGGTTGGACTGGATGGCCCTTGTGGTCTCTTCCAACTCTATGATTCTATGATTCTATGATTCTAGGTAGCTAGGCAGTGCAGATCTGGAATGAAGGGCAGAGCAACATGGCATCCCCACTACCCAACAACATGAACACCCTCTCTCCCATACAATAGAAGGAACACCAAATGTAAGAGTTAAGAGTTCCCTCAGAGTCCTTTGCATGCCCTTGCCCAATAAATTGTGCTTGCAAAGAGGAACATGGAGGGGCGAGCAGGCCTTTTACTGCCTCTAATTCCCCCCTCCCCACCATGCATGGTGTCCCTAGCCATAGGTACATGGAGGCCGTCAAAGCTGGTCCCTTTCCTGCAATGGTAGGCATCGCAAGGGGAAAATATAAAGTGTCTCCAGGTACAGCTATAAAACAACAATTTAGGCAGAGGAAAGGCCTTTTAAGAAAACAGTTGGATTGGAAGTCATCTCCTGGATCTAAAACAGCCCTAGGACAGGGATCTAAACACATGGTAAAATGACCCCGCAGCCTGTAGAGGGCATTGAAGGGGATTTGGAGGCATTCCACTTGGCTTTTTTTTGAAGAGCCACCCAAAGACTCTTGGGAAGGTAATATTTATTTACTTATTTAGAGTATGTGATGCCACGTTTAGCCCCCTACCCTTTCATGTTTACCCATCCCTGGTTTAATCATATGTTAGAAATAAATATTATCCATGGTGAGTAGCAGGGGTCATGGATGTAAATGGCAAGAAAGAGTTTTCAAAATATATTAGGCATCCTTTAAGTAGAGAACTTAGGGTACTTTTTAATCCTGGTGATTTAGGTGAGGCAGATGAGTGCATGCTGAACTCCTCACTTGAAATCAGTGCTCAACCTTGTCTAGATCAAGGTCATTATTCAAGAGGCAAATTTGATTAATTGGGTGATGTGTTGGTGGGCATAGTTTGATTGAAATTAAGGACTTTTAAGCACAAAAGGTTAATGTTTTAAAGATGGGTTGAAACGAACCTCATCCGTGTCCATGGGGATTCAAGAAAAATTACAAAATGCAAGATCTGAAGGACAAATCGTTGGAACCTTGACATTTAAAGCCCATCACATTAGAATAGATTACATGCATTTGCCAACTGAATCTGAGATTAATATTCATTGGTTAGCCCCAATTAACCAATTGACACATCAAACATATACATGCATAATATTCACAAGATAGATTATGTGTGTCTATAATAGAGGAATGTTAATTTTCAACAAAGCATGGTTTATAGGACTCACCCTTTTTGGATAAAGATGGTTGGATGTGTAGTTAGCCCCACTAAATTCACTGTGGAAAATGATTCAGTATTCCACCCCTTCATCTTTGTGCTCTTCCACAAAATTCTTCTTTAAATTGCTTTGAGGATAGACAGAAGATGAAACATTTAGTAACTGTGGACAATAAAAGTTGGCTAAACTTCCAGAATCCTTTGCTTCTCACCTCCATATTTTCTGCCCTAGGGATCACAGGATCAAGGCAAAAGTTTGAGACTCATATCCACACTTCACAACTGTAGCACTTTGAGGTGGCATCACTAGGGTTGGTGTTATGCCATGCAGGTGTCCAGAAAGGGCTGGTGGGAGGTGTGTGTGGCAGTGGAATAACAACAACAACAACAACAACAACAACAACAACAGCAATAATAATGCCAACTTGTGCAGTGCCAAAAAAAGGACACCCACATGCATGTGTGGATGTCCCTACCACAATCGCAGCCATAATTACAAAAAAATATCCCTAATACTATATGTTTATCTAATCATACTTTTATTTACTTGATTATAGCCTACCAACCCATTACAAAGAGCCCAGAAGGGTATAATTTGCTTCCCAGACGAAACTGTGCTGGAGCAAATGGGTAAGCTCACATTAATATCTGTATAAACTCCCAAGATATTATGATATCAAATCTGTAACAAGGACGAACAGCTTTGCTCCCATTTGTTTTATGACAGTTCATGGGATTCATGTATTTGACATTTTCTACTTTCTTATGCTACCTTTCCCTGGAGTGCAATACATCAGTACTTTTAACACCTGGTGTATTATGCATGATCCTTCAACTGACACCCTCTAGATGTTTCCTTTTCTGGAAGCATGATGCTCATACAATTTTGTTTCTGTAAAGTTGGCAATGCATTTATTTAAAGTTTTCTTGCCACCTTTAGTCAATGGATTGATTTCTAGTGTGCTAAGCACCCACATCCCCATCCCTGAAGGTCACCAGAACCAGGATATTCAAAGCTTCTCAAAATGCACAAAACACTTTAACTGATGTTATATTGCCAAATTATTATGACGCAAGAGGACTTCTCATTGTGTTGCCTCTTTTGCCATAAGAACTGTTGTGGCATTTTCATCTTAAACTTCTGAAATATCTTTCACGTTGTTTTATATTCCCTATGAAACCCGAGGATTAATACAAGAAACAGTAATATGGCTGCCCAATCAGCAAAGGGAATATTGGAAAGGTCAAGGCAATAAATTCGATCATTACAAAGTTTAAATAAAAAAGGAGATTCAATAAACCTAACAACAAGATCAGCTAAAAAAATCTGGCAATAAAAATCAAAACACAATGAAAAATTATCGCATTATAAACATTTTTTTAAAAAAGAAAAAGTATCTTTTGTCAGAGGGGCCACAGACTCAGGCTTCTTCTCAGACTTCATGTACTTATCCAGTCTGTAGGACAAGGTCCACACTTTGATGAGAATGGGGTATTTCCTACTTATGTAGAAAGCAAATTCATAGCAAGGCAGAGACAGTTGTCTATCTAGCCCACTATAATTTCTTACAAGAACAAACAAAATGCAGTTTATTCAACCCCATTGCCTCCATCAAAATTAAAGGTTATGCTGTTGCTGGTAGACTCCTTCCCTTCTTCCTTTTCTTCCCTGGCTTCCCCATTCTTTTCCTTGCAGCCTCCTGCATCTGATGATGATGGTGATGATGATGATGATGATAATGATAATAATAATAATAATAATAATAATATTTTATATCCTGTTCTTTCCAAAATTGGGACTCAAAGCAGCAATCAATCAATCAATCAGTCAGTCAAAGAGAGATTGAACCAACCTGACACAAGCCAATTAATTGCAGGAGCAATGCCACCACTACTATATTTACCAGTGTGGCTGCCAATGGATTAGCTGGGTTTAATAAGGGGCCTATGGAATTACGCCTCTGTATGCCCTTTGGTAATAATTTCTGGAGGAGATAGGAGATTATCACACAGTTCTTCAGTGGTGGGTTAGAAGTGGGATTGACACTGTAGTTGATGGATTTTTATCACACCTCATCATCGTTAGGCAGTAGGTATCCTGTAGTCAATCTGTACTTCTGCTGCTGCTATTAATGAAAGGGAAAATCCTGTGAATAGCTATCAATTCTGCAGTTAGCTCATTATTGAAGTATATGCCATAAGTCATTCAGGGGTAATTCAGAGAGAAGGGGATTTAAATGGGTTTGACTGCACCCCCTCTTTCCCAATGAAAGCAATACTTCTTAGTGCTGAGGTGGCAAACCTTTCATCTGGTGCAGGAACAATTAAAGGAGTCTGACATTACGTACTTAATCTCAGATAGCTAACGGAATAAACGGAACGGTAGTGTGATAAGATCCATAGCCAACCTGTTATCAGTTTGGAATTGTGTGGTGATATGAAAAGATTTTGGTATCCATGGGGGGGTCCTAGGACCAAACCCGAGCGAATACCAAAGGTCAACTGTAACATGAAAAGAGGAAACTGTGCTGCCATATCATTTTTAGCTATATCTCCACTGCCATCTCAATCACCAGGTTAATATATGAGAAATACATGGAATGCTACCTTCCTGTCTTCCCACCCACCGGCATTTTAAGTGGTTAAAGCTGGCTGAGCAGGAAGATGCATTTGCTCCTTCTCTATATCATGCATAGCAGGGACTGAATAATCTGATCCAGTCAAGTGACTAATTAGATCACTTTCTCTGCTTTTTTCCCCACTAAAAAAATATCAATAACCACCGAGTGTTAAAACCATATTGGTCTGTGAGCATTTTTCTTAACAGTTTAGGAATGCCTTGGGATAACATCTGACATATTTGTAAGTGCTGGTCTCCTGTTGAAGAAACCTCTGCAGCTACTTTTCATTCCAAAGGACCGCAGCCCGTTGTCTTAATGGGGATTTTTTAAAAACAGGACACAAGAACACCACAGGAACACAGGCAAACTTATTTTATTGGTCTCAAAGGAGCCCTTCTCGGTAATATAGGTCTGTGGGTGGAGAAAGTTTCTTCCCACATAGAGTTCATTTGAATGACCTGGTTCATCTACAGCAGTGTATGCTTAATATATTGTTGTGTAAGGCAAAGGAAATAGTTTCAGTTCTCTTGTTAGTGCATCCACACTGGAATGGCATATGCAGGAGCAAAGAGGAGATGTATTATCAAAAAAGAAAATGCAGGTTTCATAAGCATGCCATTTTCATATGTTTATGTGAATGTTCAACTTTAAATTTACTAACAGTGGTACTTTTGGTGGTGTATGTACAAGTCCAAATTTAGAAATGTTGGGACTTCTAAACAGAGAAGTATCTATAACAACTATATGTCTGTCTATGGCAGCAATAACTGATCTGGGCATTGTGTTAGATGTCTCAAAATTTGCAGGAGTGTTTTTGATAATCATCCAAGTTGTAGGGCTGAGTTTCAAGCTGTAATCCCAAAAGGGAGGACTCACTAGAAGCATGAAAAGGTGGGTTATCAATCACTTATAAGGAAATTATGGTAAATGCCCCCACATTTTGATAGTTTTTTTGCTCTTTCCAAGTTCCAGTCACCAGTTTCAAATTAACATTCCAAACTAGGCCTGCATAGAAGCAAAAGAAGGGTGCCAATCAAAAGCCATCAGGAAAATCATGGTAGATATCTTAAATATTCTGTTGGTGACATATGCAGGCATAATTGAACGTTTAGCTTGTATATGTCCTTGGTCATTGTGGGCAGAGGTAAAAGCCAGGACCCATTTCTTGCTATAAACATATGTGCCTAGACAATTGCAATTCAGTCTAGCCATTGTTTGGGAGTGTTTTGATTGTATATTCCTGCTTTGCAGGGGGTTGGACTGGATGGTCCTTTTGGTACCTTCCACCATTATGATACTAGAGGTAAGAGTTCTGTAATCTGAAATACTGCAAATGAGGGTTCATATTTGGAATGCTCTGCTCATGCACCAATTACTAGGTAGGACTGTTTCTCTTGTTTTACCAATTGTCCCTTTTCAGGGAGGTTAAGCTTTGTTAGTTTTATTTATATGGAGAAGTCTTCAGAACTGCTCTGAAGTGACACAGTTCATTTCCCAACTCATCATTCTACAGTTGTTTCTGCCTCATTGTCATGCATGGATACATGGAACTTGACACACATACTTCTGTTGCTTTCTGGATGCTGCAATTTCTTTACAATTAAACAGAGAAAATATTTGCCTGCCTTCAAGGTGTGTCCTGAGAGAAAAAAAAACCCATTAATGTATTTGAAGTGCCCTTTGATAAGAACATAGTGTGATATTAACAAAACATTCTTCTCTATGTACAGGACAAACAATCTCCTGTTTGCTAACACTCCACAAAGACTTCTCAGCTTGAGCAGAGATATACAGGCATGGGAATTTGCCAGAAAAGTTAGTATTACTTAGCTACAATTATTTAAGATATGTGTGAGATGGTTCCAGTAAACCAACAAGAAATAAGACTGTTCATACTATAGCGAATGTGGTGTATGGTCTGAGTGTTGGACTATGTCTCTGGAGCCATAGACACAGCCATGTAAACCCACCTTGGGCAAACCACACTCTCTCAGCCTCAGAGGATGGCAATGGCAAACCCCATCTGAAGAATATTTTTGCTTTCTTAATATTCAACATTAAATCTGCCTTAGCATTTTCATCGGTGACTTTCTTCAGTAATTGTTCCAAGTCTTTGCTATTTTCTGCAAGTAATATCGTGTCATCTGCTTAATTGAATTGTTGATATTCCTAGACACCAAAAAAAAACCACCCATGATAGGTTTGCTCTAGGGTCGCCATAACTCAGAAATGACTTGAAGGCACACAACAACAACAATAATAACAACAGCAACATTGCTTAAGTTCCTTCTATGGTCTTGTCTTGTGCTATCCTAGGTTTACTTGAAACTGATTATATTGGCAACATGCCTCCAGAGGCATAGTGCTCCATCGTTTTTTCTAGTTGCCTCTCTCTTGCTGCAGCAATAATCCCATCCACTTTTGCTATGGCATTTGAAATTCCATGGCATTTCATTCTCCTTACCTCTGAAAGTAAAGTATTGCATGTAGCATCATCAATAGTAACATTTCTAATTGCTCCTACCTCTCATAGCACTCACTACAGCTATTTAAAAAGTTTAGCACATTGCACTGGCTGCCCCTGCGGTTGCCACATTTCCCCCTTGTTACCTGACCCTCTGTTTCCATTTTCAGAGGAGCTTGTTTGGAATTATCATGCACTGTATGTACATATATGACAGCTGAGCTATCACTGAGGAAGTAGCAATATGATTGCAAATAAGGAATATTTGATAAAATACGTATAATGAAACAAGTTTATCCTCAAAATTATCAAATTGACCCTGTTGGAGGTGACCTATTCTTTGGTAAGTATCAGGACATAAATATGTGCTAAATTAAATTTAAAAAGGTGAGCAATGATTGCCAAAAGGGAAAAAAAAAATCTATTCTTGAAAAATGGAATTTTCATATTTGTGCTGTTTCTGTATTAGAGCTTTAAGCTCTATCTTGTTAATGAAAAGGTGAAAGGGTGGCTTATGCTACTGAAAAAGGAGGTTATCATAAAATGAAGACATGGCTATAATTGGGTCTCCTGCTGATACAAGTGAGTAAAAAAACAATTAGTAAGAGGCTTTTAAAAAGGCTAATCGGAAAGAGTGGTTGAATAGAAAGTCCATTCTGTTACTGTGCCAGCACTCATGGAACTCATCAAGGACTTTTCTTTCTGTGATGTTTGGTCATATATCGTTCAAAGACTAAAGAAACAGTGCAGTTCCCTCTTTGTCAAGGTAGGCTTCTCATTTGCTCTAACAGTTATGACACTATGAAAGGCAACATACCTGATCCACAGTCATACAACGTATCTACATTTAAAAAATAATAATAATAATTATGTAATGAAGTTACCGTGAAGAAAGCAATTTTACATTCATCATTTTCAAATGGTTCTTTATACTGAATATTTCCCTGTGGCACCATGAACTCTTGCATCATTTCCAGAGCTTGGAAAGTTACTTTAAAATGGCATACAAAGATGTAAAGGAATGCTGTAGTACTTTTGAGATGAAATGAGAAAATGAAATTTCTAGCACCAGCTTGTGTGGATGCGAGTCCATTTCATTTGGTGTCTGATGAAGTGGACTGGAGTCCATGAGTGCTTGTGCTAGCAATTTCTTTTTCTCAAGAAATCTCAACGGTGCTACAGTATTCCTTTTGAACTTTTTAAAACTGTGAAGCAGACCAAAACAGCTATCTTTTTTTTTTTAAAAAAAGGATTTAATAATAATTTATTATCTCAAGGCCTAAAATAGTTGGTGGCCATCTTACAAGGGACAAGACTGTCTCTCTCTCTGTGTTAATTGCCTTGATGTCTGGTCACCTTATGGTCATGAGGCATCTCCAAGACATCCTATCTTCAACAGCCCTGGTTGGTCTTGCAAACTCATAGCCATACCATCCTTGATTGAGTCTATCCATCTGTAATGTGGTCTTCTTCTTTTCCTGCTGCCTTCTACCTTAGTTAGCATTATTGTCTTTTCTAGTGATGTATGCCTTCTCATGATATGACCACAATACAAGTCTCAGTTTAGTATGTGGAGAGATCGTGTAGCACCTTTGTGACTAATTGAAAAAAAGAAGTTGACAGCATGAGCTTTCATAGACTTCAGTCTACTTCTTAAAAGCATCTGAGGAAGCAGACTTTAGTCTATGAAAGCTCATGCTGCCAACTTCTTTCTTTCAGTTAGTATCAAAGGTGATACAAGATCTTTCTACTTACTGCTTCTATGGACTAAGATGGCTATATCTTTGAAGTCTCAATTTAATCATTTTGACTTCTAGGTAGAGTTTAGGTTTGATTTGTTCTAGTACCCATTTATTTGTATTTATAGCAGTCCACTGTATTTTCAGAACTTTTCTGCAACACCACATCTCAAAAGAGTTGATTTTTTTTCCTATCAGCTTTCCTCACCATCTAGCTCACACCGGGGAGAGCTCTAGTCCCCTTTGCCTTCCCTGCCAATATGAGGTAGCTGAAGGAGTATTTGCATAGCTTTAACTATTTCAATCCCCATCACCTTTGGGAGTGGAGTTAAAATAAGTAAATTGAATACCTGTTTCAAACAACCAGTTTCAGTCTCAAAAAGGTAATAAAGAATGCTGTGAAATGCCAAGGAAAACAGGGAAGCCCTATATGCACCTAAAGCCAAAAAGATCTGTTTACAGTAATGTCCATATGCCTGCCCTCTCAGGGGATAAATCAAAAGCTTTCCCTAGGTAATATGTCCAAAAGGCTCTGAAAAAAGAATGCCACATTCTAAGCTACCATCCTTCTTTTTTCTTCTGCTCCCGTCTTCTGAAACCAGGGCCTATACATTTGTGGTTCCTCTTCTGGCCACATTTTTTAAAAACTCAAGAACAAGCCTTTTTATCTTGTCTAATATTAAAACATCATTTTCGAATGTAGTAACCAGTGATGTGCATAAATTCTAAATGAGTCATACTGACTGCTTAACCTTCCTATCATTTTCTTGGATTTAGCCTATAATCTTAAATTAGCTGTTTGGAATAGCCGATTTTCTTCCCTTCCTCAAAACTCATTTTGAAGAATAAAATCAACTTCATATTTTTTTGAGAGATAATACATGGAACAAAGAGCTCTTTTTCCATTTGGGAGTTTCCCTTTAATTTCATTTATCCTTTGCCAGCAGTTGTTGACACTATGCCACGATGTATCACTTCCCATTTGTCAAAAAGCCAGATTTGCTTTGTTGCGTATAGAGACTAGCAAGTGCAAACATTGTCATTTATGCTCCAGCTTTCTCATGTAACTTCTTGGAATTGTACCAGAAACATGAAGCAGCTATGTTCTTTTGTTTTGCTTTGCTTTAGCAATAGTAAGCTGAGCGCTGGTGCCAAGACGGTTGTGTTTGTACCCCTGCCAAGACTTATATCTTGGATGAGCTACCTGGAAATTGCTGGTGGGACTAAGATCTTGTCAGGCTTAGGACAAGAACTGTTCAGCCAGGAGCTGAAGGCAAATCTCCCTTTGCTCCTCAGTTTCACATCAAAGGGAAATTATACAAACGAAACTACTGAATGCTTAATCCTCACAGATTCTGGGGACCAATTGCACATGAATCATAGAAGAATCATAGAGTTGAACAAGGGCCATCCAGTCCAACTCCCTGCCATGCAGGAACTCACAATCAAAGCCTTGGTTTCAAACCCTCCAAAGTAGGAGATTCCACCACTCTCCGAGGGAATGTGTTCCAGTGTCGAGCAGCTCTTATTGTGAGGAGGTTCCTTCTAATGCTGAGGTGGAATCTCTTTTCCTGTAGCTTGCATCCATTGTTCTGGGTCCTATTCTGTGGAGCAGAAGAAAACAACCTTGCTCCATCTTCAATATGACTCTCCTTCAAATATTTAAACAGGGCCATCATAATACGTCTTAACTGTCTTTTCTCTGGGCTAAACATACCTAGCTCCCTAAGTCTCTACCTTCTTTGAAAGTCTTTGAACAAAGGTTGGATGGGCACGTTTCAGGAGTTCTATCATTGTGTATTCCTGCATGGCAGGAGGTTATGGACTAGTTGGCCCTTTTGGATTCTTCCAAGTCCAAAATTCTATGATTCTATCTCCCAGTGGTCCTACAATTTTTATTATCATCGTATAATCAAAAGTAGTAACTTGAACCTGGCTCGGTCTGTCACTCAAGAATGCCAGAATTGTCTAACATTCAATACATCATGCAGACTCAGGTAATCCTTTGTGAATTAGTCATATTTGCTATTCATCTCACCGTGATAGCAATAGCAATTCCAGCTTCATTTATATACTGCTTCATACAGCACTAAACAGTCTCTAAGGGGTTTACAACTGTAAGCTAACTGGCCCCAACAAGGTAGGTACTTGTTTTAGGGGCCTTGCAAGGATGCCACACTGAGTCAACCCTGAGCCTCTGGCTGGGATTGAACTCACAACCTTGTTGTTTGTGAGTGGGTGGCTGCAGCACAAGCATTTAACCACTGCACCACCAGGGCTTTTACTAGTAATCTTTACTTTTCTTCCTCTACCTCCATTTGTTCATCCTTTCCTACTGAAATGAACACCCTGCAACATTCATTGTGATATATCTTCCATAAATCTGTTCTACTTGGATGATTGTTGTGAAACACACATCACTTTTGATCATGCTGACAGCTTTTCTCTTTCAAACATTTTATCTTTTCCTTTTAAGATTACAAGTTATTTTTCTAGCGGGGGGGGGGGAGCATTTCTTGAAGAATATTCACGGTTTAGACTAGGCATTCACAAATGCAAGTAGTAGTTTTTGGGAGAATGCAGAGGAAGTATAGATTAAAGATAAAATTGATGATAAACTTACATTATACCATGGTTTCTTCGCTCATGTTTTTCATGTACCTAAAGTGTTTCTTAAAATCTTGTGTAGACTTCTACATGGAACACAAAATGCCACACTTCTTCTTTCATTAAAGGATCTTATTCATCAGGCACAAAAACTGAGCAGAAATTTCTTTCATCCCCTTTTCTGTAGACCAGGAAAACATCACCTGAATTCCTCTCTCTTAAAGAACACAGTCAATGGGTGCATCATTCATGGAGATCAAGGGTAGCAATCTTTACCTCTACAGGTAAGAGATCAGTGAAAGGCCTGAGAAAAATAGTTACGTCGGAGAGCTCAATGGAAGGCTGCCATGAGTGTCAGATATAAATGGCACCTATTGTATATTGTTTCTTTTGTTGAGTAAAGGTCTTGCAGGTATGAGAAATTAATTTGTTTCATATTACAATGTGAACGTCTCTATTTTCTGCTTTCAAACCCCTGTGGAAATGGAAGCTTTGCAATCTTTTTGAAATTTCCACTTGATTTTCCAGTGGAGTACATTTTTTAAAAGCAACGTGAGTGCATTTGTTAGAGACAGAAGTACACAAAAATGCATGGGTTAGTGAAAACAGCATATAAAATTCATTGTGATGGGTTATTTGTTTGGGGTAATGTGTATCAGGTGAAAATGCATACAAAAACACATATGAAGATTAAAAAAAATGTAAATGTACACCTTATTCAAGGGGGATAGTTGCATAACTTTGGTGAATTGTTCAAATCCATGCTTAAATAGAGCGAGGAGGAGGTATGTCCACAAAATACACAAAATAACGATACCTTTATCAGGACAATCAAAATGCTCAATATATACATCAAAAGCTTTTGAAGCTCCACTGGCTTCAGTATTAAAATCATAGTGGTGGTGGTGTGTCAAGACAATTCCAATTTATGGCCACCCTAAGGGGTTATTTTTTTGGCAAGATTTGTTCAGAGGGGGTTTGCCATCCCTTCCCTTGAAGCTGAGAGCATGTGACCTGCCTAAGGTCTCCCTGCTGGGACTCAAACCCTGGTCTCTAGAGTCACCCACCCAACACTCAAACCAGTATGCCATATAAAAAAATTATATAATAAATAGAATTAAAATCAAAATCTGATGAAGAAGCCAGTGGAGCTTCAAAAGCTTGCGACATGCATTTCGTGCATTTTGACTTGCTTCATAAAGGTATCACTGTGTTGTTGATGTTGGATGTCATTGTACTTTGCTATATGGGCAAGACGGCTACCCCTGACTAGGATTTAGGAAAGTCAGGCATTTAGTAAGTACAGTTATATCTTTGGTGGCAACCAATCGTTTTCTGCAAGCTGGCTTTCCTCTTGCTTTACAGTCAGCTAAATTTGAGCTCTAAAAATTAAATGGCTGGAGGCTTGACAAAGCCTGAGTTGATTACATAACACAGGAGCAGTGCAAAAAATGTTGCTCATATAGATTGACCTTGGCTGACCTGGAAATGACAATCCATTAAAGCAAAGAGTGCTTTTAAAACACACACACACACACACCAAGCAGAAAGCAATGGAACATTTCAATTGTTGATTATACTACAATCCAGAAGAGGGCAACGTATATTCATATGTCCTTGCCCCATTATACCTTGAAAGGAGATAGACAACATAGAAGTGATATTATATGTTACTGGATTCATGGTGTTGATAAAACAGAAGAATACAGTTTTCATTTCTGCAATGGCTCTTCCTGAGCATGAGATAACATTACTTAAAGGCATTTTATTTTAAAAATGGTACAAATTGTGTCCAAAGACTCTTAACTCATGGGGAAAAGAAAAACAAGGGAAAGTGCTGCATTTATGGAATTTATTGCCATAAGGAAATTATGGAAATCTATTGCCACAAGGAAATTATGGAATTTATTGCCATTGGGGAAAAAAAACCTCCTGATAGTAAGAGCTGTTCAACTCTAAGTGTGGTGGAGTCTCTATCTTTGGAGGTTTTTAATCAAAGAAATAATATCATGTATAAGATAAAAGGAAAACTATAGAGAGAGAGAGAGAGGAGGGAGAAGCATTAATGGTTCCTGTTAGTAATATCTTTTTTTTAAAGTAAGTGTTATTGTTTAATTTAAATTATGATGAACTTAAGCATCAAGAGACATTCAGTCACAATGGTAGTTAAGTTAGGATAAGATGGATAACAATGGCCCAAGACACTTGGGCAAAATAAAGTGCATTCCTGGCGCTTTGGGGGTATGGCATTCAAACAAGGCACACCGCCAAGCTGCTTGGAAATTGCTCTAGGGCCACATAAAGTTGCATGAAGCCAGCCAAAAAGGAGCGGCAAAATCGCTCTTGCCAGCATCCTGCAACAGCAGCTGGCTATGGGACCATAGTGTCCAGTCACTGTGTTCCCAGAGCAATTGGGGCTGGAGTGGTCTTTGGCAGCTCCTTTGGCTCCGTCTGCTTTACCCCTATGTCAGAAGACAGCTGTGAAATATGAAGTATAAATGTAATTCATGTAATTAATTGAGTAGTTGTTTGTGTAGTAGTTTTGTGTTGTTTCGTTATATTTGTGTTGTTTTAAAATTTAACAAATTATTTTCTAAATAAAATAAATAAATAAATAACACATGGCTTAATCTTGTTTAGTAGAATGAGGACTTTAAGGATTTGGTACATTTGTTTGCTAAATCCAAGATATGAAGTATATCTAGATTTAAAATACAGTTTCTAAGATAAAAATAGAAAGTCAAGATTAAACGGCAGTTGGTCTTACATAGAAGAAATAAAAGAGATCTTATATTTGTAATAAATGTAATAATGTAATTTGCCTTGAATTTTTCTTTCTATTCTTAAATGGTGAGAACTTTATTAGAGATAGTATGTCAAATATAAATAATAATGCTTTAAATAACTGAATGGCTTGGATTAGAATCACCAAGGACAGAAGTAGAACATTATGATCATGCCATTTAAACTACTTATGTAGATCTTAATGTGGGTTATAGGTAGACGTCTAGCTGGCAATGCTTTGCAGGAGGTCGAAATAGTAGATAATGATAACCAATCACTGGCAAGTTGGGAGTCAATTGTGTAACTCCCTTTTCATAGATAGGTTTGTCTTGTCTTGAAACCGAAAGCCAAAAAGATGTGTTCCCCTTTATCCCTAAATGGTCCATTCTCTCCTCTCATTCAAGGGGACTCCAGTTCTTGTCTAGTTGTTGTAAAGTCCATGAAGCATCATCGATCAAAATCCGCCGCTCTCATCTTCCAAATATTAAAACAAACTTTCCACTTTGGAAACCTTCCCAGGTTCCATTAAGGGGCAATCAAGCTTTTAGTTTCCCATGGAACCTCTAAGGATTGAGGTTGGCCTAAAAGTATTTATATTTAAAGTATTAAACTTTATTCAGTTTCAAGTTTATGTTATATCTCAATAAGCCATGCATTTTCTAATCCAGAGATTTAACATATTTCATTGATTGGATTCTTGTAAAATAAAATTTAATAAAATCATATTGATGTTGTGTTGAGCAAGGACTGAGAGGTCAAAGATACAGCAAACCAGAGATATTCAGTAACTCTAATTAACTTTCTCTTTGTGTAATTAAGTAATTTCATATAATGATGCTGAATTTTAGACAGTTGCCATAAAAACCTTCACAGTTCTAGCTAACAGGCTCTTTCCTTTCTCAACACTGTAAGAAATTGCTTTTGGTGGATCAATCCAATAAAACTTCATATGATAGGTCCTTAAATAGAAACATCAATTTTTCTCTCCTTTTTAAAAAGCTATTCTGAGTCAGAGCAATATGTTAGACATATAAGCTCTTTGCAGACCCTCCACTTCTGCAAGGATCAGGAATCACTTGTTAGGGACATTCCCCAACTTGAATAATTGCCCATTTTATCTTGAACTTATTCACTTTTCATCTAATTTAGCTATAGTTCAGTTCAAAATTTCAGTTCAGAGTAGGGTGCCACAAACACAGAAATCAGCAAACAGGTATCACTTTTTCTGTTTGTAAGAAATGGAAGAAATTATACCTTCCAAATTTCAATTTTTCTCAGATAGGTAAAAGGGGTTTTAAGTCATACACCTTTAAATGTGATTTTTTTTTAAACAAAACAAAACTAGGAATCTGCCCATAAATTTAATTAATTGGCAGACATGGATGAAATACTTTTGTTCCTAATAGAGTGTGCAGAATCTGACTAAGGAGCAAAGACACCAACAGCTTAGAGAAGCAAATGAAAGGATTTATTATAGGAACTGTTCTAAGACAGGAAAGTTATTCGGGATACTGATCTCACCAAGCTTCGTTCTAGGAAAGAGCCGAGGGAGAACTGGCAGGAAGAGAAAAGGTGGAGAAGCAACCCCAAGAGTATCAGCTTACATCAAAGAGGGGTCAGGAAACATAGATAAGGAGGGAGAGGCCTCCAAGAGCCCTGGTTACTAACTGCCTTGCTCAGGCTTTGAAAATCCAGGACTGTGGCTGCCTTGATTGACTCAGTCCACCTGTACTATATACATTGTGCAGCTTTGGAGTTTTCTTTCATTTCTATACATGTCAGTAACTGTGTCTCATCTGCTTGTGCCACTAGAGATCCCACTATTTGTACTTTGCCTCTGCTCTTCCCTTGTAGGTGGATGACTGCCACCTAACCTGGGAGTCTCGTCTCTCTGAACTATCTCTTGCTTCATGTGGATTGTCTCATCGTAGAGTTTTTCAAGGTAAAAGGAAAAGTTTATCATTGCCTTCTTCTAGGCAGCACTAGCTCCTTTAGAGTTAACTATGGTGCCACTGCTGTTGTCTGTGAGAGCTCCTCTGCCAGCTAAACCATTTCCTTGTATCTAGGTCTGATGGATGTCCTTAGGTCAATGTGACCTAAGTTAGTTTGAACGAGAGAGGGGGGGGGGGGAGAGGAGAGTTTGCATGCAGGAATTCCCTATCTATTTAAGAAAGGGGGAAAGAGAATGCAAAAATCTTCCAACGCTTTTAATATGAAAAAAGACACAGCTAAATTGATGTTGGATAGTTTGGATTAAAACCAAGATTACATCCGAATGTGATGTGCTTCAATTCCATGTTGTGAATTAAAGCTTTTCCAGATATTAAAAGAATGTATGTTTGATTGTGTGAAAAGAAATCCTATCCCAGCTGATTTTTCCCCCCTGAGTTTCCCAGTCAGTGTGTATCCTGCACATTAATTTTATGGCCTGTCAAATATCATTAGGAAAATATTTGCTTTTCTGGCTCGTACTTCATCTAGTTAATGGGAAGGAATGAAATCAGGCTCATATTAAGTCTCAGAGGATATCACAAAGTGGAGTGGTGGGTGGTGGGTAAGAACACTTGGATATCATGGAGCAATTCCACCCATTCCAGAGAAAGGTTCGGTCTAAGCAGCTTGGCTCTGTTCCTTGACTTGATGGTTGCCCTTGACTTTGCTGAAAATAGAAGACAAGCTTTCTATAATTAAATTACACAGTGAAAAGCTGCAAGGTAGGAAGAGGTTACCTGAACAGAAAAGGCAAAAGATGCTTTCATCTTTTTTTTTAAGCACACAATTTACTAAATTCTAAACTTAGCTACGATTCCTGGTATTGAGTTTCTCAAAAGAATAAGTAACTGAGAGCAAGCCTAGTGTATTAGCAAGTCAGAATGTTGTTGACTCTGGACAAACGTATCCACATCTTATATTTCCACAGAGAGTTTTATATTCCAGTGAGGAGTGCATTATTATCCAGAACATCTTGGAGAAAAACATGGTGCAAATTTTATTTATTTATTTATTGCAGTATTTATAACCTCCCCCTTCAGCCCTAAAGTATATAGCCTTTAGTTATTGCTAAGATATTCTTCACTGTGCATACAATATTTACAATTTGCATGTGAAACATTGTAAACATTATTCCCTAGGAGAGCATGGAAAGTTACTTTTTTAAAAAATATTTTTTTCTATCACTTATGGCAGTGTTTAAATTGGAATGTGCAGAAATTTGAAATAAAGAATGCATTAATGCAGTAATATTAACTCATTAGCCTCGTCACTGGCATGGATGGACTTTCTACATTTTCTGATTAATGCAAAAAGTAATCCTCTGGTTTAACAAGTTAATTGTTTTTAAAATGATTGAATTCATTAGAGAGGATGGGTCTTCCCTCTGGAAGATTCATTGACACAGCAAGGCCTAAAAGGAGATTGGAGGAGAGGCATCACATGGCTTGTGTGTGTCCCATGTAGTGATGTTAAGAATATTCGTCAAAATTCAATAATCAGAAGAAATTTCTGTTATTCAAAGATTTGGAAAGCTTTTTAAAGAGAAGAAATTTTGATGACTTCTTGATCAAGACTGGCCGAACTCAAAGGGTGCTCAACAATGGCTCCTTTTCATCCTGGAGAGAAGTGACCAGTGGGGTCCCACAGGGTTCTGTCCTGGGCCCAGTGCTATTCAACATCTTTATTAATGATTTGGATGACAGAATTGGTGGCATACTTATCAAATTTGCAGATGACACTAAACTGGGAGGAGTAGCTAATACCCCAGAGGACAGGATCAAAATTCAAAATGACCTGAATAGACTAGAAAGCTGGGCCAGTGCTAACAAAATGAAATTCAATACGGAGAGATGTAAGGTTCTGCACTTAGGGCGGAAAAATGAAATGCACAGATATAGGATGGGGGACACCTGGCTGAACGAGACCACATGTGAAAGGGATCTAGGAGTCCAAGTAGACCATAAGCTGAACATGAGTCAACAGTGTGATGCGGCAGCTAAAAAAGCCAATGCAATTTTAGGCTGCATCAATAGAAGTATAGTTTCTAGATCAAGGGAAGTTATAGTGCCACTCTATTCTGCTTTGGTCAGGCCCCACCTGGAATACTGTGTCCAGTTCTGGGCACCACAATTCAAAAAAGATGTGGAGAAACTGGAGCATGTCCAAAGGAGGGCAACTAAGATGGTGAAGGGTCTGGAAACCTTGCCCTATGAAGAACGCCTTAGGGAGCTGGGGATGTTTAGCCTGGAGAAGAGAAGGTTAAGAGGTGATATGATAGCCCTGTTTAAATATTTGAAGGGATGTCATATTGAGGAGGGAGCAAGCTTGTTTTCTGCTGCTGCAGAGACTAGAACGCGGAACAATGGATGCAAACTGCAGGAAAAGAGATTCCACCTCAACATTAGGAGGAACTTCCTGACAGTAAGGGCTGTTCGACAGTGGAACACACTCCCTCGGAGTGTGGTGGAGTCTCCTTCCTTAGGGGTCTTTAAGCAGAGGCTGGATGGCCATCTGTCAGGGATGCTTTGACTTGGAGTTCCTGCATGGCAGGGGGTTGGACTGGATGGCCCTTGTGGTCTCTTCCAACTCTATGATTCTATGATTCTATGATTCTATCAATGAGTAAGAATTTTGGTTTCTAATTCGATGGCCAGGATTTGAGTATTTTGCATAAGCAAAGCTACCATTCATATTGGGTTTTTCTAGCAGAGTAATGTTCTTTAAACCTCTGCCAAACTTCCTTTTCACATACTAATTAAGTTTGAAATGCCAGGTCATCAGTGTAAATATTCACTTCCCTTGTCTTTTATTTTCATTCGAGAAATTTGTGAAAAATACTTCTCAACAGAGAAAAAAAAATAACCTTTTGAAAGTGGGACTTTGGAAAAGAATTTTTTTTTTTTAAAAAAAATCGCGTCTAGTTCTCAATGGGAGAGAAGAAAAAAATTGGTTTATCACAACATTGTCCCTCTCCTTTCTCTGGTAAATCTATCAATTTCTCTCTTATAGGCTTCACTGCTTCAATGAACTATGAAATTCTGGTGGTGGAATTGCTTTGATTAGGGTCCAGTTTTGAATTGTTTCAAGGAGAATTCAGCCATTGCTAGACATGAAAAACACAATTAATTGGTGGCTACCTAGCAAGGTCTTAACTCAGTTCGCAACAGTGTCACTGAGTGCGGTGCTATTTTTCCCCAATAGTATTAATTTTGATCACTCTCTGTGTAATGTAGAAGGGAAAGGGAATGCCACTCAGCTGGAAATTAATCCTGCTTGCAACCTCTGGTGTTTCCAGCCATTAAGAATAATGCCTTTTTTCTTCAATGCTACATCATAGATTCTGTGTCTTGATCACAAGGTAAGGCAAGAGTGAGAAAAAATGTGGCCCTTCAGAGGTTGTTTCACAGCAAATCCTATCAGCCTTAATTATTGATGAGGAATGGTGGGAGTTGCTTTCAAAAATATTTGTTGAAATATTGTTTCTATCCCTCTGGGGTGCAATATTGGGAAATGGCTTTTATAAGGAGAAAACTAGAATAACATGGATACAGGGTATCGATTTCCATTGCCAACTTTCCTAAAACATTTTATGCTGTTATCCTTTTGCAGTTAGTTATCCTCACCTTTATTTTTTCTCTCTGTGGTAAATAAGTGTTGGGCATACACGTTCCTCTCTGTCTGCAAAGCTAGAAAGAATGGTTTTTAAAAAACAGCTCTACTAATGGTAAGAATTTCTCACATCTTTCTCTCTAGCAGGACTAACAAGCACTGTGCACTTTTATTCTGTCCCTCCTCTAATTACATTCTGCCCTCAGGCAGGCTTTTATGCCCAGTAAATCTTCTGTCAGATTGTAGAAACCTTTGCAATAATAGATTCTAATGAAGATTAAGATGACAGATACATAACTGATTTATTTTAGATTATGGTACAGTAAAAAAAAAGGGGGGGGGGAATAATGGTCAACACTGATTAATGAGAAATATTACATTTTGCATCCTTACTTCTGCTTTCAAATAGGAAGCGGTGGTATAAAATGAATTAAATGTAACATAAGTTGCTGCCTTACTTCTGAATTTATGCAGTTTTACATCCTATGAAATCCTGGGATTTGTAGTTTGTTGTGGCACAACAGCCTCTGATAGAAAGGGATATATATTGCAATGTCATTGGGACCCACATAGACCCTGGACACTTCAGTCTTGACTTTTAAGACTTGGGGTTTTACACTCTACTGAACAAGTATTTAATTTTTGGGGATACATTTGGGCAGATTGGAAGGGTATAATATTTGTCCATGGTCTCAAGGATTTGAAAAAGCAGTGCTTGCACATGGTTTAGTTGGTTGCACGATTATGATCTTAGAACCTATTGCCATTCCTTCTTTGAGGTTTGGAGGATGACGGTTATATGCAGCATATGTTCCCTCTATCTTGACATTAGCTTCTTCAGACAGCAGTGTTTCTTCTTCAGTTTGAGAAGTACATAAACAGATTTGGGCTAGTGGAATCATGAAGTCTTGGGAGTTTATCACATGGGAGGAATTTCTCTCAATTTCGAATGGAGCCAATTCGAATTCATGTAAATTCTCTAGTTTAGTGAATTTACGTGAATTCTAATTGCGTTCGGAATGCGTTCAAAATGACTTCCCGAAAATGACCCCTGATTGCCCGAAATTGCGTGAGATACTCTAATACGCAATTACGTGAAACCCCATGATTGCGTTCAGATTGCCATTGCATTATACCCCCAAATTCTGTTGTATGATAAACTCCCTGGTGATATTTGTATTTTGAGGATTCAGCCAGGGAAAGTAGCTATAGTAGAGCCTGTGGCTGGTTCTGCTTTGAAATAGAATCAAAACTTTCTATTAATATTAATTTTTATGGTAGAAAGTCCCAGTAGATGTCATTACTATCAGCAGTCAGGGCAACAGTGCTACAATTTGTATTAGATATAATATGAGGAACAGTGGTACTAGATCTAGAGTACTAGAGTTACTTAGATCTAACAAATCCCCAACTGGTGGGTCCTTAAACAGAGTATCTGAAGAATGTCCCTTCTCTCTCTCTGTGACATCCATAGAGATAGCTGGTGAGAAGTCTATAAGGTGTGTACTAAATACTCATGCACAGCCTGTAAAAATCTTCCTTTAGTGCTATAGATTCTAGCTGCAATATCAGATGAAACAAAAGAGCTAACAGCTCTTGCGGCGATGTCATTTCTTTTTAAAAAGTTACTCCGCCTTTTGTATAGATTCCATTTCTATTGGTGCTTCACCAAGAGATACTAAAAACTGCAAGAAATGTGCTTTTTGCTCCAGTTGTGATAGCTGTGAAAGTTCACTTAACCTTCCTGATAAGCAACTTCTCTGGACTTTGATGTCAGCTTTCCAGCATAAATCAAGAGCTCTTGAGGTGTCCTGTTAAAGAACATTTCCTAGCCACTTAGTCACCATAGGAAAGCTATGTGTGTGGGTATGCATGCACACATTTCCTTCCCTCTTTGACAGGAGGTTGGCTGTGAGCTGCTCCTTTCCAGATGGAGAAGGGGTTGCGAGATTTTCAACAGCAAACTTGGAATGAAGAAACGAAGAAAATCACATCATATTTTATTTCTTAGGGTGAAAGAACAACTAGAAAAAGTAGTGCAGTCCATCCAGATAGATGTTCCCAGCTTCTACCCACATGTTCCTCACATCTTCTCCTTCCTTTTTCCTTGCACTCTATCTCCCAAAAATGTTTAATACAGAGTTATGAAAAGAAAGCTTTTAATCTAAATGCAAAGTAAGGCATCATACATCTCCTCTCCATGTCAAAATGTCATCAAAACTATACAATGGGGCTTTCTAGATTGGCAGGAAAGTGTGACATGAAGTTGCCTTTTCCTTAATGCTTAGCAGCTACACCACAGCCTTTAGATGGAGCTGCGCTGTTCCGCAGTTTTTAAAAAAGAAGCTGGGAAAACCAGCACCTTTTTAAAGGCGCTTCTTCTCCCCTAAAATGCAAAAAAAGGGTTTTCATGGCACACTTTCCCTTTTACTCATCTAAAGGCTAGACTTTCATGCAGCCATGAACACACTTCTTTTTGCCAATCTAGAAAGCCCCAATGTCATTATGATTTGGAGGAGAAGAGCTGGACAATATTGGCAATGGCACACTTACAAGATCAATACTCAGATTTATTCAGACCCCTAACCACTCCCACTTTGAGCTAAACAAAACAACAGAAAAAGCAAACGAAAGATTAGAAGCCTTATATTATGGGTACAATGGGAACTTTCCCAAGACAAAATGTCAATAGCTAGGTCAACTTGATACAAAACTGAACTACACATCTCTAGGTGGATTCAACTGGAGAGAAAGCATCCATCTTTCCCAGAGCTTTTGTCCTCTTATTCAGTGAAGTATTTCCTCCTTTGATGGCCATTTGTAAGTGGCCATTGTACATTTATGTTGGGAAGGGCAGAGGAAAGGAAGATGTATAGATTTACTGCCTAAACGCAGTAACCATCATCATGGTGACCATCATTTCCAAGAGCAAATTTGCCTCTCAGAATGCCTTGCTTTGAACTTTTGGTTTCTGTTTATTCAAAAATTTCAAACGGCGGAAAGTTATAATAGCATAGTAATATATTAGTAAACATGATTTCATTGTTGGAATATGTTAGAGAAAGAAAATCCAAGGTAAGGAAGTCTATTTTTAGTTTATTGTCAAATTAAGTTGTAATGTAAGGTATGGGGCTGGGAGGGGGGGAGGCATATCTAAATGTCTGTTGTCTATAGTTGTATGTCTGTTTGGTTTTATGCTTGTAAATATATGTGTTGTTTTAACTGATTAATAACATAAAGACTTAAAAAAGAATGCCTTGCTTTAAAATTATATTTCTAAATCTTGCTGCCTTAAAAACATGAAAGAGATATGAAAATACAAGGAGAGGTAGAATAATGATGGGGGGTATAGATGAGATTTAACAATAAAGCACCCCCTTATGGTCTTCCATAAGTGTAGAATGATATTTAGACTAATATTTGAAATAGTACTGGCCAGCAATTGGAATCCTAAGATAAAGCCAACAAGCTTAAGCCAAAACCTGAAACCACTTTCGGATAATGGTTTGCAAAGATTGACAGAAGAAGAATGTGTTTGTTTGCATGGTCGGAGAGGGTTAGATACACCTCTCATGGTGAGGAAGAAAAATATTGTGTGTTGGAAATATGATAATGTTTAGCCTGGTTTTCAGAGTTCACTGTAGTTCCTTGATCATTTCATCCTTCTTTGTTTGCTGCCTTTATCTCCCCATTTTCCTTACAGTGTGTTTCACTCAAGGTCCTACTGACCTGCTACATTTAAACATAAATCAAAGGAGATTTTTCCTTTGTTTTTAAGGGCTACTTACACAACCTGACCCCTGCAGAAAGAGGGCACAAAATGTATAATGCTAGAAGAGACCATCTGAGACTAATTACACAGGGATGGCAATCTGTGTAGAGTAGCAATTTTGACTCAATTACATGGTGCACAGTGTCACGGTAAGAAGAACCTAGTTAATTCTTAAATAGTGTTTCTGTATAAGAGAATATACTGTGCCCTAAGAGCCCATATACTACTCCCCCCACCCCCATAAAATTATCTGTATGAGCTTCTGGGTTTCTCTTTTGAAGGTAAGTTCTATATGAACCGTGTCCACCTGATGGAATCCTCAATTTTGTGCTTGGGCTTCAAGAAGTTCAGTTCCTTTTTTTGAGTGGGCCCTGAAGCTGAGGTTGGGTCAAAAAGGGGAGTCCACTTCTTGGGACAATTTCCTTTTCATAGGCCAGGCGAGGACAAATGCAGATTCACAATGGAGGAGTTCAATTCCCTAGGAGTTCCAGTGGTACATGAAAAAACAAAGGTGGGTATGGCCCATTTAATACAACTGGACTTACTTCTGAATTGACATCCATTAGATTATGTTTTAAGTCCCATTGAAGGAGTTAGCCATATAAACCTGTCTACTGTAATCAATAGGATTTCAAAGCACCCAGCACTGACTTGACCATGGCCTCAGTTTTATTTATGATCTGTTTTCTCCCTCACTAAGTATCAGAGAGAACAGACATGTTAAAAAAACCCCCCAACAATTATCAGTGATATAAACGCCAGCAAAATTGAATGAGTGCATTTTAGACTGAGTGAGGTAGAGGAGAAGTGTTTTGTGTTTCTAGAGCCAGTTACAAGCATGCTTCCTGGAACTGCAATAAGATGTCTGAAATAATGGGAAATAAATCTTGAGTAAGATTAATTTCATTGGGGTCACCATAAGTCAACAGGTGACTTGAAGGTGCATACTTACACACAAGATTAATTGAGGGGAGGAGCTGGATGTGACCTCTTTCTGGAGCCAATAGACTGCTTTCTTGCAAAGATAACAGTAAAAAGAAATGGCTGAGAATTGATTTTAAATGTATTAGCCACAGCAAAAAGGGAAGACTGTTTCCTGCTGTCAAAATTGCTGTCAGGTTTTTTTTCCTAGAAAAATTTGAACTATGCAGTAGATAAATAAATTGGAAGTTTCCCAACAGTTAATATACTTTTGGATTGATTGCCATCTTTCAAATTGCATGGGAATCAGAAGTTTGGCAAAATAATGAATCGTACTATTTACATTGGATTGTTACCTTTAAAGCCAAGCAAAGATACTTCCTGCTTCTTTGGGATTCAGTCCATTTCCCAGAGTATTTGAACAGTTCACATGGATCCTCTCATGAATGTGGCATCAGATATTACTAAGGTTCCCAGAATATTATTATTGTTGTTACTGCTGTTATTCTTTGTTATATTCCTTTCATGGTCCAGCTGTAACCTTCATTGAAGGGAAAAACTGACTTAAAGCTGGCAGCCTGTTGTATAAAAAGAATGATGGAACTTGTCTATTTATGTACATTAAAAATAGGGCACTTCTGACTCTTTTGCTTATTTGTAGCACGCATATCCAAAATAGAACTAAATCCTCCTGAGGGGATGATCTAACCCAATGAAGGGTGCAAGCTAGCTAGGCATACATCCTACTTTAAATCAAGTCAACATGCATTCATAGTGCACTGTTAGTCTGAATGAATTAAAACTAATACAAATCTTAGGGGCAGACTTGCGGTCTAAGGAAATTTCTTTTAATGGCAAGACTAAGAAAGGTATTGTAGTGATACCTTTATAAGACCAAACATAAGGTGGATAATTCATTACACTACCTTTATGCCCATTGGCTTCTTTGTCAGGCAAAGATGATAAAAAAAAATACAATAAAAGGAAAGAGATGGTGTCTCTTGGAGGAAAAAAATTAGATGTAGCATGTGGCCAAATTACTATGTCATCAGTAGTTACAATTTAAAATATTTTTTATCAAAAAACAATAACAGTATTAACATAAACTTTACTTATGTACTTTCTTATTTTTTTCTTACATGCTGTTTTGATCTTGGTTTATTTAAATGCATTTCCGTGATGGCTGATTTTCTTTATTGCCACATTACTACCTTGCTGATTACAGAACAGAATTAAAATATTAATAAACAGCTTATCAAAAACAGGATCTAGGAGTTATACATAAATATTTGAGCATTTAATTTTTTTGCATCAATAAGGATGCTCTTTATTTTGACTGTGAAAGGAAGTTAATGTGCTGTCAGAATGTCAAAGAAAATTCATGTACCAAGGGGGAAAAAAGAACTCCTGAAGCAAAAGAACAGGACCTCGTGAGTGCCAGGGTCAGCTTCTTTAGCCTGTGGGCCACAACTTTTTTTTTTTTTAAAAAGAAATGCATCCCTTTGAACTGATTGGCAGATTTCACAGGCATTTGATTTTTACTGCACTGCTTCGACATTTCAATCCTTTTCTATTATTAACTCTCTTTCCTTGAAATATTTCCGGATGAGCCATGTGAAATGGCTTCTTTGCATCCACATGGGTTTTGAGCCTACAAGATTAAATGTTTGTTGGCTGCATTCAAAGGTAAAGGTAAAGGTAGTCCCTTGCCATGAATGCCTAGTCATAACTGAAGAGCAGTGTTGTCCGAAGTATGACTGCACCGAATGCTGAAGTGGCACCTATCTACTTACTTGCATTTGCTGCATCCTACTATGGGACCATGGGGCGGGGGGATAGGGCCTAGTGAAGTCTATATTCTGGTGGTGGACTGATAGGCTGGGGTATCCAGGGTGCCTAATGATGCCTATTTTCTTTACGGTGGAATTATAGGTCTGCATACTTGGTTGTTGTCTTGTTGTATTGTGAGCTTATAGGCCTGTGGGGCTTAGCTGCTTTTTAAATGGTAGTTTGGTATTTGGGAGACCATTTTGTGTTGCGCTTATGAGAATGACTATTTCTACAACTTCATCTAAGAGAACCAGCAACTTGCTGAACTCTCCATAAACAAAAGAGCAATATCGGTCCAGCCTCAGAAATCCTGGGATTTGTACTTTAGTGATGTGTGAAGAATTCACCAAGAGTAACGTGGAATTATTAGAATTTTAATATGATCTTCTGAATTACAATTCCCAAGGTGTATTAATATAATTCTCATGCTCTTTTCATGTTACATTTAAAGAGCATCAAACAGCTATAAATGTGTAATGCACCTGATTGTTAGGACTGAAATCCACAACATGACTCCAGCCTGAGATTATCAGGTAGGAATCAGCTTTTGAATCAACACTCAACTCTGCATCAGAGAGAAGACTGCAAGGAGATCAGCTAGAACTTCTGGCTTTGTTGAAGCTGAAGAGCACATCAGGCAATCCCCCTTGACTCCCTCCCCATTAAGTCCTCCAGGCCACATTTATCCATTGGTTCTGAGCAGATCATTCCAGCTGCTGTTGTCTTATGCACTTTCTTTCCTTGCCTTGCTACATATCTTTGGCTGCCCTTTCCCCATGAGTATATTTTACAGAAGCCAAGCATGAAGATAGACTCTTCTAGTGCTATTAAAAGAACTTATTACGTGCAATTCTGACATTGCAACTTTCTTTCTTAGAACAATATCTCCATGGAGGCAGTGCATCATCATTTTGTCAGAGTCATTCAGATTGCTGGCCTGAGTGCATATGTAACCATGATTTTTGCTTTGCAATGACACATTTTCCATGTGCCACCTAAGGATGAATGAGCATTCAAAACAGGGATGCTTGAATTTATGGGCCAGAATCTTAGGACAGAATGGTAAGCAGTGAAGGGTCTATTAAACATTACTATTGAATGCTTGAAGTTCCCATATAATAGTTTCCAAGAGTTCAACTTTACCATGCTTGAGGAGCACATGAGATTTGGGGGCAAAAATGTTGCTGCTTACTCAGTGTATTATCACTTCTAAGTACTCTTCTGCAAATAAAATGGCTGTGTTGCTTTTAATGAGAAGCAAAGGACACATAAAAATGATACAGGTAAGTGGTTCGATGCATTTTCTTAGGAAAACGTCCAGAATGTGAGTTGTCTGCTCCACAGGTGGATCAAAATCCTGGGAAGATACATTTAGTCACAAATTGATCCCTTTAGCTAGATTTCCTGTACTAGTGCAACAAGTCTGCTTTGTGAACACTAACAATTCTTGCCATCTGGAATGGCTGAGCAGAATGTCCTTGGTAGATATTTGAGATGAACAAGAGTTAAAGAGAACAAAGAATGGCTGATAATGAAACCACAACATCTGGCTTGAAGGTTAAGAATGAGATGGAATCTTTGATAAGATGGAATCCTGAGGGACAAAACATATTTTCAAGGATAAACATCTCCTGGTGAGTACAGATTAAACCCATTGTGTTACAAAGTAAATATTTATCAAGAATTTTAAAATATTCATGTCACTAACATCATAACAGATCAGTGCCCCTAGTCCTCTGCAAATCACTGCTGTGTTTTCCCCTCTTTTCAGCATCAAATGCTTTAGTTAAGCTCACCATCAAATGCTTTAGTTAAGCTCACTATTATTATAGTTTCTCTAATGTAGACAACTATGTATATATGTGAAGTGAGGAAAATGAAGAGACCAGAACTAGATAATAATTATGGATAGTACTAAAAAATGTTGAAGAGCATCAAGATGAAGCAAAGCAAGCAGAAGATTTATGTAACATAGCCAAAAATGTATTGACTAGGAAATGGATCAAAGTGCCATCTGGTTTTCTGGCTCAGGTGTCAGGAGCGTCATGGTCCATCTTAGGAGCTTCTGCATGTCAGTTATTCGTTTTTTGTGCCCCCCCCCGTATTTTTTCAGTTATAGGAGAGGGGGAAGGAAATTTCTAACATTTTCTTAAGTCAACTGTTATCCTGTCTTTCTATCCAGAGATTTACCAGAGGGCTAATAGAAATAAGACATAAAAGCAAAATGAACCTAGATTTTATTATCTTCCTTTTCCTTTAATTGCTGTTTGTTTTAACTTTTTTGCTATATCCAATGTGGTTTGGGCTAGCAGCACTGGCCCGCATTGGAGGTGGACCCTGTGGTTACCACAGTCTCGGACCACTTGTGGCATGAGCGGCCTTGTGCCATTCCTTCCTACTGCCCTGCTCCAGGACAGAGTCACCACAAGACTGTGGCAAATGAATGCAGAGGGAACAGAGAAGATCAAGATAAAAGCTTTGCCCCGCTGCTTCATTATGCTGCTTGAACAAACAGGCTCAAACCTTGAGAAATCAACTTTCTTAAACTGATATATGTGTGAGAGTGTGCTGTCAGGAAACTTGCTGATCCTGATGGGGATAGTTAATTTAATTTTGCTTCTGTGTACAGCGAAGAGACTGAGTAATCTGACTCAAGAAACTTTGTTTGTTTTTCTTAAATATAATGTGTGAGTAAAGATTTAAAATCAACTGGCAAACTAAAATGTGAAAGATTAGGGAAAAAGTGACTTTAAGAATTAAGGATATTAAGACTTAAAGAATTAAGAACTGTGAGAGCTTGGAAAGAGACTGCTTCTCTGTGAGAGTGGGACATTCAAGGTCAGTCTGTTGTTGTTGCCAAACTGGAGGCTATTGAAGGCTGCTGTTTTTGAAACTGTTGTTGTGAATAGCTGACTTCTCAAAGTTATCAAGGTTTGATATTTGGAATTTATACTTTTTTTGGAATATTTTCAACCCATGGATGCTTGAATCCTTGGTTAAAAAAAAAAAATCCATGGGTAAGGAGGTCCGACTGTACATGGTGTGGAGAAAATGGAAAAGGAGTTGTTATGCTCTCAAAAATTAAAAAAAGTCTGGGTCATCCAATTAAAATGAGTAGTAGGAAATTCAGAACAGACAAAGGGAAGTACTTTTTCACACAGTTCATCATTAATCTATGGAACTTGCTACCAGAAGACGTTGTGATGCCTGCGAACTTGCAGACTTGGATGGTTTTACAAGGAGGCTCGCTAAATTCATGGAGGAGAAAGCTATCAATGGCAACCAGTCCTGTAGGCTATATATTACCTGCAGGATCAGAGAAAACATGCCGTTGCTAGGAAACAGAAGCAGGAGGGTCTTGCTGGTAGACATCCTATAGCGAACTGTTTGGCCACTGTGTGAACAGAACACTAGATTAGATAGGCTTTTGCTCTGCTCCAGCATGGGCCTTCTTTTATTCTTAAGTTCCCATCACAACAAAACATTCTTTTAACTGTCTATGAATGAAAGAGCAGCTCCACCCTGTGAGAGGCAGAATGCTTCCTAGACCATGGAAATAATGAACATTTTCATCTTCAATATGTCATTTCCTTGCTGACATGAGCTATGATTTTGTCACATTTTTATGTGTCTCCCCCCCCCCCCACCGCCCCCGGCTAAGAATTTGATACTTGACAAAGTGAATTAAGAATAGTTTAGCTCTCATCAAAGTGTCGGCAAATTCTAGCTGTGGAATAGATGAATGGCCTTGCTACCTTTGAGAAGCCAGACTGATTTTTGTGTGTGTGTGTGTGTGTTAGCAAGATCCAAGTGGTCTTTAGAGGAAACCAAGTTTTATCTTTGTCATCCCTGAAAGGGACTTTGTAGACAACAACAGGATGAAACTCATAGAAGCCCTGCTTTTAGAACTCTTGAATCATTTTCAAGACTTGAATGGCTGGAAGAAAGGAATTTGCTCAGTCAAATTCCAATCAGCCAGCAAGGTGCAAATTTAGCCCCTTCCTTCTTCAGAAGATTCCAAAGAAGAAGAGATGGAGGAAAATACAATGGTGTTATATCTTTCAGGTGTGCTAAATATGAGAGAAAAAGTTTGGTTTGTGTTTGTCTTTCTGCATGCACGTTTTCAGAAGTATGATTAAAATAACCTCACAGTTTTTCAAAATTAGGTTGAAATCTTCATCCGATAGAGAAATGTAGGATGTAACACCGATCAATGAGCCAACCAACCAACCAATCAAGTTTGTCAAGATTCATAAAACAAAGATAAACTTTATTCAAATAAAGGAAGAGAGCAGCCATTGCATATTGGTGCAAATTTTTTCTTAAAATACACACACACATGCTTGCACACACACAGACTTCCAGTGGGAAATGAAAAAGTCTGGCTTTGCCTCCTTCAGAAGTTTTTTTAAAAAATACATCATTGGTCTTTTCATGTTACATCGACATGCCTTGAAATTTGATTTATTGTAATGGCTTTTGGAAATCCAGAGGGCAAAAGATCACATTCTTTCACTAGGACAGAAATTGAAAATGTAATAATGCTTTGAACTCTGGACGCTTATTGATTCCTAGTGGGTAGTGGTGAACATCAATGGTTACAGGGCATGCCATCCAGAATGGTTGATCACGGAGTAAGTGGCTATGGCTATGTACAAAGTAAACAGGTGGCGGTCATCTATGTACTATAATATTATATTGTGCATATAATTAAATGGGGGCAGGAAGCCCTCCTGGGAGGTAGCCATCTAACCTCTGTTAAAAAACCTCAACTGAAGCAAAGACTACCACCTTCCAATATAGGTTTTTCCATTGCTGAGCTGTTCTTCCCAATGATTAAGTGGAATACTCTTTCATGTAGAATAGGCGCTCCTTATCCACGGATTTTTTATCCTTGAATTCAAGTATCCATGGCTTGAAAATATTTTAAAAAGTGTACATTCCAAATAGCAAACTTTCATTTTGCCTTTTTTATATAAGGGACACAGTTTTACTATGCCATTGTATTTAATGTGACTTAATCATCCATGGTTTTTTTTATTCACTGGGGTCCTGGAACCAAACCCTACTAGATAACAAGGGCCCACTGTAATTGAATCTGTTGGTTCAGGTGGAGCAGCAGAAACCAATTCCCTCCAACTTCCATGTGAAAGCCATTCATATATTTAAAGATGGTTATTATATCACCTCCATGCTGAACATACTATAGTCAACACAGGGCTTACTTTCCAGGACTTCTGTCATCTTGGCCACTGTCCTCTGGCCATGATTAAACAGTATTCTGGGAAATCAGAATAAAATTAGTTTGGTTTTTAAAAGGAGACCAGATGACTGTCTTTTATTTAAACCCAGATATGTATTTCTGGGAGGTATTTTGTTTCATTATGTTCAGCCACATCCTGCCCCCCGAAAGCTATGTGTGTAGCTGTTAATTTTTTTTTTTATTTTTCCATATGAAGTTGTAATCCTCTATTCAAATAACTCATCTTGACTGGTAAAATCAATTAATACTTTAATCACTATAATTATCATAATATTTTCAGTTTTATAGTATAAGATTGCTGATTAAAAAGTCAACATTGTACCAGTAGTTATCACACAGTGGTACCTGATTTAAAAATCCATTTCCAGCTGAGCTTTATGTGCACATTGCAGCATTTTTATACTGATGTAGCTGCTAGAAGGAACTATGTGTAAGATACCCTATGACACACTTGCTTATCTAGGAGGGTGAAGGAGAGAATACCAAATGTTTATTGTGTTAGCAAAACTGAGATTTTTTTAATGGCATTTTTCATCTATACTCTCAAACAATAACTAGAGAATAAACTTACGGATATAAGAGTTTGGAAAAGGAGTATCTAGCCAAGCATCTCCTCTTCCCTATGTTTATTTCTGTTCTGCATATGTTTGTTTTCAAGCCATTAAATGATGGCTGCTGGTAGCTGATGGTTGGGGGATTTGGATTGGAAAGTTGTCATTCAAAAAGTAACATTATCAAGTTTTGCTGGGATTGCCAAGAAAATGTTGAGTACTTCACGAAGAATGGTTGGGAAATATCAACTAGCACATGTTCTTTGCTGGTTCTCCTTCTCATCTTTCACCCCTTGAAGAAATTCCTCAGCAGATACAAAATGCTGCAGACAGACTGCTACTGGAGGCTGGTTATAGGGACTGTATAATCCCTTTGCTGAAACAACTCAACTGGCTGCTGATTCATTTCCAGCCATAATTCAAATTGCTGATTATGACTTTAAAGCCCCACACAGCTTCATTCCAGACTATCTAAAAGACCTATATGAGTTTGCCTGAGCTTTAAGATTTTATTTGAGTCCCATCATCATCACAGGTACATTTGGTGAGAAAATGGTAAAAAACTTTCTAGTTTCTCCCAAGTTGTGGAACTTCCTTGCATTGGTGGACCAGTTGATCCTCTCCTTGCTGTTGGCAGTGCAAAGATCTTTATATTTTGGCAACACTATAATTTTTAATTGGTTGAAGCAGATGCAACTTTTAATAGGGGTGGGTGTTGTATTATGTTCAAACGTGCTTTTACAACTATTTTTTTTTTAGACAGAGCTTTGGTTTAATTCACTTTGAACTTCTGTATTAATATTTTTAAAACTGTTCTTTGTTTTAAACGGTTGTGCCCTGCCTTGAATCTCATGATGAGAGAAAGGCTGGATATTGAATGAATACATTGATTTGTGTTCTGTTTCAGTAACTGTCTGAGCCAAAACTGTTCAAGCACTGTCAGAAATACTCTTTAAAAAATCTGAACAAATTCATTCCAGAATTTCTGTCATTCATCAGGCTTATCTGTTAAATTACCATTAAACCATGCCAAAAAATATTTAGGTAACATTCTGCTAGCCTTTGCTTTCATATGTTGATGCCATGGAGCTCTTCCTCCAGTGACAAATGGTGTTTATTTCCTATCCTTGCATAGTGCTATGTTCTCTTCTTCCCTCCCACACCAAACAGAATGTATGTTCTAAATCAAAGGCCACATAGAAAGCAATATGTTTGGTCAATCTTAACAGCTACAGTCATTTTTTCCTCCTTTCTTTCAGTAAATGCAGTGAGCTATCTGTTTGTTATGACTTGGGCTTCCATTCTTCCATGTCATTCTTCTAAATATATAAAGCTCCCCAACAGGCCAAATATAGCACACTAAGGACTTTATCACACCAAACTGTGGTCCCCCCCCAAAGTCACATTGTTGAAGTAAACAGCAACATATCCATTTGAAAACAATTACTATCACACTTCTCTGCAAACATTCTGTTTGGCGATCCATGGTCCTGAGCTCAATCTTCCGCACCACCTCACTAACCACCATTCTCCACATGTATACCCTAGTCAGTGCTTTCAATTTTTTAATTTTTATTTTTGTTTGAATTGAGCAATTACAGTGAAACTATAAAATTAAAATAAAAGAAGAAAATTGAAAAAGAAAACAAAACAAAGTGAAAGCAACCTCAGCCTGCTTGGGAATAGTGAATGGGGGAGAGAGGGAGAATCACACCCACTAATGCCAGAATATCAGAACAGCAGTAGAAGGAACAGAATGTAGATGTAATGGAGAGAAACAGAAGACTATAACAAAAAGGAAAGAAAGAAAGAAAGAAAGAGAAAGAAAGAAAGAAAGAAAGAAGAAAGAAGAAAGAGAGATATCTTCCACAAGATAAGAGAACTGAAGGGGAAGTTCACATCAAAGCTGGAATGCTCTATGATAAGAAGAGGAACATACTACAAGACCAAGATAAAATAAAAAGAGCTTTATTTGCAATACACAGAAGTTATACAAAAGAGATGAAAAAAAATGAATGACACATGGAATGAAGAACCATACAAAGATAAACCTCAAATCATAGAAAGCAAGTTAGAAGCTGCAATAAGAGAAATCAGGAAGAGTACATCACCAGAAACAGATGATATTCCAATTGAACTGATAGAATTGGCACATACAGTATGAACTTCTGTGTTAACCAAAATATGCCAAAAACCAAACAAACATGGCAAGCAAAACAGTAGTTAACAGACTGGAAACATCCAATATATATCCCCATCTGCAAAAATAGACACAAAAGACTGCATCAAATATAGGAATCATAACATCGGTTTCCCATGAAGCAGAATTATGCTTAATATTCTGCAACATAGACTCCAATCAGGAGACATGGAGACAGAGGTGCAAGTGGGGTTCAGGAAAGGCAGAGGCACTAGGAATTACATTGCATACATATATTGGTTAATGGAGTACTCCAAGGAATTCCAGAAGAAAATCAGCATATTGAGTTCATTGTCTGTCTCCTAATTTTACTCAGGATTATGGGACTTTGACAATTCCTACATATTCCCTATTAAATATTAAAGATCATGCATATGAATCAGTTATGAAAGCATAACTCTAGGTTATGCATTCATAACTATGGTAATGAATCCCACCCAATATTTGTGATTGAAATGGTCAATTTTGTAGGGAGAGGCATAGATAACTTCTTAAAGCATTCAGTTCAAATCGATAGAATGGGCAGAAAGGCATGCAGATTTGAAAATATAATTATCTTTGCCTCTGTGCTGGAGCAGGAATAAAATGAAATCAAGTGTCCAATTTCCCTTAAGTATTTGCGTAAACCTACAAATATTTGAATGAGCTGCACTTGAGTGAATGGATATGTACAAGAATGAATGATCTCATGACAGGATAATATTAAAATCAATTTAAAAACTTATTTAGGGATCCTGCCAAAATGAGCTTCGGGAGACAATTCCCTTGAATGTACAAGGTGAATACCGTAAATTTATCTTCAAAGATAATTGTGTCTTTTGTTCATTATTTTTCAGTTTATACTTCTACAAACATCTGAGACAGAGAGGTGAGATCGTTCTACAGGCATTTCATTGACAGGCATGTTCCCCCTTAATATACTTTCCAAGTAAATTTGCATAAAACATCTTTATGTATGCAATATGTATATTTCAAAAAGTTGTCATTTCCCCACCCCAACCTTATTTTGATTGAATGATCTTTTGGTGAACATTTAGGTGAACATGATAGGAGTGGGGAAAATCTATTAGTTTTATTTTTTACTCCATTCAGTTTTTTTTTAAAAAAATACTTCACGTTCTTTGAATTGAACACTGAATTCCAAATTTAGTCACACATAATGAACATGCAAATTTGGGTAAATTCCATTGTTGATCCCAACATGGAGAGGATCACGTTATCTCTCTTTGTGCCACATAGGTTTTAAAGATGAGATAACATGTTTAAATAAACAACATATATGAATAAATAGAAATTATGTGCAGATGTTGACAAGTTAAGCACTCAAAGTACCATGGGCCTGAATGGATGAAAAAAATTATCAAAAAAATCTAAAATTGTTAAAATCTCAAGTTCCATCTATCTCAAATATGAAAAAAAAATCTGAATTCTGGCAAATTCTTAGCAGAAACAGACTACAATGAACAACCATTCCATCCATATGTGGAGCCATTCCAAAAAAATGTTTCAGCCAGATAGGTCTTACCCAAAATGAAATGCTATCAAATATTCATGGAGGTTCTTTGAGATCTCTGTATGGATTTAAAACCATTGAAAACCATTTGATCTTTAGCACATTGCATCCATATTTTATCCATGCAAGACTGACAAGAATTCTACCAGAGTTTGGTTACACAAGGCAATGGGATTTTCTACTTTAGCTTTTATTTAGGATCAGGACTGTCATCTAGTTCTGATCATTTACAGACAACCATTTGATGCCCACTAACCTGGGATTAAGCCCCTTTGTGCTAAATAAGGATTACTTCTGAATGTATATTTATAGGTTTGTATTGCTAAATAAGCTATTATTATCTGGTTCATGCCTTATGCTCATGTCAATGTGTGGAAGGGAGTTCCAGAGGGTGGGAGCAGCCACTGAGAAGGCTCTCTCTAGTGCTCTTGGTTCTAATTTCTGGAGCTTCAGAAAGCAAGCTTGCTCCATCCTCAATATGGCATCCTTTCAAATATTTAAACAGGGCTATCATATCACTGCCACTTACACTTATGTGGAACAGCTTAAGAAGTTGGGCATGTTTATTCTGTAGTTACCATGGACTGAACCTGGACCTTCTACCACTGGGTCATATAATGCTTAGTATGCAATAGTATTTTTGAAAACAATTTCCCAGTGGCAACACTGGCAAAATATCTTTGACTGTCATTTAATTTTTACTGAGGCTTGAGAGGAATTAGATGTGGGTATACAATTCACAGTGGAGATAAATGAATTTTCCTTGCCACACCAAGTCTTACATATCTTTGATACTAGACGGAGGTCTTCTGGTTCTGAAGTGCTAGGAAAGAATTGGGTATTTACTATGACAGTTACTAAGCAGAGTTGTATTTTTTAAAAAAGAAAGAAAGAGAGAAATCATTTGGTCGCAGCTTTGTACTTGTTTTTTCTTTGTGAGTGAGCATCAAACTAAGCATGCTGGAAATGTCACTAATTTGACAGTGGTAGAAATGAAAGGACCCATAAAGCCAGATGAAGATGCTGGGGCTGGTGACAGCTGGTGGGATGTTTACCTTCAAAAGGCCAATGATGGGTTATATTATTGAACAAGAATTCTAACATGGATTAACTCACTTATCTCTCATTTGCATTGGAACTAAAGGGAAGACAGCTGCAGATCTTGTTTGCAAGAGTGTAAATATCAGAATAGCAATACTTGATTAATTGGTATAAGTTCTGCAGGAAGGGTAGCAAATAAAGATTAATGACCCAAAAGCTACAGAGAACCCTCTCATATAGTTACGTTAAAAGAGGTAAATGATTGATTAATAGATCACGACTTTATCTGGAAAGAACTTTAGGCAAATAACTGTGACTTAAAGGGCTATATTTTTAGAAATCATTTGGGCATACATGAAGCAGGCACCTGCATCACCTCAGCTTTATGGTGCTTTTTCAGTGCTGCATTGTGTGGACGCAGCGCCAGAGGAGCGCCATGATGTGGTGTGGTGGAGTTTGCGGTGTCATGGTGCCCTGGGGTGGAGCCGGGGCACGCATCACATGGACGCTATGCCCCGACTCTGCCCCCAACCTGGCTTTTAAGGCTGGTCTGTAGAGGGCCTAAGTTCAGACACTTTTACAGTATCTGGAAAATTACTTCTGGAATGCTTTCATAAAAGTTGAAACCTTTAGTTTCAACCTCTGACCTCAGATGTTTTTGTCTCAAGCTTCACATGCAGTCATGATATCTGTCTCTAAACACTTGTACTTATTCCTCCCAACGATGTTCCATTGTATTAGGATTACTGTTTTAGGGTTCCACTAGTCTTGACATAGTGATATAAATTCATCCCTTTATTCTTCCAGTGCTTGAAGCTGGGGATTTTATTACTCTTCCTGCTCCAGAGCAAGATATTTCAAGATGCTCGTTTCTTTCAAGGGAAGGTGACACATTCCTAACCTGACAAATTCCTGAAAGATGAAAAATTGAAATCATTTGCTCAAATGACGTGGGTGCTAATGCTATTTGCATTAACCTATGCCTCCTGCTTTGCTCCCCTCACAGTCTCCTTTCACCTTCCCATCTGATGTTATGTGAACATTGTTCTTCCTTTATAGCTTTCCTAAAGAAAGCAACCATCCCTAATAATGTCTTATTTTTGATTATGGGTAGTACATTATTATAGTGTCACCATGAACAATATGTATTCCAACAAATCCACATGTACTCTGTTTGAAATGTCAGTAGACTAGTTCAATAAAGTGTTTTGTACATTTTGTACTTGCAAAGCAAAATTTATTTGAGCAGCTGACAAAAAAAAGGATAAAAAATTGGCATTCAAATAGAAAAAGTATATGTATGCTTGTATGTTTCACAGGCTCCAGAAAAAAGATTTTAAAAAATTCCTCAGATGCCTCACCTACATAATACCTCCTCTGAAAATGGGCAGAGGGCCTTTCCTTCTGCAAATGGTACAATTATAAGGCATATTCCTTGAGGGATAAAATAAACCCATATAAAATCCAGAGATATAGTACAAATAAGGAGGAAATTTTTTATTGCTTTCCATCAGAGACTGTAAAAGTTACATTTTTTGACTACAATTCTCTGAATCTGCGAGTCAGCATGCCCGGTATAGACTTGTGTGTGTGATCTTATCATTGAATTTGACAAGCAAGATGTCTCTGTTCTCTGACATTTACAATACAATTCATTCAGTCCCAAGAAAAGCAAAGACCTGGCAGCTAACAACACTTTGGAAATATTTTATTGAAACAGGAACCGCTGTCTCTTCAGAGAAGTACAGTTAGAAATTTCTGCCCTTTTAATTACAAGATCCTGAAGCTGCAAGCCTGATCAATACATCTCTGTGGATTGTCAAGTGAGTGTGCAACCTCTCTTTTAAGCATTCAGCTCCAGATCTTTTCATCTCAAGAATAAAATTGGATACTCTGTGAGCTTTGTCCAGTTCAGCAGTGTCTTTTTCTTCACAATTCACCCGCTGTGCATCATCTAATATTCAGTGGGCATGAGAGAGTGCCACAGATGATATTTGCTCTATCTGCAGCAGTGATAGCTTGAACGCAGGTGATTTTTTTTAAATCTCAATGGGAAGGAAAAATCCATAAACCCATGCTGTATTAGAACAGAACTGCTCTGCTTACAGTCTCAAAAGAAAATGATACCACATAATAGCAGCCTGTCCACCTTAGGTGGAATAGAAGTAGATAGTTGAAGAACCTCTCAATTAATGTTAAAGGGATTACCTACTACACCAACATGGTGTAAAAGATATGTAATGTGCTAAACACTTGGCAATGTTTTCTGAAGACCATGGTTTCTCCATCACTGTTGGGATCTTGTGTGATCTGAAGTTATACTATGCCATGGGCCTGTTCACACAATGAAATAGAGCAAATTGCTGATCGGTGTAAATGATGTTCTGCAGGGGTGGGCAAGTGGTGTGGATTTAGGGGGCTGCATTGCCTTGCCCCAGGGACATTGGAAGGATACATCTTCTGTTGCATCTTCCCAAAATTTGATGTTGTCATTTGTCTCAATTATTCCCAACACACTCTACGGTTCATGGCAGAAATCTTTTTCATTTTATGCCCTGACAATTAAAAAACAAAACAAAAACAGGAATGAAGTTGATGTCCCTCCCACCCCTTGGGGGAAAAAAAAGATATCTTTGAGCAGGGATACAAAATCTCCCAGAAACAAAAATTTCATTGGGTAGGAAATGTGGTGGCTTAGCGGTTAAGAAGCTGACTCTGATGATCACAAGGTTGCCAGATTGGCAGTTCCATACCCAAGCATCACATGATGGAGTGGGTACCCATCCCTTGTCCCAGCTTCTGCCAACCTAGCAATTAGAAAGCATGTAAAAGTGTAAGTAGATAAATAGGCACCACTTCAGTGGGAAGGTAATAGCTTTATGTGTATATATTGCTCTCACTCAAGATCTGGTCTCTTGTTTGTCTCCTATGACTGCTACTTTTTCTGAATAACATCATCTCTTACTGTACAGATAGAATGATAACTTGTTTGATAGTCCCCTCCCAACCCCCCATCACAAAAATATATCCACAGAGAAATGATATGTTGGGAAATATGACCTTGTCAAGAATCAGAAAAATTTCCTAAACAAGTGCAGAATGATAATTTGGCTTTTCCTCCCCATTATAACCATTTGCATGGAGAGGGCTGAGCATAAATGAATGTGACAATAGAGAGGAGAAGAACTTTATTAGAAATGTTGGGGTCAGGGTATAAACTTACAAAATGGTCATGGGTTAGGAATATTTTTGATTTCATTTCTTTAAAACAACAACTTAATTTTTGTATTGTTCTGTAGCACTCTATTGCTCTCTTGCATTCCTACA
Organism: Urosaurus nigricauda; assembly: GCA_034509955.1. Classification (NCBI taxonomy): domain Eukaryota; kingdom Metazoa; phylum Chordata; class Lepidosauria; order Squamata; family Phrynosomatidae; genus Urosaurus; species Urosaurus nigricauda. The sequence continues at coordinate 18,018,639 of JAOEGL010000013.1, forward strand.
CTTCCTGGATGTTGTGATATTCCAGGAAATTCAAGAAGTGTTGGAGATTGCTTCTGGAATTCATGAAAGGCTGGTTGACTATTCACATAAACAAGAGTGTTACCTATTTGGCAGAAGTACCAGAGAGCAAGCTGATGACAAATCCCACCTTATGTTGGTCAGCTGGGAAGTCCTGTGCCCACAAGCTCATAAACGAATGTCACTACCCCCGAAAAGCTGGAAAGTTTGCTGGAGAACCATCAAACTTCTCATGGCACTCTAAGGACATTATCACACTGGAGGAATTTCTCTCAATTTTGAAAGAAATGAAAGTGGGGCCAGTTCGGAAATGAATGAATTCACTAGTTCAGTGAATTTACATGATTGTGTATTGATGCTGCATCACGTTTGGAACAACTTCCCATTGCCCAAAATTGTGCGTGATAGTTTCTCATGCAATAACGTGACACCCCACAATTGCGTTCAGAAGGACTTCCCATTGCCCGAAAATGCACGTGGTAGTCTCTCACAAAATAACATGAAATCCCATGATTGTGTTTGGACTGCCATTGGATTATACTTCCAATTTCTGTCATCTGAAAAAGGGGCACTTTTGGTGAGGGGGTATAGGTGCCGGCACAGCAGTGGCCACAGCTGTATCTGAGCAGTTAGCTCACCAACGTGCTGAGCCAGCTGATTCCTCTAAAACAGCAGCTGTTCATGACCTGCAGCAGGCTGCATTGTATCTATCCACATTGATTCCAGGCAAGCAGGAGTTAAAATTTTTGAGTAGGCCGCCCCATGCCCTGCTTAAAAAGGGCTGCATCCAGCTGATTCTCTTTAGTGCCTTTCACCTCCATAGCTTTGAGGACTAATCAGTTGCTGCTGGAGTCTTTTCTTCTTCAAGCAGCAGCTGGGGAAGCTGACTCTTGCCTCATGACAATGTCACATTCAAAAGTAAGTTTTATTATTGAGAAAATGAATTAATGAAAATTAATTGGTTATTTTTAATTGTTTGATTAGATTATTTAATTAGTTGTTTTTAACTAATGACTTCTGACTTTTGATTTTGCTGGAACCTTATTTTTATTTTTATTTGCTGCCTTTCTCCTGGAGTGGGGCACAAGGCAGCTTACAGAGGAAATAAAAACTATTTTAAAAACAATCAAAATCCTCTCATTTAAAACAGTATAAAATCATTTTTAAAGGATACAAAAAAAAACCCTAAAGAAACAAAGCACACACACCAAGAAGAAGCCAAAAATAAATGTTTCTTGAAAGACTCAAAGAAATGTGAAGACCATTTTTCAACCATCCTTACCCAGCTACTCTCTGTTAGATTTTTTAAAATCAAATTCTTTAGATTTGTTATAGGATTATGTCACTGTAGGTGTGCCAAATACAAAGATTCTTTTTCTCTCCACACAATGAGAATAATAATAATATATATTTATTTGTATCCCGCCTTTCCCTGTGTTATCATAGTCTTCTTTCCTATGCAGACAAACAAATCTCCAAAGTTCCAACAGACATTTCTCATTTTTGTACACACTGTGGATAACTGAAATAGAAAACAGAAATGTAGGGTGTTTTATTAGTGTTTTCATCTTGAGGGCAGGAGATGGAAATGTCATTTAAAATTGCATATCCTCAACCAAAATACATTCTCTAAGAGGAATCTCACTATTTTGCTACTCCACTTTCCTTGACATAATGAGTATTTATGCTTGTAGACTACTCTCCTGTATGTCATTGAACAGATGTTTATTTGAGAAAACAACAGCCAATGTAGTCAGGTGCATAAAAGTAGAACACTGGTGTGTGATATTTTTAAAATCACATCAGGATTTTGTTACTTTGAAAAATGCTGAGTTCTTTAAAGCAAATGCAAACAGTGTTTTCTCACTTGTATCTGATGTTCCAACTGTTCATTAATAAGTTGTTCATTTTTTATAATCTTTAGGTGAATCTTCTTCCAAACCTCATGATTGTGAACCACATATTTTTGCATGAAGGTGAAGCTGCCACTTGGAATGAAAGAAAAATTCACGTAATAAACATTTTAATATGAAATAACTTAATTTGCATTTCCTGAACTAAAAACCAAACCAGAACATGGCTATTTTTAAAAAATTCCTGAATGTCTAGATTTTTATATGATAAAGGTCTTGGGAAAAATGTGGCCAACATCTATTCTTTCATTCAAGTCATTGATAAAGATATTGAATAGCACTGGGCCCAGGAAAGAACCCTATGGCACCACACTGGTCATGTCTCTCCAAGATGAAGAGGAGCCATTGCTGAGCACCCTTTGGGTTCAGCCGGTCAATCATTTACAAATCCATTTAACAGTTGCCTTGTCTAATCCACATTTTATTACCTTGGTTGCAAGAATATCATGGTAGACCTTGTCAAAGGTCTTACTGAAATCATAGAATCATAGAGTTGGAAGAGACCACAAGAGCCGTTCTGTCCAAGCCCCTGCAATGCAGGAATCTACAGCACCCCTGACAGATGGCCATTCAGTCTTTGTTTAAAGATATCAAGATATGCTATATCCACAGTGTTCCCTTCATCTGCCAAATAGGCAAGCTCCTCATTCATAGCTATAAATATCTGTTCCTAGGCACTTTACTCCATATATCTGATGAAGTGGACTTAGTCTACAAAAGCTTATGCTAGCAACTTCTTCTTGTAAGTCTCAAAGGTCCTACAAGAGGTCTTGTCCAAAAAGTATAAGCACAAAGGAATGAACTGAATGTCATTTTCTTTTTTTTGACTTGCTGGGAAGCTCATTTACATGCACATTTTAAACAGAGAGTTACCTGCCGGGATACCACATAAACAAAACATCTAATGTTTTTGTAAGAAAAATGCAAATATGACTGTATAGTAAAGTGAGATGTAATTTTGTGGTGATTTGTGTACAATACCTCAATTGTAAGCATATATCATGCCTGGCAGGTATAATGAATAATTTTGCAGATGTTCTTGCCTGGCAAAGAAACTGAAATTGTGAATGTTTTTGAAGTTGAACCATATTTGGCAAGCCATGAATATTCAATGGTGATGGAGTTACAGAGGACACACTGTCAATGAAACACTGGATGCTAGTGACATTTTTTGGGTTGAGCCTATAGCAGGCCAGGGTGTCCAGTTGTTGTCCTTCACATGTTATTGGATTGCAGTTCTACTAGCAACAGCAATCATTTAAATTGCTCTACCATGAGCTAGAGGTACACATTTACTAATGCAGATGCTCAGAGCCTGATTTACTTTTAGAATTTAAAAATGAGTGTTGGCATCATAATTTCAATCTGTGTCTCACCTCAGCTTCATCTCTTATTGCTTATATCGTGGTTTAATTAAATCACAGTTGGACATTCCATCCAAAGCAAGTAAACTTAGTCCAGTTTGTTGCTAGTTTACTTACAAAGATCTTAAAGCAAAGAAAAGAGGTTCATTCTCAACAGTCTCTAGAAGCTAAACAATGTGGCTATGAAACAGCCAAATAAATTAGCTGGACAATTGGATATTCACTATCAAAAGATGACATTAAAACAGACACCATTATATGTGGAACAGGCTTCCATAGTTGACACCATATATTATTCTACATTGTTTGCATTATTGTGCAACACCCATATTAACATTTTTGGAATTTAAAACATCTGGAAGCTTTGTGACATTAAGATATTAAGCAAAGAACTTGATAAATAGGCCACATAAATTAATAGACACCTTGAAAGCTAACTGCCAACTGTATAAAGAAATATACAATGCAAGTGTGGTATTGGACTTAATAGGTACGATTGGTTTAAATGATATTGTGGGTAATGATGTTTTATCAACAAAGCAGTGGTTGAAATGTGAGTTTCCAAAATAATACATTTTTAAAATTGGAATTTGCCCTTGTACAGTATAAAAGGCATGCTCCTTGACATTGGAGAATTTTCAATAGTACACATAGACAAGAAACTGGGGTTTTGATACTTGACTATAAAATTATTTCTATATGACTAAAGTCTGATCTGTATAAGAAAAGTAAATCTTCACCTTTTCCAAAGTTTTCTTCAACTTAGTATACAGTGGGGACCAGATCCTGAAAAGTATCTCTCATTTCCCATTCTGTTTGACTTTTAATCACACCCACCATCAAAAAGCTATTCTTTGTAAATTCTTTGGGGGTGGGGACATCCTTTCTTTCCTCCCTTCATCCCCATTTCCATTCTCTTACTGTCCTTACCTTAAACAGTTTTGTCATTCAACATCAAATGGGCTCTGCTGAACCCTCTGATATCTTCAGGGGTACATACATCACAAAGCATTTTTTGAGTGCTGGGACATTTCCAGAAGAAAATGTCTTGAAAGACAAGATCAAATATTGCTTCTCAGTCAAACAAATGGGCATCATGAATGGAACTTAGAAAATCTAATGGTAACAAAATGTAGGAAACTTAGCAAATATTGTGGTAAGAAAATTGAGGTTCTTAGGGAATAGAAATGGACCTACAAAATTAATATAATTACGGCCGATATAATTAGGGCTTGATGCATTCCCTTTGAACACTGGGTTGGGGCCGAGGTAACCGCATGCTAAAAGTTAAAAGTGGTGTTAAAAGTGGTGTCAAACTGGATTATTTCTACAGTGTGGATGCAGCCTTTGGATACTTTTTCCATGGGACTCACTTCACATTGTCTCCATTGTGAAAAGAAATGCAAAGAGCAAGGAGTGTGTGTGTGTGCGCGCGTGTTTGTGTGTGTAAGTGTGTGGAGTGATCAGCAAACCCGTTTAGTCTTTATTTTAAGTCTTTCTGAAGATCAGTGTGACTCCTTACTTGTGCAGTTTCCTACCACAAGTCATTGTGACCTGTCAAAATATGCTCAACACTAGATATCAACTATGAAACCCCACATCCAGTGAGAGGGCTGTAGGGTATGCTAACAAAATAAGGAAATAATTTTTGATCTATTATCAGGACATACATCTTAGAAACTTCTGTAAACAGAATGATGACGACAACAACAATGACATTTTATACTATCTGAAGTCAACATTTGAAAGCATGTTTTCTTGAAGATTAACCATTAAAACAGGTATTCTTCAAACTTTTTGAAAGCATACTGAACTAATGAGGGATTAATTACTTCATTCCATGTCTTCAGACAAAAATATACACAAAGCTTTTTATCAATTGTGTCTTATGTCAAACTGCTCCATCAATTAATTAAACATTTCCCCAGTAATTATCCAACACAATGATTAAGGAGGATGAAAATAATCTCATAATTAATTTTCATTTTCAAATAAGCAGACATAAGGAACAAAAGCTGGGTATGAAATTTTTACAAAGATTTAAGAGGATGCACATATCCCGGCAGGCAAAAAGTTGAAATCTTAATAGTGAGTTCAGAAAAACTGCCATTCTATGTTAGGCATTTGCTCAGAATCAATGTAACAGCCAAGAACCTATGTTGGAATTATATAGTGGAGTGTATATAAAGTTATGTGTCAATTGTTCTACACTGCCTTGGGTTGAACAGCTGTTTTGCACAACTGAATATGCACCCAAAGCCGTGTCTCAAGCAGATCAAAATATTAGCCTTAATATTCTTGAACTCTGAGCATTTTGGATGTCAAGGAACATAGACAGAGAGATTGTTTTCAGAAAAAGAAGTAAAAGTGTAATAACAGCTTCTTATAGGTAATAAGGATTTATGAATTAGCCAGCTCTGTGGATACAATGCCAAGAACATGGTATTTTTTTCCATCTGGTTGGCATCCTACCTTCTGGCTGAGTCTCAATCATATGGAAAAACATACCCTCCCTGTATGATTGCATTATTCACAAATATGGTTGCCTTTTGTTCTACGAGAAAGGATCCTACCCTATTTAAAGATATTCTCTTCAAATATCAGGCATGATACTTGAAGAGGCTGTTGGTACAGGCTGAGCGCTAAATCAGTTTAAAACTTGGGTATTGTGACAGATGAAAAAAGTGGCCAGACTACCGATGTTACTACGGCATCTTGTAACCAAACACTGTTTATGATAGTACTGCTGAAAACCAATGGGAGAATTTCTTCTGCCAATGGAGCTTGTAGGTCTCAAAGTTATCACCACACAAACAGGATGAAGAATTTTGATATCCATTTAGACACAGTCCTAGCCTTAATGTGTTTGCTATGAAGGATGATAGAAATATTAGGGTCAGATAGGGATGGGCATGATAAAAGTTCAAAAACGTAGGCGGTATGGTAAAAGTGGACAAGCAGCTTGTTTGTACTCTTCATATGCCAGTAGAAGACTTGAGCCCTCAGTGGAAACAGATGAGTAGTGGATTCATGTCAAAACAGACAGTCTTTCTTCATACAAAACAAGAATACATTGGCCACAGGATGCGACAAAAGTGACTGGTGTTAGGGGAACACTTATGAGATTAACAGTAATATTTAGGTAGGATGTTTAATATGTGCGGAGACAAATTATCACTGAAAAATAACTTTTATGCAGGCAGGGAGCACAGCAAAAGAAGGCGATTACTTCTGTGTATGTATTGGAGGCATCTAGTTGGCCAATGTGAGAAGATAAATCTTGGACTAGAATTGATGGAAGTCAACTTGGTGTCCTACAATGTACTGCCACTCACACCAGCTCCAGTCTAATGGCTGGTTTGTCGGAGTTGTATTTCAAAAATGCAATAAGAGCGTCATGGTGTCTTTTGCAGGACTAAATTAACCTGAGAGCTAAAGAGAGCTTTCTTCCTTTCTAACATTTTCCATGAAAGAAAACAAAACAAAAAAACAAAGATGCATTTAAAGCTGGAGTGCAGGGTAGTTTTTACCTTGGGGACTGAAAAGGTGTTAGCGATTGCATTACAGTAGTACTGTGTAGGGCTAAGGATGAGAACAAAGCAAAGTGGCCAAATGGAATTCTAATTAATTTGGACGTTGTCCCAAAAGGCAAAGAGATCACAGCTCAATTTCATGCAATAGCTATCATGTCTTTAAGGAACGGCTCAGCCCCAGGATGTTTAGGATAAGCTCCTTGTTCAGCAGCCATGTAACACAAATTTACACCAACATAACTACATAGAATTTAACCTATGCTGGAGTTTATTCTGAATCAAACTGTTGCACAACTAGTCACCTAATGGATGGTATTGCCTCATACTTGCCTGTTGAGCAACAGTATAACCCAGCCAAGGCTCAGTATACCCAATGAGTGTGCTCCAACAAGGACTCAATGTGGTTGCATAGTCTTGTATGAGTAAAGGACCACACCTGTGCAACCTCCTGGAGGGAACAATCTTTTGAGCAATGTCCACATGACACTGCTTCTGGAGCTGTGATTAAGATAGGATCTTGATTCATTTGACTAGAAAAAGAAGCCACTTCTATAATAGTATTATTCCCTGCGTAAGTCAAAAGGTATAAAGAATTGAACTGAAAGTGCACTGAACTGAATATAAAGAATTGAATACCAAAGTGCATATTGTCCATGCCTTTGTATTTCCAATATCTAAATATAGTTGTGAAAGCCGAACAATGAAGCAAATTAGGATGAAAAGAGTAAACTCATTTGTGATGTGGTGCTGGAGGAGAGTTCTATGGATATCATGGACTATCGAAAAGACAAATAAATGGGTCCTAGAGCAAATCAGGAATGAAACTATACCTAGAAGCCAAAATAACTAAACTATGACTGTCATATTTTGGACATATCAAAAGAAGGTATGCCTCATTAGAAAAGACAGTAGTGTTTGGTAAAATAAGAAAAGAGGAAGACTGCATTACAGGTGAATAGATTCAATCAAGGAAGCCATGACCCTGAGCTTGCAAGGCTTGAGCAGGGCTGTTAATAACACGGTGGCTTGGAGAAATCTGATATTTATGGATCTCATAAGTTGACATCAATTTGATGGCAATTAACAACAAATCAAAAACAGAATTTTTGGCTTTAAAGTATAAATAACTTAAGAAACCTCTTATCTCCGATCATTGTTCAAATATAAAAGCAAAAACAAAAGGTCAGATGAGGAAGTCCTTCAGGATATGTCTAGTCCCCAGACAGCAGAGTTGCCACCTCTAATTTAATGGTATCAAAAGTTTGGCAAATGAGAGAGGGCAGCTTTATGCTCAGTAGGTCAAATTTAGGGTGGGCTTGCTATGCCCCCCACCCCCAGATACACTTTCATATATATGCAAACTATGATTATTATTTTTTTGCTAAAAATAACTAGGTTTCTTTTCTTCCCTCTTTTGCAATTTCCAATCCACTTCCCACATTTATCACTTAGAAGCATTATGTAGCTGCAGTTAGATGAGAGTCGGCATCATAACAATCTGGCATGCAAGTCTGACAAAATGTCATCCCTCCTGAAGTTCTAAAGTGGCAAACATTTATCTTCAGCTGAGCAAAATGCGATCATTTCCCCCTGCTTGATTCCCAGCTGCTTACAGATACTTTAAATATAAATGACACATCTCGTATTTGCTAGGGCTCAGCATCTTCTAAGAGCTGTGCTCCCAGCAAGATATGAAAACAATAAACAGCAGAAGCATTAAAATGCAATAGTGATTGACTGATTGATTGATTGACCATATGTGTGTATAAGACAGAAAGAGAGATCAGACGGACAACTCTTTGTATTTCTGATCTATGTCAATTTCATGTGTCCTCATTCCATCCCACTTTTGCATCCATCTGTAACTGATGTCTCATGGCCATAACTGAATAACTCATGGCTCACAGTTGGAAACATGTGCGTTTGAGCCTAGGAGACTTTTCAGGTGAAGCCTAGAAAGCCTTTCAGGTGAGACTGTGATTAGAATACCCTGCAGATGTAATTGAAAGGTGGCATGAGATTTCCTGGATTTTGGGGTCAGGGGGTTTCCTTGAGGACAATGGATTGCTAATTAAATAGACACATAAATCCTCCCACATAACCTCCCACCCTGAGGCCTTGCCATTCAACAACTGACCAACACACAGATTAACATGTAAACCACTTCCTCACAACCAAGGGTCACACAGTACATATACCCCACTCACTTCCATGCCACTAACCTCTGAAGATGTCAGCCACAGATGAAGGTGAAACTTCAGGAATAAATTCTTCCAGAACACACACACATTTCTCAGAAAAGCCACACACACACACACAACATGAATGCTGGCCATGAAAGCCTTCGACTTCACAAACGTTCATGTGCATCCATGTACAATTCCGCCCCCCCCAACCATGAACTGAATACAGAAAATGATGTCCAAAACATTATCACAGGGGAACGGGCATGTTTAATTCACCAACAGGATTCTGTCCAGTGTATTATTCCCATTAGCGGGACACAGAGATTGTCTCTAGCTGACATCAATCCTCTGGCAGACATATATGGGTAAAGGCACTTCTTCAGGTATTCGTCCAGAACATTTAGGGGTTCAAATATATGATGGCCAATCATATTAATCCTAATAAATTGAGTATTATTCTATGTGCTGCTTTTTTGGGTGTGTGTGTGTGTGAATGGGTGAGTGTTTACACTGTCAGAATGATTACCTTCACTTCTAGATGTATCATCACCCCTCTGATTTTTATTTCTATGAGTCATATTTTGGAATAATAAAGGTAAGAATGCTTAATATACAGAGTACCTCTTACCAGTGTGTATATACTCACACCATGCCGTCATTCATTTGTGATTCTGACCTCCTCACACTGAGAGACCATGTTCTATATGGACTTGAAATCCAGTGTCCACAATTTAGCAATTAAACTCCACTTTTGCATAAAGTTTTCTGTATGAACCATGAGTCCCAATTGTCTCCTCCCTTCCTGCTTTTTCTCTATCATCCTCTCCAAGTTCTATGTCTTGCCATTGGACATAATTAATCTGGCACAGATCTGATCCTCTGACATGACCTAATTATTTGTCTTACCTGGAAGACAAATGGAGTGATTACCTTGGAGGATATTGTGCTATTAAAACACCTATGTCTGAAAACTTACCATAAATTTCCACTTATGGTCCATTATGTTCTGCTAATAGGCCATCAAACCCCTCCTCATGCTAATGCTCTGTCACATTTACATATACGAAAAGGTGAAAAATGTAGGAAACAGATGATGAATCAATAGAAGATGACGATATATTATAGGATTTTGGAACACCTGGAATGTCTATTCTAGAAAATGGTTTTAAACTCAGAATTACAGTTCTGTGTTGTTGTTGTTTTAATAAAGCCAAATTTGTGCAGAAAGTCATTTTTGAGGCAAGGCAAATATCTAATCAATTTCAGAGGAGTCAATGACAATCTATCATGAATGATTGATTGCATTCATCTACTGTGGGTCAAAACAAACTTGAAGCTGAATGAGACACAGAGTCATAGAACTAGAAGAGTGAAAAGGGACTTTGACAGCCATCCATTTCAATTTCCTGCAAATGTTGGAATCCATGGTTATAGTCCAATGCTCAAACCACTACACCATGCTGGCTTTGCAGATGATTGACATAACTTTAAAGTGGATGATGAAAACATTGAAAGAGTTCAAGATTTTCCATACCTTGGCTCAGTTAATAAGAATGGAAACAGCAGGTAAAAAAACAATCAGAAGACACAGACTTTGAAGGGCAGCCATGAAGGAACTATACAAGATCTTGAAATATAAAGATATATAATTGAATACTAAAGTTAGGATAGTTCATGACATCACATTTCCAATTTTTATGTTTGGTTGTGAATGCTGGAGAGTTAAGAAAAGCTGATAGGAAGAAAAGAAACTCATTTGAAATCGAGTGCTGGAGAACTGTTCTATGGATACCACTGACTATTAAAAAGACCAGTGTGATTCATGGGGTTTATTTTCGAGCAGATATGTATAGTTTTGTACTTTTCTTCTTCTTGCTTATTTTTTAGTTCTTTGTCATACCTTCTTTTAGATCAAAGGATCTGATAAAGGAGGCTGAGCAAAACTTAAATATCAAGAGATTTTTGGAATCTCTTCTAATATAAGCAGCACCTCTTTGAGAATATTAACTTTCACATGTCTAGTGTTTGCACTATAAAACTGTTCATACCTGTTCAAATCTGTGATACTGATACAATTTGTATTGTCTACAACAAAATGTTTGAACATCCTTTTGAGAACAGAAAGGTGGACCAAATTCCATTTCCTAGTCCAGTGGAAATCTAACCTACAGAACTTTATATGCATTCTTTGGGAGTTATTATTTTATCTCAGATTAGAACACTAGAAGCTTTTTCTTACAAGTTAGGAGAAATGATATGGTATTGTCATTTGGAATACTGTTACTTATATGTTTCAGGCCTCCTTGTCTGGTAGAAATAGCTTGTTTTGAGTTTATTCTGCAATATAAGTTCACACATCAGAGATCTTTGCAATATTACACAGCTGCATGTTATATTTAATTGATGTCTGTTATTTTGATTTAGGTATAAGAACATCTGGCATTTTTATCCCCCAGTAAAATCTCCCAAGGGTACCAAAAGCTGGTTGACAAAATACCTTAGTGATGAATTCTGCTTTAATAAATGTGTATTCTGGAGATGATGCATGGCTTATATGATTCCATTCAATTATTTTTCAAACAGCTCGTGCTTCATCTCATCAAGGATTTCAATCAGCACTGACTGATTAATTACTATACCACGAGTAGCCTTTTTGTTTAATAAACACTCATAATGAACATGCTCAGTCTTGGCATATATAAATGTCAGTGATATAAAACTCTGAATCTATTAATAATGAGAGAGTGGGCACAAAGGGTGTTTTATTGCTGCCCCTGAGCAGTAAACTCTGCCAGTTGAAGTTAAGGGGCAGACTGCAATGAAGAGGAAACAAATTTGGTTGAGCCATACAGGTGGTGGGTGGGAAGAGAGGGCCATACTCTAATTCTTTTTGTTATAGTAGCGATGGTTGTAGTTATTTGGGTTAAGGTTGTCACTATACCACACTCTTTCATTTTCTGCACCTTTCCTCTTAATCCAAAGAATAGCAGGGGAAAAGTGTTGATAGTAACACCTCAGAGGGTGACGGTCATGAGAAGGATACATATGACATCTGTGGAAGTTTGTATGAAGATGATAAGAAGAGGTTTCTTTATGAGTCCTGCAAGATACCATGGGGCCACTTGTGCAAGATACATTGGTCAGTGGCATCAAAAGCCTAGGAGAGAACAAGGATGAGCTACAAAGTTGTACTTCCCCCATGAACTAAAATTTTCCTATTGTCCTGATCCAGGAATACATACTAAAACATGTTATTGAGCAAGTCCCGCATTACAAATGTTTAGGAGAAGAATATGCTTCTTCTCCTAAAGAAGGCTTCCAAGCATAACTGTTGCATAGCAAAGATATCAGGTTTCCACAAGGTACGGACACCTTGATGAGTTCTTGTGGGATTATCTCTCTTCTTAATTTAGTCTTCTCACTATCTTTGAACCTAGACTTCCCCAAATGATGAAAGTGCTCTCCATCTAAATTAGAGAGTGTGAGACTTTTCTCCTTTGAGGATTGATTTCTCTACTTTGTTGAGGAAGACTGAAAGTAACCTCTGAAAATCCAAAGAAAGTTAATTCTGAAGCTAATGCTCCATAGATGGGATTTAATATTAAATCAAGCCCAATCACAACCCCCTTTTGTGATAGTTTTTGGATCCCAGTAGGTGGAGAATGGACTTCTCCTGGTGCTGTCCAAACTAGTTTGTCAGGGTACGAACATTTTTACTCTTTTCTCTCAAGGTGTGTGCGTGTGCATGTGTGCACATGTGCCTTCAAGTTGCCTGTTACTTATGGGAGCCCCATGAATGTCATAGCATTTTCTTAGGCATGGCATACTCAGAACTGCTTTTGCCAGTTCCTTCCTTGGAAATATAGCTTACAGCACATGGTATTTATTGGCTGTCTCCCATTCAAGTACTAACCAGAGCTGACCCTGCTTAGCTTCCAAGATCAGACAGGATCTTTCTCAAGTTACCTGATAAAAAAATTATTCAATTTTATTCAAGATATTCAATTGAGGCTTCCGTGTGGCAATCAGGGATCTCTCGCTTGCTCTCTTTTGACAAGGACTTATGTTTTTGGCCAAGGAGTGTCTAGCTGATAGCCTTAAGGATGTTTCATCAGGTTAGCTAAGGCGGTGGGTCTCAAAAGGTGGCGCAGAACTGCATGTGGTGCAGTCACCACCACTACCTCATGGAAACCTACATTTGGGTATCACATTTGATGTGCTGATGGACTGCTGTTTTTCTTAGTTCAAGTGGTTTCGTGGCAGAGTGGGAGTGAATTTTCTCACTCCAAGCCACAAAGGTGAAGTGATTCCTCAAGAAGGAAGTGGCAGAGTGACTGGTGCTTTTAGCCAATGAGACAGTGCTGGCACTGAACAATTTTCAAGCCTTCATGATGAATCTGCGCACCTGATTTGAGAATCTGTTTCAACAGGAGAACTATGCACATGCTCGATGACCCTGATGCAAGATTCTTAGGTGGTGACTTTGTGGAGTGTGTGGATCTGTACTTTTTATAATGACAGATTATATATTAAAGATGTTCAATTAGATCAGCTATTTGCCTGTCCTTAACAAACTCAAATTGAGCCAGATCAATATACCTGCTAATAAGATCCCCCAGTTTCATTGCAAGGATGGTAGTAAATCTTGCATCTTGATTAATGTAATTGGTCTGTAGGAATCGATTTCTTCTGAAACTTTGCCAATATAAACACTAAATAAACAAAATATTTTATGAATATACTATGTTGAATCGGAGGGGGCATGAGTCTGCATGTAGATGTAAAGGAGGTCCCAATGGTAAAAAGTTTACCTTAACTCATTACAGTTTTCTGCCAGGCTGTTGCTGTGGATGTGTCACCTGGGCACAAATTGTGATTAAAAGTCTGAAATGTGGATTCAAATTCTAAGATCAGTTTGACTACTTTTCCCTTTACCACAAATTATGAGTTTCCCACATTGACTCAAATTTAAAAACTTATTTAATGTAACTGATCTTGGTACAACAAACAAGCAGAAACAAAGATAATTGTTTGGATCTGAGAGTGTGAGCCTACTTGAATCCTGTGCTGGGAGAAGCCTTGGATACAATATAAATAAATAAATGTGAGAACCTAGACTTACTATTTCTCCAAGAAATATACCATAAAGGAGACTCACTCGATTTGTTAACACACATACCAAATTGAAACCTGTTTGTAGCAGCAGGTTCTACAAAATCTGGAAGAGTAGTGATAGTAGTAACTTTGAGATGTGATATATGTTATACTGATGCTCAAAAGCATGCAAATGCGAGTAGATAAATAGGTACCACTTTGTTGGGAAGGTAACAGAATCATTTTATTGTAACTGCCATTACCTATCCACTAAAAAGACTATACATTTTCTACTTTCTACCAAATCAATTGAAAAATTGACTCCCAGACATTTTCTTAGATAAACTTTAATGGATGCTTGAGTGCTCGTACAGCCTATGGACCAGATTATAAAAATGATTAATGCACTTACCTTCTGGCATGCTGGCAATCTATCTATCTATCATGATTGGTATTTGACAGTTCAAGGCTACGTTAAAAGGATGGAGGGTTTGAGGAGGTTTTTTTTTTGGTAGAATATGACTACCTATCAAGAGTAGAAATGTAAAGACAGAATAGTATAACTGTGAAATGTTTTTTTTATACTGCTCATGGTACGTGGCTTTATTTTCACACTGTATGGCAATCTGATATATTTGGAAGAGCATGAAAATATCTTCATCTTGATTTTAATTAATGAAAAATTCATCAGAATGGTTCATTTTAATTTTTTATTTTAATTAGAGTCCAATTTTGATTTAATAGATTATATTTTTTAGAAATTGTTGCTCTGGCTTCTCATCATTGATTTATAATATGCAATTTTACTATTGCACAGTGTGATACTTTTGGTATATTTCAAAGAGAATAATATGAAGACACCCCCTCCTTCTTCTCCTCTACCACTAGCACTACTATTGCATGAATGGGCAAGGGACTGTGCTGCCTGGGACCCATTCATTTGTATAACTAGAGGCACATAAGATTGTGCTGGGAACCTGTGTATCTAGGTGTAATTTTTTCTGATGTTCAACTTCATCCTTGTTCATGGGAATGAGACCAGTGAGATGCAGTGCTCAACATGTGATCAGTATATGCCATCAGTGATTATTTCTATTGCAGACAGAATTTCAAGGAGGATTCCTATTGCAATCTTAATAACACAATTATTTCACAAGCATTAGCCTGCCTACCAACAAAGGAGCTTAAATTGAACTCTCTGTACGCCATGTATTCGACCATTGACAATTCAGATATTAGACTGAAATATTAATCTATACAAACCAGAGACATGTTAGAAATCAAGCTATTTTGTGCAAGGGGTGAAACAGAGGTGTCTAATAAAGCAGTTTCCAACCACACTGAAGGTGGGCTGTTTAGATGACACATGTCTCAAAAGCGACTGGAAACAGAACCAAAGCTGCACTTCTTGGCTAAAAATCAAAGCAAAAAGAAGCTGGGATAGTGTGACTCAAGGTAGAAAATGTGCATCTTTGCATACCATGACATGAATGCAGGGCTGTGGCAAAGGAAAGAAATGAAAGATCCAGAGCAACATGTAAGTTTTAAAAATTTGTGTTAACGTTGTTATGCCCCAGTTCTGGTGTGGGTTGTGCCAGATGTCAAGTGGTCTGCCCACACCAGAACTGGGGTTTGGGCCATGCATCATCCAAACAGGATGACAGCAGAACAGTGGCGGGACAGGGATGGGGAAATGGGTGTTTTTGGCCAGTACAGACAAGACCTCAGTTGCAACATTTCTATACTGTATTTTATAAAAAATCCAGATGTCAAATATGCTCTGCAATATAGTGTAAATGCATATAAATATGTTATTTACACCAGTGCCTTTAACACATCAAATATGACCTATGTGTTGAGTAAGTTCAGGTTCCTCATCATGTTAAAAGTATCATGTGCCTTATATTTGTAAGATGTCCTCCTAATAATATGGCTACACTACAAAATGTCTATAAAAGTAATATGTCTATAGAAAACTAATGCTCCTAGACTGTAATACGATTATCCCCCTTAAGGAGAGTGTAACTGCATAAGTTAGTTATTTAGGTAATAGGATTACAAAACCACATGTTTTTTTCCCCCTGTTTACAATCTTGGAAGATTAGGTGAATAAAACAGTAAAAACTCTAAACCTCTGGCCAGAAAAAAATTGACATGCATGGGCAAAAAACCATCAACCTTCTAAAAAGAGATAGTTGTGTAGAAGACATGTCTGTTGAAAATGTATGTATAAATATACAGACGGATTTTCATAATTGTATGTAACAATGCAAGTTAAATTATGTAGGGCTTTTTAAAAAACAAACAGATGCAGCAGTAGAATAGAACACATTTGTACTTGGAAAAAATGCAAATATAAAAGAAAGATTAATCTCTATATACCAGTATTACACTTGATTTCACTTTTAAAAAACGAAGAAACCTTCTATTCTATCCAGCTATCTTTCACAGATCAGGCACATTTCATGAAATTATCCTTCTCTTTTCTTTACTGTCTCAAATTCAATGCATGTGCAAAGATAGGATGGGGGGAGAAACACCCAGTGATTTAACCTCCCCGAAATACTAAAGGGAATAAGGGAACAATTCCACAAACAGCAATTGTCATACCAAACCCAGTGCAGACTTTGATGTTCCCATTATGATAGCAATTAAGCATATGGAGAGTTTAGTTTTCATCATCATCTCAGAGTGGGAAAGCAGATTCAATCTAAAACCTATAATAAGAGCAAAATTGGTCAGAGATGTAACCCTGTAATATGCTCGGAAATTAGATGTTTGTCTGCTGTTAGGTTTTGGCAGAGGCTGCTGTTGAATGGATGCCATTCAGTGCTGCTGGCAGGACTTCTCACTGACCAATACATTGCTCAATGGAAAACACAGTTCTAGAGCTTTATTTAAAAATATAGGGAAATAAATATGTCTGCATTTTTTTCTTGCCAAATTATTCCTTGGGAAGGAGAAACAGAAAACAGAGCAAATAATAGGTTTATAACCCAATAGATGACTGGACAGATTCCACCAAAAACACTGACATTGAAACTACTATTAGGGCTCTTGAACCCACTACAAGAATAGGGATGCTCCCCTAAGATGGTAGAAGAGTTGAAGTGGAAACATGGTATTTGTGTAGTGCAGATGCAGCCAAAATTATGAGGATGTATAAAAACGTTTTCATTCTCGAATTAGCTCATTGCGTGCCAACCAAGAAATATTTGCATGACTTTCTTCAGATCCTGTTAAAAGAAGTGCAGAAGACATGATTACACATATATATTTATAATTATAGGCAAGGAATAAACCGAAGAAATGCAAATGTGTACATGCACACATATGCCTCTCATTACACTGCATATAAAATATCATCATATAAAATATCATTAAGAAACAGTATATAAAACCAAATGCAAGTAAAATAATGGTTTCTAAATACTTAAAGCAATTTGAAAAGCAACCTGGCAGTTAAACAGGCCTAGTTTCAGAATGACTCCCATGTCTTTCCTTTCCAGTACATGTACTATATTTCAACCTTCTGCCCAAGAATTCTAAGATATACTCCATTTTGAGCATGACTAACAAGCACATTAACACCACAATTGCTATTCCTCTTCGAGAAATTAATTTACTGTCCTCGCTGCAAATACAGATGTGAGAGTTTGTTAACATGTATGGATACGAGAGCTGTACAGAAAGTGGATAAAAAGAAAATCAATGAATTTGGTATGCGGTGTTGGAGAAGAATACTGAGGACACCATGGACAGCCTGGAAAACAAACAAACAAATCGGTCTTTGAACAGATCAAGCCTGAAATCTTCTTAGAAGCCAAGATGATCAAGTTGAGGCTGACGTACTTTGGCCACATCATGAGAACGCACAACTCATTGGCAAAGACAATAATTCTAGGAAAGTTGAAGGGGAAGAGAGAAAGACTGCATGCTAGACACATAGTGGCTAAACAGACAGGCAAAAAGAGGTGCTTTCAGGCTGGCTGGAAGGCGTTGCATTTAGAAGCCAGCAGAAAAGTGCCCTCTAGCTGCCTTATGCAGAGAAAAGCCTTTGCAAAAAGAAGCAGCCTTTTCCCGCTTCTTCCTGGCTGCCTTGGGAAACGGAGGTGCGGTTGGTGGGGTTTCAATGTGGCTTTAGAAAAGGCAGCTTCAAGCCACTTTTTCCTGCCCATCTCTTTCACCCCAAAGACTCTATTAGGGAAGTAATGGGGATGAACCTTAGATGAACTAAGCAGAGCAGTGGAGAACAGGGAGTCTTGGATAGGTTTGCCATGAGTTGGGGTTAACCTGAAGGCAGTTAACAACAAAAATGCCCATCGGAAAAATATGATTAAGTACATAACAAAATACAGAATTTGTAATATAGCTAGAAATAAACTCTATGAAATGAATTTATATTTATATTAATGTTGTTAGCTGTTACTTGGATGCCCTACATTTTGCAGTGTCTTTCTTTCCTTTGCAGATATGACACCTGGTCACCCTAGACCCCCAACCACAGCTATCCTGTCATTCTCTCCCCATTCTGTCTTCCTTGAAAATCTACTACCCCCTCTTTTTCCTTTCTTTTGTTCCCCTGTTTAGCTGTTTATATTTGGCCGTGATACTAACAAGGACTCCCTATCTGCCTAGTGGCAGAGGGCTGGTTCACTAGACCATGTTATATAGGAAGAGCCTGATACTCAGTTACTGACAACTGAAATAGGAATGTAGTAGAAGAAATATTCTGGGGTAGTACTTCTCTCCGCCCCCCGCCCCTCATTCCTGCCAGAAATCTTTCCTAAAGTCAGTATCTCACTTTGGGTTTCTCTGTGTCATAGCAGTGGTATGGAATGAAGCCAAGATCACTGAGGATAAGCAAATTTTATTATCATAATTCTATTTCCTTAATTCCATTGCTCTAAACATGCTCAGCAACTTCAATAACAGAGAACAGATTGTGTCAGAGAACATCTACGGAGGAGGATCACATAAAAATGTGCTGCTGGCTAGAACTGAAAATTAGTGTAATCAACTGTAAGGCTGACAAACACTGCCATAGCCTTAGAGTCACAGGTTCAATGGGTACCTTTTTATTATGGCCATTCCAAGATGTATAAATCTAAGACCTATTGCTTTTTTTGGGAAGCAGCATTTTTCAATCATTGCCACTGAAGTACTCCAAGCTAACAGAAAAATCTTGCCGCAACAGCATCAAATCCTCTGTTTTCAAGTTTTTTCCCCAGCCTCACTTTTAGTGCAGTAGTAATAAATTTTCTGGTCTGTCGCCAAATTCCCTCAATTATCTCAATTACTCATTAGCTGATTCTATGCCTTGCCATTTGTCACCTTCCCACATGAACAGAAAATCAGTCTGTTCAGATTCACAGCTCTGTGCCCGTGATATGTTAGACAGCAGCAGTGGCTGCACTTTATATATCAATATCCATTGAAGCCATATTGAGGCCAACCAGGGAGTGGGAAAGGGAGGAAAAGCCCCAGAGGGTCTTTAGATATTCCAGTAATATATTTGACTAATGTGACCAGACTGCAAAGTGAACTTTTAATAAAAAGCCATCTTGTTCCTCTGCTTGCTCTGATTTTCATCAAATTAAATGAGCAAATGGAAAAACTTGAATATGTCTGTTGTTTCAAGTAGTTTTACCAATGTTCAGATTACAGCTCAACTTGTCCACTGCAGAACATCAGCACTTCATCACAAATGGCTACAAGCCCCAGATATCCTTACTTTCCAACCACTGTCCCTGGACACACAGGAATCATAGCCCAAGGCATTCTTTTTGCATGAAAGATCCTGACTTCAACCTCTGAAATAATCATTAAAAATCCTCGGTAGTGTTCCAAATTTTAAAAGATCTGAAATCAGCAGGGATGAGAAAACAGATAGTGCAGTCTAGCCCTACCCACTAAGCGTAGACTAACTATGCCTGATCTTTCTCACACTTTCATCACTCTTTTTACACGAATGGGGACAATCTAAATAAGAGATGCACCATATGTTGTTGGATCTGCCCTCCGTGATATTCAAAAACTGTGTCCAGACACTACTTGGGACAAACTCATGTTTTGTCATGGCAGATATGAAGTCCTAGGCCACTCCTAAGAGGGTAGTGTCAGCATGGATGTTGAGGTCCCCCAGCATCACAAATGGCAGAGGTTCCAGTATCACCCCGGTTGGCTCAGGAAGGGAGATGTGTATGAAAGGGGAATGAAAATAGACAAAAATGTTTTTTTAACATACAGTGGGCATCAAATATTTGGTTCTAGCGAGAGAGCAAGATGAACATTTCAACAAAAGAGAAGTCATATATACTGTACCTGTATCAATAAAAAAGTATTAAGGCCAATAGCACTGGTAATTGTACTGCCACAAATCATTGCTCTTCCAGGAAATTTCACATGGGAACAATTGATATGTATACATTTACACATTGCATAAGTGTTTGGGAGACACTTTTCAGCGTGAATCATGCATTCTCATACTAATTGACCTGTTGGGAAAGTAAAATGAGAGGGTGCAAAATTAGACACTTTACTCTAAACTGCCAAAAAATAGTAAGAAATTTGATAGACTGGGAAAAAAAAAATCTGCAGTGCTGCTTGATGGATGACATCTTGTTCTCGTTTTATACAAGAACATTTTAAGAACTGGTAGCAACTTCCCTCTGAAGGATTAGCTATTGTCACATTGTTTGTATGTGTTTTAACAAATTAAAATGAAAAAGGAAGCTTGAAAAAATAATTTTAATTAATACTGATTAAAATTTAAAGCATGAAGCAGGGACATGAATATGAATAATTATTATGAGTGCAGGGGTAGCATTCTTTGCCAAGCACAGCATCAAATGGTTGGGAAATCATTATGCGGCAAATACATATGACAAACTAAAGGACATGAAAGTAACCTTTCCAGTTGTTATGCTTTCCTAATTCAATTAAGTAGGAACAAAACTAAAGAGAGGGATTACATTTCCAAAGCCATTTAGCATTGTTAATGGGGACCTGCTGGAGACCATTTCTATACCCAGGAGCTTTTCAGTGATCCCTTATTCTCTATATTTGAAAGGAGAGGCGCAACCATTGAAAAATCATACATATTCCGAGGCAGCACCTTATCTTTTTTTCCAGGTCTTGCAAAATCTGTCATTGCTGTATGTCGTTGTTGTTGATGTTGTTGTTGTTGTCATTATTTGTACTCACCAGTACCAAGAGCAGTTTTCACAGTATACAAAACACAGGGTACATATGACAGACCCATATGAAATTTTGAGTTTAACAAACGTGAAAGTGTTTTGAATCTAAAATAATTCAATTTGCTAACCTCTAGAAGATGTCAACCTCTAGACGGAACTACAATTCCCATCATAACCACCACTAGTTACTATGATTGGAGTCTTTGGGAATTGGCAACCAAAACCATCTGATTTAAGCTTATTGATCCTCATTCTTCCAAATAGCAAGAGAAGAAAATCAGCATGGTGCAGTGGTTGGGGTATTGGACTATAACTCTGGAGATAAAGGTTCAAATGCTCACTCAGCCACATAAACCCACTGGGAGAACCTTGAGCAAGTCACATTCTCTCAACCTCAGAGAAAGGCAAAGGCAACCCCCTCTGAATGAATCTTGCCAAGAAAACCCTGTGATAGGTTTGCTGCTATTAATTAAGTTGTTATTAATAGCTTGTCTTACATTAATTTTAATTCTAATGTGTTTAATTCCTTTTTATGGGAGGATATTGTAATATTATATTAAGTATTGGATGTTGGATGTTTTAACTATGTCAGCTGCTTTGATTGTTTTATTACAAAAAAGTGGGGTACACATAAAAGTATTATTATTATTATTATTATTATTATTATTATTATTATTAGTCACCATAAGTTGGCAGTGACTTGAAGGCATACAACAACAACAATAACAACAATAGCAACAGAAGCCGAAAAAGAATTGCTGCTTAGTGATTATAAAATATAATTGTTATTAATATTTATATTTATATAGCACAATAAACAGAACATGGCACTGTACAAAAATAAAACTGCTTTTTTAAAAAATAAAACAAAAATCATGTATGAAAATTGACTGGATAGGTCTTCCAGAAGATAGGACTGATCTTCTTGATTCATGTCTAGGTATAAGTGGCATAGAAAACACTGAACTTTGAAGCCTGCGTCTTCACTTGCAGGGTGTGAACAAATTATTTAATACAAATTATGGTGCTGTCAGCGTCATACTCCATGTTTTGAAATAAATGTTGACACCTAATTATACAGGAACTGGAATTCGTTTTTTGGTTTTTTAAAGAAAATTCCCCTGAGTGGTGTTTTTGTTTTTGTTTTGCTGCTGCCTTTCTTTTCCTTGGTCCTTTGATTGTATGACAGTACTTTTGTCTTCTTTGCTCTATGTAGCATTTCATTGTAAGGCTCCAGAGGATGCCTTTATTGTATCTCTTCAGCCAAAAGGAGAAAAAAAGTATCAATATCTCAGCTCAGCCCTTGACAGTTTTCAATTAAAGAATTATTAAGAATCATTAGATTAAAAGAGATAGGTTTCGCCTGGAGAAGAGAAGGTTAAGAGGTGATATGCTAGCCCTGTTTAAATATTTGAAGGGGTATCATATTGAGGATGGTGCAAACTTGTTTTCTGCTGCTCCAGAGACACAGAGCAATGGATGCAAGCTACAGCAAAGGAGATTCCACCTCAACATTAGGAAGAACTTCCTGACAGTGAGAGCTTCTTTCTATGCATTGAAAGGCTTTGTAAATCTGCTGGTTACTACTATAAGTACTATGAGGAACAATAACATGAAGTCCAAGACAAAGGAGGAAGAGAACCAATGCTCCATCAATAATCTGCAACTATAACTACAGCTCTCTATCACCCATTGTTTCAAATAAAGTAGACTTATATTTCAGTCTGCAAAGGGGTTATTCAGATGCTTTTTAAAAAAGTGTGACTATTCAGATAATCTCACTCATGCATTCTGGTTCTTTTGTTCACACTGTTTTTTAAAGCAGAACTGCATCTATGTGCACCTCTGCAAGTTCTGTTCACACATGTCAGCATTCGAATAAAGATGGAGTCAGTGATGCAGATGCATTCAAAACACAGTCAAGGCATGCAGAGTTTTATCCTGGTTCTACCCTGGTCTATTCGCATCGGTTATTCACACAGCTGACAATACAAATCTTTTAGGAAAATTTGGGGAAAAACCCTGAGATTGATTATCCCAGGTTAAGTGGGCTTTTTGGCAGCCCCTGCAAAAGAAAACTGAATTTGAATGCATTCAAAATGCATGTGGACAACAAAGATTCAGCCCATATTCTACCAGGATTATTTTCATCATTTGGATAACCCCTAAGAAGCTATATGTCATGGAGCGAGATGACTGAGCTCGCTGTAATGTATGCAGTCTAGCTTCTAACAAGATGTTTCTGACTTCTTGGAGAAAGATATGTTATCATATTCTTCTCACCCTCCTTTTCTCGTGTAGCCTCCCTCTGTTTCCCCTTTATCCAATTGTCCGTCTTTTTTACCACTCATTCACTGTAGGCATTTTGTCTGGAGCAAAAACTAAGGCTGACAGGGAAGGTCACTGTGACCAATTGTAAGTCTCAGCATACAAATGCGCCTTTTAGCTGTTGGCTGTGCAAACAGTGACCGTGTCATATTATTGATAAATCCTCGAAAAGGCACTAATGTATCTTCATTTCAGGAGAAGGTGGCGGAGGGAGTGGGAGCCCAAACTCAAAACAAGACAAGCACCTTCAAGGTTGCTCTGCAACCCTCATCCCCCCCCCATGGAAACAAAAAACAAAACACACAACTGTACAGAATGCTGAAATATTTTTTAGAGAGAAAAGATGGGAAAGTCCTCCTATTCCTAAAGATTAAGAGACAATAGTGCTTCCATTAGAATCACTCGGCTGCACTGTATTGATCTCATCAGGGAGGCCACTGCAGGTCTAATACAAACAGAGCGGTTTTTGGAATTAATCGCAGGGGGGTTTATTATGGTTCATAGGGCTTTTCTTCCAATGGCAATGTTTGCAATATTTATGGCCAAGATTGGGTGCCATTATTAAATACGAATGTGTCACATGGTTGTGGACCCACTGCGTTTTCAACACACTAGCTATTCTTCACAAATAAATCTTATCTGAACTAGGTACCAAAAGCCAATTACTTTTTGATTTACATTTTAATTTCACATTCTGCTCTCCCACACGCTCATTCCTCTCCAGTATCTATACAGATGTTTTTCCCCCCCTTCTCAATCTTTATTTTGGATTAGCTGGCAATGACATGGAGACCACAATCTTCTCTCTTCTTTAGCAAAGCATGTTAATCCACATAGATCAGGGGAAATGTATATGCGGATGGTCAAATCTGAGCTGCAATTTCTCAGTGGGACAAGCAAATGAAGGAAGGGAAGAAATACAATCTCCTGGGCAGGTTATTGACCATCTGCTGAGCTGCAAGATAAAACTGCATCATTAGGGATTCATTTGGGGAAGGAAAAGTAGGCATTTTGCTCTATCATTATTGTCCCCCCTGGGTCAGTCACAGTTAATTGTCAAGGAATTGCTGTTCCGTTTCTGATTTTTCCCAGCCTTTTTACCCACTCAGTTGATTCCAAGATCTATTAGTTTCTTGCAAACCCCCTCCAGCAGAATTTGCTGGCCGCAAGGATTCTGCTTAAAGCTCTGTTTTCCAATTCACAATTTCAGAACTAAAAAAAGAGTGCTTGGAGCTACCTAATTTATGCAGGGGAAACACTTCCATTTGTTTATCACATTTTCTGCTCACGCCTCCTGGCATGTAGAGAGGATGGGCCTTTCAGGAAAATGGTATTAAAGTATTTTAAGGTGGTGAAAAAGATGGCAGCATTTCACACTGTAAAACATTTCTTTTGAAAATGTGTAAAATTTTAGGAAGAAAGTTTCTAGTCCTTTTTTTTGTTGATTTTCTATTTGCAAGAGAATATTACAATAATGTGATTTAAAGGCTTGTCTCTGTCCAAGAGTCTGCAGAACCTAGCAGGGCACTTCCCAGGATGACACATCTGCCACACTTATTATGCTTGCTGCCGATCCAGTTTACCTGACTGAGTGTTACATGTTCTTAGCATAGCATGAAGAAAGAGACAAAAGAAGGAAGTGTCTGTGAGAAGGAATCCAGTAGCACCTTTAATTGATTTTTATTTTAGCATGAGCTTTGATGGATATCAATCCACTTCTTCAGATGCAACACAGGGTAATATTAAAGCTTCAGGCTATAAACCATATTCATACAGTGGTGGAAGTGGAATATAATGTAATAGGATCCACAAAGATGGAAATGATGTAATAGAATTCAGAAATTTGCTAATCCTGATTGGTTTGTTGGTTGGTTTGTTTCGGCTATGTTCAGTACAAGAGGAAGAACAGGCTATAACAAAGCCATTGTCTAGAGAAGATGGTGAAATGTTAATAGAGAAGGCCAAACTTAGTACCTTCATTGGCTTGGTCTTCTCCCAAAAGGTCAACAGTGTTCTAAACGGTGAAAATAGAATAAACCGTACAGTAAGGGGACTAGAGCCCAGAATTGGTAAAGAGTTTGTAAAGGAGTAACTAGCTATTTCAAATGAATTTGTCTGCATGACAAGATGAGCTGCATCCAAGAGTACCAAAGGAAATTGTAGACGTACTGGCAATCTCAGAGCCACTTTCAATCTTTGAGAATTTTTGAAAGACAGGAGAGGTCCCAGGACCTGGAGAAAGATGGGCTTTCTTCCAGATTATAATGTAGATACTAGTTGTCATGACTTCATCATAAATTTATATTGCAGGGATGTGTAGTATCCATTAGTATTAGTGACACTATTGACTAAGCATTTATAATGACAAAAATTCAGTATTCCTTTTTTCCTCTTTTTTTAAAAAAGAAAATTTGCAAATCACTGCACTCCAGTGTGATTATTGGTTTTGACATTTCATGAGATTTTTTTGTCAGTGATTGAATTCTGGGGAATGTTACTGCAGCTGCAACAAGAGTTTGTATTTCCTAGGATCCCCCTTGCTGCTGCCCACCAATATTTGCATTACAAGGAAACCTACCTTTGAAATACTCTAAAAAGAAAGGCCAGAAGTGGCAAAATCCAATACTCAAACTGTGATACTCCTCATTCTTAAACCTCCATCCATTTACTAGTTCAGTCAGCACTAGATACATCATTTCCCAGAGCGCACACATTTTCCTAAATTTGCCATAACAACTGATAAGAATGTCAGATTCCATTTAAGAGTGACATGAGGATTCAATAAGAAATTCAGCAAGCAGCAAAAAGTTCAACAAGCTGGATGGTTTCAAATGACAGCGAGATGAAAAGAAAGATCAGGGATGTAAACTTTGATTTTAGAGCACTGCTGGGGATGCTTGAAGAATTTCAGCTTTGTGAATTCTGATACAAATGACTTTGATCTGAACCTCACAGATAAGTGTATGGATTGGAATTTACTTATGCATTTTCACACTTCCCAAATATCCCTGTGTTCTCACATGAAAATACATTTTAAAATGTGATGGCGGAACAATATATTGGAAAATATTTATTTGGGAAAGAAAATGAAACATTTGTATTTATATCAACTAGTGTATAAAGTACATCCTCCAGATGTTGCTGTATTGAAATTCTCAGCGTTCCCACAATCGGCTTCTCTAGTTAGGTCTGTAGGATCTGCAGTCCAACCATAGCTGGAGGGCCACACTTTGTTCATTCCTGATTTAAATAAATGCTTTGCTGGGAATGCAAAATCAAGCTGAAATGGGCTTACGACTGAGCATAAAAAGAAACCGAGCATGGAGAATTTATTTTTTTGGACTATAAGACCCAGAATCCCCCTGCCAGCATCTTTACTGGCAGCCTGATTGAAGGATTCTGGAAGACACTGTCCAAAAAAGTAGGTTTTCAAGCTCTATGCCCAATTGGCATGACCTTTCCTTTTCCTTTTCATAGTGTGTCCAAAGTGTCCATATAAATAGGTAGCATAGAAATAGATTAATAAATAAATAAATAAATCTGTTCTATTTTTTTGGTGATCTGGCACTGTAGAACCAAAGGGAAGAAAACCCACCAGAAAGATAAATGGCATTAGATTTCTCTTTGTATGTGTGAAAATTTTACAAGGTGTTGGAAATCTCTTGCAGAATCATTTCCTTAAAAACTGAGGTATAGACGTTAAAAGAAACCAAACACTCTCTTTACATCATCTTTCAGAGCCAGCAACTGTAGAACCACATCTTCCATTCTTTTCTTCCTTTTAATTAACTGCACATATATAGATATTTCATTGTTAGGTTACCCTCATGTGGTTTTACCAGATGTTGCTATGGTTTCGTGGCTCTGTTAGCCCTGCATATTTTGAAGTCCTGGAAGAAATGAATGTCAAGTTTTTGGGAAAAGAGGAATCTCTCCTTCCTTTCATTTACTAAACTGAATGGCTGGGAAGAGAGTAGTGTGGCATGTGTGTACAGTATGTGATTTCTAAATTTGGGTTGGGAGGTGACATGTGCCCAGATGTTGTTGGAACCAGATGGTAACAGCCATCTAATTCAGAGTCAAATGGCATTTGGAGGGTCATAGGTTTCTACACTACCATTTTTAGCCCTGGGTTTCCCCTTAGAGACTTCTCTAAAAGCTAATTGCTTCACTTTCAGCTATGGATGAAAATGAGGATGGACAAATTTTTCGGAATTTTTTAAAGCCGATCTGAAATGAAATCCCCCCCTCCTGCACCAGCCAAATATATTTTTCCCCCACCATGGAGAAGACACCATTGTACCTACTAGCATTGCATGCATTAAGGATAAGGAGTTTTTCCAGGGGAAAGAAAGTGGCACTATAGGCTTTGCACCATTTCATCCTGAACATTGAACAATTGCAGAGGTTGGTGAATCATTCTCAGAAACAAATTGAAACTAACTTTTCGTCCATCAATTGCTTCAAGTTATATCAGTGTTCAGCTGGGGGATTTTCAGAGCTCTGCATGGTGTTAGGATTTGGTGTGTTTTTAAAACAACTGCAACAACAGCAACACTAAATTACATGTGGATCGAGTGGGATCCTTTCTTTGGATACTTCACAAGGAGAGACCTTTCTCTTCACTTCTAAGTTATGCTACTAGTGAAATCAGTAGTTCTCTCCTCTACAATCAATTGTCATCTCCTCTACAGCTTGAAAGAACTTTTAGAATAATGATACTAAAGGAAACTGTTCCCTTGAAATTCTGAGCTGTGTGTGGAAAGCAATTTTTGGCTGGAATGTGGCTGGAAAGTAAAAAAAATAAGCAGCGTCTGTGCCTGAAATAAGAAACAGACTGCACAATTTGTGACTGTTATTAATGTGTCAATATTAGTGGGAACAATATAGCAACTTGCTGCACAGTATACATAAGGGCCTAAATCTAATTGCTATTGTGGATGATTGCCATTGAGTGCCTTCAAGTAATTCCCTACTTATGGCAACTTTAAGACAAACCTATCATGGGGGTTTCTTGGCAAATCAGAGGGAGTTTTCCCCTAAGGCTGAGAGACCAAAGCCACTCAGTGGGTTTCCATGGCCAAGTATGGATTTGAAACTTGGTCTCTAGAAACATAGTCCAGTGCTCAAACCACTACACCATATTGGCTCTCAAATCCAATTGCTAGTCTTAACAAAAGTAGACCCGTAATCTTATTTATGAATGGTAACACATCTGTAAATCTGTTTGATTCAATTTTTTTAAAGAGAATTAGCAGTTGGATTAAGGAAAAAGTATTCTTTTGGCTTGAGAAACACAAATATTTGCTAGTGGTAAGTGATGCTTTTGTTATACTGAGGATCTGGTAATAGATTCAATCTCTAGCTGGATTTTTATCAGTCATTCTGGAAAGATTCTCCTTATATTTCCATGACACCAACCTACAAAACTTTGAGACAAAGTTTTAACCAATCAAAAGATACAAAAATAGGAGCAGCCAAAGGAAAGGGATTTTTTTTCCAGGCTTTAGAAGTAGGAAGTTTGATCAAATAGGTTGGTCAGACTTTAAAAATTCAGCAAATTACTTCAGAGCAACTAGTTTAATGTATCGGTTCCTGGAAATTGCTTATTTAAAACACCTTTTGATCCTTCCTCTCAGTGGTTCATATGGCATGAAACTCAGATGAGGTTCAGGTTTTCTGGCATTTTGTAAACCCTAGAGGGACATCTGAGCATGGAATACTACCACATAAAAGTTTTGTTATTATGGAGTAAATATTTGTTTGTTAGTGTAAGGGAATTCATGAATAAGACTTTTGTCCAAGTAGGTAACTGGGGCATAGAAAATGCATTTTTAAGCGACTTATTCCCCTTCCATTTAATCAACATGTGATATTTCTTTCTTTTCCTATTGACTTTTATGCAGTGTCCTGTTGAATCACATACCCTCCAATGTTTCAAACATGAAAACCGGAACAAATGTGGCCAAACAATGTCAATTTGTGGTCAAGCTGGCAAGAGTTATTAATGAAGAAGAATATAAAAGCTAAGATAAGCTTCAGCAGTTTGATTTTGCCTGAGGTTACTGGTAATTGCAAAACTCTGCTCCTCCATCTCTCTTCGGGTGAGTTAATTCAGTTATTTACTTTTGAACAGTGGGCCCACCACATTAACTGGGGTTAGGGGCACAGGCCTCCTGTGAAAGTGGAAAAACCACAAATATATATATTTTTTTAACCTGAGGAATTTTTTAATTCCTCTCTAGGAATCTCTAGGTCCTTGGGATTTGCCAGAAGTTCTTTCAAGGCTTTTGTAAGTCATAGCAAAAGGTTTCAGAAAAAGTTGTGCCACTGCTACTGTGAAGTTGTGCCAGAGCAAAATAAAAAGCCATGGTAAATATATGCTGTGCTCTTGCTCTTTTCACTGTACTTCTCCCCTCTGCCGTCATCCAAAACAATATTTCCTACAATGAATGATGGCACCGCAACAAGGAACCCACAAGATCTGGGAGGTGTGTCTAATTGTGCTACTGCTGCGGTAGCGAACATAGCCATGCAGACACCAATAAATAGAGGAGATGCTGTGCCTGTAAATGAGAAAGGGATGCAGGGTATAATCATTGCAGGTACAAAAGAAACCAAGGAATTTGTTTTGAAAGCAATTGTATGTGTGTACAGCTGGATAATGATCACAGCAAGGGAAGGGAGGGTGAAACGGTGAACCGCAGAGAGAATCAGCATCCAGGAGGCAGAGCGGGATGAGGGAGGACATCACTGCAGAGCACAACCACAAAGAGGACCTGCCAAGTGGATTGAATAGAAACCAACATTATAGTCAGTGGGGATTTCATTTATTTAAACAGAAAAAGAAAAGAGTGCCAGAAAAAACAGTTTGCTTTTTATAGCAAAGGAGTAAAAGGAAATCAGCAGGAGAAAAAAAAAAAAAAAGAGAGAGAGAGAGTTATATGTACTGGAATAATCTCTCCAGTATAAACCAAAATAAATTTACTTGACAGGTAACAACCTACCATCACTTCAGGGAAAGAAATGGCAGATTCAAGGTCATTGGTATCATCATTCTTTTTTGCATGCCCAATTTCTCTGCCTGGCAAAGGATGCAACAGTGCTTTCAGTCTTCGGTGCCAGTAGTCTGGGGATGCAAGCAAAACTGCTCTTTTATTTTTAAAGGTTTATTGTATTTTTATTCCTTCAGAGGAGCTCAGGGAAGTGTACTTATCTTAAATACAATCCAGTGATTGGGCTGAGACTGGGGGCCTGAGCAGATGGGCCAGGATAGCACAGGCTGAGCCTATCCTGGCCTCAATACTCACCTGGGTTAGTCCCTGGATCAATGTGGTGACTGGCAGGTGTTCAGACACCCATCCATGCTCCAACCAAGGACCCAGGACCTACACACCGCTCCTTGCCTTTCTGGCAGTGGATCCACTTGAGAAGCCTCCTAGTTGCTCCACCTGATATGGAAATGCGGCACCTGGCTGCACCCACATTGCCAGACACCACAAATCAGATGGGTGACTGGGTGGTTTCTCAGTTGGCTCCACCACTGGAAAGGGCTGAACAGCCCAGTTTTGCTGTGGAATTCCAGGGCTGTTTTACCCAAGGGTAAGGACTCTTTACCCCCAGGGTCAGACCAGATCCTCTGGCTCCATGTCTGCAGAATCCTGAGGTTTTAGATCCTGGCCCGAGATTTTTGATCTGCATTGTCTGCACTGGACAAAATGAACTCAAGGGGAGCCCAGGCCATTTATCCCATGTAGACAACCCCAGAGAGACTGGTCCAAGGTCAGCAGATGAGGTCCTGGTCATTTGACATCTCACATGTTTATAAGATCTGCTTGTCCCTTTCCCCCTTTATATTTGCCACTAACAAAATTCCTTTAAAAAGCCATTTTTCTTCCAAAGGCATCTTCTTATGGCTGCCATTTTCTTTTACTTAATAGTGGCTGTCATTTTCTCTTACTAAAAATGCCATCTCCTCACTTAAAAATGGACAGATGGTAGCTGCCTGACTGGCAGCTATATCTTTTACACTGAATTCCCAGAAAAGGGGGAAAATAGTGTTTAATTTTAAAAAAATGAGGAGGAGAAACCATCAATGTTGCCAACACACACACACACACATCACTATTATGTACTAGTCACAATGACACCACACATATTTATAAATCCCCCCCCCCCCACCATGGAGATCTTTTTAGCATTATTTTGATGGGAGAGTAGACTCACATAGTTGACATGATTCTAGAATTCTTACAGTCCTGGTTTCCTTTCTGTGTCATCATATTAGCCAATAAGCCTATTAAACCCAAACCATAAAATATGAACTACAGTCTTTGGGAAAAGATTAAGCTCATTTATTACACATTTTATAGTTTCAGATCAATCTGTTTTTATCCTGAAGCAAAATGTCTCAAATACAATTAGAAGGGTGCTTAAGATTATTCATTGTGGGAATAAGTCTAAACCCCTCTATTGTACTTAAGGCCTTTGATAGGGTCAAGTGGTCCCATCTCTTAAAGAAACACAGATTTGGTGCAAAAATTATCTCTGTAATTGAGCATTTATATAACAGCTCCTGAGATATATTTATGTAAATACTTTTACCTCTGATTCTGTATGATTATTGAGGGGCACTAAAGAGGAATATCCTGCCTTTTCAATATTCTTTGCAATAGCAACTGAGCCCTTAGCAGAATTAACTAGGTCATATAATGATATAAAAGGAATTACTGTACAACAAATAACTATACACACATTATTAACCTTTTCACAGATGATATTTTGATATTTTTGTGTCAGTTCCTCAATCAGTTATAAGCTATTTGCAAAAATTCTGATATCCACAATTAATTTTACAAAGTTAAAGCTTGCACACTGTCACCTCTTAGTTGTAGGACAATATACTTTGCAGAAACAAGTGAACTGATACTATTTCTTTCAGAATGTAGGTCTCTTGAAATTATACTAACCAGACATAATTTATATGCCACAATAACTCATCAATAACCAAGTGGATATGGCAGACATAGATTAGAGGCCCAGATTTTTTAAAATTTCCTCATAAAGCTTTCTTTATAGGATTTATAAAGAAAGGGAAGGATTTCTATTAAATCTTGGATCTGGTCAGAGGTTTTAAAGAAACTGAATCAGGGACAAGGGCAGAGACATATCTGAAGCTACGTGATTTTCTTTTAGGAGGTTAGCTTGCAAAGAAAAATGTGCAACACTTTTCGCAATCTGAATATCTGAAGTACTGGAATAATTCATTCTAGGTAAATTTTTCTCTTGATAATTACAAATGCTCTTCATAATGAACCGTTTGCCTGTATGTCTGGCTTGCTGAAATGAAATTGTATTGACTAGCTAATTGAATAATCTCTGTGTTACATTTACTTCAACAACTTAAAACTTTTTTCTGTTCACATTTTTAATATAAAAATATTTTAAAAGCAGCATTAATAATTATTTAAACCACTAATAGATAAATACTTTTTAAAACAACAAAACAAAAACTCTCCCATGAAAGCTCTCCCCCATTCAATGGTCATTTTGTAGGCAGTCCTTTTGTTGTTGTGTGCCTTCAAGTTGCTTCTGTCTTTGACCCTAAGTGAACCTATCATAGGTTTTTCTTGGCAATGTTGGTAATTTGTTCAGAGAGGTTTGCCTTTGCCTTCCTTTGAGGCTGAGAGAGTGTGACTTGCCCAAGGTCAACCAGTGGGTTTCCATGCTTGAGTGGAGATTTGAACCCTGGTTCTTCAAAGTTGGAGTCTAATGCTCAAACCACTATACCTGCTGGCTCAAAAAAATTCAAATAACTCTTATTAAATATGTAAAAATAATTCATCTTAATATTCTCCTAAAGGAGGGGGAAAAATCCCAAAATGAAAAGCAATTCTGACACCTAGACAGACTCTTCATAAAAAGCAACATACACACCCATTTCAAGCTCATAACCTTCCTTTGTGTGAAATCTCACCGAGATGAATGGTTTCCATAGGGCTGCTCTTTGAAACAAGACAATTTGCAATGAGAGCAAATTTTATGATCCTATTTGCCATTTTGTCTGACATTTTTAAAACTTAAATTGATAATGGCATCTTGCAGCAGTCATTGAATATGAATTAGCAGAGTTTTGAAGTGAATACTGGCACAAACGCTGGCACACAGGCCTAGTGTGGAAAAATTCAAATGAGATATGTTCCAACACAGTTTGTTGTTCATAGACCCTTATTGTCATATTAATAAGAGAGACTGTTTGGGGGGTACAGGCTGCATCTGCACAGCAGACATAATCCAGTTTGGCACCATATTAACTACCATGGCTCCATGCTGTGGAATTCTGGGAACTGTAGCTCTGGTGTCACAATGAACTACAGTTCCCAGGATTCCAGTGCGCGGAGCCATGGCATTTAAAGTGGTATGAAATCAGATTATTTCTGCAGTGCCGATGCAGCCACAGTTCACTTGGAGATTTCCAAAGTTAGAACATAGAACAGTGGTTTCTACCACTGAATGATGTCTCCTTCCTTGAGATGGAGAGAATGATTGAAAATAATGTTTAAAAATTGTTTAAAAAGGAAACAAACATGGCTTTGTTTGTTTGTTTCTTTCTGTGTTGATAAACTCTGAGAAGAAGAACCCTGGCCTGTTGAGAATCTTTGCATTTCGGGATTTATTCTGCCCCAAAATTGCAAGTGGTGGTTTCGCATCAAAAATAGTATTTTTCTGTGGAAAAAATAGCATTTTAGCATGAAAAATAATATTTCAGCCCAGAAATATTAATTTCTGCACAGAGAATGCTATGATCAGGGATTTGTTTTGCTTAAGATGCATACATGGTTCCTTTACACAGAAAAATAGCATATTCTGTACAGAAAACAAGATGTTCTCTCCATGAATTAATATTTCTGCATTGAAATCTTCTTCTTACAGAAAATGCTGTTTTCTGCACAGAAATGGCTGTTTTCTGGATGAATATTTTGCTCATAATTAGTCATAAATTGCCAATACTGTGTGGTTTTCAAAGACTTTCTCAAAGCAGGAATAAAATTGCTGAATATATTCATTCCTGTCGTCAAGAATTGCATCTTTATTCCTTCCCAACTTATTATCTCCCAAGCAATAAAAGCTTGCTTTCATTACTTTTGATACAGTGCTATTTCGAAGTGAAGCATCCTTCTGTTCTTGTCTTCAGTGTTTGCAAAATCAGATTATTAAATTCCTGTAGAGTTCTCAACAAAGTCCATTTACCAATGAATCCTTTTTTTTTCATAGCAGAGGAACTAAATCTATCCACATATTCATATGCATGTGGCAGTTCCTTTAAATTTATGATGCACCCTCACGTATTATCATGACCGGTGTGTCAGAAATCCCATTAGGTCACGCTTGTAATTGTTGTTCTAAATGTTTACACATCTATGAAATCTTATTAAGCAAACATAGAAGGTCAGCCTTAAACCTGGAAAGCACTGAGTGCATAAAATCAAGCTTTAGACCAAGAAAATGGCCCTACTTTAATTATATGTTCTATTAGCATTGCATTAAAAGCTAAAGGATGCCACGGTGCGATATCTTGTTCATAAAAAAACTATATTCATTTTAATCATTGTCCTTCAAACAGTTCATTTTCTACTCAACACCATGTAGTCCAGAAAACAATTAATACTAATATCTGATACTATATAAAAATGTTAATCTAGCATGTTCATGTCAAGTAATATGATAGTTGTAATGTTAGCGACATTACTCCTGACATTTTGTGTTCATTTTAGGAGAGAAAAAGCCCATTAAAATATTTCTCACTGTTCCCTGTGCTGTCTAGACATTAAGATGTTGGAACTCTCTATTTGTGTCTGCAAAGTCTAGATAAAAGTTTATATTTTTTGGGGGGGGGGGGGGGAATTCTTTAGGATGTTACCATCAAATAACATCTTTATTCTTGTTTATTTTTTAAAAAACAAAACCAATCACAAAACAAAATGGAGTGTGGATTGGGGAAGACACCTCCCAAAGTCTTCAAGACTTAATTCCGGCTGAAATTCGGTCAGTTACTCTACTTTTCTTTGTTTGTTTTATCCACTTTCCGTATTTTTTCATATTACAAGCTTATCTGTTCCAGATATCAAAGTAAGCCCAATCAACCCTGTTAATAGCCAAAATACATGTTACTTTCCAAAGGCATTTGTGGTTCTGTGAATGGATTTCCTATCCTTTCCTGTGTAGGATAGCATGGTTGTTGGAGCAGAAACAAACATGGTATTGCACCACTCTGAGTGGAATGGAGCCCTTGTTTTCAAATTAAGAATAGGACAGCATTTATACACCTTGTTCACCTTATGAAGCTGAACAATAATGACAATGTAATGGGTGACACAATGACAATACAATCAGCTACTTTTGAAATTCAGGTAATGATGGGTCAACGAATAACACAGTGTTGGAAGAGACCCCAAGGCCCATCCAGTCCAACCCCCTGCCATGTAGGAACTCTTGATCAAAGCATCCCCGACAGATGGTCATCCAACCTCTGCTTAAAGACCTCTAAGGAAGGAGACTCCACCACTTTCCAAAGGAGTGTGTTCAACTGTTGAACAGCCCTTACTGTCAGGAAGTTCCTACTAATGTTGAGGGGGAATCTCTTTTCCTGGAGCTTGCATCCATTGTTCTGGGTCCTAGTCTCTCGAACAGCAGAAAGCAAGCTTGCTCCTTCCTCAAGTGGGTGAGAGTTGAATTTTTGAAGCCTTTCTAGACCTTTCTACACCAGTTCCTGCTGGAGTGGTCGCCCCCAAACTTTGGAATGACCTGCCGGATGAGTTGTGTCTCATTCCATCCACCGATAGCTTTAAGAAAGCATTAAAGACGCATCTCTTCTGGCAGGCCTTCCCGGATAAATGTCACCCGGCTCCAAACCTTTTGCCAGTCCCTAATACACATCACCTGATACAGCTCAAGGAAGTTTTAGTTTGTTATTGTAGACTGTCTGCTATTTGCACTATGTTTTAACTTGTTGTTGGTTTAATTTTTTTTTTAAGGAGGGGGGGAGGTGGGAATGGGATTGGATATTTTAATTGTTTTGTTTTTAATTTTATCTTGTACCCCGCCCCGATTGCTCGCTCAGAGGGGCGGGCTAGAAATAATAATAATAATAATAATAATAATAATAATAAGAGAAGGAGAAGAAGAGCGGTTCCCGGTTGGCCATTTTTAAGTGGGTGAGAGTTAAATTTTTGAAAACTCTTGGGAGAGTGTATTTTTGCTGGGGGGTGGAGCTTCTGTGAGTCACTAGGGGGTGGAGCTAGCAGTCCCAGAGCCTTTCTGGACCTTTCTAGAAAGTTCCAGCGGGGGTGGAGCTTCTGTGAGTCACTAGGGGGTGGAGCTAGCAGTCTGGCTCTATATAACCCTTCCTAGAGCCTTTCTAGACCTTTCTACGCCTGTTCCTGCTAGAGAGAAGGAGAAGGAGAGCAGTTCAAACATTTAAACAGGGCTACCATATCACCTCTTAACCGTCTCTTCTCCAGGCTAAATATACCCAGCTCCCTAAGTCGCTCCTCATAGTGCATGGTTTCAAGACCCTTCACCATCTTAGTTGCCCTCCTTTGGACCAGCTCCAGTTTCTCCACATCCTTTTTGAATTGTGGTGCCCAGAACTGGACACAGTATTCCAAGTGGAGCTGACCAAAGCAGAATAGAGTGGCACAATCTAGACACTATACCTCTATTAATGCAACCTAAAATCACATTGGCTTTTTTAGCTGCCACATCACACTGCTGGTTCATATTCAATTTGTGGTCTACTTGGAATCCTAGATCGTTTTCACACATAGTTTCATTCAGACAGGTGTCCCTCATGCTATATCTGTGCATTTCATTTTTTTTTTTTTTGCACTAAGTGCAGTATTTTACATTTCTCCATGTTGAATTCCATTTTGTTAGCTTTGGCCCAGCTTTCTAGACTATTCAGATCATTTTGAATTTTGATCTTGATTGATCATGATTTCTGTTTGCCAGATTTCCCTTCTTGAAAAGCTTTCTGAAGTCTTCAAACAGGTTAAAAATAACATATGTTAGCAATGAACTCAGAATATGGAGACAGTTCCAAGTAGCACAGGCCCTGTATAAGGAGCAAGGTCTCAAGGTAACCCAGACATGTGAGTGCACTGAATGGTACTCAAGGGAGAAAAGAAAAATTCAATGCATAAAACTAAGGATGAGTCTTTACAGCACAAACACAGCTTATAACGTTTACTTATGGATCTAGTATACCCTTCCAATCCAACAGTCTAAACATTATTCAACAAGGAGTCTCCAATTGCCAACCTCAGTAACCAGAATGCATTTCCAAATCATTTCTTAGAATGGTGGAAATCTTTGCCTCCTTCGAGATGTATAACTCTGTGGTACATTTCACTTTGATCTGACCTTCAAAATAGGCAACCAAAGAGCTAATTCAACTGTCAGTTCCACCTGCAAGGTGATTTTCTTCTCTCATTACATTTTAAAATCAAACCTATCTTATAGTCTGTGCACATCTTCCATTTTCTTAAGCATGAGTAAGGTTCCACATTTCAAAAGCTCTCTACTCACTGCAAAAGTGGTAAAACTTATTTATTTCTTAATCTAATCTGGAAAAGAGAGAGGAAGATAGTGAAGGAGAATTGTCAGTAAACCTGTGGGTAGAGCAAAGAAAATAGAAAGAAAGAGAGAATGAAACCATTTACAGAAAGAGATTGAAACCATTAAGTCCTTAACTTTTCTTGATCTCTCATGCAGATGAAAAATATAAAATTGTCAGAAAGATAACTGGTTGGAGTTCTGTTGTTATATTGATAATTTGTCTTTGGTAACCTATTGGTGACAAAAGCTAATATCATGTTTGACTCACCTCATCCATGATATTTGCAATTTATAAGTATTATTTCATGTTGCTTCTTTGCAACATTCATGAATTAAACTTTAAATAATATTACAGGTCTCAAATAATTT
Source organism: Urosaurus nigricauda (assembly GCA_034509955.1). Lineage (NCBI taxonomy): Eukaryota > Metazoa > Chordata > Lepidosauria > Squamata > Phrynosomatidae > Urosaurus > Urosaurus nigricauda. The sequence goes on from JAOEGL010000013.1 coordinate 18,057,259, forward strand.
CATCTGTTCAAGCTGAAATTACACTGTTGAACTGCAACCAGAATGCTGTTGAATGTTGAGGCATCTCCAGGATTTCAGCATGTGACATTTTGTTACTATAGATTGATATTCTGGCCTTCTTCTAAAGATCTCAAAATAGTGTGTATGGTTCCTTTTCCCCCTGGTCCCACTTTGTACCTGTGTCAAGCCAGGTTTCTTAATAATGTATTGGACTTGGTACAGATAAACTGTTTCTGATTTTCTATTAGGCACCCAGGAAGGCAAGCGCAGTTAATCTGTGGTTTTACACAAAGACGAAAGCATACAACAATAAAGTTTCACCCTCTCACCATGTGGTGAATTTAAATTCTTCCTTTCAGTAGCTTCAGGCCTCTAAACACAACAAGGTCAGGCTCTGAGAGAAGACGGGGCTGGTCTAAGGTCAGCCAACGATTCCCTGTGCTGAGTGGAAACTTGAACCTCAGTCTCTCAAATCCCAGTCTCAACACTGAAATCCCCCCACCACCCTGTTTAACTTTCCTTCAGAAATTTATTGGACAGGATTTTGCCCGTGTATTTTGTCCATGTATTTCTCAGGAGCTAAAAGCAGAAAACTGGCGCACACAGAGAAGCATTACTGAATTGCAATGAGCTGCATCTCCATTCTTTCATACACAATCAAATTAGAAGCAATGTGTTCAGCTGGGACAAGCTTTCTGTAAATGAATGGGGGTACTTTAAAACCGCAACAAGTAGAGTGTACATCCTGACCTTTCTTGCCTCCTTTGCCAGTCAGGTTTCCTAAGCATTCCAGGAAGACTCGACATATTAATCATCTGCTTCTGACCACAGCCCACTAGAGACTTAACACACCGAACATACTGCTTTTGACAGACCACAGTTCTATTTCGGTGCTTAAGGCAGCTTGACAGCCACTTCCTGCTAAAGATGGAAAGAGCATGCAAGGGAATCTTGTTTAAAAGCAAGATTATATCCACATAGCTGTCTACCTTTCCAGGAGGTTGTGCCCACTCAAAAATACTAGTCCCTTTTGCCTGACACCAGCCCACAAACGATTTCCACAGGGAAGGCATTTTTTGATCGTTTTGATGGAGATGGAAAAGAAGTTTGCGCCAACTGATACTTGATTTCAACAAATGTATCCAGTTGGTGATCTTGGAAGCTATTAAAGAAAATGTGCACATAGAATCATAGAAATTTAGAGTTGGAAGAGACCACAAGGGCCATCCAGTCCAACCCCCTGGACATATATATTTCAGCTTTTTGTCATTGAAAGGAAAACACTAGCATCTGATTATTTTCATCCTTTTTTTATATTTGAAAAGAATGCACAACCCCATCTCAGTCAGTTGCAGAAATGCAAAAGAATATGTACACTGGGAAAATTTATTTTTGGAAAAGTGTGGTATCAAAATATGCATTTTTCCACTAGCTGGGGGGGGGAGTATTGCTAAATAAAATGAAACAATTGCCAGAGAAAGTGCAAATGAGATTTGAAGAAATACAGCTACCTATTACATTTACTTAGTTTTAATTCAACATGGGTATAATAACTTTTAAAAAAAATGTGTGATGTAGTGGCAAAAGAAAAAAAAAAAAGAGCTACAGCAGATATAGGCCATATAGGTGGAAGCATAGTGTCCAGATCAAGTGAATTCAGACACATTGCCATGTTAGTCTGGAATATCAGTATGCAAAGGGGTCATGTAGCACCTTTGAGACTTTGTGAAAGAAATTGAAGCATTAGCTTTCATAGACTTGGTCTACTTGTATCTGAAGAAGGAGATCAAGTCTAAGAAAGAATCTGCTAGAACTTCTTTTGCAGTTCATCTCATAAGGTGCTATAATATCCTTTTTTGCATACAGGTCAAGCGAAGTAATAGTATTCCTGAGTCAAGATCACACATCAGGACTATGGTGCTCCTGCCATTGTCTCCGAGAGATTCTCTGCCAGGTTCACCCTCCTCTACTGTTGCTGCTTCCTGGCTCCTCAGGAAATGTCTGTCTGACACGGGAGACCCTACCAGCAACACTGTAAAACCTTGCTCCGTCTTTTATATGGAATCAAAGGTTTACAGCTGGTAGTCCTGTCACTCTCACCAATGACACTACCTTTTCAAGTGGTTGAATTACACATTCCTGTGAGGCAAAAGTTTGTGCTAACAGCAGCTGCTTGGGTCCAAGTTCCTTGACTGTGCCCACCACCATTTGACCTCTTATCCCATTTCATCCCAGCCTGCACTTTTGAGCCAGTACTAGTGTCACAACAGTGACAATTTTAATTTTCATATTTTGTTGCCTTGCAGAGCTATTTCCATTTCCCACACTGCTCCACATACTGCACCCTCCCTGATTTTAAGGTGATTTCCTTCTGAGTAAAAACGTATAGATTGTGTATTTTTAGCAGCACGTTTTTCTGAGGAAACAGATGCTACGTTTAAGTATCACAGCTTTTAAATGATAGATATGCCAGTCTTTAGAGTATATCTGTCAAGACCTTTCAGTGTATCAGCACATTAACGTTATATTAACACATCTTCATGTTTCATGAAAATACACGAAGATTACTGGAGCTGTGCAATCTAGCTCTAGCTCCAGAATTCACACGGCTCCTCACTCCACTGCTATAAGAAAGGGTTCATAATAAATAAATCTTCTCTTAAGGGAGAGATCCTGCTCCATCGGGGTTCATTAGGATCATGGGAACTCTCCAAGGGTACACTGACATCAAATGGATGTTCATTAGGAAAAAGGGAAAAGTTTAATTTAAGATTGTATGTACAACACTGTGTAAATTTACAGCGCTATATAAATAATAATAATAATAATAATAATAATAATAATGGCAGCATGCAGTTTGACAGTGGATAGGGTAAACCTATGTGGCCTTAAGAATCTCTCCCTATGTTTATTGAAGGGAGCTGCTGCTGGTGGGCCATGCGTGAGTAGATCTTGTCTTCTTTATCTTTGGGTGTATCCACACAGCAGACTTTAAGTAGTTTGACAGCACTTTAACTGTTATGACTCTGTCCTACAGAATCCTTGGATATGCAGTTTGGTGAGGCACCGAAGCTCTCTGATAGACCAGGCTGAATATCTCACCTAACTACAAACCCCAGGATGCTGTCGTATAGACTCATGGTAGTTAAAATGATGTCAAACTGCTTTAATTTTGCAGTGTGCATATACCTCTTGTCCCAAATATGTTGCCAATCAGCATAAATATCATTCATATTGGTGCAGAGGGTGGATGTATTGTGCAAACTGGCCAACATCAAAGCAACCTCATATAGAAATAATTCCAATAATACAATTAAAGAGAATAGGTTTTTCCATGGGCCTAACATATTAATTCTAGCTTTTAATTTTTGTGTGTGTTATTTATTGCTTCTCACGAAATGCCTCTTTGCCCTTCATTCTGTCAGATAATATTAATGATTCAGTTGTGTTCAGCTATCCATTTTGAAGGGGAAAATTCTTCAAGTCCATAGGAGAGCTATCAAGTAATGGTTTAGATATTTTTTCCCTTCTACTCAGAAAAGCATCTCTTACTCTGGAATCTCCTGGGACTCCTCTATTAGGACAGTTCTACAAATAAATCCACTCCCCTTCTTACAGCTCTTTTTACTTTCCTTCACAACTGTCCAGAATATCAGGTACTGAATAAACAAAGGTTGACTAAAAGATCAATGAAACTTGGTCTGGTGAAATGCCAGACTGTACAGCCATGTTATTCTGAAGAACTTTATTTGAAAACAAAACGTGAAGAGCATACATATTAACTCGGGATCTTGGGATGCCTAACTTTCATGAATGAGAAAGATAAACCTTCTAGAAAGGTAAAAGATTTCTGCATTCCGATAATTGGCATTTCCTCATGGAATAATAAAAAAGCAGTGCAGTAATCTTCATTGTCCACTTTGGAAAAGAACTGCTTATCAGTTAATATTAGGTCACTCCCAGTTAATCTGGGAGAGACCAGATTTGTCTACACAGCTCCAGGTGTTTGCGTATTTCAGTCTTCAAATTATCATTGTCATGCTGCTGTCCGGGTTGGAAAGAATTACCTTTTGAACTTGGCTGGTGGCAATGGAGAATTGCATTTTAGTTTGTGAAATGTTTAAGGAAATTTACAAAACTTGGTATAGGACATTTTTTTTATGGAACACAACCTGACACCACAGAAATTTGAATGAAATTTGAATAACAGATCTTCCCATCTTTACTTCTTGCCAGATGGAAAACTTAAGCACAAGTTCAGAACTTTGCATTTCAAGGTCTGTATTAGAGGACATTTTTTTCTTCTTTACAGAAGATAAAAAATTTCATGATAAACCTTTCAGCACACAAATATTTCATGCTGTACAATAGTACCAGAGAGATTGGACTACTGAGGTGCTTTTTCTTGCCCTGAATGGGAAATTACAGATTTCTCAGATTTTACTTGCTTCTCCTCCATTCAACCCTTCTTAAGGATTCTTTTGGGAAAGCATGATTGGCACGGTTCCTTTAAGTAGAACAAATCAATACAAGCTTTGCTCTGGGATACACAGAATGCTGATGAGGAATTAGCAGAAAAGGCCAAGTAAATTTGGATTGAGATTGAGATGGAAGGAAAAAAAAGTGGCTTAGGATCCATCTGAGTAACAATGATGGAGAAACAGTGCTTTATAGTGACTTTAAGGCTTTAGAATGAGATGCTTAATCTGGAAAGCCACATTAAATGAAATGATGAAAGACTGAGAGATGGAATCGATTTACTGGGCTAGACATTACAGCTTATTTCTCCCCTGCCTTATTTACTGCTTTCTTATATATTAATTTATTCATTTGTTTGCTTATTCAGTCTATGTCCCTCCTTTCTCCTGCCATGGAATCCAAAGTAGAGACAGAAAGAACATTTTTTTTTTAAAAAAAATCCTAAAATGGCTGAAATAATATGTTTTTCAAGTGTTGAGAAACCTTGATGGGAAGAATCCTAGACAGATGAAAACCACAATTCCTAGAATTCCATAGCATTGAGTCCTGGCACTTAAAGTGGTGTGAAACTAGATTATTTAAATCTCAAAAAGCAAATCTTGATTTTACCATTTTACACAAGGGTCAGCATTTTGCTATGGCATTGTATTTAATAGGATTTGAGCATCCATGGATTTTGATATCCTCAAGGGTCTTGGGACTAAATCCCAGCAGATACCAAGGGTCCACTCTATATTTGAAAGCTATTAATCACACAGTCCTAGTCACCTCAATATTGGCACTTCTTTCAATATGTAAACCTTTCCCAACCCAGCCTGGCCCCTCCACACCTAGCCTCTGGGACAAACACATTGATTCCTTTAAGAAAAATTTCCCAGGTCTCTGCTTGTCATTAACTGTTCACAAAATACAGATGAATAAATAAATACATTGGAATGTTTACTACAAATACCTTATGTCCCTTATTAATGGGGCATGACATCTTGACTCATGTGTGTACAACTTGGATTTCCTTGTTTATTGGGAAGCTTTACTCATTGTGTATGCACGAGTTTATAAATGCTGAGACACAATACATGACAAAACACTGTAAAACTCTAGTTGTTCTCCACTTTACTAAATCAAGACTCTGTCTGAAATCCACATGATTTATAAAGCTCTCTCTTCCTTAGTGTTTAAATACATGCAAGCATTGTACAGTATTGCCATTCAGTTTTAATACATAAATTGCTGGGACTGAGAGGCAGTACAGACTAGCACTTTGTGCCGGCCTGACCGCGTACTAGGGCTGAAGTAGGGCTGAGCGTTCACACATTGCAAGCTCTTGGTCCATTGCCTGTGCACCATTATGGTATGTGCCTATCCACATGACACATACCATGATGATGCATGGGCGGTGCTGTGCCCAAGGGGCATCATAATGGTGCAGGAGCACACCTGTGGCGCCCCTTCTGGGATGCAAAAAGAATCTGCCAAGAAGCAGGCTCTTTTTGGTCCTTTTGGGTTGCTGCAGCCTCCATCCGGGGCACAATGGGGTGGCATTGAGCTGCCCATCTCTTGAGTCCCTAAAACCGCCAAAAGTGTTAAATATGAATGGGAAAGACAGTATTTTAATAAAAAATGAATGTGGCAACCTTGAGTTGTGATATGAATTAACACACTGGGGGATGCTGTATTATGTCTTCAGAAATATTTTTACCCAATGGGGGATGGTGTGTGTGTTTGTGTGCATAGGTCAGAGTAAGGAGAACTGTCACCATGCTATATCTCTTGGAAACCATCCAATAATTACATCTTCTAAATAGACATCTGGTTTAGTTATGATGTCTCAATGGTAGCCAGACATTTAAATCTTCTGGCTGTATTCCATACCTTTCATGTACCACTCTTTTCATTCTTTATTCTGAGAATGGGTGATGCAGACTACAAATTCAGAAGAGGCACATGATGATACAGCACTCCTGGGATTGTACTGCTTCAGAATGTAGATGGAAAGTTGCATATTTAAATTCCCCCAAGAGATTGGAATGTTAGCCTTGGAATTTAATTTGATAATGTTAAACATTAGAAATGGGGAAATTAATTTATTATCACCAACAGTTTAATACCCCAGATCATTTAACTGGATGCTTTATCATTGGCTGGCTCATTCTTTAAAACTCTATTTTCCAGACACACCATAAGATATACAAAGAATATTATAGAAGTGGTCGCTGTTGTTTGTGGTACTTTGAAAAGTGCTCATTTGTTGCTTTAAATTTATTTTTCCTCAGCTTGGTTTGGGGGGGGGGGATGGGAGGACTACATACTTCATAATTTAATTGTGCCTGGGGATGGTGGGATTTCAATGAGTCTGGGAGCTTTCAGGTTCGGAAAGACTTTCCTAAATTATAAGATTTCATCTGGTAACCTGTTAAAATAAGTTTGCCATTGAAACTTTGTCTTCTCTTTCCCCCTTCACCAGCATATACACTGCGAGGCAGCATCACTGTGCTGAAGGAGAGAGCTGCATCACATATGATCTATTTGTGGGTTCCTAATTTTCTTTTCACTGACACCTCAGATAAGTTTTTTTTTATTGTGGAACAATATTCAGTTGTTAGGTTTTTATTCTGAAATAAGAGAGAGGGCCTCCTCGGTGGCTGTCCCAAGCTCTCAAACTCCCTCCCTAGAGAGGCCAGGCTGGCCCCATCCCTGCTTTCCTTTTGATGGCAGATAAAAACATTTTTATGCCATCAGGCTTTCTCATACTGACATGGGTGCTGTAGGAGTTGTATAAAGAGGTTTTACATTTCAGATTTGAATATGGAATGTTTTAACATTTTGAAAATGTTTGTTTAGTGTAGTTTTAACTGGGACTGTTTGCAGCCCACCAAGTGAAACAAAATGGTGAACAGCCAGTCGTTTCTTTGCACATTTTCCTGGCAAATTGGTTTGTGATAAGACATGTGTCTTTTTACATACAATTTTTTTATGCACCAAGCCTTTTTGCAATATTTTGGTTCAGAAAACATAATATCCTCAAGTTTTCTTGAAAAATAAAATCATGTTGTCCAGGCAAAACAAACAAAAACAAAACAAAACATAATTTTTTGTGCAATTTCCCCCCCAAAAAAGTCCTCAAGTGCAAATAATCATCAAAAACTGTACAGAAATATTCACATTCTTGAACATTGGGGAGAAAACTGTTGGAATTATGCAATCTTGCATGCAAGGACTAAATAAGTGAATATTCATATTTTTAACATCCATTTACCTTTGTACTTATAGTCCTGCCTATCACAGATTTTCTCACTTACATCTGTCTTTTAGGTAAGTCATTCAACCGTTTATGGGCCAACCACCATTCTTGGGTTTAGCACTGCTGCGAAATAATGGCATTATCTTAAATCTGTCTACTCAGTAGTAAGTCAGATGAGTTCATTGTGAGTTCTTCCTTTGTATATGTACTTTAGAAATGCAATCAAACTCATTTAGTTCTGTGGCTTGATGGTGGGCTCCACTCCTTACGAGGAGCTTTATGGGTTTTACTTGGGTAAGTCCATTTGGTCTCAAATGACAGCTGCTTATTGCTGTTGAATCTCAGAATTATTTTAAAACATTGTTACTCTGTACTCATGCATGGAGAATAAAAGTCCATTTAGAAATGGCTTTAGGAGTCAATCGACTTTTACCATCCTATGAATTTCATTAAATGTTGTTTGTAGCTATTTGTGTAATCTTATACCAAATACTTAAAGTAGCCTCCCCCACTACTGCAGCATTCAGAGTAGTCTAGAGAGCAGTTTATCCCTATAATAATTGAATGTTTCTAAATCAAGATTAATTTTCAAAGACTTTCTTGATCAGCCCACATCTTCATTAATAATTTATTTCTCGTAATATATTTACAGTGCAATTACAGTGATCTAATAAAAGGAAGACATTATGAAAAAGCAATATTTATCCCTGGCAGAAGCTAATCAGGTTCCCCAAGCAATCAGTGGTCCTAATTAAGTAAAAATAAAAACATTTTTTTGTCTTGACAAGGATTTATCAAGTTGCTTGTCTGGCCTCATAAAGTGAGTATGGAGCACAGAGTAGTTCCGTTGGAAGATTTTGGCACTCCCTTTCCCCCTCTTTAGGTAGATAGGGATTTCCTGCTTGCAAACTCTCCTCTCTTTCTCTCATTCAAACTAACCATGTGATTTAAGTCACTCCCTCTAACAGACATTCTCACTCAAGATTTTCAACTGATCTGTTGGTTTTCCATCTTCTTCCTCTCAACTTTCTTTGGAAAGGTATCGAGATAAAGATTTTTTTTTTACCTGAACTATTCACTAGCTAGATTAGAATATAGCTAAAGTTAGGCCCTATACAGACCTGCCCAAAAGTGTGGAATCGGGGCTCAGCGTCTGGATGATGCATGCCCTGACTCTGCCCCCAAGGTGCCATGATGGTGCATGGCACCATGAAGCGCCTCTGGCGTGACATCCAGATGATGCAACACTGAAGGGGTGCCATACAGGTGTGCCGCTACGGCTCCTTTTTGTGCCCTCCAAAGGCTGGATTGGAGCCATGGTGTGAGGTTGCCATGGCCTGATCCAGCCAGAAAAGGGGCAGTCTGTAGAGCCCCTTAATATAGTGAAAATACTACATTAATATACTAATGTCAAGATTGTCCATGCCAGATTGTACAGTCAACCCTTCTTATCCACAGATACACAAATTCAAGCATACATGGCTTGAAAATATTCAGAAAAAGCATACATTCCAAACAGCAAACCTTGATTTTCCATTTAATACAAGATACATCATTATGATATGCCATTGGATTGAATGGGACTTGAGCATCCACGGATTTTGTTATCTACAGGGGAGTCCTGGAACCAAACAAGGGGTCACTGTATATCCCATTTGTATGAATGCTTGCAAAAACTTTGGATGTTAACCATTTAGCAGTCTGTTGAAGTCTTCAGAAGATTATGTGAAAAATAAGAATCTGTGCAGATAAATGGAATTTCATGTTTAAAAACACAGTATTCAAAATGTTGATTGCAAGCCCTGTGTAATTAGTGTGGCTTGGATATCCATAGCTAATTGTTTTGCCTTTGTGAAGTCTAGACACTCCTGAAATAGTCAGTCATTTCATTCAGTTTTAATTACTGAGTTGTTATCAGAAACATTCCTAAGTGATTACTAAACTCTAGCAACAGAATCCTGTTTTAAGAGGATTTTCCATCTTACATGAGTTCTTCAACATCCTGGGTGAAATGCCATTTAGAAACTCTGAGTAGGCCTCTTACTGAAATTTGATTCATCAGGAAACATATTAACCCATCTATAGGAGAAATGTCAAGTACTGGCTAACTGGCTAACTCAGAAACACAAGCCTCAGCAAAGTCAGAAAGGCTTTTTTCCTCCTCAGAAAACTGAGTTGATCACAGAATAACAATGTTGCTAGGATTCAAGCGTTTCCAGTTACATGACATATTAAAAGTACTTAACAATTCAAACATTTTTGCATGCTTACATCTCATTCATATGCAAACCAAGCATTCTTTCTCCTGGACTGCCCCTCTTTTCCTCTACATACCAAACATTTCTCCCTCCTAACATCACCTATAGTGTAGCATACCCCATCATCCAATATTACAAAACATGTAAAGAATATATAGTTAGCAAATATGGCAGGAATTATGATTCTGACAAGAAATAACTTTGTCGTGCTCCACCTTCTATGTGTTCGAAGTCCAACCCGAGTGACAAAAAATATTGTCACACAGATGGAAAATTGTAAAATTATCTTTTCAAAAAATAAAGATTTGAAGGCTTGGACTTTTGTTTGTGATGTGTAGGCCACACAGCATGAGAGCTGCAGAGCCATTTAAATTTCATGAGCAACAAATTGAAAGCCATTTGCTGGTAGGGCATTATCTTGTCTGAACTGACTTTAACTTAGTTTTGCATTTCAGGCTAAGCATAAGATTTCTGTTAAAAAGACAATGTTGAGGTCACAGACAATAGAGACAGTGGCAACTTTCCATTTAAAAAATACATGAAAGAATACCATTCTTTTATACAGTATTAAAATGGAGAAAACTCAGTTTGTCCTCCACCTAATTATAATGTAGATTTGGCATGAACAGTTTAATGAAGGTTGTTCTGTGAGTTTGTAATCCGCTATATTAAACGAAAACATTTTCTAGACGTATTTGTTTTATTTTTTGTAAGCCCTCTTGTGTCTCAATTTTAAGGAAAAGGGAGGATATAAATGTATAAATAAATAAAGGATGAGGGGAGGAAACATTAGACATTTGGAAGTTTATTTCAACAACAATAAAGGTGATTTCTCCACTCTTGGCTTCAGCTTAGTTTCTGTAGAACAATGCACTTTTCACCAAATGGAATTGTGATTGGTAGAATTGAAAGAGAAAAGCCTGTTTTGTATCTGTGCTACAGACACATATAAAGCATGTTCAAACTAGCCTGAGCTGGCATCATGCTATGCATTAATCTCAATTTAATGTGTGTTTAGCTCATGTCTCATCTGTGGCATCTTCACTGGGAATTTGAGCAGCGCTTGCATTACCCTGTTCATCACTGACAAGCTCTCATGAAGGCCTTAAAATTAAAATTGTTCCACTGAGGTTTATGGTAATGCTGTCAGCAGATCAGAAACCACCCAGGTGTGCAAACAAGGTGCCATGGGACTAGGCAGGGCTGAAGAACAAATGCAGGACCAAAGGATAAATCAGTCAACAGTGCCGAGAAACAAACCAGACCTGAGGGCCAGAAATGCTGGAATATAATGAAAAGTCAAGAGCTCATTACTCAAGCAAGGCTCAAGTGCAATAGAAAGCATTTTTATACCTCTTGCCAAGGAGGTTTCAGTGAGGATGTTGGGCAGGATGATGGGTTAGTACAAGATACGAGGGTTTTTCATTGAAAAGCAAGTGCAGTTCCATGTTTCAATACATGGGCAATACGGATGTAATTCTGCATCAGGTTTCTTCCCAAAGCAATGAGTAATGTGAACATTTTTCCTGTTGCAAGGCAGTGTTTGAAAATGACAGAGGGTTTTGATGCTTACTCACTCTTCAGGAGCTATTCTGGGCAAAATTTGCATGTGATTGTTTTGCACAGAAAACAGTACTTTCTGCATCTCAATCAGGATTTTCTGTGCAGTTCTATGCTGTTTCCTGTACAGAAAATGCTATTTTCTGTGCATATCACCCATGTCTGTGTAAATTTGCACAGAACAAGCCCCCAGTACCATTTCTATATAGGACACAGCTTTTTTGTCTGCATGAGAAATATTTTTCCGAGTAGAAATATTATTTTCTACACAGAAAATACTATTTCCAAAACAAAACAACCATTAGCAAAATTTTTGCACAGAATAAATTTTAAACTGCAAAGATTCTGTTGTCCAGGAATCTTCTCACTAGGTTTTCTCGTAAATATGTTTTTCAGTCATTTTTTAAAAAATATTCTTTTCATTCTTAATGGACAGCTGAACATGGGTGCAGCAGATCCTGACAAACAGTGAGCAAAATATGTCTGGCTTCTGAATAAAATCTGGATCTCATTCATTGTGATTGAGCAATACTGGCAGATGGTTTCTCTTTGTGCTCCATTTATCCACCCTCTTGCCTGTTTCATGCTGTCTTAATGCCAGCAATTCCCTTTTGCCATTTACATTGGCCCAGAGAGGATTCACTTAATGTAAGAAAACAAATGAACACAAATCTGACATCAAAAATGAGAATACTAAGGACAAGATCCTGTTGGCCAGTGTAAGTGCCAATGGCACCAGGAGTAAAAAGTCTGAAGGCAAAGCAGATATAGGAAGAAATCAGGCAAATATGTCCCTAACTCTGTCTGGACAGAAGACTGCCAGCTCCTCAGCTTACTCAATGCTTGAATTATGAGAAGGACTTTGGTGCTTGATGCACTGTGAGCCAGCAAGGTATAGTAGTTTGAAGATTGGACTAAATCACTGGGAAACCAGGGTTTGAATCCCCAATTGGGTGCAGAAATAAAAACAGATTTGTTTCAGCTGTTTTAACCCAATTTTTTTTTAAAGGTGATAATTAAAACTTTTGGATATCCCCTCGTAAATGGTATCCACTCTTTTAGTTGAGATATAATCATAAGTGAATATCAGCCAGGTTTCCTCTTATCTATATTTATTGTTGAATTGCTTGGTAAATAATAGGCTTTTCGCTTTAGCTTGTTGCATTCTGAAATGATGCCTCTTTATTGAAGATTGTTAAGTAGGTACTCAGGTGGAGGAAAATAAAATTACAGGTAGCTGGAGTTCATAGGCTAGTGCATATGTACACGTGGATCAAACTGCTTTGTGTTGTGTGTGCGCGCTTGTTTTTTCAAAAAATTCCAAATTCCAAAGACTAAATCTTTATGGGGTTTTAAGGCATAATAATAATAATAATAATAATAATAATAATAATAATAATTTGAATATTAAAGTGTGTGTTTAAACAGAGCAGTTGTACTCAAGAATTACAAGAAACAACATAGAGATGAAATGAAACTACTTCATGAAACTACTTCAGGATTCTTCTCATATTCAGGTTTTGAAGTAAAGTGTTGTCCAGATAGCTTCCATTTACTCAAATGCACTTTAACTCTTCTTCAGGTAATTTACATCTGTCCAATTCCTAATCCACTGATGAAAGTCCCATGCCCTGATCCACCAATCAGAACTATTAGGATGATGAATGTGTATGTGCCTTCAAGTCATCTGTTGATTTATGGTAATCCCATAAATTTCATAGGGTTTTCTTAGACAATCCATACTCAGAGGTGGTTTTGTCAGTTTCTTCCTGTGAAATATAGCCTACAGCACTGGGTATTGGTTGGTGGTCTTCCATCCAAATACAAACCAGTGCTGAACCTGCTTGGTCTAATACCAAGGACAAAAGTTTGTCTCTAACGGCTCACCCATTTGTGCCATTCCTTTCTTATCAGATGTTAATCTAGGCTGGATGATTTCCCAACAATATATTATACACTTCCTCCCAGCTACTTACCAAAAACTACATTTTTCAGGGATTACTTGTTCCATTGTGTCACTAGAGCAAGAGAATCTACCTTATCTTCAAATCCATATTGATCTGGCTTAACTGGAGAGTGTGCTCTCCTAGTTGTGGCAAGCTGTGGGGAGAGAGAAAAGAGGAGGTCCTTCCACTTCTAGTGAGTCAAGGGAACAAGTAGCCGTAGTTTTCCAAGAGCTATGTTTATTCCACTTTGCTAAGTGGTAGTCAAGGGAAGAGGGAGGGCATTTTTTTAAAAAAATAAGCTATATCACTATAAAAAGTGCAGTTATGAAACCCCATGTAAGATGTATCACAGTTTTGGTGGTTTGCCCCAAAAGCTGCTTTCAGGCCCCCTTGGATAACATACTAGAATAATAAAAGCATATCTTGAAGTGGGAGAGCATTTGGTCATGAGATTGCTACTTGCAGTTTGAATTACTGGCATAGTCCAGTTGTACTTCATGACGAGCTGTTTGTCAAACCTAGACCCTGGGAAATACAGTTGGCCTCTGGTCTTTCAGTCATCTCAAACAAAAATTTATCCTTCCCTAGACTGATAAAATAACGTCTGGGTCTGGGACCAGAGACCAGAAACAGAGAAAGTGGCAGCTGGCTACTCTGCACCACCTGCAAGGTTAGTGCCTGGGATACATTTCCCCATCTGTCCAATGAATGCTGAAAACAGATTCTTTTACATCCAAGCAATCCTGACAGATTTTCCCATTTATGTCTTCAGGGAAAGCCAAATCACCACTTTAGCTGATGATGCTTTCCCCCCTTTTTTGAAGCATTTGTAAACTCTAAACGTTTAATTTATATGCCTGATACAAAGGCTTGCCCTTCCCTGGTCCCCACAGACAAAAACTTGGCTAACATCAGTGTTGCACGGGAGTTCAAATTATAGGAGCAGCACTTCATCATCTCCAAAATTTGGAGCAAATTGTCCTCACATTTATGTCATGAGAGAAACTGTGATGTGAGGCTGCTATGAAAAAGCCTCCAAAACACAAAGTACAATTAAATTCTGTGTGTTTACAAGTGAAAATCTGCTGTAAATAACCATGTCAATTGTATCCCACTGTGAAACCCCTTGGATCAGATTATTGATATGGACTGACTGTGAAGGAAAAGAGCAGGGAGGAAAATCGGTGGAAAGACGTTACTGTGGAAAACAGGAAAGAAGAACAACAGGGAGAAAAACGCCCTCCGCAAAGTTCTAGAAATCACATTCAAAGCAGAACTAAATAACAACAACAACATCATGAATTTGATATTTGATATTAATTTGATATTTAAAGAGGATTCTTTCTTCCTCATTGTTCTGTCCTGTCTCACATGCATCTACAGAAAACCTCTGAGATAGATTATCCAGAGTTTGGAACTCAGGTGTCTCTAGTATGTTGAATATGACCTGCTCCTTTCCACCTAATTGCATGACAACTATTCCATTCTGAACTGGTCACTTAGTGTCACCAGATGTCCTACAGAAAGCACCACAAAATGTAAGGCATGCAAAAAAAATGTAGTACATTACAAAATAAAAGCTAAGAACAGGAACATAAATATAAATCCGTGCTTCTTAGTCATGCTCAAAATGGAGGATATTTTGAAATTTCCCCTGGACAGAAAGTTGAAATATAGGAAAACGAGGTTGTCTGGTTACCTTGGGATTGGAGGGTGAAGAAATTGAAGAGTCAAAGGCTTTCATGGCTGGCATCCACAGATGCTGGCAAAACGTCAGAAAGGAACTCTTCTAGAACATGGTCACATAGCCCAAAAGCCCTACAAAAAACTAAGAAATTGAAGCTTAATCCAAACAAGTCAGGAATACTTGTGGTCAGTGAAAAGGCAGATCAGAAATTTGGCCTGTGCTGGATGGGGGTTACACTTCCCCTGGAAATACAGGCTCATTGTTCTGGTGCACTCTTGGCTTGAGCCATGAGCCTGGATGCTCAGGTTTCAGCAGTGATGAAGAGTACATGTGTGCGGTTAAACCTAGTGTGCCTAACCCAGATCTTCCTTTACCAAAATAGCTACCCCCTTCCCCAACACACACTGTTCTTTCCTTGCCTTTATTTTGCCTGCATATTTAGACAAGCCTTTATAACTAGGAAGCAAATTACTATAGTTTGTAAACCAAACTATCAGTGTTGAATATAAAAAATTGTCAAGTTTCCACCCTGTTGGCAGGACTTCCAGCCAGCAATATTCCAAGAAATAAGTCTAACTGTCCTGTGGAGGTGAAGATGAGGTAGGCTGTGAGAAATTACTTGTGGCAATGGACTAACTAAAGATTTGACCTTCCACTGGAATCCCAAAGGGATGTTATATCATCGCAAGGTATCCTGATTATCCCATTGGTCAAAATGGGGACACCATTTCAGGTCTAGACAAATCAATTTATTTTTGTTAGGGCTTAATATATTCACATGTGTTCTTACGGGATTGACAATTTGTACCACGGGATCCAAAGGAGGATCAGGAAGGACATAGCAGCCCAGCTCCCTATCTTCTAAATACCTAATGGATTGCCAGTTAGGGCTATTCACATCCATCTGCTCTCTGGTTGCTCAAGGAAAACCCTTGATTTGGGATAGCTCATAAACATCAGCTTTTGAGGGACAAGAACTAAATTCTAACTGGATTTACAGCTTGCCTTCAATTCCACAGGCTGTGGGGAACATCCAGCTTAAAGGATTCTGCTTTTCTCCAGAGATATGAGTGTCTTTTTTTCTTGCTGGTCTTGTGCCATCATTCCCACTGATCAGTGCAAAACCTTCAGCAGGAACTTTCTGTTGGTGATGATCTTCACTTATACTTTTATGCTTTGTTTTTAATGCTTTTTTCCCCCTCTAGAGATCCTTCTGAGTTATCTTAACTGTGGCCACTTTTGCAGGACAGTCAATCAAGTCAAACACTTCCTGTAATGCTTTCTTATGTGCATTCAGGGCAGAATTCCCCTGCTATTCCACCTTTTTTATATTCTCAGTCTTTTTACTTTTCTTCTGTGTCCTCTGCCCATCCTTATGGGCCATTTTTTTAAAAATTCACATTGATGTCCTTTCTAAATTGATCTTTTGAGCACGTATGAGGACTATCATGAACTTGAACTGTACTGATGTCACTACCGTTACCCTGCAAACTTCTCTCCTGGGTTATATAAAATTCAGTGAATGTTGTTAACAGCCTATTGCTTTCCACTAGAATTTTTAGAAAGAAACTCAGTAGAAAGTGATAGCTCCTTGGCAATGAAGTTGAACCATCCAACTGTCTGGACTTTGCCAACCTCTACTTCTTTTACTTGGTTAGATGTTAAATTGCAATAAGTTTATGAAGCAATAGCTGGGGACATGGTAGTTTCATCACCAAAGGAATTTTTCTGCTCCTCCACATTTAGCTGAACCAAGTCTTCATCCCAATGTGAATTCATTACAGAACTATAAATCTTTTGGCAGAGCCAATTCATTGACTAAGTTAAGTGAAGCTCCTGAATCAACAGGGTCTTGCATGACAGCTTTTAAGTCAACTGACCAATCCATAGGTCCATCCTATAAAAAACCATGTTGCACTGTTACTTCATTCATAGGCTCTCTTTCCTCATCCTGTGCAAATAATGGAGTGATTTTTTTGTTTTCTTTTCTTTTGTTTGGCACAGAACTGAAAGACCATTGTATGAGTGGAGTGGAAGAGCCAACTCTATGGAAGTCTTCCTGGTAAACAAAACACCATGACAGCTATTGCAGAAAATATCCAGCAAAGATGTTCAGATGAATTTAATTAATCCAATATACTGCAATGCAATCTCTGAGACAGATTATATGTAGACAGAAAACGTGATATTTGCCACTTCACAATCAAATAATTTCCAGACAATTTCCTCAATGGCAACAGGGGTTTTTAGTATTGGCTATTGCCACTCAGAAACAATCTTGAGCCTTTTTAAACAGTGTTATTTGGAAGGATTCATTAGTATTTACCAGGCTACTGAAGGATTAGGATTATAAGCAGTAAATAAACTAAAATTGTAAAAGAATAAACCCAAGCATGCTAAAATCATAAAACGTTATTAAATAAAATAATATAAAGTAAATCCAAAGTTAGGCTGACTGCAGAGCTCCAAGCAAGTCTCAGCCATCATCTGGAAAGCCTCTCTTCATCTGAAGTGGCAGCTGAATACATGTGACTTTGTGCAATGTTTTCATTGTACTGTATTGTGTTTTTAAATTGTTGTACTCCCGCCTCGATCTAAGGGGAGAGGCGGAAAATATAATTTATTATTATTATTATTATTATTATTTTCATTGATCTTATTGTTCTTGGTCACTCATGTCAGTGATATCAAGTCTAGTGAAAAGTGTGTCAAAATCCAATAGAATATTTCATTCTTTCATTATGCCTCTACCTGGGAAACTAGGGGAGACAGGTCTTGTCCTGGGATTCTTTGTCAGCACCTTGCTAAAGGACAGGAAAGCCATATTGGGTATGGGAGTTGAAAAAATAATTTGGAGAGGAGTATTTTTGCACCCGGAGTGCTTCTTGAATCCCCTCCCCCCCCCCAAAATAACATTTCCAAATTCTTTATGTAGAGAGATCTTGTAGCACCTTTGAGACTAACTGAAAGAAAGAAGATGGTAGCATGAGCTTTCATAAAGTCTACTTCCTCAGATGAATTTCCAAATTCTGTTTTGGAGGGAACTCCAACCATTGTGACTACTGAACCATGTCTGTTCCTGATTTTCTGTGACAGTCCATTTGTTCCCATAATTGTGGAAATGTTCAGAATAGCCACAGCTGAGCCACAAGGCCACAAGGGGGCACAGCCAACTTTTCCTTTTTGCTGACTGGCATAATCACATCAATGTAGAAAACCAATAGGATTCTAGCCATTTTGTGTGTTTGTTTGTTTGCTTTTGCTCACCAGTTGCCAAATGGTTCAGCCAAGAGACAGGACATTAAAACATTAATGTGAGTGAAGAAGCTCAAGCAATATAAGAATCATTTGCTACCATAGCTTGCTGATGCTGTTATCTCTCCTGTCCCAACGCATTGATTTCTTTGCCTTACAAAAAAATCTTATATGAACATAGGACATGCTAGATAAACTTTTCGAGAGCTGAACTGTTAGATGATCGAAAATGCTTTGCAAAAGCTCTTTGCAGGTTAATTAAGATGAGCAAGATAAGATATGCAGCCTGAAGGCATAGGAGGTGGGGAATGGGAAAATGAAAACTTCTTTCTTTTGGAATTTACTTTCACCATAGGTGATGGGAAAATATAATGCATGGCATGGATAAGTAATTCTTAAGGTAATCTATTTTTGGTCATATTTAATGTATCTTTTAACTTTTTTTTTAATGACAGCTTGTAGAGGAGAAGCAGTCATGACCAGGACTGCAATTCAGGTGGAGGGAATTGGTTGTTTCTGCAGAGGATGTTTTCCTGGAATGTGCTATTTTCCTTAGAAGGTAACTTCTATTCATTTGTCCCAATTTTGTTGCCTTTCCAATGGGACAAATAGAGCTTCAGAGGGAAATGGGTGGCATGGAGAAAAGGGGTTAATTCCTTCTCCGTATACTGGGGGTCCCCATTCTGATCAGCTGCTATTTTTGAAAATGGCAGTGTCCCTATGTTAAATATGATTGCATGTTCCACACATCACAACATTTGGCCCTAAAACATGGTGCTATAATATAGCAATTTCTGCTGAAGAAGTATGTTTAAACAGTAGATGATTTTTTTTTTAAAAAAAGACCTAGATCTACTGGGAAATCTAAGTTAGTACCACTACAGACAGCCAAAGGTAGATGGCCTCACAGGAGTTCTGATAAAACCCCATTGCTTCCCTTCTCAATCTCACATGTATCCTGAGTGAAGGATAAAGTTCCAACAGTTCCCTGTCAAAGCATAGACAGAATGAGCAAGTTACAAAGTCAGCTGGCATAGGGACGGAGTTCATGCCTCAGTTGATCTGGTACATGTTCAGAAACATTGACAATAGAGGTATCAAAATGGAAAACACATCCCTTTGTAAGTGAACATATTTTCTGAGTGAAGATCATGCAGACAAGTGGCACCAGGTAGACATGGATGGAAGCCATCAGAAAAGTTGGAAACAATCCTACAGTTTCTTTATAGAAGTACAGATTTGTGACTGTTGGGAATGGCGAACAGAAAATCAGAGAAAATGGACTAGATTATAAAGATGGAATATACAGATAGATGGGTGGAACAGTGAGGATGAGCTCTGCAACTTGTCTCCTCTAATTTATTTAATCAGTTTTTAAGCTTGTCATAAGCAGAGAAGAGAAATAAATTTGCATTAACCATTTTTTAAAAACCAAATTTAGCCAATTATTAGTATGGGAGACTAAGCATGCCCATATCTTTAGATTCCCTGTCATTAAGAGAGAACTGAGAGTGCCAAATTCTCCCCCCCCCTTTTTTTTTCATTTTTGAGTAATGCACAAAATGAATGAACACACAAGAAATGAGAACAAGAACAAATACTCCTAGGTCATATTAATGTTGTGCTTGATTCCTACCTGTAGGGGTTGATAAAATCATAAAACAGATTTTGTACAGAACAGGATCTAACAGATGTCTGGAAGATGTCTGGAAGATTATTAACATGGTTAATAATTAACAGGGGAGGGAATTATTTTAAAAGTGTGTTAAAGAGAGTGTGAGAGAGTGCACACAAACAAATGATTTTTAGACCCCCATGGACTAATTTTGAGCTTTTTTTTTTTTTTTTTAAATTTCTTATACTTTCTTGTAATCCAAGCTTTCTTTTTGGGATTGAAGTGGCCTTATGCTGAGAATTGTCTTGGCTTTGAAAAATGTAACCATAAAAAATGCAATTCAAGACTAGTATGAGCTCTACACATGGACTATGAGCAGTAATTCTCACCCTTCATTTGTTCTGTTTTCAGCACAGATCTTTCCTTTGCTCCTGAGATATATAACCTTGTACCTGGCAATAACATTTATCTGATAAAGTAAGAATGACACATGTATTCTATAAACATAGCAGACAAAATAACCAGACCTACCAGTATTCTGATATATATATATTTATCCTGGAGAGAATAGAAATCTGGAATGATTGGCACTTTTATAAAATTTCAGTGACAACTTTTTCTTCCAGACATCTTCATTGATAAGTACCCTATAGTCTTTCCTGTGAACTTATTGGAGGGAAATGATTATTTTGCCTGATCTTATCAGCTACTCATGTGGGGGAAAGCACTGCAGTAGATTTCTCTGTGTATCTAATACCTGTACATCAAGAACAGTAATTCTCAGCAATGGTGTGGCAATGAACCTTTTGCACAATTCCTCTGTGTCTTAATGCATTGACAAACAATTGACAAACACACTAGAAGGGAAAACGTGGAAGACAAATCCAAAATCCACCCCAGAAGGCTTTCAGCACACCCTGAACAGATGGACATGTTTGCACCATATCTGCAGTGAGGTCTGTGTGCATATACTGTATCTTCATTTGGACAGTGTGCATGCAGCTATTCATTAGTTCCATGCAAAAATGCTGCGTCCTGTGCAGAAAATTCTGTTTTCTTTGCAAAACAACACCTTACAATTTTGTAAGTATGAAGCAGAGTATGTTCCACATTTTAGAACACTGGTGTGAATTCCTTATATAGAAATCCAGTTCTGTCTTTCTCCAGAATGGAGCTCTGGTTGCTTATGGTAGATAGGCTGAGGACCACATTTGTCCACAGCTCTAGCAACATGTTGGTCTCTGCTACTAGCAAGGTTGGTGTTTGTTTGTTTGTTTGTTTAAATCCTCTGAATGACACCGAGCATCTTTCTTGAGAGTCTACCTCAGCAAATTGGAAGTATACAAAAAGTTGCCTTTCATTAGAAGAGTATGCTTTGTCTTCCTAGGTTTTCCCTCTACAGTCCCCAGATGCTTGAAATTCTTGGGAGGGGGCTTTCTTTTCTCATTATGGGGAGGAGGAGATTGGTGACAGATGCCACATGTTTCTTTTATTAAATTTAATCTTCATTGTTAAGGGAAGTGCGCAGGGGTTGCTCTGCCATTTCAAAAGGAGAAATCAGAATCTGTGCCAAAGTCAGATATCATCACACCAATCAAAGGATTATACCAGAGAAATAGCCAGCATAAAGAGTAAAGATCTGTTTATCAGATCTATCTTTACTTTCCATCCAATTCTAAGCTTTTAAAGGCATTTTATGAGCATTTTGATGGAATTTTCAAGTTTTATGCCAACTGTTTATCAGTCATCAGGCTTTTTCTCAAAGGAATAGCAAAAAGCAATGGAAGGATAACATGTAGCATGACAATCGATTACCTGTTTTTAGTATTACAGCACATAATGGCAAGTTTGTTTTCAAAAACTTGAATGATAGTTATTTTTGATTAACCTTCCAAGCTCTCTCCACTCTTTCGACAGACAACTAAAAAGACCCTGGATCATGCATAAGTCATCAAGTAGAGTGCAGTCCACCAGAAAATGTGTTTAAACTTGCATCCTATCCTACATTTGCTGTTCTAAGCAAGCTAGGAAAAATGAAATGCACAGATATAAAATGGGGGACACCTGGCTGAAAGAGACCACATGTGAAAGGGATCTAGGAGTCCAAGTAGACCATAAACTGAACATGAGTCAACAGTGCGATGCAGCAGCTAAAAAGGCCAATGCAATTTTAGGCTGCATCAATAGAAGTATAGTGTCTAGGTCAAGGGAAGTAATGGTGCCACTCTATTCTGCTTTGGTCAGGCCCCACCTGGAATACTGTGTCCAGTTCTGGGCACCACAATTCAAAAAGGATGTGGAGAAACTGGAGCGGGTCCAAAGGAGGGCAACTAAGATGGTGAAGGGTCTGGAAACCATGCCCTATGAAGAACGCCTTAGGGAACTGGGGATGTTTAGCCTGGAGAAGAGAAGGTTAAGAGGTGATATGATAGCCCTGTTTAAATATTTGAAGGGATGTCATATTGAGGAGGGAGCAAGCTTGTTTTCTGCTGCTGCAGAGATTAGAACGCGGAACAATGGATATAAATTGCAGGAAAAGAGATTCCACCTCAACATTAGGAAGAACTTCCTGACAGTAAGGGCTGTTCGACAGTGGAACACACTCCCTCGGAGCGTAGTGGAGTCTCCTTCCTTGGAGGTCTTTAAGCAGAGGCTGGATGGCCATCTGTCGGGGATGCTTTGATTTGGAGTTCCTGCATGGCAGGGGGTTGGACTGGATGGCCCTTGTGGTCTCTTCCAACTCAATGATTCTATGATTCTATGATTCTACAAGAAACTGAAGTTTTCTCAAGCCTTTGATGGGACACAAGAGAGGGCTGCTGCTGAGTTCTTCCCAGAAAGTCTGCAAATATTTTCATGGCCATTAAAAAAAATGATTAGACGTACTTAAGTGGGAAAAAGCAAGCAACAGCATTTCATAGTTTGCCTGATAATTCCATTGTGCTTACCTGCATTCAAGCTCCCACAGTGCTACTCCTTGGTCTTCTTCCCCACCATCTTAATCATCATCGCCATCATCAGTCAACTGTTGTTCAGATGAAAGAGTTCAAATTATTAAGATAAAGAAACAAATAAATATTAAAAGACATATCCTTGGGCTAAAGAGTTAAATGTTCTGCAGAAACGATGTACTGGTATTCCAAGAGCAACTCATCACTTCTCATTTTAATGTACTAAACAGCAGGTGTTATTTATAAACCAACTAATGGAAGTAACTGCAGCTATTTCATTATTTCAACGAGCTCTTAAAGTATTGTTGATGAGAAGATGTCATGTTGCTATGTAAAGCCAGCACTGGGGAAAAAACAGACTGCTTTGAAGGGAAGAATATATTCACTTCATATTTAGCAGTGTTTGAAACTGGTGAAGAGCAGCAATTGGTTTGACGCAAGATTTATTTTTATTTATACAATGATCCCAGGTGTGTGTGTGTGTATGTGTCTGTTTTAATGGTACATCAAGACCGGATTGGCTTGTAAACTGCTAATCCAAGTTTTATTCCAGTTTCATTTCTCAGCTATGGCATTGCCTGAGCTCTTTCAAGGTAAGGAATACTTAGGTATTTAGTATATGGTTATTTCTCCTAAGTATTTATCAAATTAACAAATTCCTTCCTAGATAGGGTTGTAAAGAACTTTACATTTAGAGTATATAGATTTTTGAGAATATAGAAATAATGGAGACATGGAGAACCATTCATCCAGTCCTATGATTTTGAGAGCTTAAAACTTAAAAAGTTTGAATTTGTATTCCTGTACATTCACCATGTTAGATGGATAGACTCAATCAGGGAGATCATGGGTCTGAATTTACAGGACCTTTGCAGAGCAAAGAAGGACAGGAGGTCTTAGGGATGGAGGACCCATCCACAGGGGTTGACATGAGTTGGAGTAGTTTCATGGCAGCTAACAGCAGCAGCAGCAACAACAACAACATTTTTGCTGGGAAATGAAAGATACATGCACTCATGTGAGAAAGCTGCATTCAAATCACCAATTCCATGACTGAAAATGTCTGTTGTGAGCACCTCTCAATGTTTAAAGATATAAATCCTGTTTTAAGGGGGGGGGGAGTTGGGCAATGGGATTAGATATTTTAATTTGTATTTTTTTTTAACCTTGCTGTAACCCGCCCCGATTGCTTGTTCAGAGGAGCGGGCTAGAAATAAAAATTATTATTATTATAAAGCACAGTGTCTGTTGCAGAAAGCATTCATAGGAGATTATCACACAGGGAAAAGGATGGGAGCAAAGCAGGAATGAGCATTTGGAAATGTACTCCAGGAGCTACTATCCAAATATAGATTTGGCACAGATCCTGTTCTGATGCCTCCACCTCTCCACCATCATGTCTCATATAGAGTATAGGATGCATTTTCTCTGTTAATATATACTTGTCAGGCATCTACATCTTGGTCCTTGGGGAATGTAACACTAACAAGACTTTAGATGTCTGAGATGCAGTAGCATAAGTCAAATCCTCATTGCAAACATTGCCTTCCAAAAATGTCTCCCCCCCCATGTCCTTGCCCCTGTTTTATCTAACTGCTAGTTCTTAATCTATAACTATTGCACCACACTGACGGTTGATCCAAGGGAGGAACTGTGTGATATACAACAGAGGTATCTTACAAGTGTAAAGCAACCATATGTTTAGTCTGCAGAGAAACTGCACATGCCCATGGATGCTGTATTAGTGTTCCAAAATGGTCTAGGGAAGGTTGAGTAGGGGAGTCTTGTATTAAGGTGCCACTGTCTCCCACATAAATTTGTTTAACTGAAAGTTTGGGAGAAAATCTGGAAAGGGTTACTTCCTTGATACTTTGTTGATACTTGATACTTTGATACATCCATAATTTTCAGTTTGTGTTCCTTGTCTCAATTCCCACAACTGCTGTTGAGCTCAAATGCTAAGCACACTCCTGAATGTCATAGATGTTCCTTTGATTAAGGTGTGTAGCTGCCCAAGTCTATCAAACAGAGGATTATGGCTTATGTGAAGTCTCAATTGTAATAGAATCATAAACTACTGAGGAAACCCTCTCGAGCCCTCGTGTGAGGCTTATAAATTTTGCAGCAACCTGTTGAAGTGAAAACAAAAAAGAAAGGCAGGCTCTACAAGATCCCTGGCCCCTCCCTGGCGACCAACTGATTCTCATATCCATGTTGAAAATTCTCTTTTTTTCTTGCAAAATTATTTAAGACCTAGACAGAGCAGCTGATGCTACTGCTTCATTCATTCAGGTACATAGTACCCAAAGCCAAGCAAATTAGTTTGGCAAATGGGACAGAAAATTCCTCAAGTACTTGTCATTATTTCTGCTGGCAAAAAATAATAAAATATAAATACAAATATTTGTTTTTTTCATGATAACCCAAATCTGCTCCATGAAGTGGCTCACACACAAAGAGGGTAGAGAACACTCTTTCAATAGATACAATGGGAAGAATCCTGTTGGGCAATTATGAATACATAACCTACAGTTATGCATTTGTATGCTACTTATTCACAGGTTAGAGTCAATGTAGGGATCATGAAAGTCCCCCATATCCAGCATACTGGTAAGCAGCCACTGGGATCAATGGGGGTCTATTCCCCTGTTGATTAAGAAATGGCTGCCTGATGTTCCCACACACCTTTGTGCAAGTGGCACAAGGGTTTGTTTGTTTGTTTATAGGGGACCTATGTTGGAGATTGTTCACAGGAGGGAGTGGGGACATCAGGCAGCTGTTTCTTGATCAACAAAAGAATGGACCCCGATCAATCCTAGTGGTTGCTTAACAGTAAGTGGGGTCCAGGTAGGTGTCTGGCTAGAATCCATTACATAGTACCATAATTATAGTACTTTGTAGAAAAAATAATGATGTGAGGCATCTTGTACCATCAGAAGTTTTGGCCAGTCCATCCTTGCAGAAGAAAGTGGTGGTACCAACTGCCCATTAGTATTTGGCCCATTGTAGGACCCAGCAGTGCAGTCAGTGGATTCTCCCCACAAATCAAAAAACCCCAGAGGTAAGCCTACTTGTCCCCTTCATGTGCTCAGCACCATAGTTTTGGGAACTGTCACAATGAGTTCCTGCACTTCAGAATTCACTACTGATTCAGATTCTGGATAAGGCTTCCTTTGTTCATGTAATTGATTGATTGAATCACACGGCAAGTAATCTGTTTTTGATATTTGGTGAATTAATAGTAAAGACTAAGGAGAGGAGGAGCAAGAGAAGAAGATTAATATGAACTACTGAGCATCTGTTGAAACAGAAAAGCGAGAAACCTTGAGTTCGATTTATTGTTTTAATTAACACAATGACACATCACATCGGGAAGTGCTTGACAAAGACATAATGACAACAACAACAACAAGAAAAGGAATTAGCCTTGGAGGCCATGCCAAAGAAGTAATAGAAAACAAAGACAATGGTAAAAGATTAGTAATAATACAGAAAAAGTCTATTTATTGTGGAACACGGGAAAAGCATGGAAAGTAACAAAATGAAAACTCTTGACCGTGAATCTGCATAGAAAAACAAAATGGGTCCTCTTATTTTTATTATTATTTTTATTTATTTAGTCTTTTGGGAAAATCTTCTCAAAGAGCTATGACTGAGAAGGTTATTGTTAAATCGAATCTCTCTAAGTAGTACTCCAAATGTAATGCTGAACTGTACTCAGGCAGATACTGGAAACCTGGAAAGGAGCCAAAATGCAGGATTACTCTCCATTTTGCTTGGACCTGAAGGCACACAAAAGATATTGGAGCAGTTGTTTAGGCACACGGTCCAATCTCTGCATGAATTACTTAGCAGTGAGAAATGTTCCATGAGAATATTCTGCATCAAAGTTTGGTTACTAATGTGCATTTTTAGAGAGGGCTATTTTGGTAACTTGGGGTTCAGGTTGCTTGTTTGTTTTGTTTTGCATTTAAATTTTTAACATTTTAGTAGTTCTTCCTAGCAGTAATAGCTATACAGCCGAGGTCCCTGTTATCTGAAGGACTGCATCTCCCTATATGAGCCTACCTGTGTCTTGAGAGTTGTAATGAGGCCTTTTTCTTTGTCCCATCATCTTCATTTAAACGTCTGGTGGGAGCATAAGAGAACGCCTTCCTGGTGGCTTCTTGCAGCCTGCAGAGCTCCTTCCCTCGCGAGTTTAAACTAGTGCCCTCTTAATATCTTTTCATAAGCATGTGATGATCTTCAGTTTCAGCAGGCCTTTGGCAACTGCCCAGGGGAAAGTATTGTTTATATTTACTGTTCTTTCTAGTATTTTGCTTTTAACAGCTTTTAATTTTATTGATAGTTTAATTATGGCTGGCATCCTGTATTGCAGTTATAGATTCATAGCCTAGAGTTACAAGCCTGTTACTGCTCCATATAAAGCCGTGTTAAATATTCATGATTGTGTCACTATTGCCATGATAATAAATGTCACCCAAAAGCCCAGTGCAAACCCCAGAGAACCACAAAGATATGTGGCACAGTTGAACAGACACAAGTTACCAAAATGCAGCCAGCCCCATCCCGCCCCTGAGCCATAGTGCAATGAGGAGAAGGGCTGATGGGGAAGATGGTAATAATTTCTTATCCCTGAACCATGCACTCACTGTACATTCCTTCTCTAAATGGGCTCACTATTTTATCTTGTAAATATTTTTATCTGTAAATGGGTCCTAGAGCATATCAAGGCGGAACTCTCCTAGAAGCCAAGATGACTAAACTGAGACTTTTGTACTTTGGTCATATCATGAGAAGACATGACCACTAGGAAAGATTATAATGATTGGTAAGTTGGAAGGCAGTAGAAAAAGAGGAAGACTGCACTCCAGATGGATAGACTCAGTCAAGGAAGCCACAGCCCTGAGTCTGCAAGACCTGAGCAGAGCTGTTGAGGATAGAGTAACGTAGAGGTATCTCATTCATAGGGTTGCCATACATCAAAGCCAACTTGAAGACGATAGATAGATAGATAGATAGATAGATAGATAGATAGAGGAAAGTGGGCCTAGCATGCTGTACAAAGGGAAGCACAGTAAATGAATGTTTTTTAGATCAAAGCTTCAAGCTTGTTTCCACTACGAGTTCACATAGATCATCATCAACTTGTAAAACAACATGCCCTGCTAAACTTTATTTTGCAGCTTATCTGAAAAACAGCGTGATTCACACTGTGAGCTGCACTGTGATCAAATTTTCTCTCATTGGAGAACTCTGTGCATTATGCATCCCCCTGTCGCTTTTTCTATTCACACCTTCTGATGGTTTTTCTGTCCACTTTGCTCCCAACAGTATCACTCTCTTTCCTCCAATCTCTCCTTCCATGTTTCAAAAAAACAAATCTCCTAAAGTGTGTGTGTACGTGCCAAATTGTCCAGCATCAAGAAATCCTCCAATTAAAAGGCACCCAAGCATAGCCCTGATTAGCTGGTCAAAATGTAGGCGGAACTGCAGGAGGGAATCATTGGCTGAGAAAATGTACGGAACAGAGAATGAGCTTAATTGAAATTGTACATGTAGCTAATGAGAGAAATCTAATCCGGAAAGTATTTCCATCCATTAAAGATCACTTGAAAATAATTAGGAAACCCAAATCAATGGGAGAGCTATATGCAGTGTCTAGAAAATAAATTGCTTTGATACCACTAGATTAAAAATGGATGGCCATTGTATGTCATTTCCAGGCTTTGTGGAGACCTGTCATCATTGGGAAGCCCTTCCCGAACCCACCATCCATGCACTAAACCATTGGCTTTAGCAATACATTTAAAAGAGTGCTCCCTATGGCGGGTCTGGAAGGGAAAAGGATTATCAGGCATGCGTTAAATTGAGAAGAAGGAAACCCTGGGGCTTCTAGAAGGCTGGAGAAGGGGGCAAATGCAGGTTGCCTCACCTCCAATGGACCATTTTGGCTCATCTCATGGATTGGCTAATATGGCCTTGCCAGATTCTTTCCCAAAAACCCACAGCAATGGTATAGAATTTGTTGGTCTTGCAACCATTGGCCCTGCGTTCCCACTACCTTACTTTTCTTACACATTGTCTACCAGAGGGGAATTATATGTGAATTTAGAATATGTGTCCAGCCTTTCTGTCTTGGTGCAGCAGTCAGTAGGCATTGAACAGATGAGCAGATGCAGAGGAACTAAAATACAAGGCTGAAATCATACATGGTGTGTACAGAGTGTCTTCATGGAAGTGAAGGGGGCAAAGGGGTGATATGACCAAAGTAGTGGGGACTGTCCCTTGTTCCCATTGCTGTTAACTCCACATAGAGATAGGAAGAAGAACAAGAACCAGTCCATGCTACTTGAGCTGCATCTACACTGTAGAAATAACACAGTTTAATACCACTAACTGACAAAATCCTATGATTTCTAGTTTTGTGAGGCACCAGCACTCTTTGGCAGAGCAGCCTAAACACCCTGTCAAACTACAGATCCCAGGATTCCATAGGATGGGGCTACAAAACACTTAAAGTGGTGCAAACTGCATTATTTCTACAGTGTAGATACACCGTTGGTCACCTTCCTTTCCCTTCACAACTATTTAACTTAATAATGACACAAGAGGCTTGGCAGCTGCCTGGGGAAAAACATGAATCTCCATTCATGCCAGGCAGGAGCTCAGCCAAATTCTGTCTGTCGAATTGATGAAGACATCTCTACAGATGATGTAAGGAGTGGGCGATAACAACTCGCATACCCATGTGACAATATCATTTGACTTTAGTGTTTTAAATAAGACTTACCTTGCATGCACATATTATATTGAGCAGATTGTTATTTTATAAATTATATAAATATGAAAAGGGCACCGTCGTGTTTTGAAAACTTCTGGTTGCATCAATCTGTGGCATGCATACTTCAGGCAGAAAAAAAGGAGCAGTAAAATATATACAACAAGAATACTGTGTGTTTAACATTAGAGGGGCCAACCAAGTGAAGAGAATCTTAGGAAGGACATTAATAAATCACAGCCTCTTGGAAAATGACTGGATTTTGAAATGCATTGAATATTTTTGTTTCATGTCCTTCCAGAAGCCTCTTCTTCATTGATTAGCACCCTCACTTCTGATTGTAAATGCTTGAGCTGAGGTCCTTCTCAGTTCTTACACTCATTCAGCCTGTCATTCTTCTTTTCTTTTATATCCACCTCCCCTGTGTACAGAAAGGAATGTTTGACATTGGGAATTTGTGCACATTTTACTACCTTTGCACCTTTCTTTCCTGTAAAAAAGAAAAAAAAAGACTTTATTTAGTGTGAACAAATAGTTTCACTGCAAGCTCACAGTAATGCAGATATTACATTTTTAGCCATGGCAGCTAGGAGATTGTTGAAATTATAGTTTTTCAGGTTTAGTGGTAATAACCTGTTACGCAGTGTTATTCCAAGATCTGTACAAATGGGATTGGACACTGAGATGGAGGAAACAAAGACTTGCCTAAGTTACACAAGGTGATATGCCTCACCATGTTGTTTAAGCGTTCTGTAAGCATTGTTTAAACCCATCCTAAGTTTTAACAAGATGTATACTGTTCCTTTGCTAGGCATGTCAATTCATTTGAAATGTTAAAAATCAAGTCTGAACTCTCTTTAGAAGAGAAGATGACTAAACTGCGGCTGTCATATTTAAACATGAGATGATGTGACTCATTGGAAGAGTTGATGCTGCTTGATACAGTGAAATGCAATAGGAAAAGGGGGAGACTGAGCTACAAGTAGATTGATTCACTTCATTCTGGAAACCAATGTCCCCATGTTTGTATGACTGGGACTTCTTGAGGTCTTTCATTCATAGATTCAAAGTTGACTTGATGTGAAATAATAAAACAATAACTGGTAAGCATGGACAGGCTACTGTCATGTTTTCTCAACAAAATTATTACCATCCAATGACATTTCTCCTTTGGTAAACCCTCAAATGTGAGACTATCCACTGACAAGTAGGAATATTTTAATGCTGCTATAAAAGTCTTACTTACAATCTCCTGGTCTGAACTGCTGAAAAGCACTTCCAGGTGAAATGTGCATTTCCTTATTGATTTATCGCCCCTTTTAGAATCTTTACTGATGTTGGAACATTGCTCCATGCAGCCTCTTTTATAACTCACAATAGTGTGTTTATCCCATTTACAATGTGAGAAAAGTTTCAGAATAATTCAAGAGAGCCATTGTGAGATGAACCGAAGTTCACCCATTGTGGAATTTTTCCATCGCCAACCGTAGACAAAATGTTGAAGCAAAGGTAGAACTTCTGGAAAAGAAGCAGTGCTGTGCTAAAAATTCCATTAACGCCAACAAAATGTGGGGCGGAATTTCAGCTTCATTTAAGAATAGATGTTCTGTGGACTATCTTGCTCTGTTTCTACATAAAACTGGATCAAGCCATGGAAGGGACCAAAGCTATATGATGTAACTCATCTTTGGCTGTGCTGGCAGGGGAATTCTGTTAGGCTGCACCTTACTTATGCCTGCATTAAGCCTTGTAAAAAATGTCCCAGTGCTGTATTTTGAGAAATGCAGCACATGGGAACGATACAGCAAATATGGCAAATTGGGAAAGAGGTCCAAAACATCACTGGAGTACAATCCAGCATTCAAATTCTTTGTCATGAGATCCTACTGTGTGTATATATATATATATATATATATATATATATATTTGGAAGTATTTCAAAGACAGTCACCATCATCACTATCGTCCACTATAATAATACATAAAATTGTGTATAAGAGAAAAGGACATGGTAGGCTGAAATACGCCAGAAAGATTAACCTAAATATAAAAAATTAGGAGATTTAAGTTGAAATCATGTTGGCTAACCCCGATCAGAATAGACCCATTGACTCAATTGTTGAATCAAAAACACATGGGTAAATCCTATTGGTTCAATTGTTCTTCTCTAATCTGGACTAAAATAAATTTTAGGCCACTGCTCAATTGACTTCAGAAGCACTACCAAGGAGGCTTCTCTAGTTCCTGCAAGGTGTGACTGAACAGAAAAGGTAAAAGGCAACATCTCAAGAAACAAATGGCTTTTAACAAAATGGTTACTGAAGCACCTCAGAAGTAAATAACATGTTTTGTGTGATCTGTTCACAATTGTTTTAACTGGTTTTTTAAAAATGTATTTCTGAGAAGGAAAGGCTTTCTCTGCACTGCAATTACTATGAAAGGGTTTTACCAAAGATTATTGGAAATAACTGTAATTTGAAGCTTTGGCTTCACCTTTTTTAAAAAAAAAGAAAGAAAAGAGAATGTGCAATAAACAGTGCTCTTGCTTGAAACCTCATTTTAAAAGTAAGCAGAGATGGGGATTTGGGTTGTGGTTGTATTCAATACTTTCTGATGTGTGCAGTATTTGAACCTATTAGATCTCTGGTAGTGGCTTAAATTCATGCACTCAATTCAAACAGAGAATTCTATTGTTTTAGTGCAATTAGAAGCAGCACTTAACAAAGACAGCAATATGCTGGAAAATTAATTGAGAATTTAACCTTGGAATGAAAAATATGCAGTCAGTTAGATTTTGTTGTAATCAGCTTAAGCAGTCATACTTCAATTGAGGAGCACAATGTAAGGTTTAGCTATTTCTCTTCTGATTAATGCAACAATGTAATTTTTTTGCATAGACTATATAATGAATATTATTCAAAAGATATCTATTATCTCTCTGAATGGCAGAATTTTAATGATTCTTGCACCCGTTTGCTAAGTGGACATGTAAGATGATTAACGGCTAAGACAGTTCTTTGCAGCTTTCAGAACAATCGCCCTTTATATAAAATGGTAACACAACAATGGGCACAAGTGTCCAACTTTTGTTATCCCTCGAATCTTGTTCTATTAGAAACCTTATATAAAGGAAATAGACCCCAGGCATTCGCAGTCCTATGAGAAGCTTGATTCTGTCATTATGTGAACAAAATATAATTGCTTTATTTTCCTTTGTTCAAACTATTGCCAAAACCTTTTTCTTTTATATGAGCTGGTTTAATATATTTTTTCTTTGCACCAGAACAATTTGTGGCATATTTCCCTCTTTTAATGTGATCTTCAGCTGTTAGTTGTTGATTTTTATTTAAATTTAATTGAATGGAATGTGCTAACATAAAAGTCTATAATTAGGGCCATGTTCAAAATTTGCTTAAACAATTTATGGATATTGACAGATTCAGGTGAAAAAAAAAAAGCCTAACCTAAAGCAACTCTCCATAACAAGGTTACATTTATTTGGTCCTGTAGTCAATCTCCTCTAGGCATTCTTCATATGACTTATACAAGGGCTTTAGCTACCTATTAATATTACTATGCCTATTAGTAACAAAACAGAAATCTCAAGAATTAAAGACTTATGGGAAGTTTTGTTCACTATCATTGCAATACATTATTGAGCTGAAAGACATGGACCATAGAGAAGGCAAGTACAACAAGGTCTCTTTATTCATTGAATGGTGACAACTGTGCCTGTTTTAGATGGTTGAGAGTATTGGTTTCTTTAGTTTCAGAAAGACTTTGCCAATAATCAGCTGTCTAAATAAATAAATTCCATTATAAATTTGAACAAAACCAATAAGATTTTTTTTTTAAAAATGAAAGAAACATGCTTGATGGCGTTCTTTTAGTAACATACCCAGGTAAGTCATGGATATGTAGGGCCCAATTGCAGAACAGACATATTCTGCTGATAGAGAAGATGTAATGTTGTGCAGATAGCATTTTCACCTGTGTCTTGTCTTTGCAAGATGAGCATTATGTCTTGTGGCTGTACATTCCATATGTTGCATTGTGATTGTGCATACTATACTTTGCATTGGAGTATATTTGCATTCCAATAAAAAAAAAAAACACCTCCCAAATATTAACTTAATGCAATGCTAGAAATTTGTTGAGTGAAGAAAATTTTCAATGGGGGGTTAGATATGCCCCATGTCTTTTTACACTTGTATTCCCCAGAAACATAATGTAGGGTTGCTAACTCAGAGCCTGGAAGAAGTCCAAATAATAAAATCCAATATATTGGACTCTAAGCTGTACATAGTTACAGTGTGCAGCCGTGGCTACCTTTTACTCCACTGAGATGGTATTCTGAATAGTGTGGATGCCTGAGGTTTCTGGTCTTTATCAGTCCTGCTATGTTTCCAAGAGTTTAACCTGGAATCTTCTAAATCAGGCATTCTGCCACTGAACTATCCCTCACCCCCAGGCTACTGAGAACCTGCCCAGCAGGCAGCTTTTCAAATAAGATAGCTTTCCTCGGGCTCTATGGGCATGCTGAATGTATAGCAATCTTTGATAATTGAACTGCTGAGTTTGGTAAACAGAAAGGCACTGAGAGAAGGACACGGAGTTCAAAAAGAAACAAATGCATGGTTTTTACCATGCGCGGGGTTTCAAAACAGAAATGATCATACGTGATTTCTTCGGTGGTTTAACAGGACAATGTAGATGGTTTTATGGAAAGATGAACATGAATGTTGAGGAGGTCAACCAGTTTAATGTAGTCTAAATAAGGGGTGCTGGAAAGCTTTTAAACAGGAGATTTTAGTCATTTAGTCAAGGATCCAAGTCAGTTATTATTATAAAACTGGCAAAATTATCTGATGTAATTGTATATAGAGCTTCCATTGGTTTTCCATAACCATTGGCCATGTGGGTTAAGGTTGGCCAACCCTAAGCTAAGACCACTTGTTAACCTAGGCTTTCAAATGCATCCATCAACTTAATAATAATAATAATATTATTAATACTTGATTTTTGCATTGTCTTTCAGGGTCTATTATGTTAAGAGAAGACAGCCAGAATTAGAGAATTCTGTGCAAAAAAAGTTCAGACTGAGTTTAAACCTTTAAGAAAACAACAACAACAGATTTTTTAGAAAATTATTTTTGAGAGGCCTTTGAGAGCAGTGGTGGTGATAGGAGGCTTATGTTTATTGCCACACAGCTGGAATGATATTTATTTTAGAACTGAAAAGAGTGTAATTATTTCACTGGCAATTTTAAGAACAAAAATTTCTTTCATCCAACAGGCATCATTTCATAGAATTTATCATTCTGATCAGCACCTGTAACACATTATTTAGCCTCGCTGAACGGCAGTCTATTTGTTTAGAACAGGCTGTTCTTTAGAACAAGCCATAGGATCTGGGACTGGGTGTTGTAATACATGCCCCCTATTTTCAGGAAACATATACAAATGGACTGCCATTTTTATCTCTTCCTTCAAATGAATGAATTAATGAATTAATGGCTCTGGAGTAGCTACCCAAACTTAGGCGTATCATCTTAAAGAGACACAACAGATGGGGCTGGGAAAAGTGAGGGAATAAGCATGTTGTGGATGAACTCAGTTACCCAGACAAATGAAAACATATCTATTCTACAGATGGTGGCTGGAATTCTATTGGGGGTTGCTATTCTTGTAAGTAGACCTATGTGCATGGGAAGCACAATTTTAAATATGCACAATTTTCCTATTCAGTAAAAGGCTGCTGCTTTGTAACTACGTAGCAGAACCAGCAAAGGGACTGACATGCAATATTGCATTGACAAGGGTATTTCCAGTGTGCATTGGCATTCCCAATGTACATTAGAACAACAGAACAATACACAGACTAACATGGAAATCACTCCTCTTTACACAGGGTCACACGGTATATGTATGTAAATGTGTGTATATCTATATATCTATATATCTATATATCTCCCACTCTTTTCCATGCCAGCATTCTCTGAAGATGCCAGCCACAGATGCTGGCGAAATGTCAGAAATAAACTCTTCTAGAACATGGACACATAGCCCAAACACACACACACAAAACTATGGATGCCAGCCATGAAAGCCTCTGACTTCACTCTTGTGTGTTCTGAACTTTGAATTTTATTATCCTTGTGACCTGCTCCCCATGTATCTTCCCTTCTGTTGTTTCTCTCCTATTTTTCTGCTCATCAGTATTTCTCCTATTTGCTCAGATCAGGACAGTTCATTTACAATTCCACTTTGCTACAGACAAAAATATTATCTGGTTTTCTGTTTCCACACTGTGATGCCTCTAGGAAGCCCACAGACAATACAGGTGGGTAAGAGACCACTGTGGTTCTTGCTTCCAGCTATCATGCATTATGTTCTGGGAATAACATACAACCAGTGTCTAAAAGCAAATGAAACCTACAGTTTATTTGTTTAGTTATTTATTTAATGAATCTTCTGAGCCATCTAAGTTAATACCCATGACTACATCTCATGGAAAAAAAATGTTATACATTAACTTGTCTAACTACTACCATATCCATCTGCTCATGAAACTGAGAGAGATACAAAGTTTCATTCTCTGACCAGTAAACCAACTGTGAACAAAATGCCCATGAATGACAAATGTAAACTTAAAATAATAATAATAATAATAATAATAATAATAGCTTATTTATATAGCACCATACATTTTGCATGGTGCTTTACACAATCATCAAAACAAGAATACAGTTAAAACCTGCCTGCGGCATACAATCTACAATCAAAAGCAGCAAAGATTATAAAATAACAGCATCATTAATTAACTCTTAAACTATAAAAGCAATACAACCTTACACTTATCTATCAAAATTAGGCTGTAGGCTGGAGAGCTTCCCGAAACAAAATTGTCTTTAATTCAGACTTAAAGTTCACTAAAGAAATAAGTGTCCACAAATATTTGGGAAGAAGATTCCAGCAGTGAGGAGCACCAAGGGAGAAAGGGTGAATTTGAGCCGGGGATGAAGAAACCCTTGGCTGAATCAGGAGCCCTGAGATCATGGAACATAGATTACAAGCAGGATGGTAGGAGGAAACAAGAGCAGACAAATAAGGGTTGGGGGGGCTAAACCGTGCAGGGCTTTAAAGATTAAAAGAAGGAGCTTATAATGAATCCTAAATGGAATAGGGAGCCAAAGGGGCAATGTAGGTCCTGTGCAGACTGGCACTTTAGGCTGGCCTGGGGGTGGAGTCGGGGCATAGCATCTAAATGATGCATGCCCCAGCTCTGCCCCCAGGGTGCTGTGATGCCATGCGCCACAGTGTCACAGCGCTCCTCCAGCACTGAATCTGAATGATGCAGCTCCAAAGGAGCACCGTATAGCCATGGCACCACAACTATTGTGCCCTTTCCAGGGTGCAAAAAGGAGCAACTTTTTGTGGCTCTTTTTTTGCACCCTGGAAAGGCCAGATCAGTGCCAGGGCATGTGGTTGCCACGGCCCCGATCTGGCTGAAGAAGGGGTAGCTGGAGGCCACCCTGTAATCATAGTGACAAGCTGAAAAAATAATCCTGGCAGCAGTATGTTGAACAGAAATAACAGCAGCCTGTCATGCAGACATTAAACAGGTTTCAAACCCATGGAAATAAATATTCTGGGCAGGGAGGGTGGAGGGACAGCCATGTCTCAAGTGGTCACACCTGAAGCACCTGGTCCATTCCTAAAAGTGACAGCAGAGGAAGCTTCTTTACTGGCCATTTGTTAAGTTAAGGCCCTGTCCCAAGCCAGGTTTGGTGACACTTTTGGTGTCACAACAGTCCTTCCAAATGAGGAATGCACCTGGGAATGAGGAGGAGGCAGAGGATCTTAGCTTGGCTCTGAAAACAGCCAGCCAAGTTACATAAATTATTCCCTTTCATGGGAAGCTAGGCTGGTCCCATGTCTTTTTTTCCTTCTGTGGCAGACCAAAAACTTCTAATTCAACCAGGCTCTTAATATGTAACTGCCTCCAAGGACCCTTTTAATGCAGTGTGTCCACACTCTGTTTTTAACTTTGTTTTATTACATATACACTTTTTTTTAAATGGTGGTTTTAATATGATATATTTGAATTGTGTTTCAATTTAAATATGGCCAGGTTTTTAGCTGATCTTTATTTAGCTTTGTGAGCCACCTTGGGTCCCAAATTAAGAAGACGGTGGTGTATAAATGGCATGAATAAATAAATATCTGTGAGACATTTCGATGGCAGAAGTGCCTCAGCTTGGCACCAGCAAACTCCACTTCCTTCTCTACAAGGCCAGGCAAGCATTTTTTTTTAAAATAGCGACAGAATGATGACTCACAGTAACATCATTTATGACATATTGTACAGGAAGAGTACACCACAAATGCCCTTGGTTATCTGCAGCTATTGCAAAATGCAGTAAATCACTCACATTTTACTTTACGAGTTGTAAAAACCATCATACATTTATAGATATCTCAGGGCAAGATGGCCAATTTCAACATTTTCCTCATGAATTCATTGCAAAGTCTTTTTTTAAAAAACTACTTATGCAGCTTGAAGGAAGAAAAATAAATACTGCCTGCAATTTTAAAGAGGATGATTTGCCTCCAGTTTGCATACTGAGCTTCTGCCAACATCAAGGGCAGTAAGTGACCCAAGGGGTAAATTTTCAGGAGATTAGGGACAAAAATAGACAAGATGTTTGGGGTAACAGAATGTACAAGTGGCTTTAAAGGTTCCTGAAAGCTACCCCACCCAAAACAACTGTCTTTCAGATGGTATTATTGACCTTTAAAATCTTGCATAAATTAAAACTGGCCAGATCTTCCTTAGGAAATGTGATGGTAGGCCAGTATAGGTTGTTCCCAACTAAGCTGAATATTGTCCAGTGGATTTCCATGGTTGACCAAGGATTTGAACCCTGAACTCTCAGATCTCTGGGAGACCAGGGTTCAAATCCTCGTATGGCCATGGAAACCAACTGGTAAGCTTGGGCAAGTCACATTCTCTCTGCCTCATAGGAAGACAATGGCAAACCCCTTCTGAACCAATCTTCCCAAGAAAACCTCGCAATAATGTTGCCCGAGGGTTTCCATAATTCAGAAAGAATGTGAAGTCTCACAATAACGTTCCCAGAGTCCTAGTCCAGGGCAAACCACACCAGCTCTAATTTATAATCGAGTGCTGCTGCCTGTGCATTGGATCAGAGTGGTCTTTTAAAACTGTTTATTGAAATGGGATGGTGTGTTGTTTCTTTTATATGAGTTGCCATGGGGGTTTTTGTGCTAAAAAGCCACCCAGAAATGCAAACAATTAGCTTTAGAGATTCTCCTATTGCAAAAGGTTGATGCAACAATAAACTGATTCGAGTTTTCTGACCTGGAGCGAGGTATGTGTGTCTCAAGAAAGAAAGAAAGAAAGAAAGAAAGAAAGGAAAAACACATTTCCAACAATGGTAGTTACCGCTCTATGAGGCCCAGTTCAAATTTTACAAAGCACTGCTGCAGGTCTTATGTCTGGAATCAAACGCATAGGGCTTTCTTTTTAATCATTTACTATTAAAGGGTTTTGTAGCTCAGAAGTGAAAATGAGCCCTGCATGCTTCTTCAGGTGCCTATTGTTCTTTTTTTAGCTTATGTAGATTCATTTTTTTTCTTTTTGAAAACCCTACAGCTCTGCTGAGGCAAACAAAAACAATAACATCTTGCTTACTTGTCTTATTTTAGGCTGCTAGTCCATGTAACAAGGTCATGGGCATTGGTCAGAGAACACTCCTATTCATTTCAGAATGTATATATGTGTGGTGCCTTTGAGCTGTGGACTGATTTTGGATAGTGCCTTTAGGGGTGTGTATGTGTGTGTGGATGTGTGTGTTCAGTTCTACAGTACTTTTTGATACTGGAAAATGTCCATTGAAATAACTAAAACAGAGTTTTCCTAGGGCTGATTTTATTCCCTATGACTTAAAGATATGAACCCTGCTCCACATCAAAAGCCATAAGCTGTTTAACCTGAAACAGACATTACACAAATTATGGGAAAGAGGCTCTGGCTGTATATTAGCGTGTGGACCCAGTTTGAGGTGGTGCATTTGACCTTTCAAGCCCCAAATGACTTGGGACCCAAATACTTGAAGGAACGTATCTTCCTGTACCAGGCTGCTCATGTCATGAGATCTTCAGTGTTTATGATGGTCATAATGTACACTTGGATTTTCTGGATGATTTCTGGGTGATTTGCAGCAAACCAGTAAGGATATCTAAATCCCTGATTATCAAACAAATTGGATCCCCCTTTTCACAATATTTGCTGAAATGAAGAAAGCTTGGGCTTAGGTGAGAGTAAATTTTCTCTGCAAATTGCTTCCTGTATTCTTTTTTTAAATCCCTTGATAGAGTTATTCATTCATAAGCAGAGAGAACTTATTGTTGGAAATTCTTTCTTTTTAATAAAGGGAAAAAAATTAAATCCCAAAGTCATGAAGTCACCCACTTCTCTGCTGTGGAGACTCGTCTCCACTGTATCACATCACTACTTTCCAATGTTTGCTCTGTATTTTTTGTTTTAAAATATGAGAAATGCGTTGATAGCATCTTGCCCTTTCTTGTTATGGGACACTGAGGTGATGCTTCTTGTGACACTCAAAATGGCAACTTTTGAACGACATCTAGAGTGCGATAAATGACCATCTGAACATGGGAAACGCAGATATTCACGTTGGATGGTCACAGCCCAGTACTGGACCAATAGCCCAACGTAGAACCATCTGTGAATTTTTCTGCATGTTCTCCTTAAGTAATGTGTAAAAGTACTCTGAATATATGTCTCAGTTTCCAATAACCAATTTTATGCCATAGGTTTAAAAAAAAACCTATTGCACATAAATATAAAGTAACAGTCAATTTCATTTCAGTGTTCATAAAATCAATTTGACCTTCTGAAGCCAAGCAATGTGCCTGTCTTCTGTGCACCAATGGACCAAAAATCAAAATATGAATATCAATAGTCTATGAACCACATATCTTCAATAAAAACCCATTATCCTTTTCGGAATTATCTAGCAAGATTTATGTGAGTAGAAGCTGCTTGCTTATTATTTGAGATTGCATGTGTCATATCTTTTTAAATGTTCTTAGGGCGAAAAAACCCCCCACAGACAATTGTTAGGGAACATTTTACTGTTCTATGCCATATGCTGACACGTTTATACTTATTTATTTAGTGTATCTAATTTAATTTAATATATCTAATACATAATCTCCTAAATGAAACCTTTAAATCACCTCCCGTGGATCAAATTTCCCCCCAAGGA
Source organism: Urosaurus nigricauda (assembly GCA_034509955.1). Classification (NCBI taxonomy): domain Eukaryota; kingdom Metazoa; phylum Chordata; class Lepidosauria; order Squamata; family Phrynosomatidae; genus Urosaurus; species Urosaurus nigricauda. The sequence continues at coordinate 18,098,350 of JAOEGL010000013.1, forward strand.
ATGGAATGCAAATGGGAACTTTCACCTTTCACATTGACTGAATTGAACAGATAATACAACCATCAGAATGGCAAAAAACAGTTTATATCTTGGATTATAGTGTGCATGTTTGTGGACACTGGGTATTCTTTATTACTACAGAGTCATATAAATGAAAACTTTGTTGCAAATAAATTATAATATCTTTCCTTTTAGTTACAGTAGATCTTATTTCTAAATCTCTATGATAGCACTGTTTTTGCCATTTCCCTTTGTGATGTCTGTACTCCATTTTTTCTTTTTACTAACAGGATAAAAGTTTCCTTTTGCTAATGTGAATGTGAAGAATATGCTTCATTATGCTGTGGTTACTCCAGTGTTTGAACCAAGTGTATTATGGCAGTCAGATGACACAGAGAATCATCAGAAATCTGTAGGTAACTTATTACAGGAACTGGCTATTTATCAAGGGAGGTTACTTTGGAATTCCATAAACACATATGTGTCCATAAAACAATCATTTTTTGCTCTTGCCTGCAGTGCAGTGTGTTTTCCTTAAAGAGTAACATTGAGAGTAATATCACAGCATGTGAAGAGTATATAGAAAAGATTCTAGAGTATCTTCTCTTACTCTAGCATGATATTATTCTTGGTTTGATTTGAGGGCACCCCTCTATGAGAGAAAAACTGTGGAATATAAATGGGTTAAGGAATTACAAAATGGTGGTGAGCTTGCCTCACCTTGTCGTAGAATCATAGATTATCACACTAGGGTCAATTCCAGAAACATCCAACAATTATCCCGTTATTGGCAATGGGATAATTGTGGGATGGTAATGGGATAATTGTGGGATGGTTCTGGAATTGACCCTAGTGTGATAATCTCAAAAGAGGGACCTCATATTGCCATGCCATTAAATTTAATGGGGCTTGAGCACCCATGAATTTTGTCATCCACAGGGGATCCTGGAATAAAATCCCAGCAGATAACAAGGATCCACTGTACTATCAGGAAGGTCTGCCTAATATTTAGGTGGAATCTCTTTTCTGGCAGTTTGAGTCTATTGCTCCCAGGGCTTGTCTACACCAGGAAAAAGTGCCAAATTCACCTTTTTGGCCCTTAACCTAATTTTGCTCCAGACTAAGCAAAGTTAGAGGAAGGCCTGGTGTTTCCTAGAAAACTCAGTGACCTAGGTTTGGCACGTGAAAAGCTGGATTCTGTCCGGTTCTGTCTGATCTGTTGTTCATACACCAAGAGCCATTCCCCTTTCCCATGCTGAGCAGCTCAGGGAAAAGGGAAGGCATGTTTTTGGAGTTTCTGTTGCCACTTCTCCATGAGCAAGAGTTTCATGTAAAGCTTTTTTTCCCCCCTGCACGAAACAATAACATGCAAATTTTGTACAGAATACATCCCAAATTGTGAATAGGCTTTTAAAACTATTTTTTTTTTAAAGAATTTCTTGCAATAGGGAGAATAACCCACTACAGTCACTTATTGATTCTTTTGAACATAAAGTTAATGGAGAATTACATCCCTAGTGGCTAATTGTCAGTTTATTGCAATGGAAGGAGAATATAGCTTTTCCAATGGGCACAACCTCTATTTTTTTCCTCTCCTGATCTGATACGAAAGCCATAAATCCACAATGTTATTTCCTTCTTTAAGGGTTCATATAACTTTTAAAAATCTTTTTGTTTTCAAAAGTGAGATTTTAAACAAAATAAAGTGAAACCCAACTACTACTTTCATTATTATAATAGCTACATCAAAGTGCAACCTCCCTCATCTCCTGTAGTGCATAAACAGCCCCACAACCACAGGAACTGTTTATTGCTTTAGCCATGCTCCCTTTGATGCATTTATCAGTTAAAATGTATTAGTTCTGCTTCACAGCTATATACGGAAATAGTGCAAAGCAAGATTCTATTTTACAAAAATGACAAAACCTGACACCATATTCTGTGGATCTGGGGAACGGTAAGCAAAAATTTCTGTTCAGAAATATATCCTCTACTGTGACCCTGCTTGGTGGAATGCTTGTGTCTCTGAGCCTTCAAGATGCCAGTTAGTACAACCAAGAATTCAGCTGTGTGTAAGTATAACTGTGTCGTTATGGCTTCCAGAGCAGGGAAAGAAATTATCAGATAAAATCCCTAAGTGTAAATAGATGTCACTGAACATCAATTTCTCCAGGTCCTTTCCATTCCATCCATCTTTCCCATTTCATCTTTCATTCTTATACATTTCCTTTTCTTGTTCTTTTTGTCTCTTTCTTTCAGGTCATTGCTGGTCCTCCTTCATCCTCCTGCTATTTGCTTCTTCCTCCCTTTTAATGTCCCATTAACCTCTCTGGCCACACTCTTTGCTACCATTTCAGTGTGGACGTTGCCTGGGCATTTCACATGCCAGTCTGGGGGCATGGTCAGTGCCTTATACTGGGTAAAGTCACGGCATGTGTAGGTGATAGTGGCAGGCACCTTGATACCTCCCTTGTCTCATCACGCTTGCCAAGTCAAAGTAGGTTTCCATGGCTAAGCAGGAATTCAAACCCTGGACGAATAGACCAATACTCAAACCATTACACTTCACTGGGTCTTTTATGTGTTACCATCATTTTAAAAAATATTTAAAATAAATTGTTTCATTTTTCTGGTTCAGCCCCATGGAGCTTGTACTTCTGATCTCTTCCATGCTATAAAAATAGAAACCACAAATGTATTGACTTAAACTCACTGCTACATTCTACACAATCAATGGAGGGCAGCAGCTTCTATACTGAAGCTCTTAGTAAACTAACCTCTGTGTCCTATTAGTGTGGCTCAAAGATAACAGGTAGTTTTGACCTCTACTTTGCCTTCGCTCCCAATGAACACTTTTTTCTTTCTTCCTGCTGACCTTCCTGTTCCTTCTACTGTTGTGAACCCTTCAGTTTGACAACAAAGGTGACACTTGACATGTATGAGTATCAACAGAGATCCTTAGCAGGATTAGCTTCAGCTTTGTATTCCTTAGAAAATCTGTTGAGAGCTGTTAGTTCGCAAATGTCCCCTGGGATTTCAGGTGGAGAAGAAAAAACATGCAAAACCCATCCGTGAAGCAATGCTCTTAGGTAAACCTTACAGGAACGTTTTTTGACAGACAGAGCTCATGGATTAATTGAATCTGTGCTCTTTGTACTGAGAAGGGGAAAAAACCAATGCATGAAACATATGAAACCCAAATACTACCCATTATTTACCTATAACAGACCACTGAATTTAATCACATTTATTTTAGGTACAGCTACATTCCAGAAGTTCCCTGTAAAGCATATGGATGTGCTCCTATGTTAAGTTGAAAGGGTTTGACATACAACCTGACCTCCTTCCTCAGGTGTAGAAGAAGAAGATACGAATATATGTTCTAGCTATCAGACTTGTTTACATCAAGCAGCAATATATCTTGGACAAGACCTAGATGGAAGGCCTGCAATGGGTTTCCTCTTTTTATGTTCAGCCATCAAGATTAGGAATATTATGACTAGCATCCTGCTAGGTATTTACATCATCGTAAACTGACTTAAAATCATGTACAATCATTGTAATATTGCACACTGTTTTTATTCTCAGGAAGGGAGCACACAATGGCTATGTCTCCAGATTCATTGCATAAATGGTGCCAACAATGTGGCCACTGCACAATGGTCTCAATGTATATGCCCTAATGGGCAATGTGTCCCAATGCACAATAGCACACATTTCCCATTGGGACACATTGTGCTTTGGGAGACATTGCATAGTCTGCCGCTATGCATTGTAACAAGTCTCTAGCAAGGTTGTGTATCATATCAGTGACGTGGCTCTATCTTCATGACGTTATGCATCATAATCTCTGATATAGAATCTTTGTATTTTTACCAAAAAAATTTAAGTAATTCCTTTCTCTTTCTACCAGAAAAGAAAAGAACAAGGAAGGAAGGAAGGAAGGAAGGAAGGAAGGGATCCTATTCTATCCCACAGTAGCTTTTTTAAAAAATAGTATTTTCTGTATGACATGCTAGATGTTTCTTTCCAACTTTTCCTTATGTAACTTGCCTGCTTTTCATGAAAAGCTGATAAGACCATCATTAGCTTCAGAGATGAGTACAGTTATTTCTTCCACACTGCATCAGCCAGAGATTTTTCTTAGCTTAAAGGAAACATTAGCTCATGCTAATGACTGCTGCAGCTTCTTAATTTACATATTAGATGAGATAAATATCAAACAAATTAATGCTGAAGATGAGCTTTCGTTCCACAGTCCCATTCTGCAGATACTATGTACACAGGCTATATGCCATTTACATGAAGATGGTGGGAATAGGTTTAATAAAAGAATACTCTCCCTCTCTGTTTCTCTCTTCCTCTCTCTCTCTCATTTCAAGAAAAACAAAAATAAAAAAGCCTTCTTGGTGTTTCAGTACATTTGCTTTTGAATGAAAAGATGGGGATGTAACTGCAATTTGTGTGTGCTATGGGTAAAATAAGTGTTTTAGACAGAATAAGAGCTCTGTGAAGGCACATCTGGTAATGTCTGTCTCAAATAAAGCCACTGTGTGAAAATTCATGCCCACAAGGTTATTAATCTTAATCACAGCCCAGAAAGCTCTTACCATTTGGAACAACATGTTCCCTAGGGAGACATCTGCCACACATTACTAGAAAGCTAATAGAATGCTGAATGGATAGGATGGTCCCGATCCTGTTTCGCTTGTGCATCAGAACCAGGGAACTTGAAATATTCAATGGAATCAATCTTTGGCATCTGAAATGCCAAATTGAGCTGGCTATCACATGCATACCCTCCAACTGTCCTGATTTGACAGGGATATTCCTGATTAATTCTTTTGAGGTCTTACTTTTTCAGCTGCTTCTAATATGTCTATGGTCCAAACCACACTGCAGTAATAATACAGTTTGAGATTGCTTTAGATTGGCTCAGTTCTAGGGAATCCTGGAAATTTGTAGTTTATTGTGGCACCAGAACTCTCTGACAGAGAAGGCTAAATGTCTTACAAAACTACAGGTCCCAGAATTCCCTAGCAATTGAGCCAGGGAAGTTAAAGTGATCTCAAACTGGATTATTTATGTGTTTTGGACCTTAGTTTCTCTGACCTCCTTCCACTTCCCCCCTTTGTCATCAGATTACTTTAATTGCTGCAAATTGAGTTCAAAGCACAAAAGTAGTTTTTGTCTGTGAAATGTTGGAGACTGTGCCAATACTACCAAGTGAGAATTTGTTAGTGTTTGTCACATTCTTGCTAGAAGTGTTCAAAGTCGAACAAAGTAAATGAAATGGAAAACCAAATACTTAACTAATTTAAATCGTGAGATCATTTTGCAATGGGGAGGGACCATAAAAGTGACCATGCAAACTATTATTTTTGTGGAGTGAGTCATAAATATTTCAGGAAATCAGCTGATCAAATATAGGCTTTTATTTATTGTACTGCCTTCCCTGTTATAAATGCCTTTGAAAAATACAGGCAAAATTCAAAATACTGCATGCCTTCATTTATGGATACTCTGTATTCAGAAGTAGTGATTGCATCTTCAATAGATGGGGTAATTTCTGCAGTCGCCATGTCTCTGTGCTCATCTGCTGTTTTGTCTTCCTGATTTGGGCTGGAAGACAAGCCAAGCAATCAGCAGAGGGGCTTTAAGCACCTGGTAAATACTTGATTTCAAAATCAAAGGCCATCAATTTAGCAATCCACTTGGCGATCCTTAATGTTGCTTAGCCTGGTTCCCAGAGAGTAAAGAAATCAGACAAAGGTTTAGTATCTGGAAGTAACATGAACTTCCTTCCCCTGCACTCTACATTTGTTTTGCTGTGGGTTATTTAAAAGCTTGCCACAATTTGTTTAGTCTCCGCAATTTCTTCATGAAAAAAAGCAATTCCTGCATGCCTCAGGAAATCTTTCTGGGTAGCCTTTAGCCACATTCTTAATTCCACAGTCTATTTGCCTTTTCCTTCCTACACCATAATACGCCTTGTGTGTTATGTTCTCTCTGGGTGCATCTCCCATGGCAACTTTATTTGTACACCGTCCCATTTATATTACTCTTAATTGATGAAAAAGCATGCTGACACTGGCATGAGACATCTACAAACTTAATACTCTATCCTTCCTGTTTATCTCTGTAAATTCCAAGGGGTGTGTGTGTGAGTGTGTGTGTGTTATATTTTCTTACTTTTCTAAAGTTTTTTTCAGATGATCCTCCCAATGGAAATTATGGTATCACATTTACTTTGTGCCCCATGGATCCTGAGTTGCAGGAAAGTGATAATGGCTTACACACATCCACTAATGCCTCTGAACCACTGATGGAGAAAAAACAGGACCAAAGTGCAACCTATTATGGAATACTAGAGATGGAGGCAATGGTAATAATGGCTATTGCTGTACAAATGTTCCGTAATACACAATAGGCATGTAAGGTAGGTGTTTGCAAACAAACAAACAAACAAACAAATCTTTATAAGATGGATATTAGTTATATTTGCTTTCTTTGTAAGGACAGCTATGTACGTTCTGGAAAAAAAAAGCACTTCTACACATATTCAAGATTATAATGTATGTTTCTGTAATGTTTCTTTATGATTTAAAGGGTAACTGCATTCTAGAAGAACATATGATGTTATTGTACTGTCATCCCAACAGAAATCATTTTTAATTTCCTATTTCTATTTTATTAAATCAACCTGCTGCTTTGGCCAACCCAAAGGCAGCTCTCACACCTGCACTCTTGCTCAGCACAGAAGAAGGAGATAAATGGTGGCAACACTGATAAAGTTTTGCAGTATTCCACCTTGCAGATTAACACTTCCCTGAAACATCTTGCAAGAGATGAGGAGGCAAAGAAAATAAGGAAGGAAAAAGTGATCGAAAGAGAGGAAAGTGTACTTTTTAGAGATGAGGAGACAAGAAGGATGACAATAATGTTTAGAGAGGAAAGAAGAGATTTCTAGGAAAGATCGTGAAATTTTTAGCAAACTGCATCCAGCAGCAAACTAACATATGGAACAACCTTGTGCAGCTTGTGTCCACCCAGCTGAATCAGAGAACAAGGGGTGTTTTGGGGACTAGGTACACCATCAGGAACTACAACTAGATCCAGTTCAAAGCTGCCCCAAAACAGCAAAATATAAATGGCTGAGAGACAGGATTGGTACCACCAATCAACATGATTCCAAAAATGGAACTTCAAAAAAAAAAAAAAAAAAAAAAGCCCCCCCCCCAAAAATGTAAAAACTCATTACCATTATCCATGTAGTATTATTTTTTCTTCTACTTTTATACTGCCTCCTTTACTACCTCATTCACCTCCTTTACTACCTCATTCAATTTTATACTACCTCATTCATTTGCACCTTTACATATTGTTCTGTGATAATGACTCTCAAGATTGTTTCATAAATAAAAGTCTTTAATATTTGAACAATATAAATTGTACAAGGGGAATTTGGAGGGGGTATATTTACAGAGGACACATAAACTTGTAAGAAATAATTCTTCTTTCAAACAACAGCAGCCCTATACTATGAAAGAGGCCTATGAATAAAGGCCTCAACCTCAGTCAGATGCTCCTCTAGTGAAGTGATCCTGGCTTCCAAGTGCAACATCACAAAGAGAAGATATGCAACACTGCATATCAACACAATGGGTTGTGTACCCACCAGTAAGGGATGTAGATTCTTACCTATCTCTTCAAGCTGCCTTAGTTGCTAGCCAATCTCATGTGCTAGAAGGTACCTGAAAAGGTAGAGTAGCGGTGACTATAAATAATTGATTTTGGAATAATGATTTTTAAGCAAAGTTTAGCTTCTTATTATCTTTGGGTTTTGGCCCTCAGAATGGGTTTGATGCCAACCCTATATTGTAAACATAGGGTTCTGTTTTTAATAAATCACCTAGTCCTACCTCCTGCTTTTCAGCACTGTCATTTTCTTCTCCGGATGATGGCAGTAGTATAAGACCCCCACCTTTCGTCAAACAAAAAGTGACAGGTGCCCCGCCCCTTTTTGAGTCTTAGCCCCGCCCCCTGAGCTTCTTAGCCCCTCCCCCTGGATATGTGGGTTCTAGATCTTGGGGGTGTCAATTTTGGGGGTTCCCCCGGGGGTTCTAGGTTTTGGGGTGTCAGATGTTGGGAATGGGTTCTAGATTTGGGGGTGCTAGCTTTGGGGGTTCCGGCGGAACCCCCAAAGGTCAGCCATTTTGGTTTTTGGCCCAAGTTGTTTTTTGGGGGGTATGTGTGACCCCTCTCTGAACCCGGCTCCTCCCGCCCGACCAGTAGGAGAAGGTCCCGTCCCTACCTGATCGAGGGCGTGGCAGCGATCCGCGTCCGAAGATGAGAATGGGCGGCCATTTTATTTGCGCCGACGAAACTTTTCGGGGTGCTTGTGACACCTCTACGAACTCGTCTCTCCCTCCCGATGTGAACGCTCCAGAGGTCCGCCGCGATCTGAGCTAGGGGAAGGCGCGGCGTGCGCTTTGCTCCCCCACGCCCCGCCCATGGGGTCGTGGCTTCAAAATCAGCGTCGCTGATTGGCCGAAAGGTTTACGTAAACGACGCTGATTGGCTCAAATCCCCCGCGCTTCCGACCCGTCCAATGCGGTTCAGGCGGAAGGAACAACGCCTATGCGCAGTAGGGTATATGAGAAGGGGTCTCGGCTTCGCGGACGCTACCGCTGCTTGCTAGCGTTGCTCGCTACTGCTTGCTACGGCCTGCTGCGGCTTTTGGGACGACCTACCCGAAAAAATGCTGAATTTCGCAGAGACCGTGCCAGAGAGATCTCAACAAGCTCTGATGGAGACTCCTCCGCCTTCTCCGGGGACTGAGGAGAGAGATGTTCAGAGAATGGAAAGACGGCTTGTGCCCCGGCTTCGAGACCTACAACGGCAGTATGAATCTATAACAAAATTGGTGCTTGAGGAGCGGATCTTTGGTTCTCCAGAACAACTGAAGGAACAGTTTGAAAAATGGGTTTCTGAAAAGCGGATAAGCTCACTGTCTGACGTATCATCGGATGCTGGCTTCCAGGAAGAGATCTCCAGCAGCGATGGAGAGGAAAGCCCGTACATGCCAATGGCCCCAATGAGCCGTGAAGCGGAGGAAGAGGAGCCAATTTATGAAGATATGGCCCCGCTCAGAATGGTAAATATCCTAACAAGAAGGAATATGTGGTGTGTGTGTGTGTGTGTGTGTGTTCACATATATGATGAGCTATTGGGTATTTTCTTTTGTGTTTTTATGATAGAGAAAAGATGAAGAAGCTGCACAGGACATAACCGACGGGGACTCTAATACAGAAAAAGTAACAGAGATTTCCTCTACAAAGTGTTGCCTGACGTGTATCTGTGTAAATGTCACCAATTCTGAACCCGAAGAAGAAGAGATGAAATAAAGGCTTGCTTAATCTTCATGAAAAGATCAATAAAATAGTGTGTTGTGACCCTGTGTCTTTATTGGAGTATGTGCGGCGCTCAATATGGTTTCTCAGAATGATTTATTAAAAAAGATATATTATAATCCGGGGGGATCGGGTAGCTTTGGAGGAGTGGAAGCGCTCTTTCGAGAAGCTTCCAAGCACAGCAGTGTAACTAGAAACCATGTGAAAGAGTGGTTAAAGGATCAGGAAGCATATACCCTTCATAAACAGGCCAGAAAGAATTTCCAAAGAAATAAAACGGTTGTTTCTGATGTGGACGCCCAATGGCAAGCGGATCTGGTGGACATGCAAAATCTACAAAAATACAATAGGGGTTATAAATATATTTTAACGGTAGTGGACATTTTGTCAAAATATGCTTGGGCGGTACCCTTGAAAGATAAGACGGGATCGGAGGTGTACAGAGGTTTCAAAATTATATTTGGGGAAGGAAGGACCCCCCGCCATTTGCAAACCGACGCGGGAAAAGAATTTCTAAATAAAAAGGTGAAACAGCTGCTAAAGGAGCACGGGGTGCACCATTTTTCAACACATAGCGAAGTCAAGGCAGCAATAGTGGAAAGGTTCAATAGAACTTTAAAGTCACGAATGTGGAGATACTTTACAGCCAATAACACTTACAGGTATATCGACATATTGCCGGAACTTATAAAGAGTTATAACAGCAGCTTTCATAGAACCATTCAAGAAAGGCCTCGGGATGTGAATTCTTCCAACTCTCTGCAGGTCTGGAAAAGAGTTTACGGGCCCTATTTTCAAACGAAGGAGCAAAAAGAGGCCTTCAAAAAAGGAGATCATGTGAGGGTATCCAAAAGTAGGGGTCGTTTTGAAAAAAGTTATGAAGGGACGTATTCCCAGGAAATTTTCATAGTTGACGAGGTGCACAGAAGAGGAAAGAGGCCGGTTTACCAGCTAAAAGATTATGACGGCGAAGCGGTGTTGGGTGGTTTCTATCCCGAGGAATTACAAAAAGTGAACGATCCGCAGAATAGGAGCTACCAAATTGAAAAAATTATTTCCACAAGGTTCAGAAAAAAGAAAAAATATCACTTGGTGAAGTGGTTAGGGTGGCCTGATAAATTTAACAGCTGGGTAGCCGCTTCAGAGCTCGCGGATCCTGAACAGAAATCAAAGGGGCGGGAGAAATGAACGGCGGATTTTACATTACCCTGCCCAGTAACGCCTGTCTAGATGCCTATCCCCATAATACAAGTTCCAATTTCACGATACAGCTGGCTCAACCTTTAGATTTGCAAGGAGAATGGGAAGTGGGGTTAGCAGAGATACAGTACCCCAACAGCTGGTTCACGGTCACAGAACATTTGATGTTTCAGTTGTCCAAAGATTCAAAGAACTGGGAGTTTCAGTTGAAGAAAGGATATTACAATGACGTCTCCGATATCGTGAAAGCCATGAATCATGCCATACAGACACAAAAACCAAACCCTCCCGCCGTGTATTTGTATTACGACCCAGTGACGGCCAAAGTGAACTTTAGAGGCCCTGATGTTTATGAGTTTTCACTAGCCGAGGAGCTATCCCGCATATTGGGTATATATAATACCCGTGGAAATCTAACAAAACCACGTCGCACAGCAGACATTACCGGAGGATTCAACTCGCTGTACCTGTACACGGATATTATAGAGCACCAGATTGTTGGGGATTTTTCGGTGCCGTTGCTGCGCTGCGTACCGGTCAGAGGGAAAAGTCACGAGTGTATCACCGTGACCTATGATAAGCCGAATTATATTCCCGTCAGTAAGAGCCACATTCACACGATTACCATTGAAATAAAGACCGACTTGAACAGACACGTACCATTTCGTGTTGGGAAGGTGATAGTGAGGCTGCACTTCCGACCCAGGAAAGCCTATCTTTAATTTAAAATGGTTGTGTTAAAAGACTACGGGGACGTCGATGCCTACAGGGCCTACTACAGGGCGCAGGCCGGACGAGGATTGCCCGGATTCATAGGGGCACCTATGATGTACGGAGCGGGGTTGGGAGGGATATTTCGCGGGCTTTTTCGAAAAGCCGTTCCTTTTCTGAAGCAAGGGTTGGAATTGATGAAGCCGCATGTTAAGACGGCAGTGAACAACATTGCCGGGGACGTTGTGGGAAGAGTTATGAACAGAATGCATCGCCAGGAGGGTTCAGGCGTGGCCTACTTGAAAAGAAGGGGCGGAGTGAAGCGCAAGGCGTCTCAACAGCGTCAGGGGCCGCCGATGCCTTTAAAAAGGACGGTCGTGTGGCAAACAAAGATTCAGAAGCGGCAGACAGCGAAGAAGAAGAAATCTGCGCTGAAGAAAAAGGGCGGGACGAAAAGGAACAGCAGAGATATATTTTAAGATGGCATTCATTCACGGAACCTCTGAAGAATGCGCCAAGTCCGAATTGGATCTCTTTCAATTATCCCCAACCCAAACCAGCATCGAGAGCAGTATGTACATCGAGGTCCCGCCTTTGGCGGCCCTTTCCCCCAACGCGCCTCTGGATTTTTATATCACGGGAAACAGCGAAGACTACATCGATCTAAACAACACTCTTTTATACATCTGTTGTAAAATAACAAAAGAGGACGACTCCGATATCGACGACGGCGCCCGGGTGGCCTTAATCAATTACCCCATAGCCTCTCTTTTTTCTCAACTTGACGTCACCCTGGGAGATCGGCTCATCACTCAGAGTAACAACTGCTACCCCTACAGAGCCATGATGGAACTGATTCTGAATTACAGCGGCGACACCCTGAGCACCCAGTTCACGGCGGGGGGCTTCCATAAAGATACCTCCGGACTGATGGAGCAAACTCTCCTCACAGATGCCGGAAACAGGGGGTTTAGAGCTAGGGCGGCTCTAACAGCCGGCAGCCGCAAATGGGATCTGATGGGTCCTCTGCACAGCGATTTGTTCTTTCAGGATAAAATGTTGCTGAACGGTGTGGACGTGAAAATTAAACTCACCCGCAGCAAGGACGCATTTTGCCTGATGAGCGGTGCTGGAAATGAGAATTACAAACTGCACATTTTGAATGCCGCCCTGTTTGTGAAAAGGGTGAAAGTTTCACCGGGTGTCCGATTGGGGCACGCGGAAGCGCTGCTTACCGCTAACGCCAAGTACCCCATTGAGCGTGTGGGGATGAAGGTGTTCAGTATACCCGGAGGAAGCCTCGTATGCAACCAAGAAAACCTCTTCTTGGGACAGCTGCCTAAGCAGATCGTCATAGGCTTTGTCGACAACGCCGCTTTTAGCGGCAACTACACCCTAAATCCCTTCAATTTCAAACACTTCAATGTTAATTTCGTGGCCCTATACGTAGACGGGGTTCAAGTACCCTCTAAGCCCCTCCAACCCAATTATGCCGAGGAGCAGTGTGTGAGAGAGTTCATGCAGCTGGTACAAGTGACGGGAAAAGAAATGAAAGACCGGGCCCTTCTAATTAACCGTAATGAATTTTTAAACGGATATACCTTGTACGGTTTTGACCTGAGTCCTGGACAGAGTTGCGCCGACCACTATTCCCTCATAAAAACGGGAAACCTCAGAGCCGAGATCCGGTTTGCTCAACCCCTGCCAAATACTATTAATATGATCCTGTATGGAGTGTTTGACAATGTGATTGAAATCAACCACAGCAGAAACATTCTCTTTGATTATATGTGAAGATGAACACAGGGCAGATATCGCAGTTGTTATATCGGAACAAGACCTTTCTAGACGTATACCCCAGTGATTTGCTTCCAAAGAGATTCCTCGCCAAAAGGCCCGTGGGATTAGTGGTGAACACCCACCCTCACCATTTACCGGGACAACACTGGATCGCTATCCACCTGCCACTAGAGGGACCGGGAGAATTTTTTGATTCCTACGGCATGGCCCCCGATGATCCCCGCCTTCCTAAGACCATCGCCAAGTTTTTAGAACACCAGACCGAAGAGACGGTGTTCCAGCAGAATCAGCTGCAGCACCCCCAAGCCGTGACCTGCGGGCACCACTGCGTTTTCTTTTTACAAAACCGAGCGAGGGGACTATCTTTTGACCAGATTTTAAAACTGTATTCTAACGATGTTTTGAAAAACGACCGGATGGTCATAAGGTTTGTCAGAGACAGAAAAGCCCAGCGGTGCCGGAAGCCTTACGACTTATTTCAACATGTTCAGACATGCTGCCCCCGATGTAAAAACCGCTTGTAATCCTAATACAATAAAAGAGAGAGAACGATGTATGATTCAGCGTTGTTGCGTTTATTTATTTACACAGGTTAGAAAGTTAGCCATTCAGGTTTCTTAACGAATTCTCTCGGAGGGGTCTCAGGGATGGATTCCAGCTTTAACCAGGGAGGTCTCTTGAACTGCCTTTTGGGGTGGGAACGGGGTGTCTTTGGCAGTAAGGAGGGTATTTTCAAGTTCTCCACAATTTGTCTAACGTCCATATTTCCTACAAGAGAAGTGGGTATATTTAGCTCTGCCAGAGCTTTCAAAAAAATATCCCAGCCTTGGGGTTTTCTCTTATCGGGGATGGGATTAGAATGGGTGACGCCTCTGATCAAGTCGAGGATGTTGGAGCCGGGCATGGCTTTCCCTCTATACAGAAAGGTTCCTCGATCATCCCACGCAGAGATGTCTTTATGCTGACTTAATTTATTTAGCAGAAGCTCAGCATTTTTCCTGTAGCGGCCGTGAACACCTTCCAAAATCTCTTGAATGGAAGCATCCTTTTCATGAGGAGACGGGGGTGATGGTGGTGGTGGTGGTGGTGGTGGTGGTGGTAGAAGGTCAGGGAGAATGGGATTTTTCTCCATTTCACCCATCCTGTTTAGGGTTAGAAAGCGCTGCAGAACACCGGTGTAGAGCTTAGCCTTTTCATATTCAGACAGATCTGTCCTTAAGAGAATTTCTCTCATGTCCGAGTCCAGGCGTCTAACAGCGGCGTTTCTGATATTTTCTGGCTCTCCTCGCAAGCTTTCCAATTGTTTACTGGGAACCAGATACATTTTCTCAGCATATTCCATCCTTACTTTGTGAGGAGGCTGGTCAGGAGCGGGATCGCAAAACCGAGCAAGGGGCCGATGAAACCGCCGCTCTGTTCAATGAGGCGCTTTTTCTTTTTTAATGAGAGCTTTTTATCGCTCAGCTGCTTTATGAAGGTCTTCTTCTTTTTCAGGACCTTAAACTGCCCAGGCTTTAAGGGCACGTTGCCTCTCAAAGTATTAAGGGCTATCTCGGCAATAGCGGCTATAAGACTCTCAGAGGCACCGCATAAAATAGCTCTTCTCTGCCTGGGCCCCGCTTTAATAAGGACTTTCAAGAGGGGCAGGTTTTTCTTTATATTGGCGGACATGCTGCTGCGGCTGCCAGGGGCGGCTTAAAAGTTCGGTATATAGGAATCAGCGCCTTTTATAAGGGCCTGAAGGCTTTTTTGGAACATAGACTGCCGGAAGATCAGGAGGGAAAAGACCTGATCGCAATCTGTATGCCTCTGGTGTTGCCGCTTGTAAGTCGATGAGTAAATACTGATAGGGCCTGAAGGTGGCGTCATTAAAAGCATCTAAAAAGAAGGCTGTGTTTTTAGGATACATTTGGCGGGCCAGAATCGATATTTGCAATTTGTCTCTAGGGTTCTTGAAGAGAACTATATATTTAGCATTAAGACTGATTGTTCGGCCCTGCTTCCCGGAGCAAAATAAATTCTGAACGACATATATGATGCTCAGATTTTTATGATGACACAGCTTTGTAAAAGCCGCCTGAACAGATTCATTTTCACAAGCTTTTTCCATTAAGTCATCCAGTATCACCAGATTAACTTTATTGGGTGGAAATAAAACAGAATCATCCAGAGTTTGAGGTAAATCCTCCACAAATCGAATAAAAGAATATTTAGACATCAGTTCGTTATACAAAGGCTGCCAGCATGAATAATACCATACATTATCAGGTTTGACAGAAAGCACATGATCAGCATACTGCAATACATTTTTAATAAAGTAACTTTTCCCACAATTGCTAGGCCCTGCCAAAATCATGGAGAAAGGATGCTGTAGACGGGTATCCATGATTTTCAATACCCGTACGGTACAGTTTTGAAATCGTCCACAATGACCCTTTTATCATAAACAACTCTTTGTGTTTTCCTGAGGGTCTTGGTTTCTATCAGAAATTGATTTTTGTTCCTAACAATCCCGCTTTGTTCCACCACTATCTCTCGAGGGGGCTGTCCGTCCTTTTTTGAGACATATGAAAAAACCAAATCTTTCAGGCTGTTAAAGGTGATCTTATCACTGTTTGCAGAATTCAGAGTGATTCCTTTAACCTTTATACACGCAGAGTTATCCGACAATCTGTAGGCATAGCTTTTTGGACCTGCCGCTACGTACTCCGTTATCTGCTGATCTGGCGCTATCTCGCTGGTTAATTCGCCTAAATAGTCACCGGTTTGGGGGCGATAATCACCCGGCTTGCTCACAAAGATGACAGAATCCGTATCGTGATACAAACAGTTTTCCTGCAATTTATCGAGCAGCCCATAAAGTTCTAATCGGGCAAAACAAGTTGTAAAAATTGCAATGAACACGTTGGTATTAGAAGGCGGCACTATCCTGTCTTTAGTATGCTTCCAACTTACACACACCGCCTCATCATCGATAAAATCAAAAGAGGATACTTCAAATTTCTCAGAAAACAAAAGCTGGAAGAGGTGGTCTGGGTCTCTCACAATTTCTGTGTTAGGGAGGTTTACTCTCTGAGCAAATTTACCCCACAGAGAATTTAAAAACAATTTAGCAATCTGCCTTTTGGCAGGATTTTTACGTATCTGCTCAGGATCGAGCTGTATGTCTTCCTTCTCATAATAAGACTGAATGTACCTGGTTTTATCCTCATCCGTCACACACCAGTCAGGATAGCCCGAAGCCTCTTGTTTTCTCCTGAGGTGCATTTTAATGTACTCTGAAAACAGAGTGTCAGATTTTTTTTCAAAATGCCAGACTTCAAAAATTTTCAACAATTTATAACCTTTTTTTAGAGCTAAGTTCAGTTCCGGCGTGCACCACACGCCTT
The DNA here is from genome assembly GCA_034509955.1 of Urosaurus nigricauda. Classification (NCBI taxonomy): domain Eukaryota; kingdom Metazoa; phylum Chordata; class Lepidosauria; order Squamata; family Phrynosomatidae; genus Urosaurus; species Urosaurus nigricauda. Next base: position 18,114,863 of record JAOEGL010000013.1, read on the forward strand.
CCAGCGCTCTCTGATGGTCACCGTGAGAACACGGGTCTAACTGGCGGTTCTCCGCACATGTTTGGCACAGAGGAAACATTAGCTTACCTCCTATTTTTACGGGTAAAACGGGAAAATACAGCTTCCTAGGGGGTACCAGCCTCACTCTAGCCAAGCCAAAATAGTTTTCAAGATCTTCAAAATCATCATAGATGATTGTGGGGTGCCCAATCGGGTAAGCTTTCGTCTTATTGACAAAAGGGTATAGGCTGGTAAAGTCGTAATAATGAATTTGCTCTCCGGGCTGGGGTTTGTAATAGAGACGAATCGCATTCGTTCGGCCTCCGTAGAGAGCATCTCTGGGGGATAGGGGCTCTGGGAACCGGACGGCCGCAAGAAAGTTCTGAAGAGCGGGGTCTGATCTGATCATAGAAAACCATTCGTGTTCCCAAAGAACTCTAGCTTGAAAACCACATTTTTTCAAATACTGGAGCTTCCTCTGAGTAGCGTTGTAAAGAAACTCAAAAGAGGAGCCTGTCAAATCATTCCGATCTGATGGACAATAGCATACAGGACAGCCGTGGAAAAAACATCCGAGATACTCAAAGGCTATTTTTTGGTTATTTACAACCGCGTAGCCATCTAGGAAGTAAGAGCCTACCTTTACTTCCCCGCCCTTTAAGGCGTGCCTTATCTGGATATTTTCCGCTTGTTCAAGGTAGGACAGCCACTGAATGGATGCCGTTGAGAAGCGTTTAACGCTGCCGTGGTAATCCCTACAGTCGGGGATAGCAATTGTTTCAGGTTGGAGAAAGCAAAACCTGTACATTTTAAGACAGACGCTGGCTAAGGTGATGCTCTGGAACGGATCTATAGCCATGACTCGCTTTTTGTAATTTCCATCCCTATCTTCTACGAATTCCTCTGTTCTGGTCATAGAAATGATTTCATGCCTGTATCGGGTACAGGCCTCTTCCAGGATTTTAACATCCTGTTTACAATAATACTCCAATTCTTTTTGTAAATCAAAAGTCATGTTCTGGTTCTCCGCGTGCCACTTTAAAAATACCTCCTTCTCTTTAGGCTTCATTGCATCTACACCATAAAAATGGGGGGCCGGTAAGGGCCCTATGTAATCTTGGTTTGCGGCCGTGTTAAAAAAATGGGGGAAGAACCCTTTGGAACCTTCAAACCCTAGACAAGACGGCAATTTTGCTAAAGCCATGGGTAGATGGTTAAGAGAGTCAATAAATTTAATTTTTAGACTTTTCAACATGACCGCTTGCAGTTTTCCTCCTTGAGTAATTAGTTCAGGATCCAGTTTCTCTCGAATAAGTTCTCGGACTATAAAATAGCTATCATAGCCTTTTGCATTATGCGCGATAAAAACAGAATTCCTGAATGCACTATTTTTTGTGATTGTCTTAATAAATTCTGAAACGCATGAGGGCCCCCTGAAAGTGAATTCTTTATTATGTAGGGCCCATTTCTTTTTACCTTCAAACTCGGGATGTGTTTCACACTTGAGTGTCCTAGCGTGAATAAAATTGGGAATATGAATTCCCGTTTCTTGCATCGCTTCAAAATCATAAAAAACTAGCCTGGCATTCACTGTAGGTTTTTCAAGCTTCTGCATGAAGCAGAGATGATTTTCATCCCCTTTAAGGACAACTTTGCATATTCTACAACGCTTCCCTGGACAACGACCGGCGTGATCGCTTCCAACGAAGCTTTGACATCCCTTACACCATTCACGGGGGTGACAAAAGCCGTGCTGGGCCAATGCTTGATTCAAATGTTCATGCAGACAAACTTGCGATTTACAAAGAACCTTACAAATATCACAGTATCTCAATGACCCCTTATCATAGTCACACTCTCTCCTTCTGCATGCCCGGCACATGTACAAACAGCGGTGATTTTTATCATATAAATAATGGCAGAGATTGCAGTAATTTTTTTGGCCTATGAAAGCCCTTACATTTTTAATGCCATAAAAATGATTTTCATGGAAGAACATAAAGTAGGTTTTAGGATATCTAGGTTCCTCTGTTTTAAACAGAGACCATCCTTTTTCTCCCCAGGAAAGCACCTGAATATTAATTCTGAAATGGCGTTCTACAGTGGGTAAATCTGAGAAAGCTACTTTTCTTTGAAAATCCCACCCCAGATCCATATGTAATTTTTGAGCACCAGCTAACAATTCAGCATCTGTACAATCCCCAGAATCCATAGCTCCCAATAATCCACCGGCGAAACACAAATTATGTCCTACGCTGTTGAAATCTATTAAAAAGCGCCTCTTCTTGTCAACAATCATACTGGCAGGAATAGACTTCAGCAGCCTGCGATATCCTGCTCCGCGAGGCGCCCTGATCACACTGATAAAAAGCCTCAAACTCGAATCTATACAAATCTCGGCTTTGCTTTGCAATAGATTTTCAATATGATTGAGGAAGTGTTCCGCGTTAAATTCATCTCTTCCTCTCCTAAGAGAGAAAAGAGGATTTTGCAGAATTTGGGATTCCAACCTCATCTGTACCACATCGCCATCGTCCAACTGACTCAGAAAACTATCAAGCAGGGCTTGTATTGAAGTGTGTAACACCCGCACAGCTTCAGAGAACGAATCTATCTGATCTAGATTATGAAATCTAAATTCGTGTGTATAAACGCTTCCACGGAACCTAGGAAAATGCCTTTCCCACACCCTGACATTTTCGATATAGACACTAGGGGGCGCCTCTTGAGGGATCAGGGGGTTGACAGTGCTATGGGTAGGATCATTGTTTTCAGAGGACTCAGACGCCTCTCCCAGCCCCTGCCTATCCATGAGTTCAATATTTTGGGGAGAGAGTGAAGTCAGAGGCCCTGTCCACCCATTCTCTCCCTCCTCCTCCTCCTCCTCCTCTGAGGAAGAGGGAAAATTGCCTCCCCATTGCAGAAAAGGCAGTTCCCTATTCCCTTCCTCCCTTTGCATAGCCCCCGGGTTATCCTGGGGCCAGAGTTCAAAAAGGGAATCTTCACACAGGCTGTGGTGAGGGGCTGTGGTTAGTGTGGGATTGCTGGCATGGGGGCCTGCAGAACCCACATTTTCAAAAGAGGCTTTATTGCCTTCCACATAGAACCTTTCAGGGCTGCTATGGGGGGTTGCAGAGAATGGCTCTGGTTCCTGATCAGAGGCTACAGATGGGCTTTTTGCACTCTCAGCCTCTGGAGAGGAAGTAGGAAGTAGATTCCTTTCCCAATGCAAAAACATATGGGACTTGCTATTTCCTTGTAGAGCCCTCTCCGCTGGAAGCAGCAAAGGCCACTTATTAGGGAGGGGGTCAGGCCCAGCTATACATGATGGGGGGAAGGGCGGAGATTCCGTCCTCAATGAGGAAGGGAGGGGTCTGGGCTGACTCTGGCCCGCCTCTGTGGCTGGAGGGGTACCCTCTTCAGGCCCTTCCAAAAATGGGGAAAGCATGTGCCCAGCACCATCAATGAGGCCTGAGGCCCCCTCATTAGAAGCCCACTCAGAAAAGGGGGAGAAGGGCTCATTATCCCCCTGGGAGAAATGGGAATCCAGAGGCTGTATGATGTTTTCTTGCCTTTGCTCAGAAGCAGCAATGAGTGCTGCCTGGGGGTCTTCAGGGGGCGGGGTGTGTGGGGAGTCTCCCGTGATGACGTCACCAGCTATGCAGGAGGGGCAAGGAGGAGGAGGAGGCGTCCCCAAAATGGCTGTGAATGTGGAGGAAGGGAATGGGATCCCCACATTTCTGGGCTCCCTGGGGGCCTCTGGGACTGGTGAGGCTTGGCTGGGGATTTTTCTGGGGGATGCCGGAGGGCTGTTTGACTCTGAGCTTTCATTGCTGTTGCTTTGTGGAAATGCCCATTCCCCCTCTTCTAGGCAGGGAGGAAATGAGGATTCATGCTTTGTAATAGGCCCACCCCAACCCGCCGGCATTTCCCTATTCCCCCGCACTGCCCAGCGTTGGCCACAAGAGGTTGCTAGTGACTTATTTTCATTCTGAGTTCCCTCTTCTCCCAAAAATTGACAGCAAAAACACTTAAGACGTTTAATTTTTGACATGGCAGCAATTGCATCCCCTTCAAAGCCCTCCCTTTTGGGATCCTCACAAATTAATTTTTTTATTTTTTCCAGATTTTCTCTCAAAGCCCCCACATTATTTTCATATTTTTCAATCTTTTTCATTCCCACATGATACATTTCAATTAAAGAGACTTTAATACAGCCTGAAGTACCTTCCCCCACTTCTGTAGGCACATCAGGAACTTTTTCACCATCAGGAGATGGCCCCTCTTGCTTGTTGACTATTGGGGGCCCTATTGGTTTCTTGTCTTCCTTCGGTGTTGCGGCACGGGGATCTCGGGGAGCGCTTCCGCCTCCAGAAGCGCCCCTGCTGACCTGATTGGTGGTTGGAGAAACAGCTGGGCCGCCTCCATTAACCTGGAGATTTGGAGCTTGAGGTTGAAAGGCAGGTGCCGTAGAAACAGCTGAACTCTCTGATCTGACAGCCGTAGCAGACCCGCGTCTTTTCTTTAGGGCTTGGGTCTCCTCTTCTCGGCTCATTCTGGGGTTTTTACCAGGAAATGGGCTGCCTCCTGTGAAATTAGGGCCGTTTTCCTTTTTTTTCATGGAAGTATCTAAATGTTAATAATAATAATAATAAGCTGTACATGTGAACAAAAAGTTGATTCCCAGCCCTAACAATAAAAGCGGCTTAAACTGGTCTTAATCTAGCAGTCTAACAGAACTTTCTAACAGAACTCATGTAAAAGCACTATTACTTTTATTAAGCCACAAAGGTCTCTACATGCAGCAGCACACATATAGCAAACAGCATGCTGCAAACAGCCTATGTGCAAATGTCACCTCCCACAAAACACAAGGCCCCCCAACATAGTTTATAATTCATACCTTGCCCAAAAGAAGACCATCTCTGGTTTTGATTTGCATTGCTCTTCCCCACATTGAAATGGTTATTAGCCTGCCCTGCAAAATATTACAAAAAATAAAAGGAAAAAATCATCAGCATGGGCCCTCACAGAAATTCCCCCTATAGAGACCCTTCCTACCAGAGGAAGTTTTTTTACCTTTTCCTGGAGTTCGGGGGCGCTGGCTTCCCTGGAATTGTAAAATATCTGTAGAATGTAGACTTTCAGCTGCATACAACGAATCAGTCAGATCTACCAGCTCAGCTAGATGGGGGAAAATTCAGACATTTATTTTGTGGCCTTTCCCGTAGCCCCCTCTCCATCAACCCACAGAGAAATTAATAATCATTTACCATCAGAAAATTCGCCAAAAAAAGCCATTTCAAATTTTGAATTGGAATTCTTTCTGGAATAGAAAAAAATAACCCTTTCAGTTGTGGGGACCCTGGCCAGCAAGAATTCAGCATTTTAGACTCCAGCCATGAGGACGCAGGAGCCCCTTCCCTCCTTCAGCACCAGTATGTGGAGCATCAGGGTTAGGGTACAAAGTGGGTCCCTTCAACCTATATATATATCAAATAAGACTCACCAGAGGTTAGAGGAGCTCGTGATCCGCCTGAGAAAGCCGATGAACGACTGGGCCTAAACATGCGTTTTTATACTTTTTCCTCAAAAAATCCCGCCCCAAAACGCAACTTTCTATTGGTTCCCCTTAAATTTACAAATATTCTAAAGTTGTGATTGGCTTCGGTATGCTGACGTGATGATGACGTGTTTTGCCCCTCCATCCCAAATGTGCCCGCCTATTCTCACTGGAAAGTGGGGTATTTATTTATTTATTTATTTGCAAACTCAGCACCATGCCCCCCCCCCCCATCCCATTTAACAAACCCAGAAAAAATATTACCCTATTTAGTTTTCATATTTCGTTTTATTTTACAAATATTGGTTTGACCCATAGCAGCTCCTGCTCATTATTAGCTGAAGCAATGGTTGCTAGGGAAAAGGCTTTTAAATTCCCTTTTTAATCCAGCACTGCTTAATTGCTTTAATTTTTTGAGAATATTATTACCCCCATTAAATTCTTGTTTTAAAGCTTCAAATGAAGTTTTAAACCCTGGGTTTTCTCTCTTCCTTAAACAATTCCCATATTTGTGACTTTCTCCCTCTTATTTAAAGGACTCCAATAGATAGATGTAAAAGTTGACCTTTCCCTATCCCATTTAACAAACCCTGAAAAATATTACCCTATTTAGTTTTCATATTTAGTTTTATTTTAAAAATATTGGTTTGGCCCATAGCAGCTCCTGCTCATTATTAGCTGAAGCAATGGTTGCTAGGGAAAAGGCTTTTAAATTCCCTTTTTAATCCAGCACTGCTTAATTGCTTTAATTTTTTGAGAATATTATTACCCCCATTAAATTCTTGTTTTAAAGCTTCAAATGAAGTTTTAAACCCTGGGTTTTCTCTCTTCCTTAAACAGTTCCCCTTTCCATTTCTCAAATTGGGGCCTGACCTGATTATGTATTTCTCTAGTTGTACCAGCTGGTGGTGCTTTCCCCTTTGTAAAATTTCTTCCTTAAACATTTCTCATAGCAACCCCCCCACCCCTTCCAAAGGCAGTGGATTTTCTATTGGAAAATCCTAAAAACCTGAATCTTGTTTTTTTCATAATGTAACTTTCCCACTTCTCTCATTTAGACTGAATGCATGATGTTTTCCTATGGAATTTGTGAATGTAAACTTTTGAACTTAGCTGCTTGGGTTCTACATGAGGCCCCCCTTTCACTCACTCACACACACACACACCACACTTGTAGGGGATGGTTGTTTTCTTCAGTGCTGGCAACCCGCCCTGGGTGTGGGGGGCCAGCTGTAGCCGTTATCTCCTGGTGGGGGATGATGATTGTGTTATCACTGACTAGCAGGTCTCTTGGGGCATGAGCTCCGTCACGTAGGAGACCATCCCATCAACCCATCATCCTGCCTGTGCGTCTTTCTTCATCGCCACACAAAGAAGGAGAAAAGCGTTGCTTTAAACCTTTTATTTTATTCTTCTTCATTTATTCCTTTTCAACACAGAGATCACAAAAATTGAGATAATAGGTATATTTTAAACCATGGACTAGTTTCTCAGCATAGCGTAAATACACCTTATCTTTTTCTTTAATTAACATAGCCACCGTGTATGAAGGAAATTTTGAACGTAAAATACGATTTTGTATTTTAGATGCCAGGCTCAGGTGATTCTTATTTAATGAGAGGCTATCTAGGGCCAGAGCCAGCGCAATTAACGTATGTAAAAACTTTCGCATATCGATCTTGGAACAGAGAGATTTTAAAACATCATCCATATAGCGAGTATCCCAAGATAAACAGCAATGTGACATTTGATTTCCTTCATCAAATAAGCACCCTGGACAGTTTTCCTTTAAACGTTCAAATTTTGCATATTGAAGGATGGCGTAAAATAAAATTTTAACTAAGGATGCCATCATCGCTGCTCTTTTCTTTGCCGGAATTAAGTGGCTCTCTTCTATTCCCAAGCCAAATGTTTTGTTGACTTGTTCATGGGCAAGGCCTTCACCGACTTGGTCTTCTGTCACATAACAGCTGCACAATTTTCCATCACCGGCCCCGCTGTCCTGAAAGATAATATTTAAAACTAATTTTAAAACACTTTCATATAACATTTCATATGGCTGCTCCTCCTCCTTCCCACCTTCCCCCATCCTTTCATACACACCTCTTTCATCACCCTCTCTGATTCCACAGCATGTTCGGCCTCCACACAGTCTGAATTGGTCTCCTCTGCTTCATTTGAAAACAGCTGCCTGATCACCTCAGAACCTTCCAGGGCATCTTTCCTTGCAACACAGCGCTTTTTGACCGGGGGTGAATCCATACGGTGAAATGTTGTCTCAGGGGTCATCTCTGCGAAATTCAGCATTTTTTCGGGTAGGTCGTCCCAAAAGCCGCAGCAGGCCGTAGCAAGCAGTAGCGAGCAACGCTAGCAAGCAGCGGTAGCGTCCGCGAAGCCGAGACCCCTTCTCATATACCCTACTGCGCATAGGCGTTGTTCCTTCCGCCTGAACCGCATTGGACGGGTCGGAAGCGCGGGGGATTTGAGCCAATCAGCGTCGTTTACGTAAACCTTTCGGCCAATCAGCGACGCCGATTTTGAAGCCACGACCCCATGGGCGGGGCGTGGGGGAGCAAAGCGCACGCCGCGCCTTCCCCTAGCTCAGATCGCGGCGGACCTCTGGAGCGTTCACATCGGGAGGGAGAGATGAGTTCGTAGAGGTGTCACAAGCACCCCGAAAAGTTTCGTCGGCGCAAATAAAATGGCCGCCCATTCTCATCTTCGGACGCGGATCGCTGCCACGCCCTCGATCAGGTAGGGACGGGACCTTCTCCTACTGGTCGGGCGGGAGGAGCCGGGTTCAGAGAGGGGTCACACATACCCCCCAAAAACAACTTGGGCCAAAAACCAAAATGGCCGACCTTTGGGGGTTCCGCCGGAACCCCCAAAGCTAGCACCCCCAAATCTAGAACCCATTCACAACATCTGACACCCCAAAACCTAGAACCCCCGGGGGAACCCCCAAAATTGACACCCCCAAGATCTAGAACCCACATATCCAGGGGGAGGGGCTAAGAAGCTCAGGGGGCGGGGCTAAGACTCAAAAAGGGGCGGGGCACCTGTCACTTTTTGTTTGACGAAAGGTGGGGGTCTTATACTACTGATGGCGCTTTGGGCTCTTTGCCTTGATGAGCTCTGTGACTTAACCATGGTAGATAAGACAAGAGGATGCAACATTTTGAATCTTATCTCATCATAGAACAAGATTTTTTTAATATAATCAGTAAATGTAGTTATATATCTACTCAGTTCCATGCCAGCATTCTCAGAAGATCCCTGCCACAGATGCTGGCGAAACGTCAGCAACAAACTCTTCTAGAACATGGCCACATAGCCCAAAAACCCACAAAAACTAAAGCTAAAGACCTTGTAAAACTACAAATCCAAGCATTCCATAGGACGGGGCTATAGCACTTAAAAGTGGTGTCAAGTTGCATTATTTCTACAGGATTGATGCACCCTTAGTATTATTTCTTTCTTTATTTATTTTTATTAAGTATTACAGACACCAACATAACAAAGATAAAAATAAACAACAGCTACATTAACAACAACAACAACAACAACAACAAATACATAACATATTTACCTTAGTATTATTTCGAATTCCACAAGTAATTTAGTTTTGAGTTGTTTTTTAAGGATTGTACATATGTAAATTGTACATATAATAATCACAATACATCTGACTGTCCAAGTACAAACAAACATCACCCCAAGATAGGTGAGATTTCTCAACATGAAACCCTCCGGTTGCATTGCACTGCAACTCCCATCATGGCCAAGGAAAGCTGCAGATATACTCATATGGAGACCACCAGGCTGGGGAATGTTTCTCTCATCAAATTATGTTTCATCACATCCTGATTAGATATTCAAGTTATTTGTGACTTTCATTTGCAAATTGGGTCATTATGCCCAACACATTTTCAGCCCCACATTTGCTATGTAGATAATTCTACTTAAGTCTCAAACTTCAAATTCTTGTGTGAAAGTAGAAATCTCAGTTGGCCAAGCACTGCAAACATATAGCGACAGTGAAGAAAGCAGGGCTTGTGATTGTTTTCCCCAGCCTACATGGCAGATGTCGCAGACTATCAGAGACAGCTGAGAATGATGATAAAAAACATGATAATAGCTTTATGTGTGCTTTTATGTTACTCCCCATTCCCTAATGTACTTACTTTCTGTTCTAGAATAAATCCAGCCCTTGCCTTACAGAAATGCTTCCATTGGTTAGTACAAATATTGTTCCAGTAATTAAATGGGTTATTGCACATTAACATGGCAAGCATACAAAAAAGAAGCAGCAAATTTTACAAAGACTGCTGGAACTATATTTACAAATAACTGCTGAGACAATATTTATATTAAGAATAAAACCAGGGGAATCTTTTTTAAATTAAATATTTAACATAGAATGGTTACAGCAGAGAGCATACATTGACATGAAGGAGACTAGTTGTGCTCATGTTTTCAGGCAGAAGTTTGCTGGAATCCCATGAAGGCACATGATCTTTTCATATTAAAAACATTATTGCCAGCATGAGGTCACTGTACATTTTCTGGGGATTATTTGGTGATACTGTGAGATTTGAAATGTGGGGCTCCTTCAGGAAGAAACTTTATAACTCATTTCAAGCCCTTCTCTACACTTATAACTCAAGGGCAGGTCCCTGAGGCCCTCTAGATATTGTTGAAGGTTGTAAGAATAGAAATTTCATTGGAATAAAGAAATGGATCTTGAGGCCAGTCGAACCCCATTCTGCCATGCAGGAAGACACAACCAAAGCATTCCCTACAGGTGGCCATCCAACCTCTGTTTAAAGACACCAAAAGAAGGAGATTCCACCACACTCTGAGGCAGCATATTCCACTGTCGAATAAGTCTTACTCTAAGTTGTTCTTCCTAATGTTGAGGTGGAATCTCTTTTCCTGTAGTCCATTGCTCTGGGTCCTAGTTTCCGGAGCAAAATAAAACAAGCTTGCTCCATCTTCAATATGACACCCCTTCAAATATTTAAACATGGTTAACATGTCACCTCTTAACCTACACAAAGCTAAACATGTCCAACTCCCCAAGTCATTCCTCATAAGGCATGGTAGACGTTTCGCCATTTTGGTCATCCCTCTCTGGACATGCTCCAGTTTATCAATATTCCTCTTGAATTGTGTTGCCCAGAACTGAATGCAGTATCCCAGGAGAGATTTCAAACTTCCAGAGTCCTGTTTCTCAACAATAGGTCTATTACCAAACAAATTCACACTTTTGTGAGGTTTCTGACATGTTTTGATGAAACTAGTCATATACAAAACTTAAGCACATTTTAAAAGTGTGAATTATCAAAACTGACACAGCTGAAATAAAGTAAAGTAAAGATACAAACGAGTCACTGGAGGAAAATTGACATTAGGAAAAACAGCTGCAAAATCCATGCACATAAGAAAAGATGTGAACCAGTTTTTCACAATGAAAAGAAATAGTGTCATAATGTGGCCCATGAAATCTGTAGAAAAAAGAAAGTGCTTTTCAAAGCCCAAGTTGGAAAACATCCATTATAATTGTGCTGACTGGGGCTGAAAGGAATTCCAAACCATCCACACCTAGAGGTGCTATGGCTTATTAAATAATAAATAAATAAATATGGAGTCAAAGGCTTTCATGGCTGGCATCCATAGTTTTTTGTGGGGCTTCTTGCAGCACTGAGCTGGCATCAGGTCCTTCTGCAGACCAGTGGAGAGAACATCTTTCTTCTCGGAAGAACTAATGAGATATATTTTCATTCAATGCTCCTTAGATTTAATCGTTTGGCCTTCAAAAAAAGATGAGTTATCTGACCTTCTTTCATACTCAGGTCTTTCAGAATCTCTAGGTTCATTGCATCACTCCCTGATAACTTGCATTCACTGAAGTAAACCAGATTCTCCTTGATATATTCTTTTATCTGTTTCTCCTTGCTTATATCTACTGCTCTGCACCTCATCTGGCCGTATGTGAAAATATTGTGAGGATGGAAATGAAAGCTTGCTTTGAACAATTGTGCTCCCATTACATCTTCTATTAACAGTTCACTGTAACCAGTAAATAGAGCTGAGCACAAATTTGCATGTCTGGTGTGGAAGAATGTTTTATTGAACAGCTAACCAAACAGCATGAAATTTGAATGTATTTCTGTGCTTTCAATCACAGTTCAGACAGAGATGAGTGAAACTAATCCAAAACTTAAGTCACTAGGCAATAGTGCAGGCCTGAAAGTTTTGATATAGGGCACAGGCCAGGGGAGCTCTTAAGCACAGGGACAGCACAAAACATTTTGCTGTCTGATGCAAGAAGCGAGGAAATTCAACATAAGTGAGATGAATAGGTGGGCAGTTTAATTATTTTTCAAACCTGATGAAAGAAGAGCATTTTCCAACTACACCCAAAGCCTAACAGGTCTGTCTATGGTGTCTATAGACAAAGAACATATCTACAACCATAGCAACACCCCACAATATCTGCCATTTGATAGGGCTATTTGCAGTCTTTTTCATACTACACAGTTATAGCTCTTTCATACCACTTTAACCGCTATCCTATAAAGTCCTGGCACTTGGTTTTCTTGGGTATTAAAATTCTCTGGTAGAGACCTTATCAATCTATAACTTCCAGGATTTTGAATGGTGCAGCTTTAAATGATGGCACTTAAAATGATATCAAAATGTTATATTTATTTAGTATGAAAGAAACCTATCTGATCAGTTCTGACCAAGCCTTTGGAGCAAAGGATCCTATGCATTCTTGCAGGTTATGTGAATTAATATGACAAAGGCTGGTCAGGATAGATGTCAGTTCTTGTAAGAGTGTTTTTATTGGTTAATATTCATATAATCTTGAGATATTTTGGTCAAATATCTCCCTTGTTCTTCTCCAGCCTCTAAATGCCACTGGTTGGTAACACAGGAGGAAGGAAAGTTTTCAGTGGAAGGAGTCACTGAGTGAAATATGTAGTTAATACCTCCTTCCTCAACAACCATAAAATAAAATTATGGAGAGACTTTAGTCCAAACCAAACTGCAAAAATAATCCCATTTGAGAGTGCTTTACTTTCCCTGGTTCAATGCTATGGCATTTTGGGAACAGTAGTTTTATGACATACAATATTACTCTTGTATATGTCACCAACAGGATTGCAGCCAATCTATTGCTAGTGTCCTTTGACTACTTAAAGACTAAGGAGCACATTTATGTCACCAGAAATGTTTTGCAATGTTATAATTTAGTTAATAATGCCACACTGTTACCTTAGAAGCCAGGTCAGTCTTTTAGCTTTTGGATAGAATTTTACGTTAACACTCTCTGAGGCAATTTTCACAACGACTTCAGCCCTTAGCAGTTGTAAAGAAAAACTGTCTTCAATGCTTTGTCAAATCAAGCTGAGCGAGTTGGTTAAATCTGATGCCACAGGCACTCTAGATATGATTACTGGTAATGCTGAATCTAAAATTTCTAAATTATAGCTTTCACTTGGAAACTGAAGTGTTAGAGGGCAGATTGTGGGAAAACACCCACTGTTAGGGTAGTCTCCCTTCTCCCATTCTACTGGCTACAGTTTAGTCTCATTTGCTGGAGCAAGAAGCAGCCATTTCATATCTTCTCGGAAGTAGTTCCCCAAATTTTGACATTATCAATAATCTGGCAAATCAGGAAATGGGTAATTTATCCCAGGCTAATGCATTTTGCTAAATGTTAATTATTGGCAATGTGTCAAACTCCAGATCAATCAGCAGTGGTAGTGGTCCTTCACTGCACATTGAGTTCAATATCATCCCTCTTCACAGTAGGAGCTGTGGATTAACAGTGCAGTTCTTATACAGGTATGCAAAAGCTGCTTGTGTTAGGATTTGATGCAGGGTTCCCCATCAGTAAATCTGTTCTTTTGCGGCCAGAAGAAGCAGAACTCTCATCTGTGAGCTGATCATAGATCTGACAACTGTTTTGCTGGCTAAGATATGGTTGGGGGTAAGCAAGGAGTAACTGAGGCCCAGTACAAATGAGTGGGAAGCTCTGTCTTGGTGTGATTCTAGGTTCAGGAGCACGCATCAACCGTACATGCCTGAAACCTAGTCCATACAGATGCTGCCATTATGGCAGCCTCCCCTCCTCACACGGGCTGCCATGGTGATGCAAGCATGGCACATCATGGTGCTGTGTTCTCATCATCAACATGTGACAGTATGACAATGTCACATTGATGACACTGGCACCACATCCCAAAAAGAACCTGGTTTTTCCAGGTTCTTTTTAGTGCAGAGGGAGCCTGCATTCTTTGGTTTGGTTGCTGTGGGCACTTCCAGCCCACCCTTTCGGGATGGTTTGTCGCACTCCTGAGTTATACCAGATGCAAGTCTCTTGCTGTCTGAAAGCACATTGTGAAAATTTAGTTCAGATTCATGGCAGAGGTGGCATTTAAACTTTACAGCCAACTAGAAAAGAGTATGTTTGTATATACTGTTACTCCTTACAGTAACCTCTCAGCCATACACCTTTCCATCTCTCTCCTATTCTTCCTGTTTTTAACTGGTGAGCATAGCTGCAGTGTCTATAACTTTCTTGCCCCCCTTCCATTTAATTTCAAGAGTCATAACAATGTTTCAGATTCACAATATGCTTTTCTAGAATTTTAGGACATTATTGATAGATAAATTTTTCATTATTGGAGTTTACAAAATTGATGAATGGCCACCATATTTCCCTAAATCTTTTTAATATAATTTCTCATCTGTAATTTCTCCACAGTTTATATGTTACTTTTTAATGTAAAGTTGTGGCATAGATTCTGGCCATTGTTCACTTAAATATTTCCATCTTTTTGCAATCTCTGTGCCTGACTGTGCCTAACAACATCAAATATTTTACATTGTAAGTCTATATAAATCTGTGGTATTGTAAAATAGTAACAAATTGCCTCTCAGTTGAATTGTCTATTTTACAATAATTTCAAGAATATTACCCACTTGAGCCCCAGAACTATTCACTCTCCATTGAGCCATTTGTGTTTGAAAGTCCCAGTGGTCCTACATCCTCTTCAGCAATGTGGTAACAAATTCCAATTTATTTTGTGCAATTTATCTTGAGCTGTATGCAATCAGTAGGCAATTACAAAAGAACACTCGTTCAGTTGGGCTAGAAATGTTTTATAAGGTTTGGAAAACTACACCATAATCCATTCATCATCATCCATTTATATTGAGAGGTCAACATCCTAGATTGCTTTAATACTGCTGAAGTTTGGTAAAGCATACAGTGTTAATGCTGCCTTGGATGTAGACCTCTCTGGATCGATATATCAGACACCAATCCACTTGTTGAGCTGCCAAAAGCAGAACAATGTTTCCCAAACTTTGAAAGGGATCTGGGAGGATTCTGTTCCTTTTGTAATTTGTTTGTGAGGGATAATATCTGTAAGTGGGGACACCAGAAAAATTCCCAGGCCTTCTAGCTTGGTGAATAATTGGCCAATTGAGATCAAACTTACTGAGATCAATTCATGGGGAGAGGCAAGTAAGAAATAATGATATTATTATTCTGCTGAAATGGGATAGAACTTTTATCCTGTATAAACCTTCCAGACCTTATTAGATTTAAAATTGTTCTCAATCCAAACTGTAATCAAGAAAGGGGTATAAAGGAAACTTACCAGAGGGGACTGGAAAAAAGGAAAAAAAGAAGATTCTCAGTGTGCTTTGAGTCTTTGATGACATAATCTAAATGGTTATGATTTCTATATTTTTCAATTTAGCATCAGCACCAGTCAGGAAAAGCATAGTTTGAAGGCTGTGTGAGAGCCTATCTCCCCTTTCAAACAGCCTAATTTCACGCAGAACCCCTGGTCAATTGTAAACAACGATATGGGCAGATTTGATCAATGAAAACCTCCTAGCAGGTGCACTTTAATCTGATGGGAGGCAGCCCAAAAGCCAAGAGCTGAGCATACCTGGATTTGTTTATGTTATCTCCTTGAATCTGATTGGAGAAGAAGATTGTTGATATAAACACAATACAGTCCACATCTTTGCCTCGATTGGACCAGATAGAAAAGCTGATAGGCTGGGCTGAGGCTAGAGAAAGCATAAAATAACTGAAAAAGAGAGAGAAATCAATCTGCTCTGCTATTTCAACCAGGGAAGATAGGCTGTAACGCAGCTTCCGAGCTATGTTATTCCATACACACTGATGCAAATAGGTACTGCTGGTAAAAAAAATAACAATTGGACTTCTGCTTTATCACACTAGGGTGAAAACAGGATCTAAACGAGAGTTAAACAGGAGATGCCCTATGTTTATCACAGGACATTCCCTCTTTAACTCTCCTTTAATTCTCATTTAAATCCTGTTTGCCCCCTGGTGTGATAAAGCAGTTAGCTAAACAAATCTATTTCACATTCAAATTATAATGAATGCTCCTTATGGATGTTTACAGATGTGTGATGGAATCTACTAGTGATAACTCTTTGGATGCCTGTTTAGAGATGTATAATTCCTCAACAGAAGAGATGGTATTTTAATGGATAAATGACTAAACTATAGTGTTTAAGAAGTTTCTCTCTGTGTTAACTATTATGAAGCCTCCTAAAGCATAAGGGAATCATGGGTCCAGCCCTTATGATAATGTAACATCTGACTTGCCATATCAGCCATTAATTAATGTAATAAATCATGCCTTTCATGTAATATAATATAAATTAACAAAAACAACATAGCCAGATGTTGGCATGTTTGGTTTTTTTTTTTCCTAAGGGGAGTGTATATGTACAGCAGTCCCTTGGTATCAGGTGGGGTTTGATTCCAGGACCCTTAATGGATACAAAAAGCTGTGGATGGTCAAGTTCCATTAAATACAATGGCATAGTAAAATAGTGCTCCTTATATAAAGTGGTAAAATCAAGGTTTGCTTCTTGGATTTTTTAAAAATATTTTTTTCAAGCTGTGGATGGTCACCCACTGGCCTAAAAACAGCACTAGTAACAGTATTGCAGAGACGGTGATGAATAAAATTTCTTCACTGGGCGTTTCTCCAGATATTTTGCTCAGTATGGGATATGAAAGGCTAAGGCGGGCATCAAACAATGGGTGATAGATACAGAGCAACAGCTAGACCTAACTAGTGCCCCAACTTTTATTGTTAGTGACTCCAACAGATATAGTTCCACAAACCTCAACCATGAGATTCTTTACATTTTTCTCTAATTTTATCCATCTGTTTTCCCTTTAAAACAAAATAAAAGAAAGCATACATTGATTAAATCATCCTTTCTTGCTAATTGTACCAGGGAATTCCAGTATGCTGACAATTTTAATATGCCTTGCAGGTAATGGAAAAAATGAGGCCAGCTGTTAAGAATACCCCTAACGTTTGATCAGATCAAAGATGCTAGATGAGACAGTTTGTATAAACACTTGCAAACGGAGAAAAAAAAACCCATACTCCTTTTAATTTTTATTTCTCTCTATTTATACAAAGTGATTAAAGGCAAGGCAAGGAACATTCTTTTAGAAGATGCCATTTGAAGATTTCTGAAGCTTCATTGCTTCCTGTCTGCCTTTGTAATGTTCATCCACCACATCACATTATCATCATATAAAATGTGAGGTCCCTCTACAGGGGCCATGAAGTTCAGAGACGCTTGACCTGTCATGCCAACTGAAGAACTTTTCTCATGATTGCTTCCCAGTGCTATTTCCTTTCCTTTCCTTTCCTTTCCTTTCCTTTCCTTTCCTTTCCTTTCCTTTCTCTTTCTTTCTTTCTTTCTTTCTTTCTTTCTTTCTCAATACAGTAAAAGTAGCAGATCTATCGATTCAACTTGTATGCGGCAATCATATCAAGAAATATTTCTGTTTTCAGATTCGGGGATGGGGGTTGTGTCACTGTCAACAACAAAGTAACAATAGGCCCTCCAACATCTACAGTAGACCAAACACCAAAGACCCCAATTCCCAGACATGAATGCATAAAGAAAACAATGTGGCAAAAATGAAAATTGTTCTATCATAATTTCTCACACTTCTCTTCTTGACAAAAGGCAAGCTGCTCTCATGAATACACATCCCCCCCATAATGCATAATGCATTCGGCTCTTGTAAGAGAGCAGGGAATTGCTTGTCCTTACTAAAGGGGCTTTGAAAATAGCTGTTTGGTAAACACACCAACCCTGAAGAGTGATTCCAATTCTTTCTGTTCTAGATTAACAACTGGAGTGTATGAGTTAGGGTGGGTAGGAGGATGGTATGGCATTCTTCAACTGTAATGTAACTTCGAATTCTACATTACAAACAGGGTGTCTTCAGCATTTTGTATTCTCACCTCTAATTTCACTATCTCTAAGGCTGTTATACAATGAAACCAGCAGAATTCCTAAAAAGGGAGGAAAGATTGAGTGAGGGTAGAGAGAAACACATGCACTTCACAGGATTCAACTGCAATTGGAAACAATAATAAAATAGTAGCCCCAGCCCATAGGAACAGGTGTGCAGGGAAAGAGGAAGAGAAGGAGTGTTTCCTTGTAAAGCCAGTTTGGAGGAGCCTGTGAATGTTTTTGAAACATTCAAATGCGTTTAAGGTATGCTTGAGTCCAAGTCTGTTCACACTGTTTTTCACACTGCCCATTTCTAAATGCTGCATGCGTCATGACAACATGGCGCCGCGGGAGGGTGCCAAGTGAGCCCTTTCTGTGGTGCAAAAAGGAGCTCAAAAACGGAGCCCCTTTTTGCTTCTGGGTCCTTTGCGTAGCCTTTAGACGGCCATGCCAAGGACCAGGGGAGAAAGGGGCCACAGCAGTGGCCCCTTTCTCTCCTCAGCCCTGCCGAGGGAAGCAGGGTGCAGCAGTTTGCCACTTCCCCGCAGCCCCCAGAAGCAGCAAGATGGGGTCTTGGAGGTTGCCGGTGCAGCAGCCTTGGCTCCATCTTGCTGCTTCTTGGGGAGAGTACCGACCATCCCTTTTGGGCAGTCTGGAAAGCCCCATACTTTTCAAATTGCCTTGTTTACATGTTACGATATGTCTGTTCTTTTGCATGTCTCCAACAAAGGTTGTTTTAGTATCTATAAGCTTTTATGTTGCTTATATCTTGTGGTGTATGCTGCATTTGTGATCAGTTCAATGGCCACTGGCTTGATTCAGATAAAATTTGACTTGACTTGGTTGGGCCTACATAAAGTACTCCCCCTCGCCATCAAAATCTTGAATTCTGGAGTATGACAGAAAGGGATGCATCATATAATTTATGGATGTGGACAATATGCTAATTTTTATCGATAAACACATGGTTTAAGTTAATTGAAATCAATACTTTAATTTGGTATTTAAGTAGAACACAGGCTTGTTAATAGCTACTTCCCGATTATCAACAACGCATGCCATGAACTTCTATTGCTCCCATATTTCTGTTTTGTGAATTTAGCAACACTAGCTTAAGCACACACATCTGCAACCTCAATAAGCAGGACTCTTTGGCAATTACGGATAAAATTACTATAGTAAGAGAAAGAGAAAGGGAAAGAGAAAGAGAAGACAGCACAACGAAGCGGATGTAAAATATCTTTGCAAAGGAGTCTGCTTCTTTCCTTCCAGCCACACTTGCTTATGTCTCTACAGTGGAAATGTCACCCATATGCCTGGGAGAAGATTAATAAGCTCATGATGTGTCTGATGCTTTCTGCAAGTTGCTGTGAGGTTGAAGGGCTGACTAGATGCTGCCAAAACAATTGAATCAATAGAAAACCCCGCCAGAAACAAACCTTTAAATTTTGCAACTAGCCCCAGTGACTTCAAAGGTGAAGGGGATGGTGTTTGTGGTAATAAGATGCCAAGAGGGATTTAACTAAAGGGTGTAGTGATGGTTTGAGTGATGCACCTCTCAGAGCAACTCATAAAAGTGACAGACATGTAAGTGAGTACATTTATTTGTTTATCCTCTACAGACAGCACCTGGCGTGCTATTGCAGATCTATTGTTCTGGCAGACAATACATGTGTCAGAGAGGGGAAGTTTGTCCTTTTAAATACACAACAGAGTGAAGCCATGAAAAGTGCAGCAAGCCTGAATTCCCTGGGCAAATTGCAACAAATAGGTCATCTGAGCGCAGACATCATCACACACAGGAGCCAGAAGGTACAAGTAGTACTTATTAAAAATAAAATAAAAAAAGATTGCAAGGGACAAGCTTCCCTCTTCATCTACCCAGGAAAGATCTCACTTGATTTATGTTTGATGGGTCCTGGCGACATAACCAGACATAATTTTGCATTAAAGTACTGTAATGTCAAAAATAGCGCCATATCCTCTGGCCATTACATTTATATTGGAATGGCTTCTCCACACAATCCATTAGCCACAGAACTGTATGTGGATTTTTCACCAATTGTATTTTCCTATCTTCTGAACAATAGTTCTTAAAATTAATGGACTGTTTGCTTGTTTTTTTTATGTTAATGATAGTACAAGACAAGGGGGGGGGACTGTCTTTTTTATTATAGGGCTAGTTGCAGAATTCAGGGGATGCTGTAGTAAGGTGTGTCATGATGGGAAGGAGAACATGTTGGAATCAATGGAATTATAGCAAAAGCAAGATGTTGTGTTGTCTCGGGTAGTTCAGCTGATGTAAACCCTAGGTAAGAGGATTAATATAGAAATCTAACAGGACACAGAAAAGTTGCCCAAACTCCTCTCCCCATGCTAGAAGTAATATATATATATATATATACATATATACACAAATTAAATAATAATACAAATAATAATTGCTGTCCATGACATCCCAGATCAGCTATTAGAGACCGTGGCTTTTTTCTTATGTTAGGGCCATCCTAAGATTTTCCTCTAAGCAGTCAAACTGTTAACGCAGACACTCCTTTGTCATTCTAGGACTGCATCTGCACCAACTAAACTTTCATGGTTCAGTTCTATGAAATCCCTGGATTTGTAGTTTTCTGATTTATTTAGAATTCTAGCACATCACCAAACCAAAACCCAGGATCCTATAGAGTGCAGCCATGAAGTTAAAGTGGTATCAAAGTGCTATAATTGCTCAGTGTGCAAATGACTACAGGTGTTACCATATTGGGTGACAATTCCATAAATTAATTATTGATTGTTTTAATATGTATTGGTTTTATATGCTCTTTTATGTGCTCCATTATTGTCCTCACCTCACCTCAATCTATTGAAAGAGGCAGGTAAGAAATAAATCTCATTATTGCTATTATTGGTTGAATCTTATTGCTATATGCTGATTTCTTCAAATATTACTCCATGACAATTTTAATTGCAGATAATAATAATAATAATAATAAGAATAATATTTCACATTTCCTTGTGGAATGAAGGCTGATTAAAAAGCAGAGGCAACAAAAAAATACAAATATAAAAATACAGAATACACCCCCCACACTAATTGCATTCCAACAAACATAATAACAATAAATTAATTATACAAAAAATCAAAAATACATAATAAAGAATAACAAGGAAAAAAAGATACATGACATAGGATAATAATCCAAGATACATGACATGGCAAATAATAACATAGCATAATAATTCTCCCCATCCACAACCATCTCTTAAGTGTTCTTCCTGCATTTTTCCTCCACTTCTTCTAAGAAACAAGAGGGGAAGATATTTTCTAGAGTTAATTCCAAGTAGAGAGGAAAACACGTGAAAAGTCACTCGGGGAGAGCGAGAGGGCAGGAACAGGGGACACCATATTATTGTGAGGTCAAGAAAAAGAATTGTTCAGCCTGAAAAGCGGAGATGTGGTGATTTGGGTCAAGGTGTACACAAGGGCTTTGGAGGGCACTAAACCATATTTGATATCAAATGATAGTTGGAGTGAGTAATCCAGACAACTGAAGTGGAAGAGTGAGTCATAAAACAAGAAATAAGGTGAGAGCCACCCGCCCTAAATGATGAGTCCTAGAATCAGTTTCTAGTGTCAAATTCAGTGCATTTTTGTGGAATTGGCAGTGTAAGGCTCTATCATGGACACAAAAGAAATTGCTTCCCCTCTCTGTTGTCTTCAGCAAGGTCAGCTTTTGTATAGGTTTCAAATGTAACTGATAAGGTATTGCCAGTTGCCTGTGCTTTAAAATAATGTTTTGACAAGCTGTAGCACCTAACAAGTAGACAATGCAATCCACCGCCTTGTGCTCCCAAGTATTTTAAATGTCTGATTCTAAACAGGTATAAATCAATGTTTTAATCCACTTTACATTACGGTATTAGAGAACAGGTCAAGCGATGCTTCACGTATGGTAAGAACTGTCGAGTGTTGCACAATGCTCTGTCTTTCTTAGCACTTGTGTCTCTCTGTTTACTGCTTCAGGGGTTGCATTTCACTTTTGCGTCCTTGTCAATTGAAAAGGCAGCAAGTGGGGAGAAGGAGGGGGACCCAACTGCAAGGTATGCAAATGTATTTTTTTTTCTTTTTAAAGGGAATTAATGGCAAGGAACTTCCAAGTGTCTTAGTTTCTTGTTTTATTTCATAACACGGAACGTGGAAGAAGAGAATATTCCTTCTACTTGCATTCCCCAATTCCTGTAATACTTGCTCAGGTAAGTAGTCCATTAGGCATGTGGAGAGTCATCAACAGAAAAAAAAAAGTTTTTGATATAACAATAGTCTTTCCAATGCAAAATACAGGGGTTTTTTTCCTGTAGGAAAAACATTTTCTTTGTTATTTCTCTGTGTAATTATTTTTTTTGTGTAGAAAACAGGATTTTTTTAATTAAAAAAAAACCCCAACACGATTTGTGTAGACCATTTTGTACACTAAGAAGTAGGCACATTCACATTTTGTTGCCCATGATATAATTTGAAACGTAACTTTCGTACAGCTTCACTAGTCAAAATTCATTGCAGGTCGTGGTGTGGTTTTTATTTCATTGCTTCTAAGCTGTGGACATGTCAGTTGCTATTGATATGAGTTAGGGTTGAGTATTAAAACAAGTTAGATTGTCACGGGGAAATTAGCCTATAGAAAACTGATTCAATATCTGAAACCTCATTATATCTACAAATCTATGTTTGTTCCAGAGAAATAAAGATGCTTCAATTATATTGCACCTCATTATGTTTTTAGAAAGAAACTGTCCACTTCAAATAGTTTTGGCACTTTAATGCTACTAATGCCTCCTTGTGGCATGTGATGTGGGCATGTTAGCTGTTTCCACCTTTTTGTTTTATTTTATGTTATGAAAATGTTTGCATAAACATAAGTTAACAGGCTACTGTTACTGTCACCATAAGTTAACAGGCTACTTGAAGGCATATATACACACACATGTGGTTGAAAACTGAAGACAGCTGAACAAAAAATAAAATAAAAAATCAATCTGAACCTAAGATGTTCTGGACAGCATGCAATAAAAAGGGCAAAACTGTTTAATGAGATTGCTGGGCACTAAACCAGTAAGTATAAGTTTTTATATTGAAGCACAAAGAAAATTACACAGCACCTAGCATTTTGCAGTTAATGAAAAATATGAGTTCATGTTACTACTTTTGAGCAGTTTGAGGAAGTACTCAGAAAAGGTAGTATAAAGGAGAAAGTGTTCATAAATGTTTATGGTCGCTCTCTCTCTCTCTCTTTTCAAGTGAAGAAGAGTTTCTGATTTCTGAGATATGCTACATTTCCTTAGCAAATATCATAGCAGAGAGTTTGAAGGGATCTACAGGCCCTTCCAGACTGCCCAAAGGGGCCGTCTGTACTCACCCCTTTAAGCGGCGAGATGGGGCCAAGGCTGCCACACCTGCAGTCTCCGAGGCCCCATCCTGCTGCTTCCGGAGGCCGTGAGGGAGCAGCAAACTGCTTCTCCACCGTGGCTTCAAAGTGGGGTGTAGAAGGCACCCTGGGCACTTGATGCACCCCACTTCCCTCAGCAGGGCTGAGGGGAGAAAAGGGCCGCCACCATGGTCCCTTTCTACCCAGGTCTTTGTCGCGGCCGTTTAAAGGCCACGGCAAAGACCCGTGCCAAAAAAGGAGCTCGGTTTACGAAACTGAGGGCTTGGAGCCCTCCCATGGCACAAAGGTGTAATGACGCGCGCAGCGTGTATGGACACCATATGGACACCGCCATTTAAAAATGGCGGCGCCCATATGCTTTAGGGTTCGGGAGGGTGTAGACGCTTCGCCCTCCTGAACCCTAAAGGCGGCGCAAAAAGCTCTTTGCACCCGTCTAGATCAGGCCCACAAAACTATATAGTCCAAGAACCTGCCAGTCTAAAAATCCACAGCTAAGCACCCCCAAGATGTAATCATCCAACTTCCACTTAAACTCTTCCAACAAAGGAGAGTCCACCACTTTCTGAAATATTTTATCCCACTGTAGTTACTGTCTACTCATACTGTCAAGAAATTCTTAATGTTTATCTGGAATCTCCTTCCTTGTAATTTGAAATCACTGGTTTAGGTCCCATATTCTGAAGGATGGCTATCATGTCACTTCTTATTCTTCTGTTTCTTAAACTAAACATACCCAGCACCCTCAACCTCATAAGGTTTGATTTCTTGTTGCTTTTCCACCTTAGTTACTCTGATCTGGAAACATTTCAGCTTGATGATATCCTTCTGAAATTGTGGTGTCCAGAATTGTACACAGTACTCCAAGTGAAGTCTGATCAAAGCAGAATAGAGTGGTGTTTTTTCCCCTTGATCTGGTCTTCAGAGATGAAAAATGTGCATTATAGTATAGTTTACACTCAACAAATGCCTTCTGTATCTCTAGTGTCTTTAAAAGTGGAAGGAACAGAGGTCAGCCCAAAACATTTTGCTATCTGCAAAAAACAAGATCCCCTTGCCTCAATACTATCTACAGAGACAGATATTTGAATCTTAAATTAAGTTATGGCAACAAGACAGACCTCTTGACAGACTTGAGTAGAATGGGCTAACTTAGGAGATCTCAGGGTGCATATAGTTTGGCCTTCTAAAATATCACTGACTCAAAAATACTACTTACTTCTGTGTCTTGTAGCCACTTAACTATGGAAAGCCTCTATAGAACAAACTTTTTTGTTCCATTGTCAGCAATACAATTATTTCTAAACCATCCTTTCTGTGCCTCTCATTTACATAATGACAGCAGCTGTCATTAAAATCCAAATCAGTTTCTTAACTGTTGTCACATTTTTCACAAGCAGCATAATTTCTTGCAGTTCCCATGTTCATCTGCTTAGTACACTTATTTACATCTACAAAATGTTCTGGAATAATAGATATGGTGTATCATCTAAAATCTTCGTGCCATGTTGAAGAAATTGTGCTGGTGAAGATGGATTAAAGCATGCACTTGAAAATGCTTAACTGGAGGCTTAATTTAAAAATGTAGGAGAAGATGCAGCAGCCAATTAATTGGCAGTATTTACACTGAGTTCATCCCTGGGCTTGTTGCATCTTGGCTTATAAGATGCAGGGGCAAAACTGAATTGGGCCTGGACTGTCTTCATGGTGTCCGCACCCAGCCAAGAGCTTCTTCCCCTAACCCACATTTAAATAACTCATAGTTTGCTGCAGGTTTATTGGGGGGATTTCAGGAACAAAACTAGCTGCCTTTTCACTTGTGTTCCCCCAAAACTAGCTGCTACAGGCATGAGTCAGAACAAGGTGTCCATCATTGATACCATGACTGGGTGCTTCATTCTGACTTAAGCTACAGCACTG
The DNA here is from genome assembly GCA_034509955.1 of Urosaurus nigricauda. Taxonomy (NCBI): domain Eukaryota; kingdom Metazoa; phylum Chordata; class Lepidosauria; order Squamata; family Phrynosomatidae; genus Urosaurus; species Urosaurus nigricauda. The sequence continues at coordinate 18,140,123 of JAOEGL010000013.1, forward strand.
GGTGACAAACAGGGACCATGTAGGAAGGCAGTAACCCATTATCACTGGGGAAAACCTGCAGAGTAAAAGGTGAATTCAGGGGGATTTCAGAGCCAGAATACTCCAGGGGCAACCCGGTATATTTTGGCCTGTGTAGACAAACCCCACATTATAATCCTAGGGGTTATTCATAAAATGAAAATAATCCAGGATGAATTTGGGATGAATCTTTGTTGTTCACATGCATCTCAAATGCACTAAATTCAGTTTGACAGGGGCTACCAAAACCCTCCACTTACCCCAGGGTAATTTATATCGGTCTTTTTCCTGAGTTTTTACAGAAGATTCATTTTGTCGACCATGTGAACAACAATGAAAATAGACCCAAATAGATTTGGTACAAAGCTCTCCATGCCTTTATCAGACTTTGAATGCATTTGCATCATTGATGGCTGACATGGTCACTGGGGATAAAAAAGGAAAGAGAGAAGAAAAGGCGGGAGAGTAAAAAGGATGCCAAACTGGCTGAGGGGTGTTGGTGGGTTCAGGGACTAAGGATGGGGGCCCACAGATGTGGGCAACCAAACTTGCAGAGATGCTAAGCAATGTGGTTCCTGGAAAGTTGTGGTTCCATGGTGTGAATTACAAACCTGAAATCCAACTACTATAATTGGTTATCACATTCTGGTGTAGTTCCAGAATTAGCCCAGAAGATGCTATCTTTTTGCCCATGTTGAGAGAAGACACAAATCTGGTTGGCTTCTGCATTTGGAATTTGGTGTATTTATGCACCTCTTGTCTTGTACTTCAGGCAGCAAAACATGTTATGTTAAGCCACCCACAAATTCTGCTAGACATATACACTGGTATCCAATGTTTGTGTAGAAAACCTGTGTTTGGTCAAAGCAGCTATCGTTGTAACTAAAAGATCAGGCACAAAACTTATCCTGGTAGTGAAGCTGTATTCATATTCTGCCAATCTTGGTAACACTAAGTCATGAACACCTGGTGTTCTTTTTAATCAGATTCCAAGCTAAATTCTTGCTTTGTTTTAATATACATGTCCCTTAGTACCTGAGGAGGCCTAATATTATCTTTGGCAGGGGCTGACCTTATTTTCATGCTGGAACTATTTGGCATCAAGCACAATAATAAATGGTTTTCCAGCTCTTGCTTGAAAAGGAGGTTTTAAAGGGAATTAAGGGTGGGGGTGGATGTTAAAAGAAAAGCAAAGGCAGGGCCAATACCACTCTGTGTTTTACTGTTCCATCTGTAATCCTTCAAGGCTGGGGTTTCATAAACAGTTTAGAAACCAATATAAACATTCCCCAAAGCCTAGACTGATGAAATATGAAAGTGAAGAATGAAATAAAAGGTCTGCAGGAGAGCTGACCTGAATGTGGCACTTAGTCTAATGTAAGCTCACTTCACCTGTAGATTTAGATCTAAATCACACCAGGAGCAGGGACAGCCAAAAGCATTTTATTGCCTGAAGCAAAGGAGGGTATTCCCTTCTGACCTCTGTTTAAATTCAGTAACTTTTCCAATGTGTGGTTGAATCTTGCTCGCAATAAAGCAGTATCCTACACAGGTACCAGGTTTAGGATGCATAAGGCAGGCTGTGTACTACAGTGACCATGTGCTTTGGCCCATAAAGGCCTGATGTGGCCCTTAGGGGCAACATGGTTCCCACCCCTGGTTCATTCGGCAGACCTGAAAGCTGACAGATAGAATGGATCATCTCCTTTGTAATTGTTTATGCAATTGTACAGTAGATTTCCATCCATAGTTCAGATCATCAGATGGAGAGCCGAATTCATTATAAATTAGGTCTCACAAGAAGTCTCTACAAGGCCAACTTCTAGCTGATCTGAAACAGTAGAAGACAAGGCTCTGTATAAAAGAATAATTATTGAATTAGATGAACTCCCTTGCGATTTTCCTAAATCACTTGCAATTACAAATTAGGTTGTTTCTCATGCTAGAATGTTGAGGCCATATTTGAAGTGGTTCCACATCACTGAAAAATGTCAAACTATGCCAGATACCCCAGAGAATACAAGAAGCAAGGATTCATAGTGGCAGAGCAAGAAGGAAAGAAAGCTTTGCTACTGCTACTGCCTAATAATAATAATAATAATAATAATAATAATAATAATAATAATTTCTTACCCACCCCTCTGTCAAAACAATTGTGGTGGGGTACAACAAGATTTAAAAGCAGTTACAGTTAAAATGATTCACCCATCCCCAACCTCCCTTCCCTTAAAATAGAATTAAACTGACAAGATTAAAATGAATTAATATCAAATAGAAATAAAACAGTATATTAAGCATGTTAAGCATATGGTGAACCCATGTCAGGTACAACTAGATTGGTAATTGTATCTTTTTTCAACACTGGAAGTCAGACAACATTTTCTGTCATACCATGAGTGCAGCGGGCGGGTTTAGATAGCACAATCGTGGATCTATAGTATATACAGCCCTGTCCTCCAAGAAGAACAATTCCCTTACCTTTTCTTGCATGCTGACATCTACTGTCTGGGGATGTAATTCCTCATCAATTTTCTTCTCAATGTATAATAATGATATAATAATGATATAATAATAATGATATAATAATGATAATAATAATTCATGCTTCTGCCTGCTATGAGAAAGTCTTTGACAACCATGCAGTTTTTGGAGCCTATTCACAATGTTGGGACTTACTCTTTGCATATGGTTGTAAATGTAAATGTTGCATTCAGAAAACAACCACATATTAATTTTACACAGAATGTGTCCTGAACTGCAAAGATTCCCCTCATTTCAGGATTCTTCTTGTCAAGGAATATATTGCAAATATATTTTTCATTCATTTTCTTTCAAATATCTTCAAACATACCTACCATCCCCACACTTGCAATACTAATATTATGGGGCTTGGGTTGACTTTGTTGGTGGCTGAGTTTTTACTGATTACTAGTAATGGTGTTGTTTTCATATGCTTCGAAAGTCGTGTATTGTTGCATTTTAATACCAATGCTTGTTACTTGAGATCTTAGGGATTCAGATCATTGAACAGAGTTTGTTAGCTAACTACGGAAGTAATTTTTTCTTTCGAAAGGAACGAGGTCTCCTTTATATATTTAAATAAATGTTAAATGTGATTCTGTTGATAGCTTCCTACTGTGAATTTAAATTCTGTATCACGAAACGCATTCGGTATATTAAGTTTTCTGTTCTTGTGTGTTATCTTAAAGACAATATGAAAAGAGCAACATGTAAATAAACTAGGTGATTGTGATTGATGATTGACTCCCAGTGGCAGCCATTTTAAGACTGTATCAGCTGTTGCTGTATTATACATTTAAACACATCTGCCAGCCCCCATCATTACAGACCTTTGAGTGGGCCCTGAAGACTCATTTGATTACCTCAGCCTATAATTGAGTTAAGGCTGGCGAGCCGTAGGGCACGTTGTGCTGCTTTTGACTTGATTTTTTGATCATTCTTTTCAACCATTGTCCTTCTTCTCTTATGTACACGTGTTATATCTTATTGCTATACTTTGGGGAATTTTAATATTTTTTCTTAAAAAAGCATCTTGCATACCAAATTGGGGGGAAATTCAGCACTGAGGCCACACATAGCCCTCTGAGGGCGTCTTGCATCTCTTACCTCTTGTAGGCTCCCTAAGGAATCTGGGAACCTATAAATGTTCAGGCAATTTATTTTTAACTAGGTTGCAGCACACATACACACCTTGCTGAAGTGTTTATACACACACCGCACACCCACACACACATTCAAAATGAGACATGGACATCTGGCAACTTCTGTGGGCTTTCGGTGGGGACATTGTGGCAGTCTATTCAGCCCCCTCAGGATTTCAGGGCGGAAAAGTAGCCCCTGGACACGAGGCAGTTGCTCATGCCTTTTATATTTTGTTTTATTGAATATTTATAGCCCATCTTTCAGACATAAAAGCTTGCAAATCGGTTTCTTGCATTTAGGCTTTAAAACAGAACATACAGTAGGTTCTTCTTATCTGTGGGGCTTCCGTTATGGACCCCAGTGTAGATAGCAAAAATCACGGGACCTCAAGTCTGGTAGTTATCAATTGCGATATGAAAGGAGAGCCTCTCACCATCTACTTACATTGTAAATAAATACGGATCTTTCAGCTGTAGTCCAAGGGTCGGCCCTTGCTTTTATGGCAGCATAACACAAGTGGCAGATCAAGTACAAAAGCAGTGGCAGCCCCGAGGCATATATTCAGAGACCCCAGAATATTTCACAATTACTAATTTTCAGTTTGAAAAACAAGTTTCTCCTGGTATCCAAACACGCTGAAATCTTGTGTAGAAGTGATTGTATAGATTTTAGTAGAGGATTTCTTTGGGGGTTGGAAGAGGTGTGAAAAAGCATCTTCAGAGTATGTCCAAGCATTTCCTAGAGGAAAAAGAATCCATTGTTTTCTGCACAGTAATCACATTTTCTTGTGTATGTAGAAAACATGTTTACTGTGTTAAAAAAAAAATCATGTATTTTTCCTCCAAAGAATAATTACTCCACACCATTCTTGGATATTTAAATGTAGAGTGAATATGAGGGGGTATCGTAAAGTTTTAATGATCACCTTTTTAAAAAGTTGGCAGAAAGTTTATTTTGATTTGTAGTTGTTAACTTATCTCTATGTAGTCACTATCTAGGTTTATATATTTTCCCCAGTGTATATGATCTTACGAATACCTGATATTGTAGAAGTCTGCAGATTGCTCCTTACGAGGGGGTATCGTAAAGTAATAATTATCACCAGGAAGTTATTATGGCATATTGATGAAATTTTGGGAGTGGGTGTGTGGCATCTGCACACTAGCCACACAGACACCTCCTTCACACAGCCTGCACGCTTACCACCTGACCAGATGGTGGATGGCATCACACTGCATCTTTGGGGCAGAGCTTACCTGCGCTGCGCCAAAGAAGCAGCAAAAAGCTGCTGCCACTGCAACTTCACCACTCTTTCCATGGAATAAAAAGGAGCCACTTTTTCTGGCTCCTTTTTGCACCACACAAATGCCAGATCGGGAGCATACCATGTAGTTGCAGTGATCCCAATCCAGTGTGGAAAGAGGCGGCTGCAGGCCACCCATTAGGGGCAACCTGTTCAGCCCCAAAGTCAATTTTCTCTAGTGAAAAATTGTCAGAAGATAACACAGATATTGTCCTCTTGTTCAAAGCATCCATTTGAACATTTTATTATCACAAGTATGATATAATAGACCACAACCTGTGAGTACTGCCTGTATCATACACCCACCAGCTATGCTCTTTTAGAAACAAGGAACCCTATATCATGAATTCCAGAATTATGTGTCCATTTTCCTAGCAATAGTTGAGTATGTCTAAATGATTTAGGCTGTACTCTCTTCAAAAGAGGCTGTATTTTTCTAGCTTTTCAGTTTGGTCAATCACTGCTGAACAAATAAAAGAAGTATTTTCTCCCCCAATGGAAAATAAACACAGTTCAAAAGTTTGCATCTGATTTATATGCCACTGGGCAGGATGGAGTCTAAAGGCTTGAATTTATTATAGCTATGTTAGATGTTTCCTGATGTTAGATGTGCAGACAGGCTGGTGTTGAGGAAAGTTGTCAGCTCAGCAGGAGAAGAATGTGAGTGGGCTGGAGACTTTGGCTACTAATGCAAAACAGATTCGTAATAATACTCTTGCTTCAGAGAGGCAATTGGATAGAAAACAGGGTATAGAAAACGCTTGCTTCTTTTTATCAGAACTTTAAATGTTCATTGAGAAGCAGTAACCATTTTGAACATTCATTGGAGCTGTCAGTAAAATATCCTCCTTAACAGTTTTTGAGAAATTCTGGCAAAACGTAGTGGCTGTTTGACAAATGAAAACCTATGGAAGGGTATATGTCTATGCAAGAGTGCATAAATATTACCAGTTCATAAAAGCAGTTTCTTTCTATCTGGCACTCTCTGGATATGTTAGATTAAAACACCCATCATCTTCAGCTAGCATGGTCAACTGTGATCAGCAGGGATGATGAGTTGAGAGTGGAGGAACTGCCTATAGCCCCTAGGTGGGCTTCCCCTTTGGGCACCTTGACTTTTCACTTGGGGTTGGCGTTAGGGTTCTTCCTCTGCCAGCCCTCTGAGGATGCTGATAGATTCATCTATGGGGTGTTGCTCAGAGATCTCCACCTCCATAGCAACCCTCCAGGCCCGAGGAGATGGCCCTCCTTCTTGTGTCCTGCTTCACAGAGGCCCCTCTACCATTGATGCCACCTTGGACCACCTACATGATTTCCACATGGTTGCCAGCAGAGCAGGCTGCATTTCAGCGGTGGCACTGAGGCCGTCCTGCTGCTGGAGGAATCTCTCTTGGAGCTCCTTCTGGTGCTCATCTGCCGTCCTCTGGAGCTCTGCTTCCCTCTCCCTGTGCTGATCAGCACAATCTCAATGCCTAGATAAAACTCTCAGTTTCAAAAATTCTCCCTCCCTCTATAAAGGATGAGGTAGGAAAGCCAAACTGACACACTTCTACAGGCGAGAATTGTGTGACCCTCCATGTATGGTTGGACTGCAACTAGTCAGCATAGCCATCACAAAGAAAATGCTGAGATTTGTAGTCCAACTCACCTGGAGGGGCACATAGCTCCCACTCCTGACTAGTCAGATACCAAATTCCTTAAAATGATTTCTGTGTCAAGCAACAGAACGAAATTCCTATTTAAATGCATATTTTGTACATTGTTCTTGTTGTTGTGTGCCTTCAAGTCATTTCTGACTTATGGTGAACCTTCCATGGGGTTTTTTTTTTTTGTTAAGACTTCCTCTTAAAATACTGATTTCTAAATGTGTTTCAGCTTTTAAGCTGAGAATAATGTCAGGGCAAAAGTGCAAAAACTGAACAATTACTAAACATATATCTATGGGAAGAAGTATATACATCAGCCTATTTTTATCGTGGAATTTGCAAAGAAGAAGTCCCTCAAGCACATGCAGTATATAGATCATGAAGGTCAGGCCTATATTAGGTCTGAAAAGCTTTCAGTCTATGGATTTCCTTTATTATAAATAAGCCAAGTTTGTATCTGCAGAGAGTCATGAAAGCTCATTCAGAAATAGAAATTGGTTAGTCTAAAAGGTGATGCCACACTTCTCCCCTCACTCCTCCTTTTAATGTCAATTTTTTAAGAAAGTCTCAAAATGCAGTTTTGTTTTGATTTAAAAATATATCCATGAAACTGAATTCTCCCCAAAGAGGTTGCCGAGGAATAAACTGATCTCAGCAATCTTAATGATATCTCATTAGGTAAACTATACTTGAAACTTTAGGACTTCCCATTAGATTAGTCACGAAAAACAAATGTGAAAATGAAGCACAGCAAGGCAAGATCTGGCATGAACAGCTAAGAAAATAAAGCCTAGAACTTAGAGGTGAATAGGTCCTGGAGCTCAAATGTCTAATGGGATCAATGAAATGTACACCATCTACACATTTTTATGCATATTTTTGTTAAAAAGAGACATGTGTTTGGAAAAAAAATAGCTATTTTTAGAAAGTTTGTCTGCCCTTTGGAGTTCATGTGAAGTTTATACATCCAGCTTCATAGTCTGTGAATTCTGGAATGAAAACAAATTCCAGTTCTTTCCTTGGTAATTGAGACATTTCACCCTCCTTTGGTGTAATTATATTGTCAAATGGAGGACTATTCAAGTAATTAGTAATGTAATTAGGGGAGCTTTTGTGCTCACTCTGTCTTTTGCTGAAATACAATCTTTATTTCTAATGCCCTTTTGGAGTGAGGCAGATTGCTGAAGAAAAGAAAGAGAGCTTTAATGAACATGGGAGCCATGAGAAATTGCAACATTATATATATATATATTTATAGTGATCTTGGAGACAGACTTAACTCACCATCTTTATCCAATAATAGACAGGTCATGAGAGAAGCGGAATTGTGAGACATAATACAATCTCACATCTTCCGAGGGTTTGGTGTTTCCCATGATGAGGAATAATATGTGCTGATAATCATTACATACTTTGCAAAAATAAAATAAAATAACCAAACCCTCTGTCTTCTGGCAAAACACAGAGTTGACTGTTAAATTTGGGTGTTTGTAATGTTACCTGCCTCACTTGGACAGCATTCAGATGTTCTTAACTAGTGTTCAGTGTGTGTGTGTGTGTGTGTGTGTGTGCATTATCAGAGAGAAAGCATTCAGTAAATGTAACAATTTGGAATTTCACAATCCATCTTTAAAATACTAGATCATGAGTGGGCAATCTTTTCAACTCCACAGACTACATCAGGTGCCATCTGGGTAGGCTGGCCAATGGGCACACACACAAACATTTGAATGTGAAAATTGGGTTCAAAACACATTGTAAAAATAATCCAGTTTGAGACCACTCTAATTGCCCTGGCTCAGTGATAGGGCATTCCGCAGGAATTAAGAGGAAAAACCATGGCAGTTACAGTGGAATAATAGTGCTATATTTCTGCAGTGTAAATGGGTCTTTGGTTTAAGTTTGATGACAATCCCATTATTGCCAGGTAGCAGTGACCATGTTGACTGGGAATACTGAGATTTATAGCTCAAAAATACCTCTTCCAAACATTTTACTCTTGGGACCCCTTTTTATAGCTACATGAGAATATCATCCCCACCCCTCAATGGCATATATGAATAAAAATATTTTGTTTATTTAGTGCCCATATTTTCATTTGCACCTTCATGTATTGTAACATTTTATAAGGAAATAACATTGTTCAATTTAGAATCGTTTCAAGTAAATTCAATATTTAAATCAACACATTTGTAAATTTTACACATAAAATGTTTGGGAAGAGGAGGAGAAGGAGATATCAGAATCTCCAAATCTCCTGCCATCCCTGGGGTCTTGCTCCACCATTTGAGATCCATTGTCTTAAACTAATTCCAAAACGCTGTTGTCCCATTCTGTTTTTCATGCAGACTAGGCTAGAGTTTGAATTAACTGGTGAAACAGATATGATGTGAGTGGGTACGGTTAGCTGTTCAATGTACAATGACAGCTAAAAGAACAAATAAACTTTGGTATCTGATGGGGATGGTTGAATTCTGGAAAGATACAGACATCAAAAACCTGAACAGGTTGGATTCTGATCTCTCTTTTGTGCATCTACTTGAACAAAATGGCTGAAGTGACTCTATCATTAAACAGGTGGTTGTTCCCTCAAATGTGAAACAGTGATGGCCCACATCACAGTTTCTGAAGAAACAAAAATATAGTTTTGCCACACATAGTTTTGAACAAAATGTGGAACATTTACTTACAAAATGGTAAGGTGCGAAAGCTATTGGCAAAACCACGATTAAGAACATGAATACCTAGAAGCTATTATCAATGTGAAAAATTATTATCAGGGGAACTGCTGAAACTTCTAAACCTAACAAGGAGTAAAGTTTTAGCCTCTGTTAAGTTGACTCTGTTAGACGCTGAGCACACTATTACATTTCCCCACAGAACAATAATTTTAAAAAACAGGTACAAATGCAATAAAATGCTACAATTTATGTAGGTCCGTTCAGCCGAGAGGTTTGGGTTCTCCAAACACCTTCTGAAATATTGCTGAATTCACTGAGGGCAGGTAATGGATGCTAGAGTGGCAATGTAATTAGGCCTATCGATTGATTAAAGACTTTTAGTTCATTAACCATCTGGCTTTTAATGGATTAGTCAATTAAATGTAAATAAATTTGCATAGCCTTAGAACCTTTTAGGCAAGAGATAACTTTCCCCTTTTAGGCCAGGTATTGCTATAGAAGGAAAGTTCATTTCAATATGCTCTATTTAATCAAGTTCTATTTCTGAGAATATTCTTTATTCGAATGAAAACATCAGATGTAGCTGCAAAACAAGTTCAAATCTCAGCAGCACTGTCTGGCAATGATTTCTGCTGTCTGCTAAAGACCAATGGGACTTTTCAGGCTAGACATGAAATGCAGCAGCTTCACCTTATAGTGGGAAGAAGTTTAATTTGAATACAAACTGGGGGTGTAGCCACCTTGCAGAATCCTGGGTTTTGTAGGTTGGTGAGGCACCAGAGCTCTCTGACAGACCAGGCTGAATACCTCACCAAACTACAAATCCCAGGATTTTGTAGGATACAGTCATGGCAGTTAAAGTGGTCTCAAATTGATTTAATTCTTCAGTGTGGGTACACCCTGGAACAGTAATAGAAAGGAAAAGTCTCATCATTTGCGCCATTCTGTAATGCTATGCTCTCATTCCTACAACAGTGTGTGGTCAATGGCCTCACATAGGGACGAGAGGCAAGCATGCCTCTCCCGGATTTGCTTTGGTGGCCACAGCCTCTTCAGGAGTGGGTGGTTTACTTGTGATGTAGGGGCAGTGGTACACTTGTGAGCAGGGGCTGTGGTCTGTTCATGAATAGGAGTGAAGGAGAAGGAGTGAGCGCACCTTTTCAGCCATGCCACCTGGCAGCCCTCACCACACAGTGTGGCACCAGGTGGGGATGCCACAGGTAGTGGTTTAAGGACATATGGCATCATTTTGTTCCATTACTAAATATCTTCATATCTCTTTCCTTAATGTTAATATGAACAAAAATAAGGTAAAATCTCTCTGAGTGCTGAGTTAAGGGCATTGTGAAAGCAACACCAATAGGCCTTCCTCTTTATCGTCACCCTGTTGTGTCATTTGAAATCCAATGCTCATTTCAGAAAATTGGACCATTTTGTGGATTCAAAAATGTGTAGAACCGAGGGATTCCCTTTTACTGAATTGAAAATAAACAAACAAACAAATAAATAAATAATATTTGTTGGTTCTTATGCCAATTTTGGATGCTTAAGGGTTGTATAAACTGTTTTAAATAAAATATTTTCATTTTTCATATTTTTTTTTTTAAAAAATAGAAAGTTCTCTTTAGTATGGAAACAATTGTGGGACAGAAACACTGTCTCTCTGACATGTCAATAAATCTCTAGTTTGTCAGAGCTTGTACTTTTCAAGAAAGCAGTGGGACATATTCCTCTAGGGCATCAGGGTAGACTGGAAAACAGCAATATCCATCTGTCTTTGTTCAAAATGCAAGGAAAAAGGGGTGTATGCCTGAAGCAGGAGGAAATTGAAGAGGGCTGGGGGAGAGAAAAAGCAACAGGTTTACTGTCTACTATTGAGTGGGGAAACTGGGTGCCCTGCTCTGTATTTTAGCACTGATGCTCTTTCCAAAGGCAGAATAAAACCTTCCCAAACTTTATAAGAAACTGCGGATGTCCTTGGAGAATCCCTTAACACACATTCAGAAGTTATGTAAGTTCTTAAGTGAAATAAAAATGAAATAAATAACTATTATGTAGATATGGGATGCATATTGCTACAGGTCTTCATCCACAAACTTCCATTCTTTCCCACCTCCTATCTGTCCTATCTGTACCCTATTTAGTCTGTTTTGGTTTAGAACTTTTAATGGGTCAAGATCCAATATATATCCCAACTTTGACAATGTGCACACTTTTCTGTGTCTTTCAAGTTATACTTTTGCTTGGACACATTACCCCATCGCATAAAGCATGTTTACACTGCATTTTAGTGGACATGCATTGAGAAAATTCACATTTGAAATGTGTACATTTTGTTGGCACTATGTGGTCTGTTAATCTGCACTCCAGAACACAAACTGCATCCAGTCTGGGCTCTGTAGACTGGAGAAAATTGTTAATGTTGTTGTTGTGCACTCTCAAGTTGTTTCCTGTTTATGGTGACCCTAAGGCAAACCTATCAAAGGGTTTTCTTGACAAGATTTGTTGAAAGGAGGCTTGCCTTTCTTTGAGGCTGAGAGTGTAGCTTGCCCAGTGTCACCCAGTTGATTTCCATGGATGAGCAAGGATTCAAATCCCTGTCTCCAAAGTTGAAGTCCAATGCTCAAACCACTGCACCAATGATGGCTCTCCTGGAGAAAGTACACCTAAAAAAGTATAAATATCTGGCATATATTCCTCACATATTCCTAGCTTAGATTCAGTGTGTAGAAGCAGAAGAAGGTTCATCACTTCCCATCCCAGTCTGTCTCTATGTGTTGTGCAGTTTTGTGCACACACAGCCAAATCAATGTAGAGAGGCCAGGGAAAGGGACAGTGGTCACTGTCTTATTTTCCTTGCCACATGTGGTATAAACACATTCTGACCATATGCGAATGAATGATCTTCTACAGGGAAACTGCTTGGTCTGAGAAGACTAATGGGAACTCTCCATGGTTGCTCCAGCTTACTTGGCAGCACAGTTCCAGGCATCTATGTCTATGAGCTACCTCAGTGATTTCCCATGTGTGTTGCTCTGAGACATTGTGGGAAATTAAAATACTGATTCTCAGGCTCAGATAGTTTGTAAAAGAGGAGTATCAGTGATGGACTCTCCTGGAACTCTTGACATCTTGACACCTTGACACCTGCTTGAAAATCCCTTATTTTGATGCCTTGCTTCAGTGCTCCATTCTGTCAAAAAGACACTCCCTACTCAGGCTCAACTTTATGAGTGGTCCCACTTTTCGTGGGAGTAAAATCACCATATAGATATGCTTAGTAGGTTTTTCCATTTGTACAGGGTGTAGACGGAAATGTTTTCTCAGCCTCTCGTCTACCAATGAGCTCCAAAATGTACTCAGTTTTTAATTTAAAAATAAATGTTAGTTGCCGATTATATTTTAGTCTCACAGTTCCTACAAGGAACAGTGTGTAGGATCCTATTCCACAAAACCATTTTTTTTTCTAATGATGACAACCCTATAAGACAGGTTAGGTTGAGGTAGGACTGCCAAGTAAAATAAAAAACTGAGCTTCTGTCCCTACAATGGTTGTTCAGAAGAGGAAATAGTAGGCCTTGCTTGTGCAATGAGCAACACTTGCTGAAATTCCCTGTTCTGCACAATCGTTAAAGGGACAGGAGCCCTGTTCCCTGTTTTACCTGGCAACCCTAGGCTGAAAGGGAGTAAATAGCCTGTGGACACCTAATCAGATTTGTGGTGCTCTGAACATAGATCCCCCCAGTCTTAACACAACAACTCCAACCACTTCACCACACTGTACCATAATCTGTGGCTTCCTCCACTTCTTTCATTTGTTCAGAACACAGCCATTTCTTGTTCTTGCCATCAGCATTTTCTTTTCTTTTTCTTTTCTTTTCCCTTCCCACTTTTACAATTCTTATGCAATTCAGGGCACTCTAGCCAGACGACTGGGTGCAGTTTGCCATTGTGTAACTATGCTTGACATTCAATTTAGAATCAAAGCTTCTATGCTATAATAGTTTGTTAAGCTGTTCCTCAGCCCTGACTAGCATAGATAACCTTCCCTTCAATGCAAGAGGTAATTCAGCAGCCTGGAGAAATATATATATTTCTCCCTCCCTGAATGTTTCCTGCTCTCTGCAGTATGCATTGGCTAAACAATCACCACTTGAAGCCCTGTAGTTTGCAGCTACTGCTAGCTCAGCATCAGATAAAATTCTCTATTTCTATGGAGTCAGGGAACACAGAAAAGCTTGAAAGCAAAAGGAACAAAAGACTCCTATGATGACAGAGTACATCTTTTCATGGATATCACTTCCATGCATCATTCTCCTTCTTTCTGAAGTTCAGAGGTTTGTATGGATACTTATGTAGTTTAAACAGCATTGAACATGGACAAGAGAGAAAGAGCAGCAGGTTTGGGCAAAGCCAAAGTTTTACAGAACTGCAAAAAATTAGGAAACATTCTAGTACCCTCAGGATCTGAGTGTGTGGGGAGGATTGTATGGGAGGAGGCAGTCCTGGAGATGGGTTGGACCCAAGTCATTTAGGGCAGCCAGTGAAATGATCTTAAGATCAGTGTTATGCGGTCTCTTCTGGATGTACTCGAGACCAATCTGGCTGCCATATTCTGTACTAATTGAAGTTCTCGGACCAAACACATGGGTAGCCCCATGTAGAGTCTACCCTTATGCTTGGTCTGGAAACTCCAATTAGTACAGAATATGGCAGCCAGATTCGTCTCGGGTACATCCATAAGAGACCATATAACACCAATCTTAAGATCACTTTACTGGCTGCCCATTAGCTTCCAGGCCCAGTACAAGGTGTTGGTTATCACCTTTCAAGCCCTAAATGGCTTGGGTCCTACCTATCTCCGGAACCACCTCCTCCCATACAATCCTCCCCGCACACTTTAACTCAGAAACATCTCTCTAACTCTTGGTCCTGCTACTGGCCCCAATTCTTTCCCTAATACACTCTCTTAATCAGTGACGCAGGGATGACCTCTCAGTATCCTTATTTTATATGCGTTTTATTATTTTGCTAGTGTGCTTATGATGTTTTTGGTTATAAATTAATTATAATTTATAATTAAGTATAAATTAATTCAAGCCACTCTTCTGTAAACCAGAAGGAATATAAGCTTTATTTACAGTCAGATCTTAAGTTTGTATCTTTCTAAAGTTGGTTTGCAAACTGTGTGGTTACATTATATACAGCTCTTCACTTGTGATAGAGTATTTCCTTTTTCAGTTCCCTTGCTGACTTTGTTTCAACTTTAACCTGTGTTCTAATTCCCTTAAAACAGGTCCTTCATCAGGACTATGTTTGGCTCAAATCCCAATTAACATTCCCACAAAACAAGGCAGGTATGTTCACATTTTAATTTAGCATTTGTGTGTGTGTGTGTGTGTGTGTGTGAGAGAGAGAGAGAGAGAGAGAGAGAGATTTAATTTAATACACATTGCTGTCCTGATCTAGATTTCCTTGATGCCAACACAGAACAGTCAGGCAATTTATACATATTTCAGTTTGTTCCTGAAAGAGCACAAAGCAAATTGGCTTGTTGAAGACTGAAATTAACATTGCAGCATTCCTAGTTGCCATATAATTTAAGAAGTCAGCTTCCTATAAGCACTAGTAAAATATGGAGTGCATCTTCAAACACCAAATAGCCTGAACTTTGATAGATCATTTCAGAAAGAGCTGCCAGGTTCATCACTGCAGAATCATTACATCTCAAAACATACATGTATCATTATGAATAACTTTAAGAACCAGTAGAGCATACCTTTAGCTATCATGGGCTCCAGGAACAAATAATAGTCTGGAAAGCGAACGATGCAACCTGACTGTAAGATGAGGATGAGTGAAAAAGCCATAATAATGCTATTATTCTAGGCAGTGAATAGACAGGCTTTATTGAACTCTGGGTGCTTGTTGTTTCAGCCATGAAAACAAGAGCTGGCACCTTTGATTAGTGTGATTGGATATATTATTTAAGATGAGTTGTGTTGTGCCCTAATTGAAATGGGACACACATTCTAAATGGGAAATGCTTGTGGAATTCTACCATTGCAAAATCAGATCCAAACAGACCCTGATGTGCACCTGTCAGACAAATTGAAAGATTGGATTTTTCGCCTACAATGGTTCAACTTGGATATTTTTTTCCAGGGCTCTTACTGGCTAGGAACTTGTGTTTAAGAGAGAACTTTTGCCATAGTTGCTTCCTGCATTTCCCAATCCCTAGTTCCACCCTATAACATCCAATTTATATTTTGGGTGGCATTTCTGAACCCTTACGGTTGCAGCATGGGTAAATGAAGGAGAAAGCTTCAATTGATCCATACTCTCCCTCATTGCTTGCTGCTGACAGTCTTCTCATAGAACAGTTTGAACTTGATGTATTTCCTAAAAGGCCCCCTGGTTTTGGAACTGCTCAGGGCCCCAATAATGTTAATCTGGTTTTACTTATCTGAATGTGGTCAGTGTCAATGAAATGTAAATTTTAAACTTCTGAAAATATGTTTTAGATGTTAATTTTAGTGTTGAACTTTGAGATTAAAATGAAATTAGCAGAGAAAAGATGTTGGAATGAGTATATGTAGAAAAGACCCAGGCCAGAAATAGCCTATATTTTTCGAGCCTAGTGCTAAAGTACGCTACAAACTTTGCAATCAAATCAACCTTTCACTATTTTGGCCACTCTCCTTTGGACATGTTCCTGTTTATCAATATCCTTCTTGAATTATGGTGCACAAAACTTGGCAAGTGAGGTCTGACCAAAGCAGAAAGAATGGTACTATTCCCTCAATCTAGACACTATACTCTTATTGATGCAGCCTAGATCACATTGGCTTTTTAACTGCTACATCCCACTGCTGACACATGTTCAGCCTGTGATCTATTATGACTTCTAGATCCTTTTCACATGTGCTGTTGCCACCCATCCTATATCTGTGATTTTCATCCCCCTCTCCCAATGTACTACCTTGGATATCTCCCTGTTGAAATTCATTTTTTGGTTTTGGCCCAGCTCTCCAATCTGTTAATGTAATTTTGAATTCTGATCACGTCCTCTGGAGTATTAGTGACCCCGTCTAATTTAGTGCCATCTGCTAATTTCATAAGCATGCCCTCTATTTGATCATTCAAGTCATTGTTAAAGATGTTGAATAGTCACCTAACTCCAGAACGAAGAGGAGCTATTGGTGAGCACCTTATGGGGTCAGTTGATCAAACAATTACAAATCCACTTAACAGTAGCATTCTCTAGACCACATACTGCTAGCTTTTTTAAAGAGTATCATGAGGAAACTTATCAAAGGTTTTAGTGACATCAAGGTATGCTGAATCCACAGCATTACCTTCATCTCCCAAACTTGTAACTCTATCAAAAATGAGATAAGATTAGTCTGGCATGACTGGTTTTTGAGAAACCCATGTTGACTTTTATTAATGATGGCATTTCTAAGTGCTTCCAGACTATCTGTTTCATTATCTGTTTTAGAATCTTTTGTGGCATTGATGTCAGGCTGACTGGGAGGTAATTGTTTGGGTCTCATTTTCCCCCTCCTCCAGTCTGCTGGGACTTGTTCTCCAGGAATTCTCAAAGACTGTTGCGAGTGATTCTGAGATTACTTCTGCAAGTTCTTTTAACAGAATCATAGAATTGGAAGAGACCTCAAGGGCCATCCAGTCCAACCCCCTGCCATGTGGGAACACAGAACCAAAGCACTGCCAACAGATGCCCATCCAGCCTCTGTTTAAAAACATCCAAAGAAGGATACTCCATCACCCTCTAAGAAAGTGTGTTTCACTATCAAACAGCTCTTACTGTCAGGAAGTTCTTCCTAATGTTTAGATGGAATCTCTTTTCTATTTTCAATCCATTGTTATGGGCCCTACTCTCTGGAGCTGCAGAAAAAAGGCTCATCCTTTATATGCCACCCCTTCAAATAATTAAACAGGGCTATCATATCCCCTCTTAACTGTCTCTTTTCCAAAACCTTTGGATGTAGTTCATCAGGCCCTGGAGACTTGAATTCATTCAGAGTACCCAAGTATTCCTATACTAGCATCTGAATTTTGGCAGAAACAGGCTGTGGCATTCACCTCCTTTCCTTTAAAATGCTGCGGCTCGGCAGAAGAGATTGGGTGAGTGGGGTGAGGCTCAGTGTAAATAGAGAAGAGAGGTCTGAGATTGGTAATATATATATATTCTTTTATTTTTTTTTTTTAAAAAATCACATCTTACCAATTTTTCTCTTTAACCACATGTAACTGTATACGGGCAAATATATTTAGGCTTTGTGTATGTGATACTGTAATTTAAATATATAATTTTTATTTTGAAAATTGTGTACACCTCAACTATTACCATTATATTCAATGATATCCAAAATTATGATTTATGAGTAACATTAGTACAAAAACCCACATTTTTTTTTCTTTCCTTATTTCTGAAACCAAGCATTTTAAAGGAAAGCCTTCAAATTTTGTAGCTTGTTTTTGAAGCCCATCAGGAAAAGGTATGGAAAAGTCTTTTTTTAAAAAAACTTTATCTTTGGGGGAGAAAAAGTAAGATCTGAACAAAAGATGTATGGACTGCCAGAAGAGATTTTGTATTCTGGGCCTCTAGAGAGCCAGTATATGTGAAATGAAATGCAGTCTTTATGTTAAAATTTCACAACAATGATTTTCCATATATCATTATCAGAGACTCTATCTTGATAGATTAAATGTTATGGAAGAAAATAATTTATGTTTAAGAAGAACCAAGTAGCTGAGATCACTTTAGTACTGCAGACCCCTTCAGTGCTACAGAGAAGTTTCCATAGGCCTCCTCTTGCAGTACAAAAGAAACTACATGTACAGAGAAAATTTCCTTGCCAAAATAATCTCCATTGAGTTTCATGAAATAGCTGAAACTGTAGTAATGAATTATGTTCAAATAACTCATGCCTGTGTGGCCACTGCTTAAAGTATTTAAACTACTGATCGATAAAATCACACAGCATTGATTTGTCATTGTGGTTGGGAGCATGAGATATGTGCAAGTGTTATCAAAATGGTCGCTATCATTAAATGAATATGGCATCCACTTGTGAAGGTAAACACCAGTGTAGTAGCTCCTTACTGTTTCCCCTTGAGTCCTCATAAGATGCTATCTCTTGGTGAAGAAGACGAAGCTGTCCCATCAACTGTGTTGGAGCAATACTGTTCAGTCCAGTTGAGTTCTATATGGATTGGGGAGTGGGAGGAAGTGCTGTCAGGGAGGGATTAAATCATTACTGCCATCACCATCACCACTGTTCAAAGTGTTCATCATTTTTATTGGTAAGCAGAGAAATGGAAGCCAGCAGGTTATAGCACTTTTGAGTGTTGCACTAGAATTCTGGAAGACCAGGGTTCAAATCCATGCTTGATCATGGAAACCTACTCAGTGCACCTTGGCATATAAGCCTCAGAGGAAGGCACAGTTTGCCTTAGAGCCACCATAATATGGAAAGAACTTAAAGGTATACAACAGCAATCACAGAAATGGTTAGTGTGACAAACACTAAAATGTGCACACACATAGGTAAACAGGCATTATAATTTCTTACTACAAAAAGCCTTGTTCTTTTACAGGATAATGGAGTGGAGGGACAGACCAGACAGCAACTGCAAGTTTTTAGACTTGGGCGTCTGTTTTTTGGCTTTCCAAAAACTTAATATGCGTTGAGAGATTTCTCTTTTGGAAACAGCGATCAAAATTTAGTGCAGGCATTAGCCATCATATGTGAAATGTCAAAATCAGGTCCCACCGCTATGAAACATATATATTTTTTACTGGAAATGATGTCTGGCCTTGACTTTTTAGAGTGCTTGAGGATTCTGTAAATGGAATGAAAACCATGTGGATTCAACATTAAAGCAACATTAGAAAACTCAGAATATAAGTTGTGCAAATTCTATCAGCTATGATGTAAGCTTAAAGATTTCCGCGGCAAACCGTTATACCACAGTGTTTGGAATAACACAGTAGTGTATCCATGGTAGCAGGAGATATTAAATATGATATATAACCATTCCTTTCTTTTATCTGCCCCCCCCCCCCCAGTTTTATTTTCTTTCATTTAGTTTCTTTCCTGTCCCTCCTTTCTTTTTCCTGTTCCCATATGATATCTCTTTATCCAGCAATACAAGGTAAAAAAAACTCCAGGTTGGTTTTTCCCCCAGTATTAGCAGACCACTTCAAAGTGTTCTATGAAACATCAGACTTCAGTACTAGTTACTCATTCTCCCTAGGGAATCAGGCTAGGGACTCCCTTAACCTGAATATGGAAATAAGAAAAAATTTCTGACGGTGCTCCCTTTGCTTTGGAATACTCTCCCCAAGGAAGTGCTCTTGGCACTCACTCTTTTTTGGTGTCAGTCTAACACTTTTTTGTCCCTATTGACATTTTAAACATTTTGTTCTTGTAATACTGGAGAGTTTGTAGTATTGCTACTTGTCCGTGTGTGTGTGTGTGTGTGAATGCATGCATTTGTTTAGATTTTGTGACCAATCATGGTTTTTATTCTGATGCATTTCCCCAATGTGTTGTTACATAGATGTCATTTTATTGTTTGCTGTGATTCTTTTCTTTGTGGTCTCTTACCATTGTGGATTTAATCTAATAGTTTATATGCTTTTACATAGCAGAAATATGAAAGCTGGATCCCACTATAGTGCAACTATCTAATGGATGCCCTGGACTCAGTCATGACACAACTGACCATTAGCTTCCCACTCTCTAAGTGAAAAGTGTGGAAGAGGGCTGTGTGTGTGTGTGTGTGTGTGTGTGTGTGGTGTGTGTGTGTGTGTCTTCATAAGGGAGGACACTCACATAATACCTGAGGAAGCATGGCCACATTTGCAAAATACGTAACCTTGCATAGTGTCTCAACAGGATTTGGGCCATAATATCTGCAATGCTTAAAGAAGCTTATTTTATGTATACTCTACTCTTCTCCCAACAGGGAACTCCAAAGTATATATAAAAATACATTTACCATTTATTTTTATTTTTATTTTTTAAAAAACCAATTAAACAAGGGATTGCAGTTCAAAAGCGCATAGGTAAAATGGTTCAAAATACGCTTCAGACATAATTAGAAGCTAAAAAGCTAAAAATATACCACACCACATTGAAAACCCACCCTTCTGCCTCATAATTTAAACACCAAGGACCTGCTCAAATAAAAAAGATATTTGTCTGCTCGCAGAAAGAGAGCAAATAGAGGCTAACTGAATCTCTTGTAGGAGTGAGTTGCACAGCATGGGAAAAGCCACTGAGAAGGCTGTCTCCCGTGTCCTCACCAAATGTGCCTTCAATGATGATAGGGTCAAGAGAAAACCTCCTATGAAGATATTTAAAATTGTGTTGGCTGTTGTTTATGATGACTGTAATAGTAGAATATATATATATATATATATATATATATATATATATATATAATTTTTTTTATTCACCCAACATGATTTTCTCTTCCTCTCCTTCTCATACACCCAACCAAGTCTGCTCAAGATAGTAACCTTATACAGTCTGGGAGTATACAATTTATATAATCTTGTACACTAAAATATACCAGAGAATGAAGTCATATAAAATATATGAGATATTTCAAAATTTCACATCATCCAAATGGATTCTTGAGTATCATTCGTAGGATATTAAAAATATTTTTTTTATAAAAAATAATCAGCACACCAACACCTAACTAGGATTCAGCAAAGTTCTGAATACTATTTTCTCCCACCATATTTTTGTTCTGTGAAGAACTCTGAAGGTTAGTTCCAAAAGCCACAGTTGGCTCAAGATGACCCTGTGACTGTCCTCTCTCTCTCTCTCTCTCTCTCTCTCTATATATATATATATATATATAATATGCATTGGAATAGGAATAAGAATGCTTCTTGCCACTGTGAACCACAGACTAGTGATGATACACATTCATTTTTCTATTAAGTGAAGAACTTTAGATTTATTTTATTTTATTTTGGTTCTGACTTGTAGAAGGATTTAGAAGAATTCTAGAAATAAAGGAATTCAGTATTGACCACCTGTCAAAACATATCTGGTCTTTGTTCAAGTGTTGACTTGTTTACACTAATGGCCATCCATCCTTTTCTGATCATTCAGATTTATGCCAAACTCACCTTTACATGTATAGTATTGTGATTGCAGTGTTATTACAAAAGTGTATGGATCAGGAATTTACAATAGATCATTCTGTGTGAATTTTTATTTTTTTTATAAAATATAAAATGTTTTTTTTAAATAAATTGATCCTTCTGGTTTATATGCTCTCTCTCTCTCTCTCTCTATATATATATATTTTTTCTTTATTTCTTGATTCTATGCACTAATCATATTGTATAATTAGTGGTACATTTCAGAGGTGGATATTCTGATGATGGGTTTGTCTACCTTTTTATCCACACCTACACATCCTCATGCACACACAATTTTCCTACCCCCAAAAATGCCTCCATCTTCAAAAGAATTTCTTCATCAGTATGTAAATCTTCAAAGGAAGAATTGTAGAATAACATGAAAACTCAAAGGGAGAACAGTTGCCCAGTGATGTAAAAATCTGTAAGGGTAGCTTGGCAGTGATTTAAAAGTTCTTCAAAGTACAAACCACCTCGAGCAATGCAAATTCTCGGGGTGTGTGGGAAATCACTGAACAAGAACACTTCCATGATATGTAATCTTTAAAGTGATGGTAAGTATTCCACCCTTTTTTTGAAAAAATATTAAAATGTACAACATTCCAAGGAGACAGTACAGTAAAATTACATTACTGACAGCATGCCTTGCAGGCATTATGGAAGGGACAAAGGAGATCTAAAAGTTTTCTATGGCCATTCTCTATGCATACTTATCAGTAAGAAATGCATTTCTTCTGCAATAAAAGTTTCTCAGCTTGCAAAGTTACTTAGGGATGGTCACTGCACTCAGGTTTGCACAGACACACGTCTGTAAGTCCTTACCAAAAGTTCCAGCTTGAAAACATTACTCTTCAGGATGGCCATCCCATCTCTAAGATATCTCACTATGCATATAGAAATATTCCAAAATCTGAAAAAAAAAAAATCTGAAATCCAAAACACTTCTGATCCCAAGCATTTCAGATACGACAGACTCAACCAGTATTTGTCATTTCTGGGAGAAAGATTTTGATAGTCAGAAGTTTCCGCCTACATCTTGCATTGCACCAAATGATAATGGCTAATGGTAAAAGATAGTGAGAGTTACAGTCTGAATCATCTGGAGAACCAAATACCCCCCCCTTTTTTTTAGGGTCCACGTTATGACTCCTGACCATTGCAATGATTCCAGTCAGAATTACTGTCCATATCTATCATTTGCAGACAAAACTCAGTTGCAGAACATTTTAGTCTTCCTGGGCATTCTATCTTGGCCATCAGAATAGTAGAGTGGTCCTTGAACAAAAGAAGTACAAAAAAAGATCAGAAAGAGAAAGAGCAGAATAAAAATGTATCCACTGACTCCAGTCCATCAGCAGTGGGTTGAACAGAGACAATAGATTCCTGGCACACACCATACATTTCAGCAGTATCTAACCCTCCTCCCTAGAGAGGCTAAGATGGCCCCATCCCTGCTCTCCTTTCAATGGCAGATAAAGGCATTCTTCTGCTGTCATGTCTTTTCAAACTGGCAAGG
Source organism: Urosaurus nigricauda (assembly GCA_034509955.1). Classification (NCBI taxonomy): domain Eukaryota; kingdom Metazoa; phylum Chordata; class Lepidosauria; order Squamata; family Phrynosomatidae; genus Urosaurus; species Urosaurus nigricauda. The sequence continues at coordinate 18,163,143 of JAOEGL010000013.1, forward strand.
ACTGGGGATTAAATGCTATGAGATTTAAATTTTAAGGTTTTTGTTGAGTTTTTAACACGTTACATTTTAATTCATAACTGTTTTAACTTTTATTGTTTTTTACATTTTATATTAATACATTTTAATGTTTGTGTGTTGTTTTAAAATTGCATTGTTTTAAATTTTCTGTTTGCCCCCTTGAGTTCCTATATTGGGAGAAAGGTGAGATATAAGTAAATAATAATAATACTGATCATCATCATCATCATCATCATCATCATCATCATCATCATTATCATCCTTATGTGGGTGCCCTTGACCAGTTCATCACATCTGCTTTAGGGGGCATTCTTCCTCCTGTCTTTGTCCCCAATGACCATTGTTAATACCAAACTTGCCTTCTCATCTCCAAACCCACAAGGTTTTAAATTTGAATTGACATCCTCACACACAACTGGTTTATATTAGTCTCTGGACACTCCACTCCACCCCATGCATTTGAGAAAGTAGTCTATGAAAGCTCATGCTACCAGTTTCTTTCTTTCAGTTAGTCCCAGTGGTCCTATAATATCCCATTGCATACATTTCATATTATGCATGTTTGTGTGCATTGTTTCAACTGAGAACTTCACAGAAACATTCAGAGCTGTACACAGACTGGCGGACACCTGATCCACATACTAGTCAGAGAAATGTGAATAAATGCACTTGTAGACCAAATAAAATTCTCTAACTTCTCATATACTTAAAACACTACAAGGAGCCTAATGCATTAATCACCCCTCAGTGTTGATGCTTGTTAGATAGGTTGTACACAATGTGTAAATTTTAAAAAGTAGGTGGTTACTAGAGGTTTGCTTCCTCATTTCCCATTCTGTCCCCTCCCAGTGTTGAACCTTCTGTAACTATTCAGTTGACACATGAATGACCACATCTGAATTTGGTGTTTCATGCTCCCATATATATGGTCCTACAATAAAGCCTCAGCTACATTACACCAGGAAGAACAATCAGACCTTCTAAAAGTTTATGTCAACCAACAGTGTAGGTCTCTTATATGAGTGGACTATGTTTATTCAGGTGATTCATGATTGCTGTTCTTCAAATATACTAAAAAATTGCAGAGCAGCTTAAGATTCTAGGTTCATTAATAACAGCTGGCATTGTTAGACTTAAAAAGGGGCAAATGGGAAGTTTAGTGCTCTTGAGCCAGTGTGCCTTGTTAATTCTGGTTAGCATTTCATTATCTCCCCACTGCCGCACAACAGAATGTCAGGTAGCCTTGCAGCTGAGGAGGTGTTTCTTTATTTGCTCTGCTTCAAAGCAACAGAGGAGAAATAATGTGCCAGAGAGCACTAATGAGATATTTTGTTGAGAGAAGAGCAAGGTTCCCATCCCTTTTCCCTCTTTCCTTCCTTCAGGGGCTTTCACACTCCAGCAGTTAGATTGTGGCAATCCATATTGCATAACAATACCATTGGTTTCATTTTAGGTGATTAAAAGTGTAGCGATTTGAGAAGTATGGTTGGATGAGCCAATCCACATTATTGCCTTATTTAAAAATTCCTTGTGGGTCATTTAAGGCAGCATTCACATTTTGGTTGCTGTATCCTCGATGGTCAGCTCTCACAATGTACAGAAAATGCTTGAACTCCCACATCACATCACATCACATCACATCACATGTGTTACTCTGGTTGTCTAGGCATTTTCCAAGCTATTATTACCCTGCAATTCACTCAATGACTTTGTCATGATTTGAAGGGAATACTGCTGTAGATTGTGGAACCTAAATGATGCTGAACAGGAATCTGTGGCACTCCAGACATTATTGGATTGCAACTCTCACCATCACTTATAATGCTGGGCAAGGCTGATGGGAGTTGCAGCTTGTAAAGAAATCATTTTCTAAATGTCTTCTACTACTACCTAACTGTGATGAAACTCACTAAACTCACTAAATTCACTAAACTCACAAGGTTGTGAGTTTGATCCCAGGCAGAGCTGCAAGGTTGACTCAGCCTTTTATCCTTTTGTAGGTTGGTAAAATGAGTACCCAGTTTGTTGGGGGCAATTGGCTTACAGATTGTAAACCACTTAGAGAGTGCTGAGTTCACTGATAAGCGGTATAGAAATGTACATGCTATTGCTATTGCTATTAATATGTTGCTGACCCTGACAACTCCCCAAAGTTTACTCCATGATCTCTGATATTGCTTTGATTTTAACATTAAAAAAGGCTTTAGAGATAAGATGTATGATGCTGAGATGCTGGAATTCATGAGCGTAAGCACATTAACAAAACAACTACGGGAGAAAATTGTAGTTTCCAGTTCAGAGTGGTACAGTTCATTTCTATTAAAGGAAACTCACATGCCCTAAAGAAAATCTTGGGCTTTAACTTGATGGTATATTAACCAGGGACCATAAGTAGATGTTTCCTTAAACCAAATATTTTGCCATAATAACTACATGTAAGCATATAATTTCCTCTTTTCTTCTAAAGTGGGGTAGTCATTATCTTTTAGAGAAGAGGAAGAGGAAAAATAAATGCTATACAGACAAGGTTTTCTGAAGTGGTTAGAGAATATTACATCCAAGGTAGTTTAGAAGGGGAAAATAAATAGTGCATGTTGTGAGGAACTTTCCATAGACGATTAAGATAACCTTAAGTTACATGCTACTAATATCCAAAATTAGAATAAAGGAAAGCCCCACTGCAGTCAATCTTGCAAGCTCCTTGCAAAGGCAGCACAGAAAATAATGGAATAATTGAACTGAAGGAGAAGGAATGTGACAAAAGAGGGTAAAAGCTGCAAAGCAAGATGATCTATGAAACTTTATGTACTGCTAAAGTTTCATAGATCGTCTTGTTTTTTATATTATGATTAATGATGTTATGCATTTTATTAGATATCTAGGGGAAAATCACATTCTAGTTTATGAGAGGAAGTTAGGGTTCTTCTATCTCCTGAAGTGAGAAGAAAAGACCCATCTCCATTATTATCACATTCTCTCTCTCTCCACCTTGCCTCTCCTTCTCCACTGTCCCTTCTACATACTTCATCTATTTTACTTTATCTCTTCTCCCGAAAGAGCAAGAGGTTTGGTATGTAAGTTTGTGACAGTGGCTTTCACTGATGTGGACCATCACTCTAGGTTCCTTCAAGCAGACAGACTGGCAGCATGGTTGGCAAACATGTTTTTCAGTATATGAATATTTGCCCTATGCTATGCCAGGTCTTTTCAGCTAAAAACAGTAATATTGTGAATTTTTCTGTTCCAATAAATATCTGATCATTATCTTCATTTACCATTGGAGCCACAATATGGAACATCCAATTTGTTTTCTTCACAAAAATTCCACAGAAAGGTAAGGGAGAATTACTCTGGAAAGTTTTGGTATAAAATAATCTTAGGCTGTTCTATTTTAAAAGCAGGGATTGACAGTATTAAACTCAATTCAGATGAAGCTTTCAAAGAGCAGCTTAAACTATCTTTTATGTATCTCTGTGTGTTTTAAACTTAAATATTCAGGAAGGCATTTTGAACCAATAATATGAAGATTTTTTTAGGTTTATAAGCCAGGAGAAGATGAGCTATGGTATTTTTCCTTAGTGGAAGATTAAGGTACAAATAGTGAATTCTAACAGGTTTGATTGAAAGCCTATTATAATGCCAGAAAGAGCGGAGAGGACAGCCAAACCAAGGGCATAAATATGAGTGAGATAAGTTCCTTTACTTCACTCAAATTAATTTCAAAGCTGCTATAAAGTGCTAATGGGAAATGCAGGGTGCCATGCAAAGAGCTTTGCAATATGCACTTCTACCTACAAAAAGATAATCTAGATATATTTTTTTAAAAAAACTATATTGTAATATGCCAGCATTCTCTAAATTGACAAACTGAAAGTAGACAGTATTCTACTTGACCTGGCATAGGAAATTTTCCAGCAAAATGCAAGATTCCCACCCTTTCATGTGAAGAAATTGAATACAATGGTAGTTGCCTTTCTTCAATTCCTGCAAATGTGATAATGTACACTTTATCTATGGCAGAAGGCTAGCTTATAGGGCTATATTGCAAAGGTGTGGAACCAGACTGAATCTCTGTTGTTACCTGTCTCAATCCCCAAAATGGAAGAGGCGGGATATGAATAAATATTTTATTATTTATTATTATCTACCTGGGGCTAATAATGCAACTTTCCTCACAAATTACTCCTTCCTTCCCAGGGTCACACAGGATATATATCTCCATCCTTTTCCAGGCTATCATTCTCTGAAGATGCCAGCCACAGATGCTGGTGAAATGTCAGAAAGGAACTCTTCCAGAACATGGCCACATAGCCCGAAAGCTCCACAAAAAACTATGGATGCCGGCCATGAAAGCCTTCGACTCCACATTAAATATATTCAAATGTGGCGATAAAATGCCTCATGCATGGATGTTTCATCACTTTTGGCTTGTGATTCTGTTTTTTACACATTTTTGTGGCATTGCATAAGACAAGATCATAAGTTCCCCAATGGCACATTTTTGGGGCCAGACCCAGAAGGCATTTGGTAGTAGAAGCACAGATGGAAATCAAGGTGGAGTGTGTTTGTGGGTTGCCCACTGGAGACCTCCAGTGCCTCAGATTTTTCAGTGTCTTAAATTTTGTCCTGCACTGTATGTGGATTCTTTGCAAACCCCTCCTTTTTAGGACCCTTCATGACATGGCCATTTAGAAATGGCAGAACCACTGCTTAGCTCTCCATAACCTTATAACAAAATTCTTCCACTATTACTTGACTGATAAGCAAACTCACCAGTGCTCCAGAAAATGTAGCTCCTGAAGAATGGCCCAAAATGTTCATCTAGTGCAAGAAACCACAAATATGGGCATTTTCTCCAAGGAAAAATTGTAGATAAACTGTCTATGTCCTCACTGGCTTAGAATTGAGCAGGTGGCATATTTTCATAGATAGCATTCTAGAGTTTTCAGAGATAGCATTCTAGAGTTAAGCAAAAACTCTGAAGACCCAATAGCTACTAATATCCCTTTCTATCAAGCATTTGTGGAAGGGAGTTAGGGATAAATATTGCTGTGGATTCCAAGCTGGCAATGGTGAGGGGATTTTGATCAGGAGGATGGATGGGCAGCAGGAATCTATGGAAATTAAACAGAACTATTGCAGTGCATGGGGATTTGGAGGGCAACAGACATGGCAAACAAGGTAAGGTTAGAGTTATACATTGGTCAACAAATCCTGGGCATGGGACAGTGAGCATCTGTGAAAGTGCCCATGCATGGCAGAAAAATAAAATAAAACAAGGATGTGAATTGAGCTGTGAAGTGTTGCATTGTCCTTTCCCTACTGTGGATATGCGGTTATGCACAGACACAGCAGGAGACCAAAAAAGATGGGGGGAGGGATTGTCTAGTGTGAGTTCCATTCCCATCTGGGCAAATATAATCTGATGATCGCCATCATGTGACCACAGTAAATAAATCTCCTTGAGATAAATTAAAAGCAGTTCATTATACCTTCCAGGGGGCATATCAAATCTTCTTTTGTTTTATGAAGCTGTTTGGGTAAGGGGATTTATTATTGCTTTTCACAATAAAAATGTAAATGTATGGTTTGAAGATTTGAATCAACAATGGAACTAAGTTTGGAAGGGAGTTATCATAAAATTCTAGACAAATTATTAACTTATTGCTTCATGGTAAATTAAAGTCATCTTAAGCGTCTGAGACTCTGTGATAGGTGTTGTTGTTGTTAACCTGCTTGCAGCATAGTCTTACTTTTCGTTCATCCTCCCTCTTTTTTAACAACAGAGGTTTTAAAACATTTAAGAATGAGAGCAGTATAATTTGAATAGAATGATATCTATCTATCTATCTATCTATCTCTAGTGCAACAATATGGATTTAAAATTTAAGATCTTGGCTAATATTCTACACCAGCTGCTTAGTAAAATATACAGTAGGGCCCACAGGATTGGTACCCATGGATTCACTTATGTAGGGGGGGGGGAGATGGTGTCTCTAGGCATTTCTGGGTTCTCTAGCATGCCAGTGGAAGTTGACCATAGAGTTACACTGGAGGATCTAGAGATTGCTAGAGAGGTGTTATTTCTGTGGAAATATGAAACTCCAGATAACAGCAAAAATTGAAATGAGTAACTTCCAGCAGCCATTGACTATAGAGTCTCACCGGAAGACCTAGAGATTCCAAAAGGGGTTTTCTGTAAGAATCTATAGATCCAGCTTGACTTTATGGCCAGCTTCTGCTGGAAGTCATTCATTTCAATAGGGTTTGCTATTATCCATGGTTTTGTCATGGACTGCCCTGGGCCTGACTTAGAGGAACTGTCAGAGGACTCAGACTCTGAAGAAATGGAGGAGGCTGAGACAGGAGCAGATCTGGGGCTGCCTGGATCTGCAGTCCCAGAGGAGGCTCAGGAAGCTGCAGAGGGAGAAACAGACTCCAAGATGAGAGCTAATAGGTTTCAGCTGAGAGAAGCGGAGGCCTTTTAAAAGACCTCCAGCTGCAGAGGTTCTTTGCAGGCAACAACCAGTCCTGCAGCCTTTTTGGTCCTGTGTCCCTTTCTCTTTGATTCATGACTCTGGTTATCTGACCTCTGGACTTGCCTTCTGACTATGCTTTTGCCTCTGGCCTTTGCTGTGACAACTGATGGGTATTGTGTGACCTTCGGACTGGACTCTGGACTATTCTCCTGCTGTGCTGCCCTCAGTAGAGGTAAGCAGGATAAGTTTTGCATTTCCAGTTTAGTCTCAGAATGCATTCCCCATGGATATGCAGGCTGTGCTGTATTAAACTTAAGTATACTTAATCTAATAATGTCTCCTCTCCTGTCCCCATCCCGCTACCCAAATCTTGTGGAAATATCATTTACCCATGGTGCAACAACTGACAGAATTGACCTCCTTCTCCCAATGTAGCTGATAGTCATTAAAGAAGGTGTGGAGTATTACAATCATGACAGTAGTGTCATGATTATAATTAAGCAAAACTTATGAATATGGAAGAGTTACACATGAGTAAATCTTGCAGTAACAGATGCATTTTATATTCTATAAGAATTATAATTAGATGGTAGAAATATTCTATACAAACTGCATATTCACTATGGAATTAATTTGGGTTTTTGAGAACTTAAATTTTGGATAAAAGAGGAGTCAGTGCTAACAAATGTTTCTATTCCTAACCTAGATACTTGCAGGCTGTATGTACATAATACAATTCTGGATTAGGGTCATTGCCTCTTTAATCCAATAGACTGCATGTAAACTCATCTGGCTGATCTCTGCCATATGGGGCCTAGCATTGTTGCTGGGATTAATCTGTGTTCTTTCTTTGTTTTTTATGTCATCTGTCACATTCTTAAAATCCTGTGGCTTCATGCGTTCAAAAAACTATTATGCATGAAGTGAATGGAAACCTGGTCTAGTTTCTACTGCACTCCCACAGCCTTGGAAGATGTGGAGCAGTATATACAGAGATTATATACTGCTTGTATGAGGCAGAAAAGTTTGATGGCCTCGTATGAGGAGAAGCAATATTAATGATTGCTTTGGCATTTCTCACCAAGATTTGGAGAGTTATAGAGCAAAGCCAAGGTTATCTAAGTCTCTACCACCCCTCACCCCCCAACCTTTTGGAATTTTTGACCCACCTCCTGCCTCTAGCATAAGGTGGGCCAGGTAGGCATTTTCTCTTCTTTCCAAGATTTATTATTATTATTATTATTATTATTATTTTATTTTTCCCCTAACCTACATTGTGCTTTAGGGACTTGGAAATTCAAATAGGGTGGTGTTTTAAATAGGTGGCCACTTGGCGGGTAGTGAGTGGGGGAGAAAAAGAAGGAGTTTAGTGACCACCTATGGCACCTTTTTTGGTGAAGGATATGCCTCTGGGCCCATGCAGGCTTTTGTAGAGATATATGGTCTGTCAGATAGTCTGGACCTCAGCCATAATAGGCCTTGGTCATAATCAGCACCTTGAATTGTGCCCAGAACCAACCTGGCAGCCAGTGATGCTATTGTAACAGGGCAGTATTAACCTGTAACCATCAGTAAGAATGTATTTAAGATTTTTATCTCCTTCTAGTGAAGCCCCATCCCCACAAATTGGATTTAGAATTGCAAGAGGCTAAATGTGCACAACCCAAGATATGTGTGCATTTTCTTAAACAGAAAATAGCCATTATTTTGATATCTGTCTCTGAACTCTTATTTCAACACATCTTTAGATACTGTTCCCAATACATATTTATGAAAAATGAAGCATTGTCACTTTCCCAAGTGAAGGATTTAGATTAATTATCTACCCTGTTAACCCTTGGCAATATATAGCAAGCTGTCATATAATTAAAACAAGTCAATAGGCGTTGTCAGTACACTTGCAGTGCCATGTTCGTTGTGTCCTCAAATTTCAGAGAGAATATGCTGGTTAACTGAATACTCAGAGATGCAGTAATAATAATAATAAATCATAAATAAATAATAAATGCAGTAATAAATCATCATCATCATAAGCTGTTGGATGATAATCTCTGTGTGATTTCAGAGATTTTCTTCTTGATAGTGTTCTGGGTTTCGTTTTTTTCTTAAGATCTTCCCATGGGATTGATTAGAGAGGTGTTTATGTTTGGGACGTATCATGTTATTTTGGGAATGGGCAAAGTGTGGTCCAAGGATATTCCTGTGGCTCTTGACACTCCCTTGAACACTGTTTTTCTGATGAAAAGAAGCATTGTATCTGCTGAAAGCTTCTAACAGTATGTAATGATATTTTAAATAGGTTGAAGTGTCATCCTGCACTGATAGTATCTTTCTTTTTACAAAGAAAACCCAAAAATGGACATTCAGTTACGTCTGATTTGAGTCTTTCCATTTGGGAGCATCTTTGGTAGCCCATGTCAAAAACCTACTTAACCCAGGATGATCTATCTCAGAGGTTTTGCTGAGTTTTCCTAAAAATGTGCATTGTCAGCTGCATGAATAACCAATGAGAACAGACCCAGGGTAAACCGAGATAAAACTCAGCATGTCCGGAACTTGTTTTGACTCCGTATGAATCACAGTGCTGAGATATGTGAGGAACAGAAATCACAGAGATGCACAGAGATGAGGTTTCGATTAAAAAAAAAATAGTGTGAACAACAAAACGAGTGTGTGAGACTATTTGCATAGTTGTGCTAAAAACAACAACATCTGAATGACCTCTCTATATACACTCAGTGTGGTGTATTGCTTAAAGTTTTTGATTAGAGCTTGGTAGATCAAGGTTCTAGTGCTCAGTGTCCCAAATACCTTGTGCCAGTCATCCTCTCTGAAGTCTCTATTATTTCTTAAATTATTGTGATTATAATACAGAAGGAAAAGGAGAGCAAACATCCGTCAGTGAATTGCGGGTGGAAAATTCTTAATCGGAAATGTTTTGCATGCCTCTGAACATCTGTAGAAAATAATTCTGAACAAATGCATGATCTCTACTTCACTGCACACCATCAAGAAGCATAATATACTTTGCTCCTTTAACACAATGAAACCTACATTTGAGTATTTTTTTAAAAAAAGAAAGGTAAAGCTAGGGATTGGAGGGTGTTAATTTAGCTATTGTATCTTTTTGCTTTAAGCTCTACTTCCAGCAAGTTCTCAAAAGTGTGTGAAACACTAAAAAAAACCTTAACTAAATGAAAAACAGAGTGGGAGGAGTGGAGTGGTTGGAAGGCAGAAAACTGAAGAGGGGAAAAAAGCTAATAGCATTTCATAAGTTTAGATTTATTAGTTTGAATCCAAAATAACCATGGAGGGGGGGGGGGAAAGTCATCACCATGTTTACTTAGAGGTGAGGGGGGGGGGAAAGAAAATGTTCTGCTTAGTTATCCCAGTGCCCAACACTGAGTGAGGAAACATAGAAACACTCAAGGATTATAAACTGGTCCAACTGGATTTAGTTCTGAGTACATGATTTATTTATTTTTAAAAAATGAAATTAATAGCTTCATCCCTAGTAAGCCCCAAGTGTGTGATCCACTGAATCAGGGAATGGGTGAAAGGAAGGCTGGAGAAGCAGCCACGAATGGAGGAAAAGGAGGGCTTTTCACTTTATTATCCATGTGATTAACTTTATCAGCAACAATAAACACATTAAAAGAGTATAAAGGGTTTCACTTAAAGGTCCCCCAAATAATGATCTACAATAATGTATATTGTACAGTGGAAGCCAGAATCAACTCTACAAGAGAGAATGGAAGAGATTCCCAGTGTGGCCCCTGAAAGATACACAGAGTAATAAAAGTTAGTCTATTTCTTCCTTTCAGTTTTCAGCTTGCACAAATAGCTTGTCAATTTTTTTTAAAAGCATGTCTAAAATCAAAGTTATATGTGTGAGCATGAGTATCTACACCAGCTTTTCATGCCCAAAGAACCTTACTTTCTGTACTTGCCATGGTTGCTTGAGGTTAAGAAAGCAAACAAGTCCCCATCACAATCCATACCAGGACACATTTTCCCCCTTCTTTGTCAGTTTTCTTCAGTTGCTCCCCAATCTTTGCTTCTCGCTTGCTTCCCAACTCATATTCTGATTGATTCCACCTCCCGGTAACAAAGACATGTGATATTCCTCCCATCCTAATCCTAATCCTTCTTCTCTTTAAGCCTTCTTGAAAGCCAGAAGAAGAACGATTAATAACTCTCTAAAGCATGGGATTAACTTCAATGATTATCGGCCAGGTCAGTAGAAAATTCTAACAGCTGTATAGCTCAATAAGCAAATTAACTAATTATTTCCAAGATCTATCTATGTGGTTTATTGACTGGTTTAAGAATTATTATTATTATTATTATTATTATTATTATTTTAAATTAACCACTGGACGCATTCAGTTAACACAGTGAGCTGTTATGTTTATTTCCTAGAAAACTGTATTTTATATATATATATATATAGAAATAAATGTGGGACAGCAAGAGAGATTTTCTTGTGGATCAACAACTGGTGGAATTATTGAAAATGTAGGAGGCTGAACTGTCCTTTAAATGCTAAAGGATTAGTTAGGTTCTTTTTGCTATTGGGTCAAATGGCAGATGAATGGCAGTTTTGATAACCACAACTTGATGCATTCAGAAAATTAATCTAAACCTTTATACCAACTTGGAGAGCTCTAAATTAACTCTCACGGTTCAAGAAATCAATCTTCTATAGTTGTCATATATTCTTGACCACTGCAGTCAGAACTAAAACCTAAGGAAGCATTAACAATGGGGCTGAGAGACATTATGACAGAAATGTCACAAATGTCACTACATATACAGTGGGACCTTGGTATCTGCTGGTGTTTGATTCCAGGATGCTCCCCTTCTCCCCCCATTAGATACTAAAGTCTGTGGGTGGTCAAGTGCCATATATATAATGGCATAATAAAATAGTGTCCCTTATATAAAATGACAAAATAAAATTTTGCTTTTTGGATTTTGTTTTGCATGTTGATATTGAAAAACACAATGGTTTGGAATTGGGAGTGGCACAAACACCTTTAGATAGTTGATTTTATTTCATAATGTTTTTGCTACCTTTTTTGACCCTTTTCATTTCCTTTTTCTTTTCCCAGGTGGAAAAATCATGGTCTTTATTGTAATAAAAATAAATCTACAGTCCAGTGGAATCCAGGGTGAATGGATTTAGAAACTGAGATGTCCCCAACTGCATTCCTACCCATCAAATCCTCAACCTTATCCTCATTCGTCCTCATCATTCTCATTGTTCAGTCTATTGGATGATGCCATTCCCATCCCCAAAACTGCCATTCCTCATCTCTTCAGATGTTTCCCTCCCATTTATCTAAACATCCTGCACTCCAAGCAATTTCTTCCCTCCCTCTTTCCCAAACACAAACTTCAAGCATGGTTCATTATATTGGCCTCAGCCTTAGAATGAACAGACACATTCTTTTTTGCACCTTATCCTGGGAAACCTTTCTTGCCTTTAGCTTGCCTCAGGCCACTGGAATCGAACAGAGGGTCAGCTCAGAAAATATGAACTGAAATTCAGCTGCATCTGAATGGCAGAATCCCAAAAGGGTGGATTGTAATTCATGAGGTTATTTTCACATGTTGGGCTATTATACAAGCCTCTGTATAATGAGGAGCAATAGGTGTTATTTCCATAGGCATGTGTTTTTCATTTCAAGATCTCTCCCTGTTGGTGATGCTTATACATCAATTCCCTGACACACAAATATACACACACTGTCATCAATAATGAGTTTTTGAGATCAGTGGGCAAAATGCAAAATAATGAAGCCTATATAATTGCTGTTCATGCAGTATTGTTATAGTGCTGTGCAAAGTATTCCAAAGAAAGCATCACTTAATCCTTTGGAAAGCTCCCTTGATATCAATATTTTTAGCAGGTGATACAGAATTCAGATGGACTGTGATTTGTGGGTGTATAAATATTGGTTCCCCACCACACCACCTCTGTCTTAATCTGAGGGGGTTGTATGTATACACATACAGATAGACAAATCTTATTTTCCACATTTGTATCTCCCCCCCCCCCCCCCCGTATTGTGAAAAAGTGAGTGTTTTCCCTACCACAAAATTTTATTAGAAAGCTGATAAAGGATTAACTTAGAAAATCAGCATTTGGATAAATAGATATGACTTGTAACAGAATGTTGCTGCGTGGTGTGCCTCAGTTTAGAATTACCACAATTCATATTCATTCCACTACACTTTTCAGCATCACATCCAACAGTCTCTTGGCATTGTGTGGCCACTGCATATGGTTCATTTCTCAGTGGGATTTTGAGGGGTTTACTTTGTAAACATTTGGCACACCAGTTCTGCTGATTCCACCATCTAATGCATGGGTTTTGTCATTTTAACAAAAGTTCACCCCCGAACATCACAAACAGAAGGAATTGTGTGTAATATTATGTCACTAGATGGAAGTGGTAAAAATTTCTGCTCATAAGCACTGCTGGTGAATCCTTCATTTGCAAAAGAAATGAAGATTATTAGTTTTCTACCAAGAAGGTAGCTTCACACTTAACCATCTGTAGTTCTCTGGATGTGTTGTGATCATGAGTATAATCATACCATTTGTCAAAAAGGATTGTTATGTAGTACCCCAGGGAGTTAGTCTGAATAATCTTGCCCAATACCTGTATCCTATACCTGCTGTCAAAAGCCACATATAAAGGCAGTTCTATAGTCCTATATGCTGTCAATGATATATATGTTCCCCTTTTTAAATAGGACTTCACAAAATGGTAGGCACAAAATGGAGGGGGGCTGCAGGGCTCTGGCTACTGCCACACTACAGAATTAAAGCAATTTGACACCACTTGAACTATCATGGTCCCATTCTATAGAATCATGGATTTGTAGTTTTTGTGGCACCAGAGCTCTCTGTCAGAAAATGCTAAACATCTCACAAAACTACAAATCCCCAAACTCCATAGCATTGAGCCATAGGAGTTAAAGTGATGTCAAAATGCATTAATTCAGCAGTGTTGATGGAGACTCAGTGTTTTGAAACACCAGGAATTTTTGATTAGCGGGCATGAAAATTTTATTTACCTTTTATTTTCACTTCAGGTTTAGCAGAAATCTTCACAGTAGTGCAGTGAGCTGAAAGAATTCCTTTGAATAATATAATGTTCTGGGATAACCTTGGTGTTGTCCATTTTATGTCAGAGGGGCTTGGTCTTGAATGGTCAGTTAAGACCCATTGGTTTTACAAAGTACTTGCCATGTCATGGTGGAGATGGAACTGATTTGATCTTGATTTGTTGCTTAGGATTAAAATAGCTGCCTCCATTTTTAGAAAATCCTGGGGACATGGCTATCGAACCTGTCATGACAATCATCAGCTCTGCAAAATATACAGCAAATTTTAGAGCAACTGGTTTTAGAGCAAGTGCCTCTCTGATAATTGTAATACTGTACATTGGAATGTTAGATAATATTTTGATTTAGGACCACGGTTTTGATTCTTTTGTTTGGAATTCTAAAATATATACATAGGGAAGAATATATAGGGAAGGGTTTGGTCTACTGGTAGATGACAATATGATGCCAATGTGATTAACACCAAGGAGCTTTTCATGCAACATAATTATATCATCATAACTTCACTTTTATGGTAACTTCTTATGGAAAACCTGGGATATGCCGTTTAGAGAGGGTTATTTAAAATTCTCCATCAGAGAACTCTTGTGCCTCATCAAAATACAAATGCCTGGGATCCATACAATGTTGCCATGGCAGTTAAAGTGGAATCGTAGTGCTTTAATTGTGCTATGTGAAAAGGTAAGCCTCTAATGTGCATGTCCTTTACTACATTTTCCAGGAGAATGAGGCACTTTAGAAGGCTTTCCTCCAGGTGAAGGTTTCCAAGTTCCCCAAGATATTTTCCTTTCCATTCCCTCCCCAGTTCTGACAATATAGTTCTGCTTTTGGCCAAGCTGTCCAGAAGCTGTCATGGATGCCCATTTGTAGCAGCTTGCATCTCTCATAGACTCCCCCTCTCCACATCATTGCAGCATCATTTGATTATTTTCTATCAAAGCATTGATTAACCAAGAGCAATTCAGTCAGCTCCTCTTTATATTATTTTACAAGATAAAAGATATTCCATATTGAGTAACTTGATTAGCCTTGTTTGTTGAGAAAGGAGATGATATTTCTGTCTCTTTGAGCAATATTCTCTGATACTGTGAACCTCTCAGGTAAAATAAATTCCATAATGTATTATAGAACCAAAATAATTTTGTTATATCTCTGTCATTTATACTCAAACAGCACCTGTAGCACTAAACAACAAATATGTGGTGCTATTTCATTCCCCATCCCCTCACAAAGACTCAGTAGCTCATTTGTATGAAAACAAACAAAACCAAAGAACTTCATTTCCAGGTGCCTTCTTCTCCTTATCTGCAAACAAATAATTATACATGCCTTCCATGTACCTCAGTTTTCATTCATTTCCATGTAAAATATCATTGCCTTGATAAAGGGTCAGCTGCAATATCATTCCACTTGCATGGTTTCCCACAGTTATTCTAATTGCATGAGGAAGTCCATGAATGTTATTAGATGAGGCATTTCATTTTGGTAATGCTACTCAATGGTTTGCTTGTGAAAATGTCACTTAGTACTACAGACATGGCTGAGCTTTATAAATACAAACGTAGTATAATAGTGTTAAAATAATTGAAAGGCTGCCCACGTCTTAAGCAGTTATTGGGATCAAAGTACACTGAGTCAAGAATTCCTTCCCCCTTCTTTGAATCAAAAATTGCTAACTACGTTGGGGGGGGGGGGCTGAGATCTGACTTCGCAACTTCTTGTCTAGGGGGTGCAACAGAATAAACAGATTAATCGAATTTGGATCCTTTATTTGTTTCTTTGTTTGGGTGGTTGGTTAACTGTTCCTCAAACATGCTCAAAATATGGGCCTCCTCACCTGCTCACTTTATCCTCACAAACCCACTGTGAGATTGGTCAGGCAGAGAGAAAGTGACTGGCCAGATGTCCCCTTGTGAACTTCATGTTTCAAAGGAAAGTAGACCTAGGTACCCAAAGACAGGGACTTCTGGCTGCATCAACAGCATTCTGGCGTGCGGTAAAATATGTAATATCCCCCTTCCATTCCATTCTGGCCCCTTCCATTCTGCGCCGGGCCCATTCCCCAGGGTCCATGAGATGAGGTCCTCAGACTTATGGCAACCCTATGAATGAGAGAATTCCAAGTCATCCTGTCATCAACTGCCTTGCACAAGCCTTGCAGACACAGTGTCATGTGCAGGATTGTTTCTGTTAAGAAATCCAAGTTTCAGTAGTAAAACATGAAAACTATTCAGAAACCAAAGATGTTCACAGCAGATTTAAGTTGTCTGGAGTGGTTACACAGTATAATTAAAGCACACATTGATTCAAACTTTGAGCAGGCTTCCACCTCACTGACCTATAGAACTAAATATTGCCATATTACCTCATTCCCAGGGTCACCTCTCCTTCCAACCCTGCACCAGCCATTGTTATGGGGACTAGTTTTGAAACTTCCATGACAATCTCTACTTCCCACATGTCTGCTCATCCGCCACCCCAAGAGATGTAGACAGCCATCACCATCATTAAGCTGGGACAGCAGTTCCCATCATCCAGTATTAAAATGCTATAAGCACACAAAGCATATCTCTGTAAACTATGGTAGGAAATCTGAAGCATTTGGAACCTGACGCTCAGGGCCATGACTTCTTTGATTGAGTCTATTTTTCTGCATACAACTACTGTGCTAATCATTATTATATTTTCTAGTGAGTCATGTCTTCTCATGATATGGCCAAAGTATGACAGACTTAGTTTAATTATCATGGCTTCTAGGGAGACATCCAGTTTGATTTGCTCTAGGACCCATTTATTTGTTTTGTTAGGTTTTTTAGCACTTTCTTTTTCTTTTTTTGATAATAGCACCTTTGGAGATACTTATTGCATGACTCAATCTCTCTCTTATCACTGCCTTGTGTTCCAGTTGTTCCAAACCTTGCAATTGATGGGGAAAACCACATACTGTTATTAGTCATGCTAGTTGGGAAGTGCATAACAGGCAGAATCATGTACATCTGTCCTTTTATATGCCTTTATCCAAATCGTGATCTATAATGTCCCTTTCCTTGCACAACTTCCCTTGCCATCATTGCCTATGCCCACTTAGTGGCTGGGAAGGGGCACAGGCATAGCCAGGCACTAGTCAGTGAAATTTCTGTAGCAGGATTCATAAAGAAAAGGTCATCTTACAAGAAGGCTTCCAGAGGTTCAGGAGGGAAATGGCTTCTTCATGCAGCAGATTCAGCAACACTGAATGACCATGGGTTGGTTGGTTGGTAATGGCATGTGGCAGGGAGGGAAGTTGTATATGCAGGGAGGAGAGACAACACAAAATTGTGCTTTATGCTCCACCAGACTGATGTTCTATATATTTTATAAATTATTTGAATGTATATCCTGCCTTTCCTCAACTGAGCTCTGGGAAACATGTATCACTTCCCTTATCTTTCACCAATGACCTTGTGAGTGGGAAGTTACTCTGAGAGTGAACAATTGCCCCAATGAGTTTTATGGTTCATTGCAAACTTGAACTAAGATTCCCCCAAGTACCATGTGCCAGCCCAAATCTTTATTCTTTACAGTGTTGACCTCTCTGTCCCACCCGCACCCCCTCTCTATGTATATATGAGAAAGAATATTTTTTTTTTCCACTTCAGGCTGGCAGTGTTTCTTTCTTTCCCTAATTTCCACACGGAAGAGGCACAATTAAACTTTTTATTCTGCAACCTAGGAGAAATTAACAGGATAAAGTTTACACCTAAACTGTGAAGAGGATGTTTCTTGGAAATGAGAACATGAGCTAATTGAATATGCACACCATTTTTAATTTCTCCAGTTGGATCACACTTTCCTGAATGGAGCGACTTTTTTGTTTTCATCTGTACATTTACATTAGTATTGCAGCTGACGTTTTGCTATGTGTAACCATGGCAACCAAGCATGCCATTCAACCCCTTAATTTGTATGTTAGGCTTGACACAACTTCTAAAGGAACAACCAGGACCCCCCTGGTTGGGGTAAATGGAGATGATGCTGTTATTTTTTTCAGCTGATGGTGCTGGGAAGCTATCCTAATTGATGGAATAAGTTGGCTTTTTATAAATGGGTGTCTTGTCCTATGAATGCATTGCTTTGGTGAAGGCTTCGCCAGTGGAACTGAGAACAGGTCCACACATATGAAGCCAGACAATGGAAGCATGCTCATTAAACACAATTGGTAAAGGAAAAATGCTGGGACTCAACTTGATTGTTTACAGTATAATACATAGTCCTTTGCAAAAAGAGAGGAAGAAAGGGAGAAAGAGAAAGAACAGAACAGAACAGAACATGGAAGGATTTCAAATTTTACATTAATCACTGAAGGTCAGGTTAAGGGCAACTGGGCACAAACAGCACTCCCTATTCAGCTTGTATGGTAATGGCTCCATGTTTAGGACAGTACAAAAATAACAGTGGGGTGCATGAAAGAACTAAAGCGAGGCTCAAACCACTTCACACATCTTAATCTAGCAGCACCTAAAATAATCCTGCAGGGTAATTTCTTATTATTACTTTGGTACTGCAGGCCAAAGGTAGGTGGTGAGAAATAATGGCTTGAACCTACACACATTAATAACTCAGCTTTCAACTGGAAACTCCACAGTTTAGCCCCTGGGGCTTATCCATTGAGCTTCTGAAGAAGTATTTGGAGAACAGCAATGTATAACCCTGGAGGTACATACCTTCAGAGGACTCAGTTGTGCCAAGAGTAATCAGTCCAACGATATCAATATATTTCTAGACGTTACAGTTCACATTAGAAATGCTAAGTTTATTTCTAACATACAGCAACTTGTTTATACATATCCTAGAAGTTGTAAAGTGTTGAATGAAACTAAAGATCGAGTTAAGTGTATGGTTTAAGGTTTTATGTATATTTATTTTCTTTAAATAGTAGTTTAGGGAGGATTACCTTTTCTTTCTATGGTCCCAACAAAAGGGTTGCTTGACATGGGAGCAAAGCTTTTTTCAAGTTAAATTAAGCAAAGTGAAATTTCAAGACCTTCCAAATGTGTTTGATAGGAAAGAAACAGAGCAGTTGTCCTCCAGTTGCGTGACTGTTCCATAAAAAGGATACCTGATGCATCAATCCTAAACAGATCTACTCTCAGTTTGAACAAAAGCTCACAATGTTATATGACTTTTTGGGAAAGAATTTGAAGCAGAGATTCATCTGCTCTTCACCTTCTGCTGCTCCTTCCCTGGTGTTCTTTACAATGTAAAAATGTGGGGAGTTACTTCTCTGCAATGACTACCAGCCTAGAACTGGATTACAATTGGTATCTTTTGTTATTCATCTAAAACTGCTAGAGAGGCCATGCAGGGTTACAATACATACAAATTTGGAGCTACATGGAGGCAGGCAATCTAGTTCACATCCCAGTATGCTATTGGCATTACAGATATAGGCCAGCATCCAGTTGTTGTTGTATTTATATCTTGCATTTCCCCCAAAATTGGGACTCAAAGTGGCTCACAATTTAGAAGAACAATACCATTAAAAACATACAGAAAGTGAGCATTAATACAGAATTACACTATTACAGAATAAAATGCCATTCGTATGCATTGTACAATGCTGCTTTTCTGCACTGAGTAGTCCTCACATAGGGAATTTCTGTATGTGGATATTTATGTTACACTGAGGGGATGGTGAATTGCAGCCACATTGTGTCATATACTTTGAATAGCAACCTGATAAAAGGGTGCCAGTAATAGCAGCCTTTTTTCTTTTCTTTTCTTTTTTGGAAACTGTAAACCCAAGCCTTGATGTCTCCTGGCATTTCTGAAATACTTTCAACTTCACTGGCATCTGATCTTGGATGTTATCTGATTCCACCTCTGGATTTCCCACCATGGAATTGGTGAAGAGCTTGGCAGATCTCTCTTGCTTGTGACCTACTATTCTGCAACTTAAGCTTTGCATTTGGACATTCCTTAACAGTGTGTTTAATGGTTTGCATGTATAACTGACCTCAGATCTATTTTCTGGATACTGTTTTAGAACTTTTGCTACTGTAACCAGGACAATACTAGGTATTTTAAATTTCTTCTGTTCTCCTTTTTACCGAGTCCTACAGATTAATACTGTCTTGATTGTGATCTTTCTCAGAAAATTATAGTTCTGAATTTCTTCTCGAAAACCTATACCTCTATACTAAGATTCAATGATTATATTAGACAAATATCAAAACTATCCATTAGACTAGTACACTTATGCTCTAAAATCATTTTTGTATTTCACATAAAAATATGTTTAACCTTATATAGTCGCTTGAAAAGTTTATTTTCCTCTGTGGTGAAAGTTTGTTTTGACAATATTGAAGGTGATATTAATAAAATATTGAAACTCATGAGAACTCTGTTGTATATCTGATGCGTCGTCTTTACTTTATACAGACAGTAAAAGGTTCCCAGATTTTAATAAAACTGGATGTTGTTCCATATCTTAATAGACATGTCAATTTGTCTATTCAGTTAAAAGGTAAAGATGATAAGAAGTGATAGAAATGAAAGCCAGTTTATGATAAGGTGGCACCAACTTTCTGAAGGAAGGAAGTACTTATTGGAAAACATTTATTTGTGATTTATATATATGCTGTATAAATTTTAGATATGAAACCAATATATTAATAAAAATATTTTTTTAAAAAAGAAAAGAAAATTGTAGTTCACCAGTTCCTTACAGGATAAGAATCCAAATGAGTTCACAGCCCTTCAACTCATATTTTCTACTTGCTATGAATTAGGAGACTTCCAAATACATAGAATGTGCTTATGTGTGTGTTTTGTTTTCCCTTCTTCAACATAAAAATGAAAATGGCAGGCTTGCTTAGGAATTAGCTATTGGACTAGAGAGGCCATGCTGTTTCCTGGTGGTCTGCCCGACCCAGATCCTCAAAATAATATTTATCTCATGCCTCTTTCTTTCCTCCATTAGCTACCCATTCTACTTACAGTAATAGATTCCCTTTCTGGTCAGCTCAAACTTTTCTTTAAAAAATAGACCAACAGAATGTAAAACTTTGGACCATCTATATAGTCATTGTAGAGTTGTCAGCAATCATTATGATCACTAACACTCCAGCAAGAGCAAAAGATCTCTTTCTCCCTCACTCCCATGTTCCCCATTCCTCTACAAGGGGGTAGTGAGAGGAAAAAAGCGGTTTAGTTCATGTATAAATCATATTTTGAAGCAAACATACAAAACAAAACATACAAAAACCTGTAGGAAGAAAGCCAGCAAACATCTTAGTTGCCTTATATTTGATGCCTAATTAAAACAAAATAAAACAAAACAAAGCAGCATACTCTTCATACACAGATGAATAGTGTTAGCAAAGTTTCTGCTGATCTGATGCTAGAAATGTTCCCTTCTCATTAATCTCTGGCTTCATCTGCTCTACAGAAATAATCCGTTTTGACCCCACTTTAACTGCCATGGCTCCATGTTTTGGAATTCTGGGAAGTGTCATTTGTTGTGGCACCAGAGCTCCACTATCCATACCAGACACAGGGACAAGCAGAGAGAAGGGAGATCTTGTGCCACAACAAATGACTCTTCCCAGAATTCCATACCATGGAACCATATGCAGTTAAAATGGGGACAAACTGGATTATTTCTGCAATGTGGATGCAGCTTCCAACTCTAAAGCTGGGAAAAGAAAGCACAGACATTTCTTATTCACAGATCCCAGCTCAGTTTCTCCTGCCAGGTCAACCACAGAGTTTTACCTTCCTCTCTGGGGCTATCATTCTGCTACAGGAAAGGGTTACGTCTCTCCAGTTGCCCCCCTCCACCCACATACTAAAACCCCATTTGCAGACTAGCTAAACGAGAAGCAGACCTTAAAAGCTTTAACTATGGCTTGTAGTTAACGATAAACAGCTGTTGCCAGATAATAGCCTTCCTATTGGTAAATGGAGTCCATTCCACCCCCCTTCCACAATGAGACTATTCTTGGAACAGCTTTCCAAGAGCAGTGGCGGTGGAGGTTTAGTCTGGCAATAATAAGAATTTAGAGGCCGAAGGGATATGTGGCGGGACAAGCAGGGAAAGGGAGATCTCGGCTGAGCTGCTGGCTGTCCCATTTCAGACGGAGATTTTATACGGCTACTGGATGCCAAAATACACAAATGGGTTTTATTCAGATTGCTAAGGAAAAGAAAATAACCCGTTTGTTTCCATCCTCCGTTTCAGCAGAAAGATTTTTCTTCAGTGCGTGTACATGCACGCGTGTTTAAGTGGAGGAACCAACCCAATAAAAGCGATCTTTTGAAATCTAAGACTCATCCTGTTTCAATTAAAGCAAAATATCATCTAAAGTTGAAATGCATTAGATATGGTACTACTCCCTTGTTCTAAATTACAGTATCCCAGGGAAAAAATAAGCTGTCTCTGGTGTGGATAGTTGATAAAATTAATATACTGTTTGTTCAACTAGGGGCAGAAGTCTCAGCTGGACTGGAACTGAGTGGCTTTCCCAAAGCTCTGTGTTTATTTTCTGCTTCCATTCTGTCTATGCGCCTGTGTTTTAACTGACATGCCACAGGAATGATGGCCCAGGACAAAACTGGAAGTGGACTCATAGGATGATGCTCCAAGGAGAGCCAAAACATTATGAAATTTTCTCAATCACCACCTAAGGGTGATGGTGGGAATTTGGGATCAAAAATCAATTTTAGGGAAGATACACAAGAAGGTGCCCCCCTCACTGCCAACAACTGCCCAATATGTTTTAGATGGACTGGTTTCAACTAATACCCTAAATAGAGGAGCACTGTTTTATGAGAAAAGTGGAGAGTCTTTAGCTATTTTTTGTCACCCTATGTGCACTTTCTTGGCTGAAATGAACCTTGCATCTGGGCATCTTAAACCAATGACCTTTCTTTGGAATAAATTAGCCAATTTTGAAAGCCAAACTGGGCAGATTTCCTCAACTTCTGTGGCTCAGAAGGCCATAAGTATTTTGAACCAGATTTCTGGTATTTTTGCACACAACAAAATTAATCCTTTATATGAAGAAAAACTCTAGTGGGTTGTTATTTACAATAGGATTTATTGTAGCTTTGGAGATCCAAATGACAATTATTATTATTATTATTATTATTATTATTATTATTGCTTGAAAAAACACAGAGTGGCTGAAACTATTCTATTCCCTTTCCCACTCATTTATTTGCCCTCCCTGCTAACCCTTGCTGGCCATTTTCTTTCATTTGTTTGAACTTTCTTCAGAATCTATGGGGAGACTTCTTAAATTAGTACCAGCTGAAACAACACCATTCTCTTTTGCAGGGCTGGATGAAACATTAAGGAAAGGAAACAAGTCAGACAAAAGACAATGTTTTCATGGAGGGGGAGAGAGGCTCAAATGAGCAAGCAAATGTCTCAACTATTTTTCTTCTCAGATTTAATTCTGGTTGCAATGCAGTTGAGGTCAGGGGAAAAGGATATAGGTTTCATTCATTCCTATGTGAAAAAATATTCCAGGATTATTAGGAGCTGCTGAGTGGCTTTCTTTTTGTTACATATATAGTATCTCTGCCGATCTATCTCCATGTGGATTTAAACATGTCATTAGCCATACAATTATATTTGATTCTTAAAAACACATATTTGAATTCCCATTTAAAGGTTGAATGATTTGGGCATCAATTGTATGTTATTCTTTCAATTACAAGGATTCTGTCCTGTGAGCAATGTACTGGTTTTGAAGGTCGCTCTGAGAAATGTGAAAATTCTTTAGACCTTGTTCATTTTATATTTTGTTGTCTGAAACAAAAAGACATGTACACCAAGCAATGCTGTCTACAGTTAAGAAGGGTTCTGTCAAATACTTTCTGTAGAAAATATAACTTCCATAAATGAATTTAGATTTGACATGTTCTATTCAACTCAATATAAGTTATTGCACACTATTTACATGAAAGAAGTACATAAAAGTAGAAGTAGTTTAGTCTGACATCAATACCAGGAAAGAGTCTAGAGCAGCTCATTCTGTGAACATTTAGAATCATCACATAATCACAAAAAGTCAACATGGGGTTTCACAGGGTTCTGTCCTGGGCCCAGTGCTATTCAACTTCTTTATCAATGACTTGGACGAAACAATGGAGGGCATGCTTATCAAATTTACCAATAACACCAAATTAGGAAGAGTAGCTAATACCCCAGAGAAGAAGATCACAATTCAAAATGCCCTTAATAGATTAGAAAGTTGGGCCAAAACTAACAAAATGAACATCAACAGGGAGAAATGTAAGGTACAGCACTTAGGGAGAAAAAAATGAAATAGATCTATCATGGGGGACACCTGGCTTGACAAGACTATATATGAAAGGAATCTAGGATTCCTAGTACACCACAAGTTAAATAATGAGTCAAAAGTGTAATGCACCAACTAAAAAGGCCAATTCAATTTTAGGCTGCATCAATAAAAGTATAGTGGTTAGATCAAGGAAAGTAATAGCACCATTCTGTTTTGCTTTGATCAGGCCTCACCTAGAATACTGTGTCTAGTTCTGGGAACCATAACCAAAATGAAGTCTGTAGAATGCTTCCTAAGAAGTGCAAAGCCCCCTCAGGACGGAGGAAGCAAGAAGTCTAGATTAGTTCCAGATTGATCTGGTGTTTGGAGTCAGAAATGAATGGGATTGACCAACCCCAAACAAAGAGACATAACCACAAGTCTGCTTGCTCATTTATGTATGGCACAATACTGTTGAATTCAAAAGTCTGTTTGATTTAAAAAATGTGTGATGAGGTGTATGTCAGGGGCATAGGTGCATGTAAGGGTGAGCATCTGGGTACTGCTTGCTGAATATGGCTGTAATTTCAATGCAGTCATTTGATATTCTGTTATTTCAATGCAGTAATTTGATATTCTGTTCAGTCCATACTTGTGTATATATATGGCTGTAGTAATCAAATCCTTCTATGGACTAGCTTTCTTAATTCTTAACTAGTTTACCTGTTGATTGGCACATGTCTACAGTTGTTTGCATACCCTGTTTCCCTGAAAATAAGACATCCTCAGAAAATAAGACCTAGTAGAGGTTTTGCTGAATTGCTAAATATAAGGCCTCTCCCAAAAGTAAAACCTAGAAAGCTTTTGTATATAAATAAATATATATACAATATATAATAAATGTTCTTTTTTTCCAATAATAAAAATGAATTCTTCTTCATGTAAATAAGATATCCCCTGAAAAATAAGACCTAGAGCATCTTTTGGAGCAAAAATTAATATAAGACACTGTCTTATTTTCAGGAAAACACAGTAGAAGAATAAAATGGATTTAGCAACACTGTAACATTTCCCCCCCCCCTTTTTTTTCAGATTTTTTTGGGGGTATGGGGGTACTGAAAGCTAAAGAATCTTGCCTCCCATAGGAAAACAGATGTCGATTCCTGGTCACATCAAAAAAGCTTGCCATGTTTCAACCTTGTAAGAAGAAGGCATGTTTTCTACAATGTTGGCTCAAGGACTGTGCCTGAAATAGTGGAGCGAGGAGGTACACCCCTTTCTCAGTCCTTGAGCTGCCTATGGTTTTCCATTATGTATGAACCGAGATCTGCCAGAAGTATAGGAAAGTTGCAACTTTATTAACACTCCTGAATAAACCAAGAGGCCTTCAGAAATCTACATTCCCCTTTTGCCTCCACCTCCCGCAAAGCAAAATCATATTCAAACCATAGAAGCTGAAGCAATCAAAGAGACTTTTCCAAATGAAGGCAGATACAGTGATGAATCCTTGAAGTAATCACTATCAAACATTTGAAAGTAAGAAACGACTGCTGGGCTGCACAATTTGTATAACTATCTTGTGCAGTCAAACACCAGGAAGGAAATATGACTGGGAATAAAATAATGGAATACATAACAGTAACTCACAAGCAATATAATATTTATTTTTAAAAATCTTCCAACAAAGGAGCTTCTTTGAAGGAATTTCAAAGGACTGTTAGTCTATGAAAAAAGTAAGAAAATGGGAAAACACACTGACCAATGAGAAAGCGAAACCCTCATCTTTGCTGGTTTCATGATCAAATGCGAGCTGTGGGTAATCTGTAAGAACCACTGTGTTTTTGTAAAAGGAACCAAGGTTCTTAATATAACACTTGAAATATAAATTGAGATGGCACTTTTGTTCTGATACCATGGCATCAATATTGTCTTGGTCTCTCCTCCCGCCTCCTTTTGTCTGTCATTTCTTTTTAGAATGCCACTTCATGTCTGAAATTTCCTTTGATTAAGCTCCCAGTGCCAACATTTAGTCTCCTCTGGGTTGGCTCATCCATAAAGTGAAGAGAGGTAGCTGCATCGCAGTCTTGGCAATATACTGTCAGGAGAACCATCCCACCTTAAAAAGCTGTCTAGAGAGCCTTTCCAACACAGCCAGCTAGGCCCCATATGCCTGCTGTGAAGTCCCCTTCCTCCTTAACAAACATTGTGGGCAGGGTACATGGCGAGACCAGCCCAAGCCGTCTCCATGTATACACCACTCACAATGCCACGCTCTGAGGAAAGATCCCTCACAGCCAGATACATACATAAGAAAATTTGCTCCTATTCATGATACCAGCCATCATCACCCTCTTACAGGTTGCTCCATTCCATCCCTCAACACACATAGCTTTCACTTTGCTGCACGCAAACACTTGGCCAATATATGATAGATAGTGAGCCTGCTTTTTATGGTTTCTTCTCATTGGTCTTTTTCCCTAAGGTTTTTAAAAAATACTTTTGCAAATCTTGGGGTTTCCCAGGCATGCTGGTTACTGCTGTAATCAGCTCCCAGAAATCCATAGCATGGAGCCATGGCAGTTAAAGGGGTGCAGATTATTTCTGCAGTGAGGATACAACTTAAACATTCATGGTGGGAATTCTCTGGAAGTCCCAGGTTTTGTTCTTGTACAAACCAATTTTATTTTGGAGATCATACATGACATTTTCTTTACTCAGAAGTATTTACAGCATTTCCAAGGACTTTTCATCCCTACTTCCCAGATGAGTTTACCTTAACCTAATATTTTCCAAAATGAAATGTGCCTCTATTTGGTTGCCTGTCTGTATTCTCCTGGAACCAGCTAAGATAGCTGCTGTTGATAAATCAATGAATATTAGTCAGGATAGCTATATACCATATCCAGTATCAGAGGGGAATATTAACCATCTAGATCAGTTACTATGGCATGTGAGATGGAGTGTGCGATTATTTATTTGTTTATTTATTTAGAGTATTTATATCACCTCTTCAGACACAAAGGCTTCCAGAGGGGTTTACAAACTGTTAATTTGACAATCCCAATCTAAAAAGACATGATGCAAAAGGAAAAGGGAATGGCAGTGGGGAAAGGGAACAAATCCAGCAACTACTGGCGGCTCTTCTCTCCTTTTCAGGCCAGGGTGGTGGCCGTCAGAATGGAATGGACAAGGGTCTTTCTTCTGCCTCTGGGCTAGACATGGTGCAGCTGTGCCTGCTTCTTCTTCTCTCCCTCTGAGACCATGGTGGTAGCAGTTAAGATGGAGGGAGGTCTTTTCATCTGCTTTCATCTTAGTTGTACACCTGTCCTTCTGGTGAGCTTGGAATAGCCACTGTGTAGGGTTGCCAGATTGAGTGTTAGATGGGGCTCCTGTAACTTGTCGGAGATGGTGGAGTGGGATCAGGTACTATAAAGCTCCATAAAGTGTATCTTCCCTCCCCTTCCAAAACCCAACTTTCAGCAATAGTCATCATGGCTATTACTGCCTCAATGGAGGCACAGTAAGGTCTATGGAGAAACACCCAAGTCTGTTCATCTCACTGGTCTTTTTGTATCACTAGGCCTCTTCTGTTCCTCCTACCTGTCTCTATTGATAATAGCCAACAGTTTCTTAAACTACTTCATTTATCATATGTTGAGGGCACTCATTATCAATGGTCATGATCATAATTTCTGGTAGTGACTTCAGTAAATGAATTGTGCATTTTGTGAAGTCCTTTTATTTTGTTTTAGTTTTTGACAGGCTTCAATGTACTGACAGCCAATTTTATTAGCTAATCCTGACTTCCAATATTATGAGAATGGGTTTATTTATGGAAAAGTCTTTGTGAAACAGCTGGGTACCAACCTTGAGTGGAAAATCTGAAATTTTCTCACTTATAAATCATGCAGAACATAAACGTGAATGAGTCAGGGAAGGAGTTCAGGCTGTAATAATGGCTGAACTATTCTCCAGACATATATATTTCTTGTATATGAATTCTTGTATCCTGTTGCTGTAGTTGTTTCTGCTGATCAATAAAATGACTGAGCCTCATTAATTTCACAAACAAACTCAAGAAAGTATTAATAAGCATTCTGCCAGAGTGCCTCAGTCATAAAAAGAGGTGCGTACCTAATTATTTTCTAGATTTTAAGTGTGTTTGGATCCATTTGAGCTATTCCTAAATGAAAAATGTGATAAAAATCTCCTCATGGAGGAAAACTATTTAGACTCCTCAGCCGTACATTCTTATCGTCATTAGTACATGGCAGGTTCAATTTTGGTTTGCTTGGTTTATGTGGGAAAGCACAAAGATACCACAGGAGACAAATATATACCACAGAGTACAGAAAAACAAATAAAAATGAGCCTGGGAAAAATGGGGGAAGAGGGGGATAAACACTGAAAATAGTCAAGGAACAAGGAAAACAGTCTGAATCAAAACCTTGTGGCTAAAAAAAAGCTCTCAAATTCTTCGAAGAAGTTACCATGCCAAAAAGCTATTGTAAATTAGTATAGGTCCTCAGGAATATAAGTAAATATTTGGGTTTAAAAACAACAACCAGTGTACAGAAGATAAAGACTCCCCCCTCCAAACACACAGAAACCCCTATAATTCCACAGAGACAGTGTAACACTCAGCTGCCTGCCCTTTGGCATTCATTTCTCTATAACTGTAATATATCTCAGGGCTAGTCCAGAAGGGGAAGAAAAATTCTCTGGAAGTCTCAAGTTTTGTTCTTGTACAAAACAATTTTATTTCGGAGATCCACATGACATTTTCTTTACCCCGAAGTATTTACAGCATTTCCAAGGACTTTTCTTCCCTACTTCCCAGATCAGTTTACATTAACCCAATATTTTCCAAAAATGAAATGGACCTCTATTTGGCTGCCTGTCTGTATTCTCCTGGAACCAGCTAAGAGAGTTGCTGCTTATAAAAAAGCTATGTTTCATTGGCTGCATCCTCACTGCAGGAATAATCTGGTTTCATACCGCTTTTACTCCCATGGCTTCATGCTATGAAATGGTGGAAACTGTAGTTTGTGGCAGCACCAGAGCAACTGCAACAAATTACAGCTCCCAGATTTCCATAGCATGGCACCATGACAGTTAAAGAAGTGCAGATTATGTCTGCAGTGAGGATACAAGCTAAGCATTTATGGTGGCTGTTTAACATAACTTACCAATGGCAACAGCCACAGTGATGGTGGCACTAGCCACAGGGCCTGACAGAAAAGAGACGCTGAAGGAGGTAAGGGGAAGGCACCTCATAACAGCAGAAACCTCCAAATGTTAAACAAATGTTTACTTGAGCAAGGGAGAAATTGTTGAATGTCCATATTGGAAGCATTTAAATGCAAACAATTTAAAACATGCACACAAAATAGACAATTTTTAAAAAAGTAATGGCTGAATCTTGTCTTTTAAACACATACATACACATACAACCACAATGGAACCACTGATCGACTGGAAATGGAAGTGCGAAAGACATGGTTCCTATGAATGTTACATCTATCTGCACATCCCTTATGCCATTAAGGTGATTCCTTCAGCGAACCTTGAACAAAGGTTCTTTCATGACTTTACATCCAAGATGTGTTGCAAGGGAGAATATTCAAACACAAACCTTCTAGCATCGGACAGTTTCCACATTGCTTGTTCTGCTATCTTCCTTTGAAATGCTGAATTATTTTATGCCACATTTTACCCATTTGATTTTCCTATACTTTTGGTCTGGGTCTAAAAGAGTCTAAAAGTGAAAGTGAGTTGCCATTCCTCTAGTCTAGAACTAGGAATAAAAATATTCTGTGCAATCCTACATTTTCCAAGAATACAAATGAAGGACAGGTCCTAGAATTTCCACAAACACAAATGCCAGCTCCAAAGCAGTTCCAATGGTTGAAATTAACTTGAAACGGTTGGTTATAATGTCATATCACTAGCTTTGAAAAATTATTGGGTGCAAAGGCATTTGCAAGGTCATGTCACATAACTGACATTTTGAACTTTTGTGGCTGCAAAAGAGCTTCATGAATAAACAACATAGCTTTCACCCACTGAATAAATCTCAGGTGGCAAAGTCCATTGACGAGGTGCCAAATATGTTTCAGATTTATGAAGCAGAGATGCATAAATAAGATTAGCACCAAAAATGATTGCACTATTTACACCTCAGTGATGGAGGAAAAGCTGAGCATGGATAATAGACAACACATCCCAACATCTTATGGAATTCCACCTGTGTGGGGATGTATGGGACGTAGGTGTTTTAATTTTATCCTCATTTACATTCAAGGCTTCATTGCATGAATGTAGCTGGGCACTGGGGCTTTAAATCGAGTTTAAGGTCACATTGCAATGACCAAATGATACATATTAGCCTGTTTTAAATGAGATGTTGATCCTTTACAAATCGATTTTAGGCTAGGGTGGTTTTAAATGAGGCATTAGCAACAAGCCAGTGTACAAAGGGCAGCTGTTTTCTTCTCTGCTTAGCGCTGGGTTTTATTACATTGTCACATTCCTGTGGCTGCTTCGAATGACAGAAAGAGTTGCATTTGGTGAGTAGTGACTGCTGCATCCATGTTTGCTTTAGAAAATTTTCTCCTCATACAAAGTTTTCTCCAGATCTAGGATGGTGAAGGGTCTGCAAACCACGCCATGTGAGGAGAAAGTGATATGGTCATCCTGCTTAAATATTTGAAGGGATGTCTTATTGAGAATGGAGCAAGCTTGTTTTCTGCTGCTCCAGAGAATAGGATCCAGAGCAATGGATTCAAGCTAGAGGAAAAACAATTCCAGCACAACATTGGGAAGAATGTCCTGACAGTAAGAGCTGTTTGATAGTGGAACACAACAGCCTCAGAGTGTAGTGGAGTCTCCTTTTTTGGAGCTTTTTAGACAGAGGCTGGATGACCATCTGTAGGGAATGTTTTTATGCTGTGTTCCTGCATGGCAGGGGGTTGGACTGGATGGTCTCTTCCAACTCTATGATTCTATGAATCTAGTTACTAAGCATTTTCTACTGTAGGTTAGGGAAGTAGACAAGAGCTCTCCAGCAGCAGGTCTGCTGAGAAGACAATCTTTTGGATACACAAAGAATCTTATCACCATGGATTTCCTCAGGATAAAACATTAAGGAAAGATATGGTTCAGCTACAGGCAATAACACAGGACAACAAACACACACACAGACAGACACACAGAGAGGGGTGGGGGGAGAATGATGCCTGGTTTTCATTATATAAAGCTCTCAGTCTCCTAAAGATCTTTGTTGAGTTAAAAAGCACTTGTTAATAATGGGGCTTGACAGACTGTCCAAAAAGAAGCAGATGATGATGATGATTATCCTTTATTTATATAGCGCTGTAAATTTACACAGTGCACCGTAGGATGATGCAGTGACATCGCAGGTGCGCCATGCCATTTGGATGCAGCACACATGTGATGTCACTGATGCGCATAACATGTGGACGGGGCCATGCCATCATAGCAACCCCCACATGTGCTAGAGTTAGGGAGCGTGTGGTTGTTGCATGGTCCCTAACTCTAGATCGGCACAGGCATGCCCCTTTTTCCCTGTCTGTATCGGGCCAATGTGTCTTTTGATCACATTAATGTTAATAATAATAATAAACTGCAAAAACATTGCTTAAAAAAACCAAAACACCATTGTCCTGCAGTGTTGTCAGAAGGTCAAAATACAGCTCACCATATACAGCAGTTGTGGGCAACTATTCCATTCCACCACCCCCCCAAAGGTTACACAGCCTCCTGAAGTTTTCTCAGTATCCTCTACAGCTGGGTGGGGATTTCATTATGTGACCATCATGCATTGGTTTCTTGACCAGTATATCTATATGGAAAATATTTCACCAGGAAAATAAATTTGCAAAGTAGTGATGTTCTAAAATTTGGTATATGTCAAATATTACCCAACAAAGTAACCATCAGACTTTCCAGACTGGTCAAAATCTATGCTACATTTTAACATTATCTTTACTTTTTTCTCTCTTATAACAGTGAAGCAAGTTTTCTTTCTCCTTTCATTTTAGAAACTATATTCAAGTAAGATTTTTAATTAGCTCTTTAATTAAAGGCTAATTGAGGTGAATTCATTAAAGATTTACAAATCATTCTTATCAGGGTTCTGTTTTTAAGATAGGTTTTCAATTTTTGTTTCACAGAATATTGTTTGCTTGTGAAAGTACATATAAAATGACATGTTAAAGCTTGTTTGGGGCGGATGGATGTTTTGCTTCCACAGTGCCCTTTTAGGGGAGTTAACACATGTGAATTTAATATGGACCTAACATGAGTCTTTCCAGATAAAAAAGCAATGAAGAGGCTGTTAAAGGGCATTCTACTGTGTGTGTGCTGGCATGCTTTTTAAAAAAAATCAGTGGTCTGTTGGGAGATAGTAATTATGTAGAACCATTATTAATCTTGCAGTTTTATTGCTGATTAAAAATTATAATTTCTGTCTGGAATTTCAAGCATCCACTCTGAACAACAAGGCTTTTCCACTGGAGAATATTGTTACAGGATGTTAGTGCCAACAACCCAAATATATACTATGGACATGACTCTGAGGCAGTTATTGGATTGGTATACTAATCAATTAGTTAAAGTTCTCTGTGGGTGATTATTTCTTTCCACCATGCTTCTCTTATACAAAACCACATTTTATTTATTTATTTATTTATTGGTTGATTGATTGCATATATGTTCTGGATTTGCTACAATATGCTCAACATGTCTCCATGGGTTCACAGAACTGTTTTTAAGCTATTCATGAAAATTGTGGCCATCGGGTTGTGCATTCATTGAAGGCAGTGGTGTCAAGAATATGGCTTAACTTTCATAAAGTCTTGAAACTACAGTCATAAAACTACAATATAAAACCACAGATCACCACCACATATAAACCCCTAAAATTACTATAGTCAAGCAAGCTACAGAGCTCCCCAAAATAGATCTATCACAAAATACTCCAAAAATTAATATCTAAGTGCTTGTTGAAATCCAGTGCTTTGCTTGCAGCCAAAAGGTGTGCAGAGAAGGAGCCAAATGTCAGTGGAGGAGTATTCCAAAGTTTTGATGTCAGCAGGGTTACTATGAATCTCCAAGAGTTGTTTATAAAATCATTAAATTACAATGTATGTTAATTTCGCTCTTCCCCATCAACAGGCACTTTCTAATTGTAGTGTTGCAGCAAGAGCAGTAGGAAGTACATTTCTATACCTTTTATCCGTACACTTAAGCACTCCCTTAGCGGTTTATAATGTCTAAACTAATTGCCCCCCAAAAGTTGGGTACTCATTTTAGTGACTTACGGAAGATGCAAGCCTGAGTTGAGCTTGAGCCCCTGGCTGGTATTAAACTCATAACCTTGTGCTTTGTGAGTGAGTGGCTGCAGTACAGGCATTTAACCACTGTCCTACCAGGGCAGTGTTGTAGAGAATCATCCACCAATAAATAGCTGAAATGATGTTCAGGCTTAATTTCCGTGGTTTGCAATATGAAGCAGATATGAGTTAAGCCTCTGAATATCCAGAGTCTCTTTTCTTTGTATCGCCCATAACCTATTGCAACCTCATTGCTATTGACTGTGTCAGAGCATTAAGAGATTTGAGGACATCATTCTCATGAGAACTTAACATAATGAGTCAGAGCTTTTCAGCTTGTTGGGATATGCATACGTATTTCACTCAATTCATTTTAAAAACCAAACTTAACTAAAAGTGATAAAATTTGAATGTGAGGGGCAGTGAAACTGACCTTGATCAATTGGGTCAGTACCATAATTGATGGGGACCATAGGTGACCTGTTTTGAAAGCACAGAAAAGGATTCTCTGGCCCATAGCAAATATAACCGAGTCCCTGTTCTTTTCTTTCTACCATCACATCTCTTTTCACTTTCTACATTGTTGAGCAGTAGCAAATCCTCACAGATCAACTAACCATTCTTTGAATTTCCATGCATTTGAACCATACCTCATTAAAATACCATCCATTCCCGAAGCTGATATAAGGAGGGATGTCATTACTGCGACACCAGAAGTAACATTCCTGGTTATAAATTCATCAATTTAATCCTACACTGGCCTTAGCTTGCGGCAGGTAACTCTGCAGTTTAGCCTTTCTTGATATTTCAGAGATTTCTAGGATAAATTCATCCTACTTGAGTTCAGAATAGAAGAGGAATGGATATTTTTCAGCGTAGGAGGAAGTTCAGCATTGTTCAGTATGGGAGGAAGACCAAAAAATAGTTGGCATTAGTTGTAGTAGTAGTGATAGCAACAACAGTAGCTATTGTCATTGGCATAGATCCAAAACCAGAATTTGGCATCTGTGGGCACATGTTAAAAGGGCCATAACCCCAATTAGTGGCGTAAACTCTTGTATTTCATATCCTATCCCTCCAAGTGGGCAGGAAATGCTATTTTCCTTCTTGCTGCTACGAAGAAAAGTGAATTATTAAAGCATCACGTCTCTCACACTACATGAACTGATGAACATTTTAAAACATTTTCTTGATGAAAAACATATATGCAAAGGATGTTAGTTATGCCAGCCTCCAAGTAGTGTTATAAGACTTTATGTAATTTCATAGTGTTGGGACCCTAGAAACTGTTACCTGCTTTAAAACTGGAGAATCCTGAATTGATTTCTATGAGCATTAACTCCCAATACTCTCTCTGGGGATGAAGGGAAATGGAGTTCAACACATTTGGAGGTCCCTGTATTGGGGAAGATGTTAAGATTTTTGGTGACATGAGTAGTGTTATTTTTTTAACAGACTGACTGTGGGAGTAAACAGTTAACTATGCACCTTTCCAGTTGAGGACTTTCCAGACAGCCCTAAGGGAACTAAAAGGGGCAAATGGAGAATTTCATTGTAAAGATAAGCACAATAGGACTGATTATTCCCCTGCCGAATGTGGATAAGATTTCGTTTTCTCTGCATGTACTCCAGAGACCCAAAGGAAAAGGGTAACATGTTGATCCGTGAAGCAGATTAATAGCTGCACTCCTCCCGGTTTTAAAACCCTGTCTGAAATTTTCCTTTGAAGTTCTTGCCCCATCACTTCATTTTGCAAACGATGTAAAATGAAAATCCTCACACCTTGGTGCCAAGTTTCACAGCTCATAAAAGATTTTATTCAGACATTGAGAAACCAAAATTGTGTATGTTTAATAAACAGACATGGGACTTTGTCACATTTCTACCCCCACGGAGTGTGCATGGGGTGCTGCTGATCTGAAAAGCCTTCATGGTGTTGTCTTCTTTGATGTTCTCTCCTGAGCATGTGTTTGGTCTGAATATGCAGGAAATGATAATGGGATGGCATTTTCCACTTCCAAGTTTTGACAGAGAGTGTAGCTTTACTTCATGGTTCAAATGAAAGATAAAGTGACCTCTTGCAGATGGCAAAGACAGAAGGTTTTCTTCCATTTTGGAGGGTAAAGGAAAGGGAAGCAAAGAGGGCATGTGTGCTGCTCCCTAGATTTGTGGTACATTTCCTTTTTGGTCAAGGTGAAAAGTGAGCACTTGACAAATGTACAATGGGATGAATACAGTTGATAGTCTTAGTTTCTCTTGTTGATATGAATCTCGGAATTTAGGCAAAAGTGCAAGAGGGAGAGACTCAGTAATTCATATGTTCAGGGATTCTTATCAGTGGTATTTACATTTGGATAAGTCAGAACCATCACTGTCTTACTACTTTCTATTACTAGCTATCAGGCTAAGACTAATAGTTACAGGAATGTTAGAACTGTAAAGTGAGGATTTTTTAAAAGTAAAATATATACCTTACAAATGTTTAAGTGCTGCTTCAGTCTCTGTAAAGGCTTATTCTCTTGTGATTGCTGTTCTGATGTACTCTAGTTCTGGGTTTTTATTTTATTTTATTTTATTTTATTCATGTAGCATTCCTCATATTCTCTTTATTTTCCCATGGAAATGGAGGGTGATTTTACAGAAATAATATTTCAGTCAATTGCCCCATCATCTTTTCGCTGGCTATTGCGTCAATCCACAAGAACTGGGAGGATTCAATAGATAAAGTGAAATATTATTTACAGTCACTGTTTGGAGAACACATCAAAAAGGCAGACCCAATACATTTGAATGCCAGAGCCAAAGGACAAAAGGACAAAATGGAGCTGAAGCCAACAGAAATTGCAAATAACTCCTACTTCAGCACTGGAAACAGAATATCTTTCTCTACAGTTACATTTTATGATCTATAAATATAAATAGTAGACTATTTTCTTTCTTTCTCCCCTTGGGACCGCCGCCCATGACGGGGTGCAGTGGGTGCCCAGGGTGCCCACTGCACCCAGCTTCAGGCCACAGAGAAGCGGCAATTTGCCACTTCTCTGTGGCCTGGGGAAGCGGCAGATTGGGGCCGCAAGGGCTGATGGTGAGGCAGCCCTGGCCCCAGTCTGGTGCTTCTCTGGGTGCCTACAGACCACCTCTTTTGGGCGGTCTGTAAAGCCCCATAGTTAGCTAGCTGAGGTGTCATAAGAATTACTATATTTCTCTGGGTCTCCAGAAAGCAAGCAATGCTGGTGAAAGATAGAAGACCAGGGTCCAAATCCCTACTTGGCACGTAAACCTACAGCATGACCTTGGGAAAGTTATTCTCACAACCCTTCTGGATAAAACTTGCTGAGAAAACTGCATGATAGGTTTGTCTTAGGGTTGCCATAACTCAGACACTACTTGAAAGCATACAACAATAACTGCTGCTGCAGCAAGAAAACATTCTCAGGATATTGGCATTCCATGTGGCATTGTCATGGGCTAGGATTTGGTATATTTCCTTAAGAATGAATCAAATATTAGGAACCAAATATTAATTAATATCTTGCAATATTAGGTTTAAATTGGGGACCTACCTTCTCTTGTCTGATATACAGCAGAAACTTTAATGTAAAAAGTTATTTCAGACTTGTAGGTCAAATTATTAGTTTGCTTCTCTTGCTTGTCATGATTGATTACTTCTGAGGTCTGTTATGACTTTCAACAACTACATAAGAAGTTGCATGTGTGACTATTAAGCAGAGGACAGAAAAACAATCAATAGAAATATTATAATTGAAAGGATGACATTCATTCTAGGTGACCAGATGAGATAACAATAACAAAACACAGAAAAAAATGTTCTGCTGAATTTCAAGATTTATTGACTTGAGTTATAATAATTGCAGCAGATTAAAGGAGGAGAATATTGACTTTTCCTTTTGTTTTGTTTTTTAAATATTTCTACAAGCTCTTGCTTCAGAGGAATATGGGTTTTGCAGCATGTTTTATGTATGTTTGTGGATTGATATGCACAAGTAGTGAATACTGGCCATGAAGATATGAGATTGCCATATATGAAATGAAACCATTGTTCTATCTACTCTTCAGATATTATTAGATGCCAGATGCCTCATTCACCCCTACTTTCACTTAAGTAGGGGTGTTGTTGTTGTACAGGGTTTTAGAAAACAGGGGCAATGAGCACTGTTTTATGAGTGCTCTGTCTTGCATTGCTGGGCGTTGATAGCTTAACCGACTGCAGGCACCAGCAACCCAGTTAGAACTGGATAGCTGCATCTAACCCATCATTGTAATTTTTCACATTGACTTGAATGACCTTATATCAGTGCTAAAAGGTGTTGAATACCAAAGTCAGGATTGTCCCTGACATAATATTTCCGATTCCTATGTTTGGGTGTGGAAGTTGGACAGTCAAGGATGCTGATTGGAAGAGAATCAACTCATTTGAAATGTGGTGCTAGAAAAGAGGTCTGTGAATACCGAATTTTGGCATGGACTGCCAAAAAGAAAGATAACTTGATCTAAGAGCAAATGAAGCCTGAATTCTTCCTAGAAGCCAAGATGACTCATTTGAGACTATCACAGTTTGGACAGGTCCAAAGACATGACTTATTTTAAAAGATAATAATGTGGAGTAAAGTGGAAGACAGATTGAATAAATAAGGGAAGACATGGCCCTAAGTTTTCAAATGGCAAGATAAGATTGAGGTATGCATCTCATTAATAGGATCTCTAAGAGTCATTTGATGGTAAATAACTTGCATCTGAGATGCTAGCGCATGGTCCTATCAACAACACTTAATGAGATCAGTGAGTAAGATAGATCTTATATTTTCTTCCATATTTTTTCTCGTTTCCTAATATTCCATCATGTTCCTAAAATAATAGGCTCTCTTATTCACTCATTATAGCTATTCTACAACATATTTGAGTGAAATTTCATGTTGCATGTATGTTATACTTGTGATTATTCCCTCAGCCCAGACCTTGTCTGATTCCCTATATCCAGCCAACAGTAACAACATTATTATTTCATCATAAATGGTGAAAACTGATAAAGTAAGTACTGTAAATTCAAGTTTACAGTATCTTTTCCAGCAGCATGCATTAGTTGCAGAAGATATCAGAGCATCATTTTGACTTCAAGCTCTAATAAAAACAATGGCATGTTCTTATGATTAAGTAAAGCTATATCCTTTTCGGTTAACATTTCAGACCACAGCAGGCAAGCTGAATGCTTCAGCTGCTGACAAAAGTTGACATGACTTAAGGGTGTAGAGAGATCTTATAGTACCTTTGAGACAAACGGAAAGCAAGAAGTTGGCAGCATGAGCTTTTGTAGACTTCAATCTACTTCCTCAGATGCATTAGAGTGATCTAATTCAGTCTGAGGAAGTAGACTGAAGTTTACAAAAGCTCATGCTGCCAACTTCTTGCTTTCAGTTAGTCTCAAAAGTGTTACGAGATCTCTCTACTAACATGGCTTTATCTTTGAATTCTATGACTTAATTCTACTACCAATACTACTTGTTTCCTTCTTGCTTTCTGCTGACATTTCCAAAAAAGCCATTTTTATTGTTCTTAACCTCTCTAGCAAGCCTGAGTTCATTCTGTGCTTTAGCTTTTCTTATTTTACCTGTACACGTGCTCACTATTTGTATGAATTCCTCTTCGGTGATTTCCTCCTTTTTCCATTTCTTATACATGTTCTGTTTAATGTTCCATTACTTTCCCCCATCTATCTATGTTCCTTGTCTCCTACATTTTTAATGTCCTTTTGGTGCTAAAGTATTTTATACCACTTTAGCACTGTAACTCTAAAAGAAAGTAAAAAAGGAGAGGGAGGTAGGGAGAGGGGGAAGAGGGACAGCAACAATAACATTCAGTTTGGTAAGCAGAAATGTAATGAGAGAATGAAGATTAGTGGGAAAATGCTGTAATGAAGTACACATTTCTATTCCAAATGTCATCAGAGAGACCACCCAAAAGTATAGCAGGATGCACCGAAACAATGG
Organism: Urosaurus nigricauda; assembly: GCA_034509955.1. Taxonomy (NCBI): domain Eukaryota; kingdom Metazoa; phylum Chordata; class Lepidosauria; order Squamata; family Phrynosomatidae; genus Urosaurus; species Urosaurus nigricauda. The sequence goes on from JAOEGL010000013.1 coordinate 18,202,412, forward strand.
ATATGAATCCCAGCCTGTATCAGAAACTTCCAGAACAGCAAGGAGAAAAAAAGAGCTTTAAGTAGCCTTTGGAATTTCCTGCAATACCAGAAATCACATTAAAATACCTGGAAATGAAGAATGTTATATGGATATCAGAAGAAAAAAATCAAAATAAGTAGGGTCTTCTGTTCCATCTAAAATAGCAATAGCACTTTACAGACTGGCCATTTGCAATAGCAGTAGCACTTTACATTTCTATAGTGCTTCATAGTGAAGTGGTTTACAACATGTAAGCCAATTGCCTCCAACAAACTGGGTACTAATTTTACTGACCTATAAAAGGATGGAAATCTGAGTCAACCCGGAGCCATGTAGGATTGAACAATCTGGCTTAGTTGGCAGAGCATAGGCCAACACACACCTCTGTCTTGAAATATCTTGTTGTCGTTCTCTGCCCCCAGCACAGCCTGAGGTGCTGCCTCACTGAGCCTAAATGCAGGACTGGCCTCGAAAAAGGGGAAAAAATATTAAAATCCTATAATGACTACTCATGTACTTTTGCAGCACATCCAAGGTGTCTGTAATGCTCCCACCTGACAAAATGCATGTGCTTCTCACACTTTTTCCTTCCCAGAAGTGCCGAGAAGCATTTAGATGCGAAGAAAATGTTTGCCTTTTGACGCCAGCAGCTTCTACCCTGAGGTTGCCACTCTAACAGGTTTGCTGTTAATTCACACAAATGATGCTGCCAGTGTGTATGTTTTCTAAGTGCTGCCATACTGCTCATTAGATGTGGGTCACTGAAGAGATATCAAATAGTGGTAAAAGTAGGTAGATCCTCCCAAGAGATTTTACTGACTAAAAAGCCTGGTGTTTTTGTTTCTATCTCTCTCCTTTACCATATCACTTTTTTCCAAGCACTGTTCTGATTAGAAAAGCACTACAGTTATAATGAGATTCAAATTGATAATGATGCATCTATTTTTATTGCTTGCTAACTTTATCACAAGGACTCAGTGTGGATGTTAGTGGGCTAAAAATAATGTCTCCGGTTTCATCCCCTCCTATTGTCCTGATCTGGCAGGGATAGTCCAGATTAATCTGCTGTGGTCCCACTTTTTCCACTGCTAATAATAATAATAATAATAATAATAATTTATACCCCGCTTTTCAGCCAAAAGGCTATCAGAGCAGCTTTTAAAATAGCCCAGTTTATCTCTCCTCCTCTAAATTTCCCCATTTATTCTCATCTTACTTCAGTTGCTGCAAACTTGTCTTCAACATGCAGAGATAGTTTGAGATAGTCTCAGTCAACTGAGAAAGTCTTAGTTAACTCAGCAAAGGGGAGAGGAGGGAAGGGTGCAGAATAATGCCCTTTCCCAGAAGGCACAGGCAAAAACAAACTATTGCAGCCTCTCCTGACATGCATGTTCTTTTTCACTGATAATTTCTACCATCTTTTACAGCGCTATATAAATAAAGGTTAATAATTAATAATAATAATAATAATAATAATAATAATCTTGGCCACACTCTGATGTTGCTTGGTGACCTGGTTTTCATCTGTAAAAGCTGGAGAGTATACAATCTGTCATTAGATTAAATACCCTAAGGACAGCAGATCAGATCTGATCTTGAGTCAGCCATGGTTAGTACTTGGATGAGACACCACCAATGAATACTAGATAGTGTAGGCTATATTCCAGAGGAAAGAACTGACAAAATCATCTTTGAGTATTCCTCAGTTAAGAAAACCCCATGATATTCATGGGGTCACCATAAATCGATTGGTGACTTGAAGGCACATAAGACACACACACCTGCAATCTGCCATCTTTTTTCCCACTTGTAAATTGAAAATGATCTTTTCAGTTCTGTTGTCTGTCCAAACCCCAGGAAAAATAATTGTCTGGCCAAAACCTCAGGAGAAAGACGTTTACAGTCATGGTGGAGGATCTTTTTTCTTTTCTGCCTTTTAATTCTTCTTCCCAAACCTGAAAAGAATTTTTTTAATATAAAGACACCAGCTTTATGGATTTTTGTGCAGCAGGAGAATAATATCTTATTCAACTACTGGGTGGCAGATGGGTATGGATTGTATAGATTGCAGTTTTGCCTAATGTGCATTTATCCTTATGTGTGGAAGCCAGAGGGATGAGTTGCAGGATCTGCAGTAACAATCTGTCTCTTCTTTCCTAATGTCCATTTTGTCCCTATTCAATTGGAAAGAGTCACCCAATGCTGTACATGCCTGGTCCAATAACTGCCATGTATATCTGGTAGCCTGATCTTTTAGTACTAACTCTTCAGGAAGAAAACAAAAAAGAGGCAACTTGTAGCAAGATTATATGAAGGCATCCCAGATGCCTGAAAGCTCAGCAATGCCAATTTATGAACTCCCCCACAAACCATGCAGTGAGGCTATTATAAGCCAGAATTATGCAGAAGATATTGCATATCTAATGTAATTCATTACATTTTGCAGTGCAAACAGAGCCTAATTCATACTAATGACTCTGACACATAAGGCAGTAAAGCATTTAACAGTATGGAGACCACTAAATGATGAACCAGATGTCGCTTCACAACAGGAATGACAATTTCTCCAGATGCCTTTCCTGCATTTCCCTTTCTCTCCTGTCCCCTTTGCATTTTGTGAGAAGTCATTAAAGTTGGAAATCTCACCTGAATTTCAGTATGCATTAGTGCTATGTCACAATATGACATATACCAAATCATATACTCTCCTGTTAGATCCATTATTTTACCAACAGAATTCCTGTCTGCCCTGGCAAATGTTGATAAACATAACATCAAATTAGGAAGAAAGTGACCATATAAGGAGATGCTACTCATAAAGGAACATCCAAAGGGAGTTCTATAGGGAGACAAAAACCAAGCCTAACTTATTTATACCAGTACGGGCAACCCCACCCCACCCCATTTTTAGCCAATTTTCAACAGACCAGAGTAATGTCAAAAAGTGGGAGTCATTGAAATGCAATACTCAAACATATATAATTTTTTTTTATGCTTGCAAATGCATTTTGGCCACCAAAAACATAAAATGTACCATCTCACCATTTAGACATCCTCAATAATAATAATAATAATAATAATAATAATAATAATTTGTTTGTATTTCCTGTCTCTCCCTGCGGATCCCTAAGATCTTGCACCACACATAACTTTTATTGAAGTAGGAACATAGGGACACAGTGCAAAGCTGGAGCAATACAGCAAACTAAGGTGCTCAGTGGTGGGCTCTAGGACCTTTTTGACAGCCTTGGCTTCTTCTTTCCTTCTCCTTCCCTGAGCTGGGAGGTCTTTGCCCCTAGGAGTTATTTTCTGATTTGCTCCAGCTTTGCACTGTTTCCCGGTCACAGCAGTAGAACTGTCACAGTTTCAACAACCCAACCTAGAGTGATCGCTCTGAATCTGTGGTCCCCAACCTTTAGTCCTCCAGATGATTCAGCTCCCATAATTCATGACAGTTGGTCAAGTTGGCTGGAGCTTTTGGGAGCTGACATCCAAAACAAATGGATGACCAAAGGTTGGGAACCACTGCTCTAAATAGTTTTTCATGGAATCATAGATGAATGGACCTCAGGGGCTTAATTACTCCTTGCCATTCAGGAAGACACAAAATTAAATGACTTGAAAGAACCCATGCTTCTGAAAAGAGGCAACAAAGCAGATAATTGAAAAGCAGGCCACCAAAATAAAATGTGGAGTTCATATTTTACAAAACGCAGACAACCAAAAAGCTGTATATAATGCAGAAAGAATCTCCCCATACATTAGCTTGGTTTCTAAAGCCTCTGCCTCTTCTCCTGTGTCTGAAAGTAGCCTACTTATCATCTCAAGCACATCCTCACTGCCATTTAATGGTTGGGGAGCTGTAGGGGTTGCTCAGACAGCTGCCAGTTGCTATTTGAGAGGTCTTGGAAAATCTCAGCTCCTTGTGTGTCTTACTGAAGAAAAGTAGAAGAGTGCTGCCCAAGTGCCCCTGTTCTACCTTGACCATTAATAGAGGTATGTGGGCAAGTGTGGAGGTCCTAGGGCAGCTGGCAGGTAGGCTGCACATACATGAAGGTCATTCAGTAAAAAAGCTACTGGATACCTCCTTATACGAGGGGGTATCCAAAAGTTTTAATGATCACCCTTTTAAAAAAATTGACAGAAAGTTTGTTTTGATTTGTAGTTGTTAATTTATCTCTATGTAGTCACTATCTAGATGTATACATTTTTCCCAGCGTATCTTGACCCTCTGAATACGTGATATTGTAGAAGTCTGCAGATTGCGCCTTACGAGGGGGTATTGTAAAGTAATAATTATCAACTGAAAGTTATTATGGCATATTGATGACATTTTGTCAGTGCCATCAATGGTCCCTAACTGCATGTTGCTGAGAAAATCAGTTCATTGTGTTCTTTTGGATACCTCCTCATACAACAACTTTAGAATGACAGAACACAGGAGTTTACAGCTATGTATGTCGCCAACTAAATTCCAGCTACACACACACAAACACACACACAGAACAACATCAATGTGTATCCATGCATGTGCATATGTGCACACATGCACGCACACACACACACACACACATCCTATGTATAGGTGTATGAGTGTGTATTGGTGGCTGCTCTCAAGTTGTGGAACTTCTACAGGAAGGCCAGGTGTTAAAGACTACTCTGTTTACGGAAGCATTTGATTTTTAATATGTTACAGCAGATGTTGCGCTTCTATTTTGTACCACTTAAGCCATGTTTTTAAAACTGTTTTTAGCTATTTTAAAAAATACAACACAGGTTTCATTGTGTTTTAACTTTTGTATTAATAGAGTTTTTAAATAGAGGGGTTTTTAAAGAGTTTTTAATTTAAAAAAAATAAAGAGAGAGAGTATTAGGGTAAGTGGTTTTGGTGCTGGACACACTGCAATCTGCATCATGCCTAGGACCTAACAACATTATATGGTGGCTAATGACCATCTTTTTTTAATTAAAAATAGTGACAAATATATCTGTGAACTTATGCCAACTTCTGTAAAGACATTGGGAAAAAAAATCTTAATAAATATTTCCAGGAGGGGGGAAAAAACCCTGAGAAAGTTCAGCTCACATCTCTAGTGTTAGCTTCCAAGAACTGGCTTGGTACAAGCTGCACAACCTAATGAATTTACACAAACAGTCATGATTGCAGCCATTATTCTCAGCTAATGTAGGAACAGTTCGGCTATAATAATTCTGCTTTAATTCGAATGCATTAACTCTTCTGTGCATGTCATCATTTCTTTTTTTCTTTTTCTGGAACACTGAAAACTGAACACAAGATAATTGTTTGCCAAGTATATTTCTGGGTGACAAAGGTCATGATAATTTGATCTCAGCACTATACATTTTCTGAAAGGCCAATCACCCTTCCCTTTCACCAGTAGTCTTTGATGGGTTGCAGTTTACGCTGAGGCCAGCTAATAGGAGCTGGATGTCATATTGGACTTAGCTATTCCAATAGCTTATCTAGAGTCTCTAAGGTTTCTTATTACCATATATAAGAACTGTGGCATCCGGTTTGCTGCATTTCTACTCCTGCTAATTCTAGGGTTCCAGTTCAAATCCTTTTCTTTTCTGGAATTGATGACTGGATTTCTCTGATTGATGGAAATTAGCTTCTAGTGGTGCGGGGATGCTTTCCAGTCAGCATATTGCTTCTGTTTTTGCTATGCTATCCTGGCTTCTATCAAATGTTATATTGATTTAAAGTTTTTGTTACATGCCAAGTTTTCAACCAGTTTAGCACATCTCTTTATAGATAACTCCTTGAAACTAAAGTTCACCTCTAAATCTTTAGGGATAAATAATAAAAAAATGAGTGTTTATATTATCAGCAATATCTGGATGTCACAGATTAATCTTCTGCATTTACTTGTACATGCATTTTCTTAATAGGCTGGTAAAAGGACTACCTGTAAGCTACTGAATATGGACAGTACAAATAGATGCTAATTTCATTTATTCATATTTTTATAAGAACTTGCCAAACTACTTCATAAATATGACAAAAGATCTTGAGATACACACTCACACACATTTAAAATCCCAATTAAATTAGATCTAGTTGGAACTAATAATTAGATTTTGCTCTTAGTTTGATTTTCGTTTACATTTATTAATAACATACCAAGTATTTTTTTTAAATAAAATAAAATTGGCAACTACAGGAGATCTGAGGGCCAGAAAGATAAATACATTTTTATGTTGGACTAGGATTCTGGGAGACCACAATGAAATAATAAGCAAGAACATTGGAAGATAATCAGTTGTACGGTGTTGGTGGTATTCATTAAAAGAGTGGTGAAACACAGTCACCATGTAATTACATGAGCACAGATTTACAGTACAACACAAGGACAATGTAGGATCTTGGCCAATATGTTCCTTTTTTCAACAGAGTTTTTAAGCTATGGCTGCCTCTATTCATCCCAGACAAGTGGAAAAACAACTTTTAGCTGCTAAAACAACTTTCCAAACTCAGGACTTACTGTCCTTTCAGGATTCGGCTTCTAATATTTCCTTCCTGTTGTCTTTATTGTTTTTCATATTTCAGTCCTTTACTGTTGTTGATCCTGAAATAAAATTCTAAAATTGTATTAATTTTATTTTAGAGCATGTGGTGTATTTATATGTTCATGGTGTATTTATATATTCAGCTATATATCATACCTATCTAGCTATGTATGCATTGTTTTGACTATGCTTTACCATTGAGAGAAAAGATTCAAATATTGCAACAGAGGGAGAGGAGGATGAGGAAACAACAGCAAGCAATGGTTTTAAAAAGTCTGATGTTACAACCTTCCATTGTATACAGCCAGATATATGGACTAGTGCTTAGTCAAAGGCTATTAGACAAAGGCTCAGTGAATTCTGTAGGGCCCTTTTACATTGAATTTAACTGATCAGACTGCCAGGCAAGTGAAAGAGCTTGAAAAGTAACTGAGAACTGCCAAGACATCTTTCTGTCACCAGAGGATATAACTGTGTCTCCTTACAAAATCCATTACATCAAGCAGGTGTCAAAGTATCCTGTAACCTCTATACATGTGCTGAAGACCCCATTATTGAAGGTTAGTTTATCTGTGATTAGCACAGAAGAGCTATGGTGTCCTCCCTGCTGCACCTCCTTATGGCCATCCTATGGCTAAAAATCCCCTCCTGTGACTCAAGCCAAGGTATATTGTTAGATGAAGCAAATGTTCTTACTTTCCATTCCATGTTATAGATCCTGAATAGGCTGGCAGTTCAGCTGATAAATGGATAGCACCTTCATCACACCCATGGGCAGCAGGCTAGTTTAGGGGATAAGAAAAGCTTGGGATGAGGAAATAACTGTGCCTTCCAAAACAGGAATGATGCCTAACTGAGGAATGCATATCGCTCTGCTTCCTTTGCTCTCTTTTTTCTTTCCACTCTTTCCTTGTTGCCATACATGTCCTTCTGTGGATGCCAGATACTCTTTCCACTTTTTCCTTGTTGCTGTATATGTTCTCCTATGGATGCCAGATACCCGCTTCTCCATCACCAGTTGAATCAAACCAAGGGAAGAATGAGGACCGTCCTTGAAGAAACGGTACTAATTGTGCCATTGATGTCTGCAAGTGATTTGCATGCAAGTTGTTTGGCTACTGATCTTGTAGTCCAAGGTCCACTCTTGGCTGTTACTCCAATTCCAAGGTAAATTTCCAAGCACTGCAGCGATCTGGCTTTTTAGGAGCAATGCAAGGTCCAAGAGCTATGACCCTGATATTTCAAAGGGATCATAGCACCATTCAAAACAGACTGTGATCCCAATCTCAGGTTGGTTTTTCTACTGACTGTCTTGTCTGAATTAAACCTCAGTCAGTTCATCCACATCCAGTCCTCTACTGCACTAAGACAATGATGCAGTACTGCCACAACCTCCTTGGCATCAGTTGTAAAGGTAAGATAGATATGGATATGCTTGTGTGTTGAAAGAATGAATGATAATTCCTATTGCCTGATATGGGGGGACCAGGAAGTGCAAGCTAAATGAGAAGAAGAGATAGGAGTGGAGAGAGAGACAGAAAGAGAGAGAGAGAGAGGTAGTGAAAAAGTAAAAGAATGAATGAATGATGGTGTACTTGTCATATTTCACTTTTGCCTGGGATTTCTAGTAGTGGACCAACTCCTGAATTTTCCACACTTAAGTGAAGATTGTGGGGAAGAAGTTATGAGCTAACATCATCTATGGAGCTTTTAAAGATCAGGAGTTGGTTGCGGAGAGATGGAAATATGTGTAATAGAAAGAAAGGGAAAACATGGAACCGTCTCATTTGCCTCTTGATGAAAATACCACCAAGATAATTTCCAAATAAATTCAGAATGAGGCAGAAAAAACTGAACCCTCTTTCACAGTAGAGGAATAAACATTTGAGGACAGATTATGGGCAGAATATTAGATCTGGTCACAAACTGGTCAGGGACTTGAAGGTCAGAGCTTTTCTGGGTAAAATGGGTAAAACTAGTGAAATCAGTGGAGAATCAGTGGCCCGATTTACACGGGCAAAAAAAGGCGCTTTTAAGGGAAAAAAAGGCGCTTTTAGGGTTAGGGAGGGCGTAGCCTTTACACCCTCCCTAAGCCTAAAATGCATGGACGCCGCCATTTAAAGATGGCGGCGTCTACACGGACGCGCCGTACAGGCGTCATCACGTGCGCAGCGTTTTGACGCGCTGCGCACGTTCTGACGCTCTGGCGGCGCGGGAGGGCGCCAATCGCGCCCTTCCCGTGCCGCAAAAAAAGAGCTCGATCCCGGAGCTCTTTTTTGCGGCGGGTCATTGCGGCGGGATGAGGCCTCCGTGTAGAAGCCTAGGCCTCATCTCGCCGCTAGAAGGGGCGAGTTTGGACCGCCCCTTTTAGTCAATGTAAAAAGCACCAGTGTAATGTAAAGCATTTCAAATGAGCAATTCCCTTCAGAATCTTTTCACTTGCATTCTGTTTAATCTACTGTGGCATCGTTCACAACAGCCCCATATAAAACACATGACAGTAATATAACTTTGAGGAGATAATCATGGCTAAACTCAATAGTGAAGCATGAAAAATATGTTTAAAAAGGAAAGGTGTGACTGTGTTCAAAACTGAAAGAGGATGGCCCCTTCCAGAAAAGGTTCTTTATTCCTCCCTAGGATCATTTTGAATGCTTTGAAATGTCTTCAGTCTCATGAGCCAATGGGAGTCGCTCAAACATAAGAGAAAATAGTAGATCAAGAGATAAGCTTTTTTTCACTCACATTGTATAAGGCTTCTGTACCATATCAAAGGAAAAAGAGATCTAGCATTATGGGGAGCCAACTTAGCAACAAATCTTTGAAAATGCAAAAGTCTAATTACTTTTGCACTTAGGTCAAGGGTAAAAAACTTTCCCTCTATTATAGGTTGCTGATCTATGGGAAATGTCAGCCAGGGGCCACCACTAATGGTGGACAGAGCTATCTTATATTAGATAGAGCTGAATCCACTGATGACCACCGCTAGGGTCAAATGTGGGTCAGGTTTGCAGAGCTGCATTGTCATCTCTCTGTGTGTATTATTCCATCCATTCTCGGCTTTGTTTTTGTTGCACTTGGGGGTGAAGTGAGTATGGGAGCTATTTTCAGAGAGGCAGTCTCAAAAGGAAAAAAATAATGTTATAGCATCTGGAAAGCCAGATGATGCTGAGTGCTACAGGTTTTCCACACAGTCTGAAGTAGTCAAAGTAGAAGCCAGTATAATAGATGTCTGAATGCATTGTCTCCTTCAGCTGTACCTTCAAAAGGCAAACTTTAGAAAGGACAATTTAAAATTCTTGGTGATGTTGCAAATCTCAGTGCCTACCACAAATAAATTTGGATGTCATATTCTGTGGGTTAAATGACTAATGATGGAGTTTGTTCTTATTCATGAAAAAGCTGCTGGGAAGTGTGTTGTCCAAAGATATACCTTCCTGTCGGTAGAACTGACAGCCATGAAATGATGGAATCAGGTTCCTGTCCTTCAGTGTTGCTTACAGTTAAAGCTGTCACACACTTTTTAAAACAGCCTGTCAAAAAAAGAGCCCTCGTTTTGACACAATGTGGAGAACATGTACTTGGAAATGTCTGAGACTGTCGGCAGTGTTAAATGCAGCTGCAGTTGGGTACATTTAAAAAACAATACTTGCAGTGTTATTTCCCTCACTTTCCTTGAATGTTATTTTAAAAAGCTTGTTGGGCATTATACTCCAGCACTATCCACAAATCAGTAGGCCGTGGCATTATAGAAATTAGATAATTAAAAATATTAGTTCAACCCAAACAATTATGTATAATAATCTGATTGAAAATCTCCCGTTCCTATCCACTATAGCTCACTCACAGCCAGGACAGCTAGTCTAGGCATTGCATTTCTTATTTTAAGACTTCTGGTTTCCCTGATTTATGCTTCTCAGATTCTGTTTTCCTATGACATACTTTTGCAGCTTTAGACTTTTCTTTTTCATCTCTGTGCATGTCAATGGCTGAACTTTCTTTTGGCTTGAGTCCAGCAACATCATTAGATCATAGTTGTCCTCTGCTCTTCCCCAGTAGATCATTGCGTGCCTTCTGACCTTCAAGTGTCATCTTCCGGCAATCTCCTGCTTCATTTCAATGTCCATCTCCTGCTTCATTTCAAATGTCTCATCATTGGGTTTTCGAGGTAAAAGTCATTCAGGAGTGGGCCACTGTTCTGTGCAGTAGTAACTCCTATAGTGTTAGTTAAGTGCCACTGCTGTCTCTGAGAGATCCTCTGCCAGTGTCACCCTTTCTTCCACTGTTGCTGCCCAATTGGACATTTACTCTGGCATTTGTTTGACATTTAGTCTGGCAGAAAAACCCGGTCTGACCTGGGACAGCATACCAGCTGCAATGCTACTGTTAGCATAACCTCTTCCTTTACTAGCACATACAGTCCTACCAACATAGAAAATTAGTGCCAAGGTGGAAATGCTAAAACAAAAACAAAAACATTTTAAGCATTTTGAAGAAGACCAGACATTCAATAGATCTATTCCTACCAAAACTTGTTTCCTGTAATTGTTGTTGTTATTGTGTACATTCCAGTTTTTTTTCTGACTTATAGCAGCCCTAAAGCAAACCCTAGCTCAGGGTTTTCTGAGGCTGAGAGAGTGTATGAAATGGCCAAGATCATAGCTGAAAGGGGAACTGAGCCCTGATCTCCAGAGTTGTTCTCCAGTGCTCATATCACTATACCAGATTATCTCCCTTTATTTAGCAGATGTCAAATGTGATACGACAGAATTGTTCAATAATTGTTCAATTATTCACGTACACATTCAAAGTTTACTTCTTAACACTTACAATTGAATGTGTGAAATTGACTGGATTGGAAAGCATCAGAATTGGTCTAGAGTTACAATAAAGGTAAATGTATTCCCCTTTGACAAGGATGTCAGGTTGTGTCCGACTGTAGAGGGTGGTGCTCATCTGCGTTACTAAATTGAAGAGCCAGTGTTGTCTGAGGACTACTCCATTGTTCATGTGGTCAGCATGACTGCACTGAACACTGTTACCTTCCCACCAAAGTAGGTACCTATGTATCTACTTGCATTTGCATGCTTTAGGACTGATAGGTTGGTAGATGCTGGGACTTGTGATGGGGCTGACCCCATCCTGCAGCCCTTGGGCCTTGAACTGTCATCCTGCCAATCTTGAAATCAACAGAATCAGTGTCTTAACTGCTGAGCCACCGCGTCCCATGTTACAGTCATTCTACTGAAATAAATGAGGCTTCAGTGCTTAACCTATTTTTAAAAAGCTAGAAGTTAAATGGGACTTAAATTAGATCCGGACTTAATCATACTCCCATGAAGTGTTCCTGTGACACTGAGTCATCTTTAAATTCATTTCCATTGTGTATTATTCACTCCACATCTAATCATTAGCATGCCAGCAACTTATAACTTGGAAGAGTATATGGGATTGGCTGATACATTTAAACAAACTGGTTCCTGATCAAGAAACACTAATCTCTTTGCCTGTGTGTTGAGCCCTGAGAATACCTTCCTAAAGAGAGCTGGGATGACAATGGAGCAGTGATTAAGGAAGTTGAAGAACAGGGAAGGAGAGATAAGAAATGTAAGGGGGAAAGTGTAAAAGTGTGGAGGGAAGGTACACAGAAGGAGTAATTAATGGGACAAGAAGTTTCTAGTAGCTCTTTTAGTGTATGTTAAAGATGCTATAGGGTCTATGTTGTTATGATGTTTATGTGGATGATTTCTATTGATGTTTTAATGTTTTGAATAATTATTGAATAAAGCTATAAAAACACAAAGGCAAACAACTCTGCAGCGTGGCAGCAACCTATAGTTTAATTTTTTTTTAATAAAGATTTTTTAAAATTGCATTGTGATTTTAAAATGCTGTACTCTAGCTTTGATCTCATACTGGGAACAAGGTGGGCTATTAAATAAATAAATAAATAAATAAAAGACCGAAGGTCTTCTTGTCTTAACTGTGGCATGTTCCTTGGTTTTGTCTCTTAAACCTTGGTTTACCCGTAGAATGCCTACTTTTGTTAGTCTTGAAAGACTTAAAAGCAAAAGAGAAAAGGCCGGGAGAATAAAATCCTGACATTTTCTTGGCACTTTTTCCCACACTAATTTGCTTCTTCGGCTTACAGTCCTCTATATATGGACAACACCAGAGGGGAGTCAATCTTTGCTTTCATTTTCAACTCATAAAACGTGCTATTGCTTGCAATTTTCTTGCCAGAACTCATCAGGAACCATGGGGAGGGGGGAAACAACCGTCACTGAAACACAATTCCACTCTTTTTAACAGTGACTGAAACACAAATTCACTCCTTTTCAGTCCAGTCATATGGGATACACTTTGCTTAATTTATAATACAATAGATGCTGGAATATAAACTACATCAAAATCAACTGAAAATTCACAGCAGTAGCCCCTGAAAGAACCTGCACCCTACACTGTTACAGTAATAACAATAATTTTTAAAGCCTGGCCATTTAAAAATCTGATTTCAGGGTCATTTACAGGTGAAACCTGGTTCAGATACATTTGTCATAATGTTTATTTTTTTAATAAATTGCAATACTGTGTAATTGGTTATGAAGTCTTATTAAGTATGCATCTGGGTATTAAAACAACTTCAACGGCAGTAGAAAATAGATTGCTCAATTAATTGGAATACTTGATAAATATTGATTAGTTTTCTTTACTAATTAATATTGAAGACATTTTATATATTATTGTTGCAATTTTAATTAAGGTACTGAACATATGTTTAAGCATATTCGAAGGTTTAAGAGGTGCTAGAAATAAAATTATAATATCGATCTGCAAATTTTTGTTAATTGCAAAGCATTCCTATGGACAAGATAAACTGTGCAATTCATCTCCTGAACAATCAATTCACACCATTACTTCATTAGATTGTTTAAAATAAAGATCCCTTCAGATTCATACTTAGAACCCAAGAAAAATTGCACAGAAACTTTGCTATCCAGCCATAATTTCATGCCTGAAATGCATATTGCTTACAGATGGCTAACCAGGCAATTAAAAGAAGTGGTAGAAGATAATATTCTAGTGAAATCCAAATCTGTTATAGTTGTGGAAAACATGGAGGTGACCTTTACGGTACAGACTGGTGCTTTTTGTCAGCCTGGGGCTGGTATTAGGGCTTCGTGGGGCTGAGGATCCACACGTGTCCAACCCTACAATTGTGCCCATGCACAATCTTGCTGTGGCCCCGTCCACACAGGGTGCAGCATTGTGACACATGGGCATCAGAGTGCTTTCTGGAAGAGGTGTCATGGTGCCCTGGTGTGGCACTTATGATGCCTCTAAAAAGAAGCCACTCTATGCAGCTTCTTTTTAGGGAGTGCGTTGGTGCTGCACTGTGTGGCTGGTGTGGTACCGACAAGGGGCAAAGATGGGTGGCATTGAGCCGCCCATCTGTACCCCCCCTAAGCTCACATATATCAAATTTGCAACTGTATGGATCCTTGCAGAAATTCCAGGGACAAGATGTTCATATATTTATTTTATTATTTATTTATTTTATTTATATACCGCCTTTCCAAAAAAGATCAAAGCAGTTTACAAAAGTGGATAAACAAGGGTTCTCTTTCCTCAGGCAAGCCCTGGTGGAGCTGGGCCTGCCTCTTCTCTCCCTCCCTAGGCAGAGGATGGCAGTTGGTATGGAGGGAGAGTCCTCTTTCCTCAGGCAAGCCCTGGTGGAGCTGGGCCTGCCTCTTCTCTCCCTCCCTAGGCAGAGGATGGCAGTTGGTATGGAGGGAGAGTCCTCTTGCCTCAGGCAAGCCCTGGTGGAGCTGGGCCTGCCTCTTCTCTCCCTCCCTAGGCAGAGGATGGCAGTTGGTATGGAGGGAGAGTCCTCTTGCCTCAGGCAAGCCGTGGTGGAGCTGGGCCTGCCTCTTCTCTCCCTCCCTAGGCAGAGGATGGCAGTTGGTATGGAGGGAGAGTCCTCTTTCCTCAGGCAAGCCCTGGTGGAGCTGGGCCTGCCTCTTCTCTCCCTCCCTAGGCAGAGGATGGCAGTTGGTATGGAGGGAGAGTCCTCTTGCCTCAGGCAAGCCCTGGTGGAGCTGGGCCTGCCTCTTCTCTCCCTCCCTAGGCAGAGGATGGCAGTTGGTATGGAGGGAGAGTCCTCTTGCCTCAGGCAAGCCCTGATGGATATATTCGTAGAAGCATAGACTTGGAAGAGACCGCAAGGGCCATCCAGCCCAACCCCTTGCTATGCCAGAATTACACAATCAAGGCATTCTTGACAGATGGCCATCAAGCCTTTATTTAAAAACCTCCGATAAAGGAGATCATACCAATCTCCAAGGCAGCTTGTTCCACTGTCAAACAGTTCATACCATTGGGAGCCCTAATAGTTTGAACCCACTGTTCTGTAGTCTCTGAAACAACAGAAAACAAGCTTGCTCCATCTTCAATGACAACCCTTCATATATTTAAACATGGGTATTCTGTCACCTCTTAACCTTCTTTTCTCCAGGCTATATATACCCAGCTCCCTGTGTGACACTGCTTTAAAGATAAGTGTATCCCATTGGAATACTTGCCTCTTCCTCACACTTGACTTGTTTATTTGAAAATAAACTAATACAAAGCTGAGATGCAGAGCTGAGATGGTGCTTGTGGTACTTTCTAAGGCGATGCTACACACATCCTAGTTGATGCTAGTAGTATATTTAGCATGAGGAAAAGTGACACGGAGGTATTCCATAAAAGCAAGAGTTTATAAGTATCACAATAAATTCAAGGAGAGTCGATGAAACCTTGGAGGCTACAAGAGCGTTCTATCGAATATTAACAGTGAAAACATTGCATAAGTGAGTAGTCCAAAATTGGTCCCTATAGAGGTGTATCACTTCAATAATTAAGATGAAAATGACTATATTCTTTTACTTTAGAATAATGAGAGCTGATACTGATTACCAGGAACATTAAAACAGGAGGCAGCTTAAGAATGCAATGCTAAAGCAATAGGTTTTTTAAAAATCAAATAATTCTGAATTGATTGCCTGGGGCAATAGAACCTAAATTGTACCATTGAACATCCATGGATTTTGTTATCTATGGGGACTCCTTAAACCAAACCCCAGTGTATACCAAGGACCCATTGTATTTATTCTCAAGGAGAAATATTAGTTATATCTAGTTTCTGTGTCTGGGTTTTTTCTTGATATGCAAAATATGGCATATTTAGTGTCAGGATTATGACACTAATGTTTATTATTATGCTAAGCATACACATGAATAAACAGTGCAAATGAAGATACAGACAACAGTCTTAAACTGGCTATTGCCATAAGTATTTTATAATATTCTAGAGTGTTATTATTTTTGTCTTATAGCCAACTTCAGTTTTTCCATATTCTTGGCACTTGAATTCATTGTTTCCAATTAAACATGAACATGTCAATGTGACTTACACAAACCCAAACATTTGCGGTGAAGGAAGCTAACAAGGGACAAATAACTGCAGAAAAGCTAGACGACAAATACAGATAGTGCATGTTTCAAGTGTTTAATTTGTATGCTGCACAGCCAGACCAAGGCTTTGCTGCTTGGGTTGAAGGGATCTGCTTTGGTTAGACCTCACCTGGGCACTACAGTTCAAGAAGGGTTTCAACAAATTGAAATATGTCCAGAAAAATGCAACCAATACGATCAAGGTTCCGGAAACCAAAACTCATGAAGAGCAACTGAGGAAGCTGAGTATGTTAACTTGGAGTAGAGAGTGCTGAGAGGTGACATGATAGCTATCTTTAAATATCTGAAGGGATATTATGTTGAAGATGCAGGAAGCTTGTTTTCTACTGGCCTAGAGAATAGAACACAAATGAATGAGTTCAAATTACAAGAAAAGGGATTGCGCATTAAACATTAGGAAGAACTTTTCTTTTTAGCTGTTAGAGCATGGGATAGATTGCCTCAGAGGGTGGTAAACTCTCAGTTTTTGGATGTCTTTCTTTAAACAGAGGTTGAATGGGCATATTTCAGGAATGCTTTAGTTGTATGCAAGGAATGCAAGGCAAGGGCTTGGACTAAGTGGCCTTTGTGGTCCCTTCGAATTCTAAGGTTCTTTGCTTCTGTCATCATTTGATGCATATATGAGGGACTAGAAGAGAAGGGGCTTGCTGAGATGCCATGGATGTTTCAATCTTTGCTGCCGTAGGAGATTTAAGGACATATAATTGTTACCTAACATATAATTGTTACCAAAACCCAGAGCACACCCATACAAACCCTGACACCAAATGCAGCGCGTAACCCCCTTTACCAAATACATGCAAAATGTTCCACAGCAGCTCCATTTTGCCTCTTCTGTATTTGCAGTAACCAGGAAAGACAGAAGTGTTCTTCCAGTTCAGGAAGTAGAGAAACAATCATATCTTTACACACACACACACACACACACACATTTGCTGGGTTTGGCATGATGGGTTGCAAGCTGCTCATATGGCATTTTTGGATAAACTTTCAAACATTCAAGGAAAGCAGAAATAATCACATGATTTCCATACTCTCTCAAAGAGAATAATTTTACATATTATTTGGAGGGGGGATTTGTGTCTTTTGTGAGGGAATTATTATCATATATAAAATCGAGCTCTTCTATGTAGCAAGCCTAGGGATTTTTTTAACCTGAATGTTAAAACATTGTATGTTAAACCACTGATTCTTTCCATCAAGCTGGGGCATTATTATTATTATTATTATTATTATTATTATTAGGCGCAATAGCTTTGTCTCTTTTACTATAGGAACAGAGAGCAAAAGAAGAGAATAAAACTAATTTCAATATGTACTGAGAAATCATCTCTCTCTCTCTCTTCTTTTTTTGCTGATCACTGCCACCTCTTTTCAGCAGGAACAGCTGGTCTGCAAATGGCTTCCTCAGCTAAAACAATGCCTGTCTCATTTTAAAATTTCAGCAGGAAGCTGCTGTTTCATCATTTAGTCATGTCACATATTTATAGGGTTCTGTTTGCCACAGAGTTTGCGGAACAAACAGAAAAAAAAATTCAGAGCAAAATATGAAAAGGATACTGATGTACTGCATTGTCAGGAAGTGTAAAGTTAAAGCTCGTCATAAAACTTTGTGAATAATAGACTCCTCACTGCTCTGCTTAGGCATCTGAAAACAAAGTCATAACAGTCGCAGTTGTAACAATAACAACAAGAACAGAACATCTATTCAGGAATTCTGGCTTTGAACCAGACAATAAGAGAAGTGTCATTAATGTAAAAATGTTACTGCATTCTTAACTGAATAGTAGGGAATTCTGCAAGATGAAGAATGTTTTCAGTATGAGTGGAGAAGAATTTGGTTTCTGTTTATATATGCACACATAACACAGACACACTTTCCAAAATGTAGAAATTATCTATAAAATTTATCAAAATAGTGAAAGATTAAAAAAAAATTAGAAAATGAATCTGACACATCTACATGCACAAACTGCTTAGTTCTAAGACCTTGCATCTCAGTGTCTTCAGCTATGTTTCTTGTAAAGGGGCGAATCAGGATCAATGGCCACAACAGCACGAACCAGAAATATAATTGAAAAATGGGATGAATTGCAATGGAGAATATATATATATATATATATATATATGCACTTGGAGGTTTGAGAGGTAAAATTTGATAGTTGTGCCATGATATTGAAGCTGCTGGACATTTTGGTATTGTAAAAACTTTGCACCTCATGCAGAGGCAATACTGCTGGCCAACCATCCTGAAGAGTCTTCTACCATTGAAGAAACTAGGCCCTAGGATTGTTGGGCACTTTGTCATTAAATGATGTTACTACTGAAAAAATGTACAATGATTTGTACAGTGTTTTTGTTTTGTTTTGTTATAATTTTATGCTTTTACTATTTTTGTTTTGTTTTATTATTTATTTATTTATTTTCAGTGCAGAGGGGCACAGAGGGGCAGCTGAGGAAGTCCAGGGAGGCAAGATAACAAGGTCATTGAAACAGCCCAATGGTCCTAAATCAGTTCTTATACAAGCCATAAGAGGATTGGATCCAGTGGCTTAACCGAGAAGTCCCCTGCTTTCGAAGGCAAGCTGCTCAGTCCACACACTGATTCCCAGAAGTATTTAAACAGTCTGTCTCTCACAGCTGTGTTCTCTCAGATGCCTGGAATGCAATGTCTCACTCCATCTACAGGGAATGGTTTGTGCTAATGCAGGAGCCTCCGTCTTTATCAGCGCTGGCGGGGCTTCTCTGCTAGCTCCTCTTCCTGCTGCTGAACAGAAGAAGAACCCAGGTGGCTATCAGGCCTCTGCTCCAACTCCTCTGGTATGTCTGGTTTGACTTCTGAATAAGCTGAACTCTCAGCAAGGAGGAGGTCATGACACAGAAAAACAATCTGTGACTTCAAAGGTTCCATGGTATATCTCATTCCTTACGATGCCAAGGGACTGGGGAATAGGTGACATAGCAAGGATATGGGAATGGTTATTTACCTTAAAGGGGTTGTACCTGGCCAACTGATGCCTCACCTATAGTCAAAACTTCTATTAAATTTTCCCAACACATGCAATTTGTAGTAGTTACTTGACAAAATTGACAAACTACATTAGAGTATTTATGCTCAGGGTTTCCATTCTGTTCAGATTCAGATCTGTCAGGGCGAACGACAAAATTTCCTTCCTTCCTTCCTTCCTTCCACCGTATTTATACCCTTCCCTTCAGCCCTAAAGGCTCTCAGAGTGGCTTACAGTTATTATTATTTTTAATTAGACAGTTCCCTGACCTCAGGCTTACAATCTAAAAAGACATGACACAAAAGGAGAAGGGAAAGGTGGTGAGGAAGGGGATCAGATCCAGCAGTTCTTCTCTCCCTTGGAGGTCTGGACCAAGGCAGATGGACTTTCTTTCTCTAAACAGAGACAAAAAGATAATTAATTCCCCAGCATGGCCAACTGATATTTCCTGGTGTGGCTGGAAGAAGCAAAATTCCACATCAATTTTGGAGACAAAGCTATGAGTACATTCTCTTTGCACTGGCAATTGTATAGTAGGTTAAACTAATACAGATGACTTCTGACATATGCTACTTTTTCCTAATTCCTAAGACTGCCCTAACAATGAACAAACAGATATTAGCAGTTTTGGAGCTGTCTGCATTCTAGGAGGAAAACACAATGAAAGTGAGTGGGAGGAGGACAAGCTTTGACAGTACTATGTTTTAGTTCATTAACAGTGAAAAGTCTACTTGGACATGACATAAATGCTTGTCCTATTAGCACGCCTGCCTCTGACACATGGTGCACATATGACCTTAGCACTGACAAGAATGAAACCGATGTCTCATTAATACAGTTTAGATTAAGGCAGCTTCTCTCACTTTTATAATTTTTAGAGGAGAAAGGAAAAGTGAGAGAACGTGACCCTACAGTTTTATGCTGCGAAAGATGTTAATACTGCACTGAGCCATTCTGCTCCTGTGATCTTTGTTAATTAACTTGTGTGAAGTCTGTTCAAACTTTAGTCTTGAACTTTTCATGTTCACCCTGAAGTTTAATGTCAGTTTTGAATATGTGTTTTTCTAACACATGAATAAGAAGCTTAGAAAATCCCTGCACATCTTTTGCAGATGATGATGATGATTATTGTTATTAATTATTATTACCATTGTGATAAAGTAGTGTACCCACTAGAGTTACTTTTTTCTGGATTACAACTCCCAGAATCCCCTAGCCAGCATAATCATTGGCATTCTGAGAGTTTCAGTCCAAGAAATTAACATTTCCAAATACTAGGTACATGCCACATGCTGATAGTGAACATATCCTCCTAGCGTATATCTCTATGTAGACAAAATCATTCCACTTATGGAAAAGGGTGTGTCACCAAATCTTCAGATAAAAATGCACAACAATTTAGTGAGGATTGGTGAGTGAAATAATTTGACAAGGTGAAAAAACCTGATAAACAACAACTCAGAATCTGGGAGGAAGGAGAAATAGAACGGAGTATATTGGAAGAAGGCATGGCTAGAGGGTTTAAACTCTGAAAACTCACTTTTTCCTATTGTGTCCTAAAGGAAATGCATTATTGATTGCATGGATATCCTCTTTCTTCAAATTTCTTTGCATGGCAGAGGGCAGGCAGATGGGCTGTAACTGCTAACAGATTTCTTTAGTTTGAGGTACACATGTTCAAATCGTTTCTGACTTATAGTGACACTAAGGAGAACCTATCACGAGGTTTTCTTGGCAAGTATCTTCAGAGTGTGCCATTGCCATCCTCTGAGGCTGAGAGTGTGTGACCATGTCAAGATTCAGAGCCTGGTCCAGAGTCCTAGTTGAATGCTCAAACCACTACATCATTCTGGCTCGCTCTCTCTTAGGTAAAAATTTTGCCTAATCCCCTTAGCATTTTATAGCATTCTTTATTAATTTTTTAAGACTGGAACTGCCTTTTTAAAATTGGTATTCATTTTCCATTTTTACTCAAAGGTGATGGGCATTTAAATAGTTAAAAGTACCCTGGAGAAAAAAATGTAAATGGCAGTAGCAGCAAGCATGTACCCCACAGGTATCTAGTAAAAGGGCTAGATCAGAGCTTTTGGTTTAAAAACAGGATACATTGGTAGGTAAAAAGAAACTTACTTTATTGTTACATCTAGGTTGTACAAAATATACTAATCAGTGAAGAAAACATACTCTGGTACAGAGAAGCCTAAAAACTGATCTCCATGTGTGCAAGTAAGAAGAAAAAACATATTTAGTAGAAAGAGTTTTGTGGTTAATCCATGCTGGCCAAAAGCAAAGAGAGGAAGAGAAAGAACAAAGAGTTGTAAAATTCTTAACCCCTGGAGAAGAACAGGGGGTCAGGAAGAGACTTTTACACAGAATCAAACTGACCATATGACCATAGATATAATCAATGCATCTGTGAGGAAGACAGCCCCCTTCTCCAAAAAGATCACAGAGCTACAAGCCCTGATGCTACTCCAACACCCCTTCTCATCAATGCTTGTCTATATGATGAGATTCGTCTTATTTCTCTACTCTTTGCATTCCTGATAACAAGTGATTTGTCTTTGTCTTTTGATATCAGTCTCTTTGTTCAAATGAGTTATAATTTCTTCACAATCACCTTTGTCTTGGTAAGCTAAAATCAAATCATCAATAGAAGTTAGAATGTAAGTCCATTTCTCCTTTTTGTATCGTGTACATCCTTTGATTGACAGCCCCCAAAATAAGGTGTAGCATGTGACCGACAGAAATTGCAGGAATGAACTCAGAAAAAGTTTAGACAATAGGAATTGATTTGAAGGTGTGAAAATCCAAACAATTCACATAAAATACACTGGCCTTGAGTAGCTATGGCAAACATAGCCGATGAGGAACTTCAGGAACATGGGTCCCCACCTCAGCTGGAAATGAGAACAGTGAACATATTGGCAGGATTGGAAGCCGTGGCGTCAATCGGGAGTGCAGGAGGTTCTGTCTGCACCAGTTGTCATGCTTCACATTGCCCCCCCCCCCACTGCAAACTAAAAAAACAGCCCTGGGTGCACAGGCTTTAACTATTCATATGCACCCCATCCGCACCCCTGCGGAAACCTGAGCTTTACAACTCTGGATTCAATCCAGGTTCTGTTTTTTCAGGGTGGATGTAACCTCATCCAGCACAGACTGAATCCCTTATCTGATTTTCAGCTGATTAGAGGCACATATGGTCCCAATGGATTAAGCCACAGTTTGTTTATTTTCATCCAGTGCTCTTCTGGTGATAAGCACTGGTTTTTGAACCAAAACAGCTTCCCTGGTGTTAGGTTGAAAGGGAAAAACAACAATAAAAAAACAGCCTTTCTTATCTTGTCAGGGAGAGTCCACAGTTGTGGTGGAGATTATCTTTTCTATATAGAATATCTCAGCTTCTATCCCCAAATGAAAGTGTTTCAAACCTGGGAAAGCTCCCTAGACAAGTCTACACACTTCCAGTGTGGATGTGGATCAGTGTGGACATGGATCAGCCAGATGGAGGGGTTGTGTGGGCCTCCTGGTCTTCCTCATCTGCAACTCCAAGAATCCCTCAACATTGGCAATGCATTCTATGGCACTGGACATTGCAGTTCAACACCATCTAAGGGCAGAACCTTTTGGTAGGTTGCACAATCCCCAGTCCTGGATTAGGACCACTGGGCTGACCCTAAAAGAAGAAAACTTCATATATTTCCCCAGAATCAAGAAATGGTCTTTGAATGTTACAGAACTTCAGTTGCCATTAGCCCATGCCAAATGAACTAGCAGTGAGGAAAGATGGCAGCTGCAGTCTTACAACTTCTACAGAGCTATACATTGTCACTCCTGTGCTGAATATGTTATGAATCTGCTGCAGGTTCTAATCCATGAAAGCAATATATTACAATACGAGAAGAGCCCAATAACCACAGTCCAACTCTACACCCACTTATCTGGAAGTAAGCACCAATAAAGTCAATGGGACATTTTCTGAGCATTCTTGCGTAGGATTCAAAGTGGGATATGAATCTCTAATTTGTGGTATATGCCACACTAATTCCTGTGAGAATATCTGCATATATACCACCTGATAATAACTGCTCTTTTTATGTGAACAATATTAGCATGCAAACCTCTTTTGTGATGCTTGAAAGGAAGCATGTCTACTCAAGTGATTTTGACCTCAGGAATTTCATTTTTTTGATCAAGCACCCATCTAGTGTCTTGTTTTTGTGGACTGCCTGTTGGTATCTCAGCTTGTTCTTATCATTGCCCAAAGCGGTAGTTTATTTTTAGCCATTCCTGTTTTAACCATTCTTACATCTTTTGCATGCAGCCATATAATTAATTTATTTTTAATTATTCCAAGTTTTAATTATTGTGTCTTTGTGAAAAGCAGCTGAGAGACAGATGGAAGACCTTTGCACAGTAAAGCACTTGAACTTGTTCACAGTAACTAACAGACGGGGGGATGCTAAGGCACCTGAATAATCTTTGAAAGGTTAATTACCATTAATCATTGTGAGATGCAGGCTTATTATCCATTCATAAATGCAAAACAAATCCCTTTTGCTGACAAGCAAAGTTTTAAAATTGACCTCTTATTGCTGATTAGGTTCTACAGAAATGAATAGTGGAAAAATGAGGAACATTTAAAAAAAAAAGTATGTGTTATTACACTCACGTTATTACACGCACATCTTACACATGCACACTTCACTTTCGGAATTGAAGCTGCTGGATCCAACTTGTCAGGCAGCTAATTACATTATTTCCATGTATGTTTATCAAGAAGTAAGTCCACTTTGATTCAAAGCAGGGGTAAGTGTTTCAGCTGCTATGCAGTTTAATCCAAATGATATTTTATTCAGATGTAAACCCTAATGAAATTCATAAATGTCACTTTAGTTCAGGAGTGAGCACATTATGGACCATATGGATCCACTGCCATCTTTGCATCTCTTGATCCACCCACCCCTTTCCACATGCCACAAAAATACATCCAAAAAAAGGTCAATTTTTACTCCTGGAAGTCTCAGGGAGTGGTAAGTTTTACACTAACACAAGGCCTCCATTGCCTTGCTTTGCCCACAAATCCACTAAAAATGAAATTGGAAGTAGATTGCTTATCACTTCCATTTTTGCTTGTTTCAGTTATTTTCATTGTTACCTTTCTGGAGCTTATGTGCCATGTACAGGCTCATTTCAGTTCAACAATCCAAGCTTCAATAGCAAAACCAAGAAAACTTTATTCAGGAAACAAAGACATATCCAGCAAAGTTAAGTCATGAAGACTGAAGCTTGAGTGGTTATACGGTGGAATTAAAGCATGTTAGCAATTCAAACTTTCAGCGGGCTAACATCCTATTTGCCCATAGACCCAAACACTTACACATCACTTCATTCTAGGACTGCCCCTTGTTCCAGCCCCATTCCATCTATTCTCATATGGCTGTCCTTGAGATTCTTGACAAATGCAGTCTCTGCGTCCCATACTAACACCTGCTCATTAACCACACCAAGAAATGTGAGTACTGATACCATCCTAAACCCATGACAACACCATCATTCAGCATAAAACTACTCTAATCATACAAGTATATCTCTGTAAGGCAGAAAATCTGAGGGGCCTTTGATCCTGACATTGTGCAGTCATTTGTAGGTACTGTAGATAGAAAACTGGCATACCAAACATGCCCACATTGGTTCTGTTCATCCAAGTGTTTGAAGGTTCTTTCTAGAAGCTTCTAAGAAATGAGTGGCTATATCCTTTTGGCTTGAACTCCAGAGGTATATTGTTTTCAAACCTAAATTTGCATGTTCAGTCAAAAATCCACCAAAGAGTGATACCTTTATCGGACAACCAATAAAGCTTCTCTGGCTTCTTCATCAGGCAAGGTGTTACAAACCAAACAAGAAGGGAAAAAATTGAATGTTAGTCATTGCATTTGCTATATAGCCAACACGGCTACCTCTGGATGTTTTCTAAAATTTGCATGATATTAGATTAGCAAGGGAAGGAATTGGTGGCAGATGTTCTCCAGAAAAGTCAGACTCTATAGAATCTGTTAGTGGCTAAGAGAGAAATGCAGTGCTAACCAAGGACATACTGCTGAGAAAGAAATGTCTCTGATTAAGAAATGAGCTGTTGGATTCATATTATGACTCACTGTATGAAAGGAACAAGCATAATAATTGAAGTTATGTTGATGACTGCCTCCATCACCAAATGCAGCCCAGCAGTTTTGTGCAAGCAAGTCTTTGCCTTCTAAATGGGGAGGGAAGAAGTACACAAACTTAGATTCATGTGAATGCATGTGCATGCACACAGGCACACATGTGCGGGGGCATGCACACACGTACACACACACACAAACAAATTTGCAGACAAACTGTTGAAAAATGGCTTGAAGAGAGGAAGCTTCCCCACCCCACCCCTTCCATTGAAGACAACATGGCATGACAACTTCCGTTGCATATACTCCACATGTCTATTTCTGTGAAGAGACAAATCTCATATTTAGATCAGCCATTCTGTCATTGAGGGTCAACCAGATTCAATGTAGAAGTGAAGCTGGAACCAACTACAACACAGGATATATTACCATATCCATATTGCCCAAACAATGTATGGGTGAAGTTTGGGTGCACATAGAAATACACATCAGGTCAAACACATCAGTTTTTTTTTAAAAAAAACAGAATTTGATTCCTTTTTGTGAAGGCTGTGTGACCTTAAAATGTGCAAAATGTTCTATGGTGTTGCAGCACGGAGCAGAGGGAAAGACTAAGATACTCAGACACCCAGACACTCACATAGAGAGAAAGGGGGGGGGGGCTCGACAAACTACACAGAAAGGACAGGCTGGAGGTGTCCGTTTTTCTTCCGGAGGGAGCTTGCAGCAGCCAAACCATGTGCAGGCTCCCTCTGCACCAAAAAGAACCCAGAAAAAAATGAGTTCTTTTTGGGACACAGCTCCAATGCCATCAGCGCACCATTGGTGCACTGTCATGCATCGATTAACAAAATCAATTAATTTCATAGTCACACCTTGCATATTAAGGTTACTGATATCTGTTTGAAAATATAAATACATATTGCTACATCCCAGTTACTCTGTCACAAATTGTGCTTCATGACCCATGAAGGCCTTTTAATTGTCATTGCTTCATTTAGATCACCACTGAAGGCAAGACAGATACATAGATTAAAAACAAACTCTTTCCAATCATTATGTGGATTTGCTACCTACAGATGTACAAATTAGATTTGAGTAGCCCATCTCAGCTTGCATGAGCTCTGTAGGTTTTCATATAATTGCCCATTTCTCATCAGGAAGGCAACTTTCTCACTAGCTCCCTTACTATCAATTTTAAGTTAGTTTTTCCAAGGGGTTGTCATTGTGCCTTCCTTCTGTAAGACTGCCATAAGAGGTGATAAGATTTCTGGGATTTAAGTGTCATCCATGTGCTGATAATGAAGGACTCTCCTTTCTTCATTTCCTTCATTGTTTTCTACCTCCAAAGTGAAATATCCAATTAGACAAGATGGTGCAGGAAAGTCTTTCCACTCATATATTCACTTGTTGTTTTTTTTATTTGTCGGAGAAAGTTGGGTTGGTAGAATTTAAAGATAAGTTCCCTGCACAGATTCAGGACTCCAAACACAAGTGGAAGCATCATTAAATATATCATGTTTGCTCATTGTCAGGTTCAAGTATTTTTACTAGGCCTGCCTTTAACATCACCTGTTGTTCATTGAGCTCTCTAAAGCTAAAAGTCTACATTATTAATTGAAATGATCTGTTTACCCTTCCCAGATGAATAAGATGAATGTCTCATGATCCTTTTTGGGGGAGGCGGGCAGCCTGATTGGCTGTGGGTAGCCCGCCTCCTCCCTCGATTGGCTGAAGGGCCAGGGGGCTGGGCTCATGTCCTCCTCAGCCTCCTATTGGTTAGCTGGCCTATTTAAGGCCACGCTCGGTGCTCCTTGGCACCATTGCCATTTCTGGCTTCTCTGAGGTCGGAGCTGAAGACGGGGAGCTCCTCGGCCTCTCAGAGAGCAGAGGCAACAGCAAGTGAATTTCATGCCCACAGACACTTGGAAGTGAACCAAAATAGTATGCTGCTCAGGACAAATAACAAGATGTGGCTTTCACCTAGTTCATAAATTTGCCTTAGGGTTGCCATAAGTCAGAGAAAAAAACTTAAAGCCACGTGACAACAACAACAACAAAGTCTATATAAAAACCCACAACCGTTGAGTCTTTTAAAACCAGTATCTTGTTAACCTCCTTCTAGCATCTACTGCCTGAGGTTACTGCCTCATGTTGACTAATGGTAGAAATAGCCCTGTAGATAATTTACAGATTAAACTCTCTTCTCACCTTCAGTTGGTTTTTCATCTTCTGAGGATCTTTCTTCTGCTGGAATCGTATTTATGAACAAATTGGCCAGATCATTAGAATCTGTTTGTGTTTGATCATCTATGAGGAATTGTTTGGGGAGGGGGGGGGCACGTTTAATGATATAATGGCTTAACTGTATAACTCCTCAAACTGTCTACCAATTTGTCAGCTTTAAGGAAGGAGATCAGACAGCAAATAAATAAAGGATGCAGATGAAATGTGTTCCAGATTGGGGATTGTTGAAATATAACACAAGACATCTTTGTCTAATTGGGTAGACAAGTCTTTACCTGCTGCCATCTCTGATAAACAGTTAATAGCTTCTTTCTAGTCTACTGAGCTATCTGCTCTATGGCTGCCCAGAACAAAAGAAAAATTATTGTATATTCTAATCATAACATGATGTCTGTGGCTCAACTCTGAATCTGCCTTTTGTTTTATGTTATTAAAGCTGTAAGTCTAATACCTATGGTATACTTATTTTCTAGTCCTATTATCTTACACTTTATAGCCTGAACTCTATGATCTCATTATCTGCCATCAGCTGAGTCTTGCTGGATTGTTCTGAATATATTTGCTGATTGTTCCCTATTTTCTACTCATAATATTAACAAATGTTTCTAAACTCTTCAGAGGATTTATGTAGGCATCTCAGGATGAAAGGATCTCTACTGGAAGGTTTATCAATGGCAATAAACTCTGTATGAAACCACAGAGACCTTCATCCTGAGATTTCTAGGGGTCTTGGTGGACTGATTTCTGTATCAGGCAAATTCATGTGTTCAACAGATATGTGTGAATGTCCTCTTCTCCAAATATCTAATTCATTGAAAATGTCCAAAGCACTGATGTCCAAAGTACATTTATTTAGCTTTTTTAAAAAAATATAAACATTATTAAAAGTAGAAAGGTATACAAACAGAGAAAAAGAGAAAGAAAAAAAGAAAAAAGATAAAGACTGTAAAAGAACAGAGAGAAAAAATGTACATTGACTTCCAATTTTCTTAATTATGGTTATTCCTAATATGTAAAATCTTTCTTCTTCAACTAAAACAGTATTTATATATTTCTTCTGCTTAACTAAAACTGTTAATACTCAAAACCTAAGTTAACATATTATTATTTTTAGGCAAAAGGACAACCAAAAGTCCCTAGTCCTTCAAAGATTCCCATTATATTTCTCTACATTTCAGTTTCAGCTAGCTCAGTCCATTTCAACAACCATTCTGTTTCTGTTGGGATTGCAGCATTTTCCCATTTCTGTACATACAATAACCTTGCTGGCATAATCATATATCATAGTAATCTTCCTTAAGATGGCAACCAGTGCATTCACCTCTTTCAGTTTCCTACTCAGCGCCTCATAATCCCTTATGATTTTTGAAGGCTGGGCCTTACAGTATCATTGCTCCCCATGTTGTCTGAAAGGAAGGGGTAATGGTCAGTAGGCTTGACAGGTCACAGATTTTTCTATAGTGAGACCCTACTCCTCTTGAGACATCTTGTCAGGCACACAAACCACTGTTTCTGTACTCCTCACCAAGGTGACTTGCCTAGTGACCTGACCTCCACTCCCTCTCAGCAGGTGGTAACTGTGGTGCAAATACCAGCCATGGCTTTTTAGAAAAATGCCAAGGCGGGGAAGTCCTGCCCTCCATACTTGCCTGCTTCATCACCTTGCAGGGCCATGACAGAGCTCAAAGTGAGGCTGGCAGCCAAACCAGGAAAGTGGAAATGCCTCTGTGCAGTCAGCAGAGAGGTTATGTGGGAGTAAAGGGACTTTCCTTGGTGCATGTTGCTGCAGTGGTGGTGGCTGCCTGTGTACCCTGCCCATAGTTCTTGGTAGTTCAACTAAACACCTTCCCTTAATCGTCCTTTGCATCTCGCCAACTGGAGCAGAGGGTTGCTGCCATTGGGGGCAGCTGTGGGGAAGCCAAAGAAGCCTTCAGCCCACCCACTCCCCCGAGCAATGTGCAACTTTCCAGCTGTGAGCCCTCCTATACATATCCCCTTCCCCACAAGAGCCCCTTGTATATTCCCCTTCCTCCACCTTCCCCCAGTGTGATTCCCAATATACAGTAGTTTCAATAAATGCTTTACATAAGTTGTTTTTATTGTTTATAAGTGACATGTTTGTCATTATTCAGCTTCACCGGGATTGCAACAGGTCCATGTGGGGCATCAGTGGCAAGGAGGGTAATGGGATTCAGGGCTCTGTTGGCATTCAGGTGGAGAGCAGGGAGATTGGGGGTGGCCAAGTCTGTGTGTGCAGGGGGGGGAATGCTGTTGGGGTGGTGGCTCCCTTGCCTTGTCCCATCCCATGTTTCTGAGCTTGGGTGCTGGGATGCCTAACTCCTCTGGTGTATGGTATGTGCTAAAGTGAACAACATGATTTACAGGGTCTGGATCATTATTTTAACTATCCTTGCTCTGACTTTTATCACACACAACACCGTGCTTCCATCTCAAGTAGTGCAAATAAAGCCCATTGCAGATTAAGCAACTGAAAGGTGATCATTAAATAGCTTGAATAGTTTAAAAGCCATGGAAATTGCCCAAATAAACATCATTCAGCTACAGTATAACATCCTAATGGTTCCTTGAATCTTTTACTGGATTATCACTGCCCTGTGTTATGGAAATCACATGATTAAAAGAAGAATATTACAAATACCCTCCTCCCTCTGAAAAAAAAGAAAGAGAGGGTTGCAATTAAATTCCTCTCAGGTCCTCTAAACTGTTACCTCTATGAAGCCACTCTGCATTTTGATGTGGTGCGGCACAGAAAGCTTATCGCGGACTGGCATGTTTGCTGAAATAACAATGCTTGAATAATGCTTGAAATGGAGCATTAAAATCTTTTGTAGCTCTAGTGGACATATTGAGGGGACTGAGAGCATCTGCTTCTTTTTTTGCTTTGATATTTCTTTTCTGTTTTTCTGAGTCTGGAATTCGTACATCACATTCAGTGTCAATTCTCAGGTACCATGCAAAATCAATTCTTCCATCATTATCCTTCTGTACCCCCCCCTTTCCCCCCAGATTGAATTCCTTACATATCACATCAACATTCATAATAAGCTGTTTTCATAAGCCATATGCTTGGCTAACTTGAATGGTAGAATCACAGAATCATAGAGGGCTGTGGCCCATTGGGTGTGTCTGGGGTGGGAATAGTCCAATAAACAAGAGTGCCATTTGGCATCAGATAGCAGAGGAGAAAAAAAGATTTGCAATCTGAATGAATCAAGAAGTTGGATACGAGCTGTATTAATATATTAAAACAGTCAGCCCTCAGTATCCACAGGGGGTCTATTACAGACCCACCCACCCACCCAAATACCAAAATCCGTAAATTCACACATGGTGCGTCCTCCACACTTAAAGTGTCCCTTCACTGGTACAGAAGAACAATTCAAGCATTCAGAGTCTGAATGAACCAATGAATCATGTACATTTCTTGTCCTCTTCAAACCTATTTGTCTGTTGGCATCTCAGAACGTCTTCTACAATATGACAACATTTCTTAATTATCTTGATCACAGAAGATAAAGGTGAGAATGTTAAAGAGAATGTAACTCTTTCATTTTTGTTCCTAGTTCTCTCTCTCAAAAGGTACCGCACAAGCAATAATTTGTTGTGGATATTCAACAGTTGTGTTTTATAACTCTCTTTAGCCTCAATGTAATCTTTCGTTAGTATAGAATTTCTTTTTAGATATAAAAAAATGCCCATATGGGCCAGTAGCAGCCATGCATAGCAGTGTATGTGTAGACAGCCACCTGGCATTGCTCTGGAGAGCTCCAGGTTTTCTGGGAAAATCCAGAGGACATGGTGCATGTTTTTACGATGGGTTAAGGGACTTATGCAATGGAATTGATCAGGACTTTGGTCCTGCATTGTGTAGACAGAGCAGTGTGCAGAAGTTGACAAGAAACCTGTATACATGGCCTGTGTAGACATGCTCCTGGATGGACTGATTGATCTCCTTC
The DNA here is from genome assembly GCA_034509955.1 of Urosaurus nigricauda. Classification (NCBI taxonomy): domain Eukaryota; kingdom Metazoa; phylum Chordata; class Lepidosauria; order Squamata; family Phrynosomatidae; genus Urosaurus; species Urosaurus nigricauda. Next base: position 18,233,879 of record JAOEGL010000013.1, read on the forward strand.
AATGTTAATATAATTTCCACCCTAATTATAAAGAAACTTGTGAGTACAGTATTGATAGACTTTTATCAGACTGAAACTAACTTCTGAACCATCTTTAGCCAGAATAGATGTTTGTTGTGAGTGAATGAGTGCATTAATCAGACCAGAAACAGCCTGATTCATCCATTTCAGTGGACATCACAGAAGGTTCATAGAAGCAAAAACCACAAGCCTGCTGTTTAAAAATCTATCTGTTACAGTGGCCCCATGGTATGTGCTGGGATTTGGTTCCAGGACCTCCTGTGGATACCAAAAACCATGGATGCTTAAGCCCCATTGAATACAATGACATAATAAAATGGTGTCCCTTATATAAAATGGCAACAGTAGGGTTTGCTTTTTAGAATTTATGTATTTTGGAACATTTTCAGTCTGTGGATGCTTGAATCTATGCGTAAAATAACTGTGGATATGGAAGGCCAACTGTTTATTATCTTGTGTGTTTCTGCTGCTCAAAGTAGGATAGACACTTAAGGCAGCATGTTGAATATACATTTGGTGCTTCTTCTATGTACAGAAGGGCTCCTGATTTATTTATCAGTTTACCCAAGTACACAAAGAAGTTCCAAGGTAGCCTTTTGTCCTGCCCCATGGAGTGAGTTATTTTCTCAGGTTGTCCTCCAAAAGTGACACACGGCAATGTTCCTTGAATGTTCTTTAACTGCAAAAGAAACTCCTATAATGCACTACAGAAAAGGAACAGCTGTTTCAAGGGTGGCTATATGACTTTCCAGTGCTATTTCACTTGATGTAGTGGGAAAACCTGCTAAGGCTTGTGTTTGATGACTTGTGTTCAAAATCTGAGCAACAGATTCAAGTTAACTTTCCCTCTAGGAATTCCAGTTTGTCTTTTTTATTAAAAGGAAGTGTGTCTGATTCATGCAGGGGTGCTGTTTACTACAGTTAAAAAAGCAGGTTTTTTTTTTCTTTTTAAAAAATAAAGAGCCTTAATATTGAACATGTTGGCTCAATGGGAAAATATGTGAGAACATGTGTGTGTGTGTGTGTGTGTGTGTGTGTTTTAATTTCCTGTGTTGGTGTGTATCTAATCTTGGTTTTAAAAATAAAGTTTCAATTTTGAAAAAATTGAACACGTAGGCTGAAAGTCATCATAAAGACCATTTTCTTGATCAAGGCAGGACCAGACAAAGGGCAAGTTGTATTCCCTTATACATACTCTTTACTAGACTGACAATGGAAATGTCCGCTAACATTGGCAATGGGATAAGGCTTTGCACCAGAATGAGATAAGTAGGCAGATACAAGAAGGTTTATACTTCACTGTCCTCCAAGAAAAGGAGAAGGCCAGAGAGCCTTGGAAGAACAGCTGGAAGGGCTATCAATGTTACCTGCCAGCATCTGTTGTCTCCAGAAGCTGCTTCACTGCCTAATAGTAGTGCCGGACCATTTATGACTTAGGAGGACTGGGACAAGAATACTGCTTTCTAGAATTTTCAGATATAGGTGTCATGGCCAGCAGGAGTGATGATGGCCACATCAGGAAAGAAAGCTTATCTGTCAGAAAGCAAACCAGCAGAGCCCATTAGAGTGCTAGTCTTCTGGAGAGGCCCCTTTCTCTGTCTTCACCTTCTTTTCAGGCTCTTTAGTGGGAATAAGGAAGAAAACCTTCTCAGTGATGATTAAACTGAGGCTGTCATATTTTGGCCACGTCATGAGAAGCACGAATGATTAGAAAATACAATAATGCATGGAAAGGTAGAAGGCAGCAGAAAAAGAGGAGGACCGCACATCAGATGGATAGACTCAATAAGGGGGGGGGGGGTCACAGACCTGATTCTACAAGACCTCAGTGGGCCAGTGGAGGATAGGGGATCTGGGAGATGTGTCATCCACAGAGTCATCATGAGTCAAGGTTGACTCGGGGGCAGCTAACAACTACAAAACCTTCTCAGTGGTTTTTGCCAGTTTTGACTCCATCCCACAATTAAGGATCATGGCCATTATTTTTGTTGTTATGAAACACAAATAGTTCTTTAAAAAAACAACAACAGCAATGTCCCTGATAAAGAAAATGCTTTTGAAAGGTAAAGCATCAAGGAGGAAAATAAAGTTTACTGAAAGGTGTGTGTGTGTGTGTGTGTGTGTGTGTGTGTACACACACACAGAGAAAGAGAGAGAAACACACACACATATATAGGGCAGTCCCTTTTCATTTGTAACTGCTCTTTCCAAAGCTTACTTTATCCTCATAGTATTCTAGGCCTAGAGTTGCCAGCTAAATATAGATCCAGAAAACTGTGTAATTAAAACAATTTGTTCCACTCCACCTGTTTGCATCAGAGGGAGAAAGGAGTCAGCATGTCTTCCTCCATTAGTTTGATGAGGACCAACTACTATTTGGCTCCTGGGAATGAGATTTTGAAAATTACCTAAAATGTCTGTATCTGTCCCCTCTCACACCTATACCTGTACCATTAGGGAATAACAAGTGGCACAATGACGATCCTTTTCAAATAATATAACAACTGGAAATGCTGGGAGAAACATTAATGTATGGTACATGTGGAAGTCATATATGATTTGGTTTTTCTTGTTACTTTTTAGGAGGTGAAAATCTCATCCTTAATATATTCCATTTTTAAAAATCTGTTGTTTACATCTAGATCTTCATCATCTTGAAGATCCGGCATGGTACAGTGGTTTGAGTGTTGGACTAGGACTCCAAGAAACCAGCGTTTTTTTCTACACAATTAAAACACTCCTCATTCCAGTCAAATTGATTGTGATCCAGGCACACACGATATACAGGAGTTCTAGCTTTTTTCATACACCTCCCTCTCCCCTGGGGAAAAAAAAATCCTCACATGTCATAGAAAAAGGTCTTATGGTCACCAGACTATCTGCAGAACACTAGAAGTATAATGTCTAGATTGAGGGATGTAATAGTACCACTCTATTCTGCTTTTGTTAGACCTCACCTGGAATACTGCATACTAATTCTGGGCACAATTCAAGAAGGATATTGACAAAGTGGATCGTGTCTAGAGGAGGGCAACCAAAATGGTGTTAGATGGAGTTACACTCCCCTTGAAGAAGAGGTTTGTACTTTGTGGGTACTCCTGGACTCAGCTTTGAACCTGCAGGCCCAGGTCTCTGCAGTGACCAAGAGTGCTTTTGCACATTTGGAAACCATGCCCTAGGAGGAGCACCTTAGGGAGCTAGGTGTGTTTAGCCTGGAGAAGAGAAGGTTAAGAGGTGATATGATAGCCCTGTTTAAATATTTGAAGGGATCCCATCTATTTCAGCCTGCTGTCCAGGAGGAATTTGACAGTCTCCTCCATTTTGGGCACAACTAAGAGGAATAGATTTCTATTTCTAGGAGTGCTTTTAGCTCTTATTTGGTCATGCCTTACATTTTACATTTTGCAGGGCCTTGTCCCCCTTTGCAGTTGTGACATCTGGTCATCCTGGGTCAAAGGCACCCCATTCCCTAAGAAACTGAGGGGGAGGTTAAGGTGCAAGGCAATTTTCCTGGAATCAAGGGGCCATTGGATTCAGGCTCTCAGAAACCCCTTATGAGGTTCTGAGAGGAGTTCTGGTGCCACAAAAAAGTACATTTTCCAGAATTCCATAGCAGCGAGTCATGGCCGTTAAAGTGGTGTCAAACCAGATTATTTCTGAAATTTGGATGCAGCCTAACTGCCATTCCTTGAAACTGAAGCCCTGCCAGTGGTTTTCTCATGCCCAGCAGGCCTGTGGAGGTGTGGAGAGGACACTCTAGCACGGTAAACCATGCTGAACACATTCTTAGGCATACAGAAGTTTCATGACAAGCAGCTGAAATGTTTCTTGTCATATTCTGGGTTCCTGAACCAGGCAAATACACCAGGTTTGTCAAAAGAAATCTGAAAGATCCCAATGCTCCCTAAAGCTTCCACAGAGACAGGAACCAGTCTGTTCCAACTCGTGCCTCCCTTGTCAGTGAGGGTGGGGGGGAACACGATTTGTCTTCATCTGGCATATCAGTTGCCATAGAGAGCTGACAGTACAAGGCAAACTGCAGCTGACAGTGTTAGCTGTGCAACTACAACTGCCGATGATCTTTAACACCAATATGAACGTTTTCCCCCCTTTCCAATAAGATTTTTGAACGCCAAGAGCAAGCAAGCTGGTGTTTTCTCAGGAGGACTATATCATTTATCTGAGCAAACTAAAAGTTTCTTTTCCACCCCACTCTCTGCACCCTCTCTTGGCTTGCTTTCTTTGAGCATTTGCATGTTGAGAGTAGAATCAGCTCATTCAAAATGGGGTGCTGGAGGAGAGTTCAGCACAGACCATGGGCTGCCCAAAACAGTCCAAGAGGAATTCAAGCCAAGACGACTACGCCAAGATTGCCATACTTTGGACATATCACAAGACATGACTCACTAAAAAATACAATAATGTGTACTAAGATAGAAGGTAGTAGGAAAAGAAGATGACACTGCAGCAGGATAGACTCAATAAAGAAACTACTGCTACCCTTATTTGGCAAGGCCTAAGCAGAGTTGTTGATAACAGGGAGACTTGGTTACCATAATGTTGACAACAGTAAGCAAAAACAAATATATATTAATGTGCCAAGTGGTGGCGATGATGATGATGATGATGATGATGATGATGATGATGATGGGACACCATTTGCAATGTTTTTACTTTTTCCTCCTTGTTTTTCAATAAAGGATAGCATAGAGGGAAAGAGAGAGCTGGCAGAGGTGGGGGGGGGGGGGACTTATTTTGAACACAATGAACCTAGCTGGGTGAATTCAATATCTGTGGAATGCTGGCCTCTTCTGCTAAAAGCAATGATTTATAGTTATCCCTAGAGGGACCTCTCTAAATAAATAAATAAATAAATAAATAAATAAAGGCTATTCATCTAAGAATCATTAAAAGTTTATACCATGGCATGCTTGAACGAAAATGCTCGCAGGCAGACTAAGTGCACATACACTCCGGCAATCTTTCAAGTAATAGATTGTCCTTAAGTAAAGCATCATGTAAAATAGAAAGTAAAGAAAAGTATTTTCCTCTTGATGGATTCCCTTCATGTCAGCCATTTGAACAGCAAGCCATTCTTCCTCCTAGTGGGTTTGGGGAAGCAGGAAAGTTGATGTGCCTTCTCTCTCCATCTCTTCTTGTTGCTCTTGACAGGGATTTGGTTTTGAAAATGGCATCTCTATGAGAAATCCAGTCTTTGTGAATTCTTACATGAACAAACTGGCTTGCGTTGCACCTATAGTACTCATGTGAATGTGTGGATCAAAGCCTATTCATCCACTAGCTTTAACACTTCTGGGGTGTTATGACACAGTATGTACTTCCAAAAATATCATAATTACAATTTCCTTTTGAAGATAAAATGTTTTAGCATGTTTGAACTTTAATATTAACACAGATTATTTGCAACAAAAGAAATTACAGATTGAAGTAGAAATAGGATGAAAGTGATGCAGAAATAATCTGATATAGACCATACTCTGGTAGATTTTTTCACTGTTGTAACATTAGTCATTCTTTTTTTGTGTGGAAGGCTATATCTATTAGCATCCATCAGAGAATGAATTGAGAGAAGAGTTTTTCTCTCCTTCTCTTTGGCCACACACTTGCAATGATCTATATTCTTTTAGGATACATGAGGAATCACAAGTCACCCATGGATTTAGTCTGCACATCCTGGAATTAAATGTGAACCTTGATCCAATTTGCCTCTGGAAATCCATACAACTTGTATATACAGATTATTGTCTGGGCTAAGGGTATAGCCCTGTGTGGAAGATGTTTATTAATAAAATATTATCAAAAAACACCAAGAAAGTGGAAAAAGAATTCGTAAAATGCTTCGTCCCTAAAGCTAATTTGACTGGATTCTCATCATTGAATAGCTGCAAATCTAATCATCATAGTTGGATGGAGTGGTATGCAACTGAATCCAAAGCATTATGATCCTATTTCTCTGGTGTAAGTGAAAGTTTTAAATAATGGATTTTTGGTGGGCAGAGCTTGTGGGGATTCACACAAGGACTTCTTAATGTGACCTCATGACTACATAAAAGGGAAAGGTTCCATATGTGTGGTCAAAGCAACATGGAAAAGACATCATTCTCTACAATTCATGCATTAGAAGAACCTGCTTTGTGAACTAATTTTACCACCTAGGTTCACCTGGGCTCTCTATCTGCACCTGCAAGGATGCAACAAGCTCTGTTGGCACCAAGCGCTGACTTCTTCTTCCCAGGTGCCTCTACATTTTGTGGGCTCATGGGAAAGGTATAATGGGAGACAGGACTAAGATGTCCAATATGATGAAGTTTTCATTCAACTGTCACTCCAAGCTATAAGCAAGAAAAGATATGGCTGGTTTCATTCCAGCCAGTGGTTGTGGTGGTTATTGACATGAATCCAGTATGCGATGGTCTCCTCCTCCTCTTCTTCTCTCAGCAGAAATAGCAGAACTTTTCAGGACTTGTTGCCAAGTCTCTACCAACCATTGAAAGTGGTTATCCTTTTTTATATGAACATTAGTTTTAAAAACTTATTTAGATTTTTCAAGGCTGAAGTAACATCAGAGGTGCCCTGGTAACCTCTTTTCTGAAAGAGTAAATGACTATACTATTATTCTCAATGTAACTTAATGCTTCTAGGCCATTCAAATCGGTATACATGTAAGAGGAGAGAAAGAATGGTATGAGGTCTCTTCCACCTCTATGATTCTATGATTCTATAATGTCTCCAAGAAGCCATAATATATTCCCCTTGACCTTTCTTGGTGCTTGCTTTATTTATTACACACTGTAAATACAACAAAGAAAATGTACATTAATACTTGCCTAGTTTTTAGCACTGAAAAACAGAACATTTGTACTTTCCATTCAGAAAAATTGGAAACTTTGGAGATGATAAGATTTGAAAATTATTCTATATGCTGACTATCAAGAGCTTCTTATTTTTAGAATATAAACACTCCTAGAAACAGTTCACACAAACTATGTACTACTACTACTACTACTACTACTATTACTATGTCAGTAGTCACCAATTTCTGTGCAAATAGCATGGTGTAGTGGTCTGAGTCTTCGATCAGGACTCTGGAGACCAGGGTTCAAATCCTGACTCAGCCATGGAAACCCACTGGGTAACCTTGGGCAAGTTACACTCTCTCAGCCTTAGAGGATGTCAGTAGCAAACCCCCTCTGAAGTAACTTGCCATGATAGCAAATATTACAAATATCTTAGGCTGGATGGAATGTGATAAAGAAAGCATGAAAAGATGCTAAATGAAAAGATGTTAAATTAAGTCTTAACTGCATGTCTTCTGTCTAACTTCTCCCACTGCTTCTCTCTTTCAGATCTTGGATGTGGAGAGAAAGATGCAGGGTAGAGCATCCATTTTGCATGCAGAAGATTACAGGTTCAGCTCCTGGTATTTTGAGGGCACTGTGGAAAACACTCCAGTTTAAAATGTGGGAAATCTGCTGCCAATCACTGTGGTCTTAAAATATAATATCCTCCCATGGACTAAAACTTCAGACTGATCCCAAATAAGTTAGGGGCCAGGGATTATGGGAACTGTGGTCTAAGACATCTGCTGTATGCCAGATTGCCTATCCAGGGATGTCCTATAGTATAACATAGTCCCCTATGCTCTTCCTATGATTGTGCTGTTGATGTTGTTGGGCCAGAGGTGCTTTTGGAAACATTAGCAGAAATGCCAGAAGATGACAAATCTGAAAGAACAGGAGAGGCTGAAATTTTCCATTCCTGTCTGCTCTTGAGAAATTAAAATTGCCTCTTCTACAGTAAAAAGAAACATCTTGCTGAAGGCCAAATGCCTTCCTAGACATGAATAGACTATTTTAAATGTCTGGCACATGGGGAAAAATTGACACAGGCATATTGTGCAATAATTCTCAAATAAATGCTGCAAAAATGTACTACTTTTTTTTAAAAAAAATAAATAAATCTGATACTGATGTAGTGACTAACATTGTTCCCTTGAACTCTTTTCAGCTTTCCTGCAAATCACAAATAAATAAGCAGGCTCATTTTGCACCTGTCACAAGCTCACTGAATTCTCAATAAAAAAAAATCCTATCTAGATTTGGACTGTGGTTATTCCTGTACTTAAAGCTATGAACACATGGCCTTCATAGGTGCCAACATTCCCTCTTGGGTGCCATTTCTACCATTAACCTTGATGATGAGAACATTTTCTCCATCCCATTCCTTTATCGTATGTTGGTTTCCTTTTGTTCTACAATCATTCTGCTCCTCTTAAGCTCTCGGTCAGGAGAAAATCTACAACTAATTGAGGAGCTAGAATATGCAGGGTATGCATACGGAGTATACATATACTTTTGGTCTCCTTTGTTCATTTGCACTTTTTCTACTTGCTCTACAGGCTGTTGATGAAATACAAGAAAATATTCAATATGGGAGGGGTTACAATTAAAAAGGAAGCATTAAGCAAAAGAAAAGCAATTTGTTTTTAGGTCCATTTGTCCAAACGGAAAAAGAAACAGTGCATAGTATTTAATTAATTTAACAGGAACTAAGGAAACATTTTTTCTAACACATCAGAAGGAGTTGATGGTTGGAATCATGTTGGTGACATACATGCTATAACCTCTTGTTACATCAAAATATGTTCACTACACAAGGAAGCATTCAGCATCTCCTTGCTCAATAATCCATTGCAACTGAATTTTACAAAGCTGTGGCATGCCCAAATTAGTGGCTGGATAAGGTGGAGGGCACCTCAGCAATTTACAATTGCAGTTCCACAGCCAGAAGAAGACATTATCTTTCCAGTTTACCAGTGAATAATAAGATTACTCGTATGTTTGCTTTGGAAATCTGGAAGGATTTCTTTTCTCCCAAATGTGGAACTGCAGCAATGATAACTGGATGTGATCTGTCCTTCTCTCCAATTGGTTGTGAGAGCACACTTCCCTCAAAGTGTTGAAAAGGTCAGATTTCCTGAAGTACTGTAGAAGGAGAAGGCAGCTGAAGTATATTGGTAGAGCATTATACTCTGCTAGTCTTATGTGTAAGATCTCAGCCTATTTGTCCATCTAACCCGCTATTCTAATCTCTAATTGATACTTCAGGTTCTCAGAAGAGAGAGTTCTTTCTGACCGTATGGTACCTGAGCCCTTTAACTGAAAAAGTAGAAATTAAACATGGGTCCTTTAGCACACACATGTTACCACTGAGCTGTAGTTCCTCACCAAATAAATTTGTGACACCCCTAAGGGGTTAGGGGTCAGATGAGAAAAATGAGCCAATAATGACCTAAATCCAAATTTTAGTTTCAATTATCATAAATGTTGATTGTTCAAAGTCACATTAATTTGACTTCTGCTCTAGTTGAGATTTGGCAATTAGATTTAGGCTTAAAAGGAAATATAATATTAGGGCTGCTATCTTATATACATTTGTGAACTCCCATTGTCTCCATATCAGAGTTGTCTTATATTGGCAGCAGGCATAATATCAGGTAAGCATAAATGGAATTACTAGTTTGGTCATGCCTCACATAAATAAAATTTCAAGGAAACTTAAGTACAACTGTCTTTGGGATGGATGAAAACATTTCAAGAGGACGCCTGAAATCAAGGGTCAGCAAAATGTGGCCCTCCAAATGTTGCTGAAGTACATCTTCTGTCAGTGCCACTTCCAACTAGCCTGCATAACTCTTAGTGAGGAATAATGGGATTGCATTTCAGCAACATCTGGAGGGCTATGCTTGTTCATCCTGTGTCGAACAGAATAAATGTGCAGGAATGCAGCCAAGAATGTTTACATTGGCTTTCATTTGAACTTTATGGCTTCTTTCAATGGTATATTATATCTACTCAAATTCCTTCCCTCATCAAACCTCTCCAAAACCTAATTCATTAAAACTGCAGGGTCCCCCCCCCCCACAGAACATGAAGTGATCTGATGCACCTCTTCATTTTGCAGAAGATAAAAAGGGAGAATCTGGCTGTAAAAAATGAAAGCACAGAACTAAAGCCACTAGTGAAAAGAAATATCATTAGATATCATTATCTTGCTTTGGCTTTTAAGTACAATCAGATAAGGGATCTCGTTATGCATCCAGGATGGTCAAGGTTGTTGTTCAGACTTTCAAGAAGATAACAAAGAGTGCTTGTGAAAGAAGCCAGATATGAATTAGATAAAATGAAGCATTGAAGCGGAAATCTTTTATCAGTGGGAGAATTAGCTCAGGCTGTGGTCCTATGAACTATTAAGCACAAGCAATGTTATGTAAGAATGAGAGAACATGTATTCCAAGTGACGGTATATGTGTATGTATGTGTGTGTGTGTGTGTGTGTGTATGAGGAGGTTTGTCAAACCCCATTGTTACTAAATATAGGAGGCAAATGGCAGAGCAGAATGCATTGCTTATACCTATTTCTCCAGTGTTTCATGTTTAATTGCTGGGAGGCAGAGAGAGCATGATACCCCCGCATCCAAATTAGTCCTTACTATCCAATATTTTAAAGAAGAAAATGGGGACACCTGTGGTCAGGCAACCTCAAAGTGTGGACAAGATGGCAAAAAGCTATTAATGAGGAAGAGCAAGCATGCTAAGATACGCTGCAGCAGTTTGCTTTTCCAAGAGCCTACAGGGAAAGGGAAGATTCTGCCCTCCTTCTTCTCTTCTTCCACTGTTTGGGTACAAACTACCTTTGTACTTTGAACTCAGGCTGCATCTGAAGTAAGCCATGAATGAAAGGGGAAGGTGGGAGGAAGAGGGAGAAATCTTTTTAAAGCTAATGGAGAAAAAAAGAAAAAGTGGGACGACAGAGGATTAATTGGGACTGTCCTTGCCAAACTGAGTCAGTTGGCAGGAATGCCAGCCAAACTCATTATTGGCAATTGAGAAGGTGGAATTAATTTGGGTTTACTCAAAAAGAAACAGTATATCATGCTCTACCACTTTGAGTATTGCCTTTAACCTCTATCAAAACTATTTGATCAGAGAAATGAGAACAGGAGTGTGTGGAACAGGAGGGAGATATACTTGTAACCATCTGCATGCTGCATTTAATTTGGTTCTCAGTCCCTTCTCTCTTGAGATTTATTTCACTTTACACATGAGTGCGCACACACACAAACATATACACACAAACTTCCTTCTCCCATGTTGACAGGGTAAGCAAAGTATCACATACTGAATTATCACTTCAAGCCCCCAAAGATCTCATTTGTTCAATGTTTTTACCCATGATTCCCTCAGGGGCCTATGTGTCCTCTGTGTGTTACCCAGAGTACCTTCAAGAATGGCAAAGGAATAACACGCTCGATATTTCTGAAAGCAGAGAGAAGGCAATTTTAGTTATTGATTTGTGGCTGTAGTGAAGAAACTAAGTTGACTTGGGCTTGGTAAGTCCAAACTGAAATAAATCCATGATTCACATTTAAGCTCCTGATGAATTTTTCTCCAGTGCTCCCTGAAAAACAAAACAAACCACACATAACACTGTCACATTATAGACTATTTTGGAAGAAAATTCTTGTGTTTCTAAGTGTTGGTCTACACAGGCTGAATAAACCAGTCTCATCTCTTCACAGTGAGTTGTCTGCACAATCTGGGCCAAGTGCAGGCATTTTCATCTTTAATTTGGAAGGAAAAAAGTCAGAATTTACTCCAGATTAAATCCAGATATATACTCAAATGTGTATGACCTGAACTCTATAGCAAGGTCAACATGAGGCTGGAGTTTTTGTTGGCTGGGACTAGTAGGGTCCAGTAAGCCTGGTGTGTGTTGCCAAGTTTTTCAGGTCTTTGATATATTGCAAGGTAGCTTCTTGCACACACCTTGAGGCTAGGATCTCAGATATAAATATCAGTCCCAAACCTAGCTCCCATACAGCTGGCATCCATTTCCTCCTCAGTTAGTACTGACATACACAGATGGAAATGATCCTCAGGTTACCCAGCTTCTCACTAGCTTTCTTGAATTAAATCCCGCCATCTTTTAAGAAGCAGATGACACAGTTGGTGGGTACCACCCACTCTCTCCACATTTGTTTGGGTAAAATAGGTGATAATGTCAATTAATCAGGGATTTAGTTAGAATCAGGACCGTTCTGAGGAGGTAGGGAATAGTAAACAGAGCAATTAGGATTTAGAGCAGCTAAATAGATACTCTTTAACTGTGTGTTGGACTTCCATTCAAGATTTATTTATTTATTTTTGCATCTCTCTGTGTCTTTCTGAATGTTTCAATAGTTCTTTTGGTTGGGTTCAGACACATGGTTTCTGTCGTAGGAGCAGTAGTTCAAGGGAGGTGGTGTTTAGTTGTGGGGCTATAGGAAGAAAGGGTATCACACAAGAACCACAAGGACATCTAGATGTTCTTCCCCTAACTGGAGTTTGCAGCAGTGGGATAAGTGGAGGTTCCCACATTTGGTGGAAGTGGTGGGATAAGACTAATGTCTTCACAGTTCAGTAAATGCAAAATTAAAATTATACATTAGGGACTTAGCATATTGTCAAATAAACATGTTGAAACCCATTTCAACGCCCAGCCCATACAAAAGAGAAATAAAATAAATGAGCCCACAAAAAGAGAGAGTCAGAGACAGAAAGACAGAGTTTCCTTCCCGTGATGTTCTGGACAAATAATATAACACATCACTAAAAAAATTTTTATATATGGATAGCAGACATGAAGTCAATAGATAAGTAGATAGAGTTGTGGCTTTCTTTGTTTGTTTTTCTTTCTCTCTATTTAAATTAATGTGAGAAGATCCAGCCAGTTTGACATTCCAATGGAATGCTGATGCTTCTCGTTTGCTGATAATTCTAAATACTGCTTCCCAAAGTACAAAGCCCAGGATTCCACAAGATCTTGCCACGGCAATAAAAGTGGAATCGCTTTTGTGTAGTGTGAAAGGATCTCCAGAAATAGGGCATAGCTTGTTGGGGATATGTACTGGAGTTCTCTATAATAGAATAAGTTGCAGATCCAACTTTTTATTAAAAAGACAGGATGAGAAGCCTCAATAATAGAAATAAATTTCATTCAAAAGCAATATATACACACATGCATATATGTTTATCAGTTCCAAGTCTCTCCTGGTAATCATCTGGAAAAACAAGATTAATGTTATAAACTTCTAATGACAGATATAAACACATTCTGTGGTAAGAGAGCTGATGGTTGAAAGCAGAAACACTTTCCCTAATCTTAGAATACATATGCTGCGGCTGTGTCCTAAAGGGTAAGAAAGTGATGTCAAAACCAAATGACTTCCTTGGGAGATTTCAAAATGCTTTGAACCTCAGTTGACTTTTGTTGTTTATGTTACATTATCTACTGTGGTCTGGCAGCATTTGCCCAGGAAAACCTTCATCTACATCAAAGGGATGGAGCTTTAGCCTGTGATTAAGACATTGACAGGGAATCTGCAGTCTTAAAGAACAGAGACAGCCAGTTGGGGATCTTCCTTGTTAGATTGCTAAAACTTGTTTATGAGAAGGAAAGAGAATGTCTATAGAACTGATTTAAGACTACTGTTCTGATGAATGTTTTATTTGAATCACACAGAGCGCAAAAACTTTGTTTCCATGACTCCTTCTATATAGGAAGATACCTCCATGTTCATTAATGGAGTGAAATGTAAGTACTTTTATTTCCAGTATAGCAGTCAAGATATTGTTGTTACTGTATGCCTTCAGATCACTTCTGACTTATGGCAACCCTGTCATAAGGTTTTCTTGGTAGAATTTGTTCAGAGGAGGTTTGCCTCTGAGGCTGAGAGAGTGTAGCAGGGATTTGAACCTTGGTCTCCAGAGTCATAGTCCAATGCTCGTGGTGTTTTGAATGAAAGGACATCATTTAAAAAAAAAAGAAGAAGAACAGACAATATTAATTAGCACAATAAATCCTATATCATACCTACAGTTCTTAAGACTCATACAAATATTCCAACCATGAACATTACAATTACTGGCACATACATGTAACACGGATACAGGGCTTGAAGACAGTGATGGCAATAACAAGTGTGCACTGTTGTAGAAACAACTGGCAAATATTGGTAAATAAATGACTTATCAAGAATGAGTGTGATCCTGTCCCTCCTTGGTGCATTCAGAGAGCAAGGCAGTGATGTTGTCTGTATGCCCACCACTCCAGAAGCCTTGTAGAAATAGCTGGGTACATTTGGTGTGATCCATTTGCCTGCCCCAATCTACCCTTCTACCATTAGATCACTTTGTAATTCATGATCTCTCCTCCTCACTTGCCTTAGCAGTCATAAGAAATGAATGGGTTAGAGGTGCCCATAAGGTACATATTTTACAAGAGAAGCATGTGCCAGAAACATTATGCATATTAACAGCATCTAACTCCTTTTAAATAAAACATAATCCCCATTTATGGAACTTCACAGCATGAGCATCATATCACACCAGGCTAAACAGCTGCTTCCTTTTCATCAAGCGACCATTTTAAACACTGCACTTGGAATATATGGTGAGATTAGAACTCCAAAGGACTGAGGGGCAATTGATGTATTTTACAATATCAAGTGACTTAAGAGAAAATGTGTGTGTGTGTGTGTGAGAGAGAGAGACACTTCCTAAAACTACTCAGTGCTATTACTGATGCTTAAATGGTTGAGTGTTCCCCTATAAAAAATAAAGTCCACTTGAACAAGCAAAACTAATGTAAGAGGTGATTAGTAGGAAAGGCTTCAGTAAACCATTCTCCATGACATGATCTTTTCCACTTTCTTTATCCATGACATTTAAGCATGCAACCTTCACATTCATAGCCTTCCTACTTGCAGAACAAAGAGGAGAGAAAGACTAATAACAATCAAGGATAAAGATACATGAAACCTGTCTTCAACAGATCTTCTTTGACTATCGTAGTTTAGCTGAGGCAGTCCAGAGTAATCCTCTGGATTATTACTGCAGTGTGATTCAGACTTCTATTAACTCCACAGATGGGCAGGAGAAGAAGAGTTGGAATCTTGCCTTACCAAGTAGGCTGTGTGTTTTTCCTCATTAGGTTTTGCCCTCTAGGACATGCTCTGATGTTGTTTGGCAACACATGTCCCAGTTTTCATCAAATGTAATGTTGAAGGGTTAGCCAATATTCTGGTTTATTACTGGCAGGAATTTTAAAAAAGAGTCTCCTTCCTTGGAGGTCTTTGGGCAGAGGCTCGATGGCCATCTGTCGGGGATGCTTTGATTTGGAGTTCCTGCATGGCAGGGGATTGGACTGCATGGCCCTTGTGGTCTCTTCCAACTCTATGATTCTATGATTCTATGAAAATAAGGGCCTGGACAGACTGACTCTAGGGCTGCGGTAGGGTGGAGCGTTCACATGGTCTCAAAACCTACAACGTGCTGTGGGTGCCATCTTGGTGTGCCGCTGTTTACCATGATGTTTACCATGTATGCCATGATGACATCCCTCATGTGCTGCATCCAAATGGCATGGCGCATGAGGAACATTATAGTGCCATGCCAGGGCACTATGTAGCAGTGGGAAAAGGAGCCGTGTTTCATTGCTTCTTTTTCAAGCGGATCATTGTCGTGATGTATAGTTGCCACAGCAATGATCCAAGCCAGAAAGGGGTGGTGTCTCACCACCCCTTCCTGCCCATCTGTTGAACCCCTAAGTTTACAGTAGACCATAAAGATTTATAAGTTCACTGGTACTGATCACAACTATTCAGTGCATAGTTTCTACAGCTAATTTGACACCTGATAGACATTCTTCTTCTGATGAATCCTTCCATACTTAGATAGACTGGTCTTCATGTGACACATAGGTTTGTACCAGAAGCCTTACCACCCTGACAAGGTTAATGCCTTTGAGAATTTTTAAAATGCAACAGGAAGCTTGGGAGTTTAACTGTAACTCTAAGCAAATACTTAAATGTAACTTTCCAAATTCTGAAGTACTGATGCGGTGGATAGTTTATGCCACCATCACTGTTCTGCAGCATATTTCAAAGGATGATTTAAAGTCTGAAAACAAAACAAAACAAAATCATATTCAGAGGATCTTTGAACCTTAACTATAACTGATTTCTTTCTTGAAGTAATGCAATATGAATGAAATTCTGTGATATATTGATTGTAGAAGAGTGGTAGGCAATTGTGGAGGTTGCACAGACCAACTATAGCTCCACACCACAGTAGCAATCTGCTCCCCATGAAATGTTCCTTCTAGGCTTATTTTTGTCTAATTTCAGCCATTTTTTCTTGAATATGAAGGCATTTGTGTTTTGTTCTCTGGTAGTGTGTGTTTCTTGAAGTTTATTGTTACAATTTGTACTGTGTTTTGTAATTTTTTATTTAACTTTTGCTGGTCATTGACCAAATAAATATATATTCTATATATTCTCTGGTATTCATGTGTTTTGTTATTTGGTATTCATGTCATGTTATATTTTGCCATATAAATTAAGAGCCAAAGTCCTGCATAAATAAAAAGTTCCTTGTCTGCCTTTAGAAAGAGAACAGAAATGAGGCCTTGATATCTCTATACATCATGGGATTTCCAGAAAGCATGCAAATAACACCAGTTTTAACAATTTTAATGTTAAAAGAATAGAAAATAATTTAAGCAGTATTTTTGTTTCATTTATCCATATGTAGCATTGCCCAGTTTTTAATTAGCAGCTTCTCAACTAAACTAATATCTCAAAGGAAAGGGAGCTTTGCAACTGGAGGATAAAGCTGCTGAGCTTTGGACTGTGATTGATTAGAAAATCCGAGGTATTGATATTGCTATTTAGCTGTGGTCATATTCAATTAGTACAAAAAACAAAGTTTCCAATTAACCAGTCAACAGTGCAGAATAAAATGGCTAACTATTTCAGTCTCCCAGACAGACACACACTTAGTTGGAGGAATCAAAAATGGATGTCAAGTCAATGATCCCACCTTACAAGTATTTAGCCTCCAAATAGTCTGTTTTATCTAATTACAAAGATCAATCCCTACAGGTTTTAATTAAACTTTCAAGCCTATTGCTCATTTGTACAAAATGAACTGCATTGCAACATCTCTAGTGTATGTGAAATTTTGTTGGATAGATTCACTCCTCTCAATATATTGCCGAGTGATATTCATCTGAGCCTTGTAGCAGTACTGTAATGCCAAGTCATTTGATGGCTCTGTCTGTGGTACTTGATGTGTGCTAGGTCATATACACAGGAACATTTTTCACTTGGGGTTGATGTTGCAGCCAGTGCACAAAAAACACATTTGTGTGACTGGGCCCACAGGAGGCCTTTACAAGAAACATTGAATTTTCTGTAAGTTTCTGATTGGAAAAATAAGTTCCCAGTGAAGTAGCCATGGTGTGTGTGTGTGTGTGTGTGTGTGAAGCTTAGTGAAAGTTTGCAAGAGAAGTTAAAATTAATAAAATGTGTGCATGCCACCTCCCCCCCGCTTTCTAGTTTGCTGCTTCAAGCATAAAGAAGTGGTCCACTCCTGGTAGAAGATGGAGAAATGTGAATACAGTCAGGCCTTCATGTCCACGGATTCTTTATCCATGGATTCAATATTCTTGGCAATATTCCAAAAATATATATATATAAGATATAAAGGTATTAGTTCAAAACAACAAAATCTTGATTTAGCTATTTTATATAAGCATGCCATTTCATTATGCCATTGTATACATACTTGAGCATCCATGGATTTTGGTATCCATGGGGGTTCCTGGAACCAAAGCATACTCTGTAGATGACAGAGAGAAGGCAGAATTTTTTAATTGCTATGATTTCTTCTTCCCCAAGAAAAACTACTGAATAAAGTGTGTGCGTGTGTGTGTGTGTTTAATAGATCAATTGAAAAATCAGATGAAACATAATCCTACCCTAGTGGCACAGTGGTACTCCCAAACCACAAGGGTTTGAGTTCAATACCAGTCCAGGGGCTCAGAGTTGACTCAACCTTGTATCTTTCCAAGGTGGCTAAAATGAGTACCCAGATAGTTGGGGGCAATTGGCTTACACATTGTAAAATGCTTAAGGAGTGCTTAAGTGCACCGATAAGTGGTAAAGAAATGTACTTGCTATTGCTATTGCTACCTGAGTAAATGGATAAATGAATCTGAAGCCTAGTTAGAACCAGGCAATCACAGCCTTTAGAATGGTGTAAAGGAAAGGGCTCTGGGGGGAAGCTATAATCTAAAGGCTTGTCTCTAAAAGAATTTGTTAGGGCAGTCAGGGACAGAGTGAAAGCCAATTAGGAAGAAAGGAATTGATAAAATCTGAATAGGATTTTGGAAGCTTTAAATGAGCAAAGAGTTCAGGGAGTTCATGTTTAACTTAAATGATATATAATAAATTTTGGTTTTATAATATATCAGTATTTTCTACAGCTGTGCCTGTGTCTAAATGTTTGCATTTAAGAATTGAAAGGAAAGATAGCTTATACTTTACCATGCTGAACCCGCTGATTAAGAGAGCCACTTGCCAAGGACAGGGGTCACACTAAGGACTGAGTACCCCATTTGGAGATGGATATTGATTGTAAAAGGGTAAGATGAGTAAGAAGAGCCCTGAGGATGGAACTGTTGGGTCAGTCTGGAGAGGTTGACTGAGCACTCTTCTGGTGTTTTGAACTACAGTAACCAGCATCCCTTACCATTGTTCACATTGGCTAGAGTTATTAAGAGTTTAAATGGAAGCACTATTTAAGAGGAATCCTGCTATAAATGAGCCCATGTCTTCAGGTCTTGATTCATTGTATCCTGTGGGTCCAACTTGCAGTTGTAAATCTTTTGTATATTCTTTGGAAAACAGAGACACCACTACAAGATTAGGAGTAGACAAATTGTCAAAAGGATGTGTGGAGCATGGAGGGCCTATTGAATTACTGACTAGTCAGCTTGACATCAATACCTGGAAAGCTTCTAGAACTAATAAGGCAATCTGTGAGCAGATGTGGGGAGTTGGTGGAAAAAAAATATGTATTCACAAAGAGTTCACTTGGAGTTCTGAAGAAAATCTCATACCAAAATATATAACTTTTTTAAAAACAACAAAAACACAACAGAGTTGGTAGCCTGATAAACAGAGAGAGGCTGTAGATGCACTATATCTTGATTCCAGCAAGACATTCTATAAAATGTGGGGCAGAGGATGCTAGTCAAGTTCATCCGGAGTTGGAACCTTTAAAAAAAAGAAATCATTGCTGTCTTCGAACGTCTTTCATTCCTTTGGAAAGGCATGAGAAAAATATCAAGAATATTTTGGTGTGGGAGAGAATGAAATTTACTTTGTTTTCTGTTGAGAGAGATTAGTTATTAATGCTCATAGTAATGCAGTAGGGATAATTCCCTTTCCTTTCCACTTATAAAAAGTTAAGCTATGGCTCTAAGCCTTTGAAATCAGCAGGCTGCCAGTTGTTGTTTTGGGAATGGAATACTTGGAAACAAATTGCAAGGGGTATTGTTTATTTCCTACTTTCTTTCTTTCTTTCTTTCTTTCTCCCTACTATTTTCAAAATGGCAGCCACTGGGATGTCAACCTCTACAGGTCATAGTTTTGAGCCATTGTGCCTATCAGAATAATGATAATAAAAAGATGAGAAGACCTATTCTTTCCACTTTCCACATTAAGAGTAAAACTACATCATAAGACAAATGGGATCACACACATGTGGTTGCTGCAATTCCAGTGTGAACAATGTCAGCATGGTCTCCTGCAGCTCTATTTGGCCCATCTGTTTCAGGTGCTAGACTAAACCATAAATTAAAATGTAATTGTCTTTCAGATTATGCCCTTCTCTAAATTTGTCAAGGATTTACTGGTTCAAAAATGGATAAAAATAAAAATAAATAAAAATGGGTATAAATGGGCATATTTTAGAGGAACATACATACAAAGATATATATTTGGGGAGAAATGATGCATAATATTTAAAAACAAAAAGAGGACAGAATTGACATCATTGAATACATGTCAAGCAAATTAATATTGAAACAGACGTGTCAATCCTATTTTCCCTCCATGCACCCCAAAATGAAAAATAATTCAAACGGATTCCAGGCCAATTTAAAAGTTTTGACCACAACCTGCTTCTGCTTAATATTACAAGGGCTGTGATACAGCCTGGCCAGATCTCTAAATCCTAATCTCTGTCTCCCTTTCCTTTAGAATATACTTGTAGGTGATAGAGATATTGGACTATGTTGCTTTCAGTATCTATAATGTTAACATATTAATATCTCAACTGCCAAATATCCTGAGATAAGTTGTTCTCCAGGTTGCCTAAGGACTTAGAAGGGATGTAATTTATCATAAAAATTGTTTCTCCTGGGGTTTACTGAACTGAGGATATTGTTATTTGGACTGAGGTTTACTGAACTGAGGATATTGTTATTTGGTGCCAAGGAGGAATGGAGATCTCCATCAGGGACCTAGCAAATACATTGTCATGTATTTTGGTGGGGAGGGAAGGGAGTGACTATAGAGATATGAACTGATAGCACTGAGGTGAGACCTTTATAAGCCTCCATAATGTCTGAATAGGGTTGGTGCGGTATTTTAGAACTCAGGTGTGAGGTAGGTTTATAAAGTTATTTCTTATCTTATGGCCTGCTTGTATTGTAGATCTGTGGAAAGAAGATGGAATGGCTGCTGCAGGGGCAATCATGTTAGCCACAAAACATAACACCTAACAAGATCCAAAATCCATCCTTTGGCAATGCCATTTGTTCCAACCAAAAGGCCTTTAAAAAAAGCATGCAGGTTTTCAAGGCTTCTCAGGGTCCTGAAGGCTATGGAACATTGAAAGTAAGGGTGATGTATTTTACACATTTTGGGGTCCAATAAAGATACAATCACAGGATGGATGATCAAATGGCATTCATTTAGAGGTGAAATGTCGGTGTCTCTCACACATCTTACAAAAACAACAACTCACATTCTTTCTGTTCAATGTGTGAAGAAATCACCCAGTTTTGAAGAGTTCTTATCCAAAACACACCAAACAGCGTTCTGATTGAACTGGATTGGCCAAATTGGAAGAGTTATAGCTATACTTAGCATGGAGAAGATCATGTTACACTTTGAACACTTGTCACATAGCTGTAATAGATGAGGAAGCCTGTTAAAAGGGAGCCAGAGAGGAAAATGACAATTTTTAACTCAGCACTGCAGCTCACAGGGATCGAAAGCCAGGCTTTTAAAATATGGGCACTTAAAGGTCTCTGCCTGGATGGCCAAATTTTCAGTGTCACTTTTTCCAGATTTTTATTGCATTTTCTAAAATCTTGGATTTATGAAGAAACATGAGAATTGCGGAAAGCTTTCTTTTAATGAACCAAACAACATTATGACCAAAATTACATTTGTGCACCAAACCATACGTCTAGGGCAGAGACGCAGCTAGCCAACTATGAGATCTTGATTCTAATTACTCTCTCATGTAAAGGACTATTAGAATCCCCAGAACACCTATTAGTTCTTTGGCTGGGTCTTTTTTGCAGGCCTTTTCTGAGCAGAATACATTTTCCCCTTTAGCTGAGCCTTGAACTGTGACCTTGTGCTAAAACTGGATGTCTGTTACCTTTAATCTTTAACTCCAGTGCTGCTGACTCAACCACATTGGGAGAATGGGAACATAACAAATGGAGAGAAGGTGGAGGAAGTTATTTCAACTGCAGCAAATTTCACCCAGTTACTGAATTTACTTGACTTGCAGAGTCAGTCCATGTTCCATAAGTACTGTGGAGCAAATCCCACACTGCCTGAAACAGACACTGGCCTTTTACAATATCATGCTGTTTGACAGAAGATGTCAATCACTTTACAGAATGAGGGCCTTTCTCCATGTTGACCTCAATACATGGTAGTTCCTTGTCATTTCACTGCCAAATAGTGCATTAACAAGTTGAAACAGACCTCCCCAAAGGAGAGGCTTGCAAAATGCCACTTCTTTTGGCCCGGGAAAAAAAGGGCACCCTTGCTGCCATGGTGCACTTTTCAGCACTCCTTTTGGAATGCAGTACCTGAACATTGAACTGAAGGAGTGATGTAATGTTGCCCACCGTGCCGTCAGCTTGGGAGTGGTGTTGGGGCATGCATAACCAAATACCACTTCCCCACACAGCCCCCAAGCTGGTGCTTACTGCTGGTCTATACAGCCTGAACTTGACTTCCTACTATGTACGGAGGCAAAGCATCTGTTCTATATGATGTATTTGCCATCATGAGAAGACCTACAGTCACTAAGATTGTACAAAATAGTGTTGACAAACCTATAATGAAAAAAACAAGCAAACAATTAAGTAGGGGAGCTATTTCTATTTCCTATTTTGGTCCCTCACTGCCTATTTATCTTATTCATGAAATAAGTATTTGAGTATTTTACTTTTCACCTTTCTCACCAAATCCGTCAAAAGTGTCTCCCAAAAATTTCTCCCCACATTTGCTGTCTTCCAGGGCAGCAGACATGGTTCTTTAACCCCACATTATTTTCTCAACAAAACTTTTGAGTTAGGTTAAAGTTAGCTGGCCAGGATTTCATGAAAGAATGAGCATTGATCTGACCATCTCCCAGAAAGGTGTGCAACAAATTCAGAATATGAGACAATGGGGTTGCCAATTGTAATGGGGCTCTGGCCAAGTTGCTATGGGCACCTCTACATGATCTAGCTGTGCTTGCACATCCAGAGAAGAATGAGAAGCCTCATATTTGGGGCAAAGGTGCTCTGTCTTCTGCAGTTCATAAAGGCAACCAGAATGCAGCTGATACACCCCTGCATCAAGCCAGTGCCTGGGGGAATGGGTTGTGAGTAAGACTTTCCACTCACTTCATCCCCACCAGCTGCTATTCTGTAGAGGGGCAAGATGTGAAGATGAAAGCACAGAAACATAGCCACAATGAATGTGCTTATTCCCACCCACCCTCCCAGCTTCAGTGTCCAGCCTAATTGTCCTCCAGGGTTTATATCCTGGTGGAAGCAGCTCATGCAACCAACCATAAACTTTAAGAAAGTGGTAATAGAAAGCAGAAAGGAAGCAATACTATTGATCCTATAGCGTTGAACTTTCCCACTTCCTATCAGTGCTGTTTTCAGTGCATGACTGTAAGCTGTTGTGTTTTAGAATCCATAAATGGACAAAAGACCCTCTTGCTTCATTTCTGACACGATGTAATTTTTAGGTTACAGGCTACAAAAATGAATAGCTTAAAAGCATTCAAGAGTAGCCTTTACAGCAATGAATGTAAACATGTCTTTTGAGCAACGTTTCATCATGTTACTTTCAAGTCTTTGAAGAACCTCCATTGGCACATGCCTAAAGAGTCTTCCACAAAAGAAATTAACTCTCTGAGAAGAAATTCTGAGAAAACCTAGCAGAAAAGGGAAGTATAGAATCCAGAACTGGCTTGAGCAGTCTTGCCATTTATCTATCCAGGCTTTGTGGAACTGACTGTTAGAAAATCATTACTCCGACAAGACACCAAGCTTTGGGAACTGAAAAATGATCTTGTGGATGGTAGAAGCCCTGTCACTTAAGAACATTTCAAACTCATTGCTGAGAAGCATTTGGGGATGGACTCCAGAGACAGGAACAATCCTGTGATGACAGAAAGAGGGATGAAATTATGAGCATGTCTTTTTCTATTTTCTTCTCCTACCACTTAGTAGTTCAGATTGGTTTTGTCATGAGTGAACACAGAGTGGAGAAGAAAAGAAGGAGAAGGAGGACAACAACTCTGTCAATAACCCGTAACCATTCCTAATTATTATGAACAGCGATGAGAGAATAAAGGCACAGAAGGCCACTGAGGATTGGAAGCCCTCTAGCATATTCTCAATTTTACTATTGAAATTATTTTGTCTTTCAGGTTTCCATTTTGTGTGATATCAACATGTTTCTGACACAGATGTTTGAAACAGTAGGAAAGCGAGTGCTTGCATACCTTTGTTCCCAGCCAGCCAGAGCATTCATTCATACTTCATTGCAAATCCTCATTAAGAAGGAAACTAAATGCAAAATATAGAACTGGAGGTGTCTGGGGGATGACAAGCAGGCTGAAAGATATGCCAGCCTTGGTTACTTGATCTTTGTTGTGTTCATCACTTGAATTGGGAGGTGGGGGTTGGGAAGAGTAGTTTTTAGAAGTTTATATGAAAATAATTGGAGCTTGGAATATTAGGTTTGGAAATTAATTTGATGGTGCTAAAAGTTAGAAATTGGGGAACTAATTCATTATCACTGGCATTAATAATTGAAATTACATAATTAGCTAATGTTAAGGATAATGAACTCATTATTGAGGCCACTATTTCTGAATAGAGAGTGGGATTTGAAAAGGATGGCATAAAGGCTCTCAGCATTGACCTTGGAACAGGTTTTGGTATTGGTTCTTTCAAAAATGACCCCTTTTATCATTTTAAAGTTTAAAGCATTGCTCCCCCCCCCCCCGAAAGATTTCAAGGTCTATAATGTAGTTGTTGTCTGGGGATGGTAGGACTTTAACAAACCTGAGAACAGACTAGTTGGAAAAGGCTGTTCTACAGTATGGGATCTCATTTTATGACCAGTTCAGTTGAGTTTTATCACTGATCAGTATCACTCCTTTTTTTCCTGCTGCTCTCCCACCCTTGCCAATGTATGCCTTGCCTTTCAAATATTTTTTTAAAAATCAGTAAGTTAAAGATTTGTAAGCAACGATGTAGTTATTTCAAATAAAGAACACTGATCTACTGCAAGTGCATAATAAGTAGCTGGTTACTATGACCCCTTAGTGAATCAAAAGTAGAGAGACATATTGAGTTTTGAGAGTGTTTTTCTGGACACTTGAAACAATGCATGCTTTCTGCCTCTAGTTCCCTATCAAGATGTTTTATTTGCAAACATCAGTGGTAAAACATAATTTTATGGGCATACTAAGTTGATGGGTGAAGTGGATAAATCAGGAGCCAACAGATCAAGAAGTCTTCTGTCAGGTCCACAAGGAGAGCATAAACTAGCTTCACCTCAGCATGGTGGAGTCATTCTTACTTGGAGCTTCTCCCTTAGATTTAACATGCATTTGCAATCTTTTGTGTTTTCTTTATTGGCTGATGGGGTGTCATTTCTCTGAATCAACCCTTTGTCACAATCTTTGGCAGTTTTGGGGTGGAACTTGATTCTGTTTGGGGTGTGAGAGAGCCTTTGTACGCATCTTTCTCAGTTTGGGGACCCATTGAAGTGTTCCTGGGGATGTAGACAACCAGTCATGCCCAGTAAGGACCTGTCTTGCTCCTAGTGGCTTTTGCTCACATGGAATCTCATGCCTCCCCACAGCAGGCAGGCTAGGACTGATAGGTTCTCTATTAGTATACAAGTGGATCAAGCCTCTTGAGCAGTAACCAATAAAGCTGTATTCTGGTTGTTCCAAGAAGATGGTAATGAGTTCCTCAGCTGGCAAATGTTATTGCTGTTTCACTGTAAAATACTGAATAATGGTGGTGGTGGAGAAGGGGGACTGAAAGGAACTCAGGAAAGAATAAAGTGAAGTGAAATGGATCATCCTCAGTGGCAGCATTCAACAGTGCAACTTTTTTTGCCATTGCCATTGGTTATTAATATTCCGAATAATAGCCTGATTGTCATTTGGAGTGAAAGGAGAAAATAAGGGGCAACACCATGTAGTGATGTCAAACAGGGCTGTATTTCACAGTCTTGCAAGGCACACAGCCAGTGTTTATAGTTGAAATCTCAGCTAGGCCCTTGGAATTGGAGAGAAAACCTGGAGAGAGAAAAATGGAGAGTTGATCATAGCATAATGGTGCTGTCAGTACTGAAGCATTTTCAGCTACACAGTATATCAAAAGCTCATAGCTGCTTTGAGTCCCATTTTTTTTTAGGGAAAGCAGGGTATACATAAATATAATAATAATAACCATAGCAACTCAAATGTTTTTTGAGCTCTCACATCCCTTTCATCTACAATCCAAAATGTTTTATTTCCCAGGACTACCCGTTCTTGTTCTCCTCTTGCCAATAGTTCTCATGAAACTGACCTTGATAGCTCACAGCTCATTGTTTCCTCCTCACAAATCTACTCATTATCAGATGCCCAACATAACCAACTTCTGCCCAACATAACCAGCTGTGTAGCACATCCCATCATCCAGTATTACAAAGTATATACAAAATATATAACCAGCCAGAAGTACGGCAAGAATTATGATCCTGACACTATTGACTATGGGAATATCCTTCAAAATGACAGAAACTGTCCAAATAAAAGAAATAAATGAAATTCACTGTAGCCAGATTTGAGCCAGTGGGCAAGTTTCAAACAGAAGAGTAATCTAAAACTCTGCTAAGCCAAAGAAGGACCTAGAGAGGTTTGAATGTGCATCAAGCTGACCACTTGATAAATAGAGAGTGAAGGATGGCAAGTGCAAGTTGACAATGATGGAGAAGTCATTTTCAAAATGTAATACCATTTCACACATCTACTGCCTTTAGCCCTGCTCAGATTTCTACAAGAGTTCGTTTCTGTAATATTCTGTTTGGCTTTGGTCATACTTCACCTGGAATACTGTGATACATTCTGAACATCATGGTACAAGAAGGATTTTGACAAGATGGAACATTCCAGAGAAGGGCAACCAAGATGATCAAAGGTCTGGTCTCTGAATGTCCTCCCTTTCCCACATCTACATCAAATCCCCTGATAGGAGAAGGATGGGTATATAGAAATAAAGTAAACAAAGAACTTCATGCTTGATTTTATCATGTGTTCTCCTCTTTTTTTAAATAAAGCAACATCTGTCCCTTATAAAAATGTACAGCTTTAGAACAAATATTTTAAATTTCCATGTTGCTTGAACACATTCTTCCTACAAAATATCTTTTACTAGCATTTTCCACTTATCTCTATGTGTGCTTTCAAATGTGCACATTATTATCCACCCATATCTATTCTGCAGTTATCCATGTGAAGATTCCACATTGCAAATTGCATACAGCCAGTGAACTATTCAGGATGTATAGATGAAAATAATCCTGCCATACCTCAGAGTGATATTCACATAACCCTTCTTCACAGACCCCTGACAGCCCCACTATCTGCTCTCTTGATTTCAAGATGTGTGTACAAATGCTTAAACTGGGATTTTATAGCCATATATCTTACATTTGCCCTTGTGTGTTTTTTTCCACCATGCCAGTCTCTTTTGTATGGCTTGCATACACACACAATTATACTATAAATGCTTTAGTTCAAGGTATTATAATCAGTGGCCATTGATAAGCTAGCACCTGGTTGGATATTCAACTATGCAGAATGGAAATCTAATTAACTTTTAATGTATGTTGCAAAGAAAATATTGCCTGTTACAAGATGTAAATCTTTGTATTCTCTATCTTCACACGCAAGAATGAACGATCTCCAGAGTGTTCTCCACACTGAAGAACAAAATAAATGTCAAGGCATTAGATCAGCTATTAGTTAAGTATACTAAGTTTACAAATACCTTTTACAATCATAGAATCATAGAGCTGGAAGGGGCCCTATGGGCCATCAGGTTCAACCTTCTGCTCAATACAGGATTTCCAGATAATTCAGCGGTTCCCAAACTTTTCTGTGGCCCACACCCTAGGAAATGTTTGATTCATGTTCACATGTACCTGGATTAATGTTCGCATCCCCTGCAAAAGTAATATCAGCAATGAAGATGAAGAAATCTAATTTCCAATATATTGACAAATATTCTTTCCACTCCAAGTGGCCATATGTCACTCTACAGAAATGCAAAATATTCAATAGCCAGTTCTTCAAAATTTCCCCCTCTGCAGTCGTTCAGTTGCATAGTCATAGAATCATAGAATCATAGAGTTGGAAGAGACCACAAGAGCCATCCAGTCCAACCCCCCTGCCATGCAGGAACTCTTGATCAAAGCATACCCGACAGATGGCCATCCAGTTATGTGCCATCTTCATACTGTGACAAATCTTGTATATTGCAAGATATTGAGGACCTATGGATCTGCCTCTATCTATGGAGATAAAAGCGTGAAGAAACAGTAGTATATTGAAATTCCTGGTCCCAACCTGCATGCAGTGATTGAGTTTTCTGCTTCAAAAAACCTTTTGAGTTATTAAGGACAGAAGCACAACCAGAAATCATGAACTTGCTTACCACCTCAAGATGTTGATTACCTTTAACTTTGGTAATTTTTACAGGGCTGCAATTTCCTGATTGAAACATATGTTCACCTACTGGGTGTATTAGATGTCCCTTGTCTAAATAGAGTAACCATTTGTCTTACTTTAAAGAGAGCAATCCTATATTTGAAGGCATTCTGATCAATGTCCAATGTAAAATTGGGGAAATCTATTTCACTCCATTCCACATTAAGGTTGTAGTTTTGTTTTTGTTTTTGTTTTGTTTTGTTTTCCTTTAAAAAAATCCTTTTATTTCACATGTAAAGGAATCTCTTTTGCCAAATCCTTCACAAAGTAACTTAAGCAAAATTCTTTGAAACCTTTCCACCAACCAAATTCAATAGGATCAACTAATCCCAGAAGTCAGACTACATTGTATCAGTTTGCCAAATAACTTCTAAAGATGTGGAAGAAGAAAAAAGAAGTGGTGGAAATCCCAGTTCAGGATAATTTTTTAATTCAAAATCAAATATTCAAGAAATAAGTATTCAAAGCCTAGGTTTGAATGGGCATGTCTGTCAAATTTTTCCCCTCACATGCCTGCTAATAAATAAATAAATAAATAAATGTGAAGGTCTTTCCATCTTGAATATAGAGGAATAAACACTTTTTGAGTTTTTCTTTTTCTTTTTTTAAAGCAAAAAAAAATCCCAAACTGGAATGTGATTCAAGGAGAAGGGAGAACAGGGGTCTAGTAGCTGTTTGTCAGCAATTATCACTTTGGTAGCATTTTTTAAAAAGCATTTTTCGAAGGGAAGCAACAACATCATGGCGTTTTTGTAGGTTATCCCAAAATTCACATGAGGAAATAGGTTTCATTTTCACTAAAAGGTGAGGAAGACACTGGGGAGCTGCATGGTGCCAAACTCCATTGTAAATTACTTGGAACATGAATCGCTCACAACTTTCATCATGTGCCTAAAATTTACTGGCATTGCCAACAGGGAATGAAGTCTTCATGCAGTATAATATAATTGGAGTCTATTTCCATGATGAAAGATAAAAAGATGTCAAGGAAGACAAATTATTTGGAACTGGGGAGCTTCTCAGTGAATTGTGATAGATCTGGCAAAAGTATTGTTTTCTCCTTGTTTATACACTAGCCAACAAGTAATTAGGGTACAGTTTCCATATTCCCTATAATATTATTAAATAGGAAAGATGTCTTTACTCCATTGTTTAGAGTGCTGTATTTTTAGCTACAGCTTAGGGGAGAGGAGACTAGTTATGTGGCTCCAATTCCACTCTTTCAGAAATCAGAAGGGTTTTGTCAAGGTGCCAGCTGCATTTGTTATCTGTAAATGAACCTCTCTCTGCCCGTTTCTCAAGAATTATTTTACACATTCAGCCAAAGAAAACGTAACCAAAGAAAGAAATGAAAGCTTTCAGATTTATTGTGCACATGAAATAAATACATGGGAAGAGACCATGGACTCCACTCCATTCCCACAGTGAACTTTGCTATTCTATACAATAGAGTTCTTGCATGAACAGCTTCATATCAAAGGGCAATATGGAGACAGCTATGTAGTCCATCCATGAATGTTTCATTTGGCTGATGTCATGACTTAACAGGACTGTTGTTCTTCTTAGCTTCCTTCAAATAAACTTCAACTTATGATAACTTATGAGTGAGAGATCTTCACGTTATGTTATACTCAACAACTCTGCTGAAATCTTGCAGGCTCAGGGCCATAGTTCCTTGTTTGAATCTATCCACCTGGAATGTGGTCTTCCTCTTTTCTTACTTCCCTCCACCATACCAAGCATTATCACCTTTTCTAGTGAATCGTATCTTCTTAAGATGGAGAAATGCTCTATTAAATTGAGGTGGTTTCTACTTTCTTGTTGTCAAAAAATTCAGGAAGAAGACAAACTAAATCCTAAAATGGAACCTTCCCTTTGAGTTAACAGACAAAAGTACTGTGACCGATGTGGAAGAGATAGGTCATAGCTTAGTGGTAGGGAGCATGTTTTGCATCACGAAGGTCCCAAATTCAGTCCCTGGCATCTCCATTTAAACCAACCGGATGAAGAAGAAGATCTTCATTTCATATTATGGAGAGCTGCTGGGGGAAAAAAATACAGGGACGGATGGACATGGTCTATCATCTCACATGGGATGTAATGTGATCGAGGCAGTTTTCTCTGAGCAGTACTGAACTGCAGCTTGCTGTATTACTTGCCTAATGCTACCACACAGCCATCCCATTATAAGAGAGAAAGGCCACAAGTGTCTTTATTCGGTATTGCTATGTTGAATTGGAAGCATTATTGTAGCATGCCTTTAGTCATTGCCCCAATGGTGTGCGCTTTATTTAAAAAACAATTGTGAGCAACATGAGCTTATTTGAAATGACAAGAGCTAATTGTATAACTGAAAAAAAGTTACTTTGACTAATGATGTCCTTTGAGGTAATATATTCTTCCATTGTCAGGCCTCTGAACAGCACTTAGGCCCAGGGGGATTGCCACAGAGTGCTCTAGGGCACAATTTCACAGCCAAGGCGGTACAAAGCACTCCAACACAACTGTGAGTAAAAAATAATTGATATTTCAAAGAGCGCCACTCTCCCACTCTCAGGCAGCTTTGTCATCAAAATTCTGTTTAGAGTTTTAGCCTTAAAATAGAGAACAGAATGAAAACAGCTCAACTTAAACATTTGGATAATTATTTCCTCTCAGAGTTTGAAAGAACAGTGATAGGCTCCTGTGGGGAAAGGCAGGAATTAAATTCCAGAATGTGCTGTTTTACAATCGTGGTTTTGGATTTAACCCCAGGCCACTCGGTCAAATATTTCTCAACTGCAATGCAACAATTTTAACTAGTACACTACCAGGTTGTCTAAAGCGCACCAATTTGTGCCATATCTTTCCAGTAGCTACAATAATCCCATTAATGTGTTTAGATAAAGATAGTAAATACCCCTAGTAAAGATAGTAAATATCATTGGCTGGAATTACGGGTGAATGTAGTGTTTTTTGAGCAGCAGCAGTGGCTTCTTCCAGGAAAGGTTGGTAATCATGAATCACTAATGTCCTTTTTTTAAGGAAATAATTTTAGAAAATTTCTTCTCATTGCAGGGGACTATTCCCCTTGATGAAGATTGGAGAATAATACAATTGCTAGATATATTCTGACTTATTTTTAAAGATCTGGATCACAATTTAGATTTGATTGGATACAGAGGAGTGGGCTATAAATAAATTATTATTATTATTATTATTATTATTATTAATTATTTGAATGACGAGTGGATGAACTGGCTATGAACTGGGCTATTATTTTTACCTCAAACCATTAAAAGGATGCAAAGTGACAGTTGGCAAATACAGCCTTTCAGGTGCAGGAGAACTTGTTCCTCTTCTGCCATCACCATTTCTCTGACTCACAGTTGCTTCCAAGAAGCGTTAAAGCTTATAGGTCATGGAGGTAAGTGGCACAAGAGTGTTCAAATATATGGAAGTCCCATAAATATCTAATAAGTATATGACTTCAGGGGCTTTCAACTTGACTAAAACAAGGTACGTTTCCACAGGGAGATTAAATCAATGACAAAAGAAACACTGTGAAAATGAAAATGAAATCCATGACAGACTTTTTTGCCAGCAGGGTTGTTTTCACAATTACCATTTATACTAGTATTCACATTTTGATTTAAGAGGCAATTATGAAAACAGCCTAATGAGGAAGGCCTGTCACGGGCCTCTGTTTTCACATTGTTTCCTTTTCCTCTGGTGTGAATTTCCAATTTTAACTCATTGTGGAATGTTTTGTTGTGGTAGACTGTCCAAGAATCTGACAAGGCCATTTCCCTGTGACATCATTTTGCCTGTAAACTTTACAATTTCTTGAAGAAAAAAAAGGGTCTATAAAAATTAGAATCAAGATTATTCTAGTTTGATTGGGAAATTTAACGCCAGCAGTTAGCCAAGATTTTCATTTCGCATTTTCAGTTCCTTCTCTTAGCCTTTGCCAAGCCCCAATCCAAAGCCATAC
The DNA here is from genome assembly GCA_034509955.1 of Urosaurus nigricauda. Lineage (NCBI taxonomy): Eukaryota > Metazoa > Chordata > Lepidosauria > Squamata > Phrynosomatidae > Urosaurus > Urosaurus nigricauda. The sequence goes on from JAOEGL010000013.1 coordinate 18,266,090, forward strand.
CCCAAAGCTTTTGGTTAGTTAACAACACACTGAGTCAAATAATAATAATAATAATAATAATAATAATAATAATAATAATATAGCTTTTCTAAGTCAACTACCACCATGACTGAATCATGATAAATTTTCTCCCAAAGCTACCCATCGAGAGTCATGGTAGTGGTCAGAATAGCTTCTAATTATTGGTTGTCCTGAATGTCTGATCTTTATATTAGTTTACCTGACAAGCATTTGTTATATGTGTCATTATGTATGTGGTCAAAATTGACTCAAGGGCAGTTTACAACAACAAATGCATGAGGTTTTTTTTTTGTGGTGTTGTCTAACTACAATATTTTTATTTTTTCACTGTGGTAATAAAGGAATACAGTTGGCCCTCCATTTTTGCAGGGGATCTGTGTGGAGGATCATGTGTATTCTAGCCACAAAATGGAGGATCATGAGTATTTGAGCCACATAGGCTTGAATGGGGTGTGTGCGAGTGTGTGGACCCTATTTGTGTGTTTGCTCTCCATTACAAATTGCAGACAGTACCCCTCTGTGGATTTCCAAGGTTGCAGATCGGGCCTGCAGCAATTGCACACCGTGGCCTAAATCTGGCCTTTCCAGAGTGCAAAAAGGAATCGCAATAAGCAGCTCCTTTTTGAACCCTGGAAAGGGTGTGATAGCTGTGGTGCCATGGTTTTACGGCACTCCTTCTGCACTGTGTCATGTGGAGGAAGCTCCAGAGGAACACCATGATGCTGCACGCTATGTGGTGCGGTGCATGGCATCACACCACCTGGAGGGCAGAGCTGGGGTGTATATCATATGGACCCTATGCCCTGTTTCCGTGCCCAGGCCAGCCTTTAAGGCCAGTCTGCACAAGGCCTAAGTCTATTTTTTAAAAGCAAAATAACCTCTAAATGCACATCTCAGGGTGTCAAGTTACAGGTGCAGAGGTTAAATGGTCATGCGCTATGCTCAAGACAGGTGTGTGTGTGTGTCAGAATTGTCAAGCAAGGTCATTATGGAAACATGGGCCACCAACCTGCCTTATGAGGAGAGAAAATAGCATGCCAGTTTCACAGCTACCTAAGAATGAATAATACCTTTCTTCTTATAGTAGTCAAATGTGACTTCAAATGCCCTTTTATTGAAGCCTAGCCTGAAATTATTAAAATTATTAAGGTTAACTGGTGTGTTATTGTGGATGTAAAATGCATATGACAATGTGAAACCCTTTGGATGGAATTATATTAAAATATATTTTTAACTCCAGGCAATAATTTGTAGCATTCTATTTTCAGCTTTACTACTTTCCATGAATACGTGTGCTATTTTTGATTTTTTTTTTTTGTTTGAGCATAATTGTGCATCACAGATTCTCTTGAACTTTTATAATGCTTATGTCCTTTTTCTAAAGGGGTAGTTTCCAGGAGACATTGAAGACTGTCATTTACTTAGCTTGGTTATGCACTGGTCATTGTAATTGCTTTGAGAGAAGAAAGGGGCAACTCAGGATGGATAAAAACAACAGGTGTTATTTTTAAAGATATCCGATAGTGCTTCTAAAGGGAGACTACTATTCTTTGTGCTTATAGACGTTCCACCTCAAACTTTGGTATCATAGGTTTTACCAAAAAACCAGAACCTGTTTCACTATGAGTGAGAATGAGATGGAACAAATGAGTCTGCATAATGTAAGAAGCAAATTCCCTCTTCTTCATCAATTTCTTCTAAGAGACCTATTGTTTGACTCCAACTTTAGTTTATTCCAGTGGTTAACTTGACAGATGGTTGCAGATAGCACAGCTGCACTGTGAGTCAGGCTGAAATCATACTATATATAGTTTCTTACAGAAACAGACTGAAAGACACCATTAAATCAGGTGACTTTCAGCCAGCAATCTCCTCATATTATGGTGTTTTTTCCCCAAGATCACCTTCTGAGCTGAGTGCTCACAAATGTTTTGCTGAAAAGGAAAAAAAAAGCAAACAAACCTGAAATAGTTTGAAAGGTTCTTCCATATTCGCTTGAACCACTCTCATGAAAGACATTTGGATGAAAGTAGCAAAAACTTTACACGGAGTAGCAAGAGAGTCACACATTTATTACTATGGCATATCAGACCTAGTTCTTTTCATCCCAACTCTGTTTGGAAAGTGTTATCTAGAGTATCTTGACTGCCTTATTTCATCCTGTCAGAAGTAGAGGCTAAAGCCGTGGGTGGTCAATGCTCAGCTCTCTTGATGTTTCCAAAATAACTTAATAGCAGCTGTAGAGTCTACATATTGCAGCAGGACAGAAATTGTGTTTTTATGTGTGGGGATACCTCTTTGTCTCCAACATTTTCTCAGTCTAATTCTCTTCACTAAAACTATTTCAAGGGTGCAGTATATACATACTTAGCTGTTTCCTGTTGTGGGATTAATATGAGTTTAAGGAGAATTTGGGTGAATTTTTGAAATCCTGAAAAGACCCATGATCAAGTCCCTTGGAGCTCAGGGCTCAAGGCAAGCCAGATGTGGCAGCATCTGGGAGAGGTGCAAGTGAACAACTCACTGTGACAAGAGTGGAAATGAGACCACATGCTCAAATCCTGAAGCTCCTTATGTGACTTCACCCTTTAGTACTAGAGTCTCTGGTTTCACAATGACGGTTGAACCTGGTGCTCCTTGGTTGGCATCATTGATTCTTTCTTTCCATATTCACATCACAGATGGACTCTACAAAACTTGGTTGGAACGATTCACTGTGAAGAACGTGTTCGTGATGAACAAACTGTTGGCCTCACAAAATTAAGTCATCTGGTCTCCTGCTTCATTTCTTGTTCTTAGACCAATTTTTTTCCTTACAATCTTTGTTCTGTTTCCTATTTTTCATTCCAGTCACTTATGATGAACAAGGTCAATTTCATCCTGAACTCCAGCATCAAATCTTTCAGTTTCTTCCTCTTCTATCTCTGTATTTGGAGCATAAACTTGGATTAAGTTTATATTGATGGGTTTTCCTTGAAGTCTTATTCAGTCATACTTTGCGTTACATCCCTTGACAGCTTTTGCTACATTTTTCCATGCCTCCCTCTGTGGAGCAAAGGTAGTAACACCTAACTAGGAATGCAAATATTCAGTTGCTTCATCCTTACAAGTAACTATGAGTAATTACCCCATTTTTCTCCCACTTTGGAGAAAACAAGTTTTCCCCCCTCTGTTCTGGCTTCATATTTATACATTCTGAAGCGTTTGACATATTACTCTGTTCAGAAATCAACATTATTATTAATTTTTGCCTTGAAAATCTTTCATTCAAAATGTTGCTATATAAACTTGATTTGATGGCAATTAACTACAACAACAACAGAGTTATGTTAGGTTGGTTGCCTCATGATAAAGTTTGCGACAGGGCCAAGAGATTTCAAAATACCACAAGACTACATTTGTTATGCATGGTCTCCTTCCCTATAGTCACACAGTCACTATGCTTCAGCAAGTTTTTGATCATGTAGCACTGTTGGTAAATGTACCCAGTCAGCTAAAACTCATTCATACATTGCAATGTGTTGAGCTTCTAATCTCAGAAGATTTGAAAACAACCATTATGACTCCTAGGGCTGCTATAACTAGCCACGAAATCTTCTCATGTTAGGGCTGCTTTATGGAGTGTAATGCATCTTCTTTTAAATGTAAGTAACAAGACCTAAGAGAAAGACTATGTACCTTCCCAGGTGGGCATTAGGTAAATTAACTTCTAGACTATAAATGTTGGAAGTAGCCCTCTATGTTAGTAATCTACAAGTGTATTTCTGCATTTCTACCGAGGATTTGCATGCAGAAGCATAAGTCTGAATTAGAAGCTGGGTGAACATGTTTTGCATAATTTTAAATTCACTAGGATATAATGGCTTTGAAATATTGACTTTGCCTGAGACACTTGCTTTCCCTTGTGGGTACTGCATGAAAATCTGACACAAAGAAGGAAGGAAAAGGAATATACTCTCGGAAGAAAAAGTGTTTTTCAAAACAACAACAAAACCCTGTTTGTATCCATACTAAAGAGAATAAATTAATGTCACAAGTCTAGCAGAGTTTAAATCCAACGTGCAGTGGATGGATGAGAATTTCAAACTAATGTACTACATATAATGAGAATTCATTGAATTAGTGTTATTGTAGCTACAGTTGGATCAAGTTGGATACAGAAACCAACTGCCATATTTGGATTTATGAAAGAATGGATGATGAAATCAAAATTGCTGTGGAACTATAGTTGCCCAACCTTTGCAGCTTGGGGTTTGCCTCACTTCTTTGAGCTGTCAGCATTTGTTCCAAAATAATCCTTTTCATATAATATATATGTAACTAACTTGCAAATAAAAAAAATGTAATGTTTTGTTCCTATGAATGTTCTTGCAAATAAATTCAGTAAAGAATGTAGATATGGACCTCACACTTTGGGTTTGCTGGTTTCACAGGGCTTTGTTAAAATAATTACGTCTAACATTCTTAAAACTCTTATTTTTAAAATATTTGTATATATCTCATTGTGTTGCTATATTTTTTTTTCTTTGTAATGTAAAGGCCATTAACTCAACAAAGTTTCAGCAATATTCTAGGCTACATCAATAGAAGTATAGTGTCTAGATCAAGGGAAGTAATAGTGCCACTCTCTTCTGCCTTGGTCAGTCTTCACCTGGGCACCACAATTCAAAAAGGATGCTGTCAAGTTGGAGTGTGTCCACAGGAGGTCCACCAAAGATGGTGAAGGGTCTGGAAGCCATACCTTATGAGTAGAGACTTAGGGAGCTGGGTATGTTTAGTTTGGGGAAGAAAAGGTTAAGAGGTGAGAGATAGCTATTGTTTTCTTCAAGTGCAGAGAATAGGACCTGGAGCAATGGATTCAAACGACAGAAGAAATTCCACCTCAATATTAGGAAGAACTTCCTAACAGTAAGAGCTGTTTGACAATGAGATACACTCCCTCAGAGAATGGTGGAGTTTCCTTCTTTGAGGTTTTTAAAAAGAAGCTGGATGGCCATCTGTCGGGGGTGTTTTGTGTATTCCTGCATGGAAGGAGGTTGGACCTGATGACCGTTGAGGTCTATTCCAGCTCTATGATTTATCTAACTCTGTTTTTCATGTTTATTTGGCCCTCTGTAACAGATACTTTATCCATAGATTCAAGTATCTATAGCCTGAAAATATATATTGTAAAAAATAATATAAATTCCAAAAAGAAAAACTTTCATTTTTTTCATTTCATATAAGTGACACCATTTTATTTACATTCTATTTAATAGCACTTAAGCATCCACTAATGCATTGTGTTCATTGTGGGGGGCTGGTGATTTTGGAACAAAACCCCAGTGAATATTATAGGCCCACTGTACATTAATACCAAACCAAAGGCATTTCCCAGGCCTGACATCTTTCAAATAAAATGATAATGATTACAATAAATGCATTTTTTTTTTAAAAAAAATCTCCCATCTCCAAATATTGTGGATAGAATCCTGGAGGGTGGTAGAATGTTTTTATGGATGGATGTTACTTGTCAATATTTATTTATTTATTTATTTTTGGAAGTGTGAAACAATGATTAATAGTTACACATTTAGTGCTTCCAAATGTTAGTGATGCATCAGTGATGGTAGTGGGAAATGTATATGTCAACAGCATATTGAGATTTTGAAATGAAATGTTTCTCCAAAAACCATTTGAAGTGTGCCACTTATATACAGTAGATGAACGAGAAAACTGTCAAGTGTTCCTATTCAAGTACTCCTTCTTGTAATTGCCAGATTAAGGACTTTTAGAACTCTGTGTTACTGACGGAGAATGATGCTATAAGAGAATAAATTGTTCAGAGAAGAGGCCATTCCCATAGATAGGTTAAAAGGTGGCATAGGACTTATTCTCACCAAGGACACTGCTTTCGATAGTGGTGAGATCATGTGCTCCGGTGAGGCAAGAAGCCAGTGCTGACAACAGCACTGTTGCTAATAAAGTCTTCCATATCAGATGGTCTTTTTTCTGAGAAGCCAGGCTAAACATGGCAAACAGCTACTTGGCAGCAGCAGTAGTGAAGGGTAACACTCGTGGAGGATCTCTCAGAGACAACAGAAGTGGCACCATAGCTAATGCTTGTTAATATTTCTCAGAAGGAGGGGTAGTAAACCTGTTGTACCATCACAGGCTGCAATGTTCGGGCCAAGAGATATTACTTAGTTATGTAATTATTTATTCCAGTGTAGAATTTCAGTGTATGTTATAAAATTATCTTGTTTCCATTAACCACAACTAATATTATTTGCAGTTTGTCCCGTGACAGGTAGCACAAAAACTATAGATGACCAAAAGAAGTCAGGAGAAAAAGCATTCAAGGTCTTTTTCATAGTTTCACCAAAAAGGAAGGTGTGTGTGTGAATTAACACTCATTATTAGAATTATGAGCATACAATTATGATGCTTCACTAGCTCTGATCCAACCAATGTCATATATATGTCTGTCCCTGGCTTCCACTCCAACCAAATGCATCTGAGGAAGTAGACTTCAGTCTACAGAAGCTCATGCTGGTGCTACAAGATGTCTCTACACACTAACTCTATATGTAAATGAAAATAACTACAACACCAAAGTCAGTGATCACATAAAGTCAATTTATAGTCACTTATATAGTTCAGAAATGCACTTTAAGAGGAAATATAGACTTCAGAAAGCATTTTTAAACCATCAGAGTATTTTTCCTCTTTGTTGTATATTTCAGCCTATGTTTATTGAGATGATGAGTTGTCATTTTTAATGCCGTTTCTTTCTGCTTTTAATGTCAGTGCGGTTCTTTTTCTTACTGGCATTATTTTATGCAGCTGCTGTTAGTTAAATGCTTATACATATTGATTTTTAAATATTTTATGAGATTAATTGTAAACTGCTTTGGGGAAACTCATTTCTGAATTCTTAAAGAAGTAAAGTCAACACAAGATGACCGTCAGCTGCTTTCTAGTCCTATAATTCTGTTTCTCTCTTTATATTTCTATCACCTTTCTAAGGAAACTGCTCATTCTAAGTGGAATCCCAATCATTTCATTGGGAAATATGGGCAGCTAATGGGCAGTGAAATCCTGACTCAAATCTCTACCTGCTATGAGCGGTTAGTTATGCACCTCTTGTGTGACTAAAATGATCATTTTCTGGACTGACTGACTTTCTTGACAGCTGGGAGAAGCTTCTCCAATGAGAAACCATTGCCAATATAAACAATCTGAGATGGCATAGCAGACCAAAGTGGATGTTTCATTAGAGCTTACTCACAAAGGGAGAACTGCTTTGCTGATGGAAGAGCTAAAAAGAGGGTGGAGCAGAGGTTTGTTGAGGGAGGAACTGGGTTACACCAGATCCAAATTTCCTCTGGTTAAAGGACATAGCTGTTATTACAGGACAAACTGAGCTCAGGGACTAAAGGTGCAATTCTTCACTAGTCTTCTTCTCACAATAGATTTGTGCTGTGACAAAGTCCCCCCTGACTGAGTTCATCCATCTGGCATGTGGTCTTCATCTCCTTCTCCTACCCTCCACCTTTCCTAACATTGTCTTTTCCAATGATCCATGCCTTCTCATTATATGGCCAAAGTACATCAGTCTCAGTTTGAATCATCTTGACTTCTAAGGAGATCTGTTCCAAGAACCATCTGTTTGTCCTTTTTAGCTGCCCATTGTATCCTAAGCCCTCTTCTCCAGCACCATATCTCAAATGAGTTGATTTTCCTTCTGTCTGCTTCCTTTACTGCCCAGCTCTCACATCCGTACATGATGATGGGGAATACATTAGCCTGAATGATTCTGACTTTGGTGCTCAGTTGTATGTCTTTGCTCTTCAGTATCTTTTCTAGTTCTTAGCTGTCCTTCCCATTGTGCATAAATGCTATCCAACCATCAATCAGTCAGGAAATCAGTCTCCTTCCACTTTTGCTTTCCTCTCCTCCTCCTCTTCTTTACCCCTCCTTTAAAAACACAGTTAGTTGACATAAAATCATAGAATTAAAAATCATCTAGTCTATCCCTTTCCAATATTTAGTTCTTCCCACTTCCAGTGCAGGAATGTGCAGCTAAAGCATCCCTGACAGATGGCCATTCTATTTCTGTATAAAAACCTCAACTGAAGACACTTTGAAATTCCAAAGTAGTCTTTTCTCATGGGCCACTCTTTCTCCATCCTAGCCTAAAACAGAAATAAGGCAGTAGATCTGCTCAAGTTCCACTCTGTTCCCTCAAAGAGACCAATAAGCATGGATCAAGCTTTTTGCGTGAGAGGCTAGTCATAAAAAATGTACCACATCTCTCTCTCTCACACACACTCACAGAGACAGACACACAAACACTTATACAAATACACTCTAACATTTACAGACATATTTCTGAACCAGGACCAAGTGGTGCATATATATATATATATATATATATATGTTTACCAAGAAAACCAAAGGGTATGGTCATTAGTAACAGCCTCCTGCTTTTCTCCTGTGCTGTTGTAGCATTATTCTCACCTCCCTCTCTTGTTCCCATATCTGTGACTTTTTGTTTGACCTATTTATGACTGTAGCATCAGAACACCTGGCGCTGCTAACATTTTTTAATACAGGAGCTGACCCAGAGACTCTCTGGCTAATGATGGAACGTAGCATCCTTTAATAGCAATGACCTGAAGAAGTGCCTTCTTTGCTGTCAGGAGTATAACAGTATTCTAAGCAAATACTACAAGAAAGGACTGTTGGCACACTGCAAAGTTAGCTGGAACCAGAAGAAAAAGAAACAGGAAAAAAAGAGGTAAGAAGTTTCTTTCCCTTGACAGTTTCAATAGACTTCCCTCAGCTTGAATCCAAAGAGCTGCATTGGAGATTGGTACAAATGATTTGTGACTTCTTTCCACAGCAACTACATACATTTAGGGATGGGTAAATCTGTCCCTTTTGCTGTTTTCCTTATTCGGATTTTTTTTAAAAAAACAAACAAACTTCACATTCTTTACATTCTGGAGCTGAACAAACATGTGAGTTTTGGTTTGTTATTAAGTGTCATCTACTTTGATTCAAAGATATAGCCATGTTAATCTGTAGAATCATTATGTAGAGAGATCTTGTAGCACCTTTGAGACCAACTGAAAGAAAGAAATTGGCAGCATGAGCTTTCATAGACTTCAGTCTACTTCCTCATATGATGCATGGACATATGATACTAATATCATATATATTTACTCATGAGATCTGAGTGGGCAGCAGACACCCAGGGAAGAGACCTTGCAGTGATTTTTTTAATTGACCTAATGTGTGATAGATATAATAAAGGCAAATTCCATGCTAGGCATGATTTGAAAAGGGATTGAAAATAAAATTGAACTCACTGTAATGTTTTTATACAACTTTATAGCATGGCACAATAGTATGTACATTTTTAGTGATCTGGAGAACTAGAAAAGACACAGATATATGCCATCAAAATGTTCTGTGGGCTTAAGCAACTCTTATACAAGACAAAATGGTAATGTTTGTCCTTTTAAGATTAGATAAGTAAAGGAAAGAGATATTAGATATTTATGAAATTATATATGGTATGTACACATACATACGCACCTATGGCATGAAGAAGCCATTCTCTCTTTCTCTTTCTCTCTCTGCTCCTCTCCCTCACTGTCTCTCTCTCTCTCACACACACACATACACTCTATCAATATTCAATCACTTTATTAGTGTTTTATATTAGTTGCTGGTTTGCTTGTTTTTTTACATAAAAATCCTAAAAATATTTATTCACAACTATAGCCGGCGTGGTGATTTCACTATTAGACTCAAACTCCAGGAAGCTAGAATTCAAAACCCCAGTGGGGCCTGAAAACTAACTGGGTGATATTAGGAAAGTCAAACTCTTGCAGCCTTAGAAGAAGGCAGCAGAAGAAAAAAAACTACATTCAATAAAGAAAACCCTAGGATAGAGCTGGCATAAGTTGGGGTTTACTTGAAGGCAAATAATAATAACAAAGGTCCAGTGGGACTTCCCTCCTAGGTATGTGTGCCTGGGATTGATTACTAAATTGTATTTGTTTGAGTCTGTAAATCCTGTTTTGCAGTCTGAACGTTTTGGTTTGGGTTCTTCCCTCTGGAGTTAAAGAGAAGAAATCCATAATCTTTGTGACAGATGTTCAGATCTTTAAAGATGTTCATTGTATTTTCTTCTCTTCAAATATAGGGCTTATTTCTGAATAGATGTGGGTGTGTTTTGTTCTGCAAAGCATGTTCAACATCCTTTGAATTGTATCCATTGTCTTTTGTCCTTTCTGGCAAATGGCCCATGCCCCTTCCAGATGATTTTGTGTATTAGTTCTTCCCTTTGACTTATACTCTTGAAAGTATCTAGTGGTTAAGAAATCTCAGCATGTAACAAAACCAGGGTGCCTGTCAGAGATAGACCCATGACATGACTTTGTGACAGATCTGGCTGCCAAAACCACTTTCAGTCATTCAGTCTGAAATAGGAAGAGGTGGCAAAGATTTGTTGCTGTCTCGAATCTTTCATGTTCAGTTAATTGCGCTTCTTCTTCTAGGCTGAAACATTACACCACTGGGACCTGTGATTTTGCTTTGATTTCATTTGTCTCCTTCTCTCCAGACACATCAACAAACAGCACCACTTTTTTTGGGAAACGTCAATGGGAAGGGTGACAAAGCACACTGGAAGCAAAGGGCAATTTCCTCACCTCAGAGTAACATTCCCTAGGCAATAAAATAGAGATGAAGGAAATTGCTACTGACCCTCAAAGTTCTCCTTCATCCTTCTTCACTGTCTGTGTTTTATTCTTAATCTTTATTTCAGTGGCATCTACCCATGGCATGAAATAAAGAGACCACACAACAAAGCTTAGATTAAAACTTGGGCCACGTTATTTAAACTCATGAAAAAAGAGGGACAGACCTAGTATGGGAACAGCTGAGGAAAGCAATTTTCTCTAGACCTCTTCCCCAGTTTCCACTGGGTGATACATCTGAGCCCCAGCAGAACCCAGAAGCTGGATTGTTCCTGGCCAGCCAGCTACTGGAAGACCAACCTGAGGATCCAGCCCCCAAGACACAGGACTGAGAATGAGGGCTCAGAGAGTTGGAAGAGACTATATTCTCTTAGCGGGGAAACTCTTAAGTTAGTGATGGGTGTTAAGGGAAGGTTCCAATGACCCCTTCCATAGTTTTTTGTGGGTTTTTGGGGGGGCTATGTGGCAATGTTCTAGAAGAATTTATTCCTGATGTTTTGCCAGCATCTGTGGCTGGCAATTACTCTTTCCTTTCTTTGATCTGAAATTTAGTAAAATTGCATACCTGGTGGGTTGGATGCAGCCTACAGACCTGGATTTTTCCATCTTTATTATATGGTGGTTCTTCATGTTCTAGAAATTACAAGATGCACAGGATGTGAGATAAATCACCTTCATAACACAACAGAACCACAGCCTGTCCAGTGGGGTAGGGACAAGCCAAGTTTCTTCCCAAGGACATTTTTATTTCAAAAGGAGGGAGATAAGCTTGCATGGCCAAGCAACTGCACAAGTATTTCTTAGTGGAAATGTAATATAGTGGCTTAGTGGTTGAGACACCAATTCTGATGACTGCAAGATCAGAAGGTTGGCAGTTCGAGGCCCAAGTGCTGCATGTTGGGGTGAGCTTCTGTCACTAGTCCCAGTTTATGCCAACCTAGCAATTCAAAAGCATGCATTGCAAGTAGATAAATAGGCACCACTTTGGTGGGTAGGTAAGAGCATTCAGTGCAGTCATGCTTGCCACATGCCCACCAGAATAGTCCTTGGACAATGCTGACTCTTCGACTTAGTAATGGAGATGAGAACCATCCCCTATAGTCAGTTATGACTATGGCCATCAACAACAGAACAATACACAGATTAACCTCTCCCTCACACAGTGTGTGTGTGTGTGTGTGTGTGTGTGTATACCCAGCTCTCTTCCATGCCAGCATTCTCTGAAGATGCCAACCACAGATGCTGGTGAAATGTCAGGAATAAATTATTCTAGAACATGGCCACATAGCCCAACCCCCCCCCCCCCACAAAAACCCATAAAATAAATCTCTCTATGGCTGTTTAGAACTGTTCAACAGCATTCTGTGCATCCCAAGTTTCCCTGATGACAAGGGCCTTGCTTCTTAAAGCTGGACAAAGAAACTTTGCTGCCTGTCTCAAAGAACAGGATAATGTCCTTCTCTATCCTTCACCACAGATAAGAGCAGTAGAACAGTCAATGTAGGAAGGAGAGGATGTGTGTGTAATAGGCTCTGTGACATACACACAACACTGTGAAGAGCTGGGAAAGGCCAGAGGGCTTAAGAGAAACAGATGGAGGAATGACATCTCCCCCCCCCCACATCTGTGGTTTATTCCATCTGTGTAACGGTATGACTGACCCTGATGCTCCATCAGTTTGTGAGAGCTACACCTCAAAAACTGTAAAGCAATGCAGCTTTATCAAGGAGCTGCTGGCATAGTATTAAAAATGCTATTGGTTGTGGAATACAAAGATGCACTTCTTTCTTTTTGGCTACGCAAAGTAAAATTTTACATTCCCAAACAAACTTTTAATATATTTCATCTGGTCTCAATTTTTCAATTGTCAGCAGAATAAAAACAACCAAGTATCTGGGCATGTGGTTGTGTATTTATGGTCGAGTTTTTATCTCTAAACAGATTTGTAACTAAAAACAGAAATATCTTTTTATGGAAGACAGCTGGTTGAGAGATTAAAGAAAGGCAGCAAAGGGAGGGGAGGGGAGTTCAAATTAACAAACATTCCTAGACAAGGAACGCCTCAGAGCATTAGAGAGCTTTTAGCTCGCAACCTAAAAACTTATCTAATCTCATCCCTGGTCATGTTCTGTTGATGTCTACTTTGTTTGTGGATGATAATAATATTTAGAAAACCTTGAAGGGAAACTACATACATATACAACTTTTGTGCATTGCAGCATGTTGAAAAAAGAGCCAGGAAATAATGGTTAATATCTTGTACTGCAGTTATGGATTTGTAACCTACATTGAAGATACAGATCCATAAGTTTCAGTTATGGAGCCAATAACTGCACAATATTCAGTTATATTATCTATTCATAATTGTGGCACTGTTGTCACAATCATAAATGTCCCCCTCCTGAATCCCACATTAAAATCCAGGGAGACACTTGGAGAGAAGGATATTTGTTCTTCTGACAATTGATGCACAGCATGATGACATTTCAAGCCCCTTTTGGCATTGTAGAATCTTGCCCATCTCTTTTTATAAAAGAAAGAGCAAATGAAAAAGAAAAAGAAAAAAAACCCTATGTCATTATAGCTGTGATGATTTAGCAAGACAAACAATGAAGAGCAAGTAACATTAGAAATTTTAGAACATAAAGTCAGTCCTAAAGAGCACATCCAAATTTTAGAAAGGAAAGGAGAGAATGTCGGGGTAAGAAAGTAGCACATAGGGGCTTAAACAAAAAACACCTCTTGTATCATCACAGTCCCATTCAGAATCATCTGCTCCCATTCCATCAGCTTCATTTGCACATCTTTAAAAATGTGCCAGAACCTGGATAGTTCTGCCTTAAATCACAATCACTTGTGTAGCATTTCTCCTGAAGTCACATCTGTCCTTTTAGAATGAACATGAAGCAGCTTTCCAAAATAATTTATTCAGGAACTATAGATTCCACCTTTCTACAAGAGTTGCATATTTATCCCAGAAACATTTGTTCCAAGAATTTCAGCTGTTATTGTCTTTTCAGAATAGAAATCAAGGAGATTACAAAAGGATTGGACACAAAGAATGAAGAAATGCTAATATAAAATTTCAGTTCAAATTAACATTTTTTAAAAAAACATGCATTTTAAAGGTTTATCTGTTTTAGGTTTGTTGTAAGCCACCTTGGATCTCATGTATAAAGACAAGATAATGAATAAAAGTAAACACATAAATAAATAAGGGCAAAATACCAACAGTCTCAACTACCACTAGCTGTAAAACCCATTGGTAGATTTTTAGTGTTATTAAAACACTTCATTTTCTGTTGAAATTTCTCAAGTACTTGGTTTGTGATGGAGCTTCACTTCATTCTCTAAGCCTAGGCACAAAGTTTCTCATATGCATACTGAATGCAAAGAACTATGCATGAATAGAGTTTTTCACATGATTGTGCAGTTATTTCTAATCAAATATACATTCCTGTACGTGCATATGTAGGGATCTTCTTCATACAACCAACTTAATATGAAATGACCTATGGACATGTCCTGAAATGAGAAGATGTGTGTGTGTGTGTACATGCACACAAGTGCACATGTGTACTCATATACTTAGTTAAGCCTATGGCCCCTTGCACATTCAGTGAAAGCGAGGAGCCTACTGCATGTCCAGTACAGATGTGCATCTGGGCGGTGGTGAAGGTACCACCTTGGCCATCCCAATCTTGAGTCACAGGTTGTTCTCTTTGGTCTCTTTGTGCTCAACATATAAAATGGAGAATGGTTTCTTGAGCATGTAGAAAGCAGCCTGCCATGGTTCTATACAAGATGCAAAGGAACAGTGGTGTAGTTGAGTTAGAGCTTACGGGGGCAAAGTATCAGGATTTTTTTCGTAAGAAGAAAAGGTGATGTCATCTGCCATCCCTTCTCTGTTTCCCCTGAGTTCAGCTGAGATCCTCACAGTACCTGTGGGATAAACCTTCTCAATAACAATATATTGCAGTGAGCTATTCCTGCTGTAGAGGGCCAGCATGGTGTAGTGGTTTCGCATTGGACTAGGACACTGGGAGACCAGGGTTCAAATACTCGATCAACCATGGAAAGCCATTAGGTGGCAAGTCACACTTTCTCAGCCTCAGATAATGGCAATGGCAAACCTGCTCTGGTGAAACATGCCAAGAAAACCCTTTGAAGGGTTCACTTTAGGGTTGCTATAGGTTGGAAATGACTTGAAGGCATACTACAACAGCAAATCCTGTTGTAGTTCAAAGTATTCTTCTGCTGTTGTTGTCACTGCTGCTGCTGCTGCTGTCTTCTAGTCTATCTTTACTCATGGAGGCCCTGCGAATGAGACATTTCCAAGACCCCCTATTCTTTACAGCTTTGCTCAGATCCTGTGGATTCAGGCCCATGGCCTCCCTGGTTGAGTTTATCCATCTGGCGTGCTGTCTTCCACTGCATTATTGCAGCATTATTGTATTTGCCACTGAGTCATGCCTTCTCATGATGTGGCCAAAATACGACAGCCTCAGTTTCATCATCTTGGCTTCCAGGTTTGTTTTAGGACCCATTTGTTTGTCTTTTTGGCTATCCACAGAATCCTCAGCACTCTTCTCCAGCACCACATCTCCAATGAATTAATTTCCCTTCTTTCCACTTTTTTCACTGCGCAGCTCTCACATCCATATTTCTGTCACTTGCTCTTAAAAGTGCAAATAAGACCAAACATTTGCTGATGTGAAACAACATAACTGCTTTCATTTTTGGATTCTTCTTTTGTCCCAACAAACCAGGAATGCAGTAGTTTAAAAGCATGGAATGAGTGGGAGGAAGACGGATTATCTTATTAAATATTTAGTGTGTGCTTTGAATCTAAAGTCAGTAAAGTATGATCTTAAATCCTTCCATAAGTCACTGAATGCAGTCTAAAATTTCCTAACTACATTGTCTCAATGACCTCCTGTAAGAAAAATACACAATCCTTTCTGTGCAGTGTTTTCATTGACAAAGGTCAGGAAGATTCTGTTTCAAAGCCGTTTTGACAGTTGTATTGCTTCTATAGCTATTCTATTTAGTTTGGGCTTGTGCAGTGGTTTCTCTTCTTTCCTTATATGCTTATGTAGTTGAAAATATACTGTGCATTACTTTAGAAAATATTTTTGAAAAGTGGTATAATTTAATGTATATCTAATCCATAAAACACTTTTAATGTACAATTAAAAATCTCTTTATTGTAAACATTTTTAATTTATTATTTGTGGAAGCCACCTTGGGTCCCATCTTAGGAGAAAAGCAGCATATGAATGAAGTAAACAAATAAAATAAATAAACACAGAAAGAAGAGAAAATTCATTTTTTTCTGATTGCATTTGGACATCACTATATAGGTTTTATCACAAGATGGATGAACATAAGATCCCACCAGGGTTGCATTCAAACTGTAAATTTTGTCCATCTTAACTATAATTTATTGAAATAAGCCAGGTTTTTAAACCATGCCTAGCAGGAGAGGACACTGGGTTTATTTCTGTCATAGTTTATTATAGTATATGACTCCAGTCACCATCTTCAAATACTGAATTCAAACCATGATTAGTTCCCCAGAAGTATCAAGCAAAACATTATTAACCATTTATATTTAGTTGTAAATGCCAGTTATACAATGTATAAATGTATACAATGATTAAGGACTATGAAATAATTAAAACGAGGGTTTGGGGAATAAGAAGAATGGAGATTATTAAATATAAAACAAAAAGCTTTCATATTCAGAATGAAGCTCAGACTCTTTGCATGTTGTGTGTTGCTGATACTTCCTACATTTCTTTTGACCTGTCCTCAATAAAATTGTAAAGTGTAACACTGAACAAGAAGGGAAAAAATGAAGTGCTTTCATGTGGTTAGTTTAAAGCTGCTCCTCTGGTGTCCACATGTCTGACACATCTGTTTTACTGATTAAAACTGAGCCAACATCTTAGAAGGAAAAACAATGAGAATAAAACATCCAAGAAGATAGATTTCTTTAAGAAAAACAACAACCCTGATGGTAAGAATTTTGGGCTTTGATGTTGCATTAAGACAGGGATAGGAAGTGTATGCTCACATACATATATATTTTTATTATGATTATTTATTTATTTTTGCCAGAAAGCTCAAGCGATTCTCTCTTCTGTTTTCTCAAGTTTTCTCTTCTGATTTCGTTTGCATTGGTTTTTAACAGTGGACAACTCTCATATGAACAAATAATATAACCAAAAGCAACAACGTCTGGGAGGCCAAGAAAAAAAAAAAAGATATAGTAAATCTTTCCGTATTAAACCTGATGTGTGATTATGTGCATCAACCTCAGCTTACAAATATTTTTATGTCTATAACAGCTAATAAAGAAACGAAGCAACAGAAGTGGAAATGAACTAATCGAGGTATGACAAGAAAGAATTCTTAGAGTAATAAATTTAGGGATTTTTTTTTTGGTGAAAGAATGACCAGGAGGCCCCCCCCATGCACATTTTGAAGTATACAGAGTAATATATACTGTAATATGATTTTTTGAAAAAAACAACACCCTTCTACTCTTTAGTTAGATAACACCATGTGGTAAGTCCATCTAAAACAAGTAAAATAAAGCACAGGATGGGATCTAGAACAGGGGTGGGCAAGATGCAGCTGGCATCTTGTTCCCTATCTATTCTAAGAACATTTCATTCCCCAAGGTTCTCTGTCCCTAATTATTATAAAAGGGGTGGAGGAGTTAGTCTTAATAGAGTGGCTGCATGATTCACCATACAAGCTTCATTGAGTTGGAAAAGACCTCAAAGGCCATCCAGTCCAACCTCCTGCCATGCAGGAATACACAGTAAAAAGCATGCCTGACAGATGGCCCTCCAGCCTTCAAAGCAAGAGACTCCACTACCCTCCAAGGGAGTGTGTTCCACTGTCAAACAGCTCTTACTGCCAGGAAGTTCTTCCTATTGTTAAGATGGAGTTTCTTTTTGTGTAGTTTGCATCCAATGTTCCTTGTCCTAGTCTCTGGAGCAGCAGAAAACAAGCTTCTTCCACTCTCGATATGATATCTCTTCAAATATTTAAACTAGACTATCATATCACCTAACAGTTGCATTGTATAGCGCACATTTTATTAACTTGTTTGCAAGCATATCATGGCGGACATTGTCAAAGGCCTTACTGAAATCAAGCTATATCCTCAGCGTTCCCTTCATCTACCAAGCTAGTAATTATATATATATATATATATGAGAGATCAGAATAGTCTTGCATGACTTTTTTTTTCTCAGAAACGCCATGTTGACTTTTTGTGATTATGGCATCCCTTCTGAATTTTCACAGACACAGAGATGGATCCTGTCATAGCTGCTTGTCACACTGTGGCTCATTGATGGGAAGGGGCAGAAAGTGTCATCCTTCAGTGTCCTTATTAGCACCACAAAATTCCTTCTGTTGGTGCAGGTTAAGACGAGGTTAGGCCTCATTTGTGACTGAGGCAATGGTGCTGTGATCACAAATGTGAACGCCAACATTTAATGCTGAAGAAGTTGCTAGCCATAGTCTGGTATGCTGTTACTGGCATATACACATGTAATTCAGACATATGTATATGCATGCATATACCTTGTTTTAAATGCTGCACAAATGGCAGTTCACTAGCAGAGTCCAACACTGCCCTGCTGTCAACCCCTTGAAGGACACATTGTCCTGAATGGATGAAGCAATCTTGTTTCTCCTCCCTTTCAAGGCTGAGACAGGCTGTTTCTAAATTGTTTGGACTGACTACCCCTCCCTTCCTCAGCTATTTAGCAGTGGTCCATGGGGGATTTACAGCTGCTGAAATGGGGAGAGGTGTGGAGCTGTATCTGCTGAGTTTTATATGCTGCACACAGTGACTAGGATCTCAACCATGAATTGCATTTCTATGCCCACTCCCTTGAAAGCAACTCCCATTGAAATGAGTCAGGTTTACTTTGGATTAGATGTGCATAGGATTGCATTGCTAGTGTTAAAGCCTTTCATGCTTCACTTAATGTGGAATGAGAGAATCATATTGATGCTTAAAGCTGATAGAGGAAGGATGACTCTTGAGTAGATCCTATAAATGAAACTAATGTTCAGAATCACCATTTCAAAAACAAAACCCAATTAATAAAATTCATTAGTGCAGCTGCAGCAACAATGACCACTGTAAACAATGAAGAAATCATGTTTAAAGTTTTAGAAATGAAAGACTATAATGTCTAGAAAGTGAAAGAAGCACAGAGGGTAAAACAAAAGGGCCAGGATTATGCATGGAGCTGTTGACTTAACATATTTAATAGAGCTCAATACCTGAATGTTAAATGAAAGCCATAGCAAAAAGCAGAAAGAGAAAGAGATGGAGAGAGAGGACAAATGTAGATAGAATTATTTGCCATTTTCCAGTTTACTTAAACTCACCCTTCAGCCTCATTTGTTTGAATTATACATGCTCCTGTGTCTGTTAGATTCACAAATATATATGAATCATATGTGTGCTTTTGCCAGTGATTAACTATTTAGATCACTGTCCCTCCCCTTGCTCCAGAAATGCAACAGAGATGAAGTATGCCATTCTCACTGATACAATGTGCTCTGTTTCACCCTTAATGGTTCACCTTTGACCTGAACAGACAAAGCATCTTGTGTGCCTGTTTTCCACCCGTGATGGTTTTTATTTCCCCCCTAACATCCATGACTTCAGGAGAATTTTGATCTGTAGGTGAAGAGCTGCTTTGAAATTTCACCTAATGAAATATTTCCTAAAAATACTGGGAGTTACCATTCAGCCAAAAGAGAGAAATACTAGATTACATTGCTATTACCTACGATCCCTCCTTTGCCACTGGAGCATGGCCTTCTGCTTGGTTTGCTCTTGTTTCAAGAATTACTAGCTGTCTGTCTTTGATATCTCTCCATATGAAGCTGTCCAGATCCTAAGCTTGGCTTAAGAGACTTTTTCTTCCATCCCACTAAGGTTTATTAAATTGAAGGATTGCAAGGACTTGGATTTTTTCCCCCCAATGATATCCCCAAAATTTTCTTTCCCAAAAATCGATTACTACCTCTTTTCTAGCCATTAAGCAGGCCATAAAGACTTCTGTAGGACTCCTCCAGACTCTTAGCTGTAGTTTTGGAGGCTTCATGAGCGAGGAGCTTGTGGTGGCATCCAGGGGAGATAAGTCAGGTTGGGCATTGGAATCTCACAATCTCCTGCTAAAGTGACAACGGATAAAATTAACTATCAGGACTTCCAAGACTGATTAATATATGATAGTGGCAAAAGTGCAATTCCAAACATGTACTGGCTGCAGCATTTGTCCTGTTTGATCTGTGGCCGCAGCATGATCTTTTGGGCATCCCATCAAGCCAAAACTGGCCACTTTGGGACCTAGTTGGGGCTGAGTAATGTAGCTATACTGAAGAGGCCTGCTGTCTGAGTGAGGGAGAGAAGAGAAACTGGTCCACTCCATTGTGAGCAGAAGCATTTGGTCTCCTTTCCTTGAACTATAGCCATTCCACCTGGTTGTTATAAGAACTCAGTAAGGGAGGTCTAAAGGCCTAAATAGCCTGAATGCACCTGATCCTTTCTGATCTTGGAAACTATGCAAGGTCAAGCCTGGTTAGTACTTAGGAGACTGCTAGTGAATACCAGGTGCTGTGCACTGTATTTCAGAGAAAAGCAGTGGCAAATCACTTCTGAGTACTCCTTGCCTAGGAGACTCATGAGTTTCTTAGAAGTTGACAGACCACTTGAAGATACATCCATTAAATCAGGACAACTAAGCTCTAATTTCCTGAGGTTGTCTCCTCTCTCTCCTCTACCAAATCTTTTGATTTTGTGTCAAGTCATTTGCCCATGACCTTTAGGGTAAGAAATGCCTTGCTAATGATCTTTTTAAGCCATTTCCACACTCCAGGTTTGTGCCAATTCACCACACTCCTTTCTATGTCACTCTTTGCTTCTTTTTGCCATTTATCTTTTTAATTTATTTTAATTGGGTGAGTGGGTGGGGAAGAATTAAAGGAGTTCTGCTAAACAGTGGTGCGAATAACAGAGATATTAACTGATTATGCCTTCGCTTACCATCACTGTTCCAAGCCAAATTCTCTTATTCTCTTTCTTTCTCTACCCCCTTCTTATGCCTTGTTTTAATGCTTACAATCTCTCTAGAGCCTTAGCATTAAACCAGTAGGCTGTTGTGCTGGATAAATCGCTGTTCTCCCCTGTATACACACACATACTAGTCAGTCCAAAGCATTAAGTGCAGGAAAAGCTCGAATGACACTCCGCTTCCCAAACTTGCAACTCCAATCCCATCTTAAATTGACCATTCTGGGGGTGAAGGTTGGTCTTCATAAGCACAGAAATCTACTGCTATATCACAAAATCTCTTGAGAGATTAAAAAAAAAACCCAAACATTAAAAGATGCAAGATTGGGAAAAGTAGGTAGAATGGAAAATGGGGAACATGTGTGGGTGTGTGTGCACATGCATATGAGTGTGCACATGTATGCATTTGTGTGTACGTATGTGTGTGAGAAAGAGAGAAAGCTTTTTTAGCACAGGAAGGCTCTAATTTAAAAAATATTTGAAGGAGGCATGGGGAGATAAGGCAGAGAGTAGAAAGTTTCTGAAAATGAAAACAATGTGAGAGATTGGACACAGCTATCTCAGTCACAATCCATGTAATAACCAAATGTATTAGTTTTGTCAAAATCCTTGGCTTTGTGATGCTAACAAAATACTGCATAAAAGGAGGATACATACACTGAAACATTAAATGATTGGCAAAAAGCCATTTGGGTTTTAGAAAACAAACAAACAAGAAAAAGTGCTACCACCCTTGACACATTTTGCTCATTTGGAAGAAGCCTGAGAATCTTTTATTTTGACTGAAGAACATGGGGAATAGTTTGCTTCATTCAAATACAAGTAGAAATATAGTTTGCAAAAATTCTCCGTGTGTGTTTTGTAACCTGATGTTTATAGGGTAAGTATCCTCCTCAAACCAAGTGGATTAGAATTAATGATCAGTGTGGGAAGCTCTAAATCAAGCAGAGAACTTTGCCACTTCACATTTATTTTACTTTCTTTTAATTGAAGAAGTTTGACTTTCCTGTTCCTTCTTTAAAATGGTGGAAGCCTCCTGCATAAAACACTCTTTTGTCTTTAGTTTCTCTAAAATTCAGTGAGGCCTTCACAATTCAACCCTTTCCTTTAGTTCCCCACTGAGAAGATGTGGGAATCCCCCACTGAGAAGAAGTTGCTAACTTCTCCCTTATCTATAAATCTTCCTGTTTCCAGTTCACATAATGAATTTGTCCTTGCAGTGACCCCATATTTTCTCACATTTTCTTTTCCATTCCCTAATTCAGCCTGCTCTAACCTGGCACCATCGACTATTATTTTTTAGGGTTCCTGACTTTTGGCTATGCTGGATGTTGTGTTGATGGGAACCAAAATATCTAGAGAATTTGAGAAAGATTGTCACTCACATCAAACTATAGCCATATGCAAAGACTGGCAAGTTATATTTTTGAGCCACATATCCCAGTATCCCTCAGAAAATTTTGGAAGTTTTAGGCTGATATATATACATACTGTATATTTCTATTTATTTATTGCCTGTGCATCCTCAAAAGAATGGCAAAGCCTGAAAAAAATTGTCGATAAAGCCTCATAATAAGCATGCCTTAAGGTTGCCATAAGTTGAAAACAACTTGAAGGCACACAATAACAACAACAAGCTTTTTATCACCTGAATTCATGCATCATCACAATGGTGCCTGACACCACAAAATGTCTTTTTTCAGTTAGAAAATACACTTTTCCAAAATATCCTGAACACACACACACACACACACATTTAAACTCAGTGTATCTTGGGAAAGTATATTTTCCAAACCAAGAAAAGAGCTAGAGTAGGGTATGGATTTTTTGGTGTTAAGCGCCATTGTGATGATGCATGCATTCAGCTGATAGGAAAAGTGCACAGGCAATAAATACATAGAAATATACAGTAGTAAAAATATAGAAACTGTATGGCAATTAGAAACTTTTATATCATTGCTGGTCTTCTCTGATGCCTTGTAGCTGCAACAGCCAGATTAATATGCCACTAGAGAGGTTTTACCTTGGTTTCTCTCATCTTTTAGTTGGGATGTGGAGAGTTTATGCTTTTGTAGGTCACTTCAATGTTATCATCTGGTTTCTTTCAAGTAATGTGTACTTTGAACAACAACAAAAAAAATACATATACATGCATTACTTACTTCCCACATACTGTCTCTCTTCTATTTCCCTTTAAACCGATTCCCCAGTGAGGCATTTGTGCTTCTCTCAACATTTAATTATTTCAGGATGACGAGGGGAATGTTTTAAATTAGGATATTTTATTCAGCTATTTTTCCCCTATTTATTTTGATGCAGAGGGTGGGTGGGTAAAATACAACTGCTAACAGCACAATCCCATATATGCTTACTCAAACTACTTACAGGGAAAGGTGCATGGCAATCCTAACCCTGCTTACTTGTAGGACTGTAGCAATGCCAGGATTCATGTGATCAAAAGCACTGGGAGCCAGCCCAGGGCTTTTTGTTTGTTTTTAATTAGCAGGGACAATAACATCATCTGCTATTCATCTTTCTCATTCTTCCCTCTGAGTTTAGCTGCGAGCCTCAAGGTCCATATTCTATGCGCATGCATAATTAAGAGTCTTATCACATTGCAAAAGTAAGGCAACAGGCAATGAGTTAGCAGCAGCTTTCTGCTTACCTTACTGCACGATGTCGCAGCACTTCCATTCTGCCTCCAGAGGGAGACAATTGTAAAAGTGTTTCTTTTGAGAAATGGGTTTTTCCAGCATGACAAAAGGCAGGCCTTTATCTCTCCCTTGGGAGTAGAACAGGAGTGCTTCAAGGGCATGCAGAGAGGTAAACAGAAAGCCACTCCTCTATCACTGTGTCTCGGCTTACTTTTATAATACTCTAAGTAACTTTTCCTGTCCTGTCTCTCCTGACATATTACTAAGCAGCAGGAGGTCTGAAAGATGGAGGCATGTTCTGTTGACAATGAGAGTGCAGGTGGATGACTCTTTTGCAGGGTTGTAAGATTCAGGATAAGTAAAAGGAGTCCTTTCCTCGAGACAGGTCAGTTTCTCAGATCAATTCTGAGTGTCATGAAAGGGCAGAAAATTGTTAAACAGGTACATTGTTCTTATAGCCTATTTATTGCTAGGGATGAGGAGAGACAGTCTGAAGACTTTCTGTTCCACATTGTATGTCAGGATGAAAACTGGAGATGGCTCCTATATCTTTAATGGTTGTGTAAAAGATGGAATTTCAGCAGGTGTTGCCTGTTCCCTGACAAACCTGATGTTTACCTGATGGTGTGACAAACAATGCCTTCTAAAATTCCCTTTTCTATACTACCATAAAAAGTACAGGAGTTGTCTCCAGTTTTCAGCCTGGCAGTCCTACTTGGATGGCTTTGGGTAATATGCATCTTGACTTGGGTGATGTGTGTTTGTTTGTCTCATTTGCTGCTTAGCCTCAGCCATCAAAATACCTTGAGGCAATCCTGACCAGAAGACAAAAAGTAAATGTAACAGATTCTTGAGCACTTAACAAGCCATATTACACATAATGATCTGTTTTATTCTGTAGTGACCTTCCAAATATTTAGGCCTTGGTTGAGGCCAGAAATCCTCCTCTGAAGTCACCAGGCCCTATTTTTGGATTCAGAGGTGCAGAATGCGAACAGCAGAGGCAGGCACATTAAAAAGTGGTTTGTTCTCCACAACAAGAACAGGAGATTGGAGTAAAAGGAAGCCAAAGGTGACCACAGCATGCTCTCTTTCTTGTCCCATGAAACACCCTGTGAGTTTTTACAAGAGCTGCAAAGTACACCTTGGAGCTATGAGTCACCATCAGCTGAAAAGCTTCCTCTCCCACAATGTCAAGTCTAGAGAGTTTGGGAGTGGAATGTTCTTTTGCAATTGGATTCCCTTTGTTCTGTAAGCTCATAATTATTCCAAAGGGAACATAGATTATCTTTCCGTTTTATTCTTGCTTTTTGCTACCTTTCCTCTTTCATACATTCCTATAAAAAGTACCTCAAACCAATTAAAATTTCCAACCATCCAAATTCAGTAGGGACAGCTATTCCCAGAACAATGTTACACTTTTGTTAAGGAGGATGAGCCCTTGCTCTCTCGGGAGAAAAAAAATCCTAATGTAACCTCACAAGCATGATTGAAATCAAACCTAGATTCTACCTGGATAACACAATATTTCATTGTCAGTTTCTCCCATATTCAGATGTTTTAACCTCAAATTCTTTTTGTTGTGTCTGCGTGGAAATTTTGCACATCTTAGTAAGTGTGTGTTCCCTAAATTGCTGGGGGTCCCAACAAATTGTACTCAATAAGGAAATTAATTTAGCTGAATAGGAAGCAGTGAGAGGGCGCCAGTAACATCATGCCAGAATTTCAGCCTTTGTATAATGGTTCAAACTGAAAGAATTCCAAAGGCAATTCTCCAAATTAATTTAATTTATTTAAAATAAAGGGAAATCCACATGCACAGGTACAATCTCTCTCTCTCACACACACACACAAGAACTAACAATGCAAAGGTAGTAGGTAATAGCAAATTGCAGGGTTGCTAAGAGAAGATATTATACCTATCCAAAGTATAGGTCAATTGTGGGGTTACTGGAATGAGGATGGCTTTGTTGCCACTACAACAGAAGGGGAATGTTATTTCTTGTTAAGAAATAGAGCATAAAATTATTAAAAGGTAATGTTTAATAGAGAATGAAAATGGAATAATGGGGGAAACTACCTTTGTTAATGTGTATGTGTATTTCTGTGTGTGTGTCTGTGTATAAGAAATGTCACTGATATGCTCTGCAAACTTTGTACATAAGCTTTATATGAAGTAAAATAATAGTGTAAGTAACTTTTAACAACAGCAACAACAAAGGATTCTGTACCAGAACTTTAGTCCAAAAGGTAAAACACTGGAAGACACATTCAAAAAGAGACAAAAAGGCATGAAGATTTGCTGGTTAGAGGGAGTTAAAGGTGGCAGATATTGTCAACAAAATATTGTCAACAAAATGGATTTTGATGTGACAAAAGGTTTGGACACTTTTTAGACTGCAAAAGGTTGAGATGCCATCTAGGATGTGCAGACATCATTAGAAATGATGGGAGTTAGGTTTTAGCTGCCCAATTCTCAGGCATATAGTGCTCTTGAAATAATGGGTTGCCCACCATTCTATTCCCTACAAACATGCATTTGACATTTGGATTAAGTATGTTTCATTTCTGAGAGTATACGAGTTCTTTAGCATGCAAAGCCTTTAATTCTACTATTTTCAGTAAGGATGCTGAATCAGGTATTTCCCTTCCCTCTTCCATTAAACATACTCTTCCAAAAGAACTCCTCTCCTTTTGGTGCACATGATGTTACACTATGTGGGTTATACAGCATTTTATAAGAAGAAGAGTTTTGATCTTCTCTCCTTCTCTTTTAAGAGAGGTTGTATTTTTTCCTATTTGCTTTCAAGGACTTTGATTACAGATACAGTGTTTTGATGGTCAATGAGGCTTGCTTAGCTTTCCATGCAGAAAATGCATAATGGTGTGGTAACCTTGTTATCTTCAACATCATTCCACCTCTAATAGAACTTCTCTTAAGCTTTCCCATCAATCTCCACACATCATTGACACCACGAGATGAGGAAGTTGAAATTTTGTTCTCAGATTTGACTGTCCCATTATAAATAGTTGGCTTATGCTGTTGAATCACTTCCTGAGTCATGTTTCACATGCTCACAGATCTGCCTCCCACTTCTCCTCCTTACATTTTTTAATAAAACAAATCTTACATCTATGAGATCCAGTGTGATATAGTGGTTTGAGTGTTGGACACTGGGACACCAGGGTTTCATGCCCTGCTCAGCCATAAAACCTAGAAGGTGAACTTGGGCAAGTCACACACTCTCAACCTCAGAGGAAGGCAAAGGCAAACCCCATCTGAACAAATCTTGCCAAGAAAATTCTGTGATAATGTGAAGTCGAAGGCTTTCATGGCTGGTATCTGTATTTTTTGAGGGTTTTTCAGGCTATGTGGCCACGTTCTAGAAAAGTTTGTTCTGACATTTCGCCAGCATCTGTGACTGGCATCTTCAGAGATAATGCAATAATGCCTTGCACAGCAACAACAAATCTTTCTATTGCATGAGGAAAGGGCAGAGGTTGAGTGTGTTGGGAGTTCATCCTAGACTCTTTAAAAAAAAAAAAAGAATTGTGAGGGGGATTTTGTTTGCTTTTGGCCTGAACAAGGAACACACAGGAGGTGTCTCTGAGGAGGATCTCAGTTCCCAAACACAGGAGTCTGACATTTGGAGGAATGTGACAAATAGAAATAGAAACACCAGGGATCATTCTGTCCTTCATGTCTTTCCTTTGCCTTAATTAAAGACTAATAAAAGGTGATGTTCCAAGTTTTTAAAGAATTATGTGTGTGTTTCAGCTGGAAGATGTTGGTGAACTGCACATGCAACAATGAGTGGTGTGGCTACGTTGATCAAACACTGATTCAAATGTGGAAAAGTCTTAATCAGAAACAATTTGAGAGCCTCTGTGTATATGCAGAAAATAAATGTTTGGTACATATGAAACACAGTATGTTTTCTGTCTTCCTATACCCTATCAAGAAGTATGCTCTACAATACAAATATCAGAGGGTGAGTACAAGTTTGTTTAACAGATCTTATTTCTGAGTAGTCATTTTTTAACAGAAAGACAGATACATGCAGGTATGGAGGGATATGAATTTGGCTAGCTGCATTTTTTCTCTCCAAACTTCAACTTTATCAGACCCTTCAAACTGTGAGACCCATTTCAGATGGGCTGAGTGAAAAGCAAAGTAGATTTAAAAAAACAACAACACACCAATAGAGTGTGATATTAGTGAGAACATTTCCACTTAATTATCCAAGGGCATTGTTGAATAACAGTGCACATGGTAAAGGATCACAAAGGTGTTCAGTGTGTTTTACTTGTGAGTATACATAGAGAGAACATGGATCAACCTCACTAGATTCAAAATATGAAACCCCCTGAAACAGTGGAAAGATAGAAAGCAGAATGAGGGTGATAAGAGAGAAGGATGTGGAGAGAAGAAAGGAGGGGGAGGGGAATCATTTAATTATCCAAGTAACTACTAACAGCCACGTGTTGCATTTCCTCCAATCCTAATCCTTTTTCATTTTAGGTCTTTATGTTTTACTGAACATGTCATAAGATGAGCCACCCACTTTAATGAATGCTAACATTCCAGCTTTAATTAACACTCTAAAACAGAGGATTAGCTTCAGCATCGATCAGGAAATGTAGAGAGACAAGCAATGTTGGGAGGAAAATACAGTGAGTCAATAATCTGAGTTACCAATTATCTAGCAGAGCTGGACATGGAAGGCCCTCACCTGCTGCTGCACACCTGGAGTGAGGGGCATTGCAGAGGATTATCTTCAACATAATCAAGAAATCTAGCAACTGAAATTACATTGGCAGAAAAAAATATGAATGAAATAATAAGTGAATCAACTAGTTTTTATCAATTTCTGCTATCCTTCCTGTCTTGTTAGATGCATCATCTCCAAATGCAAACTATTCTCCTATCCAACATCTGTTACTATTAGTATAGATTGTGGCTCAGATCTACTCCTTTGCAATCTTCACTTCTTGGTCCTACTATTGTGTTTTTGATCAACAACAACAAACAAACAATTATTCCCCATTTTCTTCATGGCAGCCATTTCTATATTTGTAGACTGTGGCCATTCTTCCATTTCAGTTTTTCTGTATAAAGTATAATTCCCACCCCACATCAACCATTTCGTTCTCTAGCATTCCCTTACACACACACAATCACCTGGAAAATCACTTGGCATTTATTGTAGAAATGCCAGCCTCTGCTTTTGCACTTTACAGTGAAACATGTGCTTAAGCACTATAGAGACTCAGACTTAAAAGGCAAGCTGCCATAAACATATCTAATAACTAAGCGTCAATGTAACATGCACATTGAAGAACAAAGTGAGGGTCTCATAAATACCTCTTTAGAGTTCCTTACCTTTGGAACATATTTTCTTTTATCTCATTGGTGTATTAATTCAATTGCATTTGGTGCTTTCCTGCCAAAATTTCAGATCCCTAAAAGAGGTCCCTTTGGCAGCTGCAAATGCTTTTTAACCCACAGCAACAAAACTTAAATTGGATTGAAATTTTCCACAATTGTAAAATTTTGGTAACTAAAAAACTATGGCTCGCAAGGGAAAGCTCCATTCAAGATTATGTTTCACCTTGTTCTAATATTCTCCCTGGTGAATGGAGCAGGGGGAATATTAGAACAACATTCCAGGTGGAGGCCTGACCAAAACAGAAATACAGTGGTACAATCACTTCCCTTGATCTACATACTATACTCCTATTGATTCAGCCCAGAATCACATTGGCTTCCTTAGCTGCCACATTACATTGCTGTCTCATGTTCAGCCTACGGGCCAATAAGACTCCTAGATCCCTTTCACATGTACTGTCAACAACCCAGGTGTCACACATCCTGTATTTGTGCATTTCATTTTTATTGCCAAGTGTGGTATCCTACATTTCACCCTGTTGAAATTTATTTTGTTAGTTTTGTAAGTTGAGGACAAGTCTGAAAGTGGACGGAGGAGAGAGAACTGGGGGCATTTTAAAATCTGTTGAAAAAGTGAGACAGCAGAGAATAAATGGAGACTGTCGCTGCCAAACTGGGACAGTAGGAGTATATGGTTGATGCCTATTTCTACATCTGTGTTTGGTCAGTATTTTTCAGTTCACCTGAAGGCAGAAGCCTAATTTAGGGCATGACTGAAAGACTGTTTAGAACAACAGAGGGAAACAATCATAAAGCTCCCACTGCTACCTTCATCATAACAACCAATATCTGCTGCCCGAGGCAACTGCCTCACTCTTCCCAGTGGTAAGACTAGCCTTCCTCTTTGTCCATCTAGCTCAGTATTGCCCATTTAACTCAGGATTATTGACAGACTGGAAGCAACTCTCCAGCAGGTATTTCATTTCATTTCAAGCCTATACTTTCATCTAGTGACATCAGAAACTGAACAAGAATTATATGTCAGATAAAATTCAAGCTCTACCACAGAGTTGTGACTGCCAAAGTACAGACATATGGGAATATATATATGTGTGTGTGTGTGTGTGTGTTTGTGTTGCTGACTATTTATTCAAAAAAGGCACAAGCCACTTTTGTCTCTGTCCCTGATTTGTGATAGAGACTCTCATCACACTATTTATGTTAAGTCGGCAGGGAGTAGAACTATGTTCTTGGTCCTCCTGCTGGAACTGCACATACCACCTGGCCCTTTCTCACAGGACCCACAGATACTGTAAGCAAAGGGAAGGCATAAACCAGGAATTGATATGTCATTCTTCAAGTTCACTTGTGCATGCTTAGGTTTAGTTAAAGTGCAGTACAGGAACAACTAGAGACTAAAGAATGGGTGAGATGCGGGTTGCCTCCATATATCCTTAGAGTCCAGGTCCCATCGGTCAGATTAATTAGTGTTCAGAAACTAAAAAGAGTTGCATTGTAAGAACCTCAGATCCCCCACTGCAGTGCTAAAAGCTTCATGAATGGATGACCCCCAAAGAGGGATTTGATAGAAGAAATTGATTTGGTATCACACAGATGTTCTTACACACTGTTCCAAGCAGAATTGAAAGTAGCACAACAGAGATTCCACAAGAGGTCATCTTCATGAATGCACAAATTGGGCTTAAGTAAGCCATTGTTTAAGGAGGACCTCACACCATTCAGGCTGTTGATCTGTAGAAGTGTATTTAACAACATCCACAAAAATACCAAGAATCCAGGAGATACAACTATTAGGAAATTGTGCTGGGAATACAACTGAAGGTATTCTTAGGTTTGTTTCTGTATTATGGGTTTTGAGTTTTCTCTCTGTGGCTGGAAACAGATGGGCCAATATGCTCTAAGGGATGTCAAGGCAGGTAGAGATCATTCCCCTTCTTGGCTACATGGGGACCAGGGACTAAAGGCAGCAGCAAAATAACTTCAACTGAGATCCAAGCTGTCTCTTTCTTATGAGAGACCGACTGCTCCTCTCCTAGATGGGGGCCGCACCCTGGTGATGTAAGCGTGACGATATTAGGGCTCGGCGCATGTGGATGCCAAGCCACATCAAGCCCTAATATTGCTGCTAATGTCCCATGTGTATCGGGCCTAAGTAATGTACAGAATATTGGTTAATGTTTACCATTAGAACTAACCAAAGACATTTGCTGCTTGAGACAATGGACAAGATATCCCTATCTTTCTGTGCCTCATTTTATTCTATAAATAAATGAACTGCTTTGGCAACCAAATGTTATTTTAATCTTGAAGATGGAACAGTGCCAGCTACCTCAGTGTCAGCTACCTCAGGGCAGCAGGCTAGTTTAGGGGTACAAAGACAATCCCTTTTGGCAGACCACTTCATGCACCAACAGAGAAGACTGGCTCAGAGTATTTAGAATGAACAGCCAGGAGCCTTCTATGTAGTCAGTGGGATTCAAGAGCGTTCAACTTAAATTGAATCTTGCCTGTAATGCCTTAAATTTTTTTAAAAAATGCTCTCCTTAGACAAATTTTGGTAGTATATGTTATATTGTATAAGATCTTTTCTGGCACTCTTACTTAGTAATTCAAAAGAAAATTTACAGTGTGGAACTTTGTCTTTTTATCATAATTTTTTTTTAAGAGGACTTTTCTGTTTTTCAGAGGTGACAATCTATGTATACACTGGGCCTTTGTTATCTGCTGGGGTTTGGTTCCAGGACCCTCCGTGGGTAACAAAATCCGTGGATGCTCAAGTCCCATTAAATAGAATGGCACAACAAAATGGTGTCCCATATATAAAATGGAAAATCATGGTTTGCTATTTGGAATTTATATTTTGGGGGAATATTTTCAAGCCGTTATGCTCAAATCCATGGATGAAAAATCTGTGGATAAGGAGGGCCAACTGTAATTGTTTCCAAGCAAACAGACAAGTACAACTGGGACACTGTGTGACCTTTGGGATTGGTGAACAATGGCTACTCATACAGAAAGGATAACAGCATCTCTGATTATGGCCTTGGATGGGTAAAAAAGTAGCTATTGACTCATAGTGGTAGCCAATGGCATATGAACTTGTATATATACGCAGAGAGAGATGCAGTCATCCCAAATAATAATAAAAGCCAAACATGAAATGCTTCCGATGCATGCTGGGCCTGATTGACTGTCTCAAGCTGTGGGCATTAAATGAAGAAAGATCTTTGTGCTGGCTAAGTGTCACTGCCTGGTGTTCCTCAATACCAAAGGGTTAGCAGCAACATCCTTCTCTTATAAACCTATTTTGCACAAATTTGGTGCCATTCGCAATCTGAAATTAGATGCTAACTGTAAAGACAGCACAAAATGGGTTTGAAAGATCCTTCCAGGTAAAGCCGAAAGATTGTTTTTAAAAAAAAGCAAGAGGGGGAGAAAAAGAAAGCCAACATAAAATGAAGCAAAGTAAACCAGGAGGTTTTAAACATCCCTTTGTTCTGTGCTCAAATAAGCAAAGCCATTAATTATACAGTCCAGGCTATACTATAAAAGTGATGTTCAGCTGCAAGAGAAATGAGAATCAAAGGTTCCATAACATAGGATTCAAGTGACATCTCATTTTCCTATTTAAATGTTACCGTGCACAAGACACTGAACAGCTATTTTCCTTTGGGAACTGAATGAGTGTGCACATCCTCTCTTTTAAAATGAAAGGTTCCTCCTGTAACAGCTTCTCCATTGATAGTATCAGCAACAAGCACCCATGGGCAGTGACCAAGGTTTTAGACTCTGGCAAACCTACCCTGGGGCATATTGGAAAATTAAAATTGTGGGCACACTTAAGTCTGGCAGGCCAAAAGCATCAAGGGCCTCAAGATTTTAGAGCTAAAACCTGAATTTGAAAGATCAGCCCCAGTTATGTCACAAAGGGTGACAGATGATGATGATGATGATGATGATGATGATGATATCAGCAGGGTGGGCCTTGTTGATGTAATTTATTTATTATGCTTCAGTCATACTCACGGCGTGCCATTCAAATAAAAAAAAAAACAATGTCTAACAAATGAGCATTTAAATATTTGAAAATTAAGTGTTCAAAGTTCTGCATTAAATAAGCATTTTCCCCCAGCAACGGTCTTTGAAGGCACAGCTTTTAAAACATGAGAGTTGTGGCCCAGCCAAAAAAATGTTTTGAAGTGAAGATAAAAACTCTGTTTTTAATAGATTGTCCATATTTTTGAAGTCGTGTTGTAGAATCATCCCTCATTCGCCAAACAATAGCCAGTATAATCATAATAATGTTACTAACAGCCTTATTAGTAATGCCACTATTGAGGAATGGAGATGATGATGATGATGATGATGATGATGATGATGATGATGATGATGATGATGGCGGCAATAGATCAAGAGTATGGTTATTCAGAAACAAGTCTTATTGTGTTGATAGTGCCACTGAGCATTCAACATTGCAGTCAAGGTTTCTAGGTTTTCTTTGGGTAAAAGATGGAGACAGTTATAGAGTTACAGAGACAGAGAGAAAGGTGGAATGAGAAGGCAAAAGTTGAGTGTATCTAGGAAAACTGGGAAGAGAATCTTGCCTTCTCTGTCAATTCAGACAAAAGCAGACTGCAGCAGCCTTTCCTGGTCTTCCTTTTGCCAACTTAACCACTCTCTGAAGTTGCTTAGCTTCATGTGGCCTGGTTTCCAAACGTGGGAGAGTATATTTACATATGATATGTGGCTAACAATCTTTTAAAAATATATTTAAGAATAAACAGAGCTTTTAAGCCCAGCTGTTATGAAATCATAAAAAATTATTTCTCATAAAGACAAAAAAAAAAAAAAAGAAAAAAAAAAAGCAAAGGCTTGTTAAGCAGGATAAAGTGTAGTTTTCATTGGTCATAAAAGCTCCAATATGTGACAGTGGCTGCAGAGAAAAATCTGTGGGCGTGGGTGAAGCAGGGAGGGAAGAGAGAGAAAGAGGAAAAGGGGAGAGGAAACATTCCTTCTTGAGGAATGTTAGCTGGAGAAAAACAGTGCAGCAAGAGCCTACTAGAATAACAAATATGCCTGTCAAGCATTGCACATTAGCCTATTTCTGATTTTACTTGAAAGGTCTTTGGATTTGTAGCTGAGCTGACCCTGGAATCGACGAAAATAACATGAGCAATGGCCACTTTGCTTCTTGCAAAGAAGGGGGGGGGGAAAGATGTTCAGGATGAGTCACTGATCTATATCACATACTGCAAAGTAACTCTTCCCCAAGCTAGCCCAGGGGTAAAAGTCAAGCATATGGCTTCACTCCAACCCAACGTACAGTATGCAATTCTGCTTTCATGCTAAAATCATACCCTATCTTTCTCTGGAGTTAATGGTGTGTTCTGAGTGTTTTTTAAGGAAGAGAAAGAACGGAAATTCTGTGGATATCAGGTAAACAAAATATCTGCAAACTAATATATATGCTGTGTTAAATAATGAAGTGTGAAACTGAACCTCACTTTCTTTCTTGTGCCAAAGTAAATATAGGGACAAGGGCGAGATCCATCGTGTGTTTGTTGTTGCTGTTAACCACCTTCGAGTCAATCTTGATCCATGGAAACCCTGTGGATGAGCATAAGTAGGCATAAAACTGAACCACTCTACATTTCATGCCAATAGGAATGGCCACCATTCAAACATTCTACAGTTTGCCCTCCTTATCCACAGATTTTTTAATCCATGGATTTGAGCATCTACGGCTTGAAAATATTCCCAAAAAGTACAAATTCCAAATAGCAAACCTTGATTTTCCATTTTATATGTGGGGCACCATTTTGTTGTGCCATTATATTTAATGGGACTTGAGCATCCATGGATTTTGTTATCCATGGAGGGTCCTGGAAGCAAACCCTAGCGGATAACAAGGGCCCACTGTAATAATAGTGAACTGGCTCACTCTTATTTTTTCATGTGTTTCTCAGGGCCAACCCATCATGAGGCAAAAAGAGGCAATTTCTTCAAGGGACAGATGCACCCCTCTAGTTGTTTCTTTTAAGCCCCCAACCATTTTGTTCCATTGGAAGACATCTACACCTTATAAACTAGCCTGTTGTCTCAGGTGTATTGAAAAACCCTATCCCATTGTCAGTAAGGAAATAAAATTCAGTTGCCAAACCAACTGATTGTAGTGCTTGGAATTAATACTATTTTGTCCTTTACCCCAGACAAGAAAATATCTTGTGATATCCCTGTTGTTCTATTCCCAACCCCAAATTTTCTAGTTATATGGGGATGTTGGGAACTCAAGCCAAAATACATTTTGCAGTTAGTGCCTCTTATCAGCAAAACAAATACAGATCTCGTCAAGATGCCAGTGTCAGATGGCCAGGCCTGTAACAAAATCTTTTATATAGTGATAACCTAATATCTCTCCTGAAGGATTAAAAAGAAAACTTGAAGTAATATGTTGCAAGGTGGACCTCATATACTTTTTAATGCATCACTGCTTTTGATAATGGGCTTTTAGAGACATGGGTCATAAAGTTAGATTTCCTATTTAGATAAGATATTATTTACAGCCAGAAACCTGAGGTTCCTTCTCTCCTGACATGGCACATTTTTAAAAATATAGGTATTAAGTAACCATAATAGCATTTTGTGCTCATGTGCAAAGGATAATTTTCTTCTTAACTAAATGTCAGTACAAACTCTGTGTGTGTGTGTGTGTGTGTACACGCGCGCACGTATGCGCATGCCTTCAAGTCATTTGAGATTATGGTGATCCTAACTTGAACTTATCATGGGGTTTTCTTGGCAAGATTTGTTCAGAGGAGATTTGCCATTGCCTTCTCGTAAAGCTGAGAGCATGTGACTTGCCTAAGGTCACCCAATGGTTTTATTGCCAAGCTGGGAATTAAACCCTCATCTCCAAAGTTGTAGACCAACACTCAGACTGTTGCAGGGAAAATTCATTTTTCTCTCCATCTTAATGAGAATTGTAGCCCAGCTCAGAGGGAACAGGAGAGTCCAAATTGCAGGAGGTGGCAGATGTCAGCATTCCTGCTTTTAAAAGAAAGATTCTTGTTAGTCTATGTTTTTTTTTTCTGTGGGTTCCTGAATTCTTGAAAAACCTTTTTTTTACCATTTCCCAAAAATGTTTGAATATTTTCTCTGTCCCTAACATGCATATTATCATATGCACAGTTTTCAAATACGTGTATTTGATCAGATGCATCTGTAGCCAGCCAGTAATATGAGCATCCCATAACACACCGTCTGCTGGTCCATCTCCAACAAAGGCTAGGAGATGTCTACATAAACAGCATGCTGAAGCAGATTCCTCCCACATGAGTTTCATAATTCATTGGCAGAACACATGCTATCCATGCATAATACTCTAGCCTCAGTCCTTAGCATAGTTAGATAGAAGAGGTCTTATAGGGCTAGAAAAGAAACATGTTCTTGGGAAGATGTTGCTCAGCAGAGTATAGAGAAAGGACCAATGGCATGACTCAACAAAAGACATATTTGTATGTTCAATCCCACCGAAGGCCTGTTGCCACTATTTTTGAAGAGTATTATGAATTGACCAATCTGGTCTAATCTGGTAGGTTTTATGGATGGAGAAATCTGTTCTAATCTGCTGTAATCCAGATCCCGAATCTAATCATGATTTGAGAATCTCGATCACTGTCCTCCCACATTGACTCCCATTGGGTAATATATATATATATATATATATATATATATATAATATTCTTTTTCTTTTGTTTGGTAAATTCACACAAAACAATTTGCAAATAGGGTAGACACATTAACAAGGAGGTTGATCCAACAGAATTTCAGATAGACAGTGACAGCGGTTTTGCACTAGACATTTGTAAATAGCTGTTGACTCTCCTATCTTGACAATTCTTTCCACACTGCTTTTGGTCTGGCACTGACTTTTAGAACATCAGTCTACTAATTCTACTAAGTTTAAGGAATAGATGCAATAATGATAATGATAACAGCATTCTTGTAGAAAAGAGACTTTATTCTACCAGCCAGCTGACTGATCAGATTCAATGAAGTCGGAGGGTGATGATAACATGATATATTATTGTCAGCAATCCAGATGGTCCAATACCCCTGATGATTCCCCTGCTCAGATCATTTCCTGATCTCAACTGGTGTTAAAAGCTGCCTTCCAAATAGTTCCAGACTCAGCCACCTTCTCTCTTCCAGAGATGTCTGCCTATGCCTTTCAAAAGTGGGAGTAGACAATAAAAAGTCTTGCTTCTTCCATCACCCTTTGTTCCTACTCTATGTCTTGCCACCACTGCCTGACTATTTTGATTTTTATTTTGCCTCTGTCCTCAGAAAGACAATAGGTACTGTTTCAATGTTGTTTACCAGGCTCAGTGCTGTCTACAGTGAAGGCAGAAAGCCATTCTGCAATCCATTTAGTTTTGCTACGTAAAAAACACCAGAGGGACTTGGGCTGCATCTACACTCCAGAATTAATGCAGTTTGACATCACTTTAACTGGCCTGGCTCAATGCTATGGAATTTTGGGATTTGTAAATTTGTGAGATGTTTAGCCTTCTCCGACAGAGAGCTCTGGTGCCACAACAAACTACAAATCCCAGGATTCCACAGGACGGAGCCATGACAGTTAAAGTGGTGTCAAACTGCATTAATTCTGCAATGCAGTAGCAGCCTTGTTAAACAAGCAGATAACATAAAAGAAAAACAGAAGATTAAGCGAGGTTATTTAGCATGACAAAAGGAAAATAAAGGATAACTCAGAGGGACCAATAACCACCTAGCCCTTACCAGAGCTCTTTCAAAATATACTACCTACACAGAATAAAGAAATGCTAGAAGAGATTGACTATACCTGTTTTCAGTGACTCGCATGATTCCTCCCCATGAGCATTGTGATTTGGGAATCCTCAAGAGATTCATGGCCCAGACTGTACTTTAGAACTGTCAATGAACACAGCCTTCCTTTTTCTCTCCGTCACATCATATTGGTGTCTTCCTTATGTGATCTGTGACATTTTTTCCTGCTTTGCTCTGATACTGGATCTCTATATTGGCCCAAAGACTTAAGAATGTACCATTTCTCCCCAGAACCACATTGGGTCACTCCAATACACTCCAAATTTAATATAAATCACTCTGAATCATCCTTATGATGATTATTTGAGATCTGGCCAATTTGATTGCAGAGTCCACTACAGTATATATTCTTTCACAGAGGAAAGGTAGTGGATCCTCCAAATAGTTCAGATAACAGCTCTCACAGTCCTTACCATTACACATGCTGGGTAATAATGATTGGATCTGTAGCCCAAAATCTGGAAAAGCCAAAGGTTCCCCATCTCTGTTCTCACTTATTTGTTTGTAGGTGGCATTATAATGGCTTTGGCTGCCAGGTCTTCAGCCTTGGCACTGATGCTGTGCAACCTCTGTATATAAATCTAATCTTCTGGCTGCTGCCAGGAGAATGGAATTAAACTAGTCCTCATCACCTCTTGGAAAATAGGGCTGTCATTGGTTATTAGTCATGATGGATATAACTTCCTTTCATAAAGGTGCCATGAGGCTTTTTGTTTTGCTGGAGCAAACTAACATGACTATGTAATTGAGAATATATTCCTTCCAGCTTCAGAGACAGTATGCTGGAGAGGGTGAGCAGAAAGCTGTTTTTACCCCGGTGGGCTTCCTGTAGAAAATTGTTGCAACTTTGAGAACATACTGCGAGACAAAATAGGATACCCTTCAACATTTCACCAATGAAAACTGGGATATGTGTGGCCAAGCAACACTGGCATGTGGTCAAGATGGCCAAAGTTATTAATTACAAAGAACACACAAGCTGGGAGAGGCTGCCATAGTTTGCTTTTACCTGCACTTTCTGGGACGTATTTCCCATTTCTAGGTATGGTTATGAAAGCTGGACAATGAATAAATTGCGATGAAAAAAAATCAACTAATTCGAGATGTAGTGCTGGATAAGAGTTCTGCAAATATTGTGAACTGTTAAAAATACCAATAAATGGGTCCTGGAACAAATCAGACCTAAACTCTCCCTAGAAGGAAAGAGGACCAAAGTGTGGTTGTCATATTTTGGCTACATCATGAGAAGAAAAGACAATAATACTTGGTAAAGTTCAGTAGAAAAGACAACAATACTTGGTAAAGTTGAGAGCAATAGGAAATGGGGAAGACTGTATCCCTTATGAATAGATTTAGCAAAGAAATGACAACCCTGAATCAGCAAGAGCTGAGCAGGGTAGTTGAGGACAGAATAACATGGGGGTCTCTCATTCATAGAGTCGCCATATGTTGATATTGACGTAGAATCATAGAGTTGGAAGAAATCTCAAGGACCATCCAAGCCAACCCTCTGAAATGTAGGAACACACAATCAAAGCACCCCCAACAGGTGGCCATCCAGCCTCTGTTTAAAAACTACCAAAGAACCATCACTGTTGGACTTTGGTAGTCCAACATCAGGGTTCAGTTCTCAACTCAGGGTTCAGATCAGGATTCACTTCTCAACTCAGCTATGAAATCCACTGGGTGACCTTGGGCAAGTCCCATATTCTTAGCCTCAGAGGAAGGCAATGCAAACCTCCTTTAAACAAATCATGCCACAAAACCCCCATGATAGGTTCACCTTCAGGTCATCATAAGTTGGAAATAACTTGAGGGTACACAACAACAACAAACAGAAGCATTCCACTGTAAAAAAATGTTCAAATTTCAAGACAAAGAATTTCTTTGGCAAGTCTTTAGTTAGCTATTTTAGTTATGTTTAGTCAGGAGTAACTGGCTTTATTAAAATCTGGATCAGCATAGTTACCCATATGCACATCTGTATGCACATTTGGGAAAAGAGAATAAAGCTTGGAATGTTCCTTTTCAAAGCATTCAATTCTAGTTATTGTTCTAGCTCCAGTTTCCCACATTAGCTTAATTTTGCATTTTTCAAAAACTACTTTGTTATTGTTTTTAAAATACATCTACACAAGTTGCTGGCGTATGGTACATATTATACTGTCCTCCTGTTCACCTCATTGTTGCTTCAACATTCACAACTCATTGAGTCAGCAACACAAAGTACAGCAAGAGCAAGTACTTGAATAATATATTCTCCCTCTGCCATTTAATGAGGCCGCATTCTGATAATCATAAAGCGATTGAACTGTTTCAGCTACATTTTATAAGGAGTGAAATTCTTCCTTGTTAAGTTACAGTTATAATGTAAGGCAGTTATATCATGTGCGTAACAATTATTTCCAAGCTCTGAAATAAATATATGCAGAGAACCATCCAAAGAAGTAAGTTTATGCAGATAAAGGTGGCTCTTCTCTGTGCTAATAATTCCATGGAACAAACCAAATGAGCCACCATGAAGTACAGTTGAAAGGAGACAAAACATATTCTCAGTCCAGGCACTTGATACATCAGGGTAAGGTTTATCCATCCCCCAACAGACTGTGCCCATGTTACACGTGTACACGTTACACCATGCAAAATGCAGCCTACCAGATATTGTTGAAGTGCTACTCCCATCAGCTCTAGGCAACAACATATCAATTGGTAAGAGATTATTAGCACAGAGTATCATTATTTCTGGTTCTAGCCAGCCATGTCTTTTGCAAGAAGCTTCATTCCATTGCCCTAATCTATTCCTTATCCTGCTCCCTATTATGTAATGAAAGGGGGTACAGTGTCCTCACTAAATATGATAGTGTTACTTTAATTGTAGAAATTAGCTTTTGCAGGAGGCTGGGTAACCATTAGGACCTGTTGCAAATGTATATAACAGTAATGACTGAGGTGGACTCCAGGTTTATGTGAATTAAGAGGGTTTTATTTAGAAAAGGTCAGACTGCAATTACACACACAATAGCAATTCACATGAACACAGCATTCAGAGCTACTCAAAATGGAAATATGGAAATGAGAGAGCAGACTTTGAGGGGTTTGCAAGGCAGTGATAATTATGTGTCCAATGACTAGATCATGGAAAGCTGGAGTGGCGCAGGCTGCAGAGGAAGTCAGCACAGTTTCATACCTGGAGCTCAGCCTGCGATAACTGTATGTGTACTGTGAGCGGGCAGAGACTATGTAATTTCTTAGAACCAATATTTACACCTGAACTCTAGCACCAAGCAATGGGCTATCATGTAAGGTCATGAAGGCTGGATGTCCTTGTCCAGGAATTCGCAATGAGACCCCAGACTGGTTGATGGCTTTAGTTTTAGTGCGGCAAAAACAGCAATTGGATTAGGATATCCCCAGGTTGGATGGACAGGGTAGTTTGACTGGGAACACAACTGGAGCAGGCAGAGAGGATGGCTTACTGTTTTGGGAAAAAGAAGAGACTTTGTCTCAGGATGTAAGAGGAAATACAGATGCTTAATACACCCATTTAAATTTGATTGTCTTATTATCTGGAAGAGCAGAAGCCTCAGGTATCGCTCCTTTTCCCCTAGGAGCCTGACTGGTGTCCCTAAAAGTCATTGTGATCTCTTAAGAACATGCTGGCTCCAGAGATGAAATATGAAGTACAGAGACCCCAAATACAGCTTGGGGTATTGCACAGTATGCTAACATCTCACCACAGTCAATGGACATCATTCCATAGTCACTGAGCAAGCTCACTCTTTATTGATCTGTCTCCCCTACAGTTTTTCTGATTTTTAAAAAGTGATTCTGCAAAACCCAGCGATCCTCTGAACCATCTTCTTATTTGTGCTTGGTGTGATTATGGTTGCATATTAATCAACAAGTATTGAATTGGGGTTGTTTCTATTGTCATCCCTATTTTCAATCTTCTGTATTCCCAATGGGTTGCTGGCCAAGGCACTAAGGGAGTGTTTGAAGCCTATTTCTGCTTATCATACATCAGCAGAGGTACTCTGAGGTACAGTCAGAGCAAGTTTAGTTTGCCTGTGAGACAACTGACATTGCTTTGGAAGATTAAGACATTTCTCATTCTCTCCAAGCTTAGAGTATGTAGCAAACTGGTAATAATGACTCAAGTTACTGCCAATTTTCCTGTGACATTTTTGTCCAAAATGAGTACAAGAAGGAGTGAGATTAGAGCTCTTGTTTTCAGTCACATAAAATATAGAAATGATTTGCAGCATCACTGGAAACAGACCAGGCTCTAGCTTTGGTGAGCTTCCAGGAAGGGTATTCCACAGCTTTTAGAATACTTCTCCTTGTACCTTCATGGCACCATCTTGGCAGTCAAATGAGATAGTCAAGTGAGCATTTTGGACTGATCTCAGAGATGGCAGCAAGCATCTATAAAGCCTGCTTTTCCCCTCTGTTACACATCTTCCATTCTATAGAAGTATGCTACAGGTCCCAGAAGCTAACACCTCAAATTCTCATTGTTCATATGAAATACAGTTTTTGGTGTGTGTCTTGTATTTACAAGGGGAGGGCAAAACCTTTTAAACATCTATTATGATGTTCAGGAACAAGAGCAGTTTCAAAATTGTGGTAACGTTGGGCAATGTGAGAAATAGTAGTGTAGCTCATAAGGAGAGCCATTAGTATCCACAAGCAGAAGATGAGCAACTGCCAGTCCCACACCAGGGTTTAGCAGTGAAACAAGGCTGGCTTGGTTTTCCATGTTCTCTTTTAAGCATTATGAGACAGTGGTCCAATCTGAAGTTGTGGCATTCATCACAGTCAGGCTACTGAAGAAGAAGGTCTCAAAAGGCAGGCAGCTGTATACTAACAAGTCAGTTCCATCCATTTGCATTTCTGTCGGGACCATCTCTTTTGTAAACCTAATGGATCTTACTTATTCAAAACCAAGCCACCTCAAAATATCTTAGATTACAAAAGAAGTAATTCATACAAACACATTGTTGTTTAGAAAATTCCATGCTTGTACCTAGTATTGTCAGGGCAAGGAAGCTTCATTGCCAGTTCTGCAGTCTACTTATCATCTATGCATTGCTGTACTGTAGCAGTATTTACAACTGTAACATCATTTGGTGTCTATATATGGACCATCAACTCTGAGTATTTCAGATATTTCTCATGTGCTGGAAGCATTGATTATATCCCTCAAGAATGTGAAACCAACAGCTCCGGCTTAAAAACATTTGTTGGACAGTGCTAAATTTGACAGTAATGAAGTCAGAGTTGAATAGAATGAAGAGTTAGATTGTTCTAAACAAATCAACCAATGGAAAACTTCTCCAGCTTCAGAATCTAACCCTTTTTTAAGATTTAAACTACATTTGGTTTCAGCAGGAAAATAGTGTTTTAGATATATTGAACAGTGTTAGATCTCTTTAGAAAGAAATTGTCTATGGTTCAAAACACTGCAGAAGTAACACACACACACACACACACACACATACTGTGTATCCTATGTGATATCCCTCCCTTTTCCTTATCCCCCCCCTTTAAATTTAAAAATTCAGAAAAATGTAATAAAGTAAAAATAATAAGGAAACTTGAGGAGGATTGTAAATGACATCATTTCTGCTGCTTAAAAAATTCCTGGCACTTTGACTCTGAGAGCTCTACTATATCATTGTTGAAGGAGCTCCATCAGCCAAGTTGTTAAAATGGACTGCCTGATTACTGGACAGCAGTAATTCTTCAGAATCCAGTTGTCAAGGGAGAATGGTATTTGGGTACAGGACCCCTCATGGATACCAAACTTTATACAGCAGGCCGCTGGGTTTTATACAATAGGCCACTGGGGCCACTGAGAAATTATAAAGTGGGCCACTGGGGTTTGGTTCTAAGACCCCTCATGGACACCAAAATCCGTGGATGTTGAAATCCCATTATGTACAGTGGCATAGTAAAATGGTGCCCCTTATATGAAATTTCAAAATCAAGTTTTGCTTTTTGGAATTTATGCAGTGGGCCCTTGGTATCCGCTAGAGTTTGGTTCCAGGACTCCTGTGGATACCAAAATCCATGAATGCTGAAATCCCATTAAATACAATGGCATAATGAAATGATTTCCTCTATATAAAATGGCCAAACCAAAAGGTTTGCTTTCTGGAATTTGCATATTTCAAAAACTGTTTTCATGCGTGGAACCTTGAATCCATGGAGAGAAAAAATCTGTGGGTACAGAGGGCTGACTGCATACCTTTTCCGTCTCCTTCCCCCTGCCTTTTCCTCAACC
This sequence comes from Urosaurus nigricauda, assembly GCA_034509955.1. NCBI lineage: Eukaryota > Metazoa > Chordata > Lepidosauria > Squamata > Phrynosomatidae > Urosaurus > Urosaurus nigricauda. The sequence goes on from JAOEGL010000013.1 coordinate 18,310,203, forward strand.
CTGCTGCTACTATCTCTTGAATACTTCAAGATCCATACAGATTGGGCAGACTCTAGCATATGTTTCTGATTTGCATAGAATGCCTTCCATCCCCTGACTTTGGAATGTTTATTTTATTTCATTTTGGCACAGAGGAAATGGGGCCTTGCATGTGTGTGTGCGTGTGTAAGCCGACTTGTGCTGACTGCTGAGGTTATTGGGAAAACTCATTTGGATTTTAGTAGCAATGGCATCAGACAAAAAGCATCTGACACAGTCTGCTTTCAATAAGGCACAAGTCTTAAGGAAGCCTTTGGACAAGAACACTTTAAAAACTGATTTCGGAACCAACACAAAAAGGTTCTACTAACGTGCTGAAGTTCTGACCAACTCCCTTTAAAACAAAGTTCTTCCCAAAGAGAAATGCATTCATAAAAACTGCTTTTCAGACACATTCCTTCCTCTCCCAGGGAACTCCCTTAAGCACTTTCATCTAAAGAACTACCATCTGGACCTCCCATATCTGTTTACATCTATATATTTGAATTAGTTCTGTTCCCTTCCCCCTATCTTGTTAAAATCCTAATACTACCCACAGAGTCAAAAGGCTTTGCATGCCAAAGATTTAAGGAACAACCGGCATGTTAGGTACCCAGAAGCTGAGGACTCATTCATACCAATAAGAATCTCTGCACAGGGAGGCCAGATGTCCTCATTGCAGAGGAGAAGAAGGCATCACAAAATGTAGGACAGCCAAGAAAAAATGTTGACCATTACAAGGGCCTCATTCCCACTACCTTTTAAACCGGATCGCAAATCGGTTTGAACTGGTTTAAATGACTCTGATTCGAACTTGAACTGAACTGAAGAGATTTGGAGAGGGGGAGCCATGCGCTAGACCCATTTAACCTGTTTCTTTTTGACACTGATTTTTTCAGTGTCTTTTTGGATAAATCGATGCTGCACAAGTGTGAACCAGATGTGGATTGGAATCATTATAAATTTGCACTTTGGCCACCTGGAGCGGGTCCATTTTGAATCAATTCATTTGTCAATGTGAACCACAAGTGGGTTATTTTATTTTACGGTATTTCATTTTCCAGCAAGCAAATGCGATTGGGGCAAATGTAGTGTGAACCACGCTCCACTGCTGATCTGATCCATTGATTCAGATCACAAAGAGATTTATTTGTAAGTGGGAATGTGGCCAAAATAAAAAGTGAAAAACACTCAATATCCATACTTCTTCTTCAGGCTTGAAATGGAAGCCCTTTTTGGAATTTCTCCTAGATAGAAGGCTAAAATGTGTCCGAGAAAGAAGGCCTCACACAAAGTTTCTAGTCCTCAAGGTAATGGATGAAACTGGATGGAGAAGTAAGAAGCAGACATTGCCTTCTTCTTTTCACAGTTGCATTAATGTCTCTGACTTCTAAAGTGATGAAGGCTTGGATGACTGGATTTCCAGCATTCCAATCCTGTAAATGTTGCCTGGTATGTATTGCCCTGTATACCTTCCTCCTAAACTTAGAAATATTTCTTCTTCTTTTTTTGTATTTTATTCATAATATATACAATGCACAAATAAAACACAGATAATGGCATTGTTTACATACTAGTCATTCTTAGTAATAGTTCTAGCATTTATGAAATAATGAAATATTTTCTTAATTGTTAAAATCCTGTTTCTTCCTTTTAACTCTTAACTTTGTGATTATTTACCTTCAGTAGTGTTTCAATCATCCTATCAACAGCACTCTTAAAATTATGGAGGATTCTCTGTGGATCTGCCTATAAAAAGCTACAGAAATTCCCAGGGGGAAAATTATGATAATCAAGAGAGGATTCATAGAAAATAAAATACAACATTTACGTTGAGTTGACAGTCATTTTAAATATGTTCATTTCTCATTTCATTGCAAGATACTATATTATCAGATCTTGCCAACTCTTCTGCTGGTATTTTATCACTGGTGACCATACTTTTTCTACTTTGCTTGATGGCTTATTGCTTAAACTACAGGTGAGTTTATCTAATTCGATCATATCCAACAGTTTTATTAGCCACTCTGCAACTGAAGGAGTTGTTTTAGAAATATTTCTTATTAAGGCCAAGACTGAACTATATGACCCCCACCCTCCAAGTTTTAGTTTTTTCCCCAGTTTATTTGCCTCTTTGCAACACACACACAAACACACTTACAGGGAAGATAATACTGTCCTCCCTCCAAAATCACTTTCCTGGGATTTTAAGTATCATTACATTTGTATTTCTGCATCAATCAACAGAGGAGCCTGTTGGATTCAAGTCAGGGCTTGCAAAGAGGGCCTATTTTGTGAATCTTCTCAGCAGGTTGGCAGGAAAGATAATGGTCTCTGAGCATGTGAGGACTACCTCCATCTTCCCCAGCACATCTTTCGATCTTTGTGCATATGGGGAGAGAAAAAAGTGGGTGACTTTCCATACACACACACCAGATATCACACATCCTAAAGGATGGATGGATCAGATGGCAGCATCTGAGGTCCCAGGATTTCCATTTTGCTTCCATTGAAAATGGCTGGGCTACTGCTTCTCCATCCAGAGGGACCAGGTGACCATCCAGAGGGACCTCCCTTTCCAGGACATGTGCTCCATTTCAACCTTCTGCCCAGGATGAATTCCATAATGTCCTCCATTATGAGCATGACTAGGTATGCATATACATCTGCACAAATAATCTGGGTAGACATCACTTTAACTGCCATGGCTCAATGCTATGGAATTCTGGGGACTGCAGTTTGTTGTGGCTCCAGAGCTCTCTGACAGAGAAGGTGAAATTTTTCCCCAAAATCGACAACTGCATTGAGCCATGGCAGTGAAAACGATGTCAAGCTGGATGATTTCTGCCCTGCGGATGCAGTCTTTCACTGCCATGGCTTAAGGGTATGGAATTCTGGGAGAGGGACAAACTCCCATAACAAACTCCCATGCCCAGAATTCCATAGCCTTGAGGCATGGCAGTGAAAGGCTGCATCTGCAGGGCAGAAATCATCCAGTTTGGCACCACTTGCACTGCCATGGCTCAATGCAGTTTTGTGAGATATTTCTCCTTCTTTGACAGAGATCTCTGGTCCCACAACAAACCCCAGTCCCCAGAATTCCTTGGAATTGAGTCAGGACAGTTATAGCAGTGTTGAATTGGCTTAGTTCTGCAGTGCAGCTGGCTCCCCAGTCATGGTCAGAATGGAGGACATGATGGAACCCTTCCTGGAGAGGTGGAAATGATGGAGATGTCCTGGAAAATGATGGACATGGACATGCTCAAAATGGAGGGCGCGATGGAAACCCCCTGGAGAGAAGGAGGAAATGATGGACATGTTCTGGAAAATGATGGACATGGACATGCTCAAAATGGAGGACATGATGGAAACCCTCCTGGACAGAAAGATGGAATGATGGACATGTCCAGGAAAATGAGGGCCATGGCCATGCTCAAAATGGAGGACATGATGGAACCCCTCCTGGAGAGAAGAATAAAATGATGGACATGTCCTGGAAAAAGATGGCCACGGGCATGCTCAAAATGAAGGACATGATGAAGGTTGTAATGATGTCCTGGACAATGATGGCCATGGAGATGCTCAAAATGGAGGACACCATGGAACCCCTTCTGGACAGAAAGCTGAAATGATGGAGATGTCCTGGAAAATGATGGCCATGGCCATGCTCAGAATGGAGGACAGGATGGAACACCTCCTGGAGAGAAGACTAAAAGGATGGGCACGTCCTGGAAAATGATGGACAGGGAAGTCCTCAAAATGGAGGACAGGAAAGAACACATCCTGGAGAGAAGATGGAAATGATGGACTTGTCCTGGAAAACGATGGCCAAAATGGAGGACAGGATGGAACCCCTCCTGGAGAGAAGACTAAAATGATGGACACGTCCTGGAAAATGATGGACAGGGACGTGCTCAGAATGGAGGACAGGATGGAACCCCTCGTGGAGAGAAGATGGAAATGATGGACTTGTCCTGGAAAACGATGGCCAAAATGGAGGACAGGATGGAACCCCTCCTGGAGAGAAGGCAGAAATGATGGAGATGTCCTGGAAAATGATGGCCATGGACATGCTCAAAATGGAGGACAGGATAGAAATGAGGGCCATGTCCTGGAAAAGGAGGACCAAGCCTCCATCTTTGGATGGAGAAGCAGGAGCCCATCCATGTCCAGGAGATAAGTGGACAACATCCTGAGATCTCAGAGAATGGCTATATATAGTCTTGGAACCGTGCTGGAAGCGGATGATCCCTGCTGTGCGGATGCAGCTTGAGTAGGCTTTGTCCTCCATTTGTCCTCCAAGGTCCTCCCTGTTTCCCTGGCCAGAGCTTTGTCTTCTCCTCCTGCTCCTCAGGAGGCCAGAGTGTCTTTGGTGCTCCCTGAGGAAAGAAGAAAAAAAAGAAGGGAAGGAGAAAGAACGGAAAGGAGGGGGGAAGCCCCCTAAAAAGGGGGTCCCTGAGGGAGGGGGGGGTCTGTGTGGGGCCTCCCTGCCTCAGAGAGAGGACCAGGCTCCCAGCTTGTCCTCCCTTTTGCCTCCACCTCCTCCTCCCTCCGCTGCTGCTGCTCCCTCCTTCTTTCCTTCCTTCCCTCCTTCCTTCCCTCCCTCCTCTCCTTCCTTCCTTCCTTCCTTTCAACCAACTCGCAGCCGCTGCTGCAAAGGAAGAAGAAGGAGAAAGAAGGAGATGCTGCTGCTGTGACTGAATGGGACTGGGTTCCTCCTCCAGAGGAGAAGAAGAAGGAGAAGGAGAAGCAGAAGGAGAAGAAGGGGACCCCTCCAAAAGCCAGGTAAGGGACCCTTCTCTCCAGCCTTTTGCCCTCCATCAATGTCTCTCTCTCTCTGTGTCTGTGAGAGAGAGAAAAGAAGCCAGGCTCTGTCCCCTCTTCCAGAGAGAGCAGGCTCTGGGAGGCTTGGAGACCCCTCTCTCTTTTTTTTTTTTTTGGGGGGGGGGTCTCTTGGAGGATCTCTGGACTCCCTCCCTCCCAAAATGGAGGACAGGACCCAAAGAAGGGAAGCTCCCCACATATACATATATATAGGACTCCCCCCCCCCCAATTTCCTCCATCCTGAGCAGGACCAAATTCTCCCTATATAAAGATAGATAGATAGATATAGATAGATAGGATAGATAGATGAACCCCCCCCCTTGCCCTCCATCCTGAGCAGGACCAAATTCATTCTCTCTCTCTCTCTCTCTCTCTCTCTCTCTATATATATATATATATATGGACTCCCTCCATACCCTCCATTCCCAGCAGGACCAAATTCTCCCTATAGATAGAGGACCCCCCTCCCACCCAAATGCCCTCCATCCAGAGCAGGACCAAATCCTCTGCTCTCCATCACAGGATTTCTGTTTTCAAACCCATCCATCCTGAGCAGGACCAAGAGGGAGAGAAAAGAGATCGATCTATCTATCTATCTATCTATCTATCTATCTAGTTGTCTGTCTGTCGGTCTTATCCCTGCTTCTTGATCCTGCTCAGGATGGAGGGCATGGAGAGGAGGGAGTCCTCCTAGAGAGAAGGTCAACGTGGGAACGGACGTGTCCGGGAAAAGGAGGACTGGTTGGGTCAGCCTAGAATGTTGGGGAGGGATGAGGGTTTGAGGTCCTGGAAGGAGAAGGAGAGGAGAGACGGTTGGGGCCAAAACTGATGATGATGATGATGATGATGATGATGATGTAGTATGAAATGTAGGACATTCAAGAAAACTAATAATACTGATAAATGGTGATATGACGATGACGATGATGTATAAAATGGACATTCAAGGAAACTTATCATACTGATTGTTGATGATGATGATGATGATGATGATGTATAAAATGTGGGACATTCAAGAACACTAATAGTACTGATACATGGTGGTGGTGGTGGTGGTGGTGATAGTGGTGACGATGACGATGATGTATAAAATGGACATTCAAGGAAACTTATCATACTCATAGATGATGATGATGATGATGATGATGTGTACAATGTGGCACATTCAAAAATAATACTGAAGGATGATGGTGATGGTGATGGTGGTGTATAAAATTGTAGGACAGTCAAGAAAAAGAATACTGATGATGATGTATAAAATGTAGGACATTCAATAATAATGATGATGATGAAGGAATCCTAATAATAATAACATTGTATCAAACGTTGGACTTTCTAACATTGTCTCAAATGTAGGGCATCCAAGGAACCCTACTAATAACATTGTCTCAAGTGTAGGACAGTCAAGGAATAACAACATTGTATCAAAAGGAGCCCATTAAGGAAGATACTACTACTACTAATGTATAAAGTGTGGGGCATTCAAGGAAAATAATAATAATAATAATAATAATAATAATAAATCGAACACCAGCCTCACACATCAGTTTCGGAAGACAAATCAGATGGGTCCCTAGGAAACACAAACTCACACAAACACACACACACAGCAGTGTAAAAGAAGCTTCTGTTTCAAAGGGCAAATGAGATGGACCCAAAGGGAAAAGACCCACATCTGAAATCCATTAAAAAGATCCTTTTTTTTGTGATTGAAAAAGGAGAGACAGAGAGCTCTTCTCTGTCACTGGAATGGAGGACGTGTCCTGGAAAAGGAGGACTCGCCCGGGCATCATCATCCATCATCCTGCAGATGATGATGGCCAAAGTGAGATCTATCGATCTATAATAATTATCTATCGATCTATCGAATCTATAATGTGGGAGGAGGATGGAGGAAAAGGAAGCATTAGAGAGCTTCTTTTTAAAGCGGTGTGTGTGTGTCTTTTGTGTCTTTGTGTGTTGCGTATGTGTGTTGAGGAAGGAAATCACATACTCCCATGCTCCGATTTCCACAGCAGGGAGACCACAGGGCAGTTTAAAGCGGGATCAACCCGGATTTATTGGTCCAGCTGGATCTCTGGGCTGTAGTTGTTGTTGTGTTGTTGTTGTTTTCCTCTCTGTGGGAAGAGGATTTTTGGATCTTGGAGTATTCTTTGGACTTAACTCCGGAGTGAGGATCCCTTTCGGATCCCTTTCGGATCCCGGATCTGTCTACACGAAGGATGCACTGGATCGTTGATCTGGATCTGCTTTGCACCAGAAAGTCCTTAAGGAGCCAGGGCTCTAATAAGCAGCATCTTTGACTAAAAGAAGAAGAAGAAGAAAGCATGGCTCTGCACTGCAGAGATGATCCGGTTCGACACCGCTCTTGAAAGTGCCATGGATCCTCCCCAGAATTATGGGACATGGAGTCCTGGCACTTCCAAAGTGGTGTCAAACCGGATCAGATCTTCAGTGTGGAGGCAGCCAAATGTTGCTGTTGCTGTTGTTGTTGTTGTTGTTAGCTTTATTTATAAAGCGCCGTAAGTGTACAAATGTTGTGCTGGGGAAGGAATGTTCCTTCAAATGAGTGGTATTTTTATTTTATTTTATTATTTTGGGGGGGGGGGGGGCTAATCAGAAGAGCCATAGAAAGACGTGTGTCTTCCTTGGTTTGGTTGCATTGCTTTGGTCTTCCAGCATCTTGCAGTAACAGCCCCAAAGGGATCTCTTCTTCTTCTCCTTCTTCCTGTGGCATCCTCCCAAGAAGAGCCCATCATCTTCCAGTCTGACATCATCACACCAAGCGAAGAACTTGTCTCCCCCTTTTTGGAGACATGCCCATCCATCATCCATGGCTTTGAATATTGATTTGGCTGGCACCCAGCAGAGAGGAGCCACTTGGCACAGAGGAGGAAGGAGATGGGGAGATCCTGGAGCAGTCCTCCTCCTCCCTTTCCTCTTCCTCTTGGTACTGTTGCTTTTTAAGAAATAAACAGGGATGTTGGGGAGATCCTGGAGTAGTCCTTCCTCCTCCTCCTCCTCCTCCTCCTCCTTTTGGTAGTTACATTTTTAGAAATAAACAAAAAATGTTGGGTAGATCCTGGAGTAGACCTCCTCCTCTTCTTCCTCCTCCTCCTTTTGATACTATTGCATTTTTAGATATAAACAGGAATGTTGGGGAGATCCTGGAGTAGTCCTTCCTTCCTCCTCCTCCTCCTCTTTACTCTTCCTTCTCCTTTTTGGTAGTTACATTTCTAGAAATAAAAATGTTGGGTGGATCCTGGAGTAGACCTCCTTCTCTTCCTCCTACTCCTCTTCTTCCTCCTCTTCCTCCTTTTGGTACTATTGCATTTTAGAAATAAACAGGAATATTGGGGAGATCCTGGAGTAGACCTCTTCCTCCTCCTCCTCCTTTTCTCCTCCTCTCCTCGTCCTCTTGGTACTGATGCTTTTTAAGAAACTCACAGGAATGTTGCACTAACAGGATACTGGATTGACTCAGCAAGGACAAAGGAATCCCTTCAGCAACACACAAACACACACACAAAGAGGTTATGAGTTCAGACAAAACAGCAACCTTTAACTTGGGGAAAAGGAGAACCATCCATTTCATAGAATCATAGAACCAAAGAATTGGAAGAGACCACAAGGGCCATCCAGTCCAACCCCCGTGCCATGCAGGAACTCTCAATCAAAGCATACCATCCCCTCCTCTGCCTTCCACATTTCCCTAAGCTAGCAGTGCATCCACACAGCTGAAATGATCCAGTTTGACACCGCTTTAACTGCTATGGCTCCATGCTATGGGATTCTGGGCCCTGCCAGATATCATAATTTAGGCCAAGCATTCCCAACAAGGGCCAGATTTCCATAGCCTTGACCTGTGGCAGCTCAAACCGGGTTATTTTTTGCTGTGTGGATGCAGCCTAGGCTCCCTCGTTTTGAGTGTTGATCCATTTCCAGGACACAATCAGAACTCCATGGGCCATTGCTCCCCTGCTAAGAAATCCAGTGTGTTTAATGGTTTCATAATGAAAGGAAAGCAATAAGGCCTCAATAGACCCATTTAGGGAGGCTGTGCTGGTGATTCCTAGCAAGATTGCTTCTTGTTTCTCAGTCCCCCTCCTCTTCCCTGTTTGGAAGCATTTTCCATCACAGTGTTTGGAACAAACCTCTTGCTCTTATTAGGGAGCCTCAGGTTTTTTCTTCTTCCTCCAGACTAGTCCTGGGCTGGAAGTCTTGTGCAAATAATTAATCCAAAGTGTGCCTTGATTGAATGCCACCCCATTGGGATTCCAGGCGATGTTGTTCGTATAATTATTTCCATTTCTCCAGAAGGGAGGAAGAACAAAAGTGCAGCTGTTTTCTTGGGTCCCACAGTTGGGGAGTACAGCATCAGCACAGCTCCATGGCCTTTTAAAAAGGCAGTAAAATAAACCTTAATGCAGGCCAGAGCAGTGCTATTGTTCCTCTCTTTCTTTTTTTAAAAGGAAATCTAACACACATGTGCACACACACACACACACACACACACACGGCTGTTTCAGCATATTTTAAAGAGGCTCAGCACTCCAGGAAATGTAACTTTTGAGTACAGTTGGAGAGCAGCTTGCCTTAGTGGCACAGGAGAACAAATAACGTTGGAAGAGGTAGAATTTCAGGCCATAAACTAGAAATAAAAAAAATGCAACAAAGACCGCTCGCAACCAATGGAAATACCCCCCCCCCCCAATATGATTAATATGTGCAGCCTTGCTGATCTGCATCATAGAATTTCTATTTTTAAAACCCCCAATCCCAATAATGCAAATAGAGGAATCCGGTGACAGGCGTAGGCTATTTATAGGTAGCACACGAGTTTCAGCTTTGCAGGAATGTACCAAGTTTGCACCTTTGGCGAAGTTCATTAGCGCAGGAACTGTGGCAGTGAGCTGTGTCAATAGACAGAGGGGGAAAAAAGTCTGTTTGCGTTTATGATAGATGGTTTCTCATTGTAGGCAGGTTAGATGGAAAGGCCAATGGTACAGTTGGCTCTACAAAGGAAAGTTGCTGTCGTTTTTCGGTGATGCAATTAAATATAGAGGACGTGATAAGTATGCAATAAAAGAGGAAGAGGTGGAGGATTTCTGTGGTCCCAGCTGCTCCTCATACAATAAATCATGTATTTTCTCATTTGTCTGCCAAACAGCAATTAGTACATCATTTTCTTAAGTCAAATAGGAGGGCCTAGGGCTAACAAAAGATCTGTTTGGAGTTCAGGCTACTGACAGATGCTATCTGTTGGGATAAACTAAAGGAAGGAGGCTTTCTTCATTTATAGAGATGGATGCATGTACATATGTATGTCTAGTCTCAAGAAAACTGGTCCACTTTGTTTTAATAAGAGATCTTTTTGGGAGAGGGTCTTTGTGAACTTAGCAAAATGGTGGGGGAGCGATGGAAATTATATTCCAATGCATGCCTGCTGGACAGTAAGTTTCATCAAATTGGATTGCAGTCACCTTTCGGTAAATATATGCAGGATCAGAGTGTAAATAGCAATATAAGGCCTAGAAATCTATAACACTGTCTTCAACTGCCTCAGAGTCATAGTTATCCTCCGCTATTCAAGTGAATGTATGGAAAGATCTATTAAAATAGTGTTAGTTCAGTGTACAAAAAGACAGTCCCTGGGTTTGACTGTGCCTGCTATGCCTCTGAATCCTGTTCCAGCTGATTTTAATAAACGGCCTTGTGTTTTTGAAAGGTACTGCCAGACACATCATTGCCTTGAGGCTATATTAGCAGAAAAATCTTGCCCTTGTCTATATTTAGCAACCCTTTCTCAAAGAGGGGATCCTTGCATGCGCTAGAGGGCGCTGATGCTCTTTTCTAAGTGGAAGCTAGTGGCCCATCTGCTTTTTAGGCCACTGTGAAAAGCTGTTTTGTTACCACCTGCATTGCGCGACCTCTCAGGGGAGATGGAATTCAATCTCACTATGGTTCAGGCTAATGCTCAGGCAGTTTGTCAGGATTAACATCGTTCTAGTCAGACTTTCTAGTGTTACCTTCAGCATCATATTACCCAGACTGGAGTTCTCTGAAAACCCCTGGAATTCTTTATTCCAAGAACGTCTGAGGAATGAAGCGGGTGTCAGTTCCGCTCACATCTTCATTCTTTTTGCTTTCTTCCAAACAAAGCGTACGATCAAGAGTGGGTAGGTGTTATGCTCTCTAAAGCATAACCCACATCTGAATTCCTAGACAGAGGATTGGCCCTAGCTCTTTATGGTAAGGCACATCCTTTTCATGCACAAGGTCCATGTTTTGGTGCCTGGGATCTTTAGTTTTAAACTGATAGGGCATCAGGTAATGGGAAAGAGTCCTGTGTGTCTAAGATCCCAGAAAGCTGCTGCTGGACAGTACTGAGCTAAATGGACAAACAGTCTGACCTGGTACAAGAAAGCTTCTTATGTTCACATCTGAAAAGCCCCATCTTTGGAGAATTCTGTTCCTGTTATGTCTTCCACTATCATCATAAAACAACAATAGTTGACAGATAAGAACATGGTTGTTCTTCTTTTATCATGTGATATGAACACATTGGATATATCCCTAGATGCATTTAAGGACAATGGTAGACCAAGAAGCAAGACATTATTTTTGGGCCTTCTATTCAAGAGCAGGTGTGATCACTCCTGTAAACTCCAACCTCTGAGATAACTTCTGTAGTCCTGACCCAACAGAATTTTCACTGGAATTGTTTATGTAATTTCCATTGTGAAATATCTTGGTGAAATATGAAGTTGTAAGGCAATATTGACTGAGTGCCTAATTGAATGTCTACATAGACTTCCTTTCAGGACTGCCAGTGTACACAAAAGAAAGGCCCATAAATAATGGATAGAAATTATCCAGCTGGTTTTATCCAACTCTTTTATCCAAGAGTTGGTGGTTATAGTCTTCAGAAAAGAGTTTGGAAATAATTAAAGATTAACATGGTAGATATTCCTAGTTACCTAGCTTAGCTTTTTAGATTTTCTGAGTAACACTGAAATCAATCCCACCTCCTGTCGAGATCATTAATTTTTGAGCATCAGTGAATTTGTTAGCTATTCCTTTGGTAGATTCAGTAAGACAAGAAGGCCTAATAAAAGAAGGATTAAGGTTGGTGGAAATGCATCAAATAGCTCTGTTGCTGGATTGCTTTGCAGTTGTGTAGGAAAAAAAAGTTTTCCATTTGCTTGGGAGTCTAACTGAATTCTGATTCAGACTTCTCCATCCTGCCTAATTTTTGCATCCAGCCACTTATAGCTACATCTAAAGAGGATCAATGTCACCTAGCTGAAATCCAAACATCATTCCTTACCAACCCCTAATATCACTCCTCATTAACTTATAACAAATAAGGTATTTGAAGGACAAGTGGAATGTGTCCATGTTTCTGGGAGTAAGAAAGGTTAGAAAGAAGAGAAGAAGGATGCAGAATGTGAAAAAAATAATTGAACAGATTGCAAGATGAGATCCCATAATTTAAGCTGCCCATTCTCAACCCCATAGTTTCTAGAAATGAAGTTACACAATCCCCAGGGAACAATCCAGTTAGAAAAACAATTTGAAAATGATCAAGATAGCATTTCTGAGGATGCTACCGTGTTTCCCAAAAATAAGACAGTGTCTTTTATTAATTTTTGTTCCCAAAGATGCACTAGGTCTTATTTTCAGGGGATGTCTTATTTTTAAAAATATGTGAAGTGGTTCATTCATCCTCTGTTCAAGTACCTGATAGTACTCTTTGACTTTGTCACCTTGCCAACTTAATGTATCATACTTGCATCCCTGGAAAGTCCAATTATATTGATATAGTAGTTCTTGCTCTGCCAGCAGAGGAAGAGAATCTTAAGGAGATCTAGTAATGTTTTCAGGATGAAGGCATTTTCACACAAAATAATATTGATTTTTCCTCTCCACACTCCACACAAAATCAAAATGTATTAATTTTGTCAGTATGATTCCATTTAATAACATGGTTAATTTAGTATATGAGCCAAGGTAAAAAACAGAGATAGGAAATGGCATTTTCAAACTGTGTTGAACTTGAATAATAGTGTTGGCTATTCCACTCCTGTTCTTGGCACAGAGCTACTTTTCAGGTCCCAACAAATTTTTGGTCAAATGTGGAACCTGCATATTTGCTTCTGAGAAACTGCATTAAATAAGTTTAATTTACTAATCAGAGCTTGTCTGCAATAATCAACATGATAGCAAAAAATGCTATGGGAGAAACTTGCAGAGGTGGGACACATGTCTGTTATCATGACCATACATCTTTACAAAAGGTTGTGTTGAAGGTTTTAAAGGTCATTTTCTGTAGTTAACTTTTTCTCTTGGTGGAATTTAATAAACCATATATTTCCAATCTATAAATATGTATGTGTATATATATATATATATATAAAACCACACACACAACCTCTTGATAATGGAAGCAAAAACCAGAAAAGGCTGCCCTCTCACAGATCATAACATGAAGTAATTATATTGCACTTTTGAGCATCCAAAACACTTCACATAGATCTCTCTTCAACCCTCACAAAATATAGGCCAATATTTGTAATAAGCGCTGGGCTAAGACTTAGGAGACCGTCGTATACAGTCTTGTGCAACATTCAGAAATGGTGGCATTCTGGTGGCAACCATCTTGGTGAGTTCTGAGAAAATGAAAGCACACAAGGCAAGTGGAAATCCATTTTGTTTAGAAAAATACTGGGTTAATTTAAATACTGGAAAGTGAGAATGAAAAGTCTTTAGTAATGCTGGTAATATTCCCCAGGAAATATTTTGGGATGAAGTAAATGTCACATGTATCTCCAAATTAAAATGGCTTTCTACAGGAACAACCCCTGAGACTTCAATTTTTTATTTGTTTTTAAATCCATCCGGAGGCAGCCTCAGTCTCTTAGGGGCGATCTAGACCTCCCAAAAGGGGCGGTCCATGACTGCCCCTTTAAGCGGCAAGATGGGGCCAAGGCTGCTGCACCGGCAGCCTCCGCAGCCCCATCCCACCGCTTGTGGAGGCTGCGGGGAAGCGGAAAACTGTTGGTTCCCCACGGCCTCCAAGTGGGGTGCAGCAGATGCCCTGGGCGCCCGCTGCACCTTGCTTGCGGAGTCAGGGCTGAAAGGAGGAAGGGGCCACCACCATGTCCCCTTTCTCCCTGGGTCTTTGCTGCAGCCATCTAAAAGCTGCTGGAAAAACCCGCCACCAAAAAGGAGCTCTGTTTGGAGCTCCTTTTTTGCACCATGGAAAGGGCGCGATTGGTGACCTACCACAGCGCAAAAGCATCATTATGTGTGCAGTATGTCTAAAAGCTGCGCACATGATGACGCTATAAAAACACGTCCGTATGGACGCCACCATTTTAAAATGGTGGCGTCCATACGCTTAAGGCCTAGGGAGGGTGTAGAAGCTATGCCCTCCCTAACCCTAAAGGCAGCGCAAAGAGCCCTTATCGTGGCTCTTTGCACCAATCTAGATTGGCCCTTAGATCCTAGGCCGGTGGTGGTGAATCTATGGCATGTGTGCCAGAGAAGGCGTGCATGCTGCTGCTCCTGTCATGGCAGAGACCAGGAGGAACAAGGGAGAAAGAGCACTCCATTTCTCCACCCTCTGACCCTGGAAATGCTGGGAGAAAACCTTTCCAAGGTGGGAGGAATGAAGGAAAGGAGCCCTCCATTTCTCCAAACCTCCCACCTTGGAAAGCTGGGAGAAATCCTGCCCTCTGGAAGTCCCGCCACCTAGCACCAGGTAACATCCAGTGTGGGAACGCCACTGAGTTTGGGCATTCGGTCTCTAAAAGGTTCAGCACTGTCCTAGGCTAAAATCAAGCTGAGGTCCATTGCAAACACTATAGGAGCAAGCTGTTTTCCCTCTTCCACTGTTCTATTTCTCCAACTTTAGCAAAATGTGAAAGCTTGCCCTATAGTGAGTCAGACCATTGGCCCATTTCATGCAGGAGAATATCAAATGTTCTGGCAAGATACCTGTCATCCAAAACTTGTTCATTTCCCCCCACTTTCCCTTAATTCCCAATGAAATTTATCTGTAATTCCTGCTCAATCTGCATGCAGTGAAACTCTTAGATCCACCCCCTCTCATTTGTCTGGTGAAAATGTGATCTGTGCCCATCAAGCTCATTTTTAAAAAGTGGAGATTCTTTATACAGGACACCTGGGGCGTTCTATCTGTATATTTCAGCCACAAATAAAAATTGAAGTTGCAGTAGATACATTGCTGGTCACAGGATATAAATGTGGCAATGTGCGGTGAAAAATGCCTTTGATAACAAAGATGAAATCATAACATACACAACATAAATGAAATCATTAGTCTCTTCCCACCTGCACTCATTAATCTCTCAACTGATACTGTTGGACCAGATTTTTGACATTACAAACACGTCAACTAAACTAATAGTGTATATATTTGGGTCTGTACGTGTGCATGAGGGATGGTGATGATATAATACCTTTGATTTATAACATTCAGGAGTATATCTGAAGAAGAAATAAAATGGAAGGTTTTTTTTTATTCCATGCCTATACTCACTAATTGCTAATTTGCATGTTTGCAGATTTCCTGTTTGTTTTGCTCTCTCTCTTCCTGAATCACTGTAACCTGCAGCCATTTCTAATTCTTCTCTCTCTTTCCTTCATTAGACCACACATGTGATTATGCACAAGTAATTTGCAAGTAAAGCAATTTTGATATATTTTACAAAAAAGATTAAGCTTGTTTCTGCTTTTCATGAGACACTGTGTGTATGGGTGGCTGTGAGTCTGGTTGTTGTTCAGCTTCTGCCTTGCCAGTTTAATTACTGATAGGTCCAGTACACCTTGGTATCCAGGAGGGTTTGATCCAGGCCCCTCTGTGGATAACAAAAGTCATGGATATTCAGTTCTTTATATACAGTGACATAGTAAAATGATCTCCCTTATAAGAAAGGACAAAATCAGGGTTTGTTTTTTGGTATTTTTTTTTGGAGGGAGGGGTTGTATTTTCAAGTTGTGGATGGTCGAATCTATGGATGCAGAATCCATGGATATGGAGGACTGACTGTACTATATCTAACATTTCCAAAGGCTTTATTGTAAGGAATGATATGGTTTAAAGGGTTGAGTCAATGGAGATTATCAGATGGGGATAGGGGTGAAGCCCATCTTTACCTTGTTTGTGACAGCAAACAACACTTGATGTGCTGATCCTTTCATAAACCTGTCAATGAAGTGGAATTGCATTAATGGGTTCTTCTGTTAATGCAAAATGAAGGGCAAGGATGGGACAATTCCACCTTACTGATGGGACAATGACAGGATCAGCACAACATCATATGAAAGTCTTTTGCACAATCACTGTCATTTGTGCTTCTTGGATGGGACAATGTCTGCATCAGCACGGTGTCATCTGAAAGTCCTTCCTGTGATTGCTCAAGAAGGACAGGACAAAGATGTCCCGTCCCTCACCTGATAATTCCCATCGTTTATGAAAAAGGAAAAGACATCACTAGATGGCTCTGCAAAGTCTTGATAGGACAAAATGGGGAAAAGGCAATATTAAACTTTTGACTTCACTAATTGATGACAATTATATGCTCTAAGAATTAAATAGTGCCATAATATTAAATGTCCCAACTACAAGTAGGATCTGCAGCTAAATCGCTGCAATGGGAAGGAGCACTCTTCAGGTTCCTAGACAGCCTGCCAGCAAGCCTAAGGAAGACACAGGGTTTTAGCCTCCATCAGCACTGCTAAAAACAGGAGCATAATAACAGTGTATGTTGCAGTTTCTCCAGTCGTATGACATTGCTGGCTAATGAAGTGATGTATGCACCTGGCTGTAATGTCTGTGTGTTCCCATTTGATGCATGCAATTCATTTAAGCATAAAGAATCAAGAGCATTTAGGAAATCTGGATGGCACTGTATCAAAAGCTGCAAGGAGGTG
Source organism: Urosaurus nigricauda (assembly GCA_034509955.1). NCBI lineage: Eukaryota > Metazoa > Chordata > Lepidosauria > Squamata > Phrynosomatidae > Urosaurus > Urosaurus nigricauda. The sequence goes on from JAOEGL010000013.1 coordinate 18,327,007, forward strand.
TGAATGTTAGTCTTGCATGTGACTGATACTGAGAAACCAGGAACATATTTGTGCTTCTACTCAAGGAATAGGAGGAGGAAGACAGGAGAAACTGATTAATATTTGGCCATGGAAACCCAGTGCATGACCTGGGGCAAGTCATACACTCTCAGCCTTAGAGGAGGCAATGATAACCCCTCTCAGAACAAATCTTGCCATGAAAAACCCATGGTAAGATGCCATAAGTCAGAAACAACTTGAAGGAACACAACAACGACAACAACAACAACATTATAATTGTGCCTCTTCCCTTTAAAAATGGGAAAATAATGAAGTAGGTGTTCCCCCCCCCCCATTTCTTCCAAATCCATCGAGTATGTTCACATCAACATAATTTCCCTCTTATTGCCTTTATGCAGCAGCAAGATTTTTAATGCACTGTCTGCAGAGCCCATAATCTAAGCATTAAGACTGCGAGGTTTATTTATATTCATTACATGGGTGACATACTTACACAGTGAGGTGAAAATAGACTTTCCCCTGCCTCGCTCCCCTCTATTTCCCTTCCCCACTCCTCACTTTTATAATATTATTACTATAGTTGTAATCTAGGACAGAGATATTTACTGAGATATGGTAGTTTTGCATTGCATTTGTAAATAATGCATCCAGTTTCCCAAGGCCACTAGAGTTTCAGCATAAGTACTGGAAAGATTTGTTGCAGGGTCCTTGATGATTTACATCCTGGAAAATGAAGAGTCAGGATTATTCACTGGACAGGAAGGAAGGAAAACAGATTTACACTGTGCTGGAAACCCAATTCTATCTTCAAGGGACTTTCTTTTGAATATAATCCTTTTTGCCACATGATGGTATATGGATGTTTATCATTTTGTGCTAGGAATTAGGAATAAAAAACAAAACAAGACTCTGTGATTGTGTTGAACTGAAAGAACTGAAATGTGATCTATTGATTAGAAACCAAAATATTTAAGAAAAATCATATGTAGAAATAATGAAAGTGAAGAACCTCAGTACTTTCTTCCATTTATTTATTTGTTTTAAAAATTTGCTGGTTCATAGCCGGGGTGTTGCATTACATTTGTTGTTGTTAACTGTCCTTGAGCCAACTCAGATTCATGGCAACTCTGTGAATGAAATGTCTCTAAGATGCTCTTTTCTCTACTGCTCTGCTTAGGTCTTGCAGATTCAGACCAATGATGAGAATATCCATCTAGCATGCAGTCTTCCCTTCTTCATTCTGCTCTCTGTCTTTCCTAGCATTATTGCCTTTTCTAATGAGTTGTGCCTTCTCATGATGTGTCCAGTGATATCATAAGGGCTGGCGTTAGCCAGTATGGTAACTCATGGCATCACCTCCCAAACTGACCACATCCCATACCACAACATACAGAATCCTTAGTAATGTTGTTTTGTACTAATGTTACTCATTTGATGTTTTTTAAAGATTTGATTTTTTTAAAAAAAGAAACATTGGAAACACTGTAATATATATATATATATATATACACACACGTCCCTTCATATTCACTAGGATTAGGAGTACAAGACCCCCATGAATATGGAAAAACCACAAATAACAAAAACAGCATGGTTTTACCTGCAAGGACACCTCTCTAGGAATCTCTAGGTCCTCCAGGGCAACTCTGTGGTTAACGTCCAACAGACACTGACCATAGAACTGCACTGGAGGAGCTACAAAGGCCTAGTAGAGTATTCTTTCTAGGAATCTCTAGGTCTTTCAGTGCAACTTTTAGTTAAAGTTAACCATAAGTTGCACTGGAGGACCTAGAGATTCCTAGAGAGAACATATTAATCAAATCTGTGAATAATCAAATCCACAATATCAAAGCCGCAAACATGGAGGGATGAGTGTATTTTAAAAACTTGGCTCCTCTTCTTTCACCTCCCATTTAGCTATCTCTTCAGTGTTTTAAAATTAGTCAGGTAAATGCTACAAGCTGTTTCTGCCAAAAGGCAGATGTTTGGGGAACAATGGTGTCACCCCCCCCCCCTTTAGGGTTTCCCCTTGCAAAACCTTTAATTTTAGCCTTTAATCTTAATAGTTTTTTAAGAGTGTAACCAAACCCTATTATATACACCAGCTACTACACATCCTCGATATTCTGTACTGTATACCATTCTGAGGTTGGACTGGATCTAAAATCATTACTCTTAATTACTGAAACTAGTTACTGCTGCTTAATTGCAATGCTTGCTATAGCTCTGCGGGTCTTAATAGTCACAAAGCAGAATTTGGCCACTTATTCTGTCACCTTTTGACCAATGTCAAGACTAGAACACAGACCAATGGATGCAAACTCCAGGAAAAGAGATTCCACCTCAACATTAGGAGGAACTTCCTGACAGAAAGGGCTCTTCGACAGTGGAACACACGCCCTCTGAGTGTAGTGGAGTCCCCTTCCTTACAGGTCTTTAATATTAATCTTAAAGGGCACAGATCACTTCATCAGGCACATGGAATTTTATCTTCAGAAAATAGGTATGCAAAGCCAAAGTACAGGAAGAAAAAGAGAAGTGTATGTATGCTTCAAATGCAAGAGTGGTGTAGTGGTTTGAGATTAAGACTCTGGAGACCAGAGTTGGAAGACCAGGTTTGAATCCTGGTTTGGCCATGTAAACCCACTGGATGACTTTGGGAAAGTCACACTCTCTCTGTCTCAGAGGATGGCAATGGCAAACCCCCTTTGAAGAAACTTGCCAAGAAAATCCTATGATAGAGTTTCCTTGGGATCATCATAAGTCAGAAAAGACTTGAAGGCATACAACAACAATGATGCATGTGTACACATTTAATTGTGTACTTCCTCTGCTTTGAGAAATCTCCCAGTGAAATATTCTCCTCCAGCCAAATGGAAAAGAGAGAAAAGCAGGCAAATAATCCCCCCAAACAGTGCTTGCACAACAGAACAAATCTTGTTCTTATCCACTAAATTACATTTGAAAAACTGACTGCAGTCCCCATCCATTCCTTTCATACACCATTACGCTGTCAAGAATCATAAATGCCCCCTTCTAAGTGTGCCATATATTTGTGACAGCAAGATGCCCAGAAGGGATTTCAATTATTTCAACCAAAAGAAGGCTGATTGAGCAAAAATGTACAAATCTTGTGAGTGCCACATCAGGAAACAAGTAGAGCATGGGGAAAGTGCTAGTTTGAAATATCTGTTGTGGGTGATGTTGGATCGATAAAGGCTGTACTGGACAGGGCTGGATTGGGAAAGTTTGGATACAAACATATATTGTATCCTTTAGCATTTATTGGATAAAAACAAAGACATGTGTGGCCAACCAACATAAGAATATGATCAAGAGAGCCAAAATTATTAAGGGGGAAAATCATATAAGCAAGGAGAGGATGCAGCCTGAATCTACTTGGAAAGGCAAGATTCTGCCACCTTCTTTGCTATCCTCCTTGGTGAGTTAATTGAGTGGAAACTATCTTTACACTTTTAACTCAGTTTGCAGCAATGGAAGTAGGGTGAAGCAAAGGGTAAAATGGGAGGAGGACAGAGAATCTGGGACAGTTTAAAAGCAACTGAAAAAAGTAAAATGACAGAAAAAAAAAGTCTGGATAATCCCTGCCAAATCAGGACAGTTGGAGGATATGATATTATTACAGTCTATGGACAAGGGAGACCATTTCTCAAAATCAAAACAGAAAAGTGGTTCAATGAACAATTCCCATTGAATCCAGCGGACTTAACTTTGGAGTAGACAGGGATAGGGTGGCGCTGTTTGTTATATTGCTTTTTAGTGAATACTAGCTTTAATTTATATATCCACAGGTTATACCCTTTTATTAAAACCAACAAAAAAACCCTAAAGATACAGGAAGGATCTTAAATTGAGAGTGTTGTCTGTCCCCTACCCAGCCTCACTGCTCTTCTTTGCCTCATTGTCACAGGTGCCATATATTCTGAATATATGGTGATAGCATTAACCTACCCTGTTTCCCCGAAAATAAAACATCCCCTGAAAGTAAGACCTAGTAGAGGTTTTGCTGAATTGGCCTCCCCTGAAAGTAAGACCTAGCCAAGTTTTTGTATATAAATATATATACAGTATATAATAAATGTTCATTTTTTTTGGTTCAACAATAAATGTGAATTCTTCTTCATGGAAAAATAAGACATCCCCTGAAAATAAGACCTAGCACATCTTTGGAAGCAAAAAATAATATAAGACACTGTCTTATTTTCAGTGAAACAACAGTGATTGGGTCTGTTAGAAGCCTTTTCTTTTTGCAGCTGACCAGAGCACAGCCTTAGGACTATACTGACTGTGTGGCTCTACAGCCCTTATTTGTTTTCTTGGGAGCAAATCCATTGAGCTCAGTAGGACTTTTGCCCTGAAGTAGATTATGAGATTGCATCTTGCTGACTTGGTTGTGCAGCTTGTGAATCAAAAAGCGGATACCTTGTTTTGTTCTGGTTTCAAAGAAATATTATTATTTCGCCTGGATGTTTTCTTAGTTTTTTCTCTCTCTGTTAAAGAACAAAGCAAAATATAACAAATATGAATTCTCCTAGTTTAGTTTTGCCTATTAGGGTCAAACTGACCTTTTTAAAAGATAACAAGTGCTTAACAAGATTTTGCAAGATTTTTGAGCTGCAGTTAAATAAAATGTAGAGTCTTGATAATATCTCTTTGGGATGAAAGTGTGACTTGCATAAATCAATGTAATCCAACTGTGGATCTGTGTGCCCAGAGTCTACAGATAACCACAAATCCAGGAAGAGTCCAAGCTTTTCCATTTGGATCTCTGAATTAGAAAAGCTTTCTGTAAGAATGTTGAACTTTAATTAGCATTCACTTTCTTTCATTTGGAAAACAATGGGGGGGGGGGAACTCTTACATAGAGTGTTGTTGTTGTTGTTGTTCAAACACAGAGTCATAGTGCATCTTGTTCAGAATACATATAGGTAAAATCCTGGAACATGAAGAAGGAATTGCCAGTGTGTGGCCCTCCAGGTATTTTTGAACTACATCTCTCATCAGCCCTAGCCAGGTTCTTCAACAGTGAAGGATGATGTGAGTTGCAATCAAACAACATTCAGTTTCCCATTTGAAGTTTGAAATTTGATAGCAATAACAATAGCAAGTACATTTCTATATTGCTTATCAGTGAACTAGCAGTCCTTAAGTGGTTTACAGTGTGTAAGCCAATTTTCCCTAACAAGCTGGGAACTAATTTTACCGACCTACAAAAGGATGGAAGGCTGAGTGGGCCCTGAAGCCCTGCCTGGGATCGAACTCACAACCTTGTGGCTGCAGTACTGACATTTAACCACTACATCACCAGATGGCCTTGAGATATTGGAAAATACAGATTTGCTTATCCTAAATGAGAACATGGACTCACTAGCAAAATTTGGTCTACACTGACTAGGAGTAGCTCTATAGAGTGGCACACAGGAGTTTTTCCTTACTCTACCTGGATATACTAGGGATTTAACCATATAACTTTAGTATGTTTTCTGTCACTGAGCTTTAGCTCTTATCTGTCAACACATACAAAGCTTCTAAGCAGTTATATTAAAGTGATTCCCAGTTACCTCCCGATGTCTTCAGTGATATGAATAAGTCTCTTTCATTCTGTAGTGGGCATTCTGTAGTGGCCACTCTTGATGTCAATGGACTGCAACTCTCATCATTTCTCATTACATTAGCTATGCTGGAATGAGACAGTGGAAGTTGTTGTCAAAGAACCTGTGAACACTGGCACTCCTACTCTAGTGCTCAGGATGCTCACTAACCTCTTTCCTCTTCTTTTTCTATTGGGCACACAATCTGCCAGCTGTGACCTATATATCTGCAACCCAAATTCTATTATCAGCTTAACATGCAACACCCTCTCCAACATACACACACACATCCATTATGAATGATAAGGAGGAAAATCCTACATAAGCAGCTAGCTGGACTTCTACCGATAACAGCTGGGCACACTAGTAAGCGATGAATATCAGATACTGGTAGAGAAAGTGGAATTTTCACCCACAGATACTCAGCTGGCTTTTGACTTTTCATCAGCAGACTAAAATGAGGTTTCTACAACTTATATTATTGGTGCTGTTGCAAAGTTTCCCCCCAATTTCAGTTGGAAGGGAAGATGTGAGATTTATGAAAAATACCAGTATGTGGTGGAGAGTGCTGTTCCCAAGTCCTATTGAACAGTATATGGGAAAACCTTTGGAAAAGGTACCTCTGTATCAGGGGGTGTCTCATCTGAGAAGTTTGGGGTCACTCTCCTGTTCTGTCTCCTGAGTGGACAGAGGAAGCCTGTCCAGCTTCTGAATCTTGAGGTCTTTGTTAAGGATGGTGGAAAATTATTCCTGCTTTCATAGCCAGTATTCAGGTAGAAGAGCAGAAGGTCAGTATTCACCAAAGTGTTCACCCTTTTCCTTATGCAAAGCTGCCACCTTATTATCCTTGTAAGCCTTCCATGGAGAGGTGTTATGGGCTAGAACAGTGTTGTCCAAACTTTGGCCCTCCAGATGTTTTGGACTTCAACACCCATAAGCTCCAGTCAGGAATTCTGGGAGCTGAAGTCCCAAAGATCTGGAGGGCCAAAGTTTGGACATCACTTTACATTATGTAAAAAAATGTCTGGAAAAAGTAGGTGCTTTCTCTCAGTCTACCCCAAACACTGGGCAGATTTTAAAAACTGCATACTTTAAAGAAAGTGTATACTTTAAAGAACATATGCACCACCATTGCAGAGTGGTTTGAGTGTTGGACTATAACTCTGGAGACCAGGGTTCGAGGCCATGAAACCCACAGAGTTATGTTGGCCAAGTCACAGTTGGCCTCAGAGGGAGACACTGGCAAACGTCCTCTGAACAAATCTTGCAAGGAAAGCCCATGAGAGGTTTGCCTTAGGGTCAGCATAAGTTGGAAGCAACTTGAAGGCATAAGTTGGAAGCAACTCAAATAATGTTTTTACCTGGGTTTTATTTTTTAATTTTCTGATAGTTTAGTTGCTTTTTAAATTTTATATATGGTAAATTTATAACTATGGTCCAAAACACACTATTTATATCCTGCTCCTCTGTCAAGGAAAATCTGGTTTCAGACTGCTTTAACTGCCCTCACACATTGCTAGGAAATCTTAAGAATTGTAATTTATTGTGGCACCAGAGCCCTCTAAAAGAGAATGCTAAGCATCTCACAAAACTACAGTAACCAGAATTACCTAACACTAAGCCAGGGCAGTTAAAGTGATCTCAAACTGGATTATTTCTGCAGTGTGTTTTGGACCTGTGTCTGCTTTAACTGCTGTAAGCTTTCTTGAGTCCCAAATTGGAGAATAATAACACACACATGCAGATTAGGAAGTTTATGGTCTGTTTAAAATCAAGTGCATGGTTCCACAGTTCAGGATGAAATGACAGAAATAAGGTTGTGTGTTTGTGTTTAAAGTCCATAGACAGCTCCCCTTTAAGTTCAAATGGAAATAGAGGTCCCAAACAAACTCCCAAGGAAACCATGCTTCTACCTTTATCTTGTTTCAGTTCAGGAAACACACCAATCTTCAGCTTTTAATAGCTTTTCAGGGAGCCCTTGCTTTCTGATCAGAAGAGGATCAAGGCTGTGGCTGATACTGCTAACTGTGGAGGAATGTGAAATGTGAAATGTCATATAACTAAATGAATCACTGCACATCCCTGGAAGACAATCCATATACACCGTAAATGATACCATTTTCCCTGCACAATTAGATATCACATAAATAACAAACAGGTGAACAAGGGCCGCTCTGTCCGCTCCATCTTATGGTAGAGGCAAGGGAATGGGAGGTTATTTTCTGTTCTCAGAACAGGCACCGGCAGTAGCAAGTAAGGAATTTGACATTTGGGACATTTTTTTTATTAGTCTTATTATTTTCACTGTACTGACTCTTAGCTTCCACAAGATAATTATCTATCAAGATTCCCTGTGCTTCAGTGGAGGCAGGTTACGAAGCAATGTGAAATTTGCACCCAATCTGTTTATGTCAGTGGTTAATTTCGAAAACAAATGAGGGTTGGAGAAGGGAGCGGGAGCAAATTCGGCTCAGTCAATAACATTCAGCTTGAGGAAAGCAATCTTCAAGCAAAACCATTCACAATATTCTGCAAATACCTTTTCTTGATATGGCAAGCACACAGTCAGATGGCAGCGGATAAGAATTTTTTAAAAAAGCTACACAGAATCACATACCGAAAAGTAAGAAATGAGCAAATTGGATATAGTTTTATGTGAATATTTTTCTGACTAGACTGAAAAAAACAAAACACTTTTCTCTTAGGGGCATTTTTGCTAGTTGTGGAGAAAAACAGCAACACTGTTAATATGTTTGCTTTCAATGTCAGTTGCTCTCACTTATAGTGAAATCAAACTGGCTACATATCCAGGCATGATATCATCCTGTTCACTGTGTATTCCCTTATTAGTTGAGCCAATCCCTGTGAATAATGTAAGAGAGAGGGGAAAACATAGCCAAGAAATACAGTAGATACTTATAATTCAATATTCATATAACTTTTAAAAAATGGATAGCCCATGGAGTGGCTGGGGATTCTGCCCTATGAAACTTTCTTGAGGTTTTAGTTTTTTAAAAAAGCTCGAGAATACTTGCAGCTCCATTTTATAGTCTGCTGATCCATTCCCAGAGGGATTGTTGGATTCAGAAGAATTAGTCTGTGTAATCCAAATCAAACAATTCATAAGCGGAAGAAAGGGAAGAGCAAGGTACACCCACACAGTGCCCATCTCTGATCTTTTGAATGCGATTAGAGCTGTCTGCAGAATCGAAGAATCTGTTTTACGAAAGTTCCTGATCATGTCGATCAGGGCTTCCTTTTGCTTGGCTCAGCTGTGGATGTTCAAGTCCCATTAAATGCAATGGATAGTAAAATGGTGAGCCTTATATAAAATTGCTTTTTGGAATTTATATGTTTTTTAAGTGTTTTCAAGCTGTGGATGCTTGAATCTGTGGATAAAGAATTGTTGGATATAGAGAGATGATTGTACCAAAATATCCTGGAGTCAATTAACTCTGTAGGATGGAGAGACAAGGAAAGAAGAGGAAGGAATATTGTGCTTCTAAAACTCAGTACATAAATGCTGGGTTTGATATATTTAAAATAGTAGTTTGTGTGTTCTTCCTCATCAGTAAGCTCTTGTTGTGTGGCCACACTCATTTGCCTTCAATTGTATGTGGTTCAGCCATATGTGTCCCTCTTTTCACACTGGAGGTTATGCGATTCTGCTGGTTGATATCACAACCAAAGTCCTCAATTTGCTGTAGCTGTATATCTCAGGACACCAGAAAATAGTTTTTAAAGATATGGCTCTCAGGGTTTCCATCCACAAATAATTACCAGGTGAGGAGGGGGAGAAAGGCTGCAAGCCCAGATCAAATGCTCTCATCTTCTGAGGAAGGGAAGCTCTCACAGCCTCTTGAGGATCTCAACTGTGGCAGCTGCCAGGAAGGTTAATGAAGAAGATCTGAATTATTTATGCAGCAATATTAAAGAGGTATTATTAAGCCTAAGGAGATGTCTGAAGAATGCCTATTTTGGACTGATCAAGATAATACCTTTCCAAGTTTTTCCATTATCTGCAAGGTACTTACTAAAACCAGAGCTCATCCACACGCACTTTTTTCCCTATCTAATACACTAGGAAGCTAAGGAAGCATCTGCTCTCGACACAGCAGATGAGTATAATGTTTTTTCAAAGGAAATTTGTGGAAGGAGTTCAGAATCTGGGATTTTGTCTTCTGGCCTTCTGATTTGTCTAGGAAATCTATGGGGATATAAAGACAATAAATATTAAACCTGGATCAGTGGACCATCCTTATCAAGTACAGGTCACCGTTTCTAGCATAAGAGAACACCAGAATGTCAACAACAACAATTATTTCTAAAATATTTTGTGAATCTTTACATTCTCTATCTTGATTATCCATTATTAAGTAAGCATTTTTTTTTAAAAAAAAAACCCTTTCATTTGCATAAAATTAATTGGTTAAAGACAGAAACATTTCACCCTACTTCCTTCATGATATCCTGGCTTTCTATCACTCTAGACGTCTTCACTTGTTGTTTTTATGTTTTGTATGAACATATGACCCAGAGTGGTTTAGAGGTTTGAGTGTTGGACTAGGACCCTGGAAGATGGTCTTGTCCTCAAAACCCACTTCTGACTTTGGGGTGACCCTCTCAACCTCAGAGAAAGGGAATGACAAACACCTCTGAACAAATTTTACCAAGAAAGCCTCATGATAGCTTCATCTTGGAGACACCATAAATCAGAAAGAACTTGAAGGCACGCAGCAGCAAAAAACATGTTTTTCAACCATTTTCTAAATATTTCTGAATATTCTTTACATTCCTGCAGGAGAGTTCGCTATTTATGTAGTATTTTAGTGGAATGATATGGGAAGCAGAAGATGCTGAAGCCTGCTTCTGCTAACCTAGTTTCCTCTACTTAAATTTGAGTCCAAGCTACTGCTTTCAGATAACTCTGAGAATCTTACTGTTTCTTGTGATATGAGTTGCCACTGAAAACTAAAAAGGATACCAGGATAATATGTATCAAAGTAGGAAAGAACATCTGATAGCTCGCCTCAAAGGAGCATGAGATCTGGAAGAAGACCAGTTATTATACAGATTGCTCACAACATTTTGTATTCAATACTGCTCTTCAAACAAGCACAGTATGATGCAGGGCACAAGATGTTTGAATAAAAACTTGCTCAAATCAGGAGCTTGATCTTCAGATTGTGAACAAATTGTGGAATGGTTGCAGCTAAATAATTATATGAAAAGAGCTACCAAAGCAAAAGAAAGGAACACCTGTCATTTGTACTCATTCATTATCATGTAGGAGATCAAAGTGTTCCATTTCAGAGCTGTATGATATAATGAACATCAAGAAAAATGAACACAGCAGGGAGTCTGGAGGTAAAAGGAAATGATTTTGTTTGTAAATATGAATCAGATGTTGCTATTTTGATACCAAGTATCTGATAAATGGTCATGATCTAACCAAAGTCAGCTTTTTAAAGTCCTGATGATTTCAAAGTGGCCAAATTCAAAGACATGGGTGTTTTAGTCTGGATCTTGTAGCACCTTTGAGACTGTGGCACATTCTGGACCCAGTGCTCACTGACTGGGGCGGCTTACATTAAAACATACATTCCCATATCCCAACCCCCCTAATTAATATATATAAAACAATGTTATTACTGAGTTAGGGTTGCTACAGCTCCCCCCAAAGTACATCATCTTCAAAAAGCTATGCAGGCACAACAAGGTCAGGCAATAGCTGTATCCAATGAATGTATGTATTGCACATTTGATATCTGTACTTCTTGAACCTGCAGAAAATATCTGCAACTTTCAAATTAATTTCCTGATGTTATTTGGTTGAATGTAGTTTCACTTCATTTTTTATGACTTTCCTACATAAAATGTTGAGGACGAAACCATTTCAACACAGGGAAAATCAAAACTGACTGATGTGCCGATCTCTACATCACAGTTACTATGCCATAGAAAACAGAATTTTAGTGCTGAATGAGAAGACACAAATTCCAATTCCTGATAAACCATTTAGCATACTAAGGGTGACTTCAGTTTATATTTTGCAGCCTAATATACTCAATAGATACAAACAGATTTTGTAGTACATGTGCAACTAGCTGAGAAAATGTTTATTGCATCCATTTTTGCAGATTAGGTCTATTTCACCAGAGATAAGATCCAGTCTACAAAATCTTATTCGATAAACTTCTCTATCTTGGTTAATCTCAAAAGTGCTACAAGATTGCTTTGCATACTGATCCAGACTAAGATAGAGTTGCTGTAAGTAGAGAATGGGGGGGGGGGATTCTGTGTTCTCCTAAAGTCCTCAAAATTTAGATGAATCATAAATACAAGTAAATGAAAATCTATTTAATAGAGACATTTATTTTGGTCAAATGTATCACCAGATTCTTTCTACATAAATAATATAATTTTAAGATAGGAACATGATTATTATTAGAACAAAACAAGATATTGTAATACTGTATAGGGTGAGCTGCCCTATTAAAATATTTATCGCTTGGGCTTTTATCTCATCATTTTCCCAACAGGATAAACACATGTTTAACTTTAAAAATGGAAAATCCTATGCTTGAAAAGCCACAGGACAATCATGGGTTATATATAAGCTGCAGACAGCAGAATGTGGAAGACTTGCATTTGGGGAAATGACTGGCTAAAGCCCATGTGATAATCTTCTTACTGCTTTATCACACTAGGGGGCAAACAGGATTTAAACAAGAGTTAAACAAAGGTTAAACAGGAAATGCCTATGTTTATCATAGGACATTTCCTGTTTAGCTCTTGTTTAACTCTTGTTTAAATCCTGTTTGCCCCCTAGTGTGATAAAGCAGCATGTCAGAGTGAGGCAGCAGCTTCAAGTGATATATACCCTCCAATATACCAAAGATGCAAATTGGAACATGTGGGCCCAAGCAACATCAGAGTGTTGTCAAAACTGCAAAAAAGTGATTAAGAAGGAAAACTACACAACCTAAGAGAGGCTGCAACTGTTTGCTTTTGCTTGAGCCTGCTGGGAAGGGCAAGAGTCCCCTTTCTCCTCCCCACTCAGTTGAATGCCTACTATTTTTGCACTTCAAACTCAGTTTTGCCGGAATTAGCAATAGCAATAGCAAATATATTTCTATACCAGTTATCGGTGCACTTATGCACTCCCTAAGCAGTTTACAATAAGAGGGGTACTCATTTTAGCAACCTTGGAAGGATGCAAGTCCAAGATGAGCTTGAGACCTTTGCTGGTACTGAACTTGCAACCTTATGATTTGTGAGTGAGTGGCTGCAGTACAGGCATTTAACCACTGCGCCACCAGAGCTCATTGACATAAGCCCTGGGACAAAAAGAGAAATTGGGAGGCAGGGAAAGAAATTGTGATATTTTAAAAGCAGCTAAAGGGGGATCACGACGGGAGATTCATTTGGACTGTTCCTGGCAATTCAGGACAGTTGCAGAGTATGGTGACAGATATTTAGAGGTGGCAAAGATACTAGAGGAAAGTGTTGCATTCTAAGCACCCTGCCCTATGCCACCTTAAATTATCCTACTCTTTTAAGGGAAGGGAGAGTGGAGATTATGTTCCCATCCCCGGTAGTGAAGAAAGATTCTACTGCCAGTCATAGAAAATAAATCTTTCCATTCTTATCTCCTCCCACCACTTCCCTCCATGCTTTGGCTTGCCACTAAGTCATCATTAGAGATAGCCTGTGTAGGCATGTGATTTAGAAATCATGACTTATTAAACTGCCAATTGTTTGTTTGAAAAAGGATCACTGGAGACACAGGCTTTACCAAACTTCTCGGGAACTTAAATTAAAATCAATGAGAAGTTCATGACTAACACTCCCAATGGAATTCTTGAAGAATTTAAGGGTTATTTTTAATTTGCTAGTAACTGGACTGCTTTATCCACTTGAGAGATTGCAGCCTTACCAGCTGCTGACTTCAGTAACTTCAGCATATTTTCCCCAACTAAAGCTTTTTTAGTTTATTCTATTCAGTGTGGGTTATTTTAGTGCTCCTGTGACATCATAGCTGTTATTAATGTTATCCATATCAATCTTTAGATATAGGTGGAATACTGTGCTGAGCTATGCTATTTGATATCAACTTCTTTTTAAATAATTGATAATGGACCAATAATGTAGCATAGGGATGAATCAGACAGCTTTATACTAGCTTTGGAGTGTGTTGAGTTAGTGTTGGTTCTGGGGAGAAATGGGACTTTATGAAGTATTTTGGGCCAATCAAAGAAGCAGAAGAAAACCTTCAACAGATCATATAAGGAAGATAACATTGTGATGTGATACAAAAGGGAAGCATTCACTGGCAGCAATAAATTGCAGTCTGGGGCATGATCTTGTCCTTCCCTGTTGTTGTTTTAGATTTGTAAGCTGCCTTGAGTTCTTACACTGGGAGGAAGGAGGGATAATAGTAGTAGTAGTAATAATAATAATAATAATAATAATAATAATATTTTTGTGGGTTTTTTGGGCTATGTGGCCATGTTCTAGAAGAGTTTCTTCCTGACGTTTTGCCAGCATCTGTGGCTGGAAACTTCAGAGAAATAGTTGCTGTTGTGTGCCTTTGAGCCATTTCCAACATATGATGACCCTACGCTGAAGCTATCATGGGGTTTTCTGACAAGTATCTTCAGAGGAGGGTTGTCATTGCTATCCACTGAGGCTGAGAGAGTGTGAATTGCCCAAAGTCACCCACTGAATTTACATGGCCAAGCTGGGATTCGAGCCCTGGTCTCCAGAGTCATAGTCCAATGCTCAAACAGTGCTCACCACACTGGCTCTTGTTAGACTCAGGTAAAAGCAAACTGATCAGATTCTTCCAGCATCTACCTTCTTCCTCCTTATGACATTTACCACCTTCACCACTATCTCATGTTGCTTAGTCACATGTGTTCCAGTGAAATACTGGAAAGCATGATGTGAAGAAGTGACAGCAAGGAATTGGTGGAAGAGGTGTGGCACAACAAAGCCTGTTCTTCACCTCTAAGCTAACCTCATGCCTTCAGGTGGTTGGTTTCTGTCCTATTATCAGTGCAGGAACCATCAAGTAATCCATTGTTATGGGGGTAACAAAATCCATCCTCCATTTTATGACTGTTCCCCCTGCAGGTGATCCAAGTTGAAAGGAGTCCTCTTAGTGTTGGATTTCTGTTGGCATAGGATGTATCACCAGGAAGAGCAGCCATGCAACTGAGAACATTTGTTAGCAGAGCAGGCATGAAACCGAATTGTGGATTTGCCACCACCATGGCAATAGATTCACCAGTCAGCCCTGTGTCAGTGTTGCAGAAAGATTAATCCTCCCAGCCAAGTGACCTTTGTAAAGGAAATGGGAGTGGATGTTATTCTTTGCCTTAGAGTATAAAATGCCTTGGACTGGGACTAAAGAAACAGAGAACTTCATGAATCAGTAGATGGTTTGCTGAGACGCATTACAAACATACGCTGAATTAGACCATTGGTCAAACTAGCACTAATTGTCCCTGGCTGTTAGTGTCTCTTCAGGGTTTCGGGAAGTCTGCTTGCTTGACTTTACCTAGAAATGTTGAAAATTAAACTAGTGAACTTCTATATATCAGGCATGTGCTATATTATTCAGCTCCAACCCCTTCCTTAATATTAGTAGGATAGTTTAAAATATGGTTAAATCTTTTGAAAACAGAGCTTAAAAGGAGTGCCCTTGTCTGGATTTTTCCACATTATTGCATTGGACACATACATCTGGAAACCATCACTTAAATTTTCCTCATTCTCCCAACACAGTGTTGCTTCAGGCAGTACAGGAAATTAAAATGATGGTCACCAGTGGAGGAGTCTTGGAACTGCCTTTTGATTCACCATAATGTTCCAATCAAAATGACAGTACATTGGGAAGAACTTAGATCACAGCCTCGTCAGATTATAACTTGACTTTTAACATTGCTATCAACTGGTAACTCACTGTAGGTGGCAAGAAAACACAAAGGCTAGTGCTGGTGACTCTGAGAACTGGCACTGGCCATGTGTTTTATTTTAATGTGTGCCAGGATGGAAAATAATACTAGGAAAGGAGGAGGGCAGTAGGAAGACAGGAAGTCTGTACGCCCTGAGCCTGCAGGACCTGAGCAGAGTGGTTGAGGACAGGGCCTTTGGAGGCATCTCATTCACAGGGTTGTCATGAGTTGAAGCTGCCTCAAAGGCAGTTAACAACAAATTTGGGGAAGCACTAAATCTCTCTCGCTCTCTCTGTCCCTTTTTCTCTTACATGCACACACTCAGAAAAACTAAGATATCCCTTCACTGTGAACAAGCCTTTAAAGTAACCTTCCAGATGTTGTAGTCAACTACATCTCCCAGAATCTCTTATCACACTGATCAGACTTGGAAGGCTGATAGAATCTGTAGTCCCAAATACATGGAGTGCGTCAGGCTGGGAAAGGTTGATCCAAGTTTTATATGGAAAAAGTCCTGGGATACAGGTTTATAATGTATATGTTGTAGCCTCGATTCTTTGCAAATTCTATTTACCCAGTTCAGCTTGGTAAACATGCATAATCTTTTTAGTTTCTCTATTATTTCTCACTTTTGTTTGTTTTTTCTTGGTACACTGCAGTAATATGGATTCATTACAAATGTATCAACAGAAATGATCATCTCAAAATCAATTTTGGCTTGGGCATATTGTTATCCCAAACCAATTTGGAAATGCTTATGCTCTCTCTTTTTTTCTCTCTGTCAGGATTAACGAATATAAATCTTCTTTTCTCTAGCATCCCTGAGAGGCACACTTTAAAAGCAGCCTTGATTCAAAATTCTGCAGCATGCTTCAGATCCTATAAAAAAAAATTCCCCAAATCCTTAGATTAGCTGCTGATGAGGTAAGCACTGTAACTGATTGCTGAGACTTGCATATCACATCTCTCTGCCTCTCCTACCAACCAGAAATTTGTTCCCAGCAATATATACTCTCTATTGCTTTCTGAAAGCATCAACATCGAAAAAGAGAGAGAATCATGGGCTTGAGCATTTAAAGCAGCCTCCACTTAAAGATGACTCCCATAAAACATACATCAAGCAAATGGGAGCAGAGTGAATGAAGGAGATTTGATACTTTTTTTCATTCACTTATATACATGGTGACAATGTCTAATAAACACACACATCCTCTTCTGCTCATTTTAACAACCATTTATGACTATGGAGAAGTGGTGCTATCATTAATGAATGAATGGGGCAATAGGATTCTGATAATATTTTTATCCTGATTAGGAAATCACTCTGAAAGCCATTCACAGATGTGTTCCATTTCTATCTTTTCACGAAGATCTCTGTAACATTAACACCAAAATGACGGCTATTCTTCTAATACTGTATTGGAGCAGGAGTTCTGCATCACCAAAGACAAGTGTTACCCCAGGATCCAGTCTTCAGTTACCCTTCTTTGACCCTTGATATCAAATTAATATCAAAAAGGGATGTTTTACAGAGGTAGCCAAAAGTGTGTGCTCTAGTGTAGGAAACCAGCCGTACAATGTTAGTAAATCCAGATCACTCTGCATGGGAGAAGCCAAAGGCACTTAGCTGAGATGAGATTACTCATGATCAAAATCAACATAATCCCTCCAGTAAGGGGTATGATGATGAGAGCTGGAGCTGAAAATATCTGGCATACTACAGACAAAGAGAGTTTTCTTCTGGAAATGACTTTTTATTTGAGGACTTTCACACTGATTGGCTCTTTGTTCTTGTATATCTCATTCCATTCTTCTCCCCTGGGAAAGTCATTTAACTCTTGGAAAAGCCATTCAACTCATGAAACACTGCCTCATGATCCATTTCTTGCTATAAATACATGTGCCTGAACAACAGCAATTTGGTACAGTTGCAATCTGGCAAAAGTTCTGTCAGATTCAAGATTCCTCAGTACTGCAGTCTGTGCTGCACAGCAAGCATAATGGGTCAAATTAAACTCTTGGCTTTCTCCCAGATTGGACCCTAGCTTCTGGAACTGCTAAGTAATTGCCCATTGCAATCCTTTGGTTTGCTGTCTACTACCAACTTTTTGTGTATATTGGCTCGTGTGTGTGTGAGAGAGAGATTGAGAGAGAAAGAGAGAGAGATAACTTAGCGTGTGTGTTAATTCATCCTTTAATAAATAAATTAAAATACTTTGGAACATGCTTCTGGAGTTCTCTAGGTTTGGAACTGATATAAAAGGGCTTAAGATCTTGGCTTTTTATTGTCAAAGACTTCTCACTACTTACTGGTGAGCTAAATCAATTTCCTCATTTCCTCATTGGAACCCCCACACAAGGAATACCCTTGCACTGGTTCTGGGATCTGGACCCAATGGTGCTCAAGGTTTTGACAAGTCTTGGTTCCCAAAAATAAGATTTTACTCCTTAGAGTAACCAGACAGGTTCAGTTTGGGTGCACAAGAACCAAGGTTCCTGTCCACATCCTCAGGCTGCACAAATGGAAATACAGGACAAGCAAGTGCCAAGATCCACTGAACCTGTTTCAATTGCAGCATCCATGTAAGAGCAGATCCCAGCAATTTTGTCAGCAAAGGGCCAGGCAAATTCTTCATGGTAAGCTGTTGAGTGGTCTTTTGTTGTTGTTTTTTCTTGTGGGCCAGAGTGTAAAAGCCCCCTGACCACTCTGAATGAGTTCAGCTGGACCACACTGTGCAGACATGATGGTGGCAGAGAAATATAATTCTTTATTGTCATCACAGCGTAATGGGGGCGGGGGAGGTTTAGGTTCGATTTTATTGTAACTTGGTGTATTTTATTGTTGTAACCCGCCCAGATTCTTCATAATTGGGCTGGCTATAAATAAATCTATTATTATTATTATTAACCTTCCAATGAGCTCTGGCCCATGTTCGGTCAGACTCCAAGTGTTTTCTAACTCTAGTCTCCATCCCAGTCGTTTCTTCACCCCCTAGTGAACCAGGCTTGTTTGGCTCCACTATATGGGAGGGGATGCTTAGGGCAACTGTGTACTACTTTCGTCCTTTGTCTTCAGCTTGTTTCAGTTTCTGCAATGGAGTTCAAACTACAAAAAGCAGTTTGCACTCAGATTAATAAGGAACAAAATTTTGCCCTTCCCAATAGGCTCAGTCAAAAGCAAACTGCTGCACCCTCTCCTTGTGTTCTTCCTAATGAATAACTTTCACCATATTGACTGCTGTCTGATGTTTTTTGGCTAGAATCATAGAATCATAGAGTTGGACGAGACCACAAGGATCATCCAGTCCGATCCCCTGTCATGCAGGAATAAACAATCAGCTACACGGGTTCTGATTTTCATTTGTAAAATGTTGGAATGTATGGTGACTACATTGTAGTAATATTAGTATCAGTAGTTGTTGTTGCTGCTGCTGGTGGAGGTGCACTCTATTGCACTTTGTCAATTAAAAGATAATCAAATAATTCATAAACTTTGACACATTGAACACCATCTGCTAATGTGAAGGAGCCAGACAACATAATTAATTTAAAAATAAAAAAACTTCCTTTTTCAGAGAACATACTATTTATAACAAAACTCCTCAGTCATATTAGCCCACGTATTTCTTTGACTCTCATTGATGCTTTTGCTTGGGCCAAAATGCATGAGAGTCTCAACTACAAGGCATTCTCATCAACCCAAAATTGAAGGAGGTCATCCTCAACCATCACAGTCACTTGGGGACTTTTCATTGAGCCCTGGATATGTTCAACCCAGCTAAGCCTATCTGAAAGTAATTAGTTTTTCCCTGCCAAGGTTGGAATCAGCCAAATGGTTTCATGGAGATCTGCCAGCTGAAAGCAAGAATAGGGTCCTGAATATGTCAGGAATGAAAGAATAAGGAAGGAGGGGGGAGGCAGAGGAGGAGGGTGAAGTTTAGTAAAATCTTGCGGTTTGCAGTAAAGGAATATATGGAGGATTTTTGAGGATTACACGATCAACAGTTTTGTTTTTGTTTTTCTTTTGGCAACCTTAGCTTTTGAAGAAGATCCTTTTGGTTTGCAAGATGCCAGACTACATTTGCATTTCCTGCATAGACACTTTTCTAAAGCTATTGCTGTTAAATTCTTTGGGATTGATAACACTGGTAATTAGATATTTATTGATTGATTTATTGGTTGATTATTTAACAGGGTTGCTTACTGGTAGTTAAATATTTTGCAACTTTTTTATTTTAATAATAATTTTAATTACTGTTCTTTATTTTAATCTGTGTTGTAAACTATATGGAGTCTCAGATGATGAGGAAGACAAGATACAAATTCTATCTATCTAGTAAACATTTTCAGGTATGGTATTAAATGTGATATTCCATTTTACCATTTTGATGTGTTTCTGGCAAGTCTTTGTCTAAGTTCATTCTTTTTGTTAAACCTCATGTATAGGACAAAACAAAACAAAACTTGTGAGTTCTGTATCATTTTGAACCCAGTAAGAATTATGATGTTTTTCATGGTATAAAAATGCAAGTTGTCTCAAGGGATTGTTTGTGGATGCAGAATCTAGGGTGTTTCACACTACTGCAACATCAGATGTTCACATGAAATAGAGCATTTGTTCTGAGTAGCCATCTAAATGTAATGAGCACCATTTCTGTGCCTTAAAAATACTATTGTTTCAAATATAAAATAGCAAAAATCTTGTTTTGAACCCAACATATTAGAAGTTTTGGGAAGGACATGATATTCTTGTCACTTATGCACAATTTTGGTGGTCTCGTCTACAGGTGAAAAGTTTCTAGACTAATCTTGTTGAAGAAATGAGCTTATTGACAGGACTGAAGTTGCAAATATAACCAATAATTGTACTTATGAAGAATGAGGTTTTTTTGGGCATAGCAACATGTTCAGAAATGCCGAAAAATGCAAAGAAGTTTCTATTTTTTTAAAAGACAGTTGAAGGAGCAAGTTATAGAATCTTGTTGTAATGGAGAAAGTGACATCTTAAATTGACAGCTTAAAATTTTGTATGGCAAACTAACAACTAGAAGTTTTTAATACTGTTCATATATTATCTGGAATATGTTAATAACACTCTGGTACCAGTCATCTTCTAAAATTGCTTGTAGACCTTTCAAATGATGCAATCTCCTCTTAATTTTGAATCCATGAATAGATTCTGTGACTTTTTCCCCTTAAGATTTCCTTTTGAATCTAGACATATTGTCTAAGGTTTTTGTAATAGTTGTTAATAGGTTTTCTTTTAAAATGGTCCCTGATATATAATTAGTATCACTGTATTATCTAAATAAAATTTTTTATTAATAACAAAGAAATTATTAAATAAACAGAGTTTTTTTTTTTAAAAAAAAATCCCAACCACTAGCTGTAACTTATTTGAAAGAAGACTCATTATTAATCTTAGCATTGGACAATTTTCAACCTCAATAACAAAATAGCCCCTGCAGAGGCAATAAAGAGCTTATAAGAGAATAAAGGGAATAAAGTGTCCAATAAAGAGGATGTTCTTATTACCACACTACCGACAATCAGGGCATGTCTCCTAAATGCTTCAGTGGCCCTTACTATCAAATTTCCCAAACATTGTGCACTATTTATTGTTTTTGTTATCTCCTCACTTGCTGGAAAAATGGTTGTCCTTTCGATTAGGGATGGAAAGAATATAAAGAAGTTTTCACTCTTAACAAGCAAGAGAGAATGAAGAACAGTCACAAGATTCTTTGCACTTTGGGACTCCTCCCGCCCCCAGAAAGGTTGTTTGTGTTAAAACATTTTAATGGGTCTTAGAGAAAATCAAGACTGAACCTTCACTAAAGTGAAGATGACTAAACAAAAACATATCAAATCCGTGAATAATCAAATCTGCAAATATCAGAGCCACAAATATGGAGGGACGAGATGACTAAACAAGAACATATCCTCTTTTAGTAGTTTGTGAATGTACAGTACTTACCAATTCTGATGATTCAAAAATGTTGCAAATCACTTGAAACCACTGTTATGGCTGAGATGAAAATAAGTAGCTGGTAAAGACTAAATGTGCTGGAGATTGTGGATTGGAAATGCTGGAATGGAATTGCTGGAACGCCTGATTCTGGGATATTTTCAAGGTGTTTTGATTCTCTAATATTGGGACTGTTTCTTTGTTTACATCCTTTCTTTGCGCTGATCATTCATGAATAATGACCGTGGTTCCTCTAAAGTGAATTGCTTTAGAGGTGTTGCTGCCTGTCATAGTGTTCCATTCCTGCTTCCCATGATAACAGTATATCCACTTCCAGAAGGTGGAGAAACTATTCAGAAAATATATTTTTTTTTCTGTGCAACATTACCTGCTTCCTTCACAGAAAATACTCTTTTCGGCACAAATCAGGCACATACAAATTTTCAACAAAAAAAGTCCCAAACAGTGAATAATAATTGAAAACTGCAATTTTTGGCTCTCTTCTTTGCCTTGTTTGACTATCTTCTCACAGTGAAGAGAAAATTGTTAAAATTACTCATTGCTTCTTTTGAAAAGAAAGCTAACATCCAAATGAGAGTGCTATGCATTCTGTTGAGATCCTTCAACAACAACAAAAAAATAATTCTAGAGGAATATACATCATCCTAATGGAATGGCAGAGAAGAGTTAGGGGATGGGGGGCAAATTATCCCCAGAAGAGGCTTCAGAGGACTTCATCCTACTGTGTCGGAAGGAAGGAAGGAAGGAAGGAAGGAAGGAAGGAAGCCTTTTTTTGCCCCAAATCCCCTCCAAATTGGGGGCACCCTCAAATGTTGCCCAATGTGATAGAGGCATAATTTCAGCATGTTTTTGGCCCATAGGCCTTTCTTGGCACAGGAGAGGAAGTAACCTAAAATGAATTTCCAGTTTACTTCATGTTACTAAAACAAAAAATGGCCTGCCCTTGGTTTAAAATGTACCCCAGTGGAGTAAAACTACATGGCAAAAATTGTCCACCACTACCCATTGAGTTTTTTTCCTAAACAAATAGGGACCCTGTGTGAATAATAATAATAATAATAATAATAATAATAGGCCCAGGGAACTGCATATAGAATGAAAGAGAGACAGAAACAGAGAGAAATGTCTGCACCATGCAAAGGAGAATTCAAATGCAAGAAGGGTGAGATTGGTGTAACAAAATTACTTAAATGCTTGTCATATGCATTGCAGAAGCCTTTTTTATATATTATAGCATTGCAAGTATTGCCTTTCTATTCCTGGTGTGTGCGAGTTTTAGTGCTCTCCACATAGTAAAGCAAAGCCTGATATATGGTGCAAAGGCACATACATCTGGCACTTTTCATAATCAGAAATGAGGGTCTGTGAAAAAGGTGGGAGAACGCAGAGGTTTCATTTTTTTCCATGCGCCTTGTTTTGTTTTTTATTGGTTCATTCATGCTAGCCAACCTACCACAAAGCTGTAAATATTTATTTAGTTAGTTCCTTATAATAGTTTTTCTAATGGGGAATTATTTGGGGACAATGAAAGACATTTGTAAATTAAGCAGATAAGCCCTTTGGAAGACAAGGAATGTTTTGTTCAACACAAGAATTCTATTGTCCATTGCTTTAGTTGTCAAGAGCCTAGGGAGCTGAGGATTTATGAGGATGGCACAATGGTCCTTTCACTGTGCAGGCTAAGAAGCTGTGAGATTCGGTTCCTCTGCTTTTCAGCTTCTAATCTTTTTATCATGCAAGGACAATGCGGGATTCAGCTGGTTCTTGGGACCCATGACTATCCATTTAGCATCAGTCCCTGTGAAGTAATTACCATGGGGACAATGAGCTTGTTTGACCACCCTCCCTTTTCTTTCTTTTTGTTTCATATAAACTACCAGTAGTTTCAAAACTGCTATGGCTGCCATTTTGGATAAACATTGTTATTAAGACATGGTTTATTTTGCAAGGGAAAGGGATAATCTCATTTAGCGTCTGGATAAAGGAGCCACTATATAAATTTGATTTGGACACCAGGAACCCTTTATTAGTCATCTTAAAGTCCCCCTCCTCTCCCGCTTGTAGTAATCAAAGTTCTTCTAACAAAGTAATCAAAGAATGAACAGTTCAAATTGAAATAGGGCAAGTTGTGTTAGCTGATGAAACAAACTTGCAAATAGTGTTATGGAACAGCCCCTGTGCCTGTTATCTAAAAGAGCAGTAGTATAACAAATGCGCTAATTCAGAATGTGATCAATGAGGTTTCTTCCTTTTCCCGCAGTGAATCTTCTTGATTCACTCAAGTCTATGCCTCTGTAGTGTGATGCCAATTAAGGCCATGTCCCAACATTCAGGAACTGTAAATTTCCTAACTCTCAGTCTTTATTACTGGGTATATTATTGTTGTTAACTGCCTTCGAGTTCACCCCAAATCTGTGACCTTGTGCATGCAACATCTCCATACCAACCCCTCTCCCCCATGCTCCACTGCTCTGCTTAAATCCTACAAATTCAGGCCTGTGACCTCCCTGTTTGAGTCTAGCCATATGGTGTGAGGTCTTCCTCTTTTTCTACTACCTTCTCATTATTATTTTTTCTAATGAGTAATGCCTTCTCAAGATGTGGCCAAAATATGACAGCCTCAGTTTCATCATCTTGACCTCAAGGGAGATTTCAGGCTTGATCTGTTATATGATCTACTTGTTTGTCTTTTTGGCTGTCCACGGTATCCTCCACACTCTTCTCCAGCACCACATCTCCAAGGAGTTCATTTTCTTTTTATCTGCCTTGTTCACTGTCCAGCTATCACATCAATACATAGCAATGGGAAATACCATGGCTTGGATGAGTCTAACCTGAATGTTCAGTTGTATATCTTTAGGATCTCATCTAGTTCCTTCATAGCTGCCCTCCCCATTCCTAGTTTTCTTTCTTTTTTTTTTACTGCAGTTTCCATTCTGATCAATTTTTGAGTCAAACTTTAAAGGCAAATACAACATGAGTTAGAACAAGTTTTCAGAGATGTTACAAGGAGGAACTCAATACATGATCAACGCTGGTGCTACAGGTCCATACTTTTCTTGTTATTTGGTATCACAGAGGGGGAATAGGCGCATCTAATCCAAGACTTTGCTCAGTGTAGGGATATACTTGATTTTTGTTATCTTGCCTCAGAATGCTTAAGAATCCCTGGGCCAGCAGAACATCCAAATTGGCTGCACAGAGACTTTCAATGGTATTTCTTCCCTCCCCTTTTCTTATAGTCTTCCTTGCTTCCAGAGTACATTTTATTTTATGTGATTCTATTTGGTCTTGAAGGTAATGGAATATTGACACAGCCTCTGACACTTTAATTGTGGAACTGTCTTTTCCCCAATGATATGTCTGTATTGCCTAGTTCATTCTAATCTTGGTGTACAGGAGTGCTTCCATCTCTACAAAAAAATAAAATAAAATAAAAAAAATTCTTCAACAGGTCTTTACCATTACTTGGCATCCCAACTGAACTGTTTTATTGTTTGTCTTTTGCAGAAAAGTTGGGGTATTGGATACTCCGCAGCACAGAACTAAAAACTTCACTGGTACTGCTGACTTACTGAAATGGACAGAATATGGTACTTCAGTCAGCATAGGTTGCCAATGGGTGAAGGTAAGAAGTCAGATAACAAAACTTTATACTTGAAAAACTAATGCATGCAGAAAATATTACCATGTTCATATTCCACAGGGTAACAGTGGCCACATCTGCACTGCAGAAATTATATGGTTTGGGACTGCTTTAACTTTCATGGCTCAATGCTATGAAATTATGGGAACTGTTTTTGTTGTGGCACCAGAGCAGAGCTATGGAATTTCCAGAATTCTATAGTATTTAGCCATGGCAATTAAAGCAGTGTTAAATCAGGTTATTTTTATAATGTGGATGCAGCCAGTGTCATCATAACCTTTATTGTTGTTTCTCAGTTTCTCTTGCAATTTCTTCTCTGCCCTCTATGATGGTCTAAGAGAAAGAGACTTGAACCCTGTAGGATACTGTCTTACTAATTTTAAAGCAGGGGGAGGAAAAATGGGACCTGTAAGCTGCATACAGCCCACCAGGACCATTTGTGTGGACTCTCAAAAGTGGTTTAAAAATCAGCTCCAAATATCTTCTAACATCTTTTAGGCAGTACAGGCAGTAATTTCACATTTTCCCTCTGGCTTTTTTGAGTGGGAGTTGGATAAGCCTATTTCCAACAAGAAGTGACCCAGACGTTGGTTTCCTATTGGGAAATAAACCTCTCAAAGGCCTTAAATGGCCAAGAAAATGCTAGGAATGTGGCAAAATTGTTTCCAGTGATCCCCATGGAAGCATTTTGGGGGAGTGGGATTAAGGAAGCAAACTCTGGCAGTAGCTCATGTCTGTTTTAAAGAAACCTTTCTGTAGCAAAAGTACTTCAACAGGAGATTAGTCTAAAACAATGTTAAGTTACATTTCTCTAGGAAGTCTTAATATATTGCCAACAAAAATGAATGTTTACCAAACCACTTTTGTCAATTGTCTTCTCTAGCAATAAGAATGTTTTTCTAAACAATAGTTTAAAATGGCTCAGTGTTAGTGATAAAGTAGTCAGTGTTCATAATTCTGTATTTAATTTCACTGTGGCCTCAGTGTCTGAAATGTTACCTGCAACAATCTATACTATATTTATACGTGGACTTCTTGATAAACACTCCATGCATCTGAAGACAATCCATAAACATTTGTTATATTAATTGTTAGTTTACAAGATGTTGTTGTCTTTTGATGTGATTGGCTGGCCATTTCTTATTCTGCAATGAGTCTAGATTCCTGGTTTTTGCCTTGATATTATAGAAATCAACTTAATAGTATGTGTTTTAATACTAAGCAAGGATTTGAAGCCCTTAAAATTTTAAGGCACAATAAAGCTTAGTGAACTAATAGTGAAATCAGGAACTGGATTTTGATGCCTATGTAGGGACCCTAAGAAGAGGATAAAAACCCAGACAGCTCTAGGGAGACAATGCATGGTCAGTGAATATTGTGGCAGGGAATGAAAAATCAGGATGGAGGGGAAATAGGGTGGAATGTCCTGGAAAAGTGTGTGGTTGGCTGGCTGAAGCCTGAACCGGCATTACATTATGTCATTATATGTCCCAGAGCACGTCTGCACAGGCAAAATGAACTGGTTTCCCCCTGATCTCGCATTGTCTTGTCTTTACAATGTTGGGCCAAAGGCCCTATTCTACTATGGACTGTCTTCACATGGGAAGGGCAGTGAATCTGCAGCGAATCTGGGCCATCCCTGTGTTGAATAAAGGGATAAATTTGTAATAGATCAGGGATGGTATGCATTTGTTATAGTTTATTATTTTTTGCATTTTTATGAGTTACAAATCATGGTGTGACAGAACCCAGTGCCTTGCATTTCTTGCCCTGGAGGCTCCGTCCCACGTTAATGCATTCTAAGAACTCAACAGTTCATTGTCTCAAGGGAAATAATATGACTACCAAAGTATGTGTGTGCTTGTGTTTTTATAGGTATGTGTCTGGGACTCATTAAGTCCCCTGGCAAAATAAGCTCAGGCGCTGGAGCAACATGAAACTGTTTTTATTTCAGTGGTTTTCTTTAAATACAACATTATGCGTCTGGTTCTCATTCCTGCTTCTCTTTGCTTCATTTGTATCATTTGCTAACTTTTTTCCCCTGAACTTTCACAAGCTCCCTCCTCCAGGTTGGCAAGGAGTCTTATATAATTATTACCATACTCCTCTCAGAATGCTATATTAACTATTACCAGCCTCCTTCTCTTAGGCTGGCTGGCTATTCCAAAACTTTGTCTCAGCTGACAACACAGCATGTGTATTCTCAACCTGCACTCCATGTCTTCACAACATCCCATTCAATCTCATTGGACAAATCCTTTGCTTCATTGCATCTTAATAATAATAATAATAATAATAATAATAATTTTACTGGTTGGACCTAGAGGGGATGGTGGTGTAAGATTCAATTCCAGACTGTCACATAATGGCTTACAACATATGCTCGCAACTTCCTGGCCAATATCATTTTATATATATATATATATATATATATGAATGAGATGGCACGGTAGTGATAAAGATAGCCATAATAGTAATTGGGCACAAAATACAAAATGCAGGTGGAAGTGTTGAGTATCATATGGAGTACATACGGTATTGTATAGGAAGGCATGATTTGCAATTACTTCTGAGTATGTCCTGATAGGATTTCACCTGGTGAAATGGCCACACTGAAAGACAGTTTAACCACAATGATTACAAGTTAGGAATTAAAAGGCATTACAGCCATGAGAAATGAGAGGAAAATTGTGCTATCTTGCAGCCATTCACTTCTCCATCATGCTGGCTGGTCTTTATTTTTACTTTGCAGATTCATGATATTCCCTCATTGAATATGCACTCTCTTGAATCCTAAAACTGTTCACTTTTAGACATGTCCAACCTTTTCTACATTGACTGCAACAGATATCATGCCAGTATCCGTCTCTTAGCAGCATTAAAATTCCTACCTGAATTGTGATGCTCATAATGCAGTGCACAAGCCTTTGACATCATGGCTTAGTGCTTAGCTGACTCATCCATATTGTTTTATAGTCAGGGCAGTAATGTTCTGCTTGACAGCCACTTCATTTTTGCTCCGAATGTCCTTGAGTGTTGATAATCTTATTTCTGTCAGCTAAATGGCCTGTGCATTGTGATATCCCTTTGGGAGAAAAAAAAAATCTGGCTAGCTATCTGCACAGGAGAGTGTGTGTGACATTCATTTGCCAGTTTAGATAAATCATACCATCAAGCATTTGAACATGTTCTGATACTTAAACCAATGAACATCCTTTTAATTTATGTAGAGATTTGAAAGACGGCAAAACCTTTTCAGGGTCAATGGACATATTTGGTGGCTAAAGATAGACAGTATAACTGGACAAAGGTAAGCAAGCTGAATACATACCAATGCCTTGGAGAGTGGTAGATTTTCATTCTTGGAAGGTTTTTAAAGTGAGGCTGGATGGCCATTTGTCAAGAGCGCTTGGATTGTGTATTCATGCATGGCAGGGGTTGGACTGGATGGCACTTATGGACTCTTCCAATGCTATGATTCTATGATTTTTTTGCTTTACAACTCCCATCAGTTCTAGTATGTATGGCCAGTTGCCAGGAATTACGGGGACTGAGGTTTAATGTATTCCATTCCCCTCAACAAGATGATATATTAATGTTGCAAAGTGTGTGTGCAGGAGAGGTAGTGTATCCATCTCTTTGGTTGTTTTCAAACTGTTTCCCTTAATACGTTGCTTTTAAAGTACCATTGCCCACAAGGTACTAATTCTGTACCCAGTTTTGGGAAGGTTGAATTACAGAACTACCTTGCAAAATTGTGAAAATTTGAAATGTTAGAGGACAGTTGCATTCTTGTTTGTGCATTGGCTCAGGAAATTCAGGTTAAATTGGTTAAGATGGCCAACTGAATTTCTCCCCCAGCAATGCTACCTAACCTCATGCCAAACAGAGGTTCTTATTTCTGTGTTCACTAGAATAATTCCAAGATCATATCAGTAACAATGAAAAAGAAGCAGCCCCATCACTGAAAACTGTACATACAGATCCATTCATTTTGATTATATCTTTTCTTTCTTTCCTTGTGGCCTTAGAAAGAATCCATTTTAGTCAGTGGGGGTGATAATGAAGTATGATCACAGCCTTGAAATGTCAATATGTGAGGAACAGAAGCATATTATCAGGCTTTTATAGATCACACAATAAAAAAGGGAGAGAAGGAACTAGTAGAGAGATGAGGAAAAACAAGTACAGGCACTAGTTGTTAGATACAAAAGCGTTAGAGTGACCAGCTGGCATGGACATCCATCATAAAATTATGGAACAAGGAAACAAGACAAACAAAGCTTTAATTATATTTCAATATTTATTTCTTTATTTTATAAATAAACTTTATTCTTGTTTTGAAATACCACTTGGCCTCTGTGAACTATCGATACACACTACCAAAGATATTGGTACCTCAGTAGGAGATAGGTGGTGGGCGAACAAGAAAGGGTTCGTTCGTTCGTTCGGTTCACACCACATATAATAAAAGTGGTGGCAGCAGTGGGATCTAAAGGCCCAGGGTTCTGTCATCCAAGAAAACGTAGGAGTGAACAAGAAAGTTCACTACAAACCAGTGGCAGTTGATGGGGAAACAGCCTGGTGGTGGTGACCTTATAGAAAAGATTAGTGGTCTTGAGTCCATTCATTCACTCTAAAATTTGAAACAGTCTTAATAGGACATACACACAGAGTTGTGCACGCTTAATTGAGACAACAACCCACACAGTGCAGTGATCCTTATTTAACAAGAATAGTTTAGGTTTCCAGATCCTTTTTTGCATCTCATTTAAACTCTGTGCAGTAAAACCATGCTGAGGATCCATTAACATGCCGGGCACTATCCTGCTAGGGTATAAGGCTAGGTATAGCAGTTGAGGATCAGGTTTAAACATGAAGTTGCCATTTTATTTTATTTTATTTTATTTCTGTAACACCTATCTCCCAGAAAGGAATCCAAGGCAGCTCACAAATCAAACCATTGAAAAACTAGAATAAATTTTTAAAAGAACAATTAAAATAGACTATCTAAAAAGCAATATAACATGAGTTATGAAAAACATGAGTATGGTTTTCTTGCATACACGATATCACATTAAGAGCAGGCCCCAGGTATAGTGCTACAAACCATTCAAAATGAACATCAGCTGCTGCAAAGTTGGTGTTCATTTTGACTGGTTTGTAGCATTATTACAGACACTTATTGATCCCCAATTCCAGTCTTGGGAATAAATGTCTTGACAGGATATTTGGTTTATTTTCAGTTCTGGTAGGATGTTGTTCTTGCGTTTTATTAGGGATGGAGATATTTTAAAAAATAGTCAAAAATGTCTTTTCACTATTGAGAAACTATGATGAGAAGAATCCTAGACTGATGGTAATCTTTGCAGTGAAAGACTTATTATGTGCAAAATTCACACATGGTTGTTTTTCATAAAAAAAAATACAATACAATACAATAAAATTGCATTTGGTGGATGGGAAACAGCCTTTCTTGGCCAGAAAACAGTATGAAGTGAAAATGAACTGAAATGTTTATCCATTTTTGTCACTAATTTCTACAGAGGAATGGGAATTGTTCAGGTCACAGGATGCAAACAGCCACATTCTCTCCCCAGAGCCCAAAGCCTTTGGTTTTTCTGAATTGCATTTTCCAGTTGGGGGGGGGGGATGTGAAAAAGGTGCCCTGGAAACCTGCATAAATGTCAGATTGTCCTTAAAATCCAAGCTCATCACGCACACACACATCTAAAAAGCAACAACCATGTCACTTCTAGTTGCAATTTTAACTTTTGTGTGTGTGTGCCAAATTGGTTCCATAATGGTGTGGTGCTCAGAAAATTTGGCTCCTGATCCACCACAGAT
The DNA here is from genome assembly GCA_034509955.1 of Urosaurus nigricauda. Taxonomy (NCBI): domain Eukaryota; kingdom Metazoa; phylum Chordata; class Lepidosauria; order Squamata; family Phrynosomatidae; genus Urosaurus; species Urosaurus nigricauda. Next base: position 18,358,060 of record JAOEGL010000013.1, read on the forward strand.
GCCCATGCTTTGTCGACACTAACTGAAATAAGTTTTTTAGGGTCTTTCTTAGTCCTGTCTAGGTGTACTTGGATTTTATCTTCAGCACAATAACTGCTTCTCTTTCCACTCACTCTCCATTATTGTAATGCCAACATTTCAATTAAACTCTGTCACAAACTATTTATACTGCAGCTCCATAGTATTTCCCTTAGCTAAAGCAGGCTGGACAGTTCATTACAAAGAAAAAAATTAATAGCATAAGCTGGCAAGGAAACAATAACTGATTATGACTGCCCTGTGGCACCATTCTGAATTCCATGTACCTGAATAAAAAATAATCCTCTTTGCTCACAATAGAGGGTTGCTTTCAATGTTTTCAGCCATGGTAGACTGTCTGGCACCTGATCTGATCACTGGGGAAGATTTGGGGGGTGGGCAAATAAAGGGGGTAGGGGGTCAGTCTGCTTGGTGGGACACCAAGTTGAAGGCTGTTCAATAAATCTCAAAACTTGTTGGCTTCTTGTGAGTGCATAAATAGATCTCAACCACCTACCCGGCAACATTAGATGGCTTATGGGCTGTATTCAGCTTGGTACAATTGAATGGTACAAAAATAGATATGTATCATATATATATCATATATAGTGAAAGAGCCCTGCCTTCATGACTACACTAGGAGGGAGTGACAGGACTCTAGGAGAGACCTAACAACACCATCAGGCCTGTCCTCAAGTGAAAGAGCCCTCCCTTCATGACTACACCATCTGGTTACCTAGGAGGGAGTGAAAGGACAGATTAAGAAGACGAGCCCTCCCTCCAGTCCATCTGCCTTGGTCCAGGCCTCAGAGGGAGAGAAGAACTTTTGGACCTGGTCCCCTTCCCCACCACCATTCCCTTCTCCTTTTGTGTTGTGTCTTCTTAGATTGTAAGCTTGAGGGCAGGGAACCGTCTAATTAAAATAATAATTTTAAGCCGCTCTGATAGCCTTTAGGGCTGAAGGGCGGGGTATAAATAAATATCAGTTCTGCATAAAGTTGCCATATCTTAGTGTCTGGCCTCTGGCTTATCTCTCTGGCTTTAGGATAAAAGTGTTGTAGGACAGTACCTACCACCAACCCTCAGTATTGACTATACTGGTAGGACTTTAAACAAATCCTGGAAAGTCACAAATGTCTATCCTGGTATTAAATTGATCTTTGGTCTAACCCAGTCAGGCAAAGCTCTTTTTATTTTTATTGTTTCTGCACACATGCAACTATTCCTCTACACCACTAATAGAGTGGGGAATTTTGAGAATCCATTTTTGTAAAGATGTAATTGAACAGCCATCACCACCCTCCAAAAGCATCTTTCCTTGCTATGTTTGATTTCATAGCACGAAATTATATCCTGCATTTCCAACGGGGAATGTATAAATGATTCTCATTTATGATAATTGTCCTCTCTAAATTATTTTTCTCTGTGTCATTATAGATTGTACCTAACGCAGAGAAGACATATAGTTTGGTTCAATTGTTATAATTCATGCTCCAGAGGTTGTGTTAATTTATACAATTCTTCCTTTTCCCAACAGTCTATTTTAATTTTTCAATAGGGCTGTTTTTGTTTCCTGCAACCCGTTTGCCTTAAAAAGTAGGAGAAAAAGAGCTGCTTACAGGAAGCAGCCCCCAGTTTAATGAATCATGAAGTTCAAATGGTACCAAGCAGAGCTGAACAAAGATTCCATTGTGACTTAGTGCAGTGAAGCCAATAGCCAAACCATGACTGCTGTTTTTGTAGCACTTGCAGCATAAGCAAAATGATGCAGCAGAAGATGGTTCAAGACGTTTGCCTGTCTTGCTCTCTCTGTTCGGTTGTGACCCTGTGTTAAGTTATTGTCTTTCAAAGATATTTATTACTTTACCTTTCATAAAAGGAGGAATTACGACAAAGATTTGTTGCCTTCTTGGCTTTATAAAGGATACAAAATCAGCCGGTAATCAGTTTTAATCTATGACCAAGCAATGAGTGCTGTAAACAGGTACAATTTGGTACAAGTTGCAAATGCATTATTATAATATAAGTAGAACAGAGCTACATTATAGATCATATCAGACTCTCTCTCTCTCTCTCACACACACACACACACACATTTTCTGAAAAGTAGCTGTTGTCTCATCTGACTAATGGTGTTGGGTTGAATGCACAAAACTCTTAGGACCTATCATATATACTTGATAATAAGTCAACTTCATGCATAGATTGAGGGCAGGTTTTGCGGCAAATTTATAGATTTTGATATGACCCATGGATAAGTTGGGGGTAAAATGTAGGCACATGTAACAAAGGATGTAAAGGACAAAGCAGAGGAAAATGATACCAAAGAACTTGCAAAATTTTGGCAGGCATAACTGTGTCCACCTTAGCTGGAGTTTCTTTTAGGTGCTTCCAGGATGGACTAAGTTCTTGCCTTCTGCAACTCTACTCAAAAAAGGGGATGGTTCCTTTCTTTTGATAAGAGTTAAAGTAGATACTTACATTGATGTGTGGATAAGTTGACCCAGATTTTTGGGGCCAATTTTTTGATTAAAAATTCTAGACTTATAAATGAGTATATACAGTCAGCCCTCCATACTCATGAGTTCCTTACCCGTTTGAGCATCCATGACTTGAAAATATTTTTAAAAATATAAATTCACAAAAGAAAACCTTGATTTTGCCATTTTCTATAAGAGACATCATTTTACTATGCCATTTTGATTAAGGGCATCCAGGGATTTTGGTAACCATGCAGGGTCTTGAAACCAAACTCTAGCAGATTCTAAGGGCCCACCATACAGAATATTGGGAGATGGAAAGATGTGTCTTTCCTTTTATGGCATCTGAAGAAATTACAAGTCCTAGAGTTCTTTAGTCCATCTTGGAATTTCTTGTTCACACGTGGAGAAGGTAGAAAAAGTAAAGATGTGTTTCTACAAGAGTAATAGACAGAACGTCTGTGATCACAGAGGTGTGGAAAACCAGTGCTGCTGGATTTGTGGGTCTCCAAGTGCATGAACTGGATATTCTAATGCCAAGTAGCCGTTTCTAAATGGCCACACACTTGTGTATGATTCATATACATAAACATATATGCAAAGAGCTTCAATTAAAAATAAATACTGAAAGCTTGGAAATAGCCTTTAATTGGTTCATTAATTTATCAGTTAGATTTCTTGCTAATGAAGCTGAACTTGATAGATTTCCAGATTAATGTTGAAATTAATCCTACATTTTAATGGGTTAATTGATTTAGATTGTTAGAGTTTGTTAGAGGATGGCTGACTCTTTCTCCAATGTAAAAATTAGAGAAAGAGAGGATATATAAAATATTTTATTTCTCAAAATAGTCAGCTGGCTCTCTCTCTGCCAGAGTCAATAAGACAGGAAAGCCTTAGGAAAAAGCAGAATTAGGACTTCAGGAAATATTTCACAAGGCCATGTGCTAGTTTATTATGTCAGGTGGGCTAATAGGGTTGTTGTCAGTTTCTTTGGGAGAGGCATAATGTGGACAATTTTGATTCATGCAAAGGGTGGAAGGATGAAAAATATATAGAATAAGTAATCTTTATGATTTTTTTTGTTATGTGACATTAAGTAGGTTTCCATGGCTGAGTGGGGGTTTAAACAATGGTTTTCAGAGTTGTCCAACACCCCAAACACTGTAAAACACTGGCTCTCTGTGGCAGTATTAATCCTTAAAACAAACCCACAGTTCAAGGAGCACCTGACTCCTCTTAAGACATCTTGACAAAACCATATGTTGTATACTTCATTTCACTGTTCTTCTATCCATCAAAGTTTGAAGCTAAACATCTTACTTGCGGTGTAACCACACAGTAGCATTAAAGCAGTTTGATACAACTTTAATTGCCATGACTATCCCACAGAATCCTGGGATTTGTAGACTGGTGAACCAGGATTTTCTAGGCTAGAGTCCAGCAGTTAAAGTGATATCAGCTGCTTTAATTCAGCAGTGTGACATTTGAAGAGTTTGTATTGGAGCCTTGGTAAAAAACTTTAAAGAAAAATCTCTCATAGTAAAAATTTACTATGTGACAATTCATTTCGAAATTTCATAAGGGTCAAAATAATAATTGGTCCTCAATGTGGTCTAAAGCTCCACTTAAATCTGTGTCTTTTGCCCACTGTGAACAGTGTTAAAAAGAATCATGCACAGATAGTACTTTACACCTCTAGGTATAAATTATGTTAATTCCATTTATTTATGATTATATGCAGAGGTTAGCACATACAGCCATCTTTGATTGTGTGGAAATGTCCAAATATAATGAAATTTTGATCTGATGGTTTTATTTCAGATCACTCAAATCATGGCCCATGCAGTTCCCAATTCACCAGCAATTGGTCTTTTATCACTATTCCTCAATAACCATAAACATTTGTCACACAAAGGTATTATTACATTTTTGTTTCTTGCAGAAGTTTATGGCAGAAATTGGCTTCATATGGAAAGATGATAGGAGATTGTTATTACTTTGATAATGCACACTCATCTCATATATATCTCATATATAGTTATTCATATGGAAAAATAAACAACACAAGCAAAAAATAAACCCTTCAAAATTAAATTTTGTAAGATAAATTTTGTGGTACATGACTTCTATACTTTGACTTAGTCAATAATAATTTTGATGATGTTTATCCTGTGACATCTCATTCAGATTTATGGCATGATGTACTTCTCAGCACTGGCTGAAAAAATGATGGAAATAAAGTGGTTTGCATGACCTTTTTATAGGCGTTACTAACCTTATGACTATAGCTGATGCTTCTTGTTCCAGAATAAGTTGGTTGGTTTTTTATTACCAAAATGCTTTTAAACAAGCCATCTGGCATGAGGAAAACTCTGGGGGAGTGTAAGCAGGCATTTGAAAAGCTAACATATGCTGAACAAGAGGAGGTAGCTGATGAGAGGTCAGAGGAAGCAAAGAGCACCAGAGATGACAAGTTCACAGAGGGAAACAACAGAGAAGAAAATCCCCCTAAATTTTAGCCAGGGAGGAGAAGAACTTGGAGAGACAGCGGCTGCTGCTTCATTCCTCTGGACAGTAGAACAGTTTTGGATCACAGAAAATCTTCTAAAAACAGATCAGAAATCCTAACCATACCCCTCCAGCACCCAAATGCTGACCTCACAGGACCAGAGCAGAGGAGGACAGGCTAAAGAAATTGATTAGTAGACTGGCTGTGAGGAAAGGTGAGAAACAGATCCCACCTGGGTCTGCTTCAACATGAAAGATCAACTCTTTCTTTAGCCTTGCATAGAACAGCAAGGGTCTTTTGAAAACTGAGATGGATTCATGTGGTGGGATTGTGCCTAGCCTTTCTTGAAGGAACAGGTAGAGCTTTGACACTCCCTTGCCCAGTGCCTATAGTTCCGCTGATTCCAACTAGGGAGCACTTTTGATTGCTGGATTGTAACTCACTGCTGTCTTATTTTTCTTGACTTAGGCCTGGCACAAACCACCGCTTTGCAGTGGCCTGGGTCCAAAATTAGGGATTTCCCAGTGCCATTTTGGGAAATGGTGCCGATGATGTGTCTTGTGAGCCACATCCAAATGGTGTGGTGCACAAGAGATGTCACCATGCCACTCCAGGGCACTAATGGCACCTTGATAGTGGTGTGGAAAGGATGATAAGTCCTTAGCCCTAGCTGTGGGTAGGCTTCTTTTTGAAGCAGATCATTGCCATGCCTGTGTGGTTGCCACATCTGTATAGTCCCTAACATACCTTCACTTACAGATCTACCTATGACTTACCTATATCCTGATCCTGTCTCAACTTATCTGTGGCCATAATATGATTCTGTCTTGATTCATCATCTTTTGCACCCCCTTCTTGTCCCATCTTAATTGCCTATGTATCCTAATTCTGCAGCAGCCAACCCACCGCTATGCTCATGTCATAACTGGTTGTTGTCATTGTTGTTAACTCCCTTCAAGTCAATCCTGACTCATGGTGACCCTGTAGATGTAAACACTCCAAGACTATCTATCCTCCACTGCTGTACTTCAGTCCTGTAAATTCATACCCGTGTCTTCGTTACCCGTCGTCTACCCATCCATCTAGCATGTGGTCTTCCTCTCTACCTTTTCTGGCATTATTGGATGTCAGATAATTAAAGTTCAATGACAAAGAGTAGTTAATGAACTGGTCTTTTAGAACACAACTCTCTGGTCTGGTCATTTTCTAGTTCGTAAGCAAAACTGTTACTATCATTTGACATGAAACGGATGGAAATGGTTATTTAATTTCTTACAATTGGCTCAGGCAGCTTGGCTGGATGTCAGTGCAATGGGGGTGGGATGCCTTTTGCTGTTCCATCTCAAGTAACAAGATGTCTTGATCCAGCACTGTATAAAATAAACTTCATTAAAGGAAGTGATTATGATTGCAGTATTGTTGCTTTGCCTGGAGAGTAGAGCTGGTTTTAAAATCTGAAATGTGCAAGGCTTGTTATCATTAAAAAGGTTGCCTCACCTAACTGCAGAGAACCAATTAATTCTTGCAGCATTTAATTAATCCCCACTTAATAGGTAAACACTCTCTTTGTACAGACATTAACAGTCTTGTCACACAGTCTTTCTTCTCAAAATGAAGAGTGTGAGAATTAAATACATTGCATTCTTCACTTCTACTTGTTTTATATCTGGATAAATTGCCATTGACAGGGTACCGTACATAATGTACATTCCCAAATCTAGACATATATTGGGCAAATGCTTTGGCAGTGAAAAGCCAGGAAGTCATTTTCAGCCATCAAAGCTATTTTACTTAGAAATTTGAAAATAATCTGACTGTGAATAGAGATAAAGAAGCGTATGAAACATGACCATCTGAATGGATTTCAGTATTCATTTTAGGACCACTTTAAGTGACTGGCTCAGAACATTTGGCTGCCATGACAACTATAGATCTGCCTCAACATATTATCAGCCCAACTCATTTTGTTGGACACACTCATGGCCTGATATGTTCAAGCAAGGTTCAGGCTGGGTTCATACAATTTATTGGATTCTCTGTTACCCACTTGTATAGGTGGAAAGAATATTTTAAAATAGTTGTTCCGTGCTGAAAATAGAAGCTTCTGAGCAGAAAATACTGTTTTCTGGGCAAAACAGCCATGTGAATTTTAACAGGATTCATTACTCAGAGAGAATGGCACAGTTTTCAAAGACTTTCTCACTGTGGGAAGAAAATTGAAAAAATTACTAATTGCTTCCTTTGAGAAGAAAATTAATAAAGAATTACATTCCTACCCTGTTGGCTCAGCCAACTTGGCAAGTTGTGGCTTGACTTGGATGAGAGGAAAGTTCGGACCACTTCTTAGAGAGATGTTTAGACCATCAATTCATATTTCCCCGTGGAAACATAGTGACCTATTAGGCTGGTTCATCCCCAGAGAATAATGGAATCTGAGGGATTGCTGGATGCTCTTGAGAGGTTTCTGGTTGACCTAGCCTTGATCTCACTACTGTTATGGGAAAATGGAAACAGACAATTGATACAGTTACTTCCAATCAAACTCTGTAATGGTATACAGCTGATATACAACCATAGATGCATAGACTCATAGAGTTGGAAGAGACCACAAGAGCCATCCAAGTCAACAGATTGCCTGGTTTCCAATTGTATCAGCTCACTGGGTGGTAGGGATGGAAAGAATATTCAAAAATATTTGAGAAGTGGTCGAAAAACAGGTATTTCAAGTGCTGAGAAACCCTGATGAGAAGAAACCTGGACTGATGAGAACCTTCTGAGTTTGGAAGCTATTCTGCTGCCAAATTTGCATGTGGTTGTTTTGCGCAAAACCCCAGCATTTTCTGCATATAAAATAATATTTCAACGAAGAAATATTAATTAATATGCAGAAATACTGTTTTTCAGAAGATAATATGCAGTAAAGAGGGATTTATTCTATGTAAAATTAACACATAGGAGATATGCCCAGTAAACATCATTTTCTGTGCAGAAAACATCATTTTCTTTGCAGGAATAAATAATTTTGCATTGAAATACTATTTTCCATGGCCTAAATTCTGTTTTCTGCACAAAACAACCGCCTCTAAATTTTATGCAGAATAAGTTCCAAATTGCAAATAGCATTCATGTTTTTGAAGATTTTCACCCAGCAGGAAGAAAATTGCTGCAAAACTGTTGCTACCATTAAGAAGAAAAGTAGTGAAGAATTACATCTGTACTGGGTGAAGAACAGGATGCAGTAATTCCATGTTTCAGTAATAGTTTTGGGTTCAGAAAATAGCCAGAGTTGTTCCATCTTGCTTTTTAATGCTGATGGTTTTAGACACTGGGAATGATTTTACTCCCAAGGAGTGCATTTGGCAGTGATGAATGGCAAGTTGGGTCCCATAAGTTGTGCTTGATAATATCTGGGCTGCTGTCCCTCATCCTCTTACTCACGTGCCAGATTATTAACACACATGCACATCAATTTTAATGCTTCTGCAAACTGTTTTACTTTAAATCTATTTGTAATCTGTTGGATGATTATTATTGGGTCTTGGTTTTTTTTGTTAGTTACATTGAGATTGTCCATTGGAGGGAAGTTCCTAGTTATTCTAGCCACACAAATAAATAAAAGATGGCAAAAATATCATTACCAATGGCAATTATTGCAAATGATACAATTGGTAGCAAAAGCCTGTATACTTTCACTGTGTGCGGGTTTAGATGTAAGGCGAATATATCTGCTGTGTGTTTAAATTAGCTTGCTATTTTGACTGTGAAATGTGAGAGACTAATTTTGGCATGAGGCTGCAAATGAAAAGAAAGGGGCTAAGGTTAATTTTAGCCTTCTTATATGTGAGGTCTTTGTAACGGAAAGCATCCAGAGTGGGCTTAAAATGTGAACACGGCATATAATAATTGGCAGTTTCTTGACTTAGGTTATTTTCCCCTGAAGGCATTGTATCTAACTGCTCACTTATATAACTGTAAGAGTATTGGAACCAGAGGAAGGAAAGGCTATGGTGATATTGGATTTTGAGCATACAGTAAATTATGAATTTTCCACTTAGTTCCAAGTTGCAAAGTACACAATAATTATTTAAAATAAACTCCAAGAGTATAGCCATTATTTCAAATGATGCCATCAATCACTGTATGCCTTAATAAGACTACTTAGGCTAGTTGTTTTCTCTTTCTGGCAGAGTTTATGCTTAAAGATAGACAACTTATATCACATTTATCTCAAGTGCATCTCCCAGAGGGTAGCAAAAGAATGTAAAATTCTCCTTTTGCAACCATTTTTCATTTCCTGAATCTTTCAGTATTAGTGTTTCCCAAGGCTGTTTCCATGTTATTTAGTTTGGACTATTTTGTTTCCTTTACACTTTTAGAATGTGTTTGCACTAGATACTGACTGTACATGGCTGAAAATTAAACTAAAACCAGAGAAACAGAATCTCCGTGACAACTCTGATTAACCCCTCACATGACAGCTCTGTATACACAATAAAAAGCACAATATAGATGCCTCCATTCAGTAAATTGAAAATATGATCCACACAGCCCAAACTATAAATCGATCTCATATATAAGCCGAGGGCAAATTTTGGGACCAAAATTACAGATTTTGATATGATTCATGGATAAGTTGAGGATAATGGGCATGTAACAAAGAATGTAAAGGATGAAGTTTACTGTCTTGATAAGAAATGTCTTATCAGATCCTTCTAAGCCCAATTCCTCTTGGTACTCTTTTGGGGGAAAGCACCAAAGAGTAAAAGGGATTGGTGCTTCTTTTGGGTGCTCCCAGGATGAACTAAGCTCTTACTTTTTGCCACTTTAATCAGAGAAGGAGAAGCTCTGAAATACACTACTTTCATTGACCTGTGGATAAGTTTACCCAGGTTTTTTGGAGTCAATTTTTTTGACAAAAATTTCTAGACTTATATATGAGTATATACAGGAGGTATATCCTAATTGGCCAAAGTTCCCAATCACATGGAGGAGTTCCACATGCATGAATCTGTATCTGTATAATGTGGGGGTTATCTGCATGGGCCAAATGGTCTGGCTTCCCTTTTGCCTCATGTGGTCTAGTTTAGGGGACACAGGCCTAAATATTTGGGGGATATTTTCTCCTGCACTAGACACACCTTCGTGCCCACGAAGAAAGCATCCCGTACCTGAACCAGCTTTCCCATACCTGATCCAGACTTTTTTTTGCACCTTGCAATGTACAGGAAAATCCTGTTCCAATTTTACAGTTAAAATTGATCAAACCACCTGCCAAAACAGTTTTAAAAACAATTAAAATACAGTGCACCTGCACCATACCTGGGCGTGCCATACACAGCTTTAACCTTATGTGGAAGGTTATGCCTCCATAATGAGAATGGTGCACGTGCTTGTGAAGCATGCACCGCAACAAATGCAGGAATGCTCCTCCATTGAAACTGACAAAGTTTGAGTTTATGCGCTTTCCCCATACGCGCGGGGGGGGGGGGGGTCTGGAATGGATCTCTACGTATGGGGAGGGCCCACTGTAATTTCATTTAAACAGTATAAAATTACATTAAAATAAAAAATACAAAAGCGGAAATAAACACATTGATGCATTCCAATAAGAAGTCTCCCTGAGTTAGATTACATATTAAAAGTCTTCTTGAACAAAAAAGTCTTGGCCTGCCAACGAAAGAAAAACAGGAAGAGGGGGCAGCCTAGCCTCCAATGGAAAGGCATTCCAGAGAGTGAAACCAGCCACTAAGAAGACTCTCTCTTGTGCCCTCAACAAATGAGTCTGTGATGATGGTGAGACTTAAAAAAGCCTTCCCTCAATCATCTTAAAGCTCTGGCAGGTTCATATGGGGAGATATGGTCTTTGAGATAGTATGGACCAAAGCTGTAAAGGGCTTTATAGATCATGACCAGTACTTTGAATTGTGCCCAGAAACAAACTGGTAGCCAGGTACAAGGAGAATACTGAATGTCACCTAACCATAACAAATCAGTTGATGAACACTATTTTATATATGTCTTAAAAATACATAGTAATATGCTTAGTAATATGCAAATACATTTCTACTTAATTAAGTACCTAACAAATAAATTGGTTAAATGACAGACAATTAATCTACTGAATGCTTTTAATCTTTTGACAGCCCTAATATCACCCCAATAGTATTTGGAAGAAGCTTCCCTTCTTCGAAAACAGAATATTCAAATCATCTCTTATTCTGTCAGCTCCATAATACAAAATGTCTAACCAACTACAGAGGGAAAGCGACTTTTAAAAATGCTGTTTTCAGGAACAGTTGGGGATAACCAGATTTATACATTCACCCAATATGAAGCCCAGAGAGATAATTCTTAAATGCATGGGATTAAGATTTCCATTCATAAATTTGCACAGAATGGGATTTTTGAAGCTGCCCTAAGAGATCCTCCTGGTTTAAAAAAAAGGAGGGCGAGAGAGAGAGACTTAAAATAATGGCTCTAATCCATTAAGAGATTTATATGCAAAGGTGCATACTGAGCACATCAAAACCATACAATTATATGTCAGTCTATGAAGCCTCATAGAAGCTCTGTTGGAGGAATACCAAGAGCAGAAGTTTTAAGCAGCAGCAGCAGAGACTGTAACACAAGGGCACTCCAATCATGGACATTCCACTTTATTTTGTTCTGTGTATGGGTATGTTTGAATTTGTAGCCACACCTATCCTTAAAGCATATCATAGACATGTTGTTCTCAAACTCACTCCATATCAGCTCTCCAGATCAAGCATATATACATGCATGTATATATTTATTTGTTTCTTTTATGACAACTCAGTGTTACGAAAACGACAAGTCCCAATTCAGGATGCAGAGAAGATCCTCCTCCTCCTCCTCCTCTGATAGATATTTCAATTTTTAAGAGTGAGGATTAGTAGACAGTACCAAATGCCATACTGTGAAAATAATGAGCCCCGGGTGAGGGCCTTATCAGCCTGTTTGAAAATCCAGCCCAGGTTAAAATGCCCTTTATCTCCATCTTCTTAGGGGGAAAAATAATAAATGGAATATTCTGAAAACTGTTTCACTGATTTTTTTAAAATTAAGTACCCAAATAGAGCTTACAGACCACCATTGGAGAATCTTTGTTTGTTGTTGTTGTGTGCCTTCAAGCCATTTCCGACTTAGGGTGACCCTAAAGCCATGGGGTTTTCTTGACAAGATTTGCTCAAAGGAAGTTTGGCACTGCCTTTTCCTGAGGCTCAGAGAGTGTAACTGCCATGCGCTTAATATCTAGGTGCCTTAATGGGATTCAGATTCCCATGTAGTATCGAGAGATTTCAAAGGGACAAAAGAATGTGAGTGACACTGAAGAGTGTGTCATAATCTGCCAAAGGTGTAGTTAGAGATAAGAGTTTAACCTTAATAGGATTGAGATTCCTATGTAAGGGAGGAAGGATGTCAGAAGCACAACAGAAGTTCTGTGAAATCAGTTTAAAATGATAAATTCTTTGAGCAATGGAGAGCCATTAAAGGGAAGGCTCAGATCCACATTATCGTGTAGAATTGTAACTTATGATTAAAGCTAGAGATTGATAGGATTTATACTCCTAATGAATGAGCTTTAGTGGAAGGTGTGTGAAAAGAACTAAAGCGCAGCTGAGGGATAATTGAAGTCATCGAGTGAACTGAAACAAAGTCGATTTGTAACCAGTAAAGTAACATATATATTGTAACGACAAGCCTTGAGACATGTGTTAGCTTTGAATCCATACTGTCAGGAAACCAGGATAAGTCACTGTCTTCCCACCCATGTATACAGAGTTTCTTGAAAGGGGCTTTCTTGTTTAATAGTTCATTATTTTCTGTCAAGGAATTTACATGTAGTGCTAAGGGCCTTTTGAGCAATTGCGGTCAATGGATCTGAAGTTACTTACCCTGAAAGTACTGTTCTTAGTAGCTAATACATCTGCTGTCAGGAGTTCTGAGCTGAAAGCTCTGTTGTTACATAAAGAGCTGTGTAATTTTCATAAGGATTCTGTTGTACTGCATCTAGATACTGTACTGCTTTATCCTGAAGGTGAATTCAGTGTTCCACCATGCTCAGAAGATTGTGTTGCTTTCTTTGTGTCCAGATCTTGGGGTGTTACAGGAGAAGGAATGACACAGACTGGATATGCATAGAGCCTTGACGTTTGATTTGAAAAGGACTAGGGAGTTTAGGAAGCTGGAATTTTTCTTTCATTCCAGGAGTCTACCCAAGGACATATTTAAACTTACGCTGACATCCTGAATAGTTTCAAAAAAGTTTGAGACTAATCAGAACATTTTATGATTTTGTTCCATTTTATATGGAATGTGGATCAACAACACCATATGTCTATTATAGGTATATAATTCTGTATTTTTCTTCCAGCTGTAAGAAAATTTTAAAAAAAAAACCCCACTCTGTTTTAAAAGGCTATGGGCAAATCATGACTTATTCTGCACAAAATTCACACGTGGATCTTTCGGCTAGAAAATAATACTTCAATGTAGAAATATTATTTTCTTTGTAGATAATGTTGTTTTCTGCACTAAACAACTACGTACAAATTTTGCATGGATTGTACCAAACTGCTAAGATTCTCATCAGTCCTCGATTCTTGATATCCAGATCTTTTGACACTCAAAAATATTTGGAGGGTGTTTACCATTTTTGAAAATCAAGACAAGTTTTTTCTTCTTCAGCATTCTCCCTACCGCCTATATCTCAAGTACTCACATTTATTTCTCTTAACTGGAATGAAGTGTTAATGGAACTCCTATGTTCTTTAACCTTTTACTATGCGGCCTGATGGAGGCTATAGTACAGTATGGGCACAGATTAACTCATCCTCCCATGTGGAAGGTCACCTCTGTTCTAATCAAAATTCTATTCACAGGCTGTTATTTCCAACTATCTCCTAAACATTAATTCCCCCATCATTAACAAACAGCCACATAACTGTATTATGGGCAATCAAAGAAGGTTGAGATTGACCCACCCAACTTTGAGAGAGGCCCAGGAGGCATGCAGATGCCAGTCTGTGTCCCCCTGCCCCCCAGCCATACAATTCATTGTTTTTTATACATAACGATGAAGTTAAATTATTTGGACTGCATGTTTCCTTGAAATTCCCACTATTTCTATAAACTATCTCAGAAATATGCAATCCATCATAATGTCATTCTATAGCACACTCTGGAAATCTATCTTGTTAAATATGTATCCCCGTGGAACCACTACTATTTTAATTTATCATGCAGACATGCCTGTTAGAGAAATCTAAAGGACTGTTTCATTGATTGAGCATGAACATACAGTGTATGGAATAAAGCTACTTTATTTTGAAAATTTGTTTGTTACTGTTGGGAATTTATCTGCTAAATATACCATTGACCAGACATGGTTTCTCAGACTCTACCCTTGATATATATATATATATATATATATATAATCTGTCATGATTCTTTGAGGGCTTCTTTATGATTTATTTGTTACCATTTCCCCCTAAGGTATTTTAAAAATAAATGCTTTCCAATGTATCTAGAAATAATATTTACTTAAAGCAAAGTGAAAAGGGATTTAATCTTGACATTCATTTTTTACATTTAGCTGTAACAAGCCACCCACAGCTATGGAAAGATAATCCAGTGGTTTTAATCTACTGCCGTCATACCATCCAACTGCCTCAATTTGGGAAGGGCAGTTCCTCTTGTTTTTCCTGCACACTATTACTTTGACTGAAGGATCCCCTGCGACCCCCTTTTCACTCACTGCCCCCCGCCCCCCGATCCTTCCATCTCCTCCATGGAGTGTCCCTCCTACTTGGGGAATTGCTGTTTTAGCAGCTGAAAAACTGGGATTAATTGGGACTGTCTCTGATAGACTGAGACAGTTGGAGGCTTTAATAATAATAATAAGTTTTATTTCTAGCCCACCCCTCTGAACGAGCAATCGGGGCGGGGTACAAAAGAGAGTTAAAACAACAGCAGTTAAAATATCCGATCCCATCCCGTCTCCCCTGCTAAAAAAGGATTAAATCAAACAACAAGTTAAAACATGGCATAATATAATTAAAAAAATGAGTATGGTAGCTGAGGGGCTTGACAGACTGCCCCAAAGGCCAGGCTGGAGCCAGCCATTTTTGCTGCTGAGGGAGGCTGCAGCAGTCAAACCGTGCAACATCTCTCCGCAGTAAAAAGAACCTGCAATAAGCAGGTTCTTTTTACAGCATGGTCCAGATGCCATCAGTGCACCATTGATGCACCGTCATATGTCCATGATGTAAGCGCAGCGCAGCAACATCTGGACGCTGTGCCACACTTGCATCATCATGGGGGCCCCGGTGTGGACAGAAGGCTGCCATGTTTTTGCTGCTGTCCTGGACTAGGGTTCGGGAGCGTGCGGTTGCTCTGTGCTGCCGAACCTTAATTTTGGCCCCAGGCCACTGCAAACCAGCGGCCTGTACTGAGCCTAAGTTGCTAGACTGTGGTTTACTCTCCTGACTCAGAGAACTTGAGGCAGGAAAGTATCTTCAGCCATCCCTATCCAGTAGAAGATTCAACTTCTACTCATGGAATTTCCTATGTTCCTAATACTGTATAAGGATTACAGATGATATTAGGTGTGTGTGTGTGTGTGTGTGTCTGTGCGATAGAAAGAGAGATTAATAGGAATGCTTGCAAAGCCCCAGTGGTTTCTGGGAAACTGGTGAAAAGAGGACACACATCATTGTTATTCAGCTGAAAGGACCCTGAAGTTTGAACTAACCATGTGGTTTCTATAATGGAACATGTGTGGTTAAAAAAACCAACAACCCTTAGGTACTGTGTTCATGTCAACCAACTGAGCTTAGTAAGAATAAGAGATTGGTCCATTTCTTCCCTAGAGACATTTTAAAATAAAGAGATTACAGGAAAAGAAATTTCTGCATTACGCCCTAATTAGTAAATTAAAGATAATGGCTTAGATGTGTGGTTAATGTTTTGTATTTAGTTCTTCATGCTTGAACAAGTGATAGTAAACAATTCCATATATCTACACGTCCCTTTCTATTATTCTAAAGGCTTTCCTGGTATGTTATATTATAGTAATAAAATTAGGCTACATTTTGGGTATTGTAAGGACTATTTTATTGTTGTTGATGCCATCATTTAAAAAGTAATGATCTTTGGAAGAAAACTGGCTTTTACATTTTGAGCATTTTTTAATTTCCTCTTATGTTCTTTCTCCATATCAGATGATAAGAGATAAGAGCCCCCAAACATTCCTTTGAACATAGATTCAGATAGCCATTAAGACTCAGCAGTGTAATTAGAAGAAAGGCGGGAAGGGCATGCCTACCAACTGCCCCAATTTGGAATGGACAGCCCCAAATAATCCTTTGCTGCCTAATTTCACAGCTGCTTTTAAACTGTCACAGTTTCTTTCTCTTCCTCCCACTTTCTTCCTTTGTCCCCAACTTACTCTGATAGCCACAGACTCAGTTCAGACTGCAAAAGTAGTCTGCATTCAACCCAGCAGGGAGCAAAGGAGACAAGATGAGAGGGTGGAAAAATGCCTTTTCCATTTGGTTCAAGCAAAAACAACTGCTTCAACCTCTCCTAGCTTGTATGTTCTTCTTCATATTTTCCATCTTGACCACACTATGATACTGCTTGCCTACATGCATCCCAGTTTTCATCTTTGAAATGTCGAAGAATATGGAAAGGTGTTGATCTATTTCATCTCAAATATAACATTCTATAATTTCTGATGGCAGACCTGCTCTCGTGGCCCACTAAACTAACTTTTCTTTTCTCCTCTCTCTAGGAAATAATTTGGAGTCTATACAGGATTAAAGTGATGTGCCCGAGGAGAATTAACATCTTGGATTCAGCAAACAACATCTAAAATTTCCAGAGCATTATATTATTCCTTTTTACTGTTGGGGTGAATTCGTGTGCGGAAAGGATATATTCAGAGATACTCTGGTGCCTATACATTAACCAAAAATGAAGGAGGACATCTGTTTACATGCCGCTCTTATCTGTCTTGGAATGCTGTGCTACAGCCTGGCTGTGGTGACGGAAAAACTGAACCACACAAGGCCATCGCTCCATGGACACCATGAAAAAGGCAAAGAAGGGCAAGTTCTTCATCGTTCAAAAAGAGGATGGGTGTGGAACCAGTTCTTTGTAATAGAGGAATATACGGGGCCAGATCCTGTGCTAGTGGGCAGGGTAAGCTAGTGTCCATGTTTGAATGATATGTTTAACACTTTAGGAACATTAAGAAGTTCATTTAAATGTTTGTTTGTAGCACTTCTACTCCTCCAGAGAGTTGAAGATTGGGTTGTATATAATTCAGTGGGCCTGCTGCATTTATTGGCTAACAATCCACGGATTGGACCTCCACAGATTGCCACAATCCATATTATCCCATATTTACCTTTTTTATTTGTACTAGGACCATAAGACCTGGCATGTAGCAGGCCAGAGTATTTGTTTCTGTAGTTCAAAACTATGGAGGCTGTATCCTGTGAGCGGCCTTGGATTCTGTTTTGGGAGAAATTCTGAATCTTCTGCATGCTACTGAATTATTCCAACCTACAACCAAGTATTTAAATGAACAGTGATATTGATCTTATTCTGCCCTGTGCCTTCAAAATGCTTTAAACTGCAGTTAATGATCCTATTGTGTTTCCAATGTTTATAATAATTGTATGGTCTTTTGAAAAATATATTTTGTATTCATATTTCAGTGCCAGTACAGGATATCTTGTAAAAGTCTTTTGAAATAAAAAGGGTGGTAGGATAAATTGAATAAATAAAATAGGTTAGAAAGATATGGAAAAAAATATGGATCTATGAAATAATCTTTTTTAAAAAACTAAAAAAAAGTTCAATACTTATTGAATAGGGATGGATCTGTCAGTTTCTCCTATATTTGATTTTTAAAAAAACTTTTCAAATTTCAATAAGTTCTTAACCACGAACTGAGAAAGATTCTCAGCTGTGTGCATTGGCAAAAATCAGATAAGTATAGCTATTCCAATTATGTGGAATATTATATACATTTTCACCCATCCCTACATTGGAATAATAGAAACAGCACTTTAATTCTTTCGTGTTATCAAAATCTTAAGTTTGCTTTACCCAGAATGCAGCACATTTTCCTAAGAATACTATAAAGTGTCCTAAAAGGTCTTAAAGCACTACCCTGTTTACCTCAGGGAAAGTAGCAAAGACCTATTGAGGAATAATTTATCACTATTTTATGAGCCTAAAATGGATAAAATGCAAGAACGTAAAGATGATCCAAAATCTATATCACGATATTCATTTCAGCTCTTGGAGTCACTACCTTCAGCATTGTGGCATTTAAGGAAGTACAGCTCTGATTTCATTTCATACATTTAATTGCTTCAGGGCCAGCCATTAAAATATCACAATGGGTATTAAAAAATTGGAAATTAGATAGAAGCCAATATGTTGGTCTTTGTTGCTGCTCCACCATTCATAGATCTCCTTTTGGGTGGGTGGGTGAGAGAGTTAATTGTATGAATATGAAACCTTTCATAAAATATATTTTGCTTTTTCCTCAACAACTACTTGTCAGTTTTATCTTCTCCTTGATAAGGAAAAATACAATAAAAATCTAAATGCATTTTGAATTAATCCTTAGTGTGCTTTGTGCATTCTCTTTGGATTGTTTGAAATTACTTTCTAGTTTTATCCATTTGAGATGTGTTCACAGAATTTCCTGTGCCTTTTATTTTGTTTTATTTATACCCCAACTTCCTCCCAGCATGGGACTCAAAAGAGATTACAAAAATTGAAAATGATTCCCCTGGTAAACTTCTATTTTTACAAAAATTGAAAAAACAAACAATTGTGTTCAAAAGGTTATAGTTAAAACAGCTTATAACACATTTAAAGATAATTAAAAGATAAAGAATAGCACACGGCATTCAAAACACTTTTCCGCCACACAACATAAGCACCAAACTTATGCCTAAACGGAAAGGTCTTTACCTAAATAGAAAAGGTTGGCCGAAAGGGAGCATAGAAGGGGTCAACAAATATGGAAAGGAGCTCCATAGCCTGGGAACAGCCACTGAGAAAGCTGTCTCCTGTGTCCTCACCAAATGTTCTTGTGATGGTGGAAGGACTGAAAGAAAGCCCGCCCCTGAAGGATTTAAAATATGGGCTAACTTGTATATTATTTATGTATTTATTTGTATTATACATGGGTGCAGGCGATGGGAAAGCCTCAGAAAATTCAAATTGTGATGTCGACAAAAAAATGTTTATGTTTATACTTATCATGCAGCTGTATATTTTATAATCAAATGTATATTTTATAGTTCATAATTTCTCTGTGAGCATTTTTTGGACATATTATGGATTGTTTGCATCAATCTATATACTTGATATTGCAGCCAGTATTCACAGACTTTCAAACACCAGTTTATGGGTATCTTACATTTTACAGCTTCATTCGGATATTGATTCTGGTGATGGAAACATCAAATACATTCTCTCAGGTGAAGGAGCAGGAATCATTTTTGTTATTGATGATAAATCAGGGAACATCCATGCAACAAAGACACTGGATCGTGAAGAAAGAGCTCAATATACGTTAACAGCACAAGCTGTGGATAGGAATACCAACCGGCCCCTGGAACCACCTTCAGAATTCATTGTGAAAGTTCAAGATATCAATGACAACCCTCCTGAATTCCTTCATGAAAATTACCATGCCAATGTACCAGAGAGGTCCAACGTAGGTATGTAATACAAGAATGTACTATGAGCCTCATGATTACAGGTTGAAGCACCTGAAGAGTCATGATTAAACTGATGATCCATGACAGTTTAGGACAATATCACACTACGCTATTAAAGCACTAGTATCCCATTTTAACTGCTGTGGCTCCTTCTAGAGAAATCCTGGGTTTAAGGAGGGACATGGATGGCCAAAAAGACAAACAAATGGGTTCTAGAACAGATTGATCCTTGAAGCTAAGATGACGAAACTGAGGCTATCGTACTTTGGCCACATCATGGGAAGGCTTGACTCATTAGAAAAGACAATAATGCTAGGAAAGATAGATGGAAGTAGAAAGAGAGGAAGACTTCATTTCACACGGTTAGACTCAATCAGATCATGGGCCTGAATCTGCAGGACTTAAGTAGATAAGTGGAGGACAGGGGTCTTGAAGATGTCTAAACCACAGGTTGGCCATGACTTGGGGTCAACTCAAGGGCAGTTAGCAACAACAACAATTAAGAATTCCTGGCCAGAAAGCTCTTAGGCTCCCAGAATTCCATAGGAGGCCACCAAAGCAGTTAAAGAGGAATAATAGCTCTGTAACAGCATAGTGTGATATGGCTATTTAGGCTACTAATAACAAAAAACAGCTGAGGAGGTAAAGAGGTGTCTTGTCTGTATCACTTCACACAAGGGCTTTCAAGTGAAAAGGCACCCTGCCCAAATAAAAGTGCATTAAAAAGATAGATAACTCCAGTTTGCGGAGCTGAAGGTATCTCCTCCCATATTTATCTCCTAGATCCAGAGGTCATCATCTGAGACCCATTTCCAGGTACTCCTGAAAAATGAGGTGAGTCAGGTGGCCACAAGAGATAGGATCTTGTCAGTGGTTGCTCCCCATCCTGAGAAGATCTCTTTGGAGATGTTCCCCTAATAAATTTATTATGTTCTTTTTGACTCCAAATAAAAACTTTTTTTCTTTTTACCAGGAATTTTATTAAAAGTTTAGATCAATGCAATGGTTCTCAGTTTATTTTCAGTTTGATTATATCTTGCTACTAGTTTTACCTTAATTTTTATCTTTCATGTGGTTCCACTGCCCAAAGAACTTGCCTTATTGTTTGTTTTAATGTAGTGTTTAAGTAAATATATTGGTACATCTCATAGTGCAGGTCACATTCTTTTTCAGGATTTTTAAAAACTCAGCACAAGTGCATTACTTACCTTTGTCCAAGCAAAATGAATTTATTTATTCAAGCGAAAGCATTAGTTGGAATAATTGTGAGCAACACTAGATTCGCTCTTGGAAAACCAATGGGGCCTAAAAATGTTGTAGAGAAAGTTAGTTCTGCCCTTGATTTGGTCTCACCCCAGTATCTTTGAAGACATCTCCCCCCACACACATATCCCAACTGTGTCCCTCAATGTAATGCTTCTTGGACACAGTAGAATAGGAGTGTGGCCAGCACCCCCTTAATAATATGTATATACATAAGGTCAGCTTACATGCATTTATGGTCCTTTTGGATGGTGAGCAGGAGGCTAGTCAGTTGCCTTTGTGCTCCTTCCCCAAAATTCTCTCTTAGAAGCTTTCAAGCTCTAGGACAGTTCACTCCTGCTGCTTCTTACCGGTGGGAAGAGAGAGTCGGGGTAGGGAACTCAGATCATGAAGTACAGCTGCTCTGAGGGAAGGAAAATGTATGCACTAATGATTTCCAGTGATATTGAAAATTATTTTGTATATAATTTCCAAATAATGAGAAATGAGGTTATTGGCAGAAGTATAATGGTTTCCCCAAATATTGATATATTAATAGTTAGCAAGCCCAAAAGGAAAGGAAAAATATTTTGTGGGATAGAACCTACTAAAGGAATTAATTGGTCAGCCAGTTCCTACAATTAAGACACACCTGCTGAGTAATCACTGGTGACATGGGGTGAAGCAGAAGGGGCTAAAGGAGCAGCCAGAGGTTGACCCAGGACCACTGTAGGACCATGGTCCCAAGGGCACCCACTGCCATGGTCCCAAAAAGCTGCGAAAACGAGCAAGAAGAAAGGAGCAGTAAGAAACTTCTCCTTTCACGGCCAGTTTTGGCCCACTTTCGGTGGCCCTGGTGCAGCCTCTGCACAGCCTTAGAGCAATCCAGGGGCGTGTATCATGTTCATGCTGCTCTGTCCCCGGATCAGCCCAACGGTGGCCCTTTTGGGCCATCTGTTTGAGGCCATAGTTATACAATCTCTCATTGAATAATGGGACTTGAATTTTCCAGTTTTGAATTAGAAAATGATACCCTTCCCAGCTTTGTTTAAATAAAAGATTGTTGTTCTATTAAACAGTTTATTTCACATGTGTATTTCACTCCATATTTTAGGTACTTCTGTTATTCAGGTAACAGCCTCAGATGCTGATGATCCTACCTATGGAAACAGTGCCAAATTAGTTTACAGCATCCTTGAAGGTCAACCGTACTTCTCTGTGGAAGCACAAACAGGTACTTTAAATAATATATCTAACTGCAGGAATCAAAGACTTTCCAGTCACAAATACAGGATAAGGAGAGCTCTGACCCTTCAGATGTTCGGCTACAACTCTCATAATCTCTGGCTTTGCTGGAATGGGGCTGATAGTATTCAGCACCTGACAGCCATAAAGGTTCCCTGTCCATGCTAAAGTGGCTTAGGATCATTTTGCAAAAGTTGCTTAGGATAATCTGAGTAATATTAGATTACCCATACATGCTAGGAGTTTAAATCTTCGTTCATGTGATTTTCATGGATAAAATCTTCTCCCCTCTCTAAGAGGGCTGTTTTCAAAGCTGGGAGCTTTCCAGCTTGGAAAAGCAGCTGCTGAAGTGCACCTGGGAGCTGGGATGCAGTTGGGCTGTACTCAGCCTGTGGAATCGATGGTGAATTACATGCAATAATTCCTGCCTGCATCCTCTATCCCAGCTGCATCCCATTGGGGCGCAGTTGGGTTAAATGTGCATGAGTTAAACTCCTACAACTGAACCAATATGAAAGAAGATATTTTGGTACTCTAAAAATCCATCCCTGTGATTTGGACTTTCCTTATGCCTGACCATGAGGAACCTGAGCCCATATCAATGTAAATGAATGTCTGATGCCAAGCTCATGATCTCCATGGTGGCAGAAGCATTGAATCATACTCTGGCATCCTACTTTTTCAAATGCTTTAAACATGTCTCAGTTTATTTCTTATCCTCCCACTTACCCATTTTGTCCTCAGCTGATTTCAGTTCCTACAAAGTCAATTCAAACCGCAAAAGTAGCTTGTAATTAATTAAATAAGTAGGGAGAGTGGAGATAGAGAGGATCATTTTGCTTTTCCCCTAAAGGCTCAGGCAAAAGCAGACTGCTGTGCAGCCTTTTCTAT
The DNA here is from genome assembly GCA_034509955.1 of Urosaurus nigricauda. NCBI lineage: Eukaryota > Metazoa > Chordata > Lepidosauria > Squamata > Phrynosomatidae > Urosaurus > Urosaurus nigricauda. Next base: position 18,381,222 of record JAOEGL010000013.1, read on the forward strand.
CTCATGTATTCTTCCTCATTAATAACTTTGCCATGTTGGCCATATTCTGATGTTGCTTGATCAGAAATGTTTTAGTTTTCATCTGTGAAACACTGGAGGAGATGTATACTGGATTCTTCATGTGGCATGAATGCGTGTGTTGTTGTTTTTTTTTTTTAAAAAATAACTTCTGATTATTATTTTTTATCTTGTATGTGAAGGTATTATCAGAACTGCCCTTCCCAACATGGACAGAGAAGCAAAGGAAGAATATCATGTTGTCATACAAGCAAAAGACATGGGAGGACACATGGGAGGACTCTCAGGGACAACGAAAGTCACAATCACACTTACTGATGTCAACGACAACCCACCAAAGTTCCCACAGAGTAAGTTAAGTGTATAAGGGGAAACCCTGCTGGAACAGACCTAAGATTTATCCAGTCCCACATCCTGATTCCCACAGCAACCACCTAGCTGTCTATGGGAAGCTTATAAAAAACCCCCACTGTTTCTCTTTTGGTGGCACATAGCATGCTTTTGACTCATCAAATCTCTGAGTGATCAACTGTAGTGTAATAACACAAGGAAATGTCAACTGTAGTGTAATAACACAAGGAAATGTCTGGTAGGTATTTTGGTTTATTTGACTTGGAGTGAAGACAAGAGGCCATAAATGAGTTAAGTAGGGTAGAATTACATGTTGTGACTATTCACTGAAATTGCAGTTGCTATTAGAGGGTGGGATAAGAACTGACTCTTGCATGACAACATAATACAAAATATGAAAGCAAATAAATATAAAATTAAACACACACACATACACACCTACATTGCAGAGACTTTAGCACAAGAATGCATGGCAGGGGGTTGGACTGGATAGACCTTGTGGTCTCTTCCAACTCTATCTGCTTTATCACACTAGGGGGCAAACAGGATTTGAACAAGAGTTAAATGAGAGTTGAACAGGAAATGCCCTATGTTTATCACAGGACATTCCTGTTTAACTCTCATTTAATTCTAGTTTAAATCCTGTTTGCCCCCTAGTGTGATAAAGCAGTATCATTCTAAGAATAATTTCTAAAAGAGCTACAGTGCTACCCTGCAGATGTCTGTTCAAATGAAAGTCCCATTATTTTAACAGATTATGTGAATATAAGGATTGTCACCGCAATGAATTAAAAACTTTTTGGTATGTAGGGGTGTGGAGGAACTGTCAGTTTTTTCTGTGTTGGAAGTTTCATACCCTAAATGTGTAATTTGTAAATGTTATGATGGGTTAGGTAGCCTCAGACTGAACTTACCCATATCATTTGGGGTCCTGTGTTTCATTACTTATCCCCTGAGACATAGGAGATATATCTATATCAAACTGAATTCATTATCACAGCACATAATGGATCACACAAACTGCCACAACACTAGTATTTTTTTTTTAAAAAAATAGCCAAATGAAAAAGGGTTAAGCCAAGAAAGGGTTAAGCTATTTTCTAGTGACACCCAGTGAACCATGTTAAAAAGGCAAGATTAAAACACAGGAGGAGGTTTTAGGCTTTTGTGTCTCATTTTAAAAACACTAGATGATGATTTTTTAAAAACATTCCCCTGCTGAGATGAGTTGGACGCAGTCTAGTCTCCTGTCGTAGGAAATGCTGGAAAACCTATTTTCTGAGACAGTTAAGACTATGCTGGATGCGAACAATAAATATGCACTTCCGCAAGGAAATTTATGCATTGTATGAAGGGAAACCAAATAAATTTTCCAGATCCTATTTTTATGAATTTGTGCACACTATGGAACTGACAAGGACTTTGTTCTTAAATGCAATCTCTGTTTAGACTTCTTTTCTGTCTCAGCAGTCACAACTATTACAGAAAGCAGTTTGTAAATTGCTTTTCAATGGATTTATTTGTTTTATGTAAATTTTGCTTTCCATAAGTGTTGAGGGCTTTTGCTTATTCTAGGTGTACATAGGAAAAAATGCCACTATTTGAAAAAGTTACTTTTTGGACTATGGTTCCCAGTAACCCACAAGTAGCACAATCATTGACCATGCCTCTGAGGGAAATATAGGTGCCTTAGTCCTATATGTCCATAAGTCTGATGTACTTCTGTACAAAATATAAGATCTATCTTAGCCTTAGCCTCTTGCAGCAAATCTCTTGGGTCAGTAACCCTATGCTCAATGACATGTCAGCATTTTTAACTTTTACTACTTTGGGTAGGGATGGGCAGGTAGTTTCTAACAATTCTGTGCTTTTTGCTTAGGTGTTTACCAGATGTCAATATCAGAAGCATCCATCCCTGGAGAGGAAGCTGGAAGAGTAAAGGCCAAAGATCCAGATATTGGAGAAAATGGCTTAGTAGCTTACAATATTATTGATGGAGATGGCATAGAGATGTTTGAAATTACAACAGATTATGAGACTCAGGAAGGGGTTGTGAAGCTTAAGAAGGTAAGTAATGCGATCCTTTCATACCAGTTAATGGATAATATACTTCATTTTCTTTCCATGCCTCACAGAAAATATAATAGCCATAGATTATCGCTCATTGTAAGGAAATCACAGCAAATGCAGTTTTGGATAATTTGTTTATGAAGCTATGATTAACTTCCACCATCCCATTTTACTGTTATCTGGTAATGCCTAGAGCCAGAATGGAAGAAAAGAGATTATGAAAAGAAATCGTTGATGCATAGAAGCTTCTTAACATCTTCTTAAAGTGAAGAAAGTATATTATTCTTTTACTGATCTTCCACTTGAGAAATCAACACTGTTCACTCTTCAAAGTATATTGCATATTAACTTGGAAATAAATGATGGGATTGCTTTGGTTATAATCAAGCTTTCATTTTCAGGTTGGCAGTACTGTGTGAATTTTTTGATAATGTGAAAATTACAAGGGATTTCTTTTTGTGCCTGCATTCCTGATGAAAACTTAATTCTGGCTGTCAATATTACTTCCAAAAACATTTTGTGCTGAGAAAAAGAAATGGGGAAAACAGGGAGAGAAAGCAAACCTAGGCAGAACTACATTATGCTCTTGTCAAGCAATTCATCCTCACTAAGCTACTTATTGGGTTTCTGCTTTGCAAGTAAAAAAGAAATTGTCTTTCATTATACCGCTTATGTCACTGCCGAAATTAAACCAAACATCTAATGCAAAATACCAGATAAAAGCAGTAAGATACCCTTTATTAGTATCAAAGTTTTAACCAACACTGCACACTAATTTTTTTCTCTATATATTTTACCTGAACTGAACACATCTGAGGACCTCCTAAGGCACTTTTAAAAGTAGCATCTCAGCTATATGAACTAACTAAATGTGGCATGCAAACCTAAAAGTTTTCATGCCACCTCTGACCATTGTGAATGGCCTATATGAAGGCACTCCATATAGCTAAATGTTGACAGTCATTTTGTTGGTCTTGGGATACCTGCAAAGGCAGTGCTTTGCTAAAGCATTGGTTGTACTCTTAATGCTAGTAAAGGACCGTCACATTTTGTTCCGGGGATGTACATATGGTATATGTCAAGCATTCTTATCCAAGCAAGAGATGTTATTTGGATTACAAATAATACAGTCCCTTACCATTGCCCATGTTGAGTGGGGCTGGTGGGCATTTTGGACCAAAAAATCTGGAGTGTTAAAAGTTTCTAACACCTTATTCAAGGTTAAATTTTCAAATTATGAAATTTTATATATTATAAACTAATCAAATCATTTCAGCTTGATTGCTTGATATGTGACAATCCATAATCATGAAAACATAATACTTTATGCATGGAAGATAGTCACAGAAAAGTATCTTCTAGAAAAACATCCTTAATAATTCTAATCAATGTTCATGTTTCTTTCAGCATCTTGATTATGAAACTAAAAGGTCCTATAGTCTGAAGGTAGAGGCAGCGAATATACACATTGACCCAAAATTCATCAGCAATGGACCATTCAAGGACACTGTTACAGTGAAGATTTCTGTGGAGGATGCTGATGAGCCACCAATATTTTTTGCACCGTCTTATATTCTTGAAGTGGAAGAGAATGCAGGTCCTGGTGCTTCAGTTGGGAGGGTACATGCCAAAGACCCTGATGCAAAAAACAGCCCAATAAGGTATGCTTATGAAGTGGGAATCATGGCTTAAGAGTGGGGATGATGGATTAATTGTGCAAACTGCTTAGGCAACCTTTCTCAACAAAAACGTCTATGACATTGCCTCTGAATATTGACCACACTTTTGGAGCTGCCATGTGATTCCACTTGTGCAGATCTGTGTTATGAAGTCATGATGTAGGTTTTCACCCAGTATTTTAAGAGCACATGGTTTTGACATAATAATGGAGGTATCTTCCTTCTTTTGCAAAGCATGTCAAATGAATATGTGAAGGGGCAGGGAAGTATGCACACTCTTTCCTCTCCAGTTCTGTTGGTCTTTTTATAAGCAGAACATCAAGTCAGAACATGAAAGCTTCCCATGTGTGAACTCTCCAAACAATTTGGAATCTAGACTGTCCTGTTCATACTTAATGAAACTGAAGATAGGATGGGAAGGGCTGGTGCTCTCCTCTCTTCCTAGGTTTATTTAGCAATAGCAAGTACATTTCTATACCGCTTACCAATGTACTAAGTGGTTTACAAAGTGTAAGCTAATTGCCCCCAACAAGCTGGGTGCTCATTTTGACGACCTATGGAAGGATGCCAAGCTGAGTCGACTAAGAGTGCCCAGTTGGTATTGAACTCACAACTTTGTGGTTTGTGAGTGAGTGGCTTCAGTACAGGCATTTAACCACTGTGCCACCAGGGCTCCCTCTGATTCTAAATGCTCCATTTCTACCCATTGTAGCTCACACCTTACATACTGCAATGTTAAGGAGGGGGTTTGGGCACTTGCGGAGGGAGGAGGAAAATACTATCTGCCATGGCTTTTCATAAGGGAAATTTACATGTTCATACATTACTAACAGTATTGCAGCCATAGTCATACATAGTTCTGACCAGCTATGAATTTCCCCCCTCATATATCCATATGTAGACATTACTAAGAAATTGAACTATATTACCATCTAGAAATGATTTATTCGCTCTGATTAATATTTTCCTCTTCTTGACATGCTGCTACTAAGCTATTTTAAAAGTAATATATGTTATACCATTTGGAAGACATTAAGTGAACTTGGGCCACTGAATAATTTTCCTCTAATTACTTCATTTGCATCCCCTTTTAGATATTCAATTGATCGTCACACTGACCTTGACAGATACTTCAGTATCAGTCCAGAAGATGGTTCAATTACCACCACAAAAAACCTGGATAGGGAAGAAATGGCCTGGCATAATATTTCAGTGTTTGCATCTGAAGTCCGTAAGTATCCAAAGGAATATAATACTTTGTTATTCTTTATGGTTTTTCCTAAATGTAAAGCATATTTTAAAATGCTGTAAACATTTTACAGTATTTTAAAATACTATAGTTACCTTTCTGACTAAAACATTGGTGTTATACCAAAGAGTTTCCTATGGGAGTTAGTCACACAGGGATTCACTATGCACAATTCCAATGAGTTTGGATTCACTATATTGTTGCACCCTGATAGAACAACTGCTGGTTACTGTAACACAGTAAGAGTTTTACAATGCATGGAAAACACATCTTGCATAGCAAAGTCACATTGAAATGCAGCAAGTATATTGTGAATTTCAGTTGGCCAATAAAGGTATCGCTGATGGATTTTTGTTCGCGTTGAAATGAGTCTCAGATAGGAAGCTCCTTGGTTCAGTGTGCTTTGGGTGAGACCTAGCTTGCTTTGCATCAGAGGTGAGGATTTGTTTATGTGTTCCAAAGCTTTTGTTTTGGCCCAGTTTAACATAAATCACTGTCATTGTGAGTAAGAGTTGTTCCCCTTTGGGACAACTAAGAAAAGGTGGGAGTGGAATCTGGACCCCTGAAAATTGCTGGACTGGGATAGCCCTCCAGCAGTGCAATGCCCCATGTTGTCTCTCTTGACTTGCAGCCCCAAATCTGATGATGTGGGGAAGTCTCCACATCAAAGATTCATCAGTAGTGTATTTTTCTCCCATCACGATTCTTGGTGCGCAGCCTAGCCTCTCTTCTCCTTCTATGCTCATGAGTGAAGTAACACTGCCTCAGTACCCTGTGTACAATCTAAGTCTGAAACTTCAGAATGGTCCTACTTTGCTTTTGACCACTTTAACAAAGACTCATTTCACTTCAGAGAAGGCCATCATAGCCCTAAATTGGTTCTCTTCAATTTCTTCAATGTTGGTATCAAGCCATTGTCCAAACAAAAATTGTTCTCTTGATAGAGAACTATGTAGATACCTGGATGATGATGATGGGATCCAAGGAGTGTAGAAAGTGCTGGAAAAATCTTGTCATTTCCTTTTTAAATTCTTCAGATATTTTCCCCAGGAGCCTGCAAATTCAAAATAATTTCCAGGCCTTACTAATTTTGTTCACTGTAGGTCTCCCAAAGGCAAATCGCCTCCACAGCATATTTTGACTAACAACTTGCTTTCATGCTTTCTGGGAACCCCAGCTACAATGGTTATCATATTTGATTTTTATCTATTTTTTCTCCAAGGCATTCAAGATAGTGTGCATTTTATATCTGCAACAATCTTGTCAGATAAATTAGGTTGATGCAGTGAGATTACTTAGAAAGCTCTGTTGTTATGCAATGATTTGAACTTGAGTCTTTCTGAGATTAATTCACTAATCGTTGCGTTATCTTTGTACCTACCTGTGAAATTTCACTAGTTTTCTCAAAAGAAGTTCAGCTCGTGCTAGCCTTACAGCATCTTAGGTTTGGGAGGAACTGTATAACACACACGTCTTTGTCTGCCGAGAGAGTAGAGTAGTTCAAAAAAGTAACTGTTGCACCCAATTACCTGTTGTTTGAAGCAATTGCCTCACTCTTTCTAATGGCAGCGTCATGATCCCTGTGCAATATTGCTCTGGAGTATTTCAATAAATTTAAATGGTGGCTCTGCTCACTACCAAATGTTTCAGGGAGGGGACTTAAGGGTCAGTAGCAGACCCTGCCGTGATGCTGTGTGGTGAAACTGTGCCTGACACTATTGCATGTGATTTATACTGTAGTTTTCTATGGATCAAAGCCTGTTATTGTGACAGTCAGTACAAATCTCCAGTGCAGGAATCATGATTCTTTAAAAAGAGATTTCTGTAGCCTTATAGGATTTCATTACTTTCTAAATCCTTTCTAATCCTTGGAGATCTTTAAACAAAAGCTGGATGGCCATCTGCCAGGTATGCTTTGATTGAGAATTCCTGCATGGCAGGGGTTGGACATAGATGGCCCTTGTGTTTCTATGATTCTATTATTCTAATAAACCCATGGAACTAATTTCATGTTTCTTACTAATGTACTTCATAAGTCGCCCTGGTTGTCCTGGACAGAGAGGAGGGATATAAATAACTTTTTTATTATTTATTATTTATAAGAGATTATTCTCATGAGCTTATTATGATTTCTACAGTTTGAGACCTAATGTGGATGTACCTTGCACCAGGTGAAATAATTGGGTACATGGTTCAGTAGGTATGGAAATACTAAGGATAAATATTTGAAACCCAGATGAGAAAGTCATTTCCCAAATGCTGGGAAACCCTAAAAAGGAATGTATGGGTGGGCAATAATTTCCAAAGTACAGGACTTATTCTATATGAAAAGTACAGACATATATTTTTTTCTGAACAGAAATGTAATTCTGTTTCCAGAAATCGGGTTTCTTGTGCAGAAAACATGCTGGGGTTTTTTTTTGGACTTTCCCTAGAAGGAGTAGTCCTTGAGAACTGCGAAGTTATCTAGGACTTTCTCACATCTGAGAGAAAAATGGTTAAATTATTCATTCTTGCCCATGAATACAAAAGTTAAAATGATGTTGATCCTGGTTAGCCATTGTGTTTCTTCATCCTGTGGCCAGATCAATTTACAGTTAGTGATGAGCTATCTGGAATATGCTATCTATCAGAGTGGATGCTGAAAATAAATCTGAAAATAAATCCATTTGACTGAACTAACAATAAAAGCATTTTAGGCTTGTCATCCAGCCAAGGCTCAATTTCACTTGAGTCTGTAAAATAAAATATTAATATGTGGGCTTTTGAAACATGACTTGATTTCATTAATAAGAGGTTGGGAAAGTCTTGCATAGTATTAGAATTATTGTCCTCCAGGTAGCACAAAGGACAGGAACTTTTTTCATAGACAAGAAAAGTATGTCTTACCTTGACAGAATTAACTTTGCTCTTTTTATGTTGTGCTTCCACCCTTCTCCCATCTTAATCATTTTTATAGATAATCGGCATCAGGAAGCCAAAGTTCCAGTGTCCATCAAGGTCCTTGATGTAAATGACAACGCTCCAGAGTTTGCAACTACCAATGAAACAGTTATTTGTGAAAAACCACAGACCAGTGAGGTAACATTTGCCACATATTTTCATTAAGGATTGTCAGAGATAAATTAAAATGTTGTTCAATTTTCATAAGTGTGGTGTAAACCAAAAGGCCATTCAGCATATATTAGGGATCTAAAACATCACTTCTTTTATTCTCACATGAAGAAATTTAAAAGCTTGCTTTTTGAAAGGATTTCAAAAATGTCCACTTCTGCTGGATGAAATTTTAAGAGTTTTTGTCCATCTTTTAAAATATCTATCAGGACTTTGTTTTGAAAAAAAAAAGTGAAAAATCTCACAAAGATCCTGCACTATCAAAATTATGATTTGGATCTCCTCATTTGATAATGCATGCCCAACAGTTTTATTGACAGTGCTCCCTCCAAACCTACCTTTGCAACCCAACAACACTCCAATCATTTCTGAAGCAAAGAAGATTAGGGCACTGGAAATGCATTCTACAGCACACTCCCAGTTGTTAAGTGCCCTGGGACAAGCAGTTGTGGCAGGGCCCCAAAGGATCTCTCCATCTGCCTTTTGTCTTGTTTTACTAGCACCCCAATTTGCTGTGCCTTGGAAACACTTTGGTCAGGATGTTGCCAGGCTGCAAAAGTCATTTTTTGTGGCCTACTTGCCTCAATGTGCCTTGAAAGTGAAAGAGTGCTGCAGATATCATTTCCCTCTGCCCAATCCAAAGAGTCTTGGAAATGCTTTGGTGAGAATGCCACCAGGCTGCAATCATAAGTTTGAGAGAGGGTCACATTTGACAGTTCACAACTCTAAATATGAACACATGTAAGTTATGAGATCATACATCTGTCTTACAGTCTCATAATTACTGAACAAGATGCCATCGTTTTTAGATGTTCATCCTGAAACCTATGTAAAAGGTGTATGGCTGCTCCCGGAGACCCTGGGGGATCAGAAAATGGGTGTCTGAGGTGCATGGAAGACCTTTTGGGAAGCTGAACCCATTGGGAAGACCCAATGGGAAGCTCCAAGACCATGTTGTGTCCATCTCTAACCTACAGGTTTCTATATAGCCTTTAGTCATAAATCAGTTTACTAAAAGAAAAAGGAATGAAACACTTTAAAAACTCGCAGCATGCTTACCAATGCCTTTCTTTTACAGCCATTATTTACAATTAGTGCAAAGGATAAGGATGATACAGCCAATGGCCCAAGATTAATCTTCAGTTTGCCACCAGAAACGATTCACAGGCCTAATTTCACTCTCCGAGATAACCGAGGTTTGTACTGGGACGTAATACAACAAACAGAAGCAAACTACTCTTCTCATACTGTAGAACAATATTTTTGTTCACCACAAGTGGTGTTGTTTGTCTTGGGCAGAGAGCTTTCAAATATGCAAAAAATGCAACAGATGCCCAGAGCCATTCCTGTAGTGTGTTGTTACCGACATTCATCCTGATAAGTGCATGCAAAATAAATCTGTGGGTAATGGATTGGAATTGCAAGCTCTAGTTGAAATACTTAATACGACTAAGCAATGAGTACACGTGATTTTTCTTCATTAAATCTCATTTGTGGCATTTTCAGGGTTTCAGGAACAACTAGCCTAGCATTTTCTAATAACTAGGATGGAAAAAAAATGCAATCCTGTATTTTGGGTGCATTTCAGATTGGGGAGAGTGAGAAGGTGAGAGGAAAGAAATGTAGGAATACATTAAATTCTGTCCCATCCAGATTTCAGTCTGATACCATGGAAGTTCCTTTGGAGAGGAGGAAGCCAGGACCTTTCTTGTAAGGGGCATAGTGAATCCACTCAGTTATATATTTTTGACTTAAAAGAGCTATCTGAGGTGCTGAATCTATTTGTGGGATAGCATTTACCACTATGAAGAGCTCAAGTGGGGACTGAAAAATCAAATTGGATTCAGCTCCTCCCTGAGATGGGACCACCATCTGCCAGTCTTCCTTGACTTTTCTTGAGAAATGCAAAAAAATATTTTATCATGGACTGTTACTATTTTATTATTTATTTGTTTGTTTCATTTATATGTTACCTTTCTCCTGGAGTGAAGCCCAAGGCAGCTCACAAAAAGAATCAGCTAAGACCTAACAATAAAATGTTAACCCATTTTAAAATATCCCCATATTGAAATGATAGCTTATAAACAGAATAAAATCTTTAAAAAGCACATCAAAAGGAGTTTCAGGGGATAGGGAAACCATGTATAAGTTTCTCTTTCTCCTCTGTCTACACCAAATGAGCTTGTGATGGTGGTGAAACTGAAAGATAGGCCTGTGAATCTTAAGACTCTGGCAGGTCTTTAGATTATTTTATTTAAGGCTGTTATCTTCACTGTAGAAATAATCTGATTTGACACCAATTTAACTGCAATGTCTCAATGCTACGGGATTTGGGGAAATGTAGCTTTGTGAGATATTTAGCTTTCAGTGTCAGAGAGCTCTGATCCCACAACAGGCTACAATTCCCAGAATTCCATAGGATTGAGCCATGGCAGTTAAAGTGGTGGCAAACCAGATTATTTCTGCAGTGCAGGTGCAACCTTAGCCCATTATTCGAGAGAAACACAAACTGCGGGGGAAACATAGAAATACCTTATAACCTAACAAAATCACTTGAAGACCCCATCTTTATATAAGGTGTACATCTATATCAGTTAATAGATTAACAGATGTAGATGCCATCTTGCTAGAATGTATAATTTCATCTTTCTGCCCTTCTTCAAACACTGAAATAATTTGGATTTATCTCAACTAAGGCAAGAGTCTCCATTTTCAGTTCTTTTAGTAACTCCACCATCGCTTGACACACATCCCTTTTAAATATATTCATATATTTTACATGAGTGTGAAAAGCCCATAGTATTGTTAATTGAATAGCGTATGTGTGTTTATAAAAGGTTAGGCTAAAGAGTCAAATTGAACAGCAGGAATTCTAAGGGCTTCCAGCAAGTAACCTTTTCCCTCAGACAGTCTTGTAATTTGCAAGTCAAATAAGTTAAAAGTTTCTCTCCCTTTTTCTCTTTACCATTTGCAAATCAGAGCAATCTTTTGACAATTTCTCAGGGAGTTTTCTAGTTTAAAAGGGAAAAAAGTCTCTATTAGCTACAGAAGCCATTTATTTTAAAACTGCAAAGTTTAGGTTACCATCATAACTCTTTAAAGAAATTGCTGTTGTTGTTGTAATTGTTGTTGGAATATGGTTATTTAATGATAATTTAAGTGTTTCTAGCAGTCCCCTGAAAGTAATTAAAATATTTAAATAATGAATAGTGACAGTTTACATCCTGATAACAGTCAGTGGTGTGTGGTCAGCTTTTTTCAGTGCATTTTCTACAAAAAGTATGAGTGATTTCATGCTGTGATAAAACACTGCACTACTTTCCTTTGGAGAGTTTACTTACATTGCGTCATGCTGAGATAACAGGTCTTCTTACCACACACTCTTTCTATATATTTGGCACCAATTCTAATTCTGTGATAGCTTTGAGAACATAAAAGAATTGTGGCAAGATGAGAAGCAAGTAATTTGAAAGGGTTTATATGCACACAAACTATTTTAAACTTGTTTCCCTTTAGCCTTAGCCCATAAGTAGGCGCACTGGAGAAACTGCAACAAAGAATAGCTTCAACTTGCATGGGTCTCAGTGACCAAATACATTGAATGAGATCTCATCACTACTTACCTGCCCATCCCCTGAAAGCCACAGGAAAGACACTTCTTCCAGTCCCACCACCTTCACAGGTACAGGTGATGGGAACATGAGACAGGGCCTCCTCAGCAGCTGCCTCTAAACTTTGAAAACCCAACCCTTTGAAAGCCCAACCCTTGTCAGTTTAAAAAGCATGAGAGCACAAAAATGTTTTTACCTGCTGCCAAAAAGAGAGCAGGAATGGGGCCATCCTGGCCTTTTTAAGGAAGAAATTTAGGAGCCTGGGAGCAGACACCGAGAAGGCTCTCTCTCTTATTCCCACCAAACAAACTTGAGATGGTGGTAGAACAGAGAGAAGGGCCTTTCCAAATGATCTTAACACTCCAGTGGTATCATAAAGGGAGATATGACCCTTCAGACAACCTGTATAGGGAAGTGTTTGGGAATCACTGTATTGCAGAGTTTTGGAATCGCTGCACTTGGGCCTGGCCCCTGTGACATCTCAGCGGCATCATTCCCAGGTCTCAGGTTTGGTCTAGAAATCTTAGGACTTCTAATAGGCCTAATCTGGCAGCTCTAATTTTAAATATATTTGTTCAGAAGTAAGTAAATATAGGTACTTTTCCTCTGTAGTAAACGTGCTTACAGTAATTATTCAAACTGTAATCCTAAGCATGCTTAGGTTAACTGAGTTTGATCAAGCAAGCCCTGCCTTAAAATGGCTAGTTACAATCACCCCGTTGACAGACTCTTTCTACACAAGAAAAATAATATTTAAATATTGCTCTAGGACAATAAAATGACTACAGTTGGTTTTATTCAGAGACTCAGGGTGGAAAAAGTTTCCAGTAGTGTTTGGCGTACATCCACATCTTTAAAACAGCAAATGTCTGAGGAAACGATAGCATTAGAAATTAACTTCTATGCTGAGCCAAATTTAGTTCCATGGCTGACTTCATTGGAATTGCACCCAGTGACATCATGTCTAAATAGATGGCATTTCCCCCCTGTGCTTGAATACTACCATGTCTGCCAAAAGCAATAAACTGAAAATGCAAACGTCAGGGGATATTTATTTTGACAACTGTAAAGAAAAGTGTCTCCATTAGTTCTTACGGTACAAAAGGATTTTTGAGGAATGGATGGTGCTTTAGATACATTGAACCTAAGGCACATTGTCATATGATTGAGAATTACATCTTTTGTCTCAATGTTTGCTTACTTGTGAGTTGTATTTACTCGTGATTACACAATTATGATATGGAATAAATGTGAGCATATTTAAGTGCACATATTGATAATGTGAGCATGATATTCAAGAAGTGAAATTCAGTAATAGATTCAGTAATAGAGTATGCTTCAGTTGAAGTCAAGCAGAAAAGGATGCTACTTCACACACACAATGTATTAAAGCTAAAGTGTGAACTCTGATTGTCTAGAGGAAATATTCACTCCAATTTAAATCAGTTCAATTTGGACATTGGCCTACAACAAATCTGAGTGGCTATTTAACATCTTGATGTCATATGTGGATGTGATTCCTCATTGGCTGGGATTATGCATGGTGGAATGAAGTCTAGAAAAATGTGTCAAAGCAGCATCAGTGATGGAACAAAACTGTATCTCTGAACAATTACAGACAGCTATGGTAAATGCAGAAAAAGAATAGGTACATGCCCCTCTGAAAAGACTACCAGTGAGGTAAAAAGTGAAAAAGGAGAACGTTTGGCCCATCCTTACTTTCAGTCAACCCATATTTTTTCCAGCTCTGCACCCTATTCCTAAGTAACTGAAGTGACACACAGTAGATTGCACCGAAGGCAAGACAGTGTGCTTAGAAAGGTAAACATAATTTTTGCTTCCAAAGTCATAACAGTGGAAAATAAACAAATAATCATTATCTTGTTTAAAACAGATAACACTGCAAGTATTTATGCAAAACGCACAAGCTTCAATCATCAGATGCAAGAGTTATACCGTCTCCCTATTGTGATCAGCGATGGTGGGAGCCCTCCACAGAGCAGCACCAACATGTTTACCATTCGAGTTTGTGGCTGTGATGGAAATGGTATTTTGATCTCTTGCAACCCAGAAGCCTACACCCTTAATGCTGGACTTAGCACCGGGGCTTTAATCGCTATCCTTGCTTGCATTGTGATATTGTTAGGTAAGAAAATCCCAACATTTTTATTCTCTTCTTCATGAGCATACTCCTCCTCCTGAATGAAATGCTCCACCTAACAAAATGTAGTTGCATGTCATGTGTAAATCACTGGAAACACTAACAAACAGCAGATGAATGATTAATGTGAAGATCAGCAAAATCATTTGCATGTAGAAAGTTTGTCAGGTTAGAAGTTTGCCCTATAACGATTGGCATGACACAAAAGGAGAAGGCAATGGCACTGGGGATGGGAACCAAGTCCAACAGATAGTGCCAATTCTTTTCTGCCTCCAAGTCCAGAGCAGTGGCAGTTAGAATGGGGGGGGGGGCGGGGGGAGAGACCTTCATTTGTCCCTGGGCTAGGCATGGTGGAGCTGATAAATTTTCAGAGAGCTGTCCCTGCACCCAAAATAGATCAATTTTTCAGAATATACTTTGATATTTTATATTTTCCCACCATTTTGAGATGTAATTGCTGCCACCTCTCCGCACCACAGTTCTATGTCTGAACAGAGCTTGGCTAACTTTGCACTAATTTTGGAGGCAATTTGGAATGCCACTGTTTAAAATGGGTGGGATTCAGTTTTTGATTCATTGACAGTGGGATCTTTCAGCAGAAAGGGTCCTTCTAAGATTGAAAGAAGTCCTTCCATAAGAAACAGATGCTATTTCTGTTAGTAGGATGCCTTAGAATGTTATATATGTTGTTATGCAACTCTTTCATTTTTAAATAATCATCTAATTTCTCTCCTCAGTGATTGTAGTGTTATTTGTGACACTAAAACGTCAAAAGAAGGAACCCCTAATTGTTTTTGAAGAAGAAGATGTCCGAGAGAATATTATTACTTACGACGATGAAGGTGGAGGGGAAGAAGACACCGAGGCTTTTGACATTGCTACTTTGCAAAACCCTGATGGCATCAATGGTTTTATACCTCGCAAAGACATAAAGCCGGAGTACCAATACATGCCAAGGCCAGAACTTCGACCAGCTCCAAACAGTGTTGATGTTGATGACTTTATCAACACAAGAATACAAGAAGCAGACAATGACCCAACAGCGCCTCCCTATGACTCTATCCAGATCTACGGTTATGAAGGAAGAGGCTCAGTGGCTGGTTCACTTAGCTCATTAGAGTCAGCAACAACGGATTCTGATTTGGACTATGACTATCTACAAAACTGGGGACCTCGTTTTAAGAAACTAGCAGACTTATATGGCTCCAAAGACACTTTTGAAGACGATTCTTAACAATAAAATTACGAATTTGGCCTTAAGAACTGTTTCTAATGTTCTGGGGAAAAAAATCAGAGGAAAATGTAAGCAGGTATTTTTTTTAAAACAAAATAAAACAGTGAAAGGCTCATATAAAGTATCTAAGTTTGGCGGGGATGGGAGGTTGTTCTTTAATTTTAAAGGGACAGACAAAAAAAGTGGTCAATACTGTGAAGTACCTTTTCAACGCAAAGGCAAAGGCTGGAGGTGGTACCTAACTTCCATGAGAAAGGGAAGGGGGAAAACCACTTGTGTAATACAAAATATTTAAGTAAAGGGACATTCTAAAAGTCATCCTAGAATTGAAGGCAATCTTTTTATGTATTATGAAAAACTAAGTCTTTTATGTCAAAGAAGCTTCCACAAATTAGAAAAAAATAACAGTTCTGAGCTGTAATTTCGCCTTAAACTATGGACACTCCCTATGTAGTGCATTTTTAAACTTGAAATATATAATATTCAGCCAGCTTAAACACATATGATGTATGTACAGGACAATGTACAATTATAATGTCTCTTGAGCATCCAACTTGTTTCTGCTGACTCTTGTAAATCTTTTTGCTTATACTTTCATCTTAATCTAATACGTGCCAGATATAAAACTCTGTCTTGTTAAAGTGGGAGGCGCCCTATTTCTATGTCATTTTTAAATGTATCTATTTGTACAATTTTAAAATTCTTATTTTTTAGTATACATACAAATATCAGTATTCTGACATGTAAGAAATGTTACATCACACTTATATTTTATGAGCATTGTACTGTTGCTTTAATATGTGCTTCAGTATATGAAGCAGACTTTGAAATAAAAAGGACTCTTTTTTAAATTCCTGTTTGTTTTATTAAGCTATGAAAGGAAAACATTGTTTCTAAAGCCCAGTTTGCATTATTGGGCTTTTTTATTATACCTCTGTACTTATAACTACCAACTTGATTTTTAATAGCTGGTAATATTATACATTTATAGCTAATATAACTTGTTAAATCATTGGTTAAAATGAGTTACAAGTTGATCTTTAAGAGATACACTGATAATTTGTATAAGTATGCAATAGATTAATTTCTTCTTTTAAACGAAGTCATGTTATACGCATAAGTCTTACCTCTTGTCAGTCATACAGTCCTTGAGAAATGCCTTTACAACTGAGCAAGCATAATACTACTTATAAATCAAGATCCAACAAATGACATAAACTTTTCTAAACCCTGTAAAGGCCATAATTTATATTTTCTACAATGTTGTAGAGGGAGGTATTCTGTATGTTTTGCTGGAGAAGAGAAGGTTCAGCAGTAACATGATAATTATGCTTAAATATTTGAAGGGATGCTATACTTAGCATATTTTCTGCTGTTCCAGAGACTAGGACACAAATGAATTGATTCAAGCTACAGGAAAAGAGGTTCCAACTAAACATTAGGAAGAACTTGATGATATGAATTGTTCAAAAGTGGAATATGCTGCCTTTGAGTCTCTCCCTTTGGAAAAATCTGTCCCTTTTAAAAATCTGTCAATTGTGTATCCCTGCTCAGCAGGGAGTTGGACTGGATGGCCCTTGCAGTCTATTTATCTCTTTGATTTTCTGATTCTAATATGTTTGCATAGTAGCATCTCCATTGTCTGTGCTACCAATTCCTCTGCCATTGTATTTCACATTTTATGAAAAGTATTTCTGACCTCTTGGAAGAATGCTCTTACATGATGGTTAGGTATCCTATGGCAGGCCATTTCCCACCTGGTCCTATGTACTAATAAATAACTCCTTATCCAGGCATGGATCATTGTATAATCAATCAAACTGATTCCACACAGGAGAGTACTTTCAGCATCTTTAGATGAATACCAACAGATGCAAACTAGATTTTTTTTTGGGGGGGGGGGGTTATTCTTTAAGTGTGATGGAGCCACCAAAGAGCCTCCAAAAATCCTTAGCTTTGAACACTGGAGAACACTGTTTGGGCATCATTGTGGGATGGAAAGCCAGCAGTGAGGGGAAATGGAACTGATCATTCCAGAGAAAGGGTATATCTTACCGACGGGTTGGAATCCTGAAGAGAAGCATTCTCCATGACAGCGTTTTGTTGAAAGGCTTTTATGTCATTTGGGAACAAAAATAGTGAAAATTGGTTTGTATTATTCCAAAATAAATTATGATACAGCATAATTCATCTGCAACAAGATAGAAACATGCTCAGTGGGATCATGAAAGTTGTTGTGTAGACTCGGTAATGAATGAGCATTCTGTTTCTATAAATTCCAATTATTTTACTCTTTTTATGACTATGTAAACCCTCAAATGATGAAGGCAGATTTTACAAAGCATTTTTTGAAGTTCTCAAACCTTAATAGAAACACACTGACCCCATTATACGAGTTAATTGCATTTCTATCTTCTTGGAAACCTTTTTTTTTTCCTAATATAGGTGAGATGAACTTGATTCTAATTAACCAATACACAAAAATGCATTGAGATCTTGAACTCCAGATATAACACCCATGTTAACATGAAGGCTAGCATCTTGTCAGTGGATTAATTTGGAAGAACCCCTTCATTGCAGAAGGAGGTAAGCCAGCTATACAAGAGCAACTGCAGGTTCTTGAGCACAACTCCTCCATCCTCCATCTACTGAGTGGTTGTGGGGTTGTTGCTGAAAGCCACCCAGGGTGAACAAAGCAGCTTCTTCCCTTTTCAGGAGGTAAGCAACTTCTGCTTCTCTTCTTCCAGGTACACAAAGTCAGGCAGACAGTTCCCAGGATCATCCTTAGGGTCTATCAATAAGAATGAGCTAAGAATGTTGCCAAAAAAAGAAAAAAGAAAAGAAAAGAAAAAGAAATAACAATTTTCTCTGCACTGGGGGAAAAGATGAAGAAATTATTAGTCCTCACTTTCAAGGACAAAAGATTTGGAAACGGAAAGTAGATTTTTAAGATGTGGAAACAGGAAATAGCCCAATGGAGAAAGATCTGGTGAGTAGGGTGGATGGTGTATGCACTGAAGCCTCCAATTCTTCAAAACATCCATTGTCTTGCCAGCCTTGTGAGCAGGTGCACCATCCTGCAAAAAGACAACAATTTTCCAGAGCTTTCCTCACCATTTCCCCTCCATTGCCTCCTTTAAAAGACACACCACTGCTTGGCCCTTCTGAAGACAGTCAGACATCCAGATACCTTCCTTGTCCCAAAAAACTGTGGCTATGACATTTTCTGCTGATTTTTAAGTCTTGAAATTTTTTGACTTTGGAGAGCTCAAGTGCTGACACTGAAAGGACTGTTGTTTGCACTCTGGGTCATAGTGATGTAACCGTATTTCATCAACAGTGGCAAGGTATTCCAAGAAATGTTTACTCGATCGCTCAAAATGCTGCAAAATTAACTTGGAAGTATCCACTCAGTTTTGATCCTGCAAACTGGCAATTTACAATTCAAAAGAACTCTCTTTCAAGCTACGGTGGCAAAATTACGCTCAGATTTTGGGACGTCGGTTGGTCTGAGAACTTTTCGGCACCCCCACTCTTTGTGACCAATGGAGAAGTGCAGTTCCTCCAATAAATAATACAGTACTCCAAACCAATATACACAATTACATATGGACTGAAATGTTCTATCTGAATTCTAAAATGTTCTTGGACTGAATTGTCTGCCACCCATCACTATTGGCTGGGTAGTGGACTTATAGTCCAGTAGCATATGAAGGGCCACAAGTTGCCCTCCTCTACTTTATATTAGAATTTCACTTGAAGAACTGAATGGATTCATAATATGAATATGGCCTGAGTCTTTCTCAAAATATTATGAAGTCACTATGAACTTTGGTGGTGTGGCTAGATTTTCCTCCCTCCCTCCTCCCCCTTTTATAATGAAAATATGTGACACTGCAGTTGATGAGAACCTAAAACAGCTTCATTATCACACATCTCTACCGTGTCATCCATGTCCTCCTTTGCTGTGCTTAGCTCTTTTGTCACATCATATCATACAGCTGTGAGAAAATGAAGCCACATTTATCAGATACATTATTTATTGTGAGCTCTTTCCCACTACTTAAGTTACATGCTAACTACATCCAAACGACAGCCTGTCAACTCTTATTGGAAAGATCACCTTAAAGTGTTCTGGGGGAAAAACAGACTTTTACAACTAGCTGAAAGTGAATCTGGAGATCACAAGAAGAGCTACGCCTGATTTTACTACTAAATGTAATCAGAGAGCTAAAGCACTCATACTAGCTGTACTGAGGACAGATTAAGTTTAATGTGGGAATATTAAATGTATATGCAAAAAGCAGAAAAATTTCTAAATGCCTTTCTGTGGTTGGATTCTTAAATCCATGGACCAAGATGTAACTAGATACTAGATGCAAAGTGCTTTGACTGAAAAATAGTCCATCTGTCAAGGGTTAGGATTGGGCACCAGACTGTCAGAAAAAACTGACAGTAAATTAATAAGTGAGAACAAACAAAACTTCAAATAGTTTTTTTGTAGGGTTTCCGAGCTATGTGGCCATGTTCTAGAAGAGTTCCTTTCTGAAGTTTTGCCAGCATCTGTGGCTGACATCTTCAGAGAATGATAGGAAAAGGATAGGATATATATATCCTGTGTGACCCTGGGAAGGGAGGAGTGATTTGAAAATGTATTGTTCTGTTGCTAATGGCAGTCCTTAGGGTGGGAGGATGTGCAAAAGAGGATTAATGTCTGCTACTTGGTGCTCATTTTCTACTGGGAATCCCCTGACCCCAGGCTGTTTCTCATATGCATTGGTTGAGTCTTAATTTTGCTGTTCTTCAGGACTGGTAGCCAAGCCTTGTTTACCCTCAGGGTTTCCTCTTTCCTGTTGAAATTGTCCAGGTGTTTATGGATCCCTCTCATTTTGGGATCTAATTGTAAGCACTAACAAAAGAAAAGTTTTTGTTGTTGCCGTTTTTTTGTAAGTTTCTATTGCTGTGGCTTGCAGTTATTTGTTGCCCACCTCGTGCCTAAACACCGACAACTCTAAAGAAAAGGGGTTCATTTGTAGAATTAAAAGTTTGGGGCTGTGTTGGTGGAAACAGCCTCACAAATAAAGACATTCAGCTGGTGTCAACAGAAGAGTTCCTGGGGGAGTGAGTAACGGCCTTGTTGCAAATGACTGAAGAAAAAGACAGGCTGGTCATTGACATCTTGTCACAATTTACTGCTATTGTAGTGCACTTTACTTACCTCAAATAGGTCTTCTCCATTTATAAGGAAGCAACATGGCCAAACATTTAAAAAAAAAAAAAAGTTGTGAGCTTCATATATCAAACTCATCTCTGTGATCATCCCTTTGAAATCAGTGGAATTGCACACAGAAGCAGTTGGCCATATGTAGATTTAATGCACTACTCTTAGACTGCCAAAAATCACAGGAGCTTTACAGGTTGCCAGTACATATTATTCAACTTTCATTCATTCAAGTAAGAATAAGCCAGTGGGTTTAATTTAGATTCTTGATGAAACTGACTGCAGACCATCTGTTTTCTATCCTCAAGAACTGGTAGGACAACATATCAGATGAACATTTTGTTCTAAAAAGAAACCTGGAAAATGCTAACACTTGGATACTGCTAATCTTGGTGGCTCTTTTAGCAACAAGGAGGTGGTTGAAGCTTCAGGTTTCTTGTGCCAATTTTGTTCCAACATGTATAGATAGTCTTCCCAAGTTAGGTACTGCTAAAAGGTTTTGCTTGACAAACTGTTGCTTTGTTCTGCAGCCCATATGGTTTCTTATGGAGTATGTAAAGTCAATCTGTTAATAAAAATGATTGCAAATAGATCTGTCATATGATTCTGTTACACCTTACTCATATTGGGAACATCTCTTTTGGCAATATGAATGTCGTGTGTGTGTTTATGTGTGTGTGTGCGTGTTTGATTTCAGGTAGGTATGAATTACACCATGGGCAAGTCACATGATGGTTTCACTTAGGGTTATTAAAAAATGACTTGAAGACACACAACAACAACAACAACAACAACAGCAACAACAACAAATTACAACTGAATTCTCCAAAGTTATCTACTGACCAAAGGTGTTTTATATATAAATGAGAGCATACGCTGATGGAACAACTGAGCGGCTGTAGTGCAAGTTTCTAACAAATTTTTATCAAATCAAAGCCTGAATATATTTCTTCAAGTTGGCTGGCTGAAATTCTACAAAACTGCTGTCTGAGAGTGGCTCTTCAGGATTTCAGCTAGAAGTTCTTCCTTGACCTTCCTGGACATATGGGGAATGTGTCTGAGACCTTGGGCATGCAAGCTTTACCACTGTGCTGTTGTTACAAGTAAATGAAAAAAGGAGAATCTAAGAAAAATAGCACAAAGGACTTCATTCGTGTTGACTTGACTGAAGCCTGTTAAGTGATGGAGGGCCAATTGCTATCTTTACAACTGCAAATATAAGTTATTTATAACTATCTTTGCTCCATTAATAGATTAAGGCCCACTCTGAGCCAGTTTGGGGAAGCCTCTCCCATTCCTGATATATGTTAAGCTTCATTTCTCTGTGGATTCTTTGTTCTTGTTTTTCCTCTCACCCTTTAGCATCATCTGTCTTGTCTCTGGTTTTTGCTTGAGTACTACAAAATGATCTTTCACTCTCTTACTAGCCTTTGCAGTCCATTATCCTGCCCCAGAGAAAACTCTGTGTCTAATGTTTCTCTCTGGAATTCTACAATGCTTCTAACCTTTTGGCTCACTTCTATAAAGCAATGCACTCTGGCAGGGTCTTGCTGTCTCTTATCTCTCCGATTCATACAAAGGTGTCAGAATGTCCTAGGGACCCATTAATCAACAGACCTGTTCTGACATCAGCTCCTTAGAAGCCTTCTGTATACCCTTAATACATCTGGAGGTAGCTAGAGGAAGCTTTTTGATGGAGCGATAACTTTTCATAGATCAACTCACCTGACTGATGACTCGATTGAGAATTAAATATTTATGTCTCAGAAGCCGAAAGACTGAAATATGCATTTTCAGTTTACAGGAGAGGTAGAGCTGCAGCACTTTTATTTCTCCCTAATAAACCGGATTAATGGATGGTGTTATGATGCTGTAGATGCAACCTCAAGGGCTTCTGTGACATCATTAAAACAAATGATAAGCAGAGAAAGAGGAAAATATAAGCTGGCCACCTAAAAGTTGTGACAATTTCCCTTTTCAAACATATTCAGAATCTGAATCTGCCTTCTTCCCTGTTTATTCAGCTTGAAAGTATGAAAAAATATTAGAGAAGTCTCAGAAGTCAGTATTGTGTTGCGCACAAACCTTACATGAGCCAGGGTTATAGAAATGTGTTTTATACCAGACTCTAGCCTTATATAGTCTGTGTTTATGTCTTTGCATATGTGACTTCAAGTTGCACGTTGACTTAGGGTGACCCCATGAATTTCATAGCATTTTTCTTAGGCAAGGAATAGTCAAACGTGATTTTCATTCCTCTGAAATATAGCCTACAGTCCACCATCCAAGTAGTAGCCAAATCTGGTCCCACTTGGCTTCCAAGTTCAGAAAGAATTTGATGCCTTTAGGTTATTTGAGTCTACTAATGTCTATTTAACAGAATTGTAGAATCCTACAGTTGGAAGGGATCTCAATGGCCGTTCAGCCCAACCTCATGCTATGCAGAAATACACAAACAAAGCATCCCAACAGATGGCCATCCAACCTCTGCTTAAAACCCTCCAAAGGAGGAAACTCCACCACACTCTGAGGAAGCATATTTCACTGTCAAATAGCTCTTACTGTCAGCAAGTTCTTCCTAATATTGAGATGGAAACTGGACAAACATACTCTATTTGTTACTTAATGTTTCCAGTCACAGACAGGTCATAAGCTCTGGGCTTCATGGTTCTGGTTATGCACTTTGGTAGAACTATACAGAGAGTCCAGCCTGGTAGTCTCTCAGCAGCAATCCATACATCTCACTCTGCAGTACAAAAGGGGAAGATTCCTCAGGACCACTTCTTTCTCTGCTGTTGGTTGGCCACATATGAAGGAGTCTCTGTTTAAATACTTCCAGTGCGAATACAGTTATCCAGTGGTGTGAAGTGTATTTTGCAAATATCCTTCCACTACTTGCCAATTTTGGTATAGCATTTTCCTATAAAAACTGCTACTACCATTGAATTTTTATGAGCACCTGAAGGGCTTTAACCTTTTTGCATCTCTGCTATGCTATATATAGTGCAAAGCAGGAAACATATTTCTTCTATTTACACCTATGGCCAGATTTCCCACTTGCCATGGAAGACAGCAATATAATATGTTGTACCTGAGTGCAACATTATTCCCTTGGGCAATGCAGTTGACAAGTTGTTGCAACCATCTGAGTAGCAAATGTAATGGCCAGTGATAAAGCAAGATGCTTGGTTAGAGGGCCAGCCAAAGGAACCACATACACACTTGTTGCATAATTTTCAGGATTTTATGTGCTGGAATACATGTGAAGAAACAGGCAGGGACTGTCGCTATCTTAAACATGTGTAAGTTCCCCAATGGAAACAGTTTGTCCAGGCATTTTTGTCCAAGGCAAAACAGCCATAATCAGAATGGCAGCCATTATGGTTGTGTTTATTTTATGGTTATGTGATGCTGCAAGTCACTAACAAGGCAGTGTTGCACAGCCACCATGTAACTCCATGAGCATATAATTATGCTCTATCTCCTCAGTGCATGATCTCAGCTGGGATGGGTAGTCTATGCACCGTATATTATGGCTAAGTCAGAGAAGGTTATGCCATGCAGGGAAAGAAAGAAGGCTCAATGATTTTTCTCTGCACAGAAAAATGTAACATTGAAAACTAATCAGAAATGTGTGGGTTTTTTTAAAAGGTAACTTAAATCAGAAGATACTTACTATCTGAAACCTTTTCTAATAAGGTTAGAAAAGTTGAACTGAAAGTGAGGGTAGATCGACAAAGGCCAGAATACTCCGAGCTGCCCCAGATTCCCCCTCTTACCTCCACATTCTGGAGTAACTATCTACACATAGAATCATAGAGTTGGAAGAGACCCCAAGGGCCATCCAGTCCAACTCCCTGCCATGCAGGAAATCACATTCAAAACATACTTGACAGATGATCTTGGAGATGGGACCCAGCCTTCAAAAACATTTTAACTGTATATGTTTTTAACATGTTGTACCCTGCCCTGATTGCTCGCTCAGAGGGGCTGGTTAGAATTATTATTATTATTATTATTATTATTATTGTGTGCATCCCATTGTTCCATCTGGCACTGCCACAACTGGAATCAGTGATTCCCAGTGATCTGATTCTATATATTCCTGATTGTCAGAATGGGGTTGAACGGGATGGCCCTTGGAGTCACTTCCAGCTCTAGGATTCTCTATGCATTCCTAAATGGCAGAATAGAGTTGGACTGGATTCTTCCTCTTCTCTATTTTCATCTTCCACTTCTGTGCTGTCATCACAAAAGGCACATTCTGTTTACATAACTTATGCTGCCACTTCATGCCTCTACTTCTGCTGGTCATAAAGGCCATGCCAATGTGGAATTCTGAGGCACAAAGAAACTTCTCACATTTAAAAAAAATAAATGCACATACATCCCTCTGATTCTTTGGATGGCCAGTGGTTTAGGAGTTTTAAGCACATTTTTGAAAAGAGGTTTTAAGCACTGGCTGCTACAGTAGGCACAATAAGAATCACCAGGCTGGGTCAGTCTTGTTTTTCATCTTCCCATTGCTTATAATCCTCACCATCTGTAATCAGCAGTATACAGGCTCTCAAAATGGGAACTGCACATTTTGGCTATCATTTTGCCTTCTATTTTCTCTATCTTCTATTGAATCCTTTATCATGACAACATTCTGAGGTGACGAGAGTGATAGTTAGCCTCGGCCCTTTTGAAAATTGCATTTTTGGCAAGAACTAGCTGGAAGAGAGACAAAAACCAGACTCCCAAACCCTTGAATAAATATTTTGCTCTCATAAACACCCATATACAAATCTGTTTCCAGGAAACCACTTATATTGAGCAAATAAATCAAGACCTTCTTCCTGTCTGGAAGGTATCTCAGAAAGAACTGCATAATAAATCATACCTCCTCAGATTCACATGTAACGAAGATATACATGACTTTCCAAACCTGTCCAGAAGCTGTTGTTGAAACAACCCGGCCACCAACAAAAGCATTTGCCTGAAGTGTGTAGTATTGGCCTATTCTAACAGCATAAGCATGACTCATTACAAAATACAATGATGTTTGGAAAGGTTGAGGGTAGTAGAAAGAGAGGAAGATTGCACACCAGATGGCTAGACTCAACCAGGATTTCATGGTCTGCAGGACTTGAGCAGAGAGGTGGAGGATAGGGAGTTTCATCCACAGGGTCACCATGAGTTGAGGTTGACTTGAGTTCAGTTAACAACGGGAGCAAATCAAGGTTGATATCTCCCTAGAACCCAAGATGACTAAACTGAACCTGTCATGCTTTGGATATATAATGAAAATATGTGACTCACTAGAAAAGGCAATAACGCTAGATAAGGTAGAAAGTAGCAGAAAGAGAATAAGAGTGCATACCAGATAGATAGACTCAACCAGGGAGGTTGCAGGTCTGAAGTTACATAAACTAAGTAGACCAGTAGATCTTGGAGATGCCTTGTTCATAGGGTCACCATGATTCAGGGCCAACTTGAGTGAAGCTAGCTACCACCCACAAAACAACATGATATCATTTGCATATCTTAATTTGTTGGACAGTCTGCAAGACCTGAACAGGACTGTTGAGCATAGTGTAGTTTGGAGGTCACTCATTCATAGATCTCCATAAGTCAAAGCTGACTTGAATCAGCTTACAATAACAACAGTAACTAATAACAAATAAAACAACTATAAGCAAAGGGAAAATGCTTTTACAGTTTGGAGTTCATAAAGCCAGTGGGTTTAATAGCCACTGACCATGGATTTGTTGAGTGCTCTGTGATAGCTGTGTAAGCAAGGGGCCATTACACTGAATTTTATAAATTAAAAAGGCCAAAAACAAAAAACAAAAACAAAAAAACAACAACAAATAAATAACCAAGCAGTCCAATGACAATTGAGCACTCAGTGACCAGAGAACGTAGATGTGGGTCATGGTGGAAGTAAATGGCATGAAGTATGGCATAGCTTGCTAATAATTTGTATAGGAACACTGTGCATTGTAAGATTTTGTTGCAGGTCTGACTTCTGAATTCTATTGTCTTTTGGGTGATTATCCAAGCTAAAGTCAAAGACTATATTGTTTAGGGAAGCATTCCCAGGATTGTGCCATTTGCCCCAGGATGCCTCCTTATAACTATGTATTAAGAAACTGTGCCCTCCCTCCAGTCCATCTGCCTTGGTCCAGGCCCCAGAGGAACCATTGGACCTCATCCCCTTTCTACCACCTTCCCCTCTTCCTTTTGTGTTGTCTCTTTTAGATTGTAAGCCTGAGGGCAGGGAACTGTCTAATTATAAGATTGTATGTACAGCACTGTGCAAATTTACAGCGCTATATAAATAAAGGTTAATAATAATAATAATAATAATAATAATACTGCTATCCCCACATCACACAACAGCAGCTTCTATAACGTGCAAAGGAGTACTTCCATCTGTGTTTCCTGAACCTTCTGCCAATCAGTTTGATTGGATGGTCTTAGTTCTAGTCTTATAGGAGATGGAGAGAAACTCCTTCTTGTCCACTTTCTCTGTCCAAAGCATAATTTTACCAATCTCTGGTAGTGTGGTCTAATCCCACATAATTTAATGCAGTGCCCTTTAAAAGAGACGCAGGCATTTTTACTGGAGATACCAAGGAATGGACATAGGAGCTTCTGCATTTACTTTACTGCTTAACTGTGGTCCTTTCCTTGACTGGAGTGATTAAATGCTGGAGTGACATGAAATCTGAGAAGTTATTCAGTTTCATTTCCATCCTGGCATGAGTTTCCTCTCTCGCTCTCTTTTTATGGGATATTTCTTGACAAAAGAAACATTATAAAACCATTACAGGTTCTTTGGAGTGGAGTTGTCCCTTAAAATTCTTTATAAATTATGTGTAGTTTTAAAATGAAATATGCTTCATTCAAAATACCTCATTTCAGAAAATGATTTCATAAGAATGAACAAAGGATATGGAAATAATATATGGTAAGGAGGGCTGGATTCAATCATACTATCAGGATTCACATGTAGATAATAATGAGAAGTGAGCAATTTTAACACCCTTACAATAAATACTGTATAGTTGCTATTGCCATATATCCTGGTTTTATAGATATTTTTAAAACTCATTTAAGTTTTTCAGAAGTTTCTTTCTAGAAAAAAAAAGTCCAACTTTTGGGCCCTGTTTCTCCCTCAGGACCTTTGCACTAATAGAAATGGGACCATCTAGTGTGACTGAGAAACTATTAGTATCAGCATACTTTGGGGCAACCTTAAAAGCTGCCCTGGTTGTGTTACATAGAGGGGCAGGATAAAAATAATTTATTATTATTATTATTAGGAGCAGAAATACAAAATCTAAAAAAAGCTCTTCAAGCTGAGATCCTGTATCATCAACATAACTACTGTGCCATATCTCCATCATCCTCATAGTTACTTGCGGCCATGACATCCTTCTTGAGGAAAAAAAATTCCTGTCTTTGCAGCTTGACACTGCCCCAGCCAAAGTATTTCCAGGACACTGAAGGTCAGGGTGCTGGAAAATCACATCTGCTGTGCTCTCCCAATAATGGAGCATGTTATGAACAGCAGTTGGAGAGACCCCTTGGGGTCTACCTCACCAGGTTGTTCCAATAAACCCTGCAACTGGGAGAGGGCTGCAGGCAATTTCCCGGCACACTGATCTCTGGCCCCTTGGAAACACTTTTATCAAGGTACTTCTGATTTGCAAAATTAGGTTTCTGTGGTCATGGTTGGTCATTCACAGCCATAAACGCAAATCCCCAGCATTAACTAGATCATAAGTCCCATGATAGGGGCACCTTAATAAGTCAGAAATGACTTAAAGCACACAGCAATCTTGTATCTGCTGAACAGGATCCCAGCCAATGTTGCTAATACTTTGTGAAAACATGACTACACAGGTATGTAATAACTGGAATAACCTGAAGACCTTACACTTTGCAATTAAGCCCCAGTTTACAAAATGAATTGATTATTATGCTCTGAACTGAAACTCCAGAGATGACTGAAATTTCTGGATGAGTATATTGAAGGCTGACTAATTATTTTATTGAATGCCCGCCTCTCTATGATAGAATTTAAATGGATTAATGGAGGTGAACT
This sequence comes from Urosaurus nigricauda, assembly GCA_034509955.1. NCBI lineage: Eukaryota > Metazoa > Chordata > Lepidosauria > Squamata > Phrynosomatidae > Urosaurus > Urosaurus nigricauda. The sequence goes on from JAOEGL010000013.1 coordinate 18,410,028, forward strand.
TTAGGTCATGTTATCTGAAACTGATTAAAACAGTGAAAGGGGAGAATCAAGAAAATGCATATTAATGCATTACTGTAATTTATTGCTTGAAAAGTCTGCCGTGTTTGGCTCAAATTTATTACTGGTTTTCAAATATAGAAACAACATGCTGTATAAGTATGCATAATTCTGAAGTGGTCATAATTCTCTCCAACAGTTCTGCTCAATAGCTCAAAAGAATTGTCTTGGAATTTACTGGGTAGCACCAATTCACTAAAGGTGCTTTCTTAAATCATCCTGATGGAGTAGGAGCTATTAGGGCAATGGGTCAAACAATATAAGAAGTAGATTTGAAGGGACCCTGGGAAGATAGTCTCACCTCATAGCAGTGGGTGGAACCCACACAGTTGAAAGTTGCTAAGTTCAACTGATTGTTTAACTTCCTATAATGCCACTGATGTAGGAGTTTATCACATGGGAGGAATTTCTCTCAATTGTGAATGGAGCCAATTCGCAATTACGTGAATTTGCTAGTTTAGTGAATTTACGTGAAATCTGATTGCATTCAGAATGCATTCAGAATTTCCCATTGCCCGAAATTGACCCCCCATTGCCCAAAATTGTGTGAGATACTCGAATACACAATTACGTAAAAACCCATGATTGTGTTTGGAATGACTTCCCATTACCCAAAGTTGCGTGATAGACACTCATACGCAATAATGTTAAACCCCATGATTGTGTTTGGATTGCCATTGCATTATACCCCCAAATTCCGTTGTATGATAAATTCCGTAATGTAACTCCAGAACTTGTTGTTATTTTCTGTCAGGTCAACTGCAGCTTATAGTGATCTAAAGAACAAGATATCCTTTACGGCACTCATTGCCCTCCAGAATGACAGAGCTAGGTTGCCAAAAAATCCACAGCTCTGCTTTTCCAAGACCGGAAAAAGATGATATTAGAAGCTCTTAGAGGTCTCTTGTTCATTAGATCACTATAAGCTGCACTGGTTTTTGGAAACAGCTCTACTGAAATCTTAGTAGGTTGAATCTTAGTTTGGCTTCTGGTGAACACTGAACCCAAGCAGTGTGAGTGTTTGGGGGGGGGGGGGAATAAACATTCTGTCTTCTACTTCCTTTCTTTGACTGTTATGGCAAAGGGACAAAAGGGCAAAACTTTTCCAAACTGATATTCTCAAAGAGGAGATTTTCTTTTACATCTATCCTATGAATTAGTCTTTTAATACCACTATGCAAAAGTTTCATCCACTACCAGAGCTAGTATTTCTTATTAGACTTGCAAAGAATCAGAGTTTTTAATTAGCATTTCCTCTGGTGAACCAAACCCTCTGAGATTACTACACTTAGTAAAAATTAATTAACTTGACAAAAGCTCCTAATTGTTTTCTTGCCACTGGTCCTTTTGAGAGACTAAAAATAATACTCTCTCAATTAGGCAGCTACAACTGCTCTCCTATTCTTTGGTTGCCCTACATTTTTAGAAAAGAAAGTTAACATTCTATTTTTACAAAAGACAGGCTTTTTGGTTTTCATAAAGTTAGCAATTACTCAATCAAAAGCAATATAGTACTGTCGGTGGTCATCATTGTGATGAATCCTAGAATCCTAGAGTTAGAAGAGATCACTAGGGCTACCCAGTCTGACCCCCTGCCATGCAGGAAGACACAATCAAAGCACTCCCAATAGATGGTGATTTGAAGTTTGACAACTGTGTCCCTCCAGATATCATCAGACATCATATCTATGAGTAGCTTTGTTGTTTTAGGTTTTTTTTTTTAATTTTTTTTAAGTTTTGCCTTGACTGGGCAAAGGGGCAAAGGGGCAAATATAAACAAAATGACAACAAAAGAACACAGCTACCCTCCGGATGTGATGTCTAATAATATCTGGAGGAACACAGTTGTCAAACTTCACTTCACCATGAGATCTTAATAAAGCAGTTTGGAGACAATATTATACCATTCCTACAGTAGAGGAAGTTTTGAGCCACTGTATCTAAAAATAAAATCTTTACAATTACAGATGAGAGAGATGGTTATTGGCATGTGAAACTGGATAAATCTTCATCAAATTCTGTACAGTCAGTATGACCAGGGGGAGGTATTGTTTTAATCGTCTACCATTTGGCCTTAAGAGAAGCTTTTCAACAACGACAACAAAATCAGGAAACCTTTGGGCATATAACATGTGCTGATGATATGATCACAGCAGCAGAGACAGTTGAGCAGACAGCATGATGGGATTTTATATCAGGTTATGGAAATAGCACATGCTAAGAATATCAGATTTAATAAAGAAAATATTCAGTTTAAGATTGACTCCGCAAAGCATGTGGATAACAGTGATTGACGAAGGAGTTCAACCAGACAATTGAAAGTTAAAGCCATTCAGGAAATGAAGCTGCCTCAAGATCGACAAGGTGTGCTCAGATGTTTAGGGTCACTACAGCCTGCAGCAAAATATATTTGTTGGCAAGCAGAATTGACAGCACCACAGAGAAATTTGGTTTTTTAAAATGTAATTTTTAAACAACAGTTGTGCAGTGCAATATTTTGATGTGATTAAACAAGTTCTTTTTCAAATTGATACATTGAAAGATGGCTTAGGAGCACATTTGCTTCAGGACAACAAGCCAGTGTCCTATGCTACAAGATCACTTAGTTCCACAGAGCAAACCTATGCCCAAATTGAGAGGGAATTGGTTGCTGTTGGACAGGCAATGAAGATGTTTTGCCAGTATGTGTTTGGCAATGATGTCTTAGTTCAGACTGATCATAAGGCTTTGGAGGAAATTTTAAAAACCTAAAACAAACGATAGGTAGTGCTCCTGCCCATTTGCCTCCAAAGCTTCAGAGGTATCAGCTCAATGTGATATATATACTCTAGGCAAATTTATGTATGGGCTACAATATCTTTATTAAGGGGGAAGGATTTAAGGAAGGTTAGAGAGTAGTGTATGGTGTGAGCACATTAGCCATGCATCTAGATTGATTGAATACAAGAGGCAACAAAGGAAGATTATCAGCTTCAGGTGATTCAAGCATATGTAGAGCAGGGATGGCCATAATGTCTGAGAGAAAAGGTCCGACAATATTATTATTATTATTATTATTATTATTATTATTATTTTCTTACCCGCCCCTCTGAGCGAGCAATTGGGGCAGGGTACAACATGTTAAAAACATATACAGTTAAAATCCTCCAACATTCCCACCTCCCTCCCCTTAAAATGCAATGGATTACTGTAACAAATGATTATCATTAGAAAATTTTTGTATCTCCATAGCAGGGTCCATAAGAAATAAAAAGTGAAATAAAAGAGGCAGCAAAGATTAGAAATGAAGGATCACATTCTAATAATGAGAAAGTTCATAACATTCTCAGGGACGAAAAAAAGGCTTACTTAAGGTGCTCATAGATGCTTCTAGAAAAGCATCAAGTACTATTAAAGTATTTCAGAGATTTGAAAAAGAGTGTAGCAGTCGTGCCTCAAAGAGATGAAAGATTTCTCAATTTGAAACCCCAATAATCGCATTGTATTATTGTTCATTTTCTTCCCCTCCCTTTTTTTTCTCATCATATCTTGCGATGCATGAAACCCAAAAATACATCTGCAAGGCTTTCCACTAAAATGTCACATGAAATGAAACTAAGAATGAATTCGGATGGCTTCTCAGTAGGTAAGAACAGGAATTAAAGGAATTCCAAGACAGTCAAGAAGAGTTTTATCAACATTTCTCACAGACTTTGGGCATCTCTTACTTTCTGCATGCTCAAATACTAACATCATTTGTACATACATTCAATTGTCTTTGTTGTCATCATTATTACTCATGAATCTGTATTAAAACATTCATTTGCTATTTTACATCATGCTCTATTAATGTTCATGAGCTCCTTGATAAAGACAGTGATTTAGCGGGTATCTAATGAGCAATAAAAGTGTCAGCATGGTTTGAGTGTTAAACGATAGCTCAGGAAACCAGGGTTCAAATCTCCACTCAGCTCTGAAAACCCACTGGGTGACCTTGGACAAGTCATTCTGTCTCAGCTTTATATCCCCTCTGAACAAACCTTGCCAAGTAAACCCTGTGATAGGTTTGCCTTAAGGTCTCACTAAGTCAAAAATGACTCGAAGACACACCAACAACACTGATTAATAACTGGATATGTTAAAGTAGAAAAAGAATGAAATAATGATAATGATACAATAAAATAACTATGAAAAAATATTTAATATTTAATGAACATGACTGTTGGTATGTAGTGATCTCTGGCTGGCTAAGGAATTCACTGGGCAAGAAAATAATCCCACCTTTAAAGCAGGTCTATCTGCAAGTAATAAGAGCTGTTTTCCTTCAGGGTTTGTGGACTTCCACTTATCTTGTGGGGCTTTGGAAATAAAGATTATTGCTGTTATGAATTAACAGTAATAGCAGCAGTATAATCTTTTCATGGATCAAACTATGGTAATATTTGGTGTTTTTATTAAGGAGGAAGCATTTTTGTTAAGTATTGTTACTGTTAGCTGTATTACCTTAGTTGTATAGACAGTAATAAAGAAGTGGTAGAGATGGGGCCAAGAAAAAGTACAGTCCTATTAATTTTAGATAGCCATTTTCCCAGCACTTTTCTGAGTATCTGGGATTTAATAACCCAGCAAATATTGAGATAATTTATCAACTAAAGTGCATCCTTGTGACAAAATAATTTTAAACTCAAAACATGGAAATATGCCATGAATGAGTGAGACAGCAAATATTAACATTCTCAGCCAATGAATATTTTTGTTTTACCAATTTTCTTTCTTGTTTGTAGATTATCCAGGTAGCTTGGCAAGTACAATTTGGCATTAAACTTGAACAGAAGGCCAGGATGATAACTAATAATTATACAAATGGCTTAAAGGGCAATTCTATACCTGCTTACTTGGTGTTAACCTCACTGAGACTTACATTTGAGTAGACATGCATAAGCTTACACTATAAGAGTCTTACATTTTGTGATAATTTTAGGGCAATTAATTCCGAAACACAAATAACTCTTTAGCTCAGCTGAGAAGTGAATCAACCATGGCTTTAGCATTTTTAATCTTGCTTTCTGTACTGCTGTTGAAAAGAGCTATGATTACTGGTCATAGAATCGGTTTTGAAGCCATGGGTAGAGACAGTTTTCAAATTCATTGTTGGTGTAAATATATGTGAGCATTACTTTTCAATGGACAAACTGATTTCAGCCTCTGCACTCCTCCAGAGACTAATGAAGCGCAATGGGAATGTTGAGGGGATGGACAATGAAAGTGGACATTTCATCACATTCAAAACAGCACTAGAAAGGCTGTACAAATACAGTAGTTCATCGTACATCGTTCTTATTTGAGTAGTTTAATTGCAGATTGAGCTAGCTGAAAAATGCAAACAAGAAAGACATGTCTTCAGTACTTTTGTGTTTTCCGCAGAAGATTCTTTTTAAAAATAATTCTTGTTAAGTAATCCTTTGAAATTATATTTCTTTTTGAAGGAAACAATGGGTAATGTTAACAATGTTCTTCCTGTTGCAAGACAGTTTTTAAAAAATCACGCAGTTTTTGAAGCTTATCCACAGTTCAGGAACTCTTCTGTGTAAATTTCACACATGGTTGTTTTGCTTAGAAAAAAAAGCATTAAGGGAATGTTGGTGCTTAAACTTGACTAAATGAAGGTTATTTGTATTAAATGAAATCCATGCCAACTTTAAAAGAAATAGAAATATTTGGGATTTTTATACAGGTGTATATTTCAGACAACCAGCATGGTGTAGTGGTTTGAGCGTTGGTCTATGACTCTGGAGATCTGGGTTCAATTCTCCATTTGGCCAAAGAAACCCACTGGGTGACTCACACACTCTCAGCCCCAAAAAACCCTGTGATAGGTTTGCTTTAGAGTCACCGTAAGTCAGAAAGAACTTGAAGGCACACAACAACAAGAACATATTTCAAAATGCAATGTCAAAACACCAAGATAAATAGCATTTTCTTATCAACCTGAACAGATTTTGGCTCACTGCATGAGATAAAAAGAACAGGAGGTGTACTGTAACTATTTCAGATTAGAGTTTATGGTAACTCACTTCATTTTATCACTGCTCATTGTCAAGTTAAGAAAATGGCCATCCTGTAAATAAATCAGCATAAACCGTCGATCTGATCTCTCCCTTGCTCCTTCTAATAAAAAGGGAGAGTAGATATCAGAACAGAGTGGGTGGAGAATGAAAAGGGTAAGATGGGGGACAAGAATAATTAATTTGTGCTTGTTGGTTTTTCTCTTTGGTTTCAGCTCATTTGCATGAAAATCAAATTGTTTAGATGTCATATTCTATAGTGTTCACACATCATGTACCATAGTGGATACTGTTAATAAGAGTGATAAGTATCAGCAGAAGAGAGCAGATTTTCCCAGAACAAATATATTCCATTCAGTACAATTTCTCTAATTCTAACTCACTGAGACATCTGCTCTTTTGTGTGTGATGCATCTATTCTCACTCGGGAAAAGAGAGCAGCTGGGGGTGGGAGGATTGTATGGCAAGTGCATAAATGACACAGAGGTATTGGAAAGACTGGCGCACTAAAGGTGAGAGGGGCTCCAAAAGCTGAACAGATACCATTTTCTTAAGCCAATACAATATCCTAAAATGACAGAGAGAGGTGCTGATTTCATCCCATATTGACCTTTTACCCTTATTTAAACAAATGAATACTACAAACACTGAGTATTAGATGGCAATTGCTAGTTACAGTGTGCCCAGGTCATATGAGGGCACCTTTTAAGTGGCATTCGCTCATGCTGAAAGTCATGAGACGGAAATAGAATGGCACGCACGCCTGTGACGTATGCGCCATGATGCACGGTGGGCATGAGCCCCATTATTTTCAATGGGACTTGAACATGCATGCTATTTATTTTACACGGGAGGGGGGGAGTCCAGAACGGATCCCCATATAAAGCAAGAGCACATTGTTTTTTTGTCCAAAGTGGTTTCACCTTGGACAGTGAAAAATTTTCCAATCATCTACTCAAGTAAACAGTACATAGCCAAATCAACAACAACAACAACACAGCCATCTAGCAGGAAGGAAGACTGGAAATGAAATGACAACAGAAATGACCATAGTGGGCACTCCTATTGGTGACCCTTATTACTTGTTTCTATTTAATACATTTATAAATTCATCCTTCCATAAAGATAAAATGCAGTGATTTCAAACAAGATGAAACTAAGAACTAAAACTAATCTAATGAAACACATAATGTAGGGCTTCAAAAGCATTGGCAGGACAGGAAGTAGACCAAACAACAAGGGAACATATGCAAATCATCCATAGTTTGGAAATGTGCATAGATATATAGACGCATATTCATGTAGTCTTAAAAAAATTAATCCTGATGAGAAACCAGAATGCAATGATCTTCGCAGTATAAAAATGAAAACCGGAGAGAAATCAAGCTTGGCAGATCTGCCCACCTGTACTCAAAGGCAATAATAGTTGACTTGAAAGTGAAGAATTATGTGTCACCAAGGAACCTCAGCAGTTTAACTAATTCTTATATCTATGCAGATTCTTGGAAAAGCTCAATAACTACTGACATAATGTTATAGTTGGACTGCCATCTAGAAATATTTCCGGATAGTAATGAAAAGCAAGCATTTAGAGATTCAAAAAAGTTATCTGTACACCTAAATCTGTTTTCACATTTTGGATTTTGGGTTGTTCTTAAGGCCCAAGTGTTTCGCTTAGGGAAAGCTGGGGAGGAGGTCTGAGAGAAAACACTGCCCCAGCTACTTCTCCACTAGATTTCTCCCCCCCCCCCCACATTTCAAGGGATTGAGTTTAACTTGGGTATTGTTGAAATAAAGTGACTTATATTTCATGGGCTGGCCAGTGTTGTGACAAACCAGTTTTTTTCTTCTCTCCAATCGAGAACTAGATGCAATTTTTTAAAAAATATATTCTTTTCAAAAGTATCACTTTCAAAAGGTTTCCCTCACACACCCCCTTCCTGTCAAGAAGTATTTTTCAAAAATTTCTTGAATGGAAATAAAAGACAAGGGAGGCGAACATTTACACTAATTACCTGGCATTTCAAACTCAGTATGTCCAAAGGAAGTTTGGCTGAAGTTTAAAGAACATTCCTCTGCTAGAAAAACCCAATATGAATGGCAGCTTTGCTTATGCAAAATACTCAAATCCTGGCCATCGAATTAAAAACCAAAATTCTTACTCATTGATTGAGAAGTGCTCATAATTTCTTCTCTTTAAAAAGATTTTGAAATTTTTGAAATCAGAAATTTCTTCTGTTTATCGAATTTTGACGAATATTCTTTACATCACTATTGGGCATCAATGATTCGATTTTTTAATGTTAGTTCAACTTTTGAAAACCGCCCAGGCTGTTGCTGAGAAACAACAGTCATGCTGTGTGGCACATCTCTTTTTGTTGGCATTGTGCTAGTGCTTTCGGTTATTCTGAGCAGCACAAACAGAAGGTAAGAACAAAACAAACATGACTGTAGAAAGCCACATATATTGAAGGGGCAGCTGGTTGATCTGCTGACACCGAGGTTTTTAAAGAATGGGCTGAGCTTGCTGTACTGTTTTTGATAGAATTGTTTTAATTACCCATTATCATTTAATTGCATTTTATATTTTTAAGTGCAACATAAATTACTTTAATATTGTCAATATTTTTAGCATTCTAGCTGTATTATTTTAAAAAGATTGAAACCTGCCTTGAGTTTTAATTTGGGGGAAAAGATGAAGAAATAACAACAACAACAACACCCTCCTGCCTGGATTATTTAAACTGTCTCCGGATTCAGTTATTTAAAATCTCAATTTCTTTCAGTCCAATTGAAGAGGAATTAGAAAGACTTGGAACATGTACATAACAAACAACCATTTCAAAAGCATGAGAAAAAGTGTGGGCGAGGAAGTAGCTATTCACCATCAGACATGAACTATGTACAGTGAGGCTTCACAGCCACAAGCACATTCCAGAGCTGAATGAAAATCCATCATTTGCTTTCTTAGCACTGAATTTCCCACTGTTCATCTCTCTGGGATTTCCCATTTGTCAAATATTCACATATTGCAACCATGTGAACCATGGTTACAAAGCCCATAATAATAATAATAATAATAATAGCAGATCTAAACTGGGGACAGTATGCAAACACTTCAGCAATGTAATTTGATCTGTAACACCTCTCTTTTGATCCATTAGAAATGCAGTCAAATATTCTAACAGACAAAATAGAACTATTGAGAAGTTCTATAGACCAAAGCATCTGGGTGGTCTTTTTTAAAATGTATTTTCCAGCATGCTGCCTACAAAATTTCTGGCTAAACAGACAAAGTGGGAGTCTGAATTATTGTTCAGATGTTGAAAATGTAATTCAATATTTCATAGGGATTTTATAGAAAATCCAAAGTTTCCAGGAAAAGCACTGCAGGTTAAAATTTGTATTTTGGGAAGATAATCATAAATACACACCCATACAATATGAAGCAGCTGATAATAATATGGTCCAAATATATTATCCCTCCCTGCTACATTAGGAGGGGGGAAAAAAAAGACAAACGATTCTGTCAGATAGCTTGAGAAGCACTCTATTTATAGAAAATATGACAGTGTGAGCTTGTCTTGTCTAGCTATTGTTGAATATGTAACCAGGGCCTTGACATTTTTTTAGCTGTTCTTAATCCCTGGGTATCCCCGCATGAACAGTTCATATGGAATATTGGAGATCTCAGTCTCTTTAGTCAGTGTGTGAGGGACTGAGAGAGAGAGAATTGGTTGTATTGTATAGTGGACCAAATAAGACCATAATTACTAACCACATTAATAGCTTTTAAAACATAAAACACCAAGTGGATTGCACCCTGGCATGAGAAGAAGTGGGCTGTAATGCTCTGCTCCCAGACATATTCCAGATCTGGATAAACCCTGATTAATATTTCATTCAGACTACCTAATTTCATTCTCAATGGAAGCAATGTAAGTGTGTGTCTGTCTGTCTGTGTGTGTAGCAATTTTTTTCTTTGTTGTTGCTAACTGCCCTCGAGTTGATCTCGACTCATGGTAACCCTATGGTTGAGACTTCTCCAAGACTCTGTCCATCACTGTTCTGCTTAGTTCCTCCATCTCCATAAAACCTGTGACCTCCTTATTAGGGTACATCAAACTGGCATGTGGCCTTCCTCTCTTCCTACTTCCCTCCATCTTTCCCAGCATTATTGTCTTTTCCAATGAGTCCTTCCTTCTCATGTTGCGTCTGAAGTACAACAGCTTCAGTTTGGTCATCTTGGCTTCCAGGGAGGTTTCTGGCTTGATCTGCTGTAGGACCTATTTGTTTGTCCTTTTGCTGTCCATGGGATCCTCAGGACTTTTCTCCAACACCACCTCTCAAATAAATGGATTCTTTTCCTATCTTCTTCCTTAACTGTCCAGCTTTCACATCCTTCCATGCACAACGTTTCTGCTCAGTTGTATATCTTTGCATTTTAGAATCTTTCCAAGTTCTTTCATAGCCATCCTGCCCATTATTAACCTTCTTATGATTTCCTGACTGCAATCCCCATTTCTATTTGATCCTAGGTATGGGAATTCTTTTACTAGTTCTGTTTCTTCATTGTCTATGTTGAACCTGTGAAGGTCCTCAATGGTCATTATTTTTGTTTTCTTTATGTTCAACATTAAGCCTGTCTTTGCACTTTCTTCTTTGATCTTCCTTAGTAAGTGTTCCAGGTCTGTAAGGTTTTCTGCTAGTACTATGGCCATCCAGTCCAACCTCTGACATGCAGATATACTCAATCAAAGCAAATCTTTGGAGGGATACTAAGTCAAATCTCTAGTGTAGATGGCTAATTCATATAGAATCCCATCTAGAGAAGTTGCCTACCCTGCCCTTTCTGTGAAAGTCTGAGCAACTCAAAACAATGAAGACCATTCTCCTCTGTATGTTGTAAAGTTTTGCCAATAAAATCTGTTTCAGAAAAGATTTCCACAACTTATTTGGCTACATTGAATATGAATCCTTAAGTGCTAGATACTCACCTTCAAGACTAGGCTTTATCCAAGCCAGCAAGGGGGAAAATCAAATGTAAGCTCTGCAGTGTTCAGAAGAACATCCATGCCAAATTATGAATTTAGGCTTGCTAAGTGGAACAGTAGATAGAGGTAAAAACAGTTCTCTCTGTGTAATTCACTCTTAAATATATTTATGCTTGTTAAAATAACTGGATTATTCCAAGTTTCTTCCTATTGCTCAGATGAAAGGAAATAAATGATAAATATTTACAAGTGTGCCTACACAAGGAAATACAGTATGACATTCAGTCACCCAAGAATTTAAATTATAACTGGGCTGTAGACTGAGACTTTATGCCAACCAAGATGATAACTTCCCTTGTGTTTTCTCCAGTAATGCATGGCATCCTCCAACTCAGGAAACACATACATTTTGCATAACTGCAAAACTTCTCACATGTAATTGTACCTCCTTTCTTTTCTCCTAAGTACTGAGATTTATTATGTAATTTTGTCAAATGCTATTGTGAAATAAATAAGATACTGAGGAAAAGTGTTGCTTTGGGAGCTAGGGACAGTGAGTGTGTGTGCATATTTGATGTGTATTTTAAAGCCAGAAATATTTTTCTTAGACATGTCTAAGGGATCTGTACTAATCTTTATCATAGTACCAAAGTATGTAGTGGTGTAGTGGTTAGTATTGAAATGCAGATGCTAATCTTGACATTTCATAGCACTTCACCCTCAAGGTGAACACCCCAAAAGCAAGGGAAGATCTTTGTAAAATGAATGGTGTGTAATTGCCTATTGAACAGTAAGTCCAGGCATGGACTCATTCCCAGTCCTGGAGTAGTGAGTTGTTGAGCAACATCATACTTCCATCATCCAAGGTAATACACTCCGTTTCTTGAGACTGACAAAGAAAGTACAGCATTTACACTGGAATGATGGTGTAAGGCAATAATCGTTGTATTTCTCTTCTCTCTCCATATTCTTGGCACCTTAAAGGAGTGATGTTTTAAAAGTGGCTGTTGTAGAAGATGGAGAAGCTTTAGAAAAGAGGGAGCCATACATGGATCCACAACATCTGCAGCATACTGTATATGTATTCCAGGCATTGTTTTTGTTGTTGTTGTTGTTGTTGTTGGTGGTAAAGAGAAGAAAATGCTGATGCTATGAGTGTCTGGCTTGGAACCTGAATTGGGAATCAGTGGCAGTTACTTGTCCACGGGTATGAAGGAAAGAACAAACCAAAACTGAGAAAACTAGTGGTTCTATAGGTAAATTTCAAGTAACTCCCAAGCATTTCCATCTCATACTGTTTCATCAGGAGTTTGTAAAGTGCAAATCTAAAAAGGATACATGATGGGTGGCTCTGTGTCTATCATATGTAACAGTGTGGCACCCAACATGATGAATTCTGACTTCTGATCATGGAGGCCATCAAAGCACACATGTGTGCAGAATAAATCACCTTTGGGCGAAATTAATGGTGGCTGTAGTCCAACATCTGGAGGGTCCTGCCATGGGATGGATGAGTCAAAAACACCAGGATAGTGTTTTAACTCATCCATTTCAAACTGCAGCTTTCTCACCTTCCTGAAAAGGCAAGGTAAGAGCTTGGACAAAGCAACTTTTTCAATGGTAACTCCCACATTTCTCCAGAAATCATGGCTATCCTGGTTGGAGGTATTACCAGGCATTTTGCTCCCCGACCCCCAAAATAACTTTTTTGAAGATGAGGATAGAAAGAGAGCAAATCTGTTGTTTTCACACTATAGTTTCAATCATCCTCAGTCAGGGACTGATAGGAGTTGCTATCAATTAGTTTTTCTGTTCAAAACAAGGGATATAAGTAATGTTATTATTGCATTATGTGACAACAAAATCCCCTTTAAGTCCACAATACTGAAAATATCCTGGCCTCTATTGTAAAAGGGTCCATCTGAATAATAGCAGAAAGGATATATAAATAACTATTGCCTAAACTTTCAATCAATGAATATTGTTGTCTGTCATCACAATTTCACCATGAAATATGAAAGTTCAATTTCCTCTTCATTTCCTTTTAATAAAACTTCTGTTCGTTTCATTTTTGAAAAGAGATTGGATCTAAATTACTTTGACTTCTTTTGGCCTAACTTTTGTGGATGTTATGAAAAAGAATCTGAACCCCTTTAAAACTTCACTATATAGATTAAGGACTCTATTCCACTACTCTGCACTCCCTTCTGCAGCTTATATTTCTTAGTGTCCAAATCTGGATGAGTGTATTGATTGCAAAAGCTCATTGGAAGGATGCATAAGGTAGTGTTCAGATAATTTCTTCCATACATTACCTTTAAAACTTAAATTAATAGATATGGACCAAAATCCATCTTTTCTCAGACTGTTTCTGCTTGTGGAGTTGAAGCGAGTAAAGTTCCACCTTGCCTTTCCAATCAAGGCAAACTGATAGTGGAATTTCTTATCTAAGAAGACTTGTATTGTGCTCAGGACATAAATATTATAAGACGTATATTGAGAAGCTCAAATGTACAGAACATGGTGACCAATTTACTGATGGACTGGAAACAGTTGTTTCAGAAATGAGTGAAAGAACTGCATAAATTTAAACTGGACTGAATGGTAAAGTTAGATATACTAATAGTTTTCAAGTAATATAAGTAAGTATTCAAAATATCATGAAGATTGAGGAGATTAGTTCTCTGTTCCTCAACAGGACCAAACCAGAAGCAATGGGTGGAGGTATTTCAGGAAAGCAAATGTTGACTAACTCTAAGGAGAAACCTCCTGTGGAGACATAGATTGCTGTGCTGATGCATATTGGGTTGTTGTTTCCATTTTATATTCTGTCCACAAATGCATAGACTGCATTTGGGATGTATGTGAACAACAAGGATTCATCCCAGATTATTTTCATAATGTGAATGGGGGCCAGAGTTTGAATCCTTGCTTGGCCATGAAAACTGACTGGGTGACCTTTGGAAAGTCACACGGTCTGAGCCTCAGAAAACCCTGAGATAGGGAAGAAACTTGAAGGCATACAACAATAACAATAACAAAGTTCTTTGCCAGAAATAATTTTAAAGTAAATGTTTTAATATCTGCTATGTTTTTTTTTTTTTTTTTACAATAGTAATATCCGTTAGAGATCTATCCAATTGGCCTATTACCTTATTTGTGGAGGTTCAGAATTTGAAAAATCCAGTGATGTTGAACACTGCAACATTTCTACAAAGTTGTAATTATGTTGGTGTCATCCTTTTCTGCAGTCATCTTCTGCACAAAGACTCATGTGATATTGGAACAATATCCCATATCTAATTCCTTGTGTGTAAATGAGAAATGTACCCTTGATTTTCTTTTGTTCTTTGCTGGCAAAATATTACAGAATCCTTCATCTGGCTAAGTTGGTTAAAATTAAAAAAGCAAATGAAGACTTCTGACCTCAATTTCACTTATTATAATAAATCAATTTCAAGCTCATTTGTGCTTAATCTCCATTGGAAATGAACATTACCCAATCAGAACTGAACAAGTCCCGCAGGGTAGATCTAATGTCACATAAAAATTCAACTGGAAATCCATATAATAAATCAGAAGAAAGTTTGCATATATAGTTATATTCAGACCATCTAAATTCTATTAAGAGCCTCTAAATCCCATTTCAGACAGAACAAGAAAGAAGCCTTGTAGATGAAGTGTTCCTGAGAGACTCCTCAAACTTTACATGTAAACATTTAATCACTGGAAAGGTCTTTGTATACCTAAAAGTAGGTAATTTGTTTGCAGTGTACATAACAGATTGCAAACTTGATCCTATGGATCAGTGTTACCAGTGGAACCAATTGAGGGGGCCCTAAATAGTACTACCTCATTTGTGTTTGGCTAGTTTTGTGCCATTCTTCTTCAATGCTAAAAGCCAAAAGGTTATCCCTCTCCTGCTTCAATTAGAAAGGCAATGGTGCTGCATCTTAGTACACAGTTTTATGAGCTGCTGTTTGTCTGAACACACCATTAGTGTGTACTCTGCACATTTCTGAGCTAAAGAAATAGGAATGGAAATTAAATTGGCATTAAAAAACACTGTATCCAATGCATGATCTTGTTGATATATACTTTACCCAAGGCCCTCCATGCCTGAGCAGGGATTTGGTCTCCAGAGTCTTATGCTCCAACCACTATACCACAATGGCTCTGCATTAGCAATCTGTCACAGTGGTACTCAGTTTTTACTGAGCTAAGCATTCAAAGGGACATGTATAAGAAATGGAAAAAGGGGGAAATCACCCAAGAGGAATTCAAACAAATAACAGCACATGCAGTGGAAAGTCAGAAAAGATAAAGTCCAGATTGTGGTCAGGTTTGCTGGAAAGGTTAAGAACAATAAAAAGGGCTTTTTTTTTTGGTATGTTTGTAGCAAAAGGAAGAAGGAATGCTAGGGTCACTGCGAAGAAGATGGAGAAATGCTAACAGGGACAGAAAATCTAAATGAAATCAACTCCAAGGCCAGGTGAAGTACATCTAAGAGTATTAAAAGAACTAGCAAATGTCATTTGAGAACTACTGGCAACAATGTTTGAGAATTCTTGGATAACAGGAGAAGTCCCCTAGGATTTGAGGAGGGCAAATGTTGTCCCATCTTTAAAAAGGGGGGGGGGGGAAGAATTACCACCCAGCCAGCTTGACATCAGTACCAGGAAAAATTCTAGAGCAGACCATTAAACAGTTTGTAATCATTTAGAAAGAAGTGCCATAGTCACTAAAATTCGACATGGATTTCAACAAACAAACAAACAGTCAAGCCAGACTAATCTGATCATATTTTTATATGTATAACATTATCAGCTTGGTAGATGAAGGGATGCAGTAGCTTAGTGGTTAAGATGTCTGTTCTGATAAATACATATCACTTCAGTGAGAAGGTAACAGGGTTTGGTGCAACCATGCTGGCCACATGACCACCGGAGTAATCCTTGGACAACGCTGGCTCTTCAGCTTAGTAATGGAGATGAGCACCACCTCCTACAATTGGTTACGACTAGACATTCATGTCAAGGGACTACCTTTACCTTCTTACCTTAGATGAAAGGAATGCTGTGGATGTAGCATATCTATATTTCAGTAAGAGGATTCCTATGTGACTCAGTTTGAGGAAACACTATGAATGACAGTAAATAAGAAAAATAATGCAGTAGTGTTTGTACATAACTACCATAACTACTGCCATAATGCTTTTTATTTTTGCTGGAGACGGATAAGGGTTGCCAGTCTTTCTGTTAAAATAACTCGCATTGATTGGTGTAAATGTTGTTTCATATCATTGGGATTTCAACATGATTCAATAAGCATTGCAACTAATCCCGGGTGAAAAAAAAATGTAGCTTTTAGAAATTTGGTACAGAGATGCTAAATTGATTCAAGTTTATATATATTCAAAGAGATCTTCATTTTCATTGTATATCAATTGCAGTAGGATGCTGCTTGGATGAACATCTCATGATTTGATCTACTGTGATTAATGTCCGCATACAGTATCTAACTGTGTGTTTTATTGGATTCCCAAATGGTACTGTCTTGGTAGATATATGTCTGTCTTTGAATTCTCCATTCTTAACTGAACAAAAATTACCAATTCAAATAACAGCACTTTACGAATCAGCTTCTTCCTCTCCAGTGCTAAATCAAATTTCACCATGTGAAATACATAACTTTCCTCAAAACCAGTTCTAGAGAAAAATTGATTCCTCCCCCCCCCCCAAAAAAAAAGAAGCCATACCATTCCCTTTGAAGTGCCTTCATAGCTTAGCCTCAGGAAAGGTCTGCTATTTGCACCTTTTGAGATTATGTAGCAGCACCTCAGTGCCAGGAATCTCTGAATGAAATATTTTATTTAGGTCAGTGTTACCAAGCCTGTGTTAGAAGGCACTGTATACAAGTCCCCAAATTTCTAACCTTTGACTTTATAGGCTAGAACATCTGAGAGTCTAAGCCTAGCAACATCTGGTAAGCAAAAGTTAACAACCACTGATCTAGAAACCTTTCCATCTGGCTTCACTTCCGGTGGTGGGACAGGAAATTGCTATGTTCACCTTGGTAGGTGATCTTCATCAAGAACAGGACAGGCAGTGTTTTCATATTGGTTTGGTCCCTCATGCTATTTAAACTGTAAATATGATCACTGGGAGACATCCTTTGGAATTCAGGGCTTTAGGAAGTCGATGCTCAACTCTATCTCTTCCATCTATATTCAAGGAAACAATCCCAATTCTGCTTCTAAATCACTCCCTGATGTCAGTAATGCATTGGATGAGAGCACATAAATTGAACCGCAACCCATACAAGCTGAAGGAGCTCTTGAACATGTAAAAAAAGAACAAGGAATATGGACTTAGGTAAACTACACAGAGATCAGTAAGAAAATTGTGGCACATATGTAGAGATCACAACAGAAATTGAATCATGTCTCCTCTAAAATTTCATCTTTCCGCACACATTATATGTATATAGTGGTTCCTTGTTATATCTGACCTGGATAAGCCATTGAGTTTAGGGCAAAATGCAAGCTTCATTACATTATGGAGGTTACGCATATACAGCAAGTGGAAAGAATCCATCCAGAAGGTGAAACTAACAAGTGACCCTTTGGCTGCATTAAAAATAATAAAGAAAAAAGCATAAGCACTTGCAAAACTCCATCCTCTTTAAAAAAAGCTATTTTGATAAATCTATGCACAGATGTTTGAGGGTGAAACGTATGCATAAGTTTTCCATTTTCTAGAAGACTTCTGCCAAAAAAAAAAAAAAAAAAAAAACCAAAAGAAACACAGATGTCTGAATAATCTTTTCCAACTCAACAGAATTTAAGCTCATCTCCTAACGTCATCTTCATAACCTGCAGTTATATCGTTTTGTCTTCGGCTTGTCTTTGCAAACAAAAATGTAATGTTCCCTGCTGTTACTCTTTGCTTCCCCCACTAACTCCTACTACACACACACACACACACACACACGCACACATAATTCCCACTGGGAATAAGTCTATGGGTGTATGTACACATTAGAAATAATGCAATTTGACATCACTTTAAGTGCTGTAGCTCCATCCTATGGAATCCTGGGATCTGTTGTTTAACAAGGTTTTTAGCCTTCTCTGCCAAAGAGTGCTGGTGCTTCACAAAACTACAAATTCCAGGATGGTAGTTAAAGTGCCATCAAACATCACTATTTTTACAGTGTAGATGCACCCTTAGTCTACTCTCAGGAAGCTGGTATTTGGATATGAAAATCAGAGGCAAGTTGAAACAGCATCATGTCAGCAACAGCTGAAGTGGAAGACAAGGCAATCTAGAAAAGGTGATTATCTCAGATCACCTTAAGGTGGGAGCGGATCAAAGAAATGATATCTTTCTTCACTATAGGAAGCAAGTGATTGGGGATAAGTCACCAGTGTATTGCAGAGCTTTACTACAAGACCTCAAGAGGCTACATGAAGAGAGAAAATGTATTTCCTTCGGTCATTGAGGTGGGGACATTCTACCTCCTGCTGTGATCTGGGCTCTTCAGTCAGGCCATCAGAACAGCTATCATAGTGTTCGAGGGCACTGTAGAGGGAAGGCAAGTACTGTCATCCATTGTCATTTTATCATCCGTCAGTATAAAGATTCTTATAAGCACAATATATACTTAGCAGTCTGCTCCATATGTTCTGTGGGCCTTACTCCCAAAGTGTGCATAGTCTACATATGTGCAGCATGGTCTGTGTTCTCCTAAGTCTGCAGCCTTTGGTATTCCTAGGAGGGTTCAACTACAATAGCTGTCATAAATATTTTCCTGATTATTTTGTATACTATTGAGTGATAATTCCTGATGGGCTCAAGTACATAATAGTCCAATTTTGCCTTATCTTTCGACAGGGAGGAAAACTGCTTCTTCCATACTTCTTTCAGTGGATGACATGGATGCTTGGAGGTAGTAAGGAGTTTATTGCACTAGAGGCCAATTTCAAAGTTAAAATGACATTGAAGTGGTGTTAAAGCAAACTTGAGCATTCGCGAATTTAAAACAAATTTAAAGTGAATTTAAAGTGGAAATAACATTATTTCGCAATTAACGTTCATGTGTGATTTTGCAATTAAAGCAATTTTGAATGTATACTTTCTGCAGAGATCCGAACTTGAAAATATGTGGTTTATTCCTCCTTTAAATCTAGTGTAACTACGTGTTTTTCGCAACGTTGTGTAAAACAGTGTCGCTTAATCCTCCTTTAAATTTAACTGTGGGCTTTTCGCAACGTTGTGTGAAATGGTGTTGCATAATTTTGTGATTTCTCCGGGATATTTTTGGATTAATTGTTGGCCAATGTGACAGCTAATTATTTTGTTAGGAAAAGGATCCTAACAAGACCTCTCTAGTGCTGATTGTGCATTTAGGCCTTCCAACTATCTTCACTGAGAGTTCGATACTGACTCTGGCTCATTTTAGTTGGCATGCTGACAATAGGAAAGGGCTCTTTCTAGCTTCTCTGGTGTTCAAGACAACTGTCTGCCTGTTATCTTTGTTGAAACTCCCTGTATCAGGCAAAACTCTGTGACAAAGGACCATCCCTCCCAGCTTCATGGTGGCAGAAGCACCGTGAGCATGCCCCTTCTGGCTTTGCGGCAGCAGTGGTTTTCTACTGAGGAGTACACCACTGTTGTGGTGAAGAAGAAGGGCAAGCATGCCTTTTTGCCCCTGCCTTCTCAGCAGCCCCCCTGCCCTGCATGACACCAGTGGTGGGGACACCAGGAGTGGGGGACTAGGAGCACCTTAGTCTTCTCTGGAATAAGGTTCAATTACTGACAGTGGACATTGGTTCAGTACAGAGACAGCTTCCTTGGAATCAGAGAGAAAGGAGATATAGAGTAGGATTCACCCACGCTGGACCCCAAAGGTTTTTAGTGAGGAGCCGGAGCAGTCTGGGCAGGCAGGCAAAGGGGAGGGCAAGGCGGTTTACCCCCCTGGGTGACATCAACCTCAGCAACCCCACTGGTAACAGGGCAGACTCCCCATGCCATATCACCCTCTGCTCATTGATGTTGTACTGACCCTTCCATGCGCAAAAGTCCACCAGGAGAGGCTAACTGCCACAGCAGCAAGCAAACAAACAAGTGAAGCAGTCCATCTTTCTACCGCAGGGGAGGGCCTTGTAGCATTCTGACTAGGTTTCTTTAGCGGTAACTGAAAAGGCAATGGTTTTAGTTACTTTTGAGAAACAGGAAAGCAAGATGCCACTTAAACAAACAAGCACAGTACCCTACAATAACTTATTCTTTGTAGACTTGTCACTAATTAACTGTATCTGTTTAAAGGTAATTTTCCAGGTTCTACCTTACAGCTTATTTGTAGTGTCGTCCCTTTGTGTGAGTAACAATAAAGGTTCTTTTAAAAGGGCTATAAGGAGATATATTTGTGTTTGTTGCCTTGTCAAAGAGGAAACCAATGTGCAGGGGGTGGAAGCCGTTGGATGTCTGCAACATTCTGAAAGCATGGTTCATTTACTTGTTATACCATTCTACCTGAAGGGAAACCAAAATGGATTTTCTTATAGGAAAGATAATATCTCTTTGCTTTTTTTTTTTAAAGGGAAAAAGAAAAGGAATGAAAAATGTGCTATGGGCTAAGAGCATTATTGAAATTCTAAGACGGAATCTGCAGGAGCTTGAAGCTTTAGGCTTGTTATCGGGTACCTACATTTGGGCATCTTGACACTCCATAATTGAAATTCATTGCTCGACCTTTAGTCTATAAAAATGTTGCACTTGTCATTAGCACTGACTGCAAGCTCTATTCTCTTGTCACTCTGTGGGCCAACTTAAAACCAACTCAGATGAAATAACCTATTTCAAGTCAGAATCCTGAGTTTGCCTTTATTAAAGGAGGAGGCAAGAGCAATGTTTAGCAGTGTGCCAAAGTGATA
Source organism: Urosaurus nigricauda (assembly GCA_034509955.1). Taxonomy (NCBI): domain Eukaryota; kingdom Metazoa; phylum Chordata; class Lepidosauria; order Squamata; family Phrynosomatidae; genus Urosaurus; species Urosaurus nigricauda. Next base: position 18,431,060 of record JAOEGL010000013.1, read on the forward strand.
GGAGGGCTCAGTGGAGGTTGTGGAAGGTGATGGTGTCTCTTGAAATACATTTTCTTTTCCACACGGCTGATACTTCAAACACAGATTTCTTTTTGTCTAAAATTAACTTTTATAATTGAATTCTAACTTTATTTCCCATCTCAGTCAACATGTTAACAGGGAAGGTTGTTAACTGGGGAAGGAAGGGTGACAGCATATAGTACCCTGTAATCTAACTGCTATGTTCGGCGTAAAATAACAGTGGAGTCTTCATTTATAATTTCAGGACCTATTTGAAAGATGAAGGAGATTATTGCACTGGTTTTTATTCCTGCACTAGGCATGGGATGTAAACACACAGGGATGGATTCTATTGCACAGCTCCATCCCTGGGAAGTACTCATCCTGTACCCAATCCAGGCTTTCCATTCTTCAAAAGGTCTGAGAGAAGACTGGGTCGGGTACGGGATGAGAACTACCCATGAAGAATTAATGCAGTTTGACACCACTTTAACTACCATGATTCAATGCTATGGAATTTTTCTATTTGTGAGATATTTGGCCTTCTTTATCAGAGAGGTCTGGTGTCAAAACAAACTACAAATCCCAGGACTCCATAGCATTGAGCTATGACAGTTAAGGCAGCCAAACTGCATTATTTTTGCAGTACAGCTTCAGCCCAAGTGACCTATTGATTATGATGATGTTTCACATTAAATACCTGGTTCTTTTCCAGTTATTATGCAACATTTCAATGGATTATTAAGTTCTTTACTTCATATATTGTTCAGTTCAATGGTGAATGGATTTGTATAATAAAATAATTTTAAAACCCTGCTAATGTGCTCAATGCAGCAGGTTCCTCTTGTTTTATCATCTAAAAATACAAGTTCTAAGTCATAAACATACTGTTTTGCTGACCATGTAAGCAAGTAGATCACACAATTCGAATACTACTGATGAGGATGGAAAATGAAAATTAAATTAAATATGACGGTCCCATAGCAACTGAATTTCACACAATAAATAATCTGCATTTTTTAAAATAATCAGGCTGCTATTCAAGTGTGCAATCAGCATAAGCCAATGGGAACTGCATTGGGTTCCTTAGGGACATTCATTCTGTCGCAAGATGTGGCATATTTTCAGCTATCCAGGTACTTCATATTCTGTTAATAAATTCCCTAATCTGCAAAAAGAACATTTTCCTTTCTTTCCAAAATAATGACTAATTTTATTTTATTGGTTGCACTAGTAATCGGTAAGTGTCAGTCATAGAAGTCAATACCTTAATTGAAATTAAAAGGAGATCCAGCTACATAGACAACAACTGTCACTTGAGAATTTATTCTGCACAAAATTCACATGTGGTCAGCTTGCATAGAACACAGCATTTTCTGCACAGAAAACAGCATTTTGTAGAGAGAGAATACTGTTTTTACAGAGAAAATATATTTCCTACCCAGAAAATATTTTTCCTGCACAGGAAATGTTGCAATTGGAGTGTGATTCTACTGAAAAACCAGCTACATGCAAATTTTGTGCAGAATTATAAATAGGATTTTAAAACTGTGTGATTTTCAAAGGCTTTCTCTGCATGAGAATTGTTAAAATCACCTATTGTTCCATTTGGGAAGAAACTGCTGCATAATCCAGTTTGACATCACTTTGACTGTCATGGGATTTATTCATGGGAAGCTATGGGATTTTGGGAAATGTAGGTTGTTGTGGCACCAGAATTTTCTGACAGGGAAGGTTAAATGTCTCTCAAAAATGTCTCTCAAAAAGTCTCTCGAATCTGGAGGGTCTCTCCTTCTAGTCTCCTTGTTAACATTTGGATTTTCCTTTCTTTTTGACAATGAAGGGAACACTTTGTAACTGGTTTCTATATGGAGGACTGGTTTTAGAAAGCAATGGGGTTTTGGGGGAAAAAAATCATTGCTGGTTTGATTTTAATACCCCCAAACCCCGAAAAGGTCTCATGAGCTGCATGTATTAGGCAAATTAGAAATGAAGCCTGAGTTACAGTTACTGTTTCTGTTCCTCTTGGGCTGTTTCATACTATGCCATCAAGTACTGAAGAAAAAGGAGGGGAAAAAGGCCAGCATAAAGAAGCTTAAAACAAACAAATTGAAGGGTAACTCTGATAGATCCCCCCAAAACCATTTTAAATTATCTCTTTATTTCACCCTTTAGCTGTAAGCACTCTGTCCTGCTCTGTTCATCATAATAACTGCAGAATAAACAAACATACTTTTTACTACAGGCAAACAAGCATGCTTTTTTTATTTCTGGCTGGGAGAAGAAGAGAATCGAAACTGAGTAGCACAGCAGAGAAATGTCCAAGGGACAGAGTCTAATTGTAACCCAAGGTTCTAATATTTAACTCTTTACAGATCGAGTTACTACAAAGGTTAGGATGTTTGGTTTTTCATCTTCACTTAAATACGAAGGGAAATCTGTCCTCTTCATATTATTTTCAGCACAGAAAATGCTATTTTCTGAATGAAACAACCATATGTAAATTTTGCACAGACCAAATCTCAAATTCCCATCAGTCCAAGATTCTTCTTGCCAGGCACAAAAAGTTTTTCTGACCATTTAAAAAAATATTTTTAAATATTTTATCCATTCCTATCTCCAATATCCTGTTGTGCTTGCCTCCATCCTGATAGGACTGAGCTGGAATTCATCTTTAATAATAACCTTCTCAAGCTCCACTTCAAGTGCCAGCTGAAGACGAGGAATGAACAGTTGCACCAGAAAGCAGGATGTGTACATGAATTAAACCATGGTTACAGAACAAACTTTCTCTAATACTGGATATCTCCTTGATTCCTGTTTTCTGGTACAGTTTTCTGGATCTGACCATGCACCTGAAACTATAACTATATAGATGGTACACGTGCAAAAGTACCAATTGGTTCTGCAATTGCACTGCAGAAATAATGCAGTTTGACACTGCTTTAACTGCCATGGCCCAATGCTATGGAATTCTGTGATTTGTAGTTTTGTGGGATATTTAGCCTTCCCTTTCAGAATGCTCTGTTGCCACAACAGACTGCAATTCCAAAATTTGATAGCACAGAGACATGACAATTAAAGTATTGAAGTGCAGATGCAACCTGAACCTTTTATTTCTCTGATGTTACACTATAATCCATGCAGAGTGGATGTTACAAGACTGGTTAGGAAGAAGGTTTGACTAACAATTGGAGAGGGCTTGCAGGAAAAAGAATTAACCAACCCAATGATTTATCCTTCTTTCTTTTCTTCTTTCTTTTCTTTTTTTTTTTTTTTAACAAAAGAGATATAAACAGACTCATTACATGGAATTAAGAGACCAAAGGCATGCTAACCACCATAATGTTAGCATTCATCTCATGGACTTTCTGGAGACTTACAATAATGACAGGGTTTCAGGACAAAAAGGAACGCACAAGCGTCTCTTGCTGCAGTCATTATGGGGCCCTCACCTCGCTAATGTTTCTGGAAATTGTGCTATTCTGAGCAATTTTAATCAGCACAAGCTATCAAAGAGAACAGGGCTGGGGCAAGGATCGTGTAATTCAGATTGGCTCATCAAATTTAGTCAAGGCCTATTTAAAGCAAGTATTTTGAAAGGAAATGATCTGTGCAGACTTTTAAACAGGCAAGGTTCCTGTTTCAACAGTAAAGCCAGTTATATTTGCCGAAGTTTCATTTAATTACAAACACACACACACAACAACAACAACAACAACAACTCACACCCAACAACAATGCCCCCCAGACACAGAATCTACTTGCATATAAAGTACACAAGACTTTAAATAACTGTTCCACCAATTCTCTAATTATACAATTAGAGTAATTGGAGTATTTTTCAAGTAAGAATTACAGCTTCTTAGAAATGTCTTGCTTTGGTTATTTAAGTCATACTGGTGGCTCGCAGCATCCTAATAATATTTTGATATTAACTGAGCTGATATTTGCCTTCATTGTGACTTTATTGATTGCTCTCTGGACTCTTTCAAACGGGGAGGAATTTCTCCCAACTCCAAATGGAGCCAATGTGGATTTATGTAAATTCGCTTGTTTAGCGAATTTACATGAACCCCTGCTCCGTTCGGAATTACTTCCCATTACCCGAAAATAACCCCCTCCTGCCCGAATGTGCATGCGAAGCTTTAATTTGCAATAAGGTAAAACCCATGATTGCATTCGAATTGGCTTCCCTCTTGCCCGAATTTGCATGTGAAGAGTTAATTTGCAATAACATAAAACCCATGATTGCATTCGAATTGACCTTAAATTATACTTCCAATTTAGCCTTGTATGAAAGAGTCCTCTGTTTTCATGTTATGAAGCACTCCCAAGGGCATTTCCCAGTTAGATGTAGATAAATTTAATAATAATAATAAAAAAACAAGCGGATTAATATATCTCAAAATCTAGATTCTTTATAAGAAATTGCAATCAGATTTCTCTGCTTTTTTGCAATTACTTTAAAAATATATAACTATTCTTCCTTATAGAGAAAGGTTTGAGGGCCTATATCATCACAATCATCATCTAAATCCCATAATATGGAATTATGATATGTGGCTCTTTGATATGTGGTTTAGGAAGCCAAATTCTCCTCTTCCAATAAACTGAATATCTATGGCTATTCCTAAAATGGAATCTACTTCCTTACTTATAGTTGTGAAAGCGCTAAGCACTCAAAGGCCACTGTAGGATCAGATTAATCTGTTCAGTTTTAGTTCCTTTTCTACTTGCCTATTCTTTCCATCCTGAAAAATTTAACATTTTCTTTTTGCAAATTGACATCAGAAATGGAAAACAAAATCCTCTTCCGTCCCTGTTTTATATCACGCTTCATATTAGACCAAGAAGCTCCTATCCACAGAATAAGTGTCATGAGACTGCAACCTTATTGTTGAATTGTATGCTGGATTCCTTTAAGACAGAAGTTGAGAAATTTGGAGAAGGAAATAAACCAGCATTGATTCAAAAGTATTGTCAACTATTTAACCATGTTTTAAACTATTGCTATTTAATTCTTTTTTAAACTTTTGTAAAATGACATTGCCTTTTAAATTTCTGTAGGCTTCCTTGGATCCCATTTCAAAATAAAAATAAATAAATAAATAATTTAAAAAAATGTACACAATTTTGAATCTTCAATTTTTTGGTCCAGCTATAATATCAGAATACAAAATTCACTTATAGAATACATTAAAAAATTCTAACAATTGTCATTTTTCCTAGGATCTTTCTTTTTCTTTCTTTCTTTCTTTCTTTCTTTCTTTGTCTTTCTTTTCTTTCTTTTCTTTTCTTTCTTTCTTTTCTTTCTTTTCTTTTCTTTCTTTTTTTCTTGATGCACATTGCCATAACTCTTTCGTGTTTGCACTCAGCAGTGGGAGTTATTTTTATCTTCTAAATAGAATCGACTAACTTAATTTCCAGTAATAAGAACATCCATGTCCTCTTTATGCAACACAAAATGTTTAGCTTTACCCTTAAATTAAGAAATGTATCCTTTCGACATTGTGCACCTTTCCTTGTACACACCCCTCTGATTTGTTGCTGCTGCTTCTCCTTCTTCTTCAGATAGATTCCCTGTGCATTTTAGCTATAGAAAGGTATTCAAAATATTCCATTGCCTTTGCCAGCAGCATGAAATCAATACACAGAAAATGGTTTCATTCACAATATTGTCTTCCTTATGCTGGGGAAAAAATGTATCAGCTGCCACAAAGGCACACGCATGAACTCAGTGGAGTTAGCCAATTTTCTTTTGGCATACTGAGAGCGTTATAAGATGTCCTTCAAATGAAAATAGCAAAATTTTGGAAAGATACCAATTTCTAGATATTTTCCTAACAGTAAATATTGAAAGGGGAAGGAGAACTGTACTGTTTAAAAGCAAAGGAGCCATGAAAAGCAGAGCTAATGCAGATACTCTTGTTTAAAACAGAGTGTCCCCACAACAAATGACTGCTGTCCAATATATCAGTCCTTATTGATATTTACTTTGTCTCTTGTCATATTTGACATACTGTCATGTGACAATTGCATTTAATGTTGTTGATATTAACTGATCTCAGGTCAACCCCAACTCATGGTGATGTTTTCTGCATACAGGTTGAAAAAAATAGGGTGATAGAATGCATTAACACTTTGATGATAATAACAGATAATATTTTATAAATCAAGATATATGATAGCATATTGTTTCCTTTTACATTATATAATTATCCAATAATTGATATTAAAAAAAAAATCAAACTTTAGAAACCGGAGTTGTATGTCCTTGCTTTATATCTTCTGCAAGCCACCCTTGGAAGCTGGTTTTATCTTTTAAAGGAAGGTTCCTTTGCTGCCAATTGAGGTCAATAGCAAATTTGCAGAGGGATCTTTGTGGGAAGAAAAGAAAGAGTTTATTTTACCAGAGGCTGTTCAGTTCCCCTACAGCTTCTATTTCCATAACAAAATATTTTTCTTAATTTCATATATTGCATTGACTAGTTTGTCCCTCTATGATGTATACTTCAATACATGTATGTCAACAGCTGGTAATCACAACATAGCATGGGACTACATCTTTCAGGTCTAAATAGTGGTGGATTTAATGCCCACTAATATATTTTATAATGAATAATGCACCTCTGTTAAGAACGGAATATAAATACTGTATATACTCAAGTATAAGTCTAAAATTTAGGTCAAAAAATTGACCCCAAAAACCTACGTTGACTTATCTGTGGGTCAATGAAAATATTGTCTCTTAACTCTTATTTAAAAGAAGGAACCATCACCTTGTGAAAGGCAAGAGTATAATCTGTCCTGGAAACACCGACCCCCTTTTCTCTCTCATCCATCCAGCTTTAAGAGTGAGCACAAACAGTTATGGTTGCTGAAATTTTGTACATTCTTTGACATTGTTTTCCTTTGCTTCATCCTCTAGATCTTTTGTTATATGCCCCTAAATTTCACCCTTGACTTATGCACTGGTCTTATCAAAATCCATAACTTTGGCTCCAAAACTTGCCTTCGACTTATACAGTAATTATCCTCACCCAAGTATTGTCTGAAGGTACCTAGCTTTCTGTTTGACTCAGAATCCAGTCCTCAGCATCTAAGAAAAACTCAGCTGTCTGTGAGATACAGCATATATTCATCTTCACCTCATTTACATATAAGACAAAGGGTTTTATTTGAAACAACAGACTGCGCAGTGCATTGTTAGATGCATCAATTGGGACTGAGCCAGATATTCTTCGCATCAAATAGGAAGTATTTTTTTCTCAGGGAAAAAAAAATAGACTTTATTGAATTCTGCACAGATGACGGCTGCAGAGACACAAACAACAGTGTGAGCATTAAAGGTCATGCTGAAATTTAGTGCAGACAGAAGAAAAGCAATAATAGATAGAAGCATGAATTGCATGTGGAATTAAGCAGGATGAAATAAGACAGTAACACAATGCCACAGGTTTTTCTTATAACACTGCTGCAAGAGGTCTCATGAACATAGTCAAAAAAATAGAAACAAAAATTGGTTTCCATTACTACCTCCACATTAAGGTCAAAGTTTATCTGTCTAGAAATTGTATATACCATTCACTGTTGCTTTACAAAGTGTTTCATGATTTGCAAGCTTTCTGCTGTGATTTCAGAATTTCATAGTTTTCCAGATTATTGCAGGAAGTTTGATGATGAGTGATTTTGGAAGGAACTTGGACAAGATGGGCTCAGTGTAGTTATCATGTCACTTACCATGAAAACAATTAAAACATTAAATTAAAACATTACCTCCCCGTTCTATACTATCTGTGGATGGCAGACCTGTCAAGTTTGTTTCCACAAACTTTAACTCTTTCTAAAGTCCAGACTTTCTAAAGTCCATGTGGCCATTCTCTCTGTTTGGAAACGGGATAGGTATGTACTGGTGCTTCTTTTCAAATGTATGCATTTATGCACATATCCTCCGCCCAACTGACAAAAGCATTTTTGTGCAATTTCAGCACATGTATGGTGGTGTCACATTTTAATATATGCACATGTTTTTCAATATGTTCATCTTTGTTTCACAGACCACATGGGTAAGGCCACAAATGTACATATTTCTGACCACAAATTGCATCCTGTTCTTCTGCAAACCTAGCAGTTCAAAAGCATGCAAAAGCAAGTAGATAGATAGGTACCACTTTGGTGGGACAGTAACGGTGTTCGGTGCAGTCATGCCGGCCACATGACCATCAGAGCAGTCCTTAGACAACCCTGGCTTAGTAATGGAGATGAGCACTGCCCTGTACAGTCGGATATGACTAGACATTCCTGTCAAGAGACTACCTTTACCTTTAACCTTTCTACAGATTATTTCTACAGATTATTTCAGATGTTTGTGATTGCCCACTGTAGCTCTTTTATTTCTCTCTCTCTGTGTTTGTGTTTCATTCTGCCTTATGTTTCATTTTCAGTAGTCTCATCATAAGGTTTTCTTGGTGAGAGGTTCCTGCAGGGAGATTCACATTTGCATGCACACACATACATACAGAGAGAGAGAATGATGGCTCCTTCAGAATTAAAGCATTAATGGCCACAGGACAGGGTACAGAGCATGAATCTATACTTTTTTTATTTTCTCCATCTCTGAATATTTAAATTTATAAGGGCAACTGATCAAGCTTTAGCATAGCGAACCCATTGATTAGCACAGCCACTTGTCCAGTATGGAGATCACTGTGAGGTCCAGGTACCAGGTTCTGGGAGGGCTCTTACAGGTGAAAGTCCAACCTGTGTGGCAGAAACCATGGAATTGCAACTGAGGGACCAAACTTGGAGAGAGGGTCTTCACACCTTCACCTGCTAAATGTCAGGGCTTGGTTTCTGAGACTGAAATAAACCTGTTGCTCTCAGTTGCACAGAGACTATCATTGATGAATTTTCTTTATTTTCAAACAAGGAGAGTTGTGTAATGCTCATGAAGGGAAAAATATATTTTCTCTCTCCGCCCCCCCCCCCCATTTCTCTCTCTCTCTCTCTCTCTCTCTCTCTCACACACACACACATGCACAAAGAGAAAGCTTTGATAATACCACCAAGTGGAACACTTGAGACAGAGAATGAATTGGAGTAGATCAAGTTCAAAACATAAAATCTCTGCTTAGGTGAATTGTTTAGTGAATGAGGGACAGGTGTCTCTCATCTAAAGGTTGCCAAATCATTGGAGTGACTAATTTCTAAAGGTAAACATACACAGACAAAGGATCGGAGCTAATGGGGTGAGGGGAGAAGGTAGAACAGTAATAGCTTGACGAAACCCAGCCATATCGTAAGGACTAAAAATGGTTTTCTTTGACATGCCTCATGAGAAACTGAATAACATACACAGGGCTAAAATTTACTTGTTAGTCCCAGTTTACAGCCACTGAATCAATTTTATTTACCTGCATGTTGGCTCACAACTCAACAGTTTATTCAGTGGGTCTACTCTAATTTCATCCACAATTCCCTTCACTAAATGCCTGGAAAGTAACAGTTCATTCTAGTCAAATTACTTGGTTATTTTCCCACTGAACTGACAAAAGAAGCCAAAGAGTAGCAGACTATGTGAAACAATGACCTTCTCCTTTGTTAATTAATAATAAAATTAATTGGTTGGGATCGATGGTATAAATTGATCTAGAATGGAGTGGAAAAAATATAGTTCACAGGAAACATGCAGTCCTAGATCGTTTTTTGAGGTCGCCAACTCCCCCCTTTGCACCCTATTTTTGCCAGAAAATAGATCTGCTTTCGATGATGTTCTGTTTCTTCAAGTCCTTTCCGTGCCTTGACTTGTGACCCTAAGGAAAACCTATCATGGGGTTTTCTGGGGCTAAAACTTTGTGACTCACCAAGGTGACCCAATGGATTTTCATGGCGGAGCAAGGAATCAAACCTGGCCTCCAGAGTCATAGGCCAACACTCAAACCACTATACCACACTGGCTCTCTTTCCAGGGTGTGGTCAAGAAGGCAAAAGTGAATAATCAGGAAGAACATACAAACTAGGAGAGGCCACAACAATTTGGTTTTTCACGAGCCTACTGGAAAGGGCAAGACTCTGCCCAGCCTCTCTGCTTCCCCTGCTAAGTGAATTGAATGCAAACTATTTTTGTACTTTGAGTTCAAATTGCTGCAACTGAAGTAACTAGAAGACAAAGGTTTAAGTGGGAAAAGATGAGAAAAAATGGACATTGTAAAAGCATCTTAAAAGTGGAATGAAAGAGGATTAACTGGGACTGCTTCTGCCAATTTGGGACAGTTGGGGACATTTTTTTCCTTCCCTTCATGCTTAAAATTATCATTTTAGATTCTAGTTTTCTTTTATAATCCCAGATGTGTGGCTCAGAAAGGTGAAGGGCAGAGCGTTTACGTAAGCACTTAAAACAAACCCTTTAACACAAAAGCACTTGGGAAAGGGACAAAGAATAGGTGAAAAATAGTTTGAGAATAAAAAACAATCAAATCAGCCTTCTCGAGAGATAACAGCAATAATGCAAAACAGGCATTTACCTTCTTAATGCAAATTCAATACCTTTCTTTCAACTGATCCTAAGAACAGGCCTTTTCATTAAGGATTATCTGTCGTCTTTGCACAGGCATTATTGAAGATTAATGTGTTTAATAAAAAGCCACATGTAAGGATCAAACCAAGAATTGTGTTGCTAAGACAGGGCAACCTATGTCTTTTATACCAAATTGCAATGTTTCCATGTGCTCCTAATCCAAAACAGGTGATTCCATTGTTTAACAGATAGCTGTTCATTACACTGGAGCGACTAGCTCATAAAAGACAAGGCCTATGCACTGTCTGGCAAGACAAACCAGAGATTTATGGAGATGTCTCAACCCCATCCGAAGACAAGATGTTGCTATGTTTCAAAATCCACAACTGGAAAGCAAGGTGTTCTATTCTGTCACTATAATACTCCACAAGGAACAATGCATGCTTATCAGCAATATGCTTTTTCCTCTACACTGCTTCTCATATGGGAGATACTTTTCTGCCACCTAGCCTTCAGCTTTTCCTGTTTGGTATAATGAGAAAATAATTAAGAAAAATCAGATCAGCATTTTTGGTCTGTTTGTTGGTGGAGTTGATGCATTAAGGTACCAAATAAAGATTTGTTTGAGGTTTTGTTAGCCACATTTTAAAGTAACAGTTACTTCTAGTCAAATTACTTGGCAGAAGACTGGGTTGAGAGTAAGGAGGTCCATAAAGAAGCAGGAAGGATGGTACCACATCAAGAGAAAGTAAGCTAAGACATTTGCAAAGCTCCTTCACATTATTAAAATGAACATTAGTAAGTGAGCAGATAGCATCTCTCCTGTAAGGGTGCATTCTTCTTCCCATTGATTAGCTGTTGGAAATGTTCAAGCTAAGCAAAGCTATGCTGGATACAGGCTATCTGAATATAGTATAGCACATCCAATATGTACATATTCAATTAGTATTGCCATGATGGCCTCCAGACATCATGTGATGATATTGTTCAATGTTTGGAACACAATGCTCCCCCTGAATTCATGACATAACTTCACACATTACAATGAAAGTCTTGTCTCCCCAGACATAATCACCTCATTGACTTTACTCCATCTCCACTTTCAATAAGGCATGAAACACCCTTTACAGTCAGCCCTCCTTATCCATGGATTATTTTTTTTTTTATCCACAGATTCAAATATCCACAGCTTGTCAATATTTTTTAAAAAGTATAATTCCCAAATAGCAAACTTTGATTTTTGCCATTTTATATAAGGGGCACAATTTTGCTATGACATTGTATTTAATGAGACTTGAGCATCCATGGATTTGATTATCCACAGCGGGGGGTGGTGGTGGTGGTCCTGAGACCAACCCCCAGCAGATAACAAGGGTCCACTCTATTAAGAGAAATTGCATGAACCTATAATGATTCCCATTACAGTCTATTTCTTAATCCGGTCTAGAAAGTATATTGGAAGCAAACTCTGGTCTGACTGTTTGCTAGGTCTAGTTGTAGAGAGTACTGTAGAGAGCTTCCTTGATATAATTGTTTCACTGGTTGCTTACCTGTTTTTGGACACAGTTCAAAGTTCTGATGATGACCTATATATTTGAAGTTCTGTATGATTTTGGGTCTGTCTAAAGGATCAGACTCTGCTAAATGAGCAGTCTAGACATATTCTAAAGTATTTGGTGTGGAGATGCAAGAGGGTTAGGTTCCCCTGCCCACTCCCCCCACATTTATGGTGACTGCACTTAAGCTCTAGAATTTTCTAAATGTGAAGTCAAACTGGGAGTCTTCTAATTGTTTTACTTTCATGCCTTCTTGGCACAAAAAAAACATTTTCCGCCCAGGAAACATCATTTTGTGCTCAAAAAGAATTGTGTGTGTGTTAATTTTGCACAGAAAAATCCTGAACAGTGAAGATTCTAATTTGTCCAAGATTCTCCTCCTGGATCACTTTGTTTTGTTTGCCTTTTGTTTGTTCTTTCATTTGCTTGATTTTTGGTTTGTTTCTTTGCTTTTGGTGGCACGATTAAATCCCTCTTGCCTTACAAAAAGAGCTGGCAAAGTACTTAGGGGGGAAATGATGAAAGGATCAAAGCATTCATAAAAGGCAGGATAGTAAGAGAGTGTTTGAAAGTAACAAGATAAAGAAAGAAGTGGAGCAATAATTTAAAAGGCAGAATGAAAAAGAACTAAACAGATGGAGCTAAGGCACATATTCCAAGGATGCTGTTAGAAAGCTGGACTAGATACTTTAAAGAAGATGTGCGAGTGCAACTATACAGAATCGCATATATCAGAGGCTTCAGACTAGAACTGAATAGAGGGAAATGGTTAATCTTCTCTTTTCTGTCGTTTCCTGAGCTCACTTGTTCTCCCCCTTCCCTGCTCCTGTGTCTTTTTCCAGGCTTCTTTCCCACTTTTGGGGGTGGAGATGGGATACTGAGTCTTTGTAGCTTATCCCTTGTGGGGATAAGTAGTGAGGACAGCTAAATACATATGATTATTTGAAACAGAAAGCCAGCTCCTTGGCTGCAGGCCCTTTAAGATTAGAGCAGACATATGCAAAGGCACTGCACACAAATGTTAGGAACAAAGATTAATTAAAAATGGAAAGTCTCTCCCTCCACACACATTTTTAGTTTGGAAGTAGGAATAACAGTGTTTAAATTTCCAAATAAAGAATATATTCCTCTTAATTGAAATCAATTTGAAAAAGCCACTTTTCACCAAAGATTAACATTTAAAAAAAAAAACACAACACGATTGCAGTTCTTTTCTTTCTTTCTTTTTTTAAAAAGTAAAATGTCAAGCTACTATATTAACATTTCCCGGTGTTGTGTCTTTATCAGCTTTTTGAGACAATAACAAAGTGGCAGCAATCTGGCGCTTAAATCTAAACAGGCCTGGTGAGTGGGATAAAGACCAGCTGTGCTTCGGCTGTCAAATGTTCAGATTGTTCTTGAGAAGGCAAAAAGGGGAGGAAAATGTCGGCTCTTTACCAGGGATGTTCACACAGATCTTGACATTTGGGTTAGCAAGTCTAACCTTCAGATCTGGATTTCTTTTGACACCTAGCAAAAGATGACAAAAAATAGACAGGATGAAGAATTTCCAGTGTTGTGGCATTTCTTTTGTCATCTTATTAAATGGTGCCCATGTCTCAAAACTATGCAATTCTAGGCTACATCAATAGAAGTATAGTGTCTAGATCAAGGGAAGTAATAGTGCCACCCTATTCTGCTTTGGTCAGTCCTCATCTGGAATATTGCATCCAGTTCTGGGCACCACAATTCAAAAAGGATGTTGGCAAACTGGAGCATGTCCAAAATGGTGAAGGGTCTGGAAATCATGTCCCATTAGGGAGCAGGATACTTTTAGCCTAGAGGAGAGATGGTTAAGAGGTGATGATAACCCTGTTTAAATATTTAAAGAGGATGTCTCCAAATATGGCCAAGCCCATAGGTTAAGGTTTCTTTTGTATGTGTGATTGAGACTCACAGTGCAACTTTTCCAGTTTTGTTGGTCTGTAGCTACCATCACCCTTAACTAATAGAGCTAATAATAAGGAATTATGTGATTTGCAGTGCAGCAACATGTGGACGGCCACACATTTCCTATCCGTGTTCCTTGTTGTTCTCCTCAGCCAGTCTGAAGTTGTGTCCCTAATTCAATTCTTTCTGGTGGTGTCCTTAATGCAATTATTTAGGTCTCTTAAGCAATAAATAGCTCCCTTATTACATCCACTCAAAACCCCAGTGTTTTTGGACCCTTGAACTAATTGCATCTTTAACTTCCACCAGAATCCTTGGAAACCTCAGCACATTGACAGGCTCAATTATGAAGCTTTATGAAAGTTTCTGTGTTTTAGAACTGACAACTAACTTAACACATTCGCAAAAATCAATCTGTCATTTAGAAGCTTTAATCCAACAGTTGAAGATCAGAAATGGTTTCTTAGATCTAAAAAGCTCTTGAGAACTAAAATCAATTGAGAGATGCTGGCAGACAGAGGCCTAGTTCTCATGGAGGTAATAAACGCATGTCTTGGCACTACCACTTCTGACTGCTAATGTGGGCTTATGTGGGTTAATATTCCATCATACACAACCAGCATGTCAGGGTGAAGGGTTCTCTATATTCCTTTCTCCTGACATGCAGCTCATCCTGTGTGCTATACACACATTTGATCATTTGTAAGGATGGGCAAATCTATCGAGCTCAATTTTACTGAGGTTTGCATTCATTCTAATTCATTCTGTCCCAGTTCTGCATTCAGCTATATTTATTTATCTACATGAAAATACCTGTGTACATTTTTGCAGATGTATGAATTTGCAAGCATTTCTTTTTCATCAAATAAAATGGTGTGTGTGTGTGTGTGTATTCATTCCTGTGGCCATGTATAAATTTAGACATTTCTTGTACGCTTTTTCCAAAAACTACATCACAGACTTCAGGAATGGGTAGATTTAGACTTCTGTCTTCGTTCTGGTTTGTTTCCACATTTGGAAAGTGAAAATCTGATATGCTTGTAATGAAGTGCAAACCAAATGAATTTCTTATGCATCCCTATCTCTCATGTTATCCTTCCAGTATCACCAAGAAACAAAACAGACTAGAACAAGCCAAGCTTTTTCAATAGTGGTAGATCCTCTTTGGAGTTCTATTCACTTATTTACTTAAGCCTGACTGATGGTTTTTAGTGCCAAATTAGGGTGTTTTTTTTTGTTAGTCTGATTGATTTTAATACTATTTCATTTTAATCATGGTTTTAATAAGTTGTTTTTCCTTAGCCTGTTTGTCTGTTTTAAATTTTACTGTGTATTTGGATAGTTTATATGCTATTAACTGCCACATAAATCTGTGATGTATTGGACGTAAATATTTTAATGAGGAATAATAAATAATCTTTAGCATATTCTTCTTGCCTGCAGTCTTTGGTTCTTAAACTCAGCACATCTTCATGTTTGTATAGCCTTTTTGTGGGCATGATCATATGGCTGTAACATGTGTACAAGAAGATAAAGACAAATGGAAACATGTCAGTGTGAGCAGTTAATCATTCAATCAAATACATCAGTTTTATGCTGAAGATTCTTCTATTTCTCCATGTCTCTTTTGAATAGCAGCTGATAATCAATGAAAAC
Source organism: Urosaurus nigricauda (assembly GCA_034509955.1). Classification (NCBI taxonomy): domain Eukaryota; kingdom Metazoa; phylum Chordata; class Lepidosauria; order Squamata; family Phrynosomatidae; genus Urosaurus; species Urosaurus nigricauda. The sequence goes on from JAOEGL010000013.1 coordinate 18,446,720, forward strand.
AATACCTTGTCTCCAAATAAAACTAGTATATGGACAATTCTAAGAGACAGATATGATGAGGTACTACATTTAAAAAGTAGAGATAATTGATGAAAATAATATGCCAAGACTATCTACTTCTCATTCTAAGTATCTGAATGGCCAGAGTGGTAGCAGTTAATATGGAGGAATGGCCTTTCAGCTGATGGATCAAGGGAAAAATATGTGTTTAAGAGACTGAAGTTTGTCTAAAATGAGGTATTGTTGTGATCAGATGTTTACAAATTGTTTAGAATGTATAAAGATATTTTAGATAGGGGGTATATTTGTAGTGATATCTTAATATATGGGATAGCTATATGGATTATGGAATACTTCCAGAAAGGAGACAGGAGAAGAGGATAGAAGATTCCAATAAGAGGCAATAAGTCAACATTATTTAGGAATGAGAAGGAATGTATAAATGTAGTAGAAATTATAATTGCCATGGGAAAGATTGGAAGTCTTTTTCCCCTTTGGTCTTTGTTTTCTTTGTTCTATTTTCTTTTCTTTCATTCTTATTTTCTTTCTTTTTGCACTTCCTTTCTTTTTTCCTTTTAGTTTCTGTAAATTTTACTGTATTTTTAAAATTAGAATGAAAATACTATACAAAAGAACTTTGAAGCTTTCTGCTTCTATTCTGATCTGCGTCTACCTCCCCCCCCAATCTTATTTAACTTTAAAAGATCTTTGGGTGGAGGCAATATTAAACATGGTTAAACTTACATCTCACTGAAAACAAATCTTAATTTAGAGCATGATCCTAGGAATAAATAATATTTTTTTTCTTTTTATGCCAGTCAAACATTTCAGCAGAAGCAAAATGAATGGCTCTACAAGAAGACAGAATATCAAAATCAGTTGCAGACCAAAGTCCCAAAAGGATGAGCTGGACTGAGAATTTTCATTCAGTCCCTCTAAAGTATGAATCAGAAGGAGTCTTTGATTCTTGAAATAATCAGACACTGTCTCATCAGAATTCTTCACCTCAAAGTGGAGCTGTGGGCACTTGAAAAGGAGAGAAAATGAGTTTGTAGCAATGAACAGGGGAGAGAGAGAGAGAGAGAGAGAGAGAGAGAGAGAGAGAAACCTAACACTTTTAAATTGTTTGTAGTCGGTCTATGTTCAGTAGTGGGTATCATCCAACAAGAGCACCGGTAACATGAAAAACAGAGGACTGACTACATTTGCACATATTAATAATCAGGGGAAAAAATAACAAGGAGGTTGAAAATCAGCCACAGCCAAGCTAGTCCATCTAAGCAGTAGAATTTAAACAGACATGGTCACCTGCTTTTCCACTGAGTAACAGTGACAAAGTCTTCTATATTGTTGCACTAAAATATTCACCAGCAGAGCTCTCATTGACGGCCATTTAAAGCAATGAAGTGATGCAGTTCCAGGCCCAGATGTAATTCCCCTTTACAAAAGTGCTAACCTGCACTACCTGGGGGGCAACCATCTGTTCACCTTCAGGGGGAATTGGAGTCTTTGGACATGTTTGGAACCTCCCAACTGAAGTGCCTCCTTGTCCAACTGCTTCTGCATTGCAGATGACTGTTTACGATTAATCTGTGCTATTGTATTGCTCCAACTTGTTGTCTGATATTGTCTTTTCAAGTGGAGGTTAGGTGCTGTGTTCAGGAATTAATGGAGAAGTTTGGTTTCTTATAATGGCTATGACTGGAAACCTGTTTCAGAGTTTTGTCTCTGGAAGTGAACTTGCATATGCAGGAATTAGGACCTTATCAGACATCAGAAATTGGAATTATAATCTAATGGCAATCCGAATGCATTCATGGGATTTCACGTTATTGTGAATTAAAGTATCTCACGCAATTTTGGGCAAAAGGGAAGTCATTCCGAACGCAATCATGAGTTTTATGTTATTACGAATTAAAGCTTCTCGTGCAATTTCGGGCAATGGAGGGTCATTTTCGGGTAATGGGAAGTCATTCTGAACGCATTCTGAACGCAATAGGAATTCACGTAAATTCACTAAACTAGCGAATTCATGTGAATTCAAATTGGCTCCAATTGGCTCCATTCGCAATAAAGAGAAATTCCTCCTGCCTGATAAGGTCCTTAGAAATGGATGGTTTCTTAATGTCTAGTATCCCATTACACCTTCTCAATTCAGTAACTTGGTTTCTTAGCACCTCTGCCTGGAAAAGCTGCCCTGGGGTTGTGCTGGAGCTACCAGCACAAAAAGGAGTAGACCTTTTCTGCTCCTATTTGGGTCAGCAGGAGGGTAGATTGGGGCTGCGGAGTGTGCTTGCCAGTGCTCCAGGTTAAGCAGCTCCAGGGCAGCTCCAATCCACCCTTTTGTGGCAGTCTGTTACACCCTTTTGAATAAGACATGGATAGATTCAGGAGCATTACATCTCTCAAAACAAGTTTAATGCTTTTGCAAGGAAATGTGATGCAGTGTATCAGGAAAGGGAAACTGCATTGCCATTAAATGAAGCGGTGATAATTAGCATACAATGAAATTATTGCTGTGTACATCTGTAATTCATGTAAAATATGGCACAAGCAATCCTAACCATCATTCAAACATGTGTCTGATTATTGATGGATGATGCTTTCTCATAGGCTCTTGGGAATCCTGTTCCCTTGCTTGTAGTACCATTTTATCATTCTAAAGAAGTGAATCTGCTTTGCTATTCCAAGTACTACTGAAAAGGAATTTTGATTAGCTCTCAATCTTCTAACATGCAACTTTTTTCTCATTAAGATGAAATGACAACATTCATCCTTCCCCTTCACATTGGAAACAAATGAAACCTATTAAAACAAAGGCAAAAAATCCAAATCTATGCACACATTTTCTTTGTAGTGTATGCCTTGCTTTACGGAAGGTATTTTTCCCCTATAGATGTTGTGATGTTCACTCATTTATGTCTTGTACATTAGGTAATACCTTCTTTTAGCCACTCTTAAGAAGCTTTGAAGCTTACTAAGAAGAGTTTTTGCAGCTATGAATCACCATCAAAATGGAAAGAATTTGTGGATTGCAAAAATGAACAAAATTGTGATTAATGGCAACCACAAATATATTATGTAACCAAGAATTTCAGTTCAGTACTATGAGGGCAGGGAATCTGAACCAAAAGGGTGTTCAGCAATGGTTCCTCTTCATCCTGGAGAAGTAACTAGTGAGGTGCCATAGGTTCTGTCCTGGGCCCAGTGCTATTCAATATCTTAATTAATGATTTAGATGAAGGCATAGAATCATAGGAATAGAATTCAGAATCATATAACGATAGAGTTGAAAAAGACACAAGGGCTATGAAGTCCAACCCACATATTGTGTTTCCATTTTAATTATAGAAATTGTTTCTAAATGCACATCTGTATGAACCTGCATATGCATTTTTGTGGGGGTTTTTGTTTGTTTTTTCCTTCCTTCCTGACAGTACTAAATGACCATCCTTATTTTCCATCACCCTGTCTAACTTTAAAATTTATACCCCATGTCTCTACATTTTGCATTTATGGTGATTGTGTCACATCTAGGAACAGTGTTTTTTAAAAATTCTGTGACCAGCTGATGGAAGATGATGTTGCAATAACTACACATTAATCTTGAGATGATGCAGGCAGCATTTGTATCACCCGAGTCTCTCTTTGGTGTTTGAGTCAACTTTTGGATTCCAGAATGACTCAAGCAAAATTCTTCATATCTATCATCTGCCTCTATGTCTATGCACATACACACACACATGTTCCTGGAAAATATCCTAGACTGAAACAAATGGAAGAGAATTCTTGGAAAGGGGCATCTTATTTAAGACCCTCCTTTGATTTCCCCCCAGAAATATCACCTTGTGGGATGAAATAGCAATTTAGTTTCCATGTCAATTTAATCCTTAGCTGCCAACTGTGTTGTTACATTTTTTATGATGTTTACACCTGAAACTGCCAATTTCCTGCATAAGCCACTGAACATCATGAGACTAATGGCTTTCATGTGCTACTGCGCTGACTTAGAACTAAGGTCATGACTGGCTTAGTTGGTACGTTATTCAGCTTGAGCATATTCTTGAGGCGCATCACCCAGTGAGCACTGAAGGGAGACAGTCGAGTACTAAAGCTCTTCAGAGTACGTTAGAAGCTGGTTGTACACATTAAAAGAAAGAGAAAAATTGTTTCTGAGAGTTACTCATTCTTACTTTCTCATAAGCTTGAATATCTACTTCTACAAGCGACTTACAGTTTCAAGACCCCCCAAAAAGGAGATCATAGTTACCATTTCAGCAATAGTTTCTTTATTAAAAAAGAAAATAACCCTCTGCTTTCCCATTTCTCAAAAATAATACAAATAAATACTTTTAGTTAATGTAAACAAAGCAAAAAAAATCTGAATGCAGTACCAGGAGGTTGTCCAGATCTGAATCCCTCACTTTGCCTGCAATAGAGACCCACTTTGCTTGTTTGCAACATATTATATTGTGTTAATACTGGATGATGATGATCAGAAGCTATAAGTTAAATACAAAGGCTTTTATAACCACCAGTGCTATCTTTGGGCTTAGTAAATTATGCCATCGAGGTGGTTATAGTTTGATCAAGACATCAGGTTCTGCGTGTGCATTTACAATAAAAATGCATCATGGGGGATATGAATATGAAATCATTTTTAGTATGGCAAACATATTCAGGTTTGTTTTGAAAAGAAATGCTTTCTTTGCTTCTTCTTTGTGGTGATGATTCAGTACTAGTGCCTTAATATAAAGTGACAGAACTTTAAATGCCTAATTCTAGTTGGTGTCATTAAAGAGAGCTAGACCATCTGACAACTAATATGGCTATCAGAGGATTAGAGATCAGCAACCCACCCCCTTCGTAGTCCATAAAAGAAAGAAATTGATTGGATTTTTCTTTCAAGAAAATGGTAAAATAAAATAGAACAGCAAATCTGGCTGCCATACATATGCATGGTACAAACAAGAAAGATATATAGTTGGCTGGGTGCACCAATTTAATCATGGCACTAATGAGTGCCTTAAATAATATTTCTTTTTGTGTTTATCCTGTCGTGGAATGTTGTCATTTATAACCACTGTAGAAATAAAATACTGTCAGCATTAAAAAGAATCCCAGTATCTCCAAGGAATACTGTTTTATTAGAGATATCAGTTCAAGCTGTAATCCTGTGCAGAGTTTCACAAGCAAATATGTTCCATTCATGCGAATGGAGGGCCATTAAGGTTGCACATGCACAACTGTGCAGGATTTCATTTTTCATCTATTATTTATAATTTTTAAAAATCCAATTTCCTCTACAATTAATTAAAATATGTAAGCCCTCGAAGGTGAACATGTTACTGAACCTAAGCATAATTACTGAGTGTTAAGACTAAAAGGGAAAGAAGCTCATAGAATTAAATAATGGGAAGGTCAGAAGATTATGAAGTCTCATTCCATCTCACTGCAGGATATCCAAGTCTACAGCATTCATGATAGCTAGCCCTCAAGAGGCCCTTTCACATTACACAATGGGGTTTATCAGACGACGGAAATTGGAAGTATAATCTAATGGCAATCCGAACGCAATTGTGGGATGCTGGAGGATGGTTTCATGCAGTCCTCAGGCTACACTTTACTCTGCCTTGCTTTAAATTGTCATAATTGTTATTATCACCATCATCACCATCATCATCATCATCATCAAAACAAAACAAACAGCTTCATTTATATACTGCTTCATACCGCCTAAGGAGTGTCTAAGCGGTTTACAACTGTAAGCTACTTGCCCCCAACAATCTCGGTACTCATTTTAGCAGCCTTGGAAGGATGCAAGCCTGAGTTGAGCTTGAGCCCTTTTGCTGGTCTTGAACTCGCAACCTTATGGTTTTGAATGAGTGGCTGCAGTACAGGCATTTAACCACTGCGCCACCAGGCCCCCCCCCCATCATCATCATCATCACTACTACTACTGCTACTATGAGTATTATTTTCAAATGGAAATCCCCCCCCCCCTTTGTGCTTACTGCTTTAGCACTATAAAGGTTTTTTTGGTTCTTTTAAAAAAATCATCTAGCCCTTTAGGTGAAAGAATCGACTCCATCCATACACATTAGTCAACCTCAGAACCTCAGTGGAAGAAATGTCAGTAGAGATGCTAGAACAACTTACTTTGATCATCACAATTCATGTGATGACGGAAGATATTACTTGTTTAATACAATAATGTCTTTCTGGCAGAAAGAAAATACTCCAGAATATTGTAGAAAAGGGGAGGAAATAAGTCTGAAACATTTCATGGTTGGGAAAATGTCATTTTTATTTTTTATTACTACTGCTTTAATTATTATCATCATTATCATTATTTGTGGAGCGCACAGCAACATTTCACAGGGTCACATTGTGATCTGGATCCTGCCTATGCTAGTCCAACAAACTAAATACTAATCCATGTTGGACCTCAGTGACATAATTCAGGAAAGTCCTAGACCACGCTTATTTCACAGCAAACAATGTACCTCTTCTGTTAAAAGGCAGCAAACAATGCAAAAATAAACTCCTTTTTTTGAAACTTTGCACATATTAAGGGTGGTTGCTTGGAAACACACAATCCAAAATACTATTACTGTTGCAAATGCTGATATGCTGCCAATATGCAATGGAACAAGATTAAATCTATTCACCCAAATCATACTAAGCTGTTACTGACAGGTGGGAGAAGTTAATTAGATAAAACTCACCTGTCCAGTTCCATCTGACCTTTGTAAAATTGAAGGGTTTGGCCTTTACTTCAGGACTGTGTATTGATGAACAGATAAAGGAAATGCAAAGGTAGGGGCAAGAGAAGAAAAAAAGAACATGGCAGATGTTGGTATCCGTGTTAAGCAGATGTTGGAAAAGGAAGGGGCAGAAATTTTGTATAACAGTAATAATTTTATCAATTATACCAGCATTTTTCTTCATAAAAAATAAAATACTTCCATCCTCTAGATTGCATTACAGCAATATCAGAAAATAGGATCTTAATGGAAAACTTTCAGAACTGAGGCAATAAACCAGTACCCCATGGTTGTGTTACTTTGGCTGGTCTGGGGATGAGATTTTGGATAAAGGATCCTTCTATTGGCTGCTTCCATCTTTACAACAATGACCAAAAGTTATTGGCAAACAGTAACTTGAGTTGGAAAACCTCAGCTTTGGTTTCCATCAATTGGGGTTTGGATTAAAACAAGGGATTTTTGGAAGCAGGTTCTTTATTTTAATGGATAATGACACTTCCCAGAAGCCTGAAGGGTTTTGATTCTCCTGTTTACTATAATAAACCTCCTTGTTTTACAATGAAATTTGTTTTGCTGTGTCACCATCTCACAGCAATTTACTTCCTCACTACTGACTTGGAAACCTGTGGTGGACTGTGAGGATTGCAAAAACAGTGGTAGGTTGAAGGCAGCCCATAAACACTGACTTAACCATCTCCGGTATATACCAACCCTAGTGAATGTCAAGCTACAAGAAAAGAAATTCCACCTCAACATTATGAAGAACCTTTTGCCTGTAAGAGCTGTTCGACAGGGAAGCACACTCCCTTGAATTGTGGTGGAGTCTCCTTCTCTGGAAGTTTTTAAACAGAGGCTGGATGGCCAACTGTCATTTTATTCTGTATTTCTTGAAGGGAACAGAAAGGTAGAATGAGGTGAAGTGAGTGAAAGACCAACATGCAGAAGCAATGAGATGAAGGTGAGAACAATGAAGTTTTATTATTTATTTATTTATTTATTTATTTCATAGGACCTTATCATACAGAGGGAAGTAGGTTGTCAAAACATTGTTGAACTGTTGCAGAAGCACAAAGGTGGAATCATACACTGTGCTTCTAAAACATAATTGAGGCTTCCCGCTTTCTTTCCATTGATGAAGCATGCATGGAGAAGCCATTTTTTGAATAATGAGATATCCCTTTTATTTTCCTTTTATTATGTAAACTGCATTAGTCTTACTCTTAGGGAAAAGGTGAGATATAATAAAGTGATTGACTAAATTAATATGCCACCTTTTTTTTCTCCTGTTGCAGGATCCAAGAGAGCTGCTAGCATAACCACATAAACCTGGCAATGTCTAAAAACATTATAGAGACAACACTATTAAAACTAATTGAAAAACATTTGAAAACATGTTTAAATAATAAAGAGCAAAAGACCCAGCTTTCACAAAAATAAGAGCTTCAAAAGTTACCTTTCAAACATATTTGAAAAGTAATCTGTTGTCATTGTTCACTACAGTGATGAAGACACTAACTCTTTACATTAGTTGCTTTGTTGTTTTGCAAGCTGGGTTCCACAACTTTTTTTTTTTTTTAAAAAAAAGTTTCGATTCATAAGAGAACTCATTTTGAATTCATATAAAATATCTTAAAATCTGTGTAGAAAGTAACTTTGGAAAATAGGCAGGATTTATTCACATAATATTTAAGACTTCTTGTTCACTAGTGCTTTACTTCTAAACTTATTTTTTTAATTAGACATTATGAATAGGAAGTAGTGAAAGGACAAAGCACATCCAATTACAGCAGTACTTCCCAAAATTTGATCCTCCAGGTGTTTTGTACTTTAACTCCCAGAAGCCACAGCTGAACTCAGTTGCTGAACTGAGAGCTGAACTCCAAAACATCTGGAGGACCAGAGTTTTGGAATCACTGTCTTATAGCATTACATTCACAAGCAAGTTCAGAAATGTCACCAAAGTACCACACTTAGACTTTCAGTGGGAAGCAACCAGAAGTGATGAAATCCATCATGAACTGTCACGGAGTGACATTAAAAAGTCCAGCAAAAATTGACAGTCTAGAAGACCCTCACTTTGGGAAGGGTTAATAATAGGTTTCTTCAGTACATACAATTGTCAACAAGGAGAACATTCAAAAAGGTGGCTTCCTTCATATAGCATTCTCTGCCCAGAGCTTTTGAATTAATACTCCCTGTCCTCTTCTGTCAGCATGTTTGTTTGCTTTTTAGGCAGTTTCTTTAACCAAAAAAGAAAATTCTGTCTGCAAGTCATGGATCAATCAACAAGACGTCCCAGTTGTGAAATTCCTCCATAGAAAACTGAGACTTTTAAATGTTTTGATTAGTTAACTCAAAACATTACATACAGATTACATACAGATATATGTATTTATGTCACTGTAAATTATGCTCTAACTAATGATGGGTGCAGGGACTAGTGGATAAAAAACACTTGCTCATCCCTCTGCCCCAGCTTCTCCGACTCTTATTGCAGATATAGGGATAATAAGGATTTTAAAAGTGCTTTTATATTGATTGCTGTTTCCCCCTTATATTTGACAGCTGGAGTATTAAAACAAAAGTCTGAGTAAATTAAAGTAATAACAAAATTACACAGGGCAGCTGTTTCAGCTTTTTCCAAACAACAATGCTCTTTAGAAAAAAATAATGAATCTAATAGAATCTAACAGACACTGCCAAAGCAGCAATAAGTGATTTAAAATGTATGGAAAGGTCTGACACACATACAACCCCACTGAGCACTAAATGAAGGAATACAAAACACTCCAGGGGACTTTGCATTTTTAACAATAACCCCTAAAAGGAAAAAAGGAAAAGGGTAATAGACATGCTGTTTTTTATGCATTAGAAACCATGATACGTTCTGCATTGTAATTTCTTTTGTTTCTTTTTTCAAAATTGTGCATCACTTCTTCAGTTAAAATTTTACCCATGAAATTACATTGATAGAAATGTAATCTGCTTAATCCTCTCTTTTGACTTGCATCCAAATTTTAAATAAACATTTTTATTTTAAAATCTGCTGTTAACGTAATGTAAATACAGTGGACCATTATCTTAAATGGGGGGATCCATTCTGGAATCCCACCTCACATAAGCCAAAAAATGCATATCTTTGAGCTCCATTCAGTATAATGGGACTCGGGCTCGTGGTGTGACAGAGCATGCATGCCATGGACACATGTGCAATTCATTCCTTTGTCACATGGCTTCAGTGTAAGCTAAAAGCGGCATATAGTGCACCCGTGTATGGTGCAGGCACACTGTAAAATGTAAGACACCCCATGTAGATGTAAATACAGTAAGAACAGAAAACAACAACAACAGTATTACCAGGTGACAATCTACAGCATACATTTGATGAGGGAGTGAACAAAATAATTCCAAAAGAAAGTCTCTGGACTCTTTCAAACGGGGAGGAATTTCTCCCAACTCCGAATGGAGCCAATGCGGATTTATGTAAATTTGCTTGTTTAGCGAATTTACATGAACCCCTGCTCCGTTCGGAATTACTTCCCATTACCCAAAAATAACCCCCTCCTGCCCGAATGTGCATGCGAAGCTTTAATTCGCAATAAGGTAAAACCCATGATTGCATTCGAATTGGCTTCCCTCTTGCCCGAATTTGCATGTGAAGAGTTAATTTGCAATAACGTAAAACCCATGATTGCATTTGAATTGACCTTAAATTATACTTCCAATTTAGCCTTGTATGAAAGAGTCCTCTGAGTGCTTTATAAAAGGTAAGTTATTTTGACAAATGTGTGGTTTGAAAGCAATAATGTCCAACTGCAGGAGGTGGTGCTCATCTGTGTTACTAAACTGAGGGAGCCAGTATTGCCAAAGCTAACTCTGTGGTCATGTAGCCATCATGACTGCATGGAGGGATTTTACCTTCCTTTGAAAGTGCACCAAAGCTCCACCCCTAGCAGGAAATTTCTAGAAAGGCTCTGCTAGCTCCACCCCCTGGTGACTCACAGGTCTGCCTCACAGAGGCTGCACCCCCAGCAACAACATACTCTGCCAAAAGTTTTCAAAAATTGAACTTTCACCCACTTAAAAATAGCCACCCAGGAACTGCTCTCCTCCTTCTCTCCAGCAGGAAATGTTTTAGAAAGGCCTAGAAAGGCTCTGGGACATGTTATATAGAGATAGACTGCTTTGTTATTAAACAAATGGATATGCCTCAATATTTGATTGTTCTGAGGGGTAATCTGTCCTTGGGACAAGAAGCTTGTATTTGAAACAAAGTTTGATCCATCTGAAAGCAAAGGTATCACTATCTCAGCCACCCACATGGGCAATTTCTGATTTTGGAGTATGTTGGATTTCCAAATTCCTGATATAAAATACTCAGTCTTTATCACTTAAATCTCTCAATAACATTACTTGCCCTGGGTGAACATGTCCTGTGCAAACCACAAATAAAGTACCTGTTTGTCCTTTCTGTCCTCTGAAATTTGACCTTGAACAAAGTTCCTACAGTAATGATGGTTCCTGGGAAGAAAATATGTGCTGGAAGAATAGACATAATTTGCTAGTAACCTACCTTGTTATTGTGTCCTCAGCAGTACCTTAAAAACATGGCTGTGTTCATCAGTATTCATGTTAGTTGGTGTAAACATAGGTGATTTCATGAGGTCAAAGGAAATATTCTGTCTGAGAACATCCCTATACAGTTTAATAAAATGATACATAGACGTTCTGAGTGACACATCAAAGCAGAAAGAATAAAAGAGAAAAAGAGAGGGCTGGAGGAGAAATAAAATCCATGTCGTACTGTAGGGTTAAGAAAATAAATATGGGCATTAAAGAATATAAAAAAAATGCCTACAGTTAAATGCAGTCCAGTTCACACTCATTAAACTTCATGCAACAGGATGAACCAATTTGTAAATCCTTGTAAAATACTTAAAGAAAAATCATCCTGGTCATCCAGCTTTATGTTCTGTCTCTTTCTTCCTTATTAGAGTCTATGGTAAAATAACATAGATTTGCTGGAACAATCCCCCCCAAACCCACAAACCCCATCTCTTACAAACTAGAAAATAAAGAGGTCAGACAACAGAACTGAGTACTAATGGGTCACTTTTATTAACTATTTAACTATTGTACTTTAAGCATTATATTCTTCAGGTGGAGGGAGCTGTGGCTGGGGTCCTAACCTGTCCTCTTTCACAGCCACCCCTGGATGAAACACTTGCACTCTGACTGCCACTTTTTGAGATGCACACCCAGCCAATTTCAACAAGAGAGATTTTTCTAGGGTACTTTCTCCTCACATCCAATGACACAAAGAGAAAATGTGCTCCAGGCTCATCCCAAGGGTAGTCTCCATTACCATCCTCTAGGTCCTGTGGCATATGACATTACGTCTGGAGATAGCCCCTTCACCAAATTGGTGTATATTAGGACTCACTGATTCTAGTTCTTTCATAGCTGCCCTCCTCATTCTTAGTCTTCTTCTGGTTCCTTCACTGCAACAAGATATCATTGTTTTGATCTATGATTGTTCTGATCTATGTTTGATCCCAGGTTATAGGAACTCTTTTACTATATCTATTTCCTCATTGGATTGAATATATGCAGATGCTTCATGGTCATTATTTTTGTTATCTTTATGTTCAACAGTGAGCCTGCCTTTGCGCTTTCTTCCTTGACCTAGTAAAATTGCAGACAATACCAATCACCTGTAGTTCAGCAATAGCCCAAATGACAAAGACTTGCAGGGATGTGTTCACCCACCTATATCCACACCCACCTAACTGTGAGTGAACATATGCCCCACAGTAGCTGATATTACAAGAGTAATTACTACTGATATCTTGTTGTTTTTGTTGCCGATATCATCATTTTTGATGTTGTCATAATCATCATCTGCATGTTGAATAGCAACAGCCAAGACAACATCCAACCCAATCCTACCGGAGTTAGGGAGAGCAAAGGAATCAGCCTAGCTTCCTCTGAATGCCAAAAAATAATCAGCACCTTATCTATGTTGTTGCCTAGCAACAAAAGCAACTGGAAGCCAAAGACTGTTTCATTATCAGCCAAACCTAATCTGCCTAGCAACTTGACATCTGAAATTACCAGTGGCCAGAGTGCCAGAAACGCCAACCAATCAACAAAAGCAAAAGTGGTTTGAAAATAATCATTCAGACAATGCCTGTCGGAGAAGCGCGGGAAACGACAGCCACCAATTTGCTCCAAGGAGGAGGAAAAGCTGTGTTAGCCTGGGCTAAACCTCCCAAACTCCTTATGGAAATATCTATCCAGACACAAGCCAAACCTCAGAGGGCAAAGGCACGGAGTGAAAAGACCTAACAGCCTCAAATCTAAAGCTGGGTGTGTTGTGAGGCAGAAGGGCTCAATGTACGTTCAGCAGTGAGAAGTGGACCTGACTTAGATCCAGAGGGTGCCTCCCAAACAGCTGCTGCTGAGCATGGCTATTGATGTGAAACTTGAGCACCCACCATCCTCACACTGACCTCTTCCAACTTCCCTTCAACCTTTCTGTTTCCCAGCCGCCAGAGATGGTGTACTTGCATGCAGAAGATCTGCAAACCTTTCCAGATCTGTTGAATCAACAAAAGCTGCAAGAGCAGCTCCAACTAGTGGTGTAAAGAATATTTGTCAAAATTGGATAAACAGAAGAAATATCTGTTATTTCAAGATTTCAAAAGCTTTTTAAAAAGAAGAAGTTATGAGCACTTCTCGATCAATGTGTAAGAATTTTGGTTTTTAATTCAATGGCCATGATTTGAGTATTTTGAATAAGCAAAGCTACCATTAATATTCGGTTTTTCTAGCAGAGGAATGTTCTTTAAACATCTGCCAAACTTCCTTCCTTTTGACATGCAAATTGAGTTTGAAATGCCAGATAATTAGTGTAAATGTTTGCCTCCCTTGTCTTTTATTTTCATTTGAGAAATCTGTGAAAAATGCTTCTCAACAGGGAGAGAAATAATAATCTTTTAAAAGTGGGACTTTTGAAAATAATATATATTTTTTTTAAAATTGCATCTAGTTCTCAATGAATAAGAACTGAAGAGAGGAAGAGTGCAGAGGCAGAGCAGGTTATAGGCCTAGACAACACCATTATTCACCCCTCTGGTCTCCATTCCTAGAAATCCCTTCTGCACAGTTGTGCTTTGCTGAGCAGTATCAGGTCCAGGTTTGTTAAGCGCTGGGACATCTTGGCGTGATTTTTTTTTAATTTGGTTTTTATGCAATCTCTTATGAATGGTGAGATTTGTAAACAATAATAGAAAGTAGCATAACAGGGTCAATCAAAAGAAATAACATAATTTGTTCAAAACAGTAATGAGCAATGGCATTATTTGCAGGTTACTTTCAAATTATTATCATGTGTAATGGCAAGGAGTACTGTTGTGAGTGAGCCGGTGTGGTGCAGTGGTTTGAGAGTTGGACTACAACTCTGGAGAGCAGGATTCAATTCTCCGCTTGACTGTGGAAACCCACTGGGTAACCTTGAGTGAATCATGCACTCTCAGCCTCAGAAAACTCCATGATAGGCTTCTGTTAGGATCACCATAAATTGGAAACAACTTTAAAGAATGTGCCCAAATGTGCATAGTCTGAGGTCTGCCAGTGAAGGGAGGGTCAGCTGTATTGTATAACTGGATGGTTGAAGACTCCTATGGGAAGAGTACTTTCTAAACTGATTGTTGGCCATAGAGGGTCTGTTCCAAAATGCTACAAAAAGTCTGAATCTCAATAGGAGTCATCTCAGAGATCAGACTAAACCTCTTGCTGACTAGGTGAATCTGTGTCTGTGCATTACAATAACTATTTAAGGTTTCAGGGGCTCAGTCTCCTCTCCTGTGGATATCTGTGTTTTGTCAATTTGTAATTATTCTCAGCACATTCTGAAAGTCACGTTTATTTTTGTGTGAAACTTCCAACTTGCTGTGGACATCCATGCATGCCACTTTTTTTCTTTTCTTTTGGTTTCTCATCTTGTTTCAATTTCTGTCCATTCAGGACTAAAGACAGTGATGATCCTCTTACCTCAAGTTACCTTACTATCTCTCCAGTACAGACTTGTTTCTTCTGGATTTTGAACTAAGGATTTAATCAGAACCCAATACAACCACCTTTAGATTTGCTTGCAATGTTACTTAGTTTTTACATATATTACTCCTTACAAGTTTTGCTGTTAAGCTCTTGCATAATACATTGGGAATTCAGAATGAGAATGCCATTCCTTATTTTCTGTGCATGTTGCTTAATCAAAAGTGACCTACAATTTCAAGCATGAATGCATAACATCTTATTATTACCCACTAGCTGAGACATTATATGGCAGGTCCATTATTTATTGGGATGTGACAGATGCATTTGAGAGAAGCCATTTAGTATGTACCTTAGGTTGCATGGAGTTCTGTCAATTGGGTTGATAGAGGCAACCTAGGTAGATGTCAAGCAATCTGAATTTCCCTCCCCTTGTCATGCATGCATTTATACCTTTGTTTCAGTTCCAAACCAGTCTGGTGAAATTCCCTCTATAGTTACCTGTTTTGCCATGGGGTCAAACTAGGAAATCTCTGAAGTGCTCATTAATTTTCTGTTCCATCTGCTTCTGGGACTGATGGCCAGAAGAAAGGTCTACAGACAAATCAAATCAAACTGGGGATATTGGCCCTTTTTATGAGATGCAGCCACAGATCTGAATGTGCCTGTTCGACATACCCTGACTTCAGATATTTAGCTAAAGATCTGGATAGAGCAATATAGAAGGTGCTACATATACAGTGTTGTTGTTTTTTGCCAGAGTGGTGAACATGTACTGTACATTTCTACCACACCTTTAACATGCATCCATCAACTAAAAATGCAAGAAGTGGAATTTTGATTTGCTGTTGTGATGCTTCTTCTCCGTTTTTATGGATATGCAAAATAAGGCTAATATCTATTTGTGGAGGGGAAAAATATTCTTGACATATGTGCTGGCACATCAACATATTAGTAAAGCTGGAAATTAAAATTAAAGTTCAAGCTAGTGAGAAATTAAAACTGGGAAATTAAACTCAAGTTAAATGGCACTGCCTAGCCTTGCTGTATGTGACTGAGTAGACTTACAAACCATTTTCTCTATATCTGACAGGTTTATAAATGTTTCCTTCAAAGACTGGGAGCTTGGAGTTCAAAATGTGAATCTTTCCTCCAAATCCTAAATCTGTAAATGTATTTTGAGATGCAGAAAGTGGAGGATTCAACATTTGCTTTCTCCAAGTCCTAGACCTGTAAATACATTTGAGATACAGCCAGCTTTGTTTGCTTCCCTCACACAGCTAATTTTATGTCAAGAGGTCTCCTCTTGCTTCTCCTCTTCCTTCTTTAAGGAGAAATCGAGAGACCTGCTCACCTTTTATTTCATCTATGAAACTATTTTTTACAACCCGCCTAATATGGCAGTTTAGCAGAACACAAAGACAAATCTTCCAAGCTGAAGCTGGAGGAGGAAAAAATGACATCTGATCTGAGGACTGATGGTGAACTATCTATATCCTATCATCAATAAGAATGCTGGCTTTCAGCTACCACACATATAAGGAAGCAACTTGGAGACCACTTATTTGAAGAACAGATAATACCATACATTTTTTTTAATAACAGCAGTGTTATGCAACCATTTTACCAAGGGAAAATTCAAACCTAGCTTTCAGAAGGATACCTTGTTTTATGCTTTGAATTTTTTTTTGTCAGTAACTGAATGTTATTTTCTCCCTGACGGTACATGGTCTCTCCTATCATTCCAACTTTATCCATAAAATGTAGTTTTTTAAACCTTAAGGCAGAGACCAGGTTGCTACATTGTTATGGTCATGCGTAGGATCACTTCAGTGCAGATAGCCAAGCATCTAGCAATTCAAAATTTGAGTGGGGTTAACCGCTATTTGCCCATAGAACATACTCTTCCATACTCTCTTTTGTAGCGTCATCCCTCCTTCCAGCCCCATGAATCTGGTCTATGAAGCTCCTAGCAAAATCTCTACTCTGAACACATCTGCTTTTTAACTATCCCTAGGAATCTGGACAACCAACTTCATCAGTAACCTGTCACAGCACATGCCATCATCCAGTATTCAATTAACTTCGGTATTAAAATGCAACAAGCACATAAAGCACATTTCTATAAACCATGCCAGTACATCTGAGGAACCTGGATCCTGGCAGTTGTGCAGAACACAAAGGGCACAGTTTGTGATTAATAACTGCTGTCAGTATTTCCCACTATATTCTGTGAGCCAGTTCTCATACAATTTTTCACTATTTCTGTCAGAAGACCAAAAATGCTCCCTCTCAGGAAGCTTACAGTAAGATAGACCACATGTTGTTGATATGATGATGATGATGATGATGATGATATCAGTATGGTTGCACGTTTGAGTAGAAAATTCAGAGACAATTTTAATAAACTAAATAAATAGATGAACAGACTGACAAGTGGCTTCATATTTTCTTTTAAAATATTGCTTTTTTTTGTATCTTTGCATCCTCCCAGAATTTGATTCCTAACAGTAGCAGCTTAAACACTAAGGATACTTCATCTCCTTCTCATACAAACCTTAATCAAGTTGCTTATTTATAAAACCAATCATCTTAAAAATGACTCAGGTGTATAATCAGTATATTAATAAAATGTAGACAATTAGCTATTCAGCATCTCTTGAGTTTTTCGGCTTAGTTAATTAGTGTTTACAGAGTACCTCAGCTTCCATAGATTAAGACACCATCTAAGTGCAAAGCATTATATTAAGCCACCATGCATCCTTTGTTAGAAATAAGCTCCAGTGAGCCAGAATGGCATAGTGGTTTGACTATGACTCTGGAGACCAAAGTTTGGTTCCCCAGTCAGCCATGGAAGCCCATTGGGTGACCTTGGAGGAGTCACATAATCTCAGCCCCAGAAATCCCTGTGAAAGGTGCACAACAATAACAACATACAGAGCTTAGAAAATTATTTTTTAGTTAGTTGCAAATCTCCAACTCATTGCCATTAAATAATTTTCCGAGGTGCTCATTAACAAATTCATTCTGTTACATATAAAACCAAGAGAATGGCCTAAAATGTTATTCATTATACAGGAAAATGAACAATGTTACTAGACCTATTTTTAAAGCAAAAAATGGAAGAGAATGGCACCAATGGGAAGCCATGTGCAGCAGCACTGATCTGCTTCTTCTAGGGAGCAAAAAGAAGCTGCTAAAAGTAGCTTCCTGGAAGGGGTGTCATAAGCACCACAGTGGGGCATCATGATGCCCCTTCTGCACAACGCCATTTGGGTGCTGCGCATGATGTGCATCATCACGCTGTGTGGATGGGTGCACACCAAGATGGCACCTGGCACAGTGAGGGCTCGGAGCATGTGGACACTCACCCCTCACTGTGCATACAGCACAAAGTGCCAGTCTGTACAGCCCCTAAGTACCCACATCCTCATTTTCAAGTTCTGGTTCAGATTGTGCCTTATGTTCATGAATTGTGTTCTTTTTATGAGAGTTAAGGTAACAATGAGATAGACTGGAGAAAATGGTGTTGTGTAGCACAGATGAGCAAGAGGTAACACTAATTACTTTTGAGAATTAGAAAATATGGAGTTTTTTTTTTAAAAAAATATGCAGCTGAATGGTAGCTATCTACTTTTAGAATTATATTATATTTCTAAATATATATGATAAATATTTATATCTTGAAAGTAACTTTCCACATGGATCATACTATGGCCACCTCACTTTTTGTCATAAACATCTCACAAGAAGTGTAATTTTAATCAATAATTTTAAGGTAATGTGCTTGCTCAAAAAAGAAAAGAAGTTTGAATTCAGTTTGAAGTTTGAATTAAATCAAGCCTTTTAGAGCTTTTGATATTTGATGATCTGTATGAAAAGCAGAATGTCACATTTAGAAATTAATAGGTAGTTCTGAAAGAAGCATTACAATTTCCCCACGTACAGAATATATGCCTAGGAAGCTAAGAAAGAACTACCCTGAGAGGAAGACTGCATAATTTACTTAATAATGTAGGAAGAACCTTGCTGTATCAGACCAAGGGTCCATCTCATCTGTTTCACACCATTGTCAGCTGAATGCTTTTAGCAAGACCCACAGCCGGAGTCAAAATGAACAATCCTGTTCAAATAGTCTTTCATGCATGTGTCTTTAAATCTCTTGTAAAAACTATTTAAGCTAGTTGCCATCAGTACAACTCATGTCAGAGAATTCAATCAGTTCTGCAATCACAAATTCCTATTTCTGCTTTTGCTGTCAATAAATATTTCTTAGTCATAAAGTCTGAATGAGATTCTGAGAGAAAACAATAGAAATCTAAGACAGAAGGTAAGAGGAACCTCTAGATGCTGAAAATAGAAGACTTTATTAGAAGAGAGAAGACTACCGTTGTTGGTCTTCTTCACTTTCCAATAGTTGTCCAGTTTGTTCTTTGGGTACTTTTGGTCAGACAAACATGTTTTTCCCAATGAAGCAAACTTTCAGCTAGCATAAATCAGTTTCCTCAGCACCATATTTACTACAGATGGAGATGCTGGCAAAACCTCATCCTTAAAGGAGCAAATTGCATTTATCTTAAGCTGCTTGGCAGATTAAGGGGCTGCACAAACAGTCCCTAAGGGCTGACATGCAGCCACCCTTTACTGGCTGGATTGGGGCTGAGGCCACCACACGCTGTTGCCCTGATCCAGCCTCCAGAGAGTAGAAACCCTCTAAAGGGCATCACAGCTGTGGTGGTGCAGCTTTGTGATGCCCCTTTTTGTGCCTCATCATCTAGATGTGGTGCCAGGGTTGTGCCATGATGCTGCATGCCATCTAGAATGGTGTGCACATCATGGTGTGAGGGGGTGGAGTCATAGCATCCAGCGTGCAGACACTCCGCCGTAACTCCGTCCACAGGCCGGCATTTTGTGCCAGCCTGTACTAGTTGTTGTTGGAGATCCAGAACAGGTACAGCTACATTTTTTCCAGTACTATTATATTAATGTTACTATGGGGTAAAACAGATGGGAAGGAAGGGATGTCCTGAAGGTGTTCCCAACCCAATCATCCTGGGACCACAGCAACCATACACTGGACCACAGCAAGAAGTGGACCTTTTCTCTTTGGTCCACCTGAGGCGGCCTGGGAGCAGCTTCAGGGCAGCTTCTCCATAGGTTGGGGGCTTGTGGCATGTAATTCCTACCCTTAATCCAGATGGCTTTTTAAACCCATCTATTTCAGGCCTATGTTAATATGAAAGGATAAACTATGTTTATATAATCTTACTCTGCATGCTTGAAAAGATGTGAAGATGGCCCCTGACATCATTGCTGAAAGTTCCCTGAAGTGAGTGGCCAACATCACATAAGTAGTGGGACATCTTGCATCATCAGGGGGAGCATGAATACAGGAAAGAGAAGCCAGTTCAGCAGTTTATCAATGTATATGAAAATCCTGTTGTGCTCAGTGGGGCTTGCTGAAAGAAATGTGCCATTTTGCCCGCATAATTCTATAGGTTTCTAATCCATAATAACTCTTCAGGCTTTCTAATGTTTCTTTTCCTCTTCATTTACCATTTTCCTGGTAGTTCAGCAATTGTTAATACTTTTTAAATAACCCAGAAAAATCCTACTTAAATATGGATACAGAAAAGGCCTTTGGCATTGAAAGTAACATGGAAACAAAAGCACCACCACAAATACCCAAAGGAAAAGATTTTCTATGCCAGTGTCCCGGCTACACTTTTTCTCCCTTAGGCATGCCTGAGGAATAACTAAGGTCAGCTGTTTTCTTCTGTATTCTGGAAACAGGAATCAGGGAGTGGTTGAAAGGAATTTACTCTCTCCGCAGTCCTATACACAGTTAACTGAAAGAAAGTCCTGCGGATCTAAATGGGCTTATTTATTTTTACTAGGCATGGATAGCACTGCACTACACTAGTTTACCACTCTTCTTGTGTTATTATTCCCTACTACCCTCCCTGTATATATGACCTATTTGGCACAGTATTAATCTACCTTATTTCTTATTTCTTTTTCTTTTTTAAAAAATACTTTTTTTTTCAAATAGCATGATTTATCCCCCCCCCTTAAAATAGTTCTGAATTAAAGATAGTTTTCAGTCAGTTCTATGTACAAAGAAACTGCAGTCTGCAGCCAAACAAGGAACTTAGATTGACACTTTTGATGAGGTCACATATTTGAAATATATAGACTAGATAGATAGATAGATAGATAGATACAGTGGTCCTTTCACATTTGCTGGGGTTAAGGGTGAAGGACCCTTGTATATTGACACACATTCTGGTAAACAGAATAATGCCCCAGAGTTCTTACAAGACTCCAAAATGTAGGAGACCATGTTGGACTCTCTTTCAACCAATAATGCTGTAGTTCAGTTAAAAATTAAATTAAAAAAATCCCCCTGAAGAGTTTGTAGATACCTTGGTGGTGACCAAAAAAACCAATCATCAGTGTTCTTATTTTTGTAACTAACTGGAACCTGTCGTGATATACAAGCTGCTGGAAGAAATGTCCATGCACCATGCACTATATGTTTACAGAGGCTGTTATCCACTGGAAAGGTGCAGGTCTGTTTAAGGTGGAATAAAAATAATAATAATATCTAAACATTTCAGGAATATATGAAGTAATACATCTTTCAGAAATGTAATTCACATAATAATCCTAGTAACATATTGAATATATTGGCGTTAACCCAAGATTGTCTCAACTATATTTTAAACACTTTTATGAAAATGAGTTGAGCTAAAAAATCATTTCACGGTTTAAATTCTTCGCTGAATCCTATGACAAAGGAATTTTTAGATTACACCTGAACTGTTATTAAAAAGAGACCTCTGAATGGTTTCTAACATCTGTAAATCAATAGTATTGAATAAAAAAATTCTATTGGTTGCCCTATAAAGGATTTCTAACATTTGTAAATAAGTAATGTTGAACAAAACAAGTGTGCTGTTCTGCTGATGCCCTATCAATGTTTCTAGCATCTGTAAATAAAGAATGTTGAACAAAATCCTCCTGTTGTTGCTTTATTCATCTGTTTTTAAAAAACAAATGCTGGCAATGAATAAATGAGGTTCAACTATTGAAATTTTGCTAGCTCTTGCAGGAAAACAAAACAAAACAGGTGCATTGCTTCTCATAGACCAGAGGAGAGATGACGCCAGCTAATGTGCAGATATAGGATGGGGGACACCTGACCTAACAACAGTACATGGGAAAGGGATCTACGAGTCCTAGTAGACTTCAAGTTGATCATGAGTCAACAGTTTAAAAAGCCAATGCAAATCTAGGCTGCATTAATAATAGTATAGTGTCTATTAAGGTGATTTTCATCTTTGATCCTCTCCTCTGGGGTATTAGCTACCCGTCCTGATTTGCTGTCATCTGCATATTTGATAAACTTGCTCTCTGTTCTATCATCCAAGTTGTTGATAAAGATTCACCATCTTTATCAATGGCTTGGATGATGGAATAAAGGGCATGTTTATAGTACTGGGGCCAAGACAGAACCCAGTAGCACCCTGCTAATCACTTCTCTCCAGGATGAAGAAGATACATTGATGAATACCCTTAGGGTTTGGCTTATCAAAGCAAATGCTTGAAAATCACACTCAAAGCCTTCCTAAATGCATGCAAACACTCATCCAGACCTAAACACATGCATGCATCACCCTAATCTTCCGTAACTCCCACTACCTGTCAAATTAAAGAGTATTCATCACCTTGAATACCCTATAACCCTATCTTCTCATCTCTGATTACTTTATTTTAATGGATACTTTAATGTGTAATATTTTAATGTTTAAATGTTACTTATTATGATGTTTTAAGGGAGGAGGGAATAATAATTGGGATTGCTTTTGTATGGTCATGATCATATTAGCAGAAAGGTGGGATACAAATAAACTAATGTAATATAATACAACATGACTAATAATTAGGAATTCTGGAGGCTGAACTCCCAAACATCTGTATGGCCAAACTTTGGGAACCACTGCAAATATCCTCCGTCTTCAATAGACACATCTAAAGGGCATGGAAAACAGGAAGCATACTCTCTATTGAAGAAGGAACTGCTGGCTTAATGACAACTTACTTTAGGTTGTAGTCATCGCAAAAACTGGAGCTTTCCCTTCCCTTTTCTGAAGTATCAGTGCAAGCACAGTGTTAACTTCTTGTTTTACAATATTGCTTTGACATCATTATGCACAGCCTGTGGCAAAGTTATATGCAGTGCTGGCAGGGCAAGTTTCAAGATTATGCTTTTGCTCTACTAATGACCAGGAGAGCAATATTAGAAAAATCTGCTAATAGTCCTAGCAATTTATCCATTCAAATGTCAACAACAAAACTTTAAAGTTGCTTCCTCTTGTAGGGGAATGGTCTGCTGGAGATTTTTAATTGGTAATGTTGCTTCAGGTTGCTATTAAGGAATCCAAGTGATACAAACAATTAAGTTTCACATGACATAGCATAGCACTGACTTGTACACACTGAACTCATTTTAATAAACTACACACCTCCTTTCTCAGTTACATAATTATGCAGTTTCCACCTTTGACAATAATAATAACCAAAACTCTGTAAAGAATGCTGGTATATGATGTTCAAAACTTTTCCCCAGGAATGCTTTGAGGAGATATTTTCCCCACTCAGCCCTCTTTCACAATACATAGTTGTTATACTACGGTATGATTCCACTTTAGCTGTCGTGGTGTTTGGTGAAATAATAGAACACTCTGGCACAGAATTCTAAATGCTTTGTAAAGCTTTGTATCACAGAATTCCATAGGATGTTACCATGGTAGTTAAAGTGCAATGAGAGCCCTATAAATGTGCAGTGTCAAAGATACCTTTCTCATAGAATCAGAGAGTTGGAAGAGACCACAGGGGCCATCTAGTCCAACCAGTCAAAGTGCTCCTTACAGATGGCTATCTGTTTAAAATCCTCCAAACATTTTAAAGAGATCTTTCCCCATTTGAAGCTCAGTATCCCTCAACAAGCTCTCCAGAATGAAAATGAAGACCAGTCACCTGAATCCTTCTGAAGAACTGATGAGTTAGCAATGACCCAAATAAAGCTGTTTTAAAACAAGCAAACAATTTGTCTGCTGTCTAAATGATCAAAAACTTTGCCTTGGCAGCTTCCTTCCTTCCTTCTTCCTCTTTTTTCCTAAAGGTACAATTTCTTGCATATTTAGTTGACAATTCTGAAGTCGCTGTAGGTGACATTAATAACATCCATTAGTATACAAGTTATGGACTTTCTATAATGAAGCTTTTTCCTCTAAGTATTGATCTGCCAGCATCTGACTGTTGCTAATATTTTATCTGTTCTAGTATAAAGGTAAAGGAAAGGTAGTCCCTTGACATGAATGTCTAGTTGTAACTGACTGTAGGAGGCTGTGCTGATCTCTGTTACTAAGCCAAAGAGCCAACATTGTCTGAGGACTGCTGCTGTAGTCATGTGGCCAGCATGACTGCATTGAGCGCTGTTACCTTCCCACCAAATTGGTAGCTGTTTATGTACTTGCATTTGCATGCTTTCAAACTGCTAGGTTGGCAGAAGCTGGGACTAATGACAGCAGCTCAACCCATCGTGCAGCACTCGGGTCTTGAACTGCCAGCCTTCTGACCTGCCAATTGTCAGAATTGATGTCTTAACTGCTAAGCCACTGCATCCCATTAGTATAGTGTAGCCACATCTCAAATTTTATAAACACCATTGGTTAAGAGAAAGCAAAGTCTTCATTGCTATAAAATGTTTTCCAGGTGGTATTTAATGTCTGATAAACTTGCAAAACTGTATAAAGGGAGGAATGGTAAATGGTGGAAGTGCTACCAGGAGGTGGAAATGTTTTTCCACCTCTTGTGGGCCTATAGTAAAGAAAAAAAAATGGAAATTTGTGCAAAATTCATGCATGGCTGTTTTGCACAGGAAACAGCATTTACAACATACAAATAATACTGCTAGGCAGAAATATTATTTTATGTACAGAAAGGATTGTTTCCTGCACAGAAAACACTGTTTTCTATGCAAAGCAATCATGTGCAAATTTTGTAGATTATTTTCAGTTCAAGAGTCTTCTTGCCAGGTTTTCTTGACATTAAAAAACAACAAATATTTTCAAATATTCTTTCCATTCCTAGTGTCAGTTATAAATATGGCCAAGGTAGTAATATAGTTATGCTGTGGGTACATGCTTTCCATCTTGGGGATACTGCAGTTTTCTATACAGAAATTTGTTGTCTTGCCTTTCTCTCTACTGAAGAGCTTCTCAAATGCCTGTTACTAATAAAGAACAGGGGCCGGTTATCCTCAGGGCCCATGCAAATATGACATGAAATTATCACTTTTCTATTATTCTACTCTCAGCATTGTGACAGTTGGTAATGATGAACCCAGGCTCACAAAGTGTGATACGATACGTGCTCTTTGTAAAATGTCATG
The DNA here is from genome assembly GCA_034509955.1 of Urosaurus nigricauda. Classification (NCBI taxonomy): domain Eukaryota; kingdom Metazoa; phylum Chordata; class Lepidosauria; order Squamata; family Phrynosomatidae; genus Urosaurus; species Urosaurus nigricauda. The sequence goes on from JAOEGL010000013.1 coordinate 18,472,004, forward strand.
CTTGCACAATTTAATTTTAGATGGCAGTAGAAGAAAAAAGAAAGTGTTATGAAGTTGTGAGAAATCTAAAGGCTGTGTCATTTGAATAGAAATGAGCAACTGTGTAATAAAGCCAGGATCCACGCCTGATGTGTTACAAAATGAATCTGCTTACACCCTTGTGGCTTAGGCGCTATTCAAATGCACTCTGGAGGAAGGAACAAGGCCTAATTTGGGATGACAGGAACGCCAAAGTCTTACATTGAGTGCTCCTTGTTATTAGGATTAGGGATGTGCAAAAAATTCTATTTCTATTTTGCCCCTCCATTTTTTTTCTGTTATTAAATTGGACTTTGATTGTCCAATATATTTCATAAATTCACATTTATTTTATGAATTATTCATTATACAAAAGTTCACTTGCTTCTGAACTTTTGTCGTTGCTGTTGGTAATTATTTTGGCTACTATTTTATTTACTTAAATACATCCTTTCACAGAATTTGGGAGGGGGAGAGATGATAAAAACAGAATAAAATGTTGCCATAGTAAAACAAAAGAATTCCCCAGATTTTTACCCCGGACTGTTCCAAGCAAGTTCATGTATGACAGAAGATTCATACAATAAAATTTGAGTACCTTTCCCTCCTTGAACTAGCCTTCCTGTTAGTATCTATTTCTCTACCTTCTGGGAATAATTAGTGAGTTGATAAATATTAGCATGGAAATGAAAATATTACATTGGGGGGGGGGGGGACAAACATTGTATTACTTTGTGGCCCTTTGCCCAGGGCCAGTAGGGGCTGCACATATTTGTTTGGTGCCGCTATGGAGTGAGCAGCTTCAGGGCAGCCCCAATCTGCCCTTTTTGAGGGATCTGTTTTGCTCATGTGTCACACCTGATTTATGTTAGATAAACAATATCTTATGTTAGTATAGACTTAATTTTAAAAATGGGGGGAAAATTTAAAAATATCAATTAAATTTTCCTTTCTGAGCAATCAGCCAGTTGACAAATGATTCACTAAATAAAAAACAAAATGCCATTTCTCTTTGAGATGGAAAAGAGGTGTCCATGGGGCTTCCCCAGACACCCCGGGAGCCATGAGGAGAAAGGGGCAGCCCCTTTCTCCTCAGGATCATTCCCGTGGCCCTATGGTTGCCGCAGGAATGATCCCCCCTGCAAAGGAGCTCTGTTTCAGAGCTCCCCAAAGGAGATCTCCCCAAAAGGAGCTCTGTTTCTGGAGAGCTCCCGAAGGACCTCTGAAATGGAGCTCCATTATGCAGCTCCTTTCTGCACTGCAGCCAAGCTGCTGTATGCAGCCTGGGGTGGCACAGAGATGTCACACGTGCCATGCCGTCTGGAGGCAGCACACACATGATGTCCTCATTACACACACTGTGTGGAGGGGCTGTGTAACAATGGCGTCCTCCACCTGAACTAGGGCTAGGGACGGTGCGGTTGGAGCACAATCCCTAACCCTAAAATCTCCGCCACCAAGCATCATTTTGCCCTTCTGTATCGGCAACTTGGCAACTTTAAAAATAGGCAAAATAAAAATAGAAGCAGATGGAAGAGCTATGCATCAATAAACTCTTGAAATTTGTTTTGTAAAAACCATTTTAATTGTTTTGGAATAACAATCTCATGCTGAAAACTATCTCTGAAATCCCCTTGAAATTTACATGGTAAATTTCTGTAGGACTGTAATCCACGAAGCTGAAAAACATCAGGCAATTTCAAAAGTAGTGAATGTAACCATGGAAGAGAATGTTGCATACTGAAAAAGAAATGATTTATCCATTCTCATAATGTCATAGTTATTTGCTTTGATTCCTGTCTTGCAATGCCCAACACATTAAATGTTCTTGAGGAATTACTGTCACCAGTATATATTTTATCAGATTTGAACTGCTGTGCAAGAGATCATACTCTGCAATAGCTCAGCGCAGACTTACATTAATATTGTAGATGGGATATTGCATTATGACAAATAATATGCAGTGTTATTGCTCTCTCTCTCTTTCTCTCTGTATGTGAAAGCTTGTCTAGATCAAGACATAAACTTAGTAAAGCCTGAAATCATAAATATTCAGCATAAATTCAAAATGATTTCATTATCAATGAAAATCTACTGCTGTTTGCAAGATAATCCTGAAAAATGTTTTTTTTTTTTAAAAAAAAAAATCCATTTAAGAGAAACAGATTATCAGAAAAGAATATTAAAAGTAAGAGTGAAAAATTTGCCTATTGTTCCATGTTATTAAAATTTGTCTATGGGCTTTAGATAGAGAAATCAAGAACCTATAAAACATAGAAATGCATACAATTTTGAAAAGTCTGCAGAAAATTAACAAGTATGTATTCTTTCTTTCACATATTAGAAACTGAACTACTAGCCTTTTAATTAAATCCAAACCAATTAATCATATGAAGTTTGGGCTGCAGTCCTGCATCTGTACTTGGGAGTATGCCTCACTGACATCTTCTAAGTAGATATGTATTGGATTTCAATCTTAATCAGCAAATTAGTTAGTAGATTAAGGGAATTATCCTACCATTAGGGCTTCAGGGAGTAATTGAAATGGTTATCTGTTGTTAGAAAGAATGCTATTGTCATGGTAGGAGAAAGCTCACCCAACATGTATGTTTTATTCTACGGAGAGGGTGGAAATGAGACCTACTGGAGGCATGTTGCCACATTCCCACTTCCATCATTTCTTCCATACAGGCCCAGAATTAGCAGAATCCCCCTCTCTACTTGGAGTCATGCAGTTAAATCCTTCCCATTGATTAAAATAGAGAAGATGAACAAAAACTGCCTACCCTCCTGTGGAACAGGAGGTGCGTGGTATCTTCTCAGCTATAAGATGCTGTAAATGAATTTTCCACCTCAACATTAGGAGGAACATCCTGACAGTAAGGGCTGTTCGACAGTGGAACACACTCCCTTAGAGAGTGGTGGAGTCTTCCTTCCTCAGAGGTCTTTAAACAAAGGCTGGATGCCCATCCGTCGGGTATGCTTTGATTGAGAGTTCCTGCATGGCAGGGGGTTGGACTGGATGGCTCTTGTGTCTCTTCCAACTCTATGATTCTGTGATTCTGTGAATGAAGAGAACTGCTGAAATATTTCCAGGAGTTTCCATTAAGGTTGCCTGTGCTTCATTAGTACTTAATGAGTTTAGCATTTATTATTCTGATCTGGGTGTGGCACCTCTCCCTCCACTGTGTCTTCTGCCAGCTCTGCAGACTCCTGAAGAGCACTGCCATCACTTTCCTGGCACACTGCTCTTTCCTGCGTCATCCAGAGGGTGAGTTAGGATGTCTTCCTGTTCTTCATCAGATTCATCTAAGGTGTGAGTTATGACACCAACACCATTTTTAAAAATGAATTTGGCTCCAATTCATGACAAACGCTTGGTCTTTTGAGGCCCTTTACCAGCCGATAACTCATGGAAACATCCAAAACCTGCCTCTCAGGAAGCCTATTTTTGTATTAGGAAATGAATAATTAAGAATATTCTTTCCCTAGTTGAAAATAGAGTGTTTTATGTTTGTTTCAAATAAAGTATCCTGCCTTGACCTTGCAGCAAGTGAAAACTCGTCAGCTGGCATGCACATTTTAGAACAATTTCATTCTGCTGTATCTAAGACAAACTTTGGGTTGTCGAAAAGTCTTCTAAATGACTACTGTTTAATCTGCCTTGTAAGCCACCTTGGGGAAAAAGCAGGTTGTAAGCAAATAAACATAAAGCCAGGCGACAACAACCCAGAACAAGCAAGGGAAAGTAAACCCAAAGACACATATACCTCCAGGCTTTTTCTGTTCAAATCTATACAGGAAAGTTTCTTTTTCTTGTCTCATTTTTCTGGTAGCTATTGAAAGTGGCAATGATGGAGACATATGTGTAAATGTATAAGCTTGTAAGGGCTCTGTTTCAAATACCCCAAGGGGAAAACATGTTATATCCAAACTGGATCCAGAACAGCCACCTAGAAGGGGGAAGTATTGTTACGTTACTTTTATTTTCACAACCTCCTTATTAAAACCTATATATATGTTTGCCATGGAAACGTCTGAGTGAGCCGGATTATTTTCTGGCATAAAACAGGAGATGTTAAACCAGCAATCCGAAAGAAATCTCTCCCTTGTCCTAAAGTTAGCTTCCAGGGAAAATGACAGGAATACCCCCCAAATAATAGTAACTATTCAATGCTGAATATTCCCAGGATGTGAGGAACAATCAATCAGACATTAACTACAAGACACATAGCTTTACCTATCACTGGACTTCTTGCATCTAAGCAATATCCATATTGACAGAGAGATCATCTCAGGTGGGTGATTATCAGGTCAAGTACTCTGTAATGTCTTTCTCAAGTGGGTGCTTGTCTGAGACATTATTACTTTTTTATTGATTCTGGTAAAGTCTTTCAGAAAGGTCTATTAGGTAGCCAGCTGTTGCTGTTGGTTCCTTTGTCTCAGAGAACCTGTTTGAACTGAAGAGGCTTTTCTTTCAACCCAAAATTCTCCTGAAAGACAGCCTAGATGTGAAAATTGTGCATTCTGGCTTTGAGGTCTGCTTACTGCTTTCGTCTTTAAAAAAGAGATCTGATTTCCAGGGATGAAGCTTCTTGCATCCTGGTCTTGGAGGTATTTTGCTGAAATATTGCTGAGATTACTAGCAAGGCTCTGCCCTAGTTCCTTTTGAGCTGAAACCAATGAAGCCTGAAGCTCTAGGCTTACGTGGAATCACTCTCTAAAATGCCTCCCCCGGATCTGGGATTTAGGCAGAGAATCCTATTAGATTATTTTCTCTCCAAAAATCCTGTTTCTGGCCCAAAGGACTGGTTAGTTTGCTCTCCTGTTGTTTCTGCCAAGATCTTACCCTCTTGTGCTAGTCCAGCCAGAATTATAGTGCTCCTACATATCTTCTCAGGAAAGTTAAGTGAGACTCATGAATTCATATCGATGACCTCCATATCTATTTTTCAGGAGACTGACAGTGCTTTCCAGCTACCCTGTCTTTTTCTAGTGTTCATATGTGTGTCTCAAGAAAGATCTTGGCCACCAGAATGCAGTGCCTCAACAAAAGGAGCTTCCTAGAGCAGCTCCTTTGTTGAGGCACTGCAAACAGGAAGTGGTGCCATTATGATGCCACTTTCTGTGCTTCACGTTTGGGCGCTCAGCGGCAGAGCCAGCATCATGGTGGCCCCCATGTGGACATGGCCTGCCATGATGCTGCCACCGCCACAGACAAGTATTGCCTCCACCACACCCCATTTTTCCCATCTGTATCAGGCCATAGACTAGATAGGACTTTAGTCTAATCCAGTGGAGCTCCTTTTATGTTCTTAGGAAGACAAGTATGGAGCAAATGTGGGGGGGAAAAAACTGTTCTAGCTTCCATGAGATACTTGATATTCACTCTCCATTAGACTGGTTCCTGCTGGAGAGAAGGAGAAGGAGAGCAGTTCCTGGGTGGCCATTTTTAAATGGGCGAGAGTTGAATTTTTGAAAACTTTTGGGAGTGTGTGTTGTTGCTGGGGGTGGAGTCACACCTGTGAGTCACTAGGGGGTGGAGCTAGCAGTCTCAGAGCCTTTCTAGAGCTTCTGTGAGTCATTAGGGGGTGGAACTAGCACTCTAGCTCTATATAACGTCTCCCAGAGTCTTTCTAGACCTTTCTAGACTAGCTTTCCATCTCTACTTTCAAGAAGGAAAATATGAGATTCCCTACACTCCATCAAAATGAAATGAATTTCAGTTCTTAAAAAAGAGAATTGGGAACATTTTGTCTAATTTTATGAAGGGGAAGTATGAAAATCAGCATGCCAAGAACTCGCTGTGGTTCAGATTTGAGTCTTTTGGTTACTGAATGCAGTGCTCATGTTCCAGTCCCTTTTGTAGTTACTCTATCTGCTCTCATATCCAAATTACTTTCTTTAGTTCTGTAAGATATTTCCTTTTGATATTTTGTTATTGAATTTTCTCATGGCTTGCCTATTCCCGAGAATCAAACCACCACAGTTGAAAATGTCAAAATGCATCAACATGAATTATGCTAAAGTCATGATTCTCCGTAGGCATTAGAATGAAAATTAGACACACTCGGGCATTAAGTCAGAAATAATTGAAACCTAGAATTATTCACTTAGCTGGCTGAATTCATAAAATGTAATCTGTTCTTTTCTTTATTGTGGACCAGTGAAAAAATGTGGTAAAGCATGGGGGAGTTTGATAGCCATGAAGCAAGGTTTAAGGAATGAAAAATAGCACAGTTTTTCTATGTGTGTTTTTTTATGAGATGAATACCAAAGCTTCATTGCCTCCAGGTCAATGGTAATTGTTTTAAATGAGTTATGAGCTGCATCAACAATCTAAATGCAAACTTTTTTCTCCATCCACAGGATTTGAGATGGATCTAAGTACTGAAACATGTAGCTAGCTTATTGCATTTCAGCAAGCATAAAACAAATAAATTTACTTTATTGCCTTTGCATTTCATCACATATTTTAGGGAGGAATGAGATTTCCCCATATTGAACACCTTTTAAAAGAAATAGCTGGATGTGATGACATCCCAGGAGTGTGCAAGGATATGTGTTTCAGTATTCTGTTCCTTTTAATAATTTCTGTCCCACACATATACCACATCAGATTTATTTCATCATTCTTTCACTTGAACTTAATGCTTTATGATTTGTTGTAGTGTGCCTTCAAGTCATTTCTGACTTATGGAGACCCTATTACAGGATTTTCTTGGCAAGATTTATACAGAGGGGGTTTGCCATTGCCTTTTCCTGAGGCTGAGAGTGTGTGACTTGCCCAAAGTTACCTGGTGGTTTTCACGGCCAAACCGAAACTCAAACTGAGAATCAGAATCATAGTCCAAAACTCAAAACACTCACATTCTTTTTCTTTCTCAATTTTAACTTTTTGGCCAGCCATAACAGCAAAGTTGACACTGGCAGGCACTGCTAGTTAACTGCCATTTTATTTTCCCAGAATGCTCTAAGTTCTATTTTGTTCCTAATTTTGCATTCTTTGATATTGAATTTCAGTGCTTACATTACCTTTTCCTGTACCTTTCCTTTTTTCTGTAATGTAGACTCGTAAACTGGCATATATGCCGAGCATTTAAAAGAAAAATCAATTCCAGTATCACTTTGCTATCATAGGTTGAATTTATTTTAGGGGTAAGTTTATACATCCACATAGAAGTCAATGCCATCTTCAATAATGCAACCTTTTTGTTGTTGTGAAGAACTAAAGCAGTTTCTGTTCTCAGAGATGCTTTCAGTTTCCCTTTAATTGGTTATCATTTGATCTTTTCTATAACAAGCAGATTCCTGTTACTACATTTCCCAGAAACATTGAGTTATCTCTTCTACTTATCTCTTCCATTCTAGAAATGGAAAAGATGAATTACATATCCATAAAATAATTGATTTCTTTATAAACATGTTATTGAATTTTATGGTATCACAGCCTCATTTTTCTGATGATCCTTCCCATTTTTTGAGCGAAATAGTAGAAATAGCAAGAACACAGGTGACACTTGAGTTCAGAAGCCTCATTTGGGTATTATACCCCATTCCCTGCTCTATGCAGTTCTATTGTGAACAACAACAATCATTAGGTATGGATAAATATGATAGAGTGACTTGAAGGTCTCTTATTCAGGCAGTCACCATAAGCCAAAGCCAACTTGATGACAGTTAATAGCAACAGATATTTCACATATTTATCTAGTTATTTTTTTTAAAAAACAACAACTCATGTTTGAGCTGGAAATAACCTATTTTTTTAAAAATTCTGATGACCAGAAGATCAGAAGTTTGGCAGTTCAAGGTCTGAGTGATGCCTGATGGGGTGAGCTCCTGTCACTAGTCCCACCTTCTGCCAACCTAGCAGTTTGAAAGCATGCAAATGCAAGTTGATAGATAGGTACTATAAGTTGATAGATAGGTACTATTTCGGTGGGAGGGTAACAGCATTCATTGCAGTCATGCTGGCCACATGACCACCAAAGCAATCCTTGGACAACGCTGGCTATTCGGCTTAGTAACAGAGATAAGCACCACCCCCTACAATGACTTATGACTAAACATTCATGTCAAGGGACTACCTCTATCTTTAACTTTAAATGTACCTTAAAACTATATATAGAGTCAGTGTGGTGTAGTGGTTTGAGTGCTGGACTAGGACTCTGGAGACCAGGATTCAATTCCCCACTTGGCTATGGAAACCCACTGGGGGATCTTCAGCAGGTCACACATTCTCAGATTCAGAAAACCCCATTATGAGTTCTGCATGATGCATGGTGGGCTGAGCTCCTTAGGGTTGCCAGTTTAGTGACTTGGAGACTTGAAATGACTTGATGGGGAAAAAAAACAGCAGCAACAACAACAACCAATGCATATGTATTGCTGGTCTCAGTTTGTGGTCAGAAATTCCCCCCCCCCCGGTTGTGCTATATTTTTCAAATCTAAACTGTATAAAATTGTACATAGTGGCACATACTCTAGAACTGGGGAAAAATGGTTCGATTAGGAAATTGTGCAAAAATCTGCTGTAGTCAATGGATGGCGCATCCTGTAATGCATACAAATGAAAATCAATGCACACACAATTTGCATATAGGGAAAAACACAGTGAACTGGGACAGAATACAACTAACAGACAGTAACGATGAGAACTTTTGATTTCTTGAGAGATATATCTAGCCCTCCCCTCAATTATAATTGTTCTCCAAATGGCAACTTCCCCAAGGTTTCAATCTATCTGTCAATGTTCATATGCATCCTTCAGTGCACTCACGCATGAAACACTTTTGTTCTTTCTCCAACTGCAATTCACATAGCTTAGAGCCAAGAATTGTATATGGATGGCCATAAGCACATTGTGAAAAAAAATATAATTAGTGAGCCAGCTTGAGAAATTTCATTAATAAGATATAATGTGAGCCATCAAAGTCAATGGTGCTTCAAAGAATGCCTTAAATAATCATTTCTAAAAGAAAACTACCTTTACTTTTCATTCTATAACTCAACAGTTTGACATCTCGAGTTGTAAATCTTGAATGCTTTGAGTACCTTGAGATAAAATGTAACAGATAAAATGGAGAGTGGACTGCTCATGTGAATCTGAGTCTAAAATTAATTAGCACCTCCAACTTTTAAAATTAATATATAACTGCAAAACGTTTACGTAACTGAATCTCTCTCTCTCCCTCTCTGCGTATCCTTCTGCAATATGGGGCACATGTGATCTTTGTAATCCTTTGATGTAACCTATTGTGTGTCCCACAGCAGCCAAAAGCCCATCACTCACTCCTACTTCTATAATGACATTGCACTAAAATAAAACTGGGCAGGGACCTAGTGCTCCTTGTGAAGTCAAGGAGGCTGTTTGGCAGCCTAGATAAAGTATAACTTGCATGGGAAAAATGTGTTCATGGAAATGGCCTATCCTGAACATTTCCCTTCCTTAGTAAAAACTGTGGTCTTCATAGCAGTCTCTGGAGTTCAGATGTGTTTCTTCAATAATTTCATTATTGATGAAGTGACAAGTTATTTCAGCATTTCCCCCCCTGTTGTGAGAACATCTTTGAAAACTTCACTGTGATCTCTACTCATTTTCCAGGATTTATTCTGTGCAAAATTCATGCTTTTTAATGCAGAAAGAAATGGCCAAGATACATTAGACACTAAGCTATAATATTATTATGGCTGCCTCCTGATCTGACCTCTCCAAACCCACTTTAAAATCCAGGCAGCAGTACTGAGAGAGCAATTATTGCAGCACTGGAAGGGAAATGCTGAAGGATGACATATTCAGTCCGCTGTCATCAGAGAGTCACAGTGCAACACATAGAAACTTGTTGGAGATCATGGGATCTTACTGCAACTCTTGTTCCCCCCACATCCCATTGGAGGGAGGGGACTGAATACATCATCTTTCAGTGCCTCATTCACCAGCACCAAGAACCCATCCCTTCATATGGCTGCATGTCTGGATTTGAAGGTGGGTTTGGAGTGCATTTACGGTCTTGGCAATGATGCTGAGAGCCACTGCCACAGAACCCAAGCTGCACTACAAGGAGCGAGATTATGCCGGCTCCTTTTTGCTCCAATCCAAAGGACCAGAGTGTGATGTAAGAGTTGCTTTGGCCCACTTTGGGGGCATACGTCATGCAAACGCCACTCATTTGTTCTGGGCAATAGTAAGAAGGGTTTTTTCCCCCTTACAGCAGTGTTTTGGAAGCTTTTAAACAGTAGTTGGATGGCTGCTTTAGGTGTGGATTCCTGCACTGGTGGGGGTTGGACTAGATGACCATTGGTATCTCTTCCAATTGTGTGATTCTATGATTTTGATCTCTAATTACATGATTCAGATTCTATGACAGCAACTTAAATGTGTTTTTATAACTTAGAACTAGAGTTCATTTTAAAACAGATATTTGAAGGGATATTTCTTATAAGTTGTTTAAAAATAAATTAATGTTTACCTGTCCTGCTATCTAGTGAATTGATTTTAGAAACTGAAAATGGCAAGAAGACAGAATAATGGGATTAGATTATGGTGGTAATTTGTAATGCTATCTAGACTCATATGTGAAGGTGAACCATGAATTGACACAGACTATTCCAGATGGGCAGATGGAAAACATGATTGACTGCTGTAGTTGGTTGTCAAAGCAGATTAATGGGGGCTATTACTTATGAGTCGCACAATGCTGGCCTCCAACCAAAAGATTAGTCACAAGATGGAATGCTTCATACTTTCCACTGCAGAAGGAAGGTATAAGGTTGCAGGAGAAAGAAATGCAACAGAAAGAAGAAATTAGACGACCTGGATATGCCTAGCTACACTTGGAATAAGAAAATTCTGCATCTTCTTTTCTTAATCCAAGCATAATCAGCAACAGCAGACAATCATGTGGTGTGCAATAGGTATAGTATATTAGCTTTCTTATGATTTTAAATTAAGACATGTCTAGCTTGTATATTGCTGACTTTAAAGATAAGTCAGAGAACTGTACCTGTCAACAAAACAAGAAAAAATTATCTACAGGTGCTATAAAGGTTCATATATATTCATTGAACTGACCGAACATCCCTTAGCTCTTTTTCAAGGGCATTCTTCCTTTGCAGCTTTAACTCCATAGAGCAATTTTTCTTCTAAATTACTTTCTCTCTCTCATTGGGCACCACCTTTTCCTTATGTATATACAGCCACAAAATTGTGGTCATAAAACTGGAACAAAGCCAGAGGATATATATTTAGTTTCTACTTCCTTGGCTTTTCCAAATTCCTTCACTAACTTTTTTTATTAGTAGCTGTGACATTTTATTGTGGTTTTTCTTTCCTTTTGGAAATAAGCAATACTTTCTCCATTGACCTTATGGAAATATAAGAAAAGCCTGTTGGATAAGACCAAAGACTACCAATACTAGTTTAGAATTCTGTTTCCTATGGTAGCCAACAAGATTCTCATAGGAAGTGTATTTACAGGAATCTATGACTAATAGCTGTCTGTTGGCCTTAATAACTGATTTGCAGAGTAATATCATCTCATATAACCATCATGACCATCCTCATCAGATCACCATGATTATGGAGAAGATGTTTCTGTGGGAATTCCCATTCCCACAATGCTGGCATAATTTCAGAGAGAGCACAGTATCCCTCCTTACCATATCCATCACACAACAGGGATTGTTTCTGAATAGAAATTTAGGGGTAGCTACATTTGTCTTCACTGATCTTACTGTGTTTATACATATACATTGGCCTAGGAGAAGAAGCTAGATCTTGCTTCAGATAGGTGTCAAAGCCCACCCAAGTAAAAAGTCATGGAGATTTTCAGAATCTGTTGCACTCAATGGGATAGCATTAAAATGCGTCCCAGTGACTGTTTTTAGATTTTCTAGAGGGCAAGAAAGACAAAGGAGGAAGATGATGAGCTATCCCAATTGTGCTTAATGCAATTTTAGAGTGTAAGTCTTCAGTATTTAGGAGTCAGGGGGAATTTATATATCTGTTTACATACTTATGGGTTAAGCCAAAGGTTTCACACAAGATGCAGAGATGGAATTGCAGGAAGAAGCAAAAAACACTTTGTGGCATTTCTAGGACAGAAAAGTATATAAACAATATGGGTAGGTGACCTGTCAAAAACTGCAGAAGCCTTCACAAATTAGAATGGATTGCAGATTATTTTTTTAAAAATGAATGGGGGAGTAAGTAAAATGTAAGAATCACCTATACTAACATGAACTGTGTTAATAGATAGACGTTTTAATTGTGCGCTAAAGGTCAGCAGTAATATTCTTTGCTGAATGGCAGGAAAGCTGAGTCAAACACAAGAACTGCTAGTCTGTTTCTCTCCTCTCCACCTCCACCTTCCTGTGTCATTTCACTCCCTTTTCGGCCCTGGAAACCACTCTTTAAATATACAGAGATTCTTATTACTCAGAACAATGTTCCATTAATTTCTATAGTGACAAGCTCGGCAAAACTAAGTGATGGGTAGCAAGCCTTGAAGAGATTGCAGTTTGTCCCTGTCGGTACCGTTTTTCATTCTCTTCAAACAGGAAGAGGTTAGAGAAGAGAATTTGAATATCATTTCCTAATGAAAAGCAGTCTGCATCTTAAAATAGAAAGACCTTCTTTCCAAATAAAGGAAACTACAAAAAGTTATTGCTTTCCCCCCCCCTCCCTCAAGTGAAACCCAAAGAAAGATGGGGGGCTGGGGAGGAGGTCCCCGTCAAACTATTTAGTTGTTAAAGAAATTAGCTTTTTTAAGAGGCTGGTTAACCTTTAGGACCATTTGCACCTCTTCATACCAGTAAGGAGAACTCAAGGACTGGGGAGAATTAAGAGGGTTTCATTTAGAAGAATGCAGAGTGCAACCACACACAGTAGCAAATGGAAATATGGAAACTGGATAGCAGAGTTTGAGGAATTTGCAGGGAGTTGATAATTACCTGTCAGATGAGTAGACCACTGGAAGGTCTGAAGAAAACTCAGAACATACATAGAGTACAAAGGTGTCTGATGGCTGTGTGTGCAGAGACCAATATTGTCAATATCAGTATTAGGAACAGTAACAATAACATCACCAGTAGTCGCAGTAATAGGGGGAGGCCAATCATGGAGGCTGCTCAGGAAAGGCCTGATGGAAGAGATCCATCTTGATTGCCTTTTTGAAGGCTTCCAAGTTTCATCTGGCAGGTTGTTCCAGAGCCTGGGAGATGCAGAAGAAAAGACCCTCTGGGTCACCGCAGACAGCCTGGTCATATTTTTATTATATATCAGATATATGTCTGATATCTAGGTTCTATGCCCAAGGAGTAAATATTCAGAAAACATTTAAATGCAGATCTTCCTCCATTTGCACTAACTGGGTGAATTCATCAAGAGCCATACCATGACTGGCTAGTTCTGAATCTGACATACTGAGTCTGCTTTGGAAAAGTTTTGCCATTGATGAATAGAAAAAGTTTCCCCACAAAGAGCTGTGCAAGCATCCTTGAAACAAATGGAGCATGATAGCTCTTGTGAAGCTCAGATTTTTTGTTTTTTGTTTTTTCTCCCTCTCACTTGCAGTGGTCCATTTTATGTCTTTCAGTAGTAAAAGATAGAAAATCTGAAGCCAGGTATACTGTTCTCTCTGTGTAGTTATTGAAGTCAAGTTGATTTAACAGACTCAATGGGAAGCTGTTGTTTGGGAGACCCTGAAGTGCAATTCTGCCATAAGCAGCAACAGTGTTGATCTGCGCAGTCTTACTCAACAATATTGTAATGTACCAAACTGGCAAAATTCTGCTGACTTTGTTTATAAAAGTAGGATTTTACTACTTGCTTATTCCCACAACTGTTATGATGCCAACAAAATTAAGACTAAAGAAAGTAAGTGGGAATAAAAATTGCCAGTATTCTTATCTGAGAGTAAGCCTATTGTGAAAGGAAATCAATGGATTCTCTTTCCTGTAAAAAAGACAACAATCACTATACATCCAACCCTCTTCATTAATTGTACAACATTCTCTTCATTAAAATATACAGAATGCCTAAAGAAAATTCCAGCACATTCACATTATGTAAATAATACAACTTCAGCAAATCAGAATAATAGAAAAGTGGAATATAAGGATGAAAATTAAAAGATGAAATAAATGTCATCGATTTCTAAGAATGACTTTATAAAATCAGTGAATGTTAAGAGGGGAACATGTATGCTATTGGACTATGTCTGCCATTAACTGTAGCTGGCATAGGAAATAGTGAGAATCATGAATTAGCAGACAGATAGGAAGACTACATACTCCCCACCCCTGGTCATGTGGCTTGACCAAAGACACATACAAATGATCAGCTTCTTTTGATGGGAATGCCTAAGCTCACTGCACATGTTCAATATGAGTATAGGCACAGATGAGACAGAGGTGGGTCTGTACTGTGTTCCAGCCTATTGAAACATAGAATCATAGAGTTGGAATAGACCCCAAGGGCCATCCAGTCCAACCCCTTGCCATGCAGGAACTCATACTCAAAGCACCCCCAAGAGATGGCCATCCCACCTCTGTTTAAAGACCTCCAAGGAAGGAGACTCCACCACTCTCCAAGGGAGTGTAGTGTGTTCCACTATCGAACCACTCTTACCATCAGGAAGTTTCTCCTAATGTTTAGGTGGAATTTCTTTTCCTCTAGCTTGCATCCATTGTTCCATGTTCTAATCTCTGGAGCATCAGAAAACAAACTTGTTCCATCTTCAATGTGACATGCCTTCAGGTACTTAAATAGGGCTATCATATCCCCTCTTAACTGTAACTACTGCAAGCTAAACTTGCCCACCTCTCTAAGTTCTTCCTCATAAGGCATAGTTTCCAGACCCTTCACCATTTTGGTGGCCCTCCTCTGGACATGCTCTAACTTGTCAACATCCTTATTGAATTGTGGTGCCCAGAACTGGACAGAGTATTCCAGGTGAGGCCTGACCAAAGCAGAATAGAGTGCCACTATTACTTCCCTTGATCTAGACACTATACTTCTATTGCTCGCATTGGCCTTTTTAGCTGCTGCATCACACTGTTGACTCATGTTCAACTTGTGGTCTACTAGAGGACCAAGTAACAAGGTTTGCAAGTCCAGGGCCATAATACTTTGGGCAGCCCTTGGGAGTATCCTGGCCAGTTTAGAGAAGGACAATATAATCCACAGTCCCTTGCTCTCTTACCAGCCACTGAATAAAGAACATAGGCAATTAGCTCACTTAGCCTCCTTTCTCCTCCCTCCTTCTGGCTATTTCTGAGCAAAGATTGCCACTGCCACGCATGTCAGAAAAACATAGTGAGTGGTGAAGATCCTCTCCACTTGGCTGACCAGTCACTTCAATAGCCATGTTGGCAAAGGAGGCGGAATTATCACCACTTCCTATTTCAGACAAACATAGGCATAGGTGGCAGATTTCCGCCTGCATTATCTTCCTTCTGCCAGCAAACTACACTATCCACTGGAGTGGGGTGGGGTACAGAATTTCTCCTTCATCCTCAAGAACATCTTCAAAAATTGCAGCTTTCTAACTGCTTTATCACACTAGGGGGCAAACGGGATTTAAACAAGAGTTAAATGAGAGTTAAACAGGAAATGCCCTACATTTATCACAGGACATTTCCTATTTAACTCTTGTTTAACTCTCGTTTCAATCCTGTTTGTGCCCTAGTGTGATAAAGCAGTAAGACATAGAAGATAATTCTCCTCTGCACCAGCAAATTATTTAAAGATACACCATCCCAATGTAAGCGTATGTAGACACAGTGCCAGTAAGACCCCCCACACACACACACACATGATGGTTTGCAATGGAAAGCAAACCCAGTAAGTATTCTAAAGCAAATCTTGTTAATTAAAAGTTTTTTGGGGAAAGGACAATCTTGGCCTAATATTTACATGGCAATATCTATAGTTCAGACAAACCTTTTGTGTTCCAAAGATAATCTCTCTAGGAAACATTTATCTGACCCCTTAAGCTTGGTAGACTAGAGAAAAGCTTCAGTGTTTGTGTGTGTGTTGAGAGAAGAGTATGAATGACATCAGTAAATTGCCTCTGAGTAATGTAGTAGTATTTTCTTCTAGCAGGAGGCAGGCATCATTCAGGATGATTGTTAGGCAGTAAAATACCATGACCTGAGACTGGTTCCACTAACTGAGAGAAGAAAAACCAGTCATCTCTCAGATATCCAGTGTAAAAACAGGCATCTGGACAAGAAGACTTCAATGAGACTTCAGTCCTCCAGTTTACTCTATTAAAAACAATTGATATAAATCCTACCCTCTTTTCAACAGAATGCAAATGTATTTGTCCTTATCATAGCTCATTTCTGACAGGACTTCTTTTGTTGGCATCACATTAGAAAAATGGATGCACAGTGGAATAAATTGTGGGGAAATGTGTTCTAGCAAACAATGGCTTTGCTATCATTGTATTTCAAAAACCCTGGGTGAATCTGAAGAAGGTGGGGATAGTGACCATTTAATCTAGAAGAAATGGACGCTGCATTGATGTAATGTATATATGAAAAGATGACAAATATGAAAGCAGAGATCACCTGAATGATGTCTGTATACAGATGGCAACGTGTTCTGCAATGGAATAGATAAACGTGAAATGTTCTGTGTTGCCTGGATTTTAATTGGTTTGATTGAGCCAATCTTTGCTTTAAAAATGCCATATCCCAAAGGCAGACACCTGGCTTGTTGCTGGCCAAAAATCATACGTAAAATCAATGTGGCTGCAAATGTGTTTGTGTGACTTGGGAACAAAGTGTGTATTGCCACATGGGGTTGCTAGAAGCCAAGCTTTGTACTTTGCTGGTTATTTATTTATTCGGTGGGGAGGAGGGAATTATTATCTATTTCAAGAGGATCATTATCTATTTGAAGATGATTTGCCTCATTCATAATGACAGTTCATTCAAATAAACATAAAAATGGTGTTGCTCCTTCCACTTGCCCTAAACAACTAAAGCTCTATGCACATATATTGCAAGACAACCTGGTTACAGATAGAAATCCATATACTAGTGCATCTCAAAATATGGGATAAGAAATGTATCCCAACTAACTAGGCATGTTAAATTGAATTAAGAGTTTAAAACTGGTTTCAACACATTGAAAGAGAGGCATGTATAAGAAATGGAGAAGAGGAAAACCGCCAAAAAGAAATACAAATGAATAGCCAGTACTTGTCGGGGGAAAGTCAGAAAAGCTAAAGCTCAAAATGAGCTCACATTTGTCAGAAGGTTAAAAATGATAAAATGAGAGTGGCTATGACTGGATAGAGAACATGGTGGAATGCTAACAGAGGGACAATGGAAAAGTAGAATTGTACAATATTTCCATGTTTCAATCTTCTTCCAAAAGGAAAAACAGTGCTTTAACTGGGGGAAATTGAACACCTAGGGACTGAAGCCTATAATAAGTAAAGGAGTAGGAAAATAAAATAAATAAATAAGGAAATAAATAAAAATAAAAAAATATGAAAATATGAAAATATAAATAAAGTAATAGAGATGTTAATTTTCATTTTAATACATGAAAAACAGGTTTTCTCTTTCTGGATACTCCTGTAGACATGGACCATTACTTTCTAATACACTTGCATTTAAGTGGGATCAGATAGTGTAGCAGAAATCAGTCAATGCAAGGTTTGTTTGTTTTTTCCCTAATCTTCCTGGTTGGAGGTTAAATTATTGCTTGATTCCTCTATTATCTTTCTTGTTCTACTTTCTTATGGCACTGCTTCAAAGACTAAGAGGCTATTTGTGTTTGTAAAATAGAAAGAAGAGCTGTGAATAAATAAACAAACTTGTATTTCAGGGAATTTAAAAGTATTTCTGTTGTGTATCCTTATAAGAGCTTCTAACAAAAAAAAAGCATCTTTATCGATGCTATATGTACACACACAAAGAGAGGGAGAGAGAGAATGTATAGATTATCAAGAGAGAGAGAAAGAGAGAGAAAGATAATGTATAGATTATCAAAGAATTTGTTCTCCAGGTCTCAGTTCTGATGCAGTCAAAACAGCAATATCATTACACAAGGGAAATTTCAACAGGATCAGGAGAAAGCAAAGAATATAGAAATAAAATAAAAAGTATTTGGAATAAAACTGGCAGGAAATACAGCCATACTACCCCAATACAGTTCACCTAGAACTCGTATTGATGACAAGCACAGGCTTCTGGTTGACTCTTTTGGATGGCCAGGGAAGGGAGATAATGAAACAGAAATAATCTTGGAAAAGCATGGAACAAACAAACAACAAACAAGCTTCATTTATATACACCACTTCATACCGCCTAAGCAGTGTCTAAGTGGTTTACAATTGTAAGCTATTTGCCCCCCAACAATCTGGGTACTCATTTTAGCGACCTCGGAAGGATGCAAGCCTGAGTCGAGCTTCAGCCCTTTGCTGGTCTTGAACTCGCCACCTTATGGTTTTGAGTGAGTAGCTGCAGTACAGGCATTTAACCACTGCGCCACCAGGGCTAAAGCATTTCATTCCACAACTAGCTTGTCTTTTCATTTTAATTGTTTCTGCTTCCACAACAGTCCTTGTGACACGGTGCTGGTGTCCACCTTGCCCTAAGTTCAGTTTATCACAGCACTCAGAATACTATCTAAAAAGACATGACACAAAAGGAGAAGGGGAAGGTGGTGAGGAAGGGAATCAGGTCCAGCAGTTCTTCTGTCCCTCTCAGGCCTGGCCCAAGGCAGATGGACTGGAGGGAGGGCTCAGCTTCTTAATCTAAGCCAGGCCCGATGGAGCATCTCTCCCTCCAAGGCCGTATGGCACCAGATGGACTGGAGGGAGGTCTCTGCTTCTTAGAAAGCACTTTGAATTAAAATACCATATACACAGCACAAAAACTCCATGGCAAACTAGAGACCAAGTTGACCATGGTAAATGCTGTTTATTCCAGGACTGGGCTGGAACCACCAAATTCATATCTGGTCTACCAGGATCCAGCCTGAATCCCTGAGTGTAAACTACCTTTGCACTTTGAGTTCAGCTTGCAACAAATGAAGTAAGCTGAAGACAAAGCGGGGAAAGTTGGAGGTGAAAAGAGAAACCAGGACATTTAAAAGCAGCTTGGAAAGTGAGAAAACAGAGGATGAATCAAGACTATCCCTACCAAATTCAGAGATGGTTTTGCAAAATGTTTAACACCTTGTTGTTTGTTCAGGAAAAGTATACCAGAGGTCTTCTTGGCCCTTGCCCTCTTCTTGGCCCTTGCCACCCAGGATATCCATGAATGAAACCGAATGTATTTTATAGATAGATTGATGGACAATCCAATTGTTAGTTCCAATTAGAGTAGGCCCATTGATTTGGTAAGTGAGCATATTTGTTACTTTCACCAATTTAACAGATCTATTCTAGTTAGGGTTAACAACTGGATTAGACCACAGAATGAATTTCTGCTTGATGAAATGCTTCTTTTCCTTCCTTTGAGAGGTTTAGCATGTTATTTAGGGTTATCCTATACCTGCAAGATTGAAACTTTAATAATTTAAGATCTTAGAATCCCCTTGTGCCCCATGCTGCCTTGACATTTTATATCTGCATCATGATTTGATATGTTCAGCAGAGTTCTACCAAATGCAATATAAAAAACCCACACTGAAACAAAAGCATTCCTGGAGAATTTACAAAAGTCAGTGAATATCATCAATCAGCTCTTGGGCCATTTTCAAAATTATCTGTTCTATTTATTGGCAACATGAAGACACCTTATGTTCATGGGAGAAGCAATTTGGCTTCTAAGGGATGTACTCTAATACAGATATTCATAATAACTTTTTATAAAAATTAGCAATTGAAAATCTCAGAAAAATAATCCAGTGGTTTCTGTATTGCTCATTGCAAACCCCATCATGCTGGGAGACCTACAGAAAGCTCAGAAAGTCTTTCAGACAAGTCTCTTTTTTGCAATTTCAATACTTTATATGTTATACCCAGGTCCACCATGAGAATCCCCTCTCCCTAGTTTTAAGGTGGGGGAACTAAGTCTAAACTGAAAGTTTTCACTAATTTCTTGTTGTTGTTGTTTTTTTTAACTTGATTTTTGTTTGTTTGGGGGAGGGTTTTGTGTTTGCTTTTTGCTTTCACTTTACAAATTAACCATGTGTAAATTTTATACAGAACTCCCCAATTCAAGATCTTTTTTAATGTAGAAAGCAATGTTTTATGTACATGAATTAATATTTTTGTTTTGAAATATTATTTTCCATGCAAAAAATGCTGTTGTTTAAAAAAAAAAACTCAGGAAATGATGTTTTCTGCACAAAACGACCACATGGAAATTTTGTTCAGAATAAATGCAGAATTGCAAAGATTGTAACCAGTACAGAATTCTTCTTGTCAGGGTTTCTCAAAAATTGAAAAACAGGGTTTTTTTTTTGGGGGGGGGGGGGTGGTAACCATTTTTAAAATATATTTGAACACTCTACTCATCCCCAGTCAAAATTTGCTAACCTTCCCAGTAGGTCACATCTGTGAAATAATCGCCCAACTTTAAGGCAGATATTTTTCTGCTTTTGCTCCCAAACTGTGGCTTGCTCTTCCCTCAGAGATAAGGATGCTCCCAATTCATGCACCCTCATTAATTTGTCATTTTGAACCACAAATAATAGTTTCCATGCTTTTTAAACATAACACTGTTGTTTTTGTTTAATATATTATTATTATTGCATTCAATGTATTATTGATTGTGAGTTGTGATATTTCTGGAAAGACGGTAGATAAACAGAACAAATAAATCTTTATGCTTCTTTAATTCTTTCCATCTTAAATGATAAAAGGTCATTTTTTTGTGCTCAGATTATTCAGAACAGATTTTAAAGTTCTTTCTGGAATAATCATAGATAGATATTTTTGAAGTATATTTTTGATCTTTTTATGCCTCTTCTCTTTACTCATAGAAAAAAAAAGAGATACATGAAAATCTGAAAACTTCACTGAAAACATCAAAGAAAGCGAACACAAAATTCCTTCCAGGAAAATGAAATGGTGACGTTGGCCAGGGAGCTATGAAAAGCACAATAAAACATTGGAATCAACCATTTCTGCTTGTGTAAATATCTTTTTGCATAAGCTTATTAATGATTAAATATTAGATTACCCTTTTGTGATATTTTCTCAGCATTAATTTTTATTTAATTGAAACAATATTAGCAGCTCGGTAACATTTACAAGAATGGCTTCTGTAAGGTCAGACTCTATGTGAATGAATGAGCATATATTTAATCTTCCAACCCTGAGAAGGCACATTCAACTGTTACCTGGTATGTTTTTCTTACCTATGTATGTTTGTGTCTGTCTGTGTGTATTCTTCTTCCAAGTTGCACTGCAAGCTGTAGCTCAGACACAGATTACATACTTTACATGCAAAAACACATCCCAGATTCAATTCCAACCATACCCAAGTATGGATGAGAAAGATTGCTGTCCAGGATTGGGAACATTGTTTGCCTTGTCCAACTGCACAGCTGTTCTGATCTGGTAGGGATTTGAATCACAGGGGAGAGAGGATAGGAGAACAGTTAACTCTTTCCTCGTGCTATTTTTCAGTTAAAATAATCTCCTCAAAGGTGGTGTTTTCTCCTTACACTAAAACTGTAAGTGCATTGTGGCCTGCGGAGTAAATATGATCTTTTGCTATAAAGTGATTTGTGCCAGGAAAATGACATGGACAGAAATTGTCTTTTTATCATCATAATGGACACCTCTGGAGATCTCAGAAGGTTGTGTACATATTTTCATCCTTTGGGTTGGCTCAATAAAAGGGTTATACTAAAATGGAGTTTGGAGTTCCGGATTGATTTTCAGTGGGACATTTTCTCCACCCTTTCTGGTTATATGGAAATTGTCTGCCTGATTGAAATTCTGACATCTTACAAAGTTTGTAGCAGTCACATTGAATGTGCCGAGCTTCCCAGGAAATTTGACTTCCTTACATAACTTAATATTTTACCAGATGTTCTGCTCCTCTGGAACACCATACATGTCGACACTGTGACAGTGTGCTTGAGAGATCAAATTCAAATGAGAAGGGGGAAAATCTAATTAGGCAGCAAGATACTAATTAATAACACCCAGTTGGAAAGACATACATACATATCCTGCAGTGTCAGAATACTGCTCTGACAGCCAGGAACATCAGGGCCTATAGGCTTTTACTCCAACTACATATGGGCCAGCATTTGATATGCCTTCTTGGTACATAAACATAAATACGGCACATAATCTTAATTAAAGAAAATCAGAATAGTTTAACCTTCAATAGTCTGATTGATTCCTCATTTAAGACATGCTAAATCACGCAATATCAATGTCAGGTTGCAATTTAATGGGCCAGCATGGTGTAATGGTTTGAGCGTTGGACTAGGACTCTGGGAGATCAGGGTTTGAATCCTGGCTCAACCATGGAAACCCATTGGGTGACCTGAGCTTTAGAAGATGACAGTGGAAATCCCCTCTGAAGAAACTTGCCAAGAAAACCCCATGATAGCTTTGCCTTAGGGTTGCCGTAAGTCAGAAACAACTTGAAGGCACACAGCAGCAACAACAAATGTAATTATATTACATTTTACAAAACTTGTTCAATTCCCTTGGCTGTTTTTGCATGCTGAAATGAAGAGATAATAAAAACTGGATTGTCCTGGGTATTGCATTGGGTATTGCAACTGGATATTGCATTGGGTATTATTAATGCTACAGCCAAAGTTAATGCTACAGCCAAAGTTCACAATAACTTGGTTCAGGATATTTAATTATGTATTTATTTATAAATACAATCAGACACCACAAATTCAACCACCCACATCTTGAAACTACAGTCGGCCCTTCCTTTAGGAGGGGATCTGTTTCTCCAAATCCTTCTTAGAGGAGGTGCTCAGAAATGAACATAGTACTCCATATGAGGCCTGACCAGTGTAAAGTAAAGTGGGACCATTACCAACCTCATCTTGGAAACTATGGTCCAAAACACACTGCAGAAATAATCTAGTTTGAGGCCATTTCAACTGCTCTGGCTCAGTGCTAGGGAATTCTGGGAACTGGAGTTTATTATGGCACAAGAGTTCTCTGACATAGAAGGCTAAATGTCTCACAAAACCACACTGCCCACAATTATCTCGCATTGAACCAGGGCAGTTAAAGCGGTCTCAGACTGGATTATTTCTGCAGTGTGTTTTGGACTTTAGTTTCTATTAATGCAGGATTTAAAAAATTGCCTTCCTTTCTGCAGCATCAAACTGCTGGCTTATATTCAGTTTATCATGAACAATAATCCCAAGGTCCTTTTCAATCCTGTACCCATGCCTGTGAAAACATATGAAGGCTAACATATCAAGCATTTGTTGTTTTGAATATTCTTTAAGCTGCTTAATTTTACTACCCTAAAACCATTCCAATGTAGGCAATTGCAAAATAAACATCCAGCAGTAGAGGGAGATGAGATGAGAAACAAGGTCATTCCATCATCCCTAGTAAAGAATAGGTCGCTTTCCCTTAGCTTTCCTTCTCACTCCCCGCTCCTTTTGTGTTGTGTCTTTTCAGTTGCACACAGGGAGGAACTGCCTTTTACTGATTGTATTTAAGCCACTCTGAGAGTCATCTTTTGGCTTAGCAGCAGGATTAAACAACCATAAATAATACTCAAAAATAATGACAGAATTCAGTGGAGAGCAAGCAAGGAAAAACTTATGGCTTGTATCTACTGAATGGGGATGGCTAAGATACTGATAAGGATAATAATGATCTTACAAATTCTAAAGTATGGATGTAAATCTTTGATTATTTTGTCATCACATGGGGACAAATATTTTCTATTGATTTTTTCCCTGCCATAGGAGAAAACAAATACTTCTGTGAAGTTTCAACCCAGTATTTACACAATACAAAATGATTCAGGAACCAATTCTGTGCAGAAATGCACTTATTGTAGAAAGAAAAGTGTAGGGTACCCCATTATTTACAGAAACACACATAAGGTTCTCCCCCTCCACAAATTGTTTCTTTCCCCTGCTCCATCTGTATTTCAGAAACACTCTGTGTGTGTATGTGTGCAAACATTGTGATTCTGTGTAAATTGTGATTCAAAAATTGTAATTCTGTTTAATTCTTCCATGTGGATTTCAGCAAATTATTTTTCCAAATATTTCAGCGTGTGCAAACCAGGCATAAAATTCTTGTTCCTGTGTTATTCTTCTGGACAAGGTTCCTGAAGTGTCTGGACTTCTTCTTGAACCATGAATAAAATATCTGTGGATACAGAGGGTTAACTATACTCTCATCTTTGCCACCAGTACTTCAGACTAATTAAAAAATGTGGCCACTCCAGATCAAGAGACTATTGTTTCAGATCATTTTTAAAGAATCTGGAAAATTAAAAAATGTCTTCATATTCTCAACAGAAAGAGCTTTTTAAATAAATAGAATGTGTGTGAAAGCTAAAGTGACAGTACTTTTTTTCATTTCTAAATGAGAACACCAAATGTGATCCGATTTCCTCATTTGAAGAGAAAGTTCACATTGTCCAACCCTGTTGGCACTTAGAAGGGTGGAAAGTCTGGCTTTCTGTTGCCTGAATTTCTACTTGTATGTTTGAAGATGTAAAAAATAGAAATAAAAATAGTTTTCTGAAATAGCCCTGCAGGTTTTGTGAGCTCATTTGATAGAGAAATCCTCTTCAAGGGCATATAGGGGTCCAGCCGCCTCCCACCTTTCTCACCTGCACACAGTGTTTTCATGTTATTATAATCAATTATTCCATTTGCCTATAACATTCAGTGTTGCTTATTATCATTCATTAGACATCTTTTTTTCTGTTACTGCTTCCTCTAAATAATGCACATAGTAAAATGAAATGCATAGGAGGTGACATTATATGTTCAAACAGACATCTTTTGGGGGGGGGGGGCATGAATGACATTTCAATAGAAACCTTAACTTCCATTCTTTATATCTGGATACTGCAAAGGAAAGAAGCATGGAATTTTACATGAAATAAGACATATATGCCAGGTATCTGAAGGAGAGAAGAGCAGCCAGACTCAGCTCAATTGTGCCTAGTGAGAGGTCTTCCTTCCATATTCCACCTTCTCATTGCTGTGGCCTCTGAAGGGGAGAAAAGCTAGCAGGTATAACTTCATGATGTTTGTACACAGTAGCTGGTGAAAACCTCTCCCTCCATATTCCAACTGCCATTGTTTTGGCCTTTGAGGGAAAGAAGAACAGCTTCATCACACTTGGGCCCCAGAAGGAGAAGGAGAGCAGCCAGTTTCCAATGAACTTCATCCTCTTCCTAAATGTAGGGCCAGGTCAGATGGCCCCAAAGGGGAGGATCTGTGCCGCCCTTTTCCACAGTGGATTGGGGCTAGGCCAACCTCACCGGCAGCCCTGCGGCCTCAATCTGCCATTTTTCCGGGCCACGGAGAAGCGGCAAAATGCTGCTTCTCCGTGATGCAGAAATGGGGTGCTCTAGGCACCCAATGCACCATTCCCCACCACCGTTCCCTTCTCCTTTTGTGTTGTGTCTTTTTAGATTGTAAGCCTGAGGGCAGGGAACCATCTAAATTAAAAATAATAATTGTATGCCACTCTGATAGCCTTTAGGGCGAAGAGCGGGGTATAAATAAATAAATAAATAAATACTATTATAATAATAGTGTGTCATGAGAATTTTCATGGAGTGTGATTGGACTGAAGAACCTGAACCATTTATTTTAAAGCATAAATGTATGTATATGTGCTATTTCCCACTGCAACAATGCTAAAATGGCTGGGTGGTGACAACAACTATCCACCCTTGCATTAGATCTTGTTGTTATTCTTGCTTACTACCATTAATGATTTAATTTTACCCCCCAAAAAAGTGATAGAGTATGTAGAGGATCTCCTGTGTTGAGCACACTATGCATTAATATTGAGTTACACATGGAATTGCTACTCAGATCTTAAGATATTTTCGTTAGGATTGATCTTCTGTATCTGTCTGTCTGTCTATCTATCTATCTATCTGTATCTAAAATTCACCAGATGGTTTGTTCAATCAGGAGCATTCATCTTAAAGTTTCACTAGTAGCCTCTCAACTTTCAGATATTTGTGCCACCTTGAAATGAGAAAACAACAACTTGAAATCCCTTCAAGCGTGTTTCCTATGAGACATTAAATCTTTTATCTTCATGTTAGCGTCGGCATTGATTACTTAGAGAGTTTATGCTGTCTCATATTCAAATTACATTATCCTTTTGGAGAGAAATTAAAAGTGAATTTCTGAGATGTATTAAAGGGATGGGATGCGATGACAGAGTCCCTTGCAGTGTCATTATGTTTATATTATTTTGCATTCTCATTACAATCACTGTCAAAATAATAGGTTCACATTTGTGTTATGTTCTCATTACAACCTTGACTACGGCATCAGAATTATAATATCTCATACATTCAAAGAATTACAGCAGTACATTGCATAGTTTTGACCTTTTCAATATTCTGTAGATGGATTCTTTCTCACCCCTCCCCAATTCCATGTTTTCAACCACTCTTTTCTCATCTTTTCTTTCTTAATTGGCGGGGAAGAGAAAATAACCTGTCAATTAAAACACAGCATTTGGTAAAGATCAATCTATTACAATCAGTTGTTATATCTCTTCCCAATAATTTTGCTTTGCTTTAGGGACATTAATCACAATGACAGAAGTGATATTGATAGAATAATTTTAGTACACAACTATACAACAAACATATGCAGTCCTACCAAATATGACTATCAGATATAATTTTTGAAACTGTACTCTTCAGCATATTAGATATATATCATACTTCCATCCCAAATGATGAATTCAAAGTACAGGAGGCCCTTGGTATCCACTGAGGTTTGGTTCCTCACATAAAATCTGTGGATGCTGAAGTCCCATTGAATACAATGGCATAGTAAAATGGTGTCCCTTACATAAAATGGTAAAATCAAGATTTGCTTTTGGGAATTTATATATTTAAAATATTTATAGGCTGTGGATGCTTGAATCTGTGTATAAAAATATTTTTCCTTTATTTTTTTTATTAAATTTCCTTTATTTAAAAATATTTTTATTAAATCTAAACACAATCACAAGCAAATGTTATACATATATCTAAAACAAAAATATATAGCCCTTCCCCCATATTCACAGATTTTTTTTAATGAATTCAAACATCCATAGCATTAGAATATTTTTTAAAATATATATAAATATAAATTTCTAAAAGTGAACCTTGATTTTGCCATTTTATATAAGGGATACAGTAGGGAATTATATAAAGTATATATATACCCCACTCGCTTCCAAGCCAGTATTCTCTGAAGACGCCAGCCAAAGATGTTGGCAAAACATCAGGAATAAATTCTTCCAAAACATGGCCACATAGCCCAAAGAAACCCACAAAAAAACTATGGATGCCAGCCATGAAAGCATTCTACTTCACAAATAAAAAAAAAAACCCTAGGAGCAGTGCAGACCATGAAAGCTGCGCCAGATTGGGGCTGTGGCAACTGCACACCACGGCCCTGATCTGGCCTTTCCTGGGGGCAAGAAGGAGCAGCAAAAAGTGTCTCCTTTTTGTGCCTTGGAAGGG
This sequence comes from Urosaurus nigricauda, assembly GCA_034509955.1. NCBI lineage: Eukaryota > Metazoa > Chordata > Lepidosauria > Squamata > Phrynosomatidae > Urosaurus > Urosaurus nigricauda. Next base: position 18,499,676 of record JAOEGL010000013.1, read on the forward strand.
GGACAATAGCCGAGGCGCCATGGCTTGAAGGCTCTTCTTTTGTGCTGCGTCATGTGGATGCAGTGCCAGAGGAGTGCTGTGATGCCATGTACCGTGTGGAGTGGTGCGTGGCATCACAGTGCCCTGGGGACAGAGTTGGGGCATGTGTCATGTGGACGCCACATCCCGGCCTTAATGAGTGTGTGTTGTGCTGGCCAAGTGCCGTAATAAATACGTGTAATGAGTGTGTGTGTTCTTTGTAATATATATATTTACTTACAAATACTAAACTTTTTGTAGCATCTCATTGTAAGAGATCGTGTTCTTCAACATGTAAGAGAAAAAGAGAACTGCGGAATACAAAATGGAGGACAAATAAACTCAGACTAATTGCAGATTAACTGATGCAGGTGGAAAGAGAGACTAAGCCCTGCAAACAGAAAATGGGGTGAATATATGCTGCTCCTAAACCTTTAGAGAGATACAAACTTTAGACACATTTTGTTAACAAGGAGAGATAAAGATTAGTTGCAAGATGGATGTCTCAATAATATAAATGTACCTTGCCAAACTGTAACACTGCTAAGCTCTCTTGTAGAGAAGAAGCCTACTCAAATGGCAGTGAAACAGGACTAAAAAATGGGTTTCCGTATACTACCTAATGGAATCTGAAGTGAAAAAGGAGGAAAAGAATTACAGTTTATCTTTCCTGTGCTCGCCAACAGTTTAAGCATCGTTGTCCTGTCAGAGTTTATTTAGAAAGCCTTCTTCACAGCACTTGTGAAATTTGGTTGCAAACTAATGAGTGAGTCTGTATTGCGAGAATAATAGGCCAATTGGCAATCTTAATGAGAACCTGGAGACTTTTCAGCTAGGAGATACTGCTACTGCTGAGGAAGGACATTTTGCCTGTTTTCTGATCCAAGTAACCTGGAGCAAGCGCATGATTGAGAGAAACCAAAAGGAATATCTGCTCACTATGTTCCAGACCCTATATGATAATTTCTCAGAAGCACTTCTGTCTTTTGCCCCCACATTGGGGCAATTGTCATAAACAATGATAATGGGGCTTCTCAGAACAAATGCCAAAGACGTAAATCCCTTTGCTTTTCTTATTAAATAATGCCTCTTTGTTCCTGTGTTGTAACCTTCATATGTAATTGTGAAGTACTAAAAATAATCACTTTGTTACTTTCATTCCTCAATTTTAATGTATATTACAGAGTGAGGCTAGGAACTTGCTAGATCATGGAAACATTATTTTTGGACTATAACTCCAGAAAGCTCTAACATGTATAGATGGGCTCTAGGAGTGACAGTCCAAAAAAAAAAAAAAAAAAAAAAGCAACTTTTTCAAGTTTTTGTACACCCCAGCCCCACACAAATCTATCACTCATAAAGGTCCAAAACACACTGAAGAAATAATCCAGTTTGAGACTGTTTTAACTGTCCTGGCTCAGTGCTAGGGAATCCTGAGGACTGTAGTTTATCGTGACACCAGAACTCTCTGACAGCAAAGGATAAATATCTCACAAAACTACAGTCCCCAGAATTCCTTAGCACTGAGCCAGGGCAGTTAAAGTAATCGCAAACTGGATTATTTCTGCAGTATGTTTTGGACCAAAATCTAGATACTTTCAACACAATAAAATTCCCATTCCTGGAAATAGAGTTTGGTCACACTTTAAAATATATTTAAAAGACTATCAGTGCAGTAGTTTGCTCACTTGATCAAAATCATAACTATACATGGCTGATACATGGTGATGCATGATCTAACCTAGTAATGACTGGGGCTATATCAGAAGTGGGGAATCACTGGAGTTTAGAAGTTTGACCAGATCTCTGGGAGGTGAGGGTGTGAATGATTGGGGACCAGCAGCCATATTTAATACTGTAAAATTAAATTCTGTCTCAGAGTAGAGAGCAGAAGATGGGATAGGAGCAGGGCTTGAAAGGTCATCCTTTGGACTGTGGTGGAGTATCCTTCTTTGGAGGTCTTTGAACAGAGGCTGGATGGCCACCTCTTGGGGGGGGGGTGTTGACTGTGAGTTCCTGCATGGCAGGGGATGGACTGGCCCTTGTGATCTCTTCCAACTCTATGATTCTACGAAAGTTCAAATTAGGACCTTGTTTCTGATCTGCATATTTTTATAAGTTTCTTTAGCGTAGTCCAAGAACTAGTTTCTGCATGGGAAACAATATTTCAATACAAAAATAATAATTATCTCTCAGAAGATGCAGAAAACCCTGTTTTCCATCCAAATAAATCAAGTGTGAATTTTATGCAAAACAAATTCCCAACTACAACTTTATTTGATGCAGAAAACAATATTTTCTGTGCAAGTACTAATATTACTGCATTGAAATATTATTTTCCATGAAGAATTCTGTTTCCTGTGTAGAAAAGGCCTTTTTTTTCTAGGCAAAACCACCACAGGAAATTTTTGCACAGCATTAAGTCCTTAACTGCAAAGATTGTTCACAATTCAGATTTTTCAGACAAATTTTCTCCAGGGTTTATTGATACTAAAAACAAAACAAAACAAAACAAATAACATGTTGGGGGGGGGTGTTGTTTTACCATTTTCCAAACACTTACACTTACTGCAAAGCTCTGACATTATATAAATTTACATTTTATTCCTAAATCCAAAGCCACTGCATCACTTATAAAACACCATCATCAACACACATACGCATGCACACACACATCTCTTTGTTACCAAGGTGAGAAAGAAGGATGGAAAAAAAGAGAATAAAGAAGAACTTTCCTAGCAAAGCATAATAGCTGTATTCACTCTTGAACTCTGAATCTCTTTTGTTTACATCCATCTCCTGTCATGACCTGTCTTAAAGTGCATTACTTGCAAATGCTAAGAACTTAATTAAACCTTGAATATAATCAAAGAAAATTATTCTGGAAAATTCACCCACAGATATTTTTTTTCAGTTCTTTGGCTCACTGAGTGGAAACTTTTCAGGGGAGTTAGTGTGTGTGTATCTTTGTCAACTTTCACATTTCTGAATCTCACTCATCTTGCTTTCTTTTATGCTGCTTCTTCCAGAAGTCTCAATAATAAGGGCATGATTATTCATTATCATTTCTTCTGATTTCCTTTCTGATAGGGGAATGGAGTTTAAGGCAATGCCCTTTATGAAAAGAATACAGCAAGTTCAAGGATTCTGGCCTCAAGAAAGCTGAAGCCAGAGCTCATGACACATTAATACTTTTAGACCTACAGTCATTGAACTTCAGCTACCTTCTGTATGAAACTAAACTGGGGAATGAGAGTGCAAGTGCTGAATTGGTATAGGTAAGACTTTCATTACAGTTTTTAAAAGAACTCGCCAAAATTCATGAAAATTGGGCAGTGGCTGACAGCCTTTAAGTACCCCACTTTTGCAACGCCATTCTTATTCTTTCTATTGCTATCTCATGACAGATCCCAACATGCCAACCATTCCTTTCTTGAATTAGGTTTGCATATGAGCCAAGCAGACCTTGAGGGAAATCCAACCCCTTGTATTTATGAAGTCTTATGTTATCCAAAATATTAACAGTCCATTTATTATCATCACACTTTGGGGTGTACTTAAAATACTTGTCAGTTTACTTTCTTACTTAAATTCTTTGATCATATTAATTGGTCCTATCTGTTTTATTTATTACAAAAAATGAAAGCAGGTGAAATGTTTATTAAATCAATCCAAAATGTTTATTAAGATATAGAAGTAGTAATCCATATAAATAAAAAAGACTCCCTACTTCTTTCTCTTCTCAGAACAGAACAAGGATGCCCTTCCCACCGATCCTCTTTGCCCTTGCAATAGAACCTTTAGAAAACACTATTAGATCAAATCAAGAAATTAAAGGTCTGGTTTTAAATAAACTAGAGCATAAAATATCTCTTTATGCAGATGATGTATTGATTTATTTAACTTACCCTCCTTATTCTCCTCTCCTGTTACTCAAAATTCTTAAAATCTTCTATCAATATGCTGGCATAAGAATAAATTTTAACAAATTCAATCTGTTATTGTTTAACCATTGTATGTTTATGTAATATTATTCACTTTTTAGATTCCATGTAAACATTAGGAATAACTTCTTGATGACAAGAGCTGTTTGTCATTGGAACGCATCACCTCAAAAGAGTTTATCACATGGGAGGAATTTCTCTCAATTGCAAATGGAGCCAATTTGCAATGACGTGAATTTGCTAGTTTAGCAAATTTACGTGAAATCTGATTGTGTTCGGAATGCATTCATAATGACTTCCCATTTCCTGAAAAATGACCCCCATTGCCCAAAATTGCATGAGATACTCTAATACGCAATTACGTGAAACCCCATGATTGTGTTTAGAATGACTTCCCATTGCCTGAAATTGTGTGAGATACAATCATTTGCAATAACATGAAACCCTATGATTGCATTCAGATTGCCATTGCATTATACCCCCAAATTCCGTCGTATGATAAACTCCAAAGTATTGTGGAGCCTTCTTTAGAAGTTTTTAAACAGAGGGTAGATGGCCATCTGTCAGGAGTATGTTGAGTGTATGTGCTTGCATGGCAGATGGTTGGACATAATAACCATTGGAGTTTACTCCAGATATATGATTCTCTGTATTAAAGATGTTTTTGTTTTGATGATGATGATGATGATGATGATGATGATGATTCTGCTTAATCTTGAGGAATCCAAGGGATTACCTTTTTAAAGGTAAAAAGAAGGCAGCAATCTCATATGCAAGTTTTCAAACTCTGGAAAGTTCCTTCTGGGGCTGACTAAATTACAACCCTTCTACTCTCAACTGAGCATTCCTGCAAATTGCAATTCTGTAAAATAAGAAGAAATTTTCTATTACAGCATTCTTCACAAGCCTTATACAACCTTAATTCTCACTTGGGTTTGTGTGAAAGGGGAGAAATCACAAATCAAAACAGTTGCAAACAAGTGTCATTGTACATGTGTACTGCTACTCACACATGGTTCTCATTTCTGATTTTCACTCAGGGTCAATAGCTACAAATGATTTTGCCTTTATTCTCTTCAAACACTTCACCATGAAATAGAAACCATGCCCATCCTCTATATATCCTTAATTGGCTCCTCATATTAAAGGATTTTGCCGTCTTAATTTAGCATTTCATAACAGCACAGAGAATGTCAGTCTTCTCTGTTGATATTTGTGGGTTCTCTAATTTTTGTTTATCTAAACTGCCAGGCAATGCTTTTAACACTTCATCATTATCTCAGTCTCACTTCTCTCCCATTAATGTTTGTTGAAAGGCTGATTCACAATCCACCGAGAATTACCTTGCAGAACCTATAGATCTTTTATTCAAATCTTCAGCAAGGTGCTTTGGTTTTCAAAGAGGACAGGTTGTAAAGTCTTGTCTGCCCTTTCTTAATATTTCATAATTATTCCAGCCTAGAATATGTTATCCAGGGCTAAACTATCAAGTATAATTCAGAATTACTTCACACGATGCAAATTTTAGAAGTCATTTTTAACTATGCCACACATGCAGTCTGGTAAGTGGAAGGGAGTCTTATGTTCAAAACCTGGATATTGGTGACACTTCCAAGGCCCTACAACTAGGCAGTTATTGTTAAAGTTACTTTGAAAAAGAGAGTTTAACTCCTTTTTATGTAACCTACTTTTAGCCCTCATCCTCATGCAGACTGACTTCTGGATTATTTTCTGACCCCTTGAGAAATCAAATGTATTTCAGAGAGATAAAAACGCTCCATGTTCAGTGGAGTGTTTGTGAGAAATGACAAGTATTTTCTAACAACTAAACACTGAGAGCTAGACAGACCACTTTTCCTGTTAAAAAAATGTAAGCAAAATAATTTATGTGTTCTAAAAATAATATTATTTCAAACTGGGGGGGAAAATGTTCCAAATCCTAAAATTAAGAAGCACGCATAAACATTGAAAGATAAACTGTTTAAACACATTTGGGGCTTTAGCATTAATGTAGAAATTAGCAGAAATTGAGATGATTATTTTAAAAATTGAATTTTTTGTAGGACATGAAATGGTCAGTTCCCAAGCCAGACTTTCCACTCTTCAACCCTAAGAGATTCCTTCTAATCCAAAAAGGCAGTTCTTCATAAACGAAGTATTAATGCAACTCTCAGTAACTTCCCTCACTAGGAAACTGTTGCCACTAGTGATGTAAAGAATATCCGTTAAAATTCAATAAACAGATGAAATATCTGTTATTAGAAGATTTTGAAAGCTTTTTAAAGAGAAGAAATTATGAGCACCTCTCGATCAACGAGTAAGAATTTTGGTTTTTAATTTGATAGCCAGGATTTGAGTATTTTGCATAAGCAAAGCTAGCATTAATATTGGGTCTTTCTAGCAGAGGAATGTTCTTTAAACCTCAGCCAAACTTCCTTTTGACATGCTAATTGAGTTTGAAATACCAGGCAATTAGTGTAAATGTTCGCCTCCTTTGCCTTTTATTTTCATTCGAGAAATTTGTGAAAAATACTTCTCAAGAGGGAGAGAAAAAAATAACTTTTGCAAAGAATTTTTTTTAAAAAAAATTGCATCTCAATGGACGAGAAGAAAAAAATTGGTTTGTCACAACATGTTGCCACTGATTTCAGAATGTGTGTATGGGAAACATCATATGGAGTTTGAGAAAGCCAGATTGCACAGAGGAAATGATTTAGGTACTCATCTTACCGAAGGTTAGTCAAACTCCACACTCCATTTTTATGCTTAAAAATAATAACAACAAATACTACCTACAATCACAAAAGCAATTACTGCTGTTTTGTATGTTAGTATCTTCATCAACCGCATGCAATAAAAAAGTGAAAGCATTCTTAGGTGACATTTTCTTAACTTCTAGGCAGATCTCATTAATGAGGCAGGTCCTAAATTAGCCTTGCTTGTTTGTTTCTTTTCCTCCTGATGTTTTCCCCCCTCCATCCCTTATGCCAAGTTTTTTTTTTTACATGCATATACATACACAATCTCACACACACAATTTTTATTATGGTGTTCATTAGTTTTTTAACCATCAATAAGCATTCTGTAATATAACAGACACATAAGCTGCAGAAGCCACCCATCCATGTCCTACTTATCCCTGTAAATATAATGGGGTGTGATTTGATATTAATAGACTTAGATTTATCCATTTAGATAACTCAGAAGGCAGCCAGGGATTTCGTCTCTAACTAACAATTTGCGGGCATCAAGCAGACCCTGTCAATTAAACTCAAAAGGGAGCTTTTGGCTTATTGCCATTCAGGTTCATCTATATAATTTTAAAAAAACCTAAAAGAAAATAAATTTATTAAAAAATATGATGAAAGAGAATGTAATATGTGTAAAATAACCTTATGTTGAAGGGTTGTGTGTGTATGTGTGTTGGTAATGAATTTACTAAATCAAACATGAAAATTGATGTTATTTATGGTTAGAAATCTATACATTTCTGATAGTATGATGCTCTGTCCCTTAGACATATTTTCTGGTTTCTTTAGATAAATCATGTTTTTCCTCCCCATTGGAATTGTTTGAAATTTTCCCATAAATATCTCTCTTTTAGGAAATTTCCATCCATCATGAACTCCCTTCTCTTTCAGTATTTCCATTGACAGGATCACATAATCTGTAAGAATCTGATTTGCCAAAATCAGATTCTTACAATCTAGAATTCTTGTCTGAAGGAACTTGGCTTCTGCTCCCCAATGTATAACAAATTCCAGGAGAACATGGTGCCTCTCACCTAAGGGATACCACCAGTTCTATCACATTCAAGCCCTCAGTCTGGCCTAGGGACCTGTAATAGATATCCACAATGTCTTTTTTCTCCCCTTAATTTTTACCAGATACTCTCACCCCTTTAGAAGCTACTGCAATGATCTAACATAACATTGAAGGTACACTGTGTGCATGTGTGATGACATAACAATACATTAATTTTCAAAGACTTGTAATGGATAGATTTTTTTAAAAAAATCACCAAATCTATACCAAGGGAAGTCAGAATTTCTTAAAATCACTTATCATCCTCTCCAAAAGGATCCAGAAATCCTTCCACAGGGAGAAGACTATTCTTAAAGTGTGGGATATTTGTAGCACACATTTAAAAGAGATGGCAATAATATATTATATTTATATATGCCTCTAAATTTGCAAAAACACTGTTGGGAGACGCCACAAATAACACCATCATCAAGTTTATCAGTGTATTTAAAAAGTACAGTCAGCACACTTTCCAAAAGATGTCCCTGAAAACTGCAATTTCTACTACACAGGCCAGATAATTTATTCAGAAAGAAGAGAAAGCATTTTCTTAAAAAGAAAAAGAAAAAAAAGCAGCAACTATTATTTACTGCACGGTACAATCCTTATTGACACTGTGGCACATAAGAAGGTGCATTGGACTGCCAGTGTTATTTTGTGGAAGAAAGGAGAAAAGGGGGAGGAAACCCTATATTTCAGATTTTTCAGTAATAAATCAGGCTTTTAAAATATTCAGAATGATTTCTTCTTTCATAGAGAAGGCCAATCTATTTATTTACGTTAGCATTTGTATTAAAAGAAGCAGTAAATAATACATTTTCCCCTCTGGAAAATGTTGTTGGACTAAGTGTGCTATATCAATAATGTACCACGAGAAACCCTTTGTGTCTTGATTTAAGCTCTAAAACTCATTTATTATTGACCAGATAAGAGGGAAAATAAGATTCCATTTTACTTGAAGTTGTCAAGTGCTTCATCTAATATATATCTTAAGGTCTCTTGATATTCAGATGATACCAGACTTCTACCCCCAGCACTGTTTGATGGCAAAGATGAAATTAGACACTTTGCTTTGGGAAATGGAATGTTTCCAACATATGGTACAACGTGTCAAAAATGTGCTGTTTGTAATTTTCACAGAGAGGGCAAAGTTATCTGCACATTTCCTTGTATAGTTGTTATTGTTTTCATCCTAAATTGACAAGCTACTGAGAAAGTAGCCAGCACATTCAGATTGATTTTATGTACCTTGGAGACTCCTTAACTTTATGCCTTTGCCATATGCCTTCATTCTGTGTGTATATTAGTTACAAGAAAAACAACAAAATTAACAATATTGATTTTATAATGTTCCATAATAGTACATTATCAGTGGACATGGCATTTTACAAATTACAGTGGAAAATGTGGTTGCTGAATGCCAGTTCAGCAAACAGTAAACAGGGATACAACACCTGTCTAGGACCTTATCCAAGATGAGCACAGTATTATAGAGACCAGGACAAGTCTAGGGCTATCTTACAGAGACAAGGCTCAGTGAAGCCTGCGGGGTCAATGTCTCTTAGCTTCCTCTTCCTTGGTTCTCTGTGCAACAACAGATGAGATCTGGACGTAGTCTGGAGGCATACCTAGCCAAGGTGATCTTGAGAGATGATGATGGAGTCCCTTTGGCTTATTGTGTTGGGGGACTTTATTGTCTATGATGAAGCCATCTTGTTCTCATGACTTCATGTTGTTTGTGGTAACTATGGGCCTGCCTCAAGTGATACCTGATCCCACATTTGCTGCAGGGCACCATCTAGACTTGGTTTTCTGTGCTAGTTGGGATGACGGCAGTCTTGATGTGGACAAACTCTCCATAGTGCCTTTATCACAGACAGATCACTATCTGGTGGATTCACTAGAACCTGGGGTCTCTGGAGCAGTTGGGTTTGGATTAAGGTGTATTGTATCAGGAGGCTGATTATTCTGGACAGCTTTCTTGCAGCTCTTTAGAAATTTCCTGCTGCCACGGCAGGTGGTTCTCTCAAAGAACTGGCTGAGCTCTGGGATGGGAAAATAAGATAGACATGAGCGATTCTAAGTGTCTTCTGCTATGGAATGAAGCCAAAATAATTATCTGTTTTTTTTCCTGTTAGTAGTATGATGAACTAAAAATGATAGGAGAGAGAAGAAATACAATCATAGAATCATAGAGTTGGAAGAGACCACAAGGGCCATTCAGTCCTCTCCACTGCCATGCAGGAACTCACATTCAAAGCATCCCTGACAGATGGCCATCCAGCCTCTGCTTATAGACCTATAAGGACGGAGACTCCACTACACTCTGAGGGAGTGTGTTTGACTATTGAACCACTCTTACTGTCAGGAAGTTTCTCCTGATGTTTAGGTGGAATCTCTTTTCCTCCAGCACCCATTGTTCTGTGTTCTAGTCTCGAGCAGCAGAAAACAAGTTTGCTCCATCTTCAATGTGACACCCCTTCAAAAACCTAAACTGGAAATCTTTTGAATAATTTGTTGCTGGTTATTTCCTGGTTATTCCTGGGATAAATGGTCTTTAATAGTGATGTGTGTGGAGGTCCACTGGGCTCAGGTCTTTCACACAGGAGAAGCTGAGGAGATGGTCTAAGGAATAGACCACCTGCCACGGCTGTTCCCACACCAGGCTGCTTCCTTCAGTTTTGCAGATTTTTGAGAAAACAGTTCAATAGGTTAAATAAAATAAAGTGGCCCATTTTACAATCCAGGTCTGGTCTTGTTATTTCAAATTGGTCAGCAATGACAATTCTATCTAGGCTATATTTCAGTTTACCAGCCAAAGGAGGGGGAAATACATCTAAAACAGTTGTTCCGATCCAGAATCATTGGCAACTAACTATTCTGCAAGTTAATGGGTCTATAATATACCTAAACATTCACAAAAATATTCAGTCAATGTGGGTGGGGAAGTGTGCAGAGAACAGATGCAATAATGTTTGTCAGACCCAAATTCTGAAATATTTGTTTTCTTCATGCCTCTTTCAATTGCTTTCCTCCAGGTGGTCCTTTTTGCTGACTTGACTTTAACAAATGACTCTCGCCTATTCATAGATGCTCTTATGAATACAGAAATCCTGGATCTTGCTTTGGCAGGATTTTAGTCTTTAAGAGAACAAAAGAAGGTGAATAGCATTTGTGAGTAAGAAATGTTGTCCTTCCTTCCTTCCTTCCTTCCTTCCTTCTTTTAAAAAACAAAACTGCATTTTATTGCAGGGGCATATTAAGATTGTACAAATGCACTTTTCTTTTTTAATCTAAGCTGACTGGTTTCTGTTGACAAAGAGGAAAGCCAAGGTTTTTTTTTTCTTCCTTATGCATAACTGCAAGGAAGAGGAAAATGACATTTTTAACCCAGACTGAGAATGGGTCTAAGAACCCTTTGACTCACCCCCCCCCAAACAATTTGGACTTATTCTACATTCACAATGATTAATTTGGAAAAAAACATAGAAAGTTTTGTTTAAGCATTCAGACCATCGTAGAGCCAATGAATTTGTCCCAGGCTTTTCAGGCTGTTCGGAGAGAATGGAAATACTGGGGGAGTAGACAGGTGTTGAAGAGCCAATTTACATAACAATTTACATATTTTTTTAAAAAAAATATTATTTTCAAAAGTCCCACTTTCAAAGGGTTATTTTTTTCTCTCCCTGTCAAGAAGTATTTTTCACAAATTTCTCAAATGAAAATATAGGACAAGGGAGGCGAGAATTTACACTAATTATCTGGCATTTCAGACTCAGTTAGCATGTCGTGTCAGAAGGAAGTTTGGCCGAGGTTTAAAGAACATTCCTCTGCTAGAAAAACCCAATATGAATGGTAGCTTTGCTTATGCAAAATACTCAAATCCTGGCCATTGCATTAAAAACCAAAATTCTTACTTGTTGAATGAGAAGTGCTCATAAGTTCTTCTCTTTAAAAAGCTTTTGAAATAACAGAAATTTCTTCTGTTTATCAAATTTTGACAAATATTCTTTAGTGACAGGTGAGGGGCACAGCCATCGGCACTACTGGCTGTCTGGTGAAATTTCTGGGAAACACCACTGCAAATATTTTTTTTTACACCAGGCAAATAAGGGCCAGTTGGACCAGATCTATTGAAATGGTATCTAGGCTACCTGTTCCTGGCCTGGGGATGTTGCTCTGCATCATCTGAACATGACAGTGCCAGATCAGGGTGGAAATGGGCCTTTTGATCCATGTGTACAGGCCCTAAATCTGTCAGAAAATGAGCATAGATCTTAAGATGATGAATATTTATCACCTATGACAGCTGGGCTCACATACTCTTTTCAAACTCTATGTTTCCAATAAATCCTAAATTGGAAAGAGGACACTGAGGTTTTCCTGTCTTTGTCCTCGTTTTAGATGAATGATATTAGGGAACTGTTCTATGTTGGTATATATGGATTTTATTTTAAGAGACCTGATGTTAGAGAACAGGTTTATGCATGGGAAATGAACTTGGATGTAATAGTTTTCTTAAAACGATAGGACATTTTTAGTGAAATGTAACTATGGGAAAATGGCCCTGGTGGCGCAGTGGTTAAATGCCTGTACTGCAGCCACTCACTCAAAACCAGAAGGTGGCGAGTTCAAGACCAGCAAAGGGCTGAAGCTTGACTCAGGCTTGCATCCTTCCGAGGTCGCTAAAATGAGTACCCAGATTGTTGGGGGCAAATAGCTTACAATTGCAAATGAAGCTGTTTGTTTAACAAATTGTAAGCCGCTCTGATAGTCTTGGCTGAAGAGCGGGGTATAAATAAAACATTATTATTATTATTATTATTATTATTATTATTATATAGCATTTAATCTTATATAATATTGGTATGCCTTATAAGACACATTTTTAATTTCCCCTTAATTCTCTGTGTCTGTTCATTCTCTGGCTAAAGCCTCATCCTCCACTACTGCAATATTGGTGGGGTGCTATGAGAAGATTTTATTAGGCACTTCAATGTTGGCAATGGAATTTAAGGATGAAGGGATTAAAGTGAATTTATAGCACAGTCAACGTAAGGATTGGTAGCCAGATCCTCCATGGTTTGGGAATAGTTTCAGTGGGATTTAAAGAAATCCAAACAATCATTATTTCAAATTTGTTAGCAGCAATAGGATATCAGCCCAAATATCCTTTAGCTTGATCACTGACAAAGAATGTAGTCCATGGGGAGACATTTAAATGTGTACAGCACAAACACATATACAGCCAATTCTGTAGGCAAAGCCTTATCTCTTGATTGTGCAGCAGAAAGAGGTTTAGACCGGTTGTTGTTGTTGTTGTTGTTGTTGTCATTGTTGCTATCATTGTCAATATCATCATCATCATCATCATCATCATTATCAGTGATCCACTTACGAAACTAAATTTGTGCTCAATACAAATGACTGAGCATTTCTCTGTCAAGACATATGTGTGAATATGAAAGGAGATAGATACCTTATTAATATAATGCCTTTAACTTTTAGGTTTTTATGAGAACATCAAGAAAATTTCAACAGAAGCCACATAAAAGTTCTACCTCTGGCATTTTACACAATTTTACATTCAAAAGGCGAATGTCAAACACAGAGAGAAAGCACTAATCTACATAATATATGGGATAAATTCTCAAACGGCATAAGATGGAACAAAATATTTCATTTTATGCTTTATACTTGAAGAAAAACACCTGTGATCATATTAATTGCTGGACAATATATAGAAAAAGATGGTCTTATCTCAGTTTTTATTAGACTGGATCCTTCTTATTATTAATAATATTTTTAATGGTTTTTCACATATAAAAAAATCCAACACTACAAAAATTACACAAAAACCCAAAAATACTAACAAAACAGCTCAATAAGGGAAGGTGTTATTAAAAAAAGACGTCTCACTTCTAACCTCTGGTATGTAAGTTTCAACCAGTTATTTTTCTACTTAACCTAAATAACTAAGCAATGTTGATCATCTGCTTCTGAATGTATCTACAATAATAAGAATAAATTTGAAAATCTGCCAAACTTTTCATTTCATACCTTTCTTTTAAATATCTGAGAAATGGATTCTACACTTCAACAAAATTATCTACTGACCTTTCCTTTAGTAACATGGTTAATTTGTCCATTGCCAGAAACAGGAAAACAGGTTTTCTCTCCATGGATCAATGGATCAACAGTGGAGGAAGTTCTGGGAAGGATGGTTAATGGGGAAACTTACAGACGATGTCAGGAGAACCTCTGAGGCAAGGAACTGCAACCAGTTCAAGGAAAAGTAGTTACCTCTTATAGAATATAATAATAATAATAATAATAATAATAATAATAATTATTATTATTATTTATAGCCCGCCCCTCTGAACAAACAATCAGGGTGGGCTACAACAGAGTTAAAACAGTACAAAATTAAAAACAATCCCATCCCAACTCCCACCCCTTAAAATAAGATTAAATTAGCTATGAATTAAAACACAATACCAAAATATAAAATGATTCCAATCCCAATTAACTCCAATTCTCATCCTTATGTTCCACCACAGCACCACAGGAGATTTTGGTTTGGAGTTTTGAATGAGACCTCAGTTTTGTAAATCTGTATTTTAGCTTGTGTTTTTAAAGTAGAATGGTGATGTAATTGTATTTTACCTTTTGTAAACAATAATTTTTTAAAATAATAATAATAATAATAATAATAATAATAATGATGTCTATTTATAACCCGCTCCTCTAATGAAATACTCGGAGCGGGGTACAGCAAGAGCTTAAAAATCCAGAGTAAAATAACAATCATCTCTCTTCCCATCTCTGTCAACTCATGGAACTTTGAGTTGTCCATCTCTGCCAACTCATGTAACTTTGTAATGCAATCTTCAATCAATGGAATATCCACATTTTTCAACACTTGTGCATATACAGTGGGGCCTTATTATCCACAGACTTGGGATCCATGGATTTAAGCATCTGCGAACAGTAAGCCCGCATTGTCCGCCATTGGGGACAGCAGGACTTGAAGTCTCATGGATTTTTCTATCCACTGGGATCCTTCATACCAGGTCCTACTGTAGTAATCTTGCTTGAGCAACTTTTGATATAGTCCCACTAGCCTTTTTTCCTCAATCAAACATAAGAGGAAAAGTTCTGGCTCGAGACACAATTTTATCTTTTCAATCCTACAATGAATCTTTTTCCAATATCTTTTTTCCCCCTTTTCACAAGTCTATCACGTATAATAATATGATCCAACCTGTTAATTGCATTTCCAACATTTGTTTTTCATACCACTGTATATCTTTGATAATAGCATTAGCAATAGCATTTATATTTCTATACTGCTAATAGTGAAGTCAACATTTAAACCACAGCGAGGGGAGATTCTACCACAACATTAGACGGAAATCCTGTTTGGCAGTGGAACATGCTCCTTCAGAGTGTGGTGAAGTCTCCTTTTTGATGGTTTTTAGAGAAAGGCTGGTTTGCCATCCATTGGGAGTACTTTAATAGTGTATTCCAGCATGGCAGAATGAGTTTGGACTGGATGGACATTGCAGTCTATTCCAACTCTATTATTCTATAATTCTAAGATGAGGAGGAGGAGGAAGCAGCAGGAACAACAACTGCTACTAAACATCTTCAGTACGTTCTCCTCCAAAACAAACCAAATCCAGAGTATGTACCAATATTCTCTTTAGGAAACTGCATGCCTAATAAATGTGTACGAATTACACAAAACTATTGATCTTTTCCCCATGAAAAACATTATCACATTTCAGAACGGCATCTGTGTAGTTAAAATCTCTGATCAGCATAGAATCATAGAATCATAGAATCATAGAGTTGGAAGAGACCACAAGGGCCATCCAGTCCAACCCCCTGCCATGCAGGAACTCCAAGTCAAAGCATCCCTGACAGATGGCCATCCAGCCTCTGCTTAAAGACCCCTAAGGAAGGAGACTCCACCACACTCCGAGGGAGTGTGTTCCACTGTCGAACAGCCCTTACTGTCAGGAAGTTCCTCCTAATGTTGAGGTGGAATCTCTTTTCCTGCAGTTTGCATCCATTGTTCCGCGTTCTAGTCTCTGCAGCAGCAGAAAACAAGCTTGCTCCCTCCTCAATATGACATCCCTTCAAATATTTAAACAGGGCTATCATATCACCTCTTAACCTTCTCTTCTCCAGGCTAAACATCCCCAGCTCCCTAAGGCGTTCTTCATAGGGCAAGGTTTCCAGACCCTTCACCATCTTAGTTGCCCTCCTTTGGACATGCTCCAGTTTCTCCACATCCTTTTTGAATTGTGGTGCCCAGAACTGGACACAGTATTCCAGGTGGGGCCTGACCAGAGCAGAATAGAGTGGCACTATAACTTCCCTTGATCTAGAAACTATACTTCTATTGATGCAGCCTAAAATTGCATTGGCTTTTTTAGCTGCCGCATCACACTGTTGACTCATGTTCAGCTTATGGTCTACTTGGACTCCTAGATCCCTTTCACATGTGGTCTCGTTCAGCCAGGTGTCCCCCATCCTATATCTGTGCATTTCATTTTTCCGCCCTAAGTGCAGAACCTTACATTTCTCCGTATTGAATTTCATTTTGTTAGCACTGGCCCAGCTTTCTAGTCTATTCAGGTCATTTTGAATTTTGATCCTATCCTCTGGGGTATTAGCTACTCCTCCCAGTTTAGTGTCATCTGCAAATTTGATAAGTATGCCCCCAATTCTGTCATCCAAATCGTTAATAAAGATGTTGAATAGCACTGGGCCCAGGACAGAACCCTGTGGCACCCCACTGGTCACTTCTCTCCAGGATGAAAAGGAGCCATTGTTGAGCACCCTTTGAGTTCGGCCACTCAACCAATTACAAATCCATGTAACAGTTAACTTGTCTATCCCACATTTTGCAAGCTTGTTTGCAAGAATGTCATGGGGAACCTTGTCAAAGGCCTTACTGAAATCGAGGTATACTATATCCACAGCATTCCCTTCATCTACCAAGCTGGTAATTTTATCAAAAAAAGAGATCAGGTTCGTTTGGCATGACTTCTTTTTCTGAAACCCATGTTGGCTTTTTGTGATTATGGCATTGGCTTCTAAATGTTCGCAGACTCTCTGCTTAATGATCTGCTCTAGCACCTTTCCTGGAATTGATGTCAGACTAACTGGACGATAATTGTTGGGATCCTCTTTTTTTCCCTTTTTGAAGATGGGGACAACGTTTGCCCTCCTCCAGTCTTCTGGGACTTCTCCTGTTTTCCAGGAGTTCTCAAATATTATTGCCAATGGCTCTGATATTACATTTGCTAGTTCTTTTAATACTCTAGGATGTAGTTCATCTGGTCCTGGAGATTTATATTCATTTAGGTTAACCAAGTATTCCTGTACTATCTCTTTACTTATTCTGTGCTGAAATTCCCCTATTCTGTCTTCTGCTCCATTATCCTTCGGTTGAGCACCTTTTGCCTTTTCTGAGAAGACTGAAGCAAAGAAGGTGTTGAGTAATTCTGCCTTTTCTCTGTCCCCTGTTAGCATTTTGCCATCTTCTGCACGCAGTGGCCCTACTGTTTCCTTCTTCTTCCTTTTGCTGCGGACATATCCAAAAAAGCCCTTTTTATTGTTCTTAACCTCTCTAGCAAGCCTGAGTTCATTCTGCGCTTTAGCTTTTCTGACTTTACCCCTACATGTGCTGGCTATTTGTTTAAATTCCTCTTTCGTGATTTCTCCAGCAGTAAAAAGGAAAACATAGGAAGTTCCTCATGCCTGACTAATCCTGAAATGGGCAAAATCAATGACCTCATATTTCAAATTATTCAGAGAAAAAAATTGAATTGTTTCTGCCAGGCATCCAACCAAACCAGACAGTAATACTGAACTCAAAAGTGATTATTAGGTAGAGATGGATGAGAATTTTCTCTTATTGAAATATTTTGTTGGAATTCTTTAATTTGGTTGTACCAAAATCCACACATTTTATTGTAAAGGAAAATGAGAGTATTGCAACATTTAAATGTTGGAGAAAGTAAAATGAAAAGCACAGAGGCAGAGAGCTGTTGGTGTTCCCCTACTTTTTTCTTGTTATTTTTGGTATCGACTGACAAACTATTTTGGACAGTCATCAAACATTTCAGGCCATTTTCCTCCTTGAATCAGGGACCTCAGAGAAAAGAGTGCCACAGTAAAAAAGGAAGAAGGAAGGAAGGAAGGAAGGAAGGAAGGAAGGAGGGAGGGAGGGAAGGAGAAACAAACAAAACATCCCTACTCTTCCCATTTATAGGAGTCTTCAGTAGTGGAACTGCTCATGTATCCAACACTATACAAATATTGTGTAATGCAATAACCAATTCTTTTATTGCTAAAACTGCTTCAGCAGGCTTATTTGCAAAGTATTCTCATTAACCCTCCTCTATTATTTTCTCATACATCTCTGCAAATAATAAAAGTAATAATAAAAGATCATATATTTGCCTGTGCTTATGTACTAAAATATCACAGAAGGAAAACATAAATGCATTTCCAAAATAAATGGTACTAATAAAAAACATTAACGTTCAACATTAATATAATGTTTTTAATAAATAATGAAATGGTAATAAAATGTTAAATCTTTTGAAGATGGACTGAATTTCAAAATGGCAAAAAGTTGTGCAGCATTGCATAAGAGAAGAAATAATATGGTGACAAGGGAAATTATTATGTAGTAACCATGTATGTGTATGTATGTCCCTTCAGGTCTCCTGTTGAGTTATGACAACCCCATGAATTTCTTATGTTTTCTTAGGCAGGGAATACTCAGAGGTGATTTTTCCAGTTCTTTCCTCTGAAATATAGCCTACAGCACCTGGTATTTGCTGGTGATCTCCAATCCAAGTACAAACGGCTACTGATCCTGCTTAGCTTCCAAGATCAGGAAGGATCTGGTGCCTTGACCTTAAAGACAATAAATCTTTACTTATTTACTGAAAAAGTAAGGAGTTATATTGGCTCCTAGGGATGGTATAGGTCTTTTCAAAAATATTATATAACCGTTCATTTGAGATGTGGTGCTGGAGAAGAGTGCTGAGGATCCCATGGACAGCCAAAAAGACAAACAAATGGGTCCTACAGCAGATCAAGCCGGAGATCTCCCTGAAAGCCTAGATGTCAAAACTGTTCTACTTTGGACACATCATGAGGAGGCACAATTCGCTGGGGGAAAAAACCAATAATGCTAGGAAAGGTGGAGGGAAGTAGAAAGCCAAGTAAGCTTCATGCTAGATGGATGGACTCTATTAAGGAGATCACAGGTGTGGGTTCGCAGGAATTGAGCAAAACAGTGGAGGACAGGGAGTCTTGGACATGTCTCATCCACAGGGTCGCCATCGGTAGAGGGCATTTAACTCAACTCGAGGACATTTATCTAGAACAACAAATAGTGTCTAGACTGTGAATAGCATTACTCTATTCTGCTTTGGTCAGGCTTCACCTGGAATATTGCATCCAGTTCTAGGTACCACAATTCATAAAGGACACTGACAAGATTTTTATTACTCTTCTCTTCACATATGATGAGAAAGACAATACAGAGGTCAAAAGTCACACATTCCCATTTTCATTTATCTAATTTTCTTTGATTAGATAATGTCTGAGTAGGGTTATTTGGAATATACTTAATTGCAAATTATAGAGGGGAAAAAGTGATGGAGGAATTTGCGACACACTCAACACAATGCAATATAAGTGACTTAAGTTCATCTGCTGATGTAACCTATTTAACCACAAAGCTAGATAGTTATGTTGTACAGCAATCCAATAAGGCACTTACCATCATTGTAATGCTGGTGTTACTTTAGCTATCAGATGAAACTGCTAGGTGCAAAATAGATTTTTATTTGATCTGTGGTGCTTACGGTTTCTGAATGTATTCTATAATTAATATGTATTGTAAAATTATTGTATAAATAATAATTGTGGCCAGAGACAAAAGTAAAATTACCAACAAAATTTCACCCAAGGAGAAATCTGAGGCAGGCTTGCACATCCCACAAGGCAATAATCTCTCAATTTCTAGCAGAATCCAAAAATTGTTTTTAAAGCCAAGCAAAATTTGTCACTTAGAATCCACTCATCTCCAGATTTTCATTGTATTTCCCACTTGTCACCATCTCAATAAAGTTGTGATTATTTTATTATGGTTATCTTGAGTCAAAAGGGAGCAATGAACAGAATGATGGGAAATTATAGTAATTGGTAGCCAATACACTGGCATTTGTGGTTCAAAGATTTCTGTAATCCCAAAACCTCCATTTATTTACACCAGCAGAACTTACTTTATTAAAATGTTACCATAATGCCTTGTGTTTCATTTGCTTGCCAACATTGTTTTGTGGTAACAACTATTTAAATAGTAGGCAAAGTATCACCACAGCCACCACTGTTCCTATAGTTATTATTATTAACACAGTAGTATTTCTTTATGACACTTTTCCAGGGTCACATTTTAAAATCAATGCTGTTTGAGGCAGAAAAGCAAGCAAGCAAACAAACAAACAAACAACCTTGTGCCAGTATCACCATTCACCATTCAGATTAGGAAATATGGTACACATTAGCAAATACTTCAACCATCTGCAAAAGACAGGGGAGGGTGGGACAACAGAAGAGATGGAATTACTTAATCAGTTATATACATTTAGACATTTTGTTTCCTGTTTGTTCTAGTATAATTACTATGTTAATTTCTGTGTGCCTTGCATATTAAGCTGAACGTATTCTAAGAAGCTAATGACCGCTGCATCAGCTTTTTATTAAACAGGAAATAAACATGCAAAAGCTTGCTACCGAAACTAATTAGTTGACTATTCATGTTGAAGAAGGAAAAAAGAAATCTGTTTCTCTGGCTTATAACTGACTTATGCCATTTGTTCATTTCACAGTTCTTTGAAGGCAACCAAAGTACATGAAGGTTAATGGAAATGTTCGTTTTGCAGAATTGCGACAGGGCCACTTCTCAAAGTCCTGTTTAGAGCATTCATCCACACTTTGGCTGCACAGTCTGTGAGTTACACCATGTGAAAGAGGAGGACTATTAGGCAGACAATATGTGGCAACATATTAGAAAAGAGGACTGTATGTATTCCCATTCATTTTTGGATCTTTATTCTAGTATACCTTCCCATGCATCTTGCCTGGATGGAAAGAAATATTAGAAAATATTCAAAACAAATTGTCATAACACATCTTTTGAGTTTTGAGAAACCCAAGTGAGAAAAATTCTGGACTGGCAGAATCTATTTCTATGCAAGACCAATTTGTACAAAGCCTTACTAATTTTTGTGATGAAAATAGTGTTTCCTGCACAGAAAAATGTTGCTTTCTGTGCAAACCCAACCATGTGTGAATTTTGTACAGAATTAATGCTCAGATGGGAATAGGCTTTAAAAACTGCATGGTTCTTAAAGATTTCCTCACAGCAGTAAAAATGTTGTTAAAAATTACCCATTGCTTCCTTGAGAAGAAAGTTAGGGGCTCTACAGACTGCCCTGATAGAACAGCATTTCTTTCAGCGCTGGATGGGGTTTTTAGTAACCATATGCCATAGCCCGATCTGGCAGTTTGCCACTCTAAAAAGAAACTGCAAAATGCTGCTTCTTTTAAGAGTGGCAAAAAGCCACCCTTGCTGCAGTGACAGTGGCTTTCGGCTCTTCTTTGGTGTAGCACTTCTTAACACTGTGCCAAGGAAATGGTGTGATGCTGCCCGCCATGCAGGCAGGCGGGTGGCATTACACCAACTTCAGGGTGGACTTGTAGCATGCAACGTGTGGTCACCATGCACCCACTCCACCCTGATGCTGGCATTTCCTGCTGGTCTGTAGAGGCTCTTAGTGAATAATTGCAGCCCAGATATTCAGCAGAAGGGCTTGAAATGACTTCCGTATACATGCATCCAAAGATTCCAGCACAGTTCAGAGGCATTACAGTTCCAAGTATCACCATCCCTATATGTTTCGTGTCAAGATCATCTGAAGGACTGCTCCTCTATAAACCTGTCTGTATTTTGAGATCTGATGGGGGGACCCTTCTTCTATTTTGTGATTTCTTTAAGAAAAAAAAAAAGATTAAATCTAGGTCATGCTTCAAACTGTGGGAAAAGATGGTATCATCATCATCATAATCATCATCAGTATTCACTGGCTTGGACTTTACTAAAAGTTGTGTTAGATTTACAGCTATAGTTCTATTTCTATTTTTATCTTTTAAGCTGACTTTGGGAGGAGGACAGTCATGACAGTTAGCTAGGAAATAAATAAATAAATAAATAAATAAACACACTATAGCTATTCTTTTTTTGGGCTTTGATTTACAGAGGGCAGTGGATGGAAAGTCTCCTAAGTAAGAATCAACTTCGACAGTGATTTCTTTTCTTTTTCTTTTTTTCCCTTTCTTTCTTTGGCATAAACCATTCCAAAGCTGATGGGAAACTAAAGGAGAAGAAAGTAATGAAGTCATCATAATGGAAACAAGCTCATTACTATAACCTTTTTGCAGTCACTTCTGACAGAGGGATTGTTTGGCAGCAAGTAATAGCTAACCGCATACCTCCAGCTAGTGCTCTTGACATCCCTTCTGCTAAATAGAAAGAAGAGGCATCAATCATATCAGACTACATCCTGTTCTACCCTTAATGGTAATAATTTTAGCAAGGAAAATATATCGCTTTATTCTCAGGGAGGTATTCCATTTTCCTGAATTAATCCAAGCCTTGTGAGAATATATGGAAGGCTTAATTTAAGCCTTACCTTAGCCCTGCAGCATGTGTTTAGTAATAATGGAAGGATTAAAAAGAAAGCAATCATGAAAAAATAGTACATTTGAATAGAACTTGGGAATAACGACTAAAATTTAGTTATCCCCATGCTCTGTTCAAATGTACTATTTTTCAAGATTGCTTTCTTCTTAATACTTTCATTATAACTACTAAAATTTAGAGAGCCAGCGTGACATAGTGGTTTTAGTATTGGACTATGGCTGTGTTCATACTGGAGAAATAAACCTAATAAATTCTGGGAATTGTAGTTTGTTGTGGGCCCAGAGTGGAGCTCCGGTCTGGGTTCCACAACAAACTACAATTCCCAGTATTTCACAGCATTGACCCATGCCACTTAAACTGGTTTATTTCTCCAGTGTGAACACAGCCTGTGACTCTGGAGACCAGGTTTTTTATTTCCTTCTGGGCCATGAAACCCACTTGGTAACCTTAGGTAAGTCACACGCTCTCATCCTCAAAGGATGGCAGTGGCAAAAATCTTCCCAAGAAGATGTAAACCGATTGTACAAAACCCTGTCAGAGAAGATGATAAAAGAGAATAATAAAAGAAGAAATATTAGGTATGGTTGTATCAGAAGATGTTCCATTTAATGTCCTCCAGATGTTTTTACCCTAGGATACTTTACCTGGCTTTTCTTTTTAAAGATCACAGGTTAGCTCTAATAAAGAAAGAGGTTTTGCAGGCAAGGCTTGTCCATCTGTTCTCCTTCAGTGGAAGACCTGTAGACCTCTCTGTGGAGTTAAAGGTGTTACTGTAGTTATTTGCATCCCATCTGTTCATTCGATGAATTCATAGTTATGTTGTTATCAGTGACATGCAAGGAAGTCTTAATACGCTCTTCTTAGTTATGTTGGGGCAAATCTTCTCATTCTCTAAGCTACACCACAGCATATAAATATGTGTGCTCAATTTACAGTTATTTTTGTCTGTGTGCACGGTGCTTGCAAGTATAAAAATGATTGCTCTATGAAGTATTAGAATAAATTTACAAGAGTATTTGTAAGGCGAGAGCCAGAGTTGCATATTGGTTTGAGTGTCAGCTATGACTCTGGAGAAAAGGGTTCAGTTCCCAGCTCAGCCATGAAACCCATTGGGTGACCTTGAGCAAGTCACACTCTCTCAGCCTCAGAGGATGGCATTGGCACGTGCCCTCTGAAGAAACATCTCAAGAATATCGCATGATAGGTTCACCTTAGCATCATGATAAGTTGGAAATGACTTGAAAGCACACAACAACAACAACAACAACAACTTGTAATGCAAGTCACCTAGTATTTAGGACTATTTGAACTTCAGCATCTTCTTTGGACTTGTTCATCAGGAACTGTGGCTGGCAGACAGAAGTTGATAACCACTTAGACATCACCAACACAAGGTAAAGCTATAACACACACACATGCACACACTCACACAAACACGAACGACAAAAGAAAAAAGTCAAAAGAAAGCACAAATTTGCATTTTAAAAATCCCATATAATTTTAATGCATAATAATAGTTGAATAAAACAACTGAACAGTACTGTCTTCAGGCAAAACCTGTATGCCTGAGGAAGAATACATTATTGAGAAACCCTGACAAGAAGAATCCAGTATTAATGACAACCATCACAGTTCAGGATTTATTCTGTGCAAAATTCACACATAGTATTTTGGTGCGGGAAAAAGAATTTTCTTGACAGTGGTCCAAAACACACTGCAGAAATAATCCTGTTTGAGACTGCTTTAACTGCTCTGGCTCAGTGCTAGGAAATCCTGGGAAATGTAGTTTACTGTGGCATCAGAGCTCTCTAACAGAGGGGGCTAAATGTCTGACAAAATTATAGTTCCCAAAATACTCTAGCATTATGGAAAAATGTTTTTTCTAGTGTTCAGAACTTTTGACAAGAAGAATCCTGGACTGACAAGAAACTTCTCAGTTTGGGATGTATTCTGCTTAAAATTTGCAGATGGTTATTATGCACAGAAAACAGCATTTTATGCACAGACAATAATATTTCAACACAGAAATATTATTCCATGTGCAGAAAATGCTGTAATAGGGGAATTTATTCTGCATATGAATTTTGTGCGGAATTTGTCGTGAATTGCAAATAGCCTTCAAAACTGTGTGGTTTTTCAAAGATTTCTTGCATCAGGTAGAAAATTGCTGAAATTACCCATTGCCTCCTTCGAGAAGAAACTTAGTGAAGAATTACATCCCTAATTCAGGCTGCTGATATTCATTCCTATCTATGACACTTATAGTGTTCCTAGGAGTTTATCAGATGGGAGGAATTTCTCTTTATTTTGAATGGAGCCAATTGGAGCCAATTTGAATTCACGAATTCACTTTTTCAAAACTGAGACTAATCTTATCCTCCTTGAATCTTTCTTTTAATTGGAAACAGATTAACAACTGCATTGTATGTCCTTCTTCTTCTTCTAACTGTTGTAATTCTTCAATTTTCCAATCTTTCTGTTGCCAACTTATTAAATCTTAATATCTCAATAAATTCTTTACCTCTTCTATGAAAAGCCTCTTGAAGGGATACCAAACCAAGTAAGCTTAAACCTATCCTTATATTTATTCCACAGTCTTAACAGTATTCTTCTGACAATGCAGCTTTTAAAATGTACATTCATCCTTATTTTTACATACCACAAATACATATGCTACCCAAATCTCAATTCATATTCCTTTTATTATCTAATACAAAGCAGTCCTTTATCCATGACAAACATACTGACTCAAAATACAATTTCATGTCTGGTAAGCCCAATACTCCTTGTTCCTTAGCATGTATCATTAATTTCCTTCTTACCCTTGGCTTTCTACCAGCGCACAAAATTTTCATTATTTCTCTTTGACAATTTTTAAAGGGCATATTGGAATTTATTATTGGGATTGTCTGAAAGTAATACATAAATTTGGGTAGCACAAATGATTTGATTACTGACACTTTACCTAACCTTGTATGAGTCACAGAAAATCCTATGAAAAGTCACATTAAGGTTGCCATAAGTCAGAAATGAAGGCACATAACAACAAAGAAAATCCTATGCAATTTATGGGCTTGCCATAAATTGATAGACAATTGAAGACATATATATACAGAGAAGAACCTAAATACCATCATTATGCGGTAGTAGAAATATTATGTTATTTTTGGGTGCATGCTATTTTTTCAAGGCATCATTTAAAAAGTAGTATTTATGTACTTTTAAAACAGAATTTAATTAAAATTTTTTTAAAAACTATTATTTCTACTTTGAGAACTCTGTCAGTAATAATGATTTTGGTACCTTATCCGCTGCATATTGAATATTAGATGTTTAAAAAATGCTATTAAATCATATCTGTAATAGATACAAGCTGTCTGTGTAACAGACAGAAAATATTAAGGTTAAGTATAAAGACCTGAAATCTGTTTCTGGGCATTTAGCCATCTACATTCAAAACGAAAGGTAAGGAAGCTTCACAGCTGAAAATGGTAGTAAACAAATGTGATGAAGCAAATACACAGCATGGTCCTGTGAAGAGCAAATAAAACAAAGTTTCTTTAACTGCTCAAAGAAAGGGAATGCCCTGCAAGGAATCCTAGGCAGAATACCAAATCAGACAAGGTGTGCCTGTAAATCTGAGTTAAAACAAAGAGCAATATGTTATGTATGAATGAACAGTAACATAAATAATGGACCTAGAAAGGAATCTCATGATCACTAAAATTCAACATTGTTTTCCCCAAAACAAGTCATACCGGACTAATCTTTGTGCTTTGTTTGGCAGAGTTACACATTTGGTAGATTAAGGCAATGCTGTGGATGTCGCATATCTTGAATTCAAGAAGGCCTTTGACATTGCATCCTATGATATTCTTGCAAATGAGCCAGTAAAATGTGGGCTAGACACTGCTACTCTTATTCCTCATCCTTAGCCACACTGGGTAGGGCTGCCACTAGACACGGTACCACAACATCTTGAGAACTTTGCAATTTCCATCTCTGCTCAGAGCAGTAAAATTTCATGACATAGTACAGAAATAGATTAGGATTGAAAATGCCACAAGGTTTTTCATTATTTTGAAAAGATCTCATTAAGGCTTAAACAGATAATGTAATGGATATTGATATTCGTGCTATTTCTTTCCTATCTACTGTAGTAAATTTCCCCTGTAAATGGTAGCATCGTGTAAATACACGAATCTTCATGTAACACTGAAATGTTTAAAAATACTGTAGGAAACAATGTTGAGGGGTCATGGTTGATAGGGGAGCATGGGTATTTATCAGATACCCACAGTGAAGTGTTACTGTGCTTGCCAACTGGTCTCTGCCAGTAATCAAGTCTTAGAATTTATGAAAACCCATCTGGGAACATCTGTGGGTGGTTAATGGAAACATAATCATAACAAACATTATTGCTTAACCCTGCTGTTTAAGTAACTCTGTGGGATGAAAAGCACAGCATTGTTTACCCTTATGACTATGCATTCCACATAGGATCTTCTTTTGATTATAAATTACCATAACTTTATACTAAATTAATTGAGGAATACATTTCAGATGCTAATTCAGGGGCATCTTTTTGGACTGCTCAGACTACATGTGTGTCCATCTCAACAGTCTGTTCCGAATGGGATGCTGTAGTGTAGACAGGCCCAGTGACAGTAATCTTGGTGCCTGCTTGTCCTGTAGTCTTGGATAAGTTTCAATTTGTGCATCCTGAGGATGTGTACAGGATCCTTTGAGAAGTGAGGGCCACCACCTGCAAACTGGATTCTTGCCCTTCCTGGCTCTTGAAAGCAGATGTAAGTGAACCGACATAGTAGGTAAAGGTCAATGCCTCATGGAAGCAAGGTAAGCTTCCATCTAGCTTAAAGGAGCCTGTGGTGCGGCTGTTCCTGAAAAAGTCCTCCCTGGATCCCACCATTCTAAATAACTACTGGCCAATGTCTAATATTCTATTCTTGGGCAATGTTCTGGATTGAGTGGTTGCCTCCCAGCAATGGTGGTTTCTGGATCTAGATTAGCTAGATCCATCCCAATTTGTCTTGTAAGTTGTGCCACATCCCAAGGCTTTTGGTCAGTCTGGATAGATCCTGAGAGTTTCTTCTACTATTGGATTCATTACTATTTGTTCTGTCCTATGGATCTCTCCACGGCTGCCTAGGGGAATAGACCATGTTAACTACTAAATCTTCAATTTATGGCAACTGAATGCTGCTGGGTTTGGGAAATAAAAAGAAATAATAAGTCAAAGAAATTAAAATGACAGTGAGAAAATTACCACTATGTACAACTGCACTGAGCCCAAAGAAGCTTTATATCTGGATATGACTAGATTTTCTCAGTATTTACTGCCATCTCTACTTGATTAACTTAAGTGATAGGATACTACATTAATCATTTTGTGACTGAATACAGGTCCACTAATATATTTGCAGCCTGAAGGTTTTGTTTTCTAATTCCCTTTGAAAAAGTAGGCCGTGTCTGATAAATTAATCACAAAACAACAACAAATGCAATGGATGTGGATTGAGATATACAAACATTGGTCTTGCACTTTTAATTTTATTATTATTCTCCCACCTTGGGGACTGCATACTATGGATTGTCAAAATTTCCATTTCCTTCCTATTTCACTTAATAAACTCATTGTATCATCTGAGCTCATGAACAGATGTTGGCTTTAAATCAGATTAATTTTACCCTCTTCAGTTTACATACCCTGCAGTAAGAAAAGGCTTTCTAAGAGTTGCCATGGGGTTTCTATCAACCTCAAAAGAGTGTTAAAACCTTGAGGTTAATATGAACTGCCTGCAACACATTAATGTGCAACTATGTATTCTATGGAATAATTTTTTTCTAGGTTGCTTCATTTGAAAGAAGTGTTGCCAATGGTGTTAGACCATAATGCCTGGTTTTAAAATATTTTAGTAGTGATATGTGTTTATTAATTTATTTGGTTTTCTATATATCTGTATGGTACTGGGAAGTGGGAGGACCTCAAGGAGATATAAATAGTGCCTGGCCATGGTTAGCATATTTAGTCTCCATACTATGAGGTACAAATGGCTTAGGAATCCAATTCACTTCATTTTGCAACAATTTTTCAAAATTTACAAAATTATGACAGTTGCACAGAGAACTTGCCTTCTAGAATAACCCTCTTCATCCTTAGAAGTGGTTCCATGTTTTTGGAAAGGTGGGTGGGAAGACTGGCCTGTGAACCCACAACCTTGATCTCTTTCCATCACACACGACAGTGTATAAAGATCCCTAAATATATGGCCATCATTAAGCATTAAAGCAATGACAGGAATTGTAGAATATATTTTAGCCACATATTATCATATGCTATTTGTCATGTCACAACCTCCTATTGTGGCTTATAATGTCTTCTAACTCACTGGCATGGCTCATTTCAATGCCCTGTGTATATGCGGGTGTAATTACATTGATTCAGCAGAAATGCCAGAGGCAACAAATTATCTAGCTATTAATACTTGTTCGTATTGTAAAATACTGTCTTACACAAAACACATTAGTGAGTAAGAAGGAGAACCTTCATAAGAGAGCAGCTAGTTAACAGCAAAGAATATCAATCTCCTTGTGTCTTTTCAATGAGATATGCAAACTGATATTTAAAGCTGATATCTCAGTACTGTTGGAATTAATAGAAACAGACATAGAATCATAGAATTGGAAGAGTCCTCAAGGGCCATCAAGTCCAACCTCCTCCCATGCAGGAATACACAGATGGTCATCCAGCCTCTGTTTAAAAACTTCAAAAAAAGGAAACTCCACCACTCTCTGAGGCAGCATATTCCACTATCGAATAGCTCTTACTGTCAAAACGTTCATCCTAAAGTTGTGATGGAATCTCTTTTCCTGTAGCTTGAATCCATTTCTCCATGCCCTACTCTCTGGAGCAGCAGAAAACAAGCTTGTTCCATCCTCAACATGACACTTCTTCAAATATTGAAGTATGACTATCATGTCGTCCCTTAACCTTCCCTTCTCCAGGATAAACATGCCCAGCAAATGCTGATATTATCACAAGGTTTTTGCAACCTAATTTGTCACCCGAATACAGCCCAGGTCTATCTCCTATTTCCAGGAATGCTCCGGCAGTCATTTTCTTAATTCAGAAAACTGGATCCTAATAAAGCCGTGAAGAGCACTCCTGGAAGCCGGGAAGGACCTAGACTATATTTGGGTGGCAAATCAGGTGGCAAAAACCTTGCAATAATATCAGGATGCCATCTGAATTAAGATTTAGCTGAGTAGAGGTAATTCGATTTATTAAGCCATGGGATAAACTCCTTGGTCACCCTTTCTCTGGACACATCACATTTTGCCAGTATTCTTCGTTGTGGTGCTCATTTGAATTTATGAAACCTCCTGCCACAAGTGCCTGAAAATTCTAGAAGAAACTGAAATAATGGGTGACCTTTGTGGATGCATAATTGTATGAGTTTCATGTATCAGTTTCAGTCACTTAGCATTTTCTTGATAAGTGAAGAAAGACCACCTTCTGCTTATATAGCATGCATACAACCTCTAGTAATACTCATTACATAATGCTACAATTAATGCAGTTGCACTTGAAACTTTTATATGGTTCTTGCCAGATGGTGTAGTCTTAATATATTATCAAAGTACCATTTATGCTGGCTGGCCCAACATTAATGCATCATGTAAGCTATAATCCTGCTGGCCATTACTATGTTAATGCAACACTTAGCATCATTCATTTGATTCACTGATATAGCAAGAGCTACCAGGAACCCATTACAAAGCACCAAAGTCTCTGTATTCTATCACAAGTAAAAAGAAAGAAAGAAAGAAAGAAAGAAAGAAAGAAAGAAAGAAAGACATTTTCCTGGAGTTACAATAAATATAACACACCTATGATGCAACATTGGATGCTATGAAAAAATGATATGACTTTAGAGATGCTTCTATAATTGTTTTATCCAAAAAAATTTCCCTGGTTGTTGGCATTCTGAATTACCTGATCACGTTTCCCAAAATAATAATAATAATAATAATAATAAGAAGAAGAAGAAGATTAGGGTTCATCTATTGTTATTTTCTTTATTTCCTAGCTTTTACAGAATAGTAGGCATGGAGCCAATTTTCAATTCATTCCATTCGTTCATTTTCATCTGTCCTCACTGTTTGTATTATCAACTGCGCCACAGTTTTTTGACGACCTACCATGGAATGAAACCAGACACAGAAAAGTGGGTTAAATAAGGGCCACTTTATGGACCCAGGCTAGGTAGAGCTGTTGAAGCATTGGATTAGGAGTCTGGACACCAGGGTTTGAACTCTGGCTTGGCCATGTAAACCCAGTGGGGTACCTTGGGCAAGTCACATTTTCTCATCCTCAGAGGATGGCAATGACATGAGAAAAGGGAGTGAAGATCAAATTAAGGTATTTTGAGAATTATAGTTCAGGGGAGTAATGATCTCCAGTAGGAAATTCAAAGTACCTCACCAGACTATAAATTCTAGCATTGTACAGAATGGAGCTATGCATGAATGCACTCCTAATTCCTAGGGGAACGATAACATTGACTCACACTTTTGGCTTGATCAAACAGCAACAATGTGTAATTGTAATTGCACTCTCATAGAAGCCCATGATATTAAGTATATTTAATATTTAATAAAGAAATCTTTTTATATATTTTTCCACTGCACACTCTAATTTGAAGATAAAACAGATTAAAAAGCATTATTATAAACGAGATTATTCTCAGGAAGAATAGGAAGGAATGTTCACCCAGTTTTTAAAATACATTTTGCTGCCTGATCTCCATTTATTTTCTCATAGCATCCAATATCATCATCAAATATTCTTCTTTCTCCACCTTTGTCCTCAAACACTTACTTAAACAACATTTGGATTGTGCTTACCGTCATCTTCTGTAGCAGCACTAGGAGACCATTTTCAATGATAAAAATCAATGGTAACCTTTCCTATGAATATTTATGCCTCTAATACTTCATGTTATTTTTGTAACAGTGCTCAGCACATTGCGTATGCCAAGGGTACATTAACTTAAACCATTTGACTTTACTGATAGAAGAAGCTGAGAAGGAGATGAGCCTCATTCTGATTAACTGAGAGCAGAAGAAAGCCTTTCCTACTTCAGCAATTTGAAGAATTTGCATTTAAAAGCTGCAGTCAGTGTCCAGTGATCTTATATTATTAACACAGGCAGAAAAGCAGAAAGGAGCTTAGTTCTTGCAAGCAAACATAGAAAGAGGAAAAATATTTTCCCAAGAGCTCCACAGAAAAACTAAGGGGCTTATTCCTTATTTTGTGCCAGCGTTTCTGACACAGGGATGCTCAGTTGTCCCATTCCTCTAACGGCCATTTCTGTTAATAATTTCCTAATAAAAATCAATGGCTCTGCACTGGTTGTCTAATTGCTTTCAGTCCATTGGCATGGGCCAACGTGAATTGGATTTCTATTCCTGCTCTGATTTTTAACTGCTTTTCCATGAAAATTATGTATATGTTAGAAACATTGGTGTGAGGCTTGCATGGATTTTGCCCATGATTTTACCACGTGTGGGCTGCCATTGGTGCACTTGTGTGCAACAATGATGTCCACGTGGCATGGTGCTGTTTGGCCATTGCAACACATAGACATCATTGTTGTGTACCCCATATGGACAGGAACGCACAATCATGGAGCCCGCACGCCAACAGTAGGGCTGGGCACATGTGAATGCCCAGCCCTATAGAATACTAATTTTGGCCCCAGACTGGTGCAAACCGCTGATCTATACTTGGACTTAGTTAGGTATACATAGCTAAGGGAATGTTATGTAGATGATACAAAATGCTGGTCTGTGTGACTTACTTTGGAGACTAATCCTTTACTGAAAGATCTGTCACAGAACATTCCTCAGTTTGAAGGGCTTTGTTCTCTTCTACTTTCCTTTTTTGGTGACTCTCTTTCTCTTTCTTTTGCACAAGTGGTTATTCTACATTGGGGGGGGGGGCTCTTTCCCAGCATATGGAGGCTGAAGGGCTGGAGAAAGAACGGGTATAGGTGAGTCATTCGGATTTCTTTCTTTTCTGACTTTACACCTCACATTTTCATTTCCTTCCCTCTTGTGCTGCAAAATTGCTGATATTATCTTTTAAAGTGACCAAAATGCCCTATCTATTCCTTCTGTCTTGTCCTATATTCAATGGGGGCTGGAAGGCAAAAGCATTTTGTTTCAGCAGAAAATATGTGACAGCAGTAAATCTTATTGAAGTAGACCTTATACCAACCTATGATAAGCACCTAGCATGAATGGGCTAATGCTAGGATCCATCTACCCCCAATGCACATCTCTGAGTTTCATCAAAACTATTGCTGGCATTATTATTTTTTAAAAAATAAAATAATAAAAAATTACTTTTGAGTGGTAAACACTGAAATAGAAGCATAGTTGAAGCTAGTTGAGAGTGGGACCAAGAGATGGGAGGTGAGAAGGTTTCAGATATTGTTGTTATTATTTGCCATCTGGTCGACTGGTTTATGGTGAGAAATAAGAAACCTCCAAGAGCCCTGGTCATCACCTGTCACATGAACTGAGAGAATGATTTGTGTGCTAATGAATATATTAAACCAATAACCGTAAGAAAGATCTGACTTTCCTCCATGTTTCTGCTTTCGATGAGCCTGCACACACATAAACACACAGGATTATGTTATCGTCAGTTGGAATAAAGCATTTCGGAAAGGTGTTTCCACTTTCCATACTGGTTCAATCATAGTGCTTTTTAGTTGGAACTCTAGCAATCAGGGACTGGAATCTCTCTCCCTCCTTCCCTTCTACTCTGCTTGCTACACAGACCTTAGCATCTGAATATTGAATACATTATGCCTGCAAATGAACTGCATACAATACACTAAGGAAAAAAAAAAAGACAGTCTTACGTTTTTATTCTTCTCAGAAGAGATTTCTGTAGAAGTCATTTTGCGATACAGTTATTGGCCTGGAAGAAAATACCAAAATGCATACTTTAGTGTTAAGGATATATAAAACCATGTATTTTAAGGCACAATAAGAACAAAAAATATGGATGTTTGTGAAAAGAATTTTTAAAAACAACAACAGATTAATCTGGAAACAGGATGGAATGCATATATGAAGAAACACGTGCGAAACAGGTGTAGATCCAGAATAGAGTGAGCTATCTATCCCTAACTCTCCCAATCATTCAGAGGATCAAAGCCAAAACTCGTCTCTGGGGCTGTTCCTGGAATCTGCTCTGGCTGATAACAGCTGCCATTTTATATATATTCCCATTAACCTCAGAGATTATAGTATAGGGTTGCAGTGTAAATAGACATTGAGAACATCATTTTCTTTCTCTTCCAATATACTTAAGGGAGTGTCAATGCTTAACTATGTCATTTCATATCTAAAATAAGATCATTCAAGTGGGACATAGGGAAGTCCTCATTATGGACCTATTATGGACCTATGTGTCTATCTACTTCCTTTCTTCCAAATGGTTTGATCCCATCTTTGGCAACATTTCTATTGCAATGGAAAACACATTAAAAAAAAGATAGGGACCATAAAGAATATTTATAGTAGTGAACCAATGGATGCAATGTCCCCCTATTTGTCTCTAAAGATGACCCTGGTCATTTTATTTCCCCTTCCCAATTCAGGCTTGGATGTTAAATGACCAGAAAGAAAATAGTAGGAGAGAATGAGAAAAATCCCATTTAACTCTTAAAAATACCCCCTTTCTCCCTCTCTCTTTGAGAAAGATGTATGAATTATAGTGTTTCTTGCAGGGATTAATTATGTTGAGACGCTTCTACTGGAACTAGTGAAACAAGTTTATTCTGACCAAACTCTTCTTCTTCCTCTCCAAGGAAGCTATTTTTAAACACCGAAAAGAGATAGGTATGCATACAGTGGCTATTCTCATTCTTATACTGGCTAAGAAGGGACTCATTTTCAAAGTAGGTACAAAAATACAGAGCAAAAGAGCAAGAAAAGAGATATACAGCAGAGATCTTAGACATTTCCTAACCTAAGCCATTGCACATGGTATAAGGAGGGAAAAAGACAATTCTTGAGAAGTAGCATTTTGGTGTCACATTTTGTACATTTTTAGCCAGAAATTGAGGATGAAATTCCTTTTATTTAAATGCCAATGTCTGTGGGCACACACTGCATTAAAAAAATGTCTACAAAATTTTTGAATTTTTATAAGTCTGTCCCCTTGATCCCTTAAAGCTCTACCTATAAGAAATGTTTGGCACATTTTATGACCTATATATTTGAATTGTTCTTCGTTCTCTGCTACTGTGTTCCTATAGCTGGTAACATGCAAGGTCAGGTTATAATGGGGTTATCAATATATTTGCATGGGTTCTCCCAGAGTTTGAGCCAGATCACCCTATATATTTGAGGCTTCAGTAATCCTAACACATTTTGCCTTTCATTTTGAATAATCTGTGTAAACTTGTCACCTTCATCACAATTCATTTTGAGTAGTTCATGTTTTACACAATGCTTGCATTCTTTTGGACAAACTATCCAAAGAGGACAAGGAAGAAAGGAGATTACATTTCCTTTCAGCCAGGAATGGAGCAACATGCAATAAGGTTAGCTGAGCTGAATTTATTTGGTTATTATTCCAGAAAGCTTTCAATTGACTCTGTTCAATGCCACTTAAGTAATGATGATTTCCTTCAGACACATTGGTCCATGATTTAAACAATAAAAGAAGTGAACATCTAACATTTGGACAGTAATGAGAAAGCCCAAGACTGTATCATTGTTCTTACAAAAGAATGTTCTCAATAGATTTGGGGATGACATGTTTATTACAAATTTATGCCTTCATACAGTCAAAGGGTTTGCTTTCTCCTGGAAAGAGAAAAAAGGAACATTATTAGAACTGGTATATTAGAAAATTTTTGTAAAGTGTGTGTTTCCTTCACCATAATTTTATATATACCATTTATAATCTCTTTAACATGCTTCTTATCCTAGGAGCAAGATTGAATTTTGTTCTAGATTTTTAAAAATTATTATTATAAATAAACAAC
Source organism: Urosaurus nigricauda (assembly GCA_034509955.1). Taxonomy (NCBI): domain Eukaryota; kingdom Metazoa; phylum Chordata; class Lepidosauria; order Squamata; family Phrynosomatidae; genus Urosaurus; species Urosaurus nigricauda. Next base: position 18,535,336 of record JAOEGL010000013.1, read on the forward strand.
TATGTATGAAACATGTCACAACACTAAAGCAAAATAAAACAATTCATTTCACAACTTTGAATTATGTTGTGGCTCTCGTTCTACTGGCTGCTGTAATGAAGAAATCTATGAGGTTTTTATATTTAAAATTTGAGTTTGTGTCCATGTATATTGATAACAAAAACATTTCTGGACATAACTTTACTTCTTGGTTGGTGATTAGTCAAATTTGTTCAAATACCAATTGCCAAAATGTGTTTATTTTAGGGCAGTCTAGCCACATGTGTAGAAATGTGCCATTATCACTACAACCATGCCAACATTTGGAGGAAAACTTTTTAACTATTTTGGCTAGCTTCACTGGAGTCAAATACCACTTGTATATAATATTCAAGGTGTTTTCCTCAATCAGTGCTGATCTGGATTTAAAAGGGATGGAAGACCAAACTGTAGTCCATTTTGAAATGGGAAATTGAAAGATTCAAATCCGTTTCCCAGGTTAGTTCTACGCCATGGACGTTTTAGTAAAAGGGGTCAATAAAACAGTTGTAGATTTGACCCACGTTTTCTTACTGGAGCTCAAGGTTAACTCTAAACATTCGTGAAAATGTAATTTACACTAAGGTGTATTTTTGATTCGGAGAAAATGTACAGTAAGTGTACAACAACCATTACATTAGAAAGCCAGTGTAATGGTTAAATTGATGGGCTGGAATACAAAATTTCAAGTTCAAGTTCACAGTGAAAAATGAAATTTACCCAGTCAGTCCCCATCTCTTAGACAGATTCACTGTACAGGGCTATGAAGACTAGGGATGGAAAATATATTTTGAAATATTTTGAAAATGGTTCAAAAACATAGCTTTTTTTTAAAGTGGAGAAACCCTGATGCAAAACCTGACTGATGAAAATTGTGACAGTTCCAGACATTTTATATTTCCTGCTTAAAAAATGCTGTATTTGGGGATTTATTCTGCACAAAATTCGCATGTGATGAATTTGCATAGACAACAACATTTTCTGTGTTTGAAACAGCATTGTCAGTGCAGGAAATAACAAGAGTGTTATTATTTTCTGTTCAAAACAACTACATTAAAATTATGTGCAAGATAAGTTCCAAACTGTGAATAGGCTTTGAAAATTGTCTGATGTTAAATGACTCTCTCACAGTGGGAAGAAAAATCTTAAAATTACTTGTTTCCTTTGAGAAGAAGCTTAGTGAAATACAGTATTTCTAGTTAAGAGGTTAAAATATTTGTTATCTTAAATGTATCAGTGGAATATAAATGTGATTAATTAATAATAGATGCACACATGTATAACAAAGGATTACTACCAAATGAGGCCTAATGTGCAATGTGAAGTGAGATTCTCAAAAAACTTTCAGGAAAGCAAAAGACGTTTTGATATATAGTGGAAATCTTTCTAGAAAGTTCTATACAAACCTAAATTCTCTTACTCCCTCAAATCTCTGGTTGATGGTTCACATTATTTGTGTTGTACTGAATTGTCAGTGGATGTTGCCGAAAGCTTTCCTGCTTGGGAAAACACCCAAGAATTTGGATGAAAAAAAAAATTTTTTTTTTTAAATGGCTTTCATCTGTAAGCAGATCACACAATAAAGCAGTAATCTGAAATAATATGTTTAAGCACAGGTGTCTGCTTCTGTGAGGCATCTCATACCACTGAGGGAACTTGATGTTGTATAGCAATTGCAGTGAATATGTTCACTGTTTGCCCTTCCTTCAGTAAATAACTTTATACTGAAGTATGTATAGGGATTAAAGGAATGTGATGGTTCTCTCTACCAAGGGATAAAACTACCGAGCTGCACATCTCTCTTAGCCCTCCTTTTGGCACTATTGGTGTCCATCTGCTCCCCTTAATGATGCAACACAGAGATGAGCAGATGGGGCCTCCTCTCCAGCCTTTTTCTGAAGCCCATATTCATTATAACCTAATTTTTATGATGACAGCCTTACTGTCAAAAGTGTCAGTCACTTGCCTCCCCCTTTCCGAAACAAAAATAGTCCTACGGCTGCTGCTGATTTCTTCAGCTGAAAACAGCAGCCTGATCTCAAAGCCAAACAGTTAATGTACTATTCAAGATAATGCTAAATTGATTAATTTAACTCAGTTATTGGATAGAGATACTTGTTGGAACTTATAACTGAAATCCTGATTCTTTGGAAGCAGTTCTGAATTGAAGCCGAGCATGATGCTGCAGTGGCCACAATTTTTGACTGTTTGGTGTGTCACTGATGTATGTACACTTTCCTTACAGCCAGAAAAACATGAATTGATCCTTCTATATTTTAAACAGTGGGCTGCTATTTGTGGGACCCTAATCAACATCTGGCTTACTCTGTGTAAGGTGGGGGAAAATAAGATTTAATAATAAGTTGTGGCAAGGGCTGGATCCACACTAACAAAAAATGTGTACCCATATTGATTCTGATGCTGTTGGAAAACACAATTTATGACCATTTTCAAAGTGAATCCACCTCTTGTAGGCATTAATTAAATTATGATATCCAAATAGACTTTAAATTTCCTGGACTTTTTTAAACTCCCAATTTCCACATGGCCGCATGCAAAATTTACCCTCCTCATACCATCTTAACTAAGGACAGAAACAACCAAATGCAGGCATCTTACTAACATTTCCAATTTTTTTTCTCCTGTTTGGTTTGTAACATCTTGTCTGGGGAAGAAGCCGGTGGAGCTTGCAACAAGTATATTGTGCATTTCAGTTGGCCAATAAAGATATCACTGTTTGGTGGATTTTTGTTTGAATTTGCTAAACGGCCAACACAACTACCCCTGCATGCTTATACCAAAAATTAGAGTAGAGCTGAAGAAGAAATCAAAACCAGTCATCATGCCAAAACAGGATCTGAACAATATTTCAACAGAATTTACTGACAATGCAAGAGACAGATTTATGTTATTAAGTATGATTGACTGAGAACCAGAAGGACTATAATCAGGAGCCAGGGACATAATAAAGGAAGAATGCAGGCGGACACTTTCAGTAGCCTAAAAGAAACAATGGATGACAGATAAAATGCTTCAAGCCTTAAAGGAAAGAAGAGAAGCAAAAAGAAAGCAATTTTGAATGATCATCACAGCAGCAGAACATTATATCAGTGACCAGATATCAGAATTTTTTTGAGGGGAAAGGGTTAAAAGGAACCTGAGAAACCATGCGCCAAATGCATCAGCCTTCAGGGTAAATATGTGGACTGGCATGTAAGTTTCATGGCTCTAAGTCATTCCCTTCCTGTTCGGGCTTTTCTGCTCCTCCTTGTAATAAACAATTGAAAAGGCTATTCCCACGAAACACTACTAGGCAATACAAACATACAGTGACAACAATAAAAGTAGAGGACGTGCATGTGCACATACACATCATTAAAAGTGCTGGGTTGTTATGTCAGCCTTGTAAGCAGAAGGCAGATGTCGAGTGCATGTTGTGTCTAGTTTTTTAAACTTTAAGTCACTGTGTATCAAAACTTAACAATTATGCAAGCTTCATGTATAGCTTTTATTAAATTAAGTCTTGCCCCTGGTGCCTCGATGCAAAGAGCTTCCAAATGACATACTGCTGGGACATTAAAAATATAACACAAGGATTCATACATGTGGAGGTGAAAAACAGACAAATATATGCTGAGCTATATTCCATAATCATGCACCATGTACTCATAGACTAACAACCAAATACAGCACCATCTTTTGCAGTTCCCGATTGTACACCGTCACCTCTGAATTTTCTGACACAAAAACTTTATTGAAAGTTTTTGATAAATCAAAATGAAAAACAATCAGTCTTCTCGCCATCTCGGGGACCTTTTTCAGTCGTAACTTAAACTGCCTCACCATCACAGTCAGGCGTTAATACAAGCTATTACCTTGGCTCTGTACTGCAATTTGTTACTGGCAGCCTGCCCTGTGCGAGGATTTCTCACAAGCATATGCATTAAACAGTGGAATGCACAGCTGATCGAAGCTTACTGACTTAAGCATCCCAGATTTCGGAGAATGACACCACGTTGTAGGGAAGCAGGTGGCAAACTGCAATGATGATATGGAGATGAATTTTCCTCCCAACAAATGGAGCTACACCTCAGGTTTTAATTAATTCCCAAGGTAGAGCCTCAGCTCAGCTGCACTATGTTTTTTCCTCACCTAATACTATACTCTAAATTAACACATTGGACAACTCAAATGGCTGTTTTATCACTGGTTTTCCTAATACAATGCTTTTGTTAAGTTACCATGTTGTCTATCTGTTTAGCATTTTAATATCTAGGTAGATAAGGGATCGCTTTTTCTTCTCTGCATGCAGACTTCTCTGGTCACCTTCCCTCCCATCTTTCTCAGTTTGAGGAGGTATATGAAAACATCAATATGTGCTGAAGTGTTAGTGTCCATTGTATTAGATGATAATATGGCAGACATTTCCATCTAATTAAATTTTCTGAAGATATTAAACCACATTGTTCAAAGTCGGTGAACTATACTGTTTAAAAATCTGGTGTGCTTTGTGTATTCCTTCATGGCAGGGGTTAGGCTGGATGGCCCTTGTGGTCTTTGTCAATTATTTGATTCTATGATTCTAGGTAAATGCAATAGTGGTGTGTGTTTCCTAGTATAATATGGCAGTAAATGCAATGGATGTAATGGTGAATCCAAGAGTGGTATCTGTATTATAACATGGCACACACTTCTAGCTAATTAAATTTACTAGGGATATTAAACTACATTGTTCAAAGTCAGTGAACTATACTCACACAAGAAAGCTGAAATTATGTTAATCTTTCATTTACACAGTGGGTAGAATTACATAGTGCTCCAGAAGTGTTTTGTCCTCAGCAGGGATTTCTGCAGGTTGGTGGCCAAAAGCTCACTTAATGAAACAGATGTTTAGAAAATATAGCTAAAAATAAAATAATAAATAAAAATAAAAAATACATAAATAAGGGGTGATAAATGTATGATTAACCGTAAGGAAATTCAAATGAAAGGCCAAGAGAAACTTTAACAAATTAAATTCACACACTACTGGTAGCACTATATTCGTAATGCACACTAATACCAATTTTAAAAACACTCTTAGAATCAGAATGCCTTGTATGCCAGGTATCTGTTTATAAATACAGAAAATGATGGCCTTTCCTGAACCTGTCTTAGATCTTCCCCCTGAACCATCATATTGTGGCATTTAGATTACAAGATTAACCTCTTCCCATTAAAATAAATAAATAAATCTCTTTTTGCTCCCATTGTCTTTTGATCCTTTCATCCTGATATTTCCCCCTTAATTTGGAGATTTTCTATAATACATTTTTCGTGTATTTTTCATGGATGACCATCTGTTGGGGATGCTTTGATTGAGAGTTTTTGCATGGCACAGGATTGGACTGGATGCTCTTGAGGTCTATTCCAACTCTATCATTTTAGGATTCTATGATTCAATTGGTCACAAGGACCAGCAGTCAAGAGAAAATGGATTCCTACAGACTCAAATACATCCTTTCATAAAATAAAATGTCCAATCACTTGTACTGAATAATGATTTTTAAGTTGAAGGTACTAAAGTTATGACTCTCCAAAAAATATTATCAGGTACAGCTCTTTCTAGGCATGCGACCTTTTAAAAATAATATTCTTACAGCTGTAGTCATGATTTGTTAAACATAAGGAAAGTGTATGCTATTTTCTTTATTACAAATATTATTGAAAATATTCCAATAAAATAATTTCCTCATAAAACTTGGAATATGTTGGAATATAATATTGTAACCAAATCTGTTAAGCCAGATAACATTATTTAGAGCACTGAAAAAGGTTTTTTATTGGGGGGGGGGGAGGAACCCAGCTTTACCTTTGTTGGGTGGTGAAGAATGGGACACATTTCCTTACTTTTGCTCCCACTATCTACAGAACCTGCCACTCAGGGCTCCCAGGACGCATTTTAATTTTTCTGCCTGAGGAAAAGGACAAGATGACAACCACCATGTGCATAAACTTTCTGAACTGGTCCTCAGTACTACTTCAGTAGTGATACTGTCTGATAGTATATGTGAGGGAGAGGCTAGTTCAGGGAATCCAATGTATTTTGTAAGGCAGTGGGGAACATCTCTGATATAGAGGAATAATAGTACAGTTCTACCTACCACCTGAGCTGACACCCATATTCTTCCATGTTGTAGGGCTGCCCTGCTTTCAGACAATGACAAATGCAGTACCAGTTCAGAAAAAAAGCAACGCCATGGATGAACTTTATGCAAACCTTTCAATGCACTGGGTTTAAAAAAAAACACAACAGGATTGTGATGTTAATAGATTACCTCTGGCTAGCTCTAAATTTGTAACTGCAAGATTCTTCTAAGCCTCTTTGGCTATGCAAACACAATGGACAAGGCTTGTTTTGTGTAATGGTAGTGATGGACTGAATAATGGCTGGTTTTTGTAGCTGATGCTTTGTACTTCCGATCAGTTCCATTTGGGAGCCCATAATAATGTCTAACGGAAATGGATGCATACCTAATGATAAATAGTAAGGACTCTGGGGAATTACTAAGTGTGCAGAAAGTATTTCTACCTGGAGCTCATAGCTTCATTCTCCATTCTTAGAGGCCATCCCCAAAGATATATACATTTTCCCTTTGAGATACTCTTGCACTCACACTCTTATTTTTACATTTTCTTTTCATCTCCAGATTGACGACTAATGGATGACTGAATTCCAGATCTCATCTGGGAATACCTGATGGTGTGCACACAACTGCTAATGCATGGCCCTTGGAAACTCTCAGAGCTCTTATGTGCTCATATATGGAAATGGGATTTCTTTCTTTCCCGCTATAAGAATTGAATTAAATCCTATTTCACATTCACCTGCAGGAAGCCTCAGGAATGAAAGCAACCAATGCTACTGAACTAAGCTGGTGATACAAGCAGAATGGTAGCTAGTGTAATCATCTCAATGGGCTTCCATGACAAAAGGAAAGGAGACCCAAAGCAGAGATGCTGAATTACATTTCTTAAAAAATCGATTTGTAATTAGATTCTGACATTTCCCTTCTTTGGACTAGTAATATACAAATTCTACCCTTAGTAGAATCTGAAATATTTTTATTCATGTTTATCTAGGTAGAGTTTAATTCTGTTAATTATGTTTTTAAAAATGTATTCACTGGCCCACCAACAATTACTTTCAACTCCCAACATTTCACAGATGAAAACTGGAGCATATATGCTCCATTTGTCTCCATTGCCAATACCTATATCTGGATTCTTTTTGCTTCTGTACCCTGCTATGTTATTGCTGAACTGGTTCGGAGTGGTTTGTCCTCAGATTGCGATGAAAGTTGGCTCCTGAAACAGCCGTGAGTTCATTAGAGAGCCAATGTTTTAAACAGTACCAAAAAGGAGGAAAAATGAGAAACATATAGATAAACTAGAATGGAATCTAAAGAGCTTTAAACTGGGGTAAGATTGAAAGGGGACATGTACAAGAAATTGGGGGGGGGGGGAGAGAAGTGGGGGGAAATCACCGAAGAGGATTTCAAGTCAATAGCCAGCATGTATAAGGACAGGTTCAAAATGCTTCCAAATTCCCACAAATGAGAGAGACATAGGAAGATTTTCACCCTGCTTTGGGGCCTTTTAAAAACTATCTGCTGTTTCAGACCAGGCAATAGAATATTTGGAGATGACCATATCAAGAGTAATACGAATTGACATCCAAAAGGAACTGGGGGCACAAGATTGGAAAATTCCCCATAGAATGACTGCAATGTGATTTACCCCGATTGCTTCCAAATATTATATTCAATGCCCTTTTCTTCTAATACACTTGTGCATATTTATCAGCCAACCCCAGGCTGTCAAAGGGAAACCTTATCTGAACTAGTTCTAAACAGCAATCTAAATCACACAAAGCTTTTAAATAATTTAGAGAGATGTGAATGTTTGGAAGAATAGGTACAGGTGGATTTTCCTCATGGGCTTTATGTTCACTGATGCTCGAGGCAGTCCAATATCACAGGAGAGAGCTGGTTACTCTATTACAGTTGAACAAATGCAATTTATAGGATTTTTTAATATTGTAAAAGCATGCTGTGTTTTCTTTTTACTTAAAATCACCAGAGTCTCATTTTTTCAGCCAGTTGCTACAGGCCAAGTCAGTGAGGGAAGAAATGCTCCCTCTTGGTCCAGGATTTCTCAGAGGAAATCCAGATGAAGAAATGAGAGTTAACTGAAGCTTACTAAGGGGCTGTATAGATTGCCCCTAAGGGACGGCATGAGGTTGCCCCTTTCCTGGCTGGATTGGAGCCGTGGCAACCTCACGCTGCGGCCCTGGTCTGGCCTCTGGAAGGCCATAACCACGGCGGCACAGCTCTATGGCGCTCCTTCGGTGCTGTGTTATTTGGACACAGCACCAGAGATGCGTCATGATGGCGTGTACCATCTGGAGTGATGCACATCATCATGGCACCATGGGGGCAGAATTAGGGCATGCATCCTCAGGATGCTGAGGCCGGCACAAAGTGAGAGCTGAAGCTCATGTAGAAAGCTGTGGGTTACACAGAGAAAAAGAAAAAGGTATGAAGATGTGAAGAGTAGTGTCACATTAAAGGTAATGTTTAACAGATCTTTAACATAACCTTTAACAGATCTACAAAACAATACAATAATTCCATAAATAGGTGTTAAATGTAAATGGTGAGATATATGCCTATACTAAACTCTGTTTCCTCTAAGTGCTATAGATAACTTGTTTATGTTTTCAGTCTGCTCCTGGAAATAGAAAATATTTAAAAATATCAAGGAACAAAGCCAAGTGTGTCTCTTATCCATGCAGACAGAGACTTATGGTGTAGTATGTATCAAGTTCTGGTCCCCAAAAGGCAAACCAAAGATACTCTACAACAAAACCAGGGCATACTAGACAGCAAATCTATCCCAAGTAAGGAGTTCGAGAGCCAAAGTCAAACACTTTCAAGTCAGCAGGCCAGAAGATAATATCTCCACCAACTTGGGACAATTACAGAGCAAAGCAAGATGAAGGCCAGGAATACAGGCAGAAAAAATGGTCAATCAGAATGAGGAGGACAACTGGTTGCAAAAAGAAAGCCCATTCACATTGACTGCTTCCAAGGAGACCTTCCTTGGAGCCAAGTGTTCTTTCATATCATCTTGTGTAGAACCCTACCCTTCATTGCTCTTATGAACTGGGATCCATCCGCCTCCTCTGAGTCAGGAACTGACCATTTATTTTTGATGTCCTGATCTCTGGATCAATTTAAAACACCTTACTCTGTACTGTTTCACTCCAGAATTGAACTGGACTGTTCCATTGTGCTCTGGAGCTAATAAAAATTGGTACCCTACCTGTGAGTTTTAAAGACTATATTTCTCCCTTCTGTTGGACAATATATTTGGCAAATGGGTTTGAATAGTGAGAATAGGACTGTGCAGCTTTGCATTAATTATATGATACCAACTTACTAAAACCTCTCTGTATGTTTTTTTATTATCTGACTTTGGTCCATTAGTTTAATCTCCAAATACATGTCCAGTGATAATAAATTATACCTGTTTCCTCTTGAGCAGAGTGGATATGAACTTTATTAACTTGCAATAACATTTGCAATAATCCCATTTCATTATTTCCTGTTCTTCAGAGGTCTGTAAGCGCCGCTGATGATATTTCTCTTGAAAGTAAACAAATTCCTACATGCAGTTTTCTGACATTAGTATTGCTTTAATAAAGTTGGCATTATTCAGCAAACCAATAGCAAGGTTGTCACAGTGGCCATTTTGTGTCCCTGATTTATATATACATTATCTGTAAAACAAACAACTCAGCCTTTTACATGAACAAAATAGAAGGCAAACAAAATTTACCCTAATTAGCTTTTTACAAGAGGTCCTGCTTTCCTCCATATTTCAAAAAACAGACAGTCTACAATGTGTAAGATTGTCAGCTCATGGCGGTTACACCAGCTGATGTGTGCCCTAATATACATGTTGTCTAGTTATCTAGAATTGTTTCTTTTCATTTCTAGTGAATCTTCATATGTTTTTTTTACAATTTGCATCAATTACAATTAATGCTGCAGACATGAAAAGTATCTCAAGACTCTCGCCTTTCATATAAAGCTCACATAAGACTTATTTGATTTCTCTGTCCCTTGGTCTCTGTTTTCTGCTTTAAAGATTTAACAAGGTGACCTTCATATGCTAAACACATGGTCTGCACCATTGGTCTTCAACTGTTTTTTATAGAATTCATTATTATTATTTCGATTTCACAACTGAGAGCAATGTACAAGCTAAATTAGAACAATAAATACAATATGAATTCAAGCTAAATGGTTTTGTTGTTGTTTTTAAAGGCAAACGGGTTGAAATCAAAGGGAGAGTGTGGACAAAAAGATGAGTATCTGAGTGGCAGAGGATTCCCATCCCTAGGCTTGGCACTTTAAGCTATGTGGCTCTGAGTTACACATCAACTTCCTTTTCATCATTTAAAGCAGACATTGGCCATAGGACATGATAGTGGAGAATTTACTTGTGCCAGATCTCAGCGCTTGGAAAGTTTGAACCCACTGAAGAATTCCATGCATGCATTGCCTGAAGCTTGGTTTATCCTTGGTCTTGCTGGATTTCCACAAATGAAATTTGACAGAGTTGTGACTCTCCAGAATGACAAAAATGGAGCACAAATATTTTGTTTTTGTGGCCTTAACTCAAAACCATACCCTTCAACTGCTGAGAATAGGGAAACTCTTGGATGCTTTTGGAGGTTTCCTGTTCTCAAAGCCTGAGTGTTTCTCCAAATCACAACTGGAGATTGCTAAAATGTCTTCTCTGAGTATTTCACATTTTTTTAAAAAAGGCCTTTTGTGCAGTTGGCTCATCTCTCAGGGCTACACTAAAGGTGACCCGTTCATTCAACTAAAGATTGTGTGAATGGTTTGTGAACAGCTGGCACAACGGTTGACACATTTCAAAACCCTGGAAAGGAACTAAAGGTTTTCACTGTGGTGACCCAGTTGTAGAAGCCCAATAAAGGTATCATTGTTTGGATGGTATTGGATTTGCTATTTGGCCAGCGCAGCTACCCCTAGATTTTTTTTAAATTTAATTTTATTTTTTAAAGTCATTCTTTTCATTCTATTTGGAAATGTTGGCAATTTTTTTTAAAAAAAATAGTAAATCAAGGAGAATTCTCAATCATTCCTGCTGCCGAAGTTCGATTTGTTGTTGTTGTGTGCCTTCAAGACATTGTCAACTTATGCCATACCTAAGGCAAACCTATTATTCCTTGCAGTTTTTGTTCAGAGATGGTTTTGCCTTTGCCTCCTTCCAAGGCTGAGATAGAGACTTGCCCAAATTCCTCCATTGGGACTCATAGAAACACTTTTAGTATTGCAGTATTGTAGGTAGACCAGAAACGGTTGTAAATGGTCCAAACTGACCTTATTAATGGTTACCTGAAAGTTCATTTTTCTGATTGTATTGGAGCACACTCCCAAGGACATATTATAAGACAAAAAGAGTTAAGAGATGAAATGGTCTTGTAGAAATATTTGAATATCTGTTTGAGCTATGCTATTTGTTTTAGTTTCAAATGACCCGACCAAAGGTTTGATGAATAGGAATGGGAATCACAGTTTCAAAATTCAGCCATTTTACTTGGTGGCCAGTTATGTTCTGCCAAGTCTTATTTGGGATGAACTGTGTCTTTCTGTCGTCATTTTATAAGTCTCATGCAATAGCTCCTTCTCGCTGTCCTTCCCGTTCTGATACCCAATTCATTTTGTCTGTAGCTGATGTTAGGATCAAATCCCAGTCCATGAAGATTTACTTTTGTTTATAATCTCTCAGGATGAAATATCATTTCAGAAACTACTTCCATTCCTTTAAAAAAAAATCATTTTGCCAGCACTGTCTTTTGACCCCTTGCTGAGATATTGCTCTTACCTTGTCAGTGGGCTTACCTCCAGTTATGTCTCTTAATCAGTCACAAAGCCTATTGAGTCCTGAGTGGCTTTGCTACCAAATTCTTGCAGTTATGTCTCCTCTAAACATCCCTCCCCAGACAAACAACTATGAGCCCATCTCAGACCTAATGGCATGATTGAGTCTTACAGCACTCTGTATCTTTTTAAAGCTTTTGACTCTGAAGAAATGTGTTACGTTGTGAAAGAGAACTTTTAAAATTAAATTTGTTAATATATGTATGGGGGGGGGGTGTTTCCATCTGATGAATGCAAAGAATGAGCTTACCAACTTTCGTGCCATTTTATTTCTGCATTGATTGACATGTCTGCAGTCTCTCCTGCTGATAACTTGCCATCTCTGAAAAAAATTATTAATAATAAAATACTTTCCATTAATGGCAAGGCCACTGGATCCCAGTTGTCAGAGAGACCACAGACTCAGGCCTCTCAACCATGCAAAAGCTTGCTTTGTGTTCTGAAGCCATGTTGAAATAGACCGGTGTGTTGCAATTGCAGGAAGATGTTTGGGCAATCCAAGACCATATAGCACTGTGTAAATTTACAGTGCTATATAAAATAAATAAATAAATAAATAAATAAATAAGCTACCTGGTACTGTGTGGGAAAGTAAGGCAGGGCTTTGGGAGTGGAGAGTGATTTACAGGGTGAAAATAGCCTCTGATCTGGCTAATTTTCAATAAAACCTACAATTGAGTAGGCTATAACTCACAGCTCTTTCCAAAAAGTCTTGTTAATTTTTTCCCCAAAACACAAGGTTGTCCTTTAATTACAGAGTTATCAGAGGCTGAATAGTTGGCAAAACAAACAAACAAACAAACAAACTATGCCATTGTTTATAAAGTAATAAAAACAAAGGGACCAGAGCTAAAGCAGTACAATGATTAAAAAAAGAGGTGAAAACTGTAAAATGGTAAAAATGACAAAACAATGCAAGAGTTAAGGTAAAATAATAACAAATAAAATTCACAGCAATTAACTGACCTGAGGAGCATCTTCAGCATTACTGAAGAAACATATTAATATAATGTAATCAGTGGATATATGTATGTAATATTTTTTAAAAAAATTAGGTTTCAGAAATAATTTCTAGAAAAAAAATATTTAAACGTTCCTGATCTAAAGATGTTGGTTTTGCTCCCACAATTTAAGGATGTAAGAAATCTTATAAGCTGATGCTTTTGCTACCCCATCCTTCACTTCCAGCTTTTTCTTAATGATTTAAGCAAGCGCAAGGAGCAATGATGTTCCTGAAGAGACAGTATGACCATCCAGAATTACATTTAGCAGATTTATGAACCGAGAGGACTGCTGCAGTGCTGCAAATTATATATATAATCCCTTAGATTTGTCTCATAAATATTGCTTGCATGAACATCTTTTACTTATAAAAGGAACTTGTGTACCTTTTGTCATTAGTCTTATTGAAAGGTTTATGTCTTAAAGCAATAAAGGCCACTGAGTAAAATAATTCTAGAACCTTTTATTGCTTTCCCTCCCCTTTCTTCTAGAGAACACAATAAAATAATCGGCCTGCCAACATACTGCATACCGAAGGGTCGGTTAACTTTACAGACTCTAACCATAATGGTTTAGAAAACAGGTTTGCTGCAATGAAAATGGGCCTAGGAGCCTAGAATTAGAATTCATATGTCCATTCACTGCCTTAGATGGGGAAGAGAGCAACCTCACAATGCAGTATTTGTCTAATGCCCATTGAGTCCAGTGACAATTGTCTTCAAACAATGTAAAATTTCAGCTGCAAAACCCACTTCCAATTGAAAGAGAATAACTAATTCTTTTCTAATCTAATGTACAGAATTACTTTTTAAACACTTTAGTTATATCCCTGCTATCCCCTGCCACCATCCAGAACCAACATGGTGCAAATCACTAACAGAACCGTTGCATCCAGTCCCAGAAGATAGCATGCTGTTTTATTTAATGTCCAAACACCATACTGTCAAGAGCCAACAAGAGAAGAACTAAGAGGTTGGCTAAGCTTTCACCACTGTTCCTAGTTGATTTTGCTGCCTACACTCTTTCTATCCAACTGGATGTGAGTAGGGGGACCCAAGATTTACAGGATATCTATGAAAAGAAAGGAATCAGAATAATAATTTTCCAAGAAAAGGTCAATACCTTATTGCTACAGACTAAAACCTTTGTTGTCATTAACTGGTGTCCAGTTGCCTTTGCCTAATGGTGGGAGAGACTTCCAGATCAGCATCTTACCAATAGCTCTGCTCAAGTCTTAAAAAACTCAGGGCTGTAGTTTTTTGTGGGGTTTTCAGTCTATGTGGCCATATTCTAGAAGAGTTTCTTCCTGATGTTTCACCAGCATCTGTGGCTGGCATCTTCAGAGAATGCTGGCCTGGAAAAGAGTTGGGTATATATATCGTGTATGATCCTGGGAAAGGGAGGAGTGATTTTGCATGCAACAGAACAATACACATACAAAATCACTCCTCCCTTTCCCAGAGTCATACAGTATATATATATACCCAACTCTTTTCCAGGCCAGCATTCTCTGAAGATGCCAGCCACAGATGCTGGTGAAACATCAGGAAGAAACTCTTCTAGAACATGGCCACATAGACCAAAAACCCCACAAAAAACCATGGATACCAGCCATGAAAGCCTTCAAGGCTATAGCGTCCTGGATAGAATCTATCCACCTTTATGTGGCCTTCCTCTTTTGTTACTGCCTTCCACCATACCAAGCATTATTGCCTTTTATAATGAATCATGCCTTCTCACAATAGTACTACCTTTAGTCAAGAGACCAGATTTAGATGAAGGCTTTGCTGGCACAGTCATTAATATCCCCCACACCCCCCCTCCAAAAAAGGGGGGAGTATTAGAGTGCAAGAACAAAAAGAACAATCTAAAAAGGCAAAGACTTTATACATGAGTATAGCATGGTTTGGGGGTTTAAGTGTTGGACCATGACTCTGGGGGCTCTAGTTTGAATCTTCACTTAGCCATAGAGTCCTATTGGTTGACCTTGGTGAAGTCTCTCTGAACAATTCTTACCAAGAAAATCCTGTGATAGGTTTGCTGTATTGGCAATGACTTTAAGGAGCACAACAAGACAGCTTCCCTACTCTTTTCTGTGTTCTGCTTTACACAGCATCAGAACATTCAAACACAGAAGCAGAGTCAGGATTATAAAATGCCGCCGTACATATAACTCACAGACCGTTTTTCACACAGATGATTGAAAGCCACTGATTAAAATTACAGTCGTGTTATAACTTTTTTTTTCACCAAAAAAAGAGTACATCATAACATTTCTTTTTCTTTTTCTCTCTATTGTTCATTTTTAGCCTTGTGGGATAATCAGGTTTTTAAAAATGCTGTTAAAAAGAATCTGAAACATAACTTTAATAATACATTCTGAACATTTAATGATAAAACTCTGATGAAAGCTATAACATGATTCCTTTCTTCTCTTAAGCACTTCTTGTTAAACTATTTCATGAGTTGACCTTTATGAGTTGACAAGATACTAGAGCAGTTGATTTGTATGACTCATATCCATAATTATTAAGTAGTGTTGCAAGGCAGGGAGAAATAATGGATTTTTCAAAGCTTTGTTTTTTAAAATTAAAAATAACATACAGAATAATTATCTCACTGAATTTAAGATGGCACAGATAAGGTCAAACAATGGATATATGAAAAAGATATCTGAGGCATACTTCTGCTTTTACTTACAAAATGATCACTAGTTTGAAAACTGTAGTGCCATTTTAAGTAAACACAGCTAGCTTTCTCCATGCATAGATGCATCCTGGCTGCTGTTGGAAGGGAGGAATTATAGTGTGTGAAAACAGATCTCCTTTGCTCTCTTCTTTGTGAAATGCAGCATGCATTTGTTTTTCTCTGTCCGTTAACAGCCATGATTTTCACTACCATTTTGTTCCTGCAGCACAGTGCTGAAGAATACGAGACTAAGATTTAGAGATTTATCAGTTGTCAAGGGATGACTTTCCTTCTCACAGTGCTAGAAGACTCAATGGAAACAGAGCCACTTGTAAATTCCTATGAGCTTCTGACAAAATGATGTTAGTAATTATGGTTGGAGGAAAAAGAAAAAGGAATTTGAAAATAAATCGGGTTTGGTAAAAAGAAAATTTCAAATCGGATGAACTCTACCCCCTCATTTTCTGCTAATGATATCGTGATTCAAACCTTTACTGGTTGGCAAAGGTGTTTGAATGTCTCATCCACCAGTTCTTCCTGTAAAGACCAGAGCTGGATGGTGTATGGTTAGAAGTAATTAGCTCATGTTAATTTTCCATGCAGTTGAGCAGAAGCTATCATGATAAAAGTAAACCATTATTTGAGATGTAATTAGGATACCGTTTTAGTTTTGACAGCCAAAAGTAAATCTAATCACATAGCAATTAGTAAGTGATTACCTGGATCCATGCTTAGGTTCTTACTAGCTAGTAAGTCACCTGAATCTCAAACCTTTTACAATAAAATCAAGTTGTGTAATTTAATGGCTATTGATGCAATTAAATTAGGCATAGCTGAAGATTACTCATGCATAAAAATCATAATGCAGTTGCAGTATTAAGGCCAATTGTTTCAAACGATTAAAAGTACAATGGTAGAAGCAGTAGCAGCAGCAGTAGAAGCATAAAAGTTTTTCTTTTTTAAAAAATGTCTAAGACATAATAAAACACAATGAGGGAATTCAGGAATTCTGAGACTTCCCAAGTCAACTTCTAAACAATGGAAAAAATATGCATAAACTGTAATCTCACAGCTCAAAGTAAATATGGACAAATCAGAAATTTCCAGTATGTGCTACTTTTGCACATGTTTACTCAAGTCTATCCATCCGTTTTCATTTTAATTATAAAATAAAAAATCCATAGAAAATCCACATCTAAATAAAAATTAAATATAGGTAAGAGGTGGTTTTGACAGCTCCTTCCTCTGAAATATATCCTACAGCAACTAGCTTTCATTTGTGGGTCTCCAGTCATTAAAAGCAGGCTAGCTGGTTTAAGAAGAAAATCTTGTCCATTCACTAACTCTTACAGGCTGAAAGTTTTGAAAATGGACAATTAAAAGACCTATTTCACGTAACATTTGCATATGGCTGTTTTGCACTGTAAGCAGCATTTTCTGCACAGAAATTAACATATTTTTTCCCAAATATTTTCACATATTTGTTCCATCTCTAGCCTACACAGGCTACATGTGTATACTTTAGAGACAAGGCTAAGAGAGTACACTATGCATAGCAAGCAATTACTCTCCTTCACCAAAATTTCTTTAGTACTGTATATCCATAGAAGAAATTTTAGAACAGAGAAACTGTTTCAGGCAAAATGTTGGTGACGATCCTGGCACCATTGTGAAGAAGAGCATCTGGTCATGTTGCAAATGAATTAGAAGGCAAACCTGTTTAAATATATGTCCTTTGGAATTATTGCTTTGTGGATTAAAGTTTGTGCAAATTATTTTGACACAAACCATCTGTATCCAATGAAAGAGGTTACAGAGAGCCTCCTTCTTCTGAGGATCTAAACAGAGGCTGGATGGCCATCTGTCAGGGGTGCTTTGATTATGTATTCCTGCATGGCAGGAGGTTAAACTATATGGCCCTTGGGGTGTCTTCCAACTCTAGGATTCTATGATCCTTGCAATGCTTTCAAGCAGCTAAAGCTCAGTCTATAAATATGCCATTTTAATTCCTGATCCAGTAAAACAGCTTGAGGCTCTCAGAACTGCGGTTCTGCTGAATGCATTTTCCATTATGCTTCCTAGAACCATATTTTGACCATATATGATTATATACCTCACTGAGAGTGGAGAAAATTACCCAGTAATTTAGAAAGAAATTCTACAACCAAGTGTCTAAGAATATGCTTTTCAATTTGGAAAGAAATTTCACAGAGACTAGCTGTTTGTACTAGTTGTAAGCACTGTTTAAACCTACAGCAGCCCGATGTATCTTTCAAATAAATGTGATTTTATTTCTTTGTCTCTTTCTCTCTCCCTTGAGTGAATTCAAATAAGCTTGGGGAATTGCTTCTATTACGGTGTGGTACAGAACCCCATTGTGCAGTTGATCACACATAAATCTGAAGAAAGACAAAACAAAACATGCATAAACACTGTGATGATGGATATTATATAAACACCATTCCTAAATATGGATCCCTTGAATGAAGAAATGGTCTTGTAATGCATGGCCTTAACTAGTATAAATCTGACAAGAATAAACATTACCACAAACCATGGTATGGTCACAGGCTATTAAATTAGGCTGTTTGGAAAGGCTGAGGCAGTAGAGAAATTACATGAAAAAAAGTCATAAAACAGCCCCCAAAACCATGGGAAAATGTCAGATATTGTTACAGGCAAGATGTAGGTTTCTCAGGTTACTTGGTGAAATGAAGCATATAAGGAAAAGTGTACAGTACAGGATCTAATAAAGCAACGAGAGGTGCCTCAGTTTGTCCATCTTAAAATGGACAAAGGGATGAAAGAGAATTTCACATCTGTTTTCCATATGAGAAAGAGATCCAAATGATCTCCAAAAGGAGTGCAATAAAGGACCATTAAATATTACCCAATTATAGCACTGTATATGTAAGATGATATTGTAGTAATAATAAATTATTATTACTACTACTATAACACTATTTGAGTATTTATACAACCCTGTCTATCAGCCATAATGGCTCTCAGAGCAGCTTAAAATTGTTAATTTGACAGTTCCTTACCCTCAGGTTTACAATCAAACCAAGATACAAGGGAAAAGGAATAGCAGCGCAGGAGAGGCTCTTCTTCTCTCCCTCCTTAGCCAGAGCAGTGGCCCTTTGGATGGAAGGAGGGGCTTTCATTTGCTTATGCTTACAAAACTAACACACATACTTGTGTATGGCGCAAGACAGACCGCCCAAATATGGCAGGCTGAAGGCGCCTGTTTAAACTCCGGAGGAATGCTGCAGCAGCCAATCCACACAGCATCCCTCTGAAGTAAAAAGAATCCAGAAAAAACAGGTTCTTTTTACAGTGTCCAGAGCACGTTATGAGTACACCATTGGTGCACCAGTGACGTAAGAGACGTCGGTACACTGCACGTCCCTTACGTCAAAATGGCAGCCCCTATGTGTTTTGCAATGGCAGGAGATTGGACTGGATGGCACTTGAGGTCTCTCCCAACTCTTTGTCTCTATGATTCCATGGAGTTTATCATACAATGGAATTTGGGGGTATAATGCAAAGGCAATCCGAACGCAATCATGAAGTTTAATATAATTGTATATGAGTGTATCTAACAATTTCGGCCAATTGGAAGTCATTCCGAACACAATCATGGGGATTCACGTAATTGTGTATTAGAGTATCTCACACAATTTCGGGCAATAGGGGGTCATTTTCAGGAAATGGGAAGTCATTTGCTAGTTTAGCAAATTTACGTTAATTCGAATTGGCTCCATTCGAAATTGAGAGAAAATCCTCTCGTGTGATAAACTCCTATGAAAAAGAAATTAATTTGGATGAATATGAAGAATGAAAAAGATGCCCCTTTTTTCCAGTTGTTATTCATTTCATTTGTTTGGGGTATGTGAATACTGAACTGAATGGTAATTTTTTTGTATTGATTTGCCACTAATACAACAAGAAATGCATGCCTAGAGAATCAACCGCTTTTATCTAAGGCCCAGAAGATCTATTTTATATAAGAGCCAGAAGTGAGGGGATGTGAAAAGGAAATCTGATTCTTTCCCCAGTTTTATGTACACTATACCAAGGAATGTAACACTTCTCCCCCTTGGAATATTGTTTTAAAAAAATCCTTAATGAGAACAGAGGAATTTCCCATATGTTTTTGACTATCTCTGTGGTGCAGAAATACATACGTGTCCAGGTGATAAAGGGAAAATGCCTATTCAACCAAAACTCTCCAATAATTCTCTCATTAGGAGGAAGGCCTTCAGCAATAGACCCAAAAGAAGTAGCACTGTTTTTAGGCCAGCTTTAATGATTTTCTCATTTAAATAAGAGAGAGGAGGAGAGACTTTGTTTTGTTTGCCACAGGTGATCTCAGGGGAAGAAAGCAAGGAGCATGGAAACCAACAGATAATATGCAATGTTCACTCTCCACTTCTACAAACAATGGTGATGATTGGGAGAGGTAGTTGCTGGGAGCAAAAAAAACTCTGTGAAAGTTAAGGGTACTATTACTAAAAACGTCAGAAGATTTTTTTTAAAAAAAAATTCAGTAATACTAACCAGCTCTTTTTTTCAAATAATAAAGTTTAATTGTACATTACTGCAAGTTTTTATTCATTTCTCCATTTGAGACTATATGAGAAATAATAATAATAATAATAATAATAATAATAATAATTTATATATTTGGCCTCTCCCTGTGGATCAAGGCAGGATTACAACATACAAAGGAACAATATAAAATATGACATAAAAAACAGTATAAAAATCCAAACAATAAAATCATTGTTACTATTCTCTTAAATGACCATCATTGCCTGTATCCATGCCATCGTAGTTCTTATATTCTCACAGGAGATCTGGTGGGAAGGCTCGTCGAAAGAGAAATAAATCGATTCAGCCCAAGTGGGAACCAAACAAATCTGAATCGGAATCGAATCCGCCCAGGTTTTCACTGGAAGCCCGGCTGGAGGGCAGCTGGCATTACCTGGCCTCTCCTGGCCTCAAAATCCCCAGCCCAGCCTCCTTACCAGCTTCTTTAGCTGCTGACCAGCTTCCCTGGGCTTTTAAAAAATTTTTCCTGCAGCCGGGGAGGGCAGAAGGAGGTTTCAGAGAAGCCAGAAGCCTTGCGACCTCCTTCCCTGCTCCCCCCCGGCTTCTCTGTGACCCCCTTCCGGCCTCCCTGGCTGCGGGAAATTTTAAAAAAGCTCACAAGGAAGCTGGTCAGTGGCCAAAGAAGCCGGTAAGGAGACTGGGTCAGAGATTTTGGGGCCAGGAGAGGCCAGAGATGGGCCGGGCCATCAAGCTGCCTCTCCCTCCCCTGCTGTTGAACCGATTCCTGAAACCAGTGAAAACATAATGGGAAACACATTTTTCCAGAACCGGTTTCAGGAATTGGTTCAATCAATGGATTTTCCAGTAAGTGGGAATGGGCCCCTAGTTTCATCTGTGAAATGCTAGAGGATTTCACAGTCCTTCAAGGAGGCTTTGGTGTCTACATACACACATAACGTAGTAGTTCAATAATCTGGATCTTCTTTTGATTGTGAGTTTCTTTATTCCTCTCTCTCTCTCTCTTGTGGTTATCATATAGACAAGACCTATCTGAGACATACTGTTCATCCTAGCTTTCCTTATTCATTTCTCATTCTCTCTGTGTGTAAAAACCATATTTGCATAAAAATCAGAAACATTGTACTTTATAACCAATATAATTTCTTGCCTCAGATCAGTCACTCATCTTCAAGCAATTATGTTAGTACTCAATGTATGAGCTGCCTATCCTTTCAAAGACTTCTTTTTTTAATTATGTTAATACTAGTTAATATTATTTAACAAAGATTCTATCCCTGAATGGATTTCAAAAGACTTCAGTTCTGTATTAAGGAATATATTACCACGTTCTATCAGATAAAATTATAGTGCTTGCGATACTGTTGCCAAATACTATTCAGATTCTGAAGCTTTGCATTTTGATTGATAATACATTTCCCCAAGAGACTACAATAATTTTCAAGTGCTTTCTATATTTTTTATTTTTAAATCCTCTTCTTCATTAGTATCTGAAGATTATTAATTTTTTTTTAAAAAAATATGGTATTTCATTATATAGACAATCTAATTCTAATTAACTCATACCTGAACTTCAGTATTGTTTGTCTCTTTTTTTTGTACTGCTATAAAAGATGAATCCACACTGAAGAAATAAAACAATTGGAGACCACTTTACTGCCACAACTCAATCCTATGGAATTCTGGGATTTGTTGTTTTGTGAGATATTTGGCTTTCCCCGTCAGAGAACTCTGGTGCCCCAACAAACCACAAATCCCAGAATTCTATATGGTAGCACCATAGAAGTTAAAGTGGTTTAAAACTGCTTTATTTCTGCAGTGAGACAGCAGCCAAAGCAAGCATGAAGATGGCAACTATGTATGAATAATTGAGATGGTATGAAATACCAATTGTCCCTCACCGATCTCTCAGTGCCACATTGGAGACTGCCTCTGTTGGTTGAATCTCTAAGACAATACACAGTTATCTTCTGCAGATAACCCGAACCACCCTGAACTCCTTGGAGAGAAGTCAGGATTAAATGTGATGCACCAAGTGAGCACAAGCCATTACTAAATGAATCAATGCAGCACATAACTCATATAATCTCTTATTATTGGCTATGTAGAGAGATCTTGTAGCACCTTTGAGACTAACTAAAGAAAGAAGTTGGCAACATGAGTTTTCGCAGACTTAAGTTTACTTCCTCAGATGCATATGCTGGAGTGGTAAACCAGGGACAGAAATATATATGCTCTAGGTGTGTGGAAATGTCAATTTGAATTCAATATTCCTTTGTGTATGGAAATGAAGAGGCAAGCCCAGTTTTAACAATGGTCGTTTGTGAACAAAGGCATTGTAAACTAGCCTTTGTGCATGGAAATGAAGTGACAAATCCAGTTTGGCAATGGAACTAAACTGTGGTGAAAATAATAGATGAGTACAGAATGCCCCCATGAGGATGGGGTCAGATAGTATTGAAATATGTGTAGTGTGCCAGGAAGCCATTATCTATTGCTGAGGGACTGTAGTTTGTGGATTAACTCCAATTATTATTGGCTAGTGCTGGTTTTGGATGATAGGTTTTATAATACAAAATGCTTGGATGGTACATATTTTTTTACTGTTGTTCTGAGTCATGTGGCCACCAAACTGACTATAAAGACTATATTGTACATTCATTATAGCGACAATGCTGATGGAGAGTATCACTTCAGGCAGATGTAAAGAATCAGCCAAGGATATAATCCTGAAATTCTCAATCATATCTCTCACCTCTCCTTTGATAAAATCTTGTTCTATTAGAATATTTTTCTCTTGGCTCCACATCCAGTCATCTCTTTTTCTGCATCCCAATAAGGATTTTTTTTAATCACATAAAAAGCACTTACTTTGCCCCACCTTTCACTTACAAAATATAGATCAATCCAAGCTAACTGCAAGGGCAATTAGATAATCGATTCTGAAATGTAGGCTTTTAAAGCATTTGTGAATCAAAGGCATGATGAAATAATGAACCAGATCCCAAGTTACTTGAGATCAATGGGATTGAACACAAAGAGAGAGTGTGCAGTAAAGTGGAAAGATTTTCTTAACAGTTTAAGAAATTAAATGACTTGATATTAAATGTGTAAGTACCTCATTGCTAGATGAGAGATCTTTTTTAATTGACTAAATATGTCCAAAAAAGTACTAAGTACTCCCTGTCAAAATGAGTACAAACAGCAATTTGATTTTCTCCTTTCCTCATTGCAACATTTAATGTAACACAATTAGGGATGTAACAGGGATGAGAAATCTGGGGCACTGGGGCCAAGAGAGCAGGGACTTGGTCCATCTGCTCAGGCCCATGATGGCTTTGCATAGAAAAGAGAATTTATATGTGTGATGAAGGTCTACAGAACGAGCTGTATAGAAAATGCTGTTTTCCATCCAAAACAATCATGTGCACTATTTGTGAAGAGTAAGTTTCAAATAGCAAATAGTTTTTGAAAACTGTATGGTTTTTTAAAAAAAGATTTTCTCACAGTTGGAAGAAAATCGCTAAAATTACTAATCACTTGGAGAAGAAATGTAGGCTGCCCTATTTGCATAGGCCAAATAAAACGGCCTCACCTCATCTTCCCAGCATGGAGACCAGATGATCCATGGACCAAACCCTGGTTCTGCTGTGATCAGACTGAATGATGGCCAGCTGTTCAGCACATCAATTTAAATACTTGGATGGTACAAGTTTTTTACTGCTGTTCTGAGGCATGTAACCACCAAATTGATTATAAATACTACATGCCTGGTTTTACACTCATTTCTAGCTATAATGCAGATGCAGACCAATTCTTCAGGCTGATGTAGCCAAGAATGAAATGCTGAAAAATTCTCAGTCATATCTCTCACCTCTCCTGCTTTATTTTACTTAACTTACCAGTTGCTTTGGATCTTCCAGGAAGATCTGGAGCTCTCCAGTGCAATGCTGGGTGGATGTTTAAACTGTGTCTTACTCAGCCACCCGGCACATCTGCTGCTACCACCAGTAATGGAATATGAGCTCAGAATGAGGCACCAAGCCATACAATCGAGTTTGAGCATCTCATGTTGACCTCAGAATGAAGCAACCTGCATTGGCGACAGATGCACTGGGTACTAAGCAAGATGCATGTATGAACAGCCACCTGGCATAGGAACAGAATGTATTTGATATGGAGGGGTGAGAGACAGTAAGGGAAGATCCAGAGCCAAGATACTTTGGACAGCTCTACGGAGTTTATCACACACCTGGACTTCCGCAATGCTCCCATCGCCCAAACAACACTGATCTGTGGCAGGGGCCTCCTGGGGGGATCGTGCCTGGCGCTATTAAAGTGGAACACTTCCATTTTTGTCGTGGAAGCATTATTGTAATTGTTAGGAAAAGGGCCCCTTTTTAATAATGATTTGATCAGTTATTTAAAAAGGGCCCTTTTCCTAACAATTGCAATAACATTTTCATGACAAAAATGGAAGTGTCCCACTTTAATAGCACCAGGCACAATCCCACCAGGAGGCTCCCATTGCAGGGCCACTAGACAGATAAAATGTAGAATAGGGGAACACCTCTTCAATCTAAAAAACAGAAGAGTGGGAGTTCCCTTAGCTGGTCATTTTGTAGAAATGCAACATGCTACAACTGATTACCAGTTTGGGGTAACAGAAAGTTGCAAATGGGCAGTGCTATGAAAGTCTTTGAAAACCATTGTAATGTATTACCTCTGCCACTGACATTATCTCCTCTCTGCTTTTTACAAGATTCTCTATTCCTATCCTCTTTCTGCTGATGTTTTTAGCTGTAGAATTTATTTGATTTTCTCGTATCAGGTTTAGCTTTCAACTTAACACCAAGGAATATTTAGAAGAAGGAAAGAACTGAAAACTTCATTATAAGGTCTTCCAACTACTGCAGCAAAACACAAATAAAACTAATGAAATATGCTGTGATTTCAAAGGGAAATCTCAGAAATGTGTCAGGCTATTACCTTTTAATTCCAATTTTCTTTTCAGTTAAGTAGCATAGATAATGAAGCCAGTTGTGCTAGTGTATTCCCAGATGCATAGACTATGAGTAAAATGTCTGGAGTGTTGTTTTTTATTTTATGCCACCACTAGTAAATGAACTAATGCATGAATAATTTAAATGATAAAATACGTACTGCTCAGGAATTAAGGCTGTGGACAGCAAGTCTCTGGAGTACAGAGGAAATTAAGGTTGAGATACACATTTGCAGAATGAGGTGGCAGGATTTCTGAGTTGATGGAATAGATTGAATCACTTCTGACTACAGGTTAAGTATCACATTTTTAAATGCTCAGCTACATTAAAAAATATAAGTAGTAGTAGAGCATTAACATGGAAAGGTTAGAAATAGCCTACCTAATGTTCTTGTTTTCTCACTTGTTGGGAAAATAGTTTAAAAATATGAGTATTCATAATTTAGCCATCTGAAGACCCTAAAAGCACCAGAACCCATCTGATCGTGGAAACTAATCAGCCCCATGAATTTCATAGGATTTCCTCAGGCAAGGAATATTCAGACGTGGTTTGGCCAGTTCCTTCTTCTGGAATCTAGACTACAGTGCCTAGTATTCATTGGTGGTCTCTCATCCAAGAACGTTAGTTCTTGGATGAGAGACCACCAATGAATACTAGGCACTGTAGTCTAGATTCCAGAAGAAGGAACTAGCCAAACCACGTCTGAATATTCCTTGCCTGAGGAAATCCTATGAAATTCATGGGGTTGATTTCAATTTGCTTTTGATTATCAAAATACACACATTTCTGACAATCCAAGATAAAAAGTATGTGAGTGAGTTTTCTTTTTTTAAAAAATGAGATACTAGAAAAAAAGGCAAGTGGCATATGTTCTTATTTCTATTTGGGGGTAATGTTCATTAAAACTTTACAATAGTAAACAAGATTGTACTGTGGCTTTGACAAGATTTGATATATATTGAAAGAGTGAAGAGAAAGATTTATTTTATTTTTAAAGTCCTGTCTCCTAAAATGAAAGGCAGAACTAAAATGGTGTCAGATTCACTCATCAGATTATTGAACTAAAGGCTCTGGTGTGAGAATGACAGTTGAAGGGCTATGGTATGAGCGTATTAGCAGTCAACACCATTATGAACCCATGAAGATCCATAACAGCCAGCTATCACCAACTCATAGAGTTCTTTGGCCTTCTTGCTTTTGCTGCCTGTTTACGATAACTTTATAATTATTTGAGGGGCTCAATAGACCACCCGAAAAGAGCGGTCTGGAGCCATTCCTTTCTGCTGCGGAGGGACACTACAGTCGCTAAACCATGTGGCATCCCTCCACAGTAAAAAGAACCCGGTTCTTCTGGGTTCTTTTTGCAGTGCTCGTCCTACATCATGAGTGTGGCATTGGTGCACTCGTGACATCAGCGACTTGTGGACAGGACACTGCCGTGATGACATTGCCATTACACACTACGGTTTTGGGTCATGCAGTGGCTGTGTGGTCTGGAATCCTAGTATCACCACCACCAAGCCATTGTTGGGCTATCTGTATGGCCCTAAATGATTGCAAAAACACGGAGAAGGGCAAATGGCCTCCTATTTTCTTGCCTTCTCCTTCTGCAAATGGATCCCAGCAAGAGAGAGAAAGTGAGTGTACAATGACAATGACAAGGAGGTGCGTCATGCTGGAACACTCTAAAATCTGGAGGCAACTAAGATTCAATCATCCACTTGCTACCATGGAATATATTATTAGTTCTTCCTGTTCCTCTTTCTCTTCAAGCTTGTTCTCCTCTTACTTTCAATTCCAGCTAGCTGGAGTCTACTAGTATTTCTGCTTCTAGCAGCGTCAACTTTGCTGACCACTTGATCATCATTCCACATTACTACAAAATTCTTTAAGGGCACTCTTGGAGAAAAATGGCAGCTACCACAAAAATAAATGCCGGAGAATATTATTATTCTTTTTTTCCCCTCTAGAGTTTGGGGCAGGAAGGGATCTCAATAATTTAATCTAGAAAATGACCTCTAGGAGGTTTTGGTTCACCTCTATAAATAGTAGGCATGATGAATACAACTGTGCTGAGATTAGGTACGCTTGAGAAATTCAATACCTGCAAATTGTGATAAAAGCTGATTTCATTCATACCTTCCAGACTGACATACTGATAAAAACCTATCTACCAGTTTTCACATTTCCTGTGTGTTCTGATGCACTTCTGAGCTCAAAGAGGCAGAAAGAGGAGAGAGAATCAGAATATGTTTTAAAAATATTAAACTTGAGAAAGAGTCCTCATTTAAATATGGAATTTCCCATTTTAAGCAGCTCAAGAGGAAAAGAGATAGAGCAGACTTAGACAAAGTGTCACTTAGTGGAAAAATACATTTGTGCCCCTTTGTAACTCAGATTAAAAAAATGTAATGTCTGCTCCAGGAGCAATGTAAATGTGGTATGTACATTGCTCTGAATGTTATATACTATGCAGACATTAATTTGAATTAAGTTCTTTTTTGCAACTTGAAATGATTACAAATGGTTTCAAGGTGACACTTTAAAAGTTTGTTATGATCTTGCTTACTGGCTTAACATAATTAAGTCAGACAGAGTACTGTCATTCCAGCAATTCATTGGTTTATCTATGGCTGGAGCCTTACAAAATGGGGCTCAATCTTTCATTAAATACATCTGGTAAGGGATTTACTAAGCACATATGTGAATTCTACAAGCCTGTAGAAGAAAACGTATAAACCTCTCATTCACCTGGTCACCACCTCAACTTCCCTAATGCAGCATGGGGCAACAGTAGGAGACATCACTTGAGCCATGAGATACTCCACCATTTGTGAGGCCACACAACTATAATGAAAAGTAATCACACTATTTCAACTACAACAAAAGGTTCTCCCTAGGTAAGTTTAGAACTTGAAAATTGATTTTAATAATAATAATAATAATAATAATAAGAAATGTATGCTGAAATAAATAAGTGATTATGCTTTGAACTCACAGTATCATCCTACAGTTCCTCATTTCTGTATCATTTCAGTTATAATTATATTTCTTTTCTGTATATTTATTCTTTTAAAATAACTTTCTAAGCCCCAATACAATTTAGACAAATTTTACACTATTGTTATTTTGGGGGGGGGGGGGGGGGGAATTAAGCATAAGACAATATAAGAAAATAGCTATTCCTAAAGAAAATGCTGGCCTATATGGACATCTGTTCTGACCCGGCACTGTTGCTCTTATATGTTGCATCTTCTTTACTACTAGAATTTTTTATCTGTTCTCCCAAATGAGGGTGTATTTTCAAATACACCCAAAAAGAAGCAATAAGGCAATATCTTGTAGCTGCTTAAGACATCTGTAGTACTTACTATTCAGCTTCCTAAACTTCTATTAACACCCTAGTTGATTTATATCACTGGATTTACAAAGAGTTTTAACTCATTAGAGATCAGTAAGATTGCATGATTATAATTTGCCCATATCTTCCTTTGCTAAGTATTTTCTTCTTTGGACCGAACACCATCATGCTGGCATAACAGGATTTAAATTTGCAATGATGAGCACATCTGCCTCTTCAAATAAAATAAAGCTTTGATGGAAGATTATGTGAATAAGAAATATCATTGAAACAGGGCCTCAGGGGAGGTTTAAGTAGAAAGAGATTATTATCTTCAAACAACACTCCTTTTAAAAAATGTAAAATCAAAGAAAGAACAGAGAAGTATGACCTGTTTCCGTATTCATGAAGGTGTGAAAGATACACTTTCCTTCTGGGTTAGGCTGCTGTGGTCATGGAAAGCACATCGGCCCTGCATGATTATGTGAAGACATCTCCAAGTAATTAAAAGATTACAGAAATATATTTCCAAGACGATTCTAGGGATTACAAGGCTAATAAAAATGGCTTATCTTCTCTAAATTGACAATTGCATTTGGTTGCACAGATATAATTTTGTTGGAGGGAAGCTATGGCTACCTTTTTTGTGGAGTTTGTGAAGACAGTGTACTAGTGGGGGTCAATTTTGTCTGCCAGTTCTTAGTATGGGAGCAGGGGAGGATGTTTTAGAGACAAACAACCAAATATTGGTTATAGGTGTTATTACAGTGGTTTATGAATCCCTCGGGGAATGAAATCCCTGGGACCCGAAATCGCCAGGACCAAAAAAAATCCCCTGAGATCCAAAGGATCCCCCAGGATGCGAAGGAGAAAAACCGCGCGGCCCCTTTAAATCGGCCGTGCAGTCCGTCTCCTAAAGCGGTCCCCCGGGAAACGAAGATTTCCGGGTTACGAAAGGTAAACCGGAACGGATTACCTTCGTAACCCGGGGGACCACTGTATATTGGGTTGAGGTATTTGGGGGCCTACTGGATGGTTCCCCTCTTTTTTGTTTCTTAATTCATTAAGAGTTCCTCATATTATACTACAATATTAACAATAGGGAGACTAAGGATTAACAACAAGAGGAATAATATTGATCAATTGATCATGATAGAGTGAATGATAATAATAAATTTCCTAGAATCGTAGAACTGCAGAGTTGGGAGAGACCAAAAGGGTAATCTAGTCCAACCCCCTGCCTTTTACAGTACCTTGTCCTGCTTCACAATGTTTTTTGGATTAAAGTTACAAAAGATCGATTCTGGATCCAATCTAGTCCAGAAAATAAGTTACATAGAAATGCATCTTTATAATTTAATACCCATCAATCAGATGGGTATATCAAATATTCCCAATCAAACATCCCCAAAGGACCCAGATCTTCTCCACCATCATGCTGAAGGTGGTATGCATTGAGCAGACAGTGTAAACCAGCTGAGCAAAAGTACATGTATAGTTCTAAATCCAGCTGGTGGCCTTTTGTGAAAAGAATTAATAGCAAAAGACAAAGAGTGAAATGTATTTTGAGGTTTCCCTGGAGAGGCTGTTTCATTAAAAAAAGGTACTGAAAGCACTCTTCTCTGCACTCTAGTATGCAGGGTATAGAATTCAGATTTTGACCAATAAAAACAGGATAGTTTAAATGGGACAAATTGTTTCCTGAGGTAAGTTAGATACAGGCTACACAGTATTTCAAAGCCGGTGACCCTGAAACTGATGCAGAGCTACTGTGAATACACCAGACTAATGTGGCCATGACATTTTGGATCTGATGATTCAGAGTGAGTCTAACCC
This sequence comes from Urosaurus nigricauda, assembly GCA_034509955.1. Taxonomy (NCBI): domain Eukaryota; kingdom Metazoa; phylum Chordata; class Lepidosauria; order Squamata; family Phrynosomatidae; genus Urosaurus; species Urosaurus nigricauda. The sequence continues at coordinate 18,565,815 of JAOEGL010000013.1, forward strand.
AATGCTGCTGGCCCATGGCAAGTTTCGCACAGTGTTCTTTTGGACATGGTTCCTAGCAGTCTGCCACATCAGGTGGCTTCAAAATCTATTCTAGCCAATCTTATACTTTTGTTGATAATTCAATAAAGAATTTGAAAAAAAAATGTTTTAGATGGTTTTCTCTGAATTTACCAAACGTTGCTGAATTTGAATGTGAGAGAAAGCAAAGCTGACAAATTTCCTCACTCCTATTCTTTAAAAGTACTCCACACAGCAAAGTTCAACATCATGGACTTGCCCTTATCAGATAAGTATATGTCAGTTTCGATATACATAAATGTGATTGTAGCAGGGTGATGACAAGGTCGGAGCTACTTGTGGAAGATGGTCTTGACCTCACTGCTGGAAAGTCCAGCCATGGACATCTATGGACATGAGCAGTGCCGGCTCATAATGAAGCAATCGTTTATTGTTCACTTTTGACACTGCCTGGAGTCAAAGGAGAAACAGCTGCTGCTCTAGAAGGGTCAGAACCAGGAGGAATTAAAGGAAAGTGGGAAAGTTAAAGGGAGGAGAAAGGAGGAGAAGGAAGAGAGAGAAGAGAAAGGAGAGAGCATTTATCCTTGCCCAGCACTATTCAACATCTTTATCAATGATATAGATGAAGGAATAGAGGCCATGCTTATGAAATTTGCAGATGATACCAAATTAGGAGTAGCAGCTAATACCCCAGAGGACAGGATCAAAATTCAAAATGACCTTAACAGATTAGAAAGCTGGGTCAAAACTAACAAAATGGATTTCAACAGGGAGAAATGTAAGGTACTACACTTAGACCAAAATATTATATATTATTACATATATAGGATGGGGGATCCTTGACTTGACCACAGTACATGCAAAAAGGATCTAGGAGTCCTAGTAGACCACAGGTTGACCATGAGTCTACAGTATGATGTGGCAGCTTAAAAAGCCAATGTGATTCTAGGCATTTTAAAGTTAAGATTGTCTATGCCTTCATATTTTCCATTTCTATGTATGGCTGTGAAAGTTAGGCAGTGAAAAAAATCTGATAGTAACTGATAGGAAATAAAGTCATTCAAAATGTGGTGCCGAACAAGAATTCTGTCTCTGAAGCTGCAGCCACATTGCAGAAATAATCCAAATTGACTTTAACAGTCATGGCTCATATTTAGGGAACTATGGGATTTGTAGTTTGTTGGGGCACCAGTGCTCTCTTGACAGAGAAGGCTAAATGTTTCCCCAAACTATAATTCCCAGGATTCCATAGCAGTGCACCATAGCAGTCATGACTTGGCATAAAGACTGGGTTATTTCTGCAGTGAGGATGCAGCCTCAGTTGGCATACATTTTAAATTCTAAGTGAATTATTCATATGAACTATTGTTCCTAAAGGAGCATTCAGCATTTCTGTTATTCAAGTCAAAGTGAAACCTGGAGGACTCCTCTCTTTTCTTTATTTAAATAGATTGCTGCAGATAAGCAAGTTGCTGGAGTACCATTAACGTTAATTCAAAATGCATTAGCACATTGCATTGGGTAATATCAACTTAAGACAAGCTACTAAAGCGCTGTACCTCCCATGGTGTACATGCTGCTAATTTCAATTATTATTATTCTTACATCTTTCAGCAACATGTTCACTTTTGAATGTCCTTGAGGTTTCCTTTAAAGAACACTAAATAAAATGAAAATAGCTTAATGTGTTCTTAAAGCAAAACAGATCCACAGAGCCAATGCACTTTGCATTGACTTACCTACAGACAAAAAAATTCTCTCTTATTTAAAAGGCACAAACTGAGGACAGAAATTAAGTGAATTCTTTTTTTAACCAAATGGCTTAGCAGGCTTCTATCACATCTTACTAAATTAAATTTTATGCAAAAAGAAGTCTTTATTTAAGGTGACGTCTGCCGTGGGATAAATTCTATTTCACGATACTGCCAACATTTTGAATTACTTGGAATATTAATTAGTATTACTAGTAATACTTTTCCACTCCTTTTCTCCTCTCTTCCTCAGTACTGGAGTATATGGGTTATGATAGAAGCAAATTTTAAAATAATACTTACTACCATATGTATTGTAGATTCTTGAGCGAGCAATCGGGGCGGGGTACAACATATTAAAAACATATACAGTTAAAATCTTCCAAAACATGCCCACCTCCCTCGCCTTAAAACAGGATTAAACTAAATCATAATTAAAAAACAATTCAGATCTAAAATACATAACCTTTCAAGGTCCAGTGTAGGCAGCCGGATATAGATGGGAGAAAGGAGGGCGAGGAGTCATCAGGCGGTGGGAGAATTAGTTACTATCTGGGAAGGCCTGCTGGCAGAGATGCGTCTTGGTCACTTTTTTAAAGCTTTCCAAGGTAGTAATAAGATGCAGAAAAATTAACAGAAATAATTCACCACCACCACCAAAAAAATGCTGTAATAAAGGGAAGGCCATCACTAAAAATACATATCACACACGTACACACACACACATCTCTCCATCTCTTCACCCTGATCAAAATCCCAATACCCATTATCTATTTGCAATGAAAGCTCTCTTTAATATCAGTGAAAGCTTTCCTCTGTTTAACACCAATTTCCTATCAAGGAAAGTCAGGTGGTAATTCCTATTTGGATTACAGAAGAAACTAAAGGGAGTTTTGTTTTGTTATGGCAAAGTCCTCATTCAGTTTACTGTCTCCTGAAAGCCAGCTGTTACTGAAACAAAATGCACCTATGAAGGTCCAAACTACATGACAAATATAGTTATAATTTTCCAAATTTGTAGCGAATTGGGAAATATCACATCCAAAAACAGAATATTAGGGAAAAACAAACTGTGGCAATTGTATTTTACTTCTTTCTTTTTTTGCTTTTCCAATTGCAGTAAATGGAATGGGAAAATGTCTAAGTGCTCTAAGTGGGTGACAATTTTGTTTGTTGTGTTTTGGGCTGAATTTAGCAAAACACATAGAACCTGAAAGCAGGAGAAAACAATACTGACAGATCTTTCCATCCCTAGCTCTTACCCAATTTCATTCACTCATGGTTGCTCTTCTGTAGAGCTGTGAGTAAATGGTCTCTCATTATTCGCCCTTTTCCTGGACAGAGATATTTGATGGCAAGTACAAGATTTCTCGAGAAGACAAGAAATGTGTGTGAAATAACATATGAGAAGGTAGCTGAAGGGACAAGGCAAGCTTTGTGTAAATTTGGGTCACAGGGAGTCATCTCTCTCCACTAGCTTTATCCATCATGGGAATAGAAACTCGGTGACTTTTTTCACTTTGCTTCCAGGTTTTTGACATTACTGCTTCTTTTCTTTTTTTTTAATTACTCAAATGAAGAAGTCAGTCAGGATGTCCACCTGACTGGCAGCACTTTGGAGACCTGCTCTTTATTTGGAGTGAATTAAGTCATTAACTGGAGAGCTATCTATAAATCACCTTTGGAAGCACAGCATCTGTTGCAGTCACTTTTCATAAGCTCCCTTTCCTGACCTGCTTAAGCAACTACTTCGGGGTCAGTGAAAATGAAGGCCACACTCCCTTCCCCACCCTCCTTTCACAAAGCTATTTTGATGCTTTAACAGGGTTTTAAAAATTAATTAATTCAGAGACTAATGAGGTTTTTGATTGTCCTTTCCTTATTATCCAAGTTTCTCCCATACACTTCATTTGCATGGCTCATTGCAGACTGTGATTATTCTTCGGAGTATGGCTGGGTTTCCAAAACTCTCGTAACTATTGAAACATTAACAGTTGTATGGAAGTGTACCACAAGCAGCAACAACAATGCACCACTGCAATGAAAAGGGCTTCTCTATCTCTAAACTGTGATTCATTTTAATAGAATGTATACATTTACAATGTTTTCAAACATAAAAATAATTTGTATGTAGAGAGATCTGGTAGCATCTTTGAGACAAACCGAAAGAAAGAAATTGGCAGCATGAGTTTTTGTAGACTTAAGTTTACTTTTCAGATGCATTTGGTTGACTAGAAAGCCAAAGACAGACCTATATATGTCATAGGTATGTGAGAATGTCAATTCAAATTCAAAATCCTTTTTGCATGGAAATGAAGTGGCAAGTTCAATTTAATGATGGTCCCTGCAATTCTACCCCAAAAAGATAACTTTAACTTTCCCAATTTTTCTGTCTCATTGCCTCCGTCTGAAGTCATATTTCCACTCAGCAATTTTGTTATGTCATAATTCACTTTAAACCCAGAGTATGTTCCAAAGGTAAAAGGTTAAAGATTTTCCCTTGACAATACTGGAGATTATCACACAGGAAAAAGGATGTCCTTTTATCGTCCTTATCAAACTATTGTACAAAGATTATCAGATGATGTTGTGCTTATCTGGTTATTATCCTGTCATTGAAATGGAATTGTCCACATTTGCTCAAAAGACGATCAGATGATGTTGCACTTATCTTACCATTATCCCATCAGTGATGCAGAATTGTCCTGTCATTTTACATTAATGGAAGTTTCCATTATTCAAAAGTGACAGGACAGTTCCACTTCATTGATGGGATAATGATGGGATAAGTGCAATGTTTGTGATAGTCTTTCACACAATCACAGATAAGGATGGGATAAACAGATCCAATGAGCGATCTGCTTCGCTCCAGTCTTTTGTCCTCCTGTCCGATAATCCCCACTGTTTAGTTGTGACACACTGTAGAGGGCAGTGCTTCATCTCCATTACTAAGCTGAAGAGACACTGTCAAAGACAAGACAGTCATCATTTGGCCAGCATGACTGCACAGAACGCTGTTACCTTTCCACTGAGGTGGTACCAATTTATCTACATACTTGCATTTTTTTACATGGTTTCAAATTGCTAGGTTGGCAGAAGCTGGAACTAGTGATAGGAGCTCACTCCGTCCTGAAGTGCCTGCGCCTTGAACTATAAATAATAATAAATAAAACTTTTATTTCTACCCCGCTTTTTGTGGAAACAATCAAAGTGGCTTACACAGATAAAAAAATACAATTACAAATATACACGGTACCCCCCCCCCCTTAAAACAGAATTAAACAATTATACAATTAAAATTTCAACATCAGTTAAAAATCAGAATAAAACAACTAACAAAATAATAAAACACTCCCAGCAGAAACCAAGGGCCCACTGTACGTTCTTTTTCTTTTCATACAGCATTCCATCCTTTGGTTTGAACTTCCCATTGAGTTCCTGGATCTTGTGGAAGAGGTGTCTCATTCTTCCTTTTTTGTTCTCTTCACACCCCACCAGAAAATGGCCTCTGCTCTACAGTTTATTCCAGTTGGCAATTATTATTACATTGGACACAGTGTGTAGCATAGTAAGTGTGAAACTGGCATTAAGGTATGGACTAAATTATTTTTCCACCCACCCTGTTTGCATGTAACAATAGAATAAACCATACACAGATGGGGATGGAAGTTTTGGGGACAGCATATTGTGTGGACAATAAAGAGCTCTTCTTGTGACTCTCTATGTCTTAGCCCTGCCCAAGAGAAGAGTAGAAGAAAGTCTGGACTTTAAAATCTTTTAAAACCTTTTACACCTTTCCCGTAATATGTATGCAAGACACATACAGAGCCAAGAAGTCAACCAATATTTAGCAAAATAATTTAGAAAATAATAGATAAATTGTTGTACTTGGAGATTACTTTGTTGCTTGTCTCTTCTTATAAAATTAGTTTTGCTGAAGGACCATCATATAGTACATGCCTTGGGGAAATAAAGGAATACAATTTTTATTGTCTCCAAATCTATTTTATGCTCTGTTGGAGTCAGCACTAAATCTGAAGCCGAAACCTCATATAATGAGAGCAGTCATGGTCTTGAGGTGAAATATTCAAATGAAACCTGTGCAATTATATACAGAGAGATGTCCTTTTACTTAAATATAGAATCATAGGCAAACATAACAGAGGAGTGTGTTCGCAGTATAAAATCAAAGATCTGCCAAGTACTTATTTTAGATGTGTGTGTGTGTGTGTGTGTGTGTGTGTAGAATTACACAGCAATCCTATTCATGTTGAATTAGAATTAAGTCTCATTAAGTACAGAAGAATTCAGTAAGTGAGTACAGTATTTATATCCTGACCCTTAGTAGAGGATCAGAAGTGGGTGGCAATAAAAATAGGAAACACATTTTAAAAGCATTAATATATAGCATACGCATGCATCTCACAAGTTAGGTGTCCTAAGGCATACTACCATATGCCCAACAAAGTCATTTATTCATTCATTTGAACCAAACACTATGGATGACATCTTGTTGAGCAGTTATGAATGCATAAGCTAGAAGTATATATTCATAACTGCTCAGTACTTATGTTTATGATCATGGCATTATTATTATCACAATTGCAAATGCTGTTTAGTTAGGTTTTGTGCAGGACAGGTTAGGGGATGATATGGATTGATAACATGTGATATAGGATCTTAGCCAATGTGATTAATTCTAAGTACTATAAATCCAATTATGTTCAAAAACATTATAAACACTAATGCAATGTTCCCATTCTCCCATCAACTCATTTACTCCTTCGTGTCATAGGGACTGTTTTATTACCTATCTTATAAACTGAGAGGCTTTTTGGCTCTCAGGTATGGATATGGTTTTGCAAAAAATAATTAATTAACTGTAGACGATTGTAATAATGAGGCAGTTAACCATCTATCAACAGCATTTTTATTACTTGCATTTTTTAAAAAAATATAGAGAGACATTCTGGACCCTCAGTCCCTTATCTACAAAGTCATTGTTATAATAATCAACACAGTCCATGAAGAACCTGTCCTAACAAATTATTATGTAAATTAGTCTTATAAGACGCAAACCCAAAATATCATTCTATCTGAAAAATGTTCTAGAATGACTTGTGAAGTGAAGGCGTTAACAACTTTCAAAGTATGTCATATTAGTAATTCTTGCAAATTTGGATGATTAGTGTCGATCAACAACCATTAACTACTAATATTTGAGTGATAAATAAAACATGCATGTACTTTTAAAGCACTCCATTTAGGCATCTAGCTTATCTCATTAAAAATTCATTGTCTTATTTTGGTCCATTGGGCCATTATGGGAGGAAAACAGGGGCCATTAACGTAATCCATATGGCCCCATATCCTGATTACCCACATTTTAAGCAAAATCTCCCCTTTCCCCATAGCCTTCATAGTATGTTAGCTCTGAAGACCAATGGATTTCAATAGAAAGAAAGGTAAGAAATAATAATAATAATAATAATAATAATAATAAGAAATGCATAGGATGGTGACACCTGGCTTGACAACAGTTCATATGGGGCAAAATGATGCTTCAGATAACCTGGACTTTTGCCTTCTTCAGGACAGATCCCATCTGAGATCTTTGGGAAACATGATCACCTCATCTCTCTAACAACAAAATCTTGGCATCAGAAAGTGTCTATGGATGTTGCTTTGGAAGCTCTGGAACTTTAAGGTCCATCACTCCCCTGGTATTTCCCCTAAACTAACCAGGACTCTGCACCCTTTCAAGATTGCTGTAGATTAAGTGCATTCCATTCATTGGAACGGAATCATTCATTGGAATGAAATTAGAATTAACTTGAAGGCACCCCCCCCCCCCAAAAGTACTTTATTTATGGAAATAAATGATACCTGGATGAGTTTTTTTTAAAAAATATTACTCTAACATACCAAAGATCAGAAAGATATGTGCTATTTAAAGCAATCCGCAATGTATTTGAAGGAAAACACACAGGGCAAAATTATCTGATTAGAAATCTTCAGGGACCTGATAAGAGAGAAAACTGTTAATAGGCTATTGAGCGTTTCCTCTCAACAATGATGGTTAAATCCAGCCCAGACATGCATTCACCAAAATACCTTGTTAGCTTTAAAACCTCATACATGCATGAAAATTAATGTATTGCTTCAAACTCGTATAATAATTATAATAATAATCATCATCAGTCAATTCACCAAAAGGCTAAAAGAGAGGATGATGTGAGTGTACATGTAAATCCAAACTCCAAATCCCTCCCTCACTGTCTTTGTCCTTGCCCTTCCTATACTGAAGGGTCAACGTTGAAGGGAGTATTTCTCAAGCTTCACAAATGAATGTAGTGATGTTCAAGGAAACACAAATAGAAGAAACATCTTCTATCCACTAAACAAGGAAAAATAGGAGATGTGCACACTCATATCCTATTGCTACATTTAGTTGTCATGTGAATAAGTTGAATGCAGCCATAGAACTAGTGTGTGCTGAGAGTATGTCCTATCATAGGTGATACAAATGAGTGTTGTTGTGGTGTGTTTATTCTTATTACAAATATTGGATGGTCCTTATTTGCTAGCTGTGAAATCTGGCCATCACATGTATACGTAGAATACACTTTGATATAGAAGGATCAGATGATCACAAAGAAAAACAAGGTGAATAGATACCACACGCCAGATATCAGAGAAAATAACTTATGCTATGGCTGTCATTCAAAACCTGTACCAGATTAGAAAGGAACATTCCTCTGCTATTTTACTTGCTTTGATAGCTGACATTTTATTTCAGCTGTGATTTGGGAGGTTTGGCTATATTTTGAGTGTGAGACTACATTCATTTAAAAGGAAGAGGATTAAAATGAATACTGAATTGTATCTCCCCAAAAGCCCTGTTTTCAATACATTTTTTTTTGGGGGGGGGGTCATATTGTTGTCCACAATCAGCCATCCTGCTCAGGCCCTGCATATTCAAAACCATGGTTTCCTTGAATTAATCAATCAACCTAATATGAAGTCTCCCTCTTTTCCCCCACTGTCTTCCACTTTACCAAGCATTTATCATCTTTTACAATGAGTCACATCCGCTCGTGATATATCTAAAGTACAACAGCCCTGATTTAGTTATCACCACTTCTAGTGAGAGTTCAGGTTTGATTTGCTCAAAGATCTATTCATTTGCCTGTTTAGCAGTCCATGGTATCAATAGAACTCTTCTCCAGCACCACATTTCACATGAAATTATGACTTTATATTGTTCATATATCTAACTTAGGGGGGGATACAGACATGGAGCTCCATGCCGCCCATCTTTTCTCCTTGTCGGTGCCACGCCAGCTGCATGGAGTGGCATCAATGTAAGAAGCTGCCTAGAGTGACTTCTTTTTAGAGGCGTCATAAGCACCATGACGCTGAGCCGTGACACCTCTTCCAGGGAGTGCTGTTTGGGCGCTCAGATGCCCGTGTGTTACAGTACCGTGCCCCATGTGGATGGGGCTGTGGCAAGATGGTGCATGGGTGCCAATTGTAAGGCTGGGTGCATACGGATGCCCAGCTCTACGGAGCCCTAATATTGGCCCCAGGATGGAGCAAAGTGCCAGTCTATACTGGGCCTTAGTTAACCTTTCTACCCCTGTGGTATCTCTTGAAATCATGTTCAGGTCTCAGGAAACCCCTGAATATAAAATGTTCTATTAACAAAAAACAAAAGATGTTTACTTTTATTCATTCTTTTGTTAATCACAATATTTCACAGAACTCCTAACAAACTCTCATGGAATCCTAGGGTATTGGGAAACCCTGAGAGAACCTCTAGTTCATAGTCATCATATTTTGGTTGTGTGTGGGAGGGTGGGATTCAGAGACGAAATGTATGGAATAGCCTTTAGTGTGTATGGTTGTGTATACTTGCTTATGTTAAGTCATTGTAGGAAAAAGATCAAATAGGGGATATATATTGTTTTACTTTTCCCATCTAAAAGAACCTAGAAATTTTATTATCAATAAAACACCATGCAATAATGCTGTAACATCAGCAAGTCCCAGAGCCATATGTACAGCAGACTGTCATAATAAAATTGGAATTTTGCTCACAGCACTGCAACAACATTTCTGATTCATTTTCTCACCCCTGTCCTTGTGTGAGAGTTTAATTAACTTTCAGAGCCTCATTATATTTTCATCTCTAGAAAGAAATGCAGAGACCATGGAAGGAAAGGGGGGAATGTACTTGTCATCCACACATCCTTCCAATCAAATCAGAGTCGTCCTAGAACTGATGAAACTGCAGCCTGTTTAATTTGCTATCTTAACAGCTTGCCGGCTATGAACTGATAAAAGGATTTACAGGTCAGCACTGTTGTATCGTTTCTGCTGATTCAGGGGACCATGACTCTGAGGGATGCTTACTGGATTTGCCCCTCTTTATATCCTTAAGTTGTCTCCATTAAAGGCTGATACATGGATTCTCCCTTAAAATAAAATAAAAAACACTCCTTTAGAACAAACTGTCCCTGATCAAATAAAACAGTCCATGACAGCTACTACAGCACTGTATTTATGCACAATGCTCCAGCAACATAAGAATGTGAAGGTCAGTTGGGAGCAGGAATAAATAAGGGTTGGTTTTTTGTTTTGTTTTTTTGGCTCATACCAAGCAAACATTTGGAGAATGTATAAATTTATTCATGAATTTGACAGAAAGCACTCCAGTTTATTGGCTGAGATTCTAGATAGCTACCTTGGGGCCGGTACAGATTGGTGCTTTGTGCTGTCCTGGGGCCGATTTTAGGCCTTGATAGGGCACAGCATTTGCATGCTCCCAATCCCTACTGCCCGTCACAGGCACCATCTTGGCATGCTGCCACTTACACAGGGCGCACCATGATGACAGCGCTCATACACGACTCACAAATGGCACTGAGCATGGGGAGCATCATGAGGGTGCAATGCAACCCTTATGCCACTCCTGTAGTAGGGGCTTCTTTTCCTGGCGGGTTGGGATGTGGCATCTGGTTGCCCCATCCCCAACCCCACATATCCAGGGGCAGCACAGAGCCACTTCTTTTGAGCTGTCTGTACAATCTCTTAGTTACAGCACTAAGCAAACTGGTGTTTCAGCACATTTCTGTGAGTGATTTCTTTGGTGTGGCAATCAGAAGCATTATCCATGTCAAATTCTTCTTTGCACCACAGATTGCTCATGGGACGTGAGTGGATGTGTCCTGATCTACAGGAAAACAGACCCATATCCCTCTCAATGGCTGCTACCCAGTAAGTCAAGATTGGGGGACTGTTACAATCCATAGGTTACACATTTGTATCTGTGACCATAAATTCCAGTCATTATTTCCTAACAAAAGATCTCAAAGAAAGAAACCTGGCAGACTCAGTCATGGGGACTAAACCATGTTGGGATAAGTCTCATTATTGGAATGTAGTAATAGAAGGGGAAAAGGGAGAGAGAACAGGTGCTCACGTCATAGAACGGTAGCATTTTCGGTGACTGCAAGAGATTTCTAGTCCAATCATACTGCTAATACAAAGTAAGATATTGAATTTGGATCACTCTGGTCCTAGTTTCAATAGACAAAACATGACACTACCCTGGATTTCAGCCATCTGTAAGCACAACTTTATTCAGATCTTGAAATTACTTGTGCACAATTGTGATTTCTCCACTTAAACTCTTCACTTAAGAATTTTGAGATATTGTGCAATTTATTTCATTCTCCATCCCTGACCAGGCTTACCTGGTTGGAAACATTGCACATTTACCAAGGATAGAAAGGATGTGTGTATGTATATAGTCTTCCAATAACAGAAACCATTTGAGAATTACTACATTGCTATATTACTACAGTGACATACATGTTCCTAGTACTGATGCGATTGTGGAGAACAAATTGCTATGCAATCTTTTCAGTAAGTTTAGCATTTTATGTGCATGGAAATAATTGAACACTAATGCTCATGCTGAGAAAACTGTAAAGTCACTATAAAAGGGAACAGCATTTGATAACCAACAAAAGAAACATACTGACAAGGCATGCTGTTGGAAAGACTCAATGCAGTTTGATAGCATGTTACAAATATCCTGTCTTCACCTGAACTATATGAGGGGGGGGGGGGAGTTCATCCAATTGATAGAAATGTACACCTTTTTAAAAATAAAGACTTTAAAGAAATTCAGCTTGATTAAATTGCTTTGGGTTGGAGATCAATAACTCGTGGGAAATCAACAGGAGATAATGGAGACATGCTGGAGACTGGTTTGAGTAGGTGGATGTTGAATTGTAGAAGAAACTGAAAGTAGAAAAAGAAAATAGTTCTGTGCTGCCCTCCTGCTGGCTCTTTGGCTTCTCAACTCCAATTGGCTTTATGTCTTTGGTTGCAGGATGGCAATCACACAAAGACCCAGAAATTCTGTGTTTAGGGAAGCTACGAAAATAGGTAAGAATCAAAGATGAGCCATAAAGTAAGTATAAGTAACCAAACTAATTCCACCAGAAGTCTGCTAATAGGCACTCAAACAAGTGCAAGTTGTTTATCCCCAGGCCTCAGAGTGTTGGCCTGAACATATTTACTAGGGAATAATTATTAGTCATAATGAAACTTGCTTCTGGGTAAACTTATGCAGGATCTCACCATTAATATTCAATAAAGCTCTGCATGTGGTTCAACGGAGGCCCAAATTCTGGCACATATTAGTACAATTCAGTCTAATCTAGAATGAATCTGGATTGGATTGCATCATGTTGAATGACATTCTTGAGTGGTTGTACCATCCTAAAAGGCTTCAGTGCTTCCTAAAGCCCTTGGAGAAACAAACATTTCAGCCATGTGAAAAAGCTTGGGAAAGTATATTTTTCTTCCCTTGTGAGACACTTCATGGTGAGATGGCTCCCCTGAGGAGTGGTTCTAACCACTTTATCACATTGGGGGAAATTGGGGCTTTAAACATGCATTTCCCCAGGACAGTAATGTGATCACGACTAAGATTTTCACAAACATCATGATTAGAGAGGACTTATCCAAGGAATAATCAGGAATGCTCCAGCAACAAGTCATTCACAGGATTTCTCCATGAATAATTGTTGCTGGGACACTCCTATTTCTTCCTGGGATAAGTCCCCTCTAATTGCAATGCCATCTGAAGATCTTCACCACAATCTTGTGACTTTGTGGGGGAAATGCCTTTTTAATACCAGCAATTGTTTTCCTAATGTGCAGCAGACTGGTAGCACATCTGTGCCCACTGGCAATTATTTCTCTCTTTCCTGGAAACACCCCAGGTTGACAGCCAAAGGAACAACACTGAAACAGCAAAACTAATATGATATAAAAGGCATCACTGAAACATGTTGGGATAAGTTTCATTATTGGAATATAGTAATAGAATGGTATAACATTTTGCAGAGAAATTGGCCAAATGGAAAGGGAGAAGGAATAGCATTATATGTGAAGGATGTGCGCACCTGTGAAAAGAAGCATGACTTAAATCCTGGAAGCCAAGTTGAGAGCATCTGGGTAAGAATTAAAAGGGAGAGAAAAAACAGGGATGTGATGGTGTGGCTCTACTACAGACCTCCTAGCCAAACTGAGGACTTGGATGATGCATTTCTAAATCAGATGATTCAGAAAGGAGAGATGTAGTAGAAATGAGTCATTTGAACTATCTTGATATTTGCTGGAAATCAAACTCAACCAGATATTTAAGGTCCAGGAAATTCCTAATTTGCCTGGCAGATTTCATTGTTCAAAAAGTGGAAGGGGATCAGTATTTTTAGATCTAATTCTAACCAATTGGAATGACCCGGTTAATGTGGTGCAAGTGACAGGATCCTTAGATGGGAGTGATCACATTCTCATAGAGTTTGCTTTACACCATGTGCTAGGGTTGCAGGTTGTGTGGAAACCCCTAGGAGTCCTTGTAGAGCACAAGTTGAACATGAATGAGTAGTGTGATGCAGCAACTAAAAAAGCAAATGCAATTCTAGGCTGCATCAACAGGATGTAATGTCTAGATCTAGGGAAGTAATAGTCCCACTCTATTCTGCTTTGCTCAGGCTTCATCTGGAATACTGTGTCCATTTCTGGGCAACAAAATTCAAAAAACAATGTTGACAAGCTGGAGCATGTCGAAAGGAGGGTGACCAAAATGTTGGAAGCCGGATATGTTTCATCTGGAGAAGAGAAGGTTAAGAAATGATATTATAGCCTTGTTTAAATATTTGAAAGGATGTCATACGGAATATGGAGCAAGTTTGTTTTCTGCTGCTCCAAAGAATAAGACCTGGAGCAATGGATACAAACTACAGGAAAAGAGATTCCACCTCAATATTAGGAAGTATTTCCTGATGATAAGAGCAGTTCTAGATTGGAACATGCTGCCTTGGAGAAAGATGGAGTTTCCTTCTTTGGAGGTTTTTAAACAGAGGCTGGATGGCCATCTATCAGAGGTGCTTTGACGGTTTGTTCCTGCATGACTGGAGGTTGGGACTTGATGGCCTTTGTGGTCTCTTCCAACTCTATGATTCCCTTATACAAAAAAGTTGAGCTTTTGGAGGTCTAAGGTCTGGTTGATGACATTGTGGACTGAGCCTAACTTCACAACATACAATATTTCATCTTGAAACACCATGTCAGAGTAGTGAGGGGTTTTTTTTTGGGGGGGGGGGGCTGGAGATAGAGCAGCCATGACAAAAACAGTCATCTTTAAGTGTGTTGTGCATTTTCTCTGGATACTTCCTCCCCCAAAGATGACCAAAATTGTTTTCTTATCACCCCTCATTTCACAGAAGTGTATTTTTGAAAGGTCAGTGCAAAGACAACTCCAGGGGGTGCTGTAATGTACGCATACCTATTTCTGGGAAATATTCCAGACAGGTTTTGAAAGAATTGTTCACCTCCTTCTCTCAACTTGACTTCTTTCAAGAGCACTTCTCTCTTTCTAAGTCTTTTCCTTTTGATTCACAAACATCTGAACTCTTTCTCTCTCTTTTAAAAATCATTCTGCAAACTTCTTACGAGAAGCCCTAGAGATTTGTGGAGGTGGATCATTTTAAACAGCAACAAAGGTTCTAATGCTACAGGGAGAACCAGACATCTGGGAAACAGAAAGAATTCAGTTTTCTGCAGGTGCAAAGTGGCCCTTGAGCTGCATTCCTGAAAGGTTTATACACCTCTCTCCAAATCTAGGGAGAAACAGTTATTACAAATAGACCAATGTGGGAGAAAAAGAGAAACATAAAAACTTCTGCTGTTACTGCAGGAGCAATAGGCAAAGCAGTTGGTATATTTTAACAAAGACAATATTGTTCCATAATTGTTCAAAGATTGATGAATCTTCAGGACTTTCAGAGTTGAGGTGTCAGAGTGGATTCTGTGCATGTGCATAAAAAGTTTAGTGCATAATCTTTCATGAAGAGCTTCTGAATGAGGGCAAAGTGCAGTGCTTGTAATTCTAGCCACACATCACTCCAGGCTGTGAAAATGTGAGGCATTTGCCACTAGCCCACAACCTGTATGAGACCTTCTGATGCAAAAGGGATAGTATTTTTACTTTGTTTAGCACCTAAGTACTGTATCAGAATTTGTATTTAAGCATATATCATGGGGTTTTTTTTGTTGTTTTTCATTTATTTTCTAACCATTGTTGGAATTGCATCGTTGGAATTGCATCGTTGGAATTACATTACATAATTGCATTGGCTTTTTTCCCCATTCAGCATTTATAAATATCTTTAAAAAACAAACAAACATTTAACATATCAGTTCTGAACTTCACTTCTGATCTTCCACAGAAGTTGCATCCCACCCCCATGGCAGAGACATTGTGGGCTGGATGTATAGTTTACTGGCCTCCCTGGGTAGGGAAACAATTTTAAATCGTGCCATAGCAGTTATGCCATGGTGGGAAGACATCGGGGGCACGGCCAAAGCCATTTTAGAGCCTGTCTCTCCCTCCTCTTTCATTCTGGATGGAGTGATCGACCCACCCTCCTGTTGCTGGTAGAGTATGAAGTTTACCCTATTTTGTACAGTACTCCCCAGACCAACAGAGATAGCAGCTGGCTTACACTTCAGCAGTCAGCCTGAAAAAGATGGATGACATCTCCCTTGGAATATCTAGGGATGGCTATTTTGTCCTACAGCCAGTTGTGTAGCTTCACCCAGTATCTTCAGGCCATTGAATGAAATAAGTTCAGGGCTCAAGGGCCAGCACAGAAGGCAACGGGTCTAAGTTGGACTTATGACTATCACTATCAGAATGCCAGTGTATAACAGGGAACAATATACACAACATTTCCAATTTCATCTTAGTGAGATGATAGAATGACAAAGAATATCTTGTCCATTTCAGATGGTGCATATATGAAATGAGGAAGAAAAAAAAATCTTTTCTTTTTTCTCTTTTTCTTTGAAAGAAAGAGTTTTCGAAATGGCTTCAGAGCTATTAATGATACAGATCTTATTGCTCTGCAACAGAAGCCTCTTTGTTGTTCTTCTTTTTAAATAGCAAATTTGTGCTCATGAATATTTGAAGAACATCATGAAATACTATCTAGCATGAGGTTAAAAGAATGAATTTATTGGTGATTGAAATAGCTCATGTGGCTAACGTTAAGTCCTATATGCAAGGAAACTAATGGCTTTCACATTTGAGGCTTGGATCTGCCTATGAAATTAATTTTAAAGGGGAGAGCTGCCTACATTTCAACATAGTCTATCTGCAGAAGTTTAATCCTGTTCCTAGTCATGCAGTTGGACCCTGGATTGCAATTTTATCCTTCAGTGCTTTTGATTACTCTCACATTTATTGATTGCTGGCAACATTTAGTAATATGAGATCTTCCAAAATACAGAATCTCATTGCTGGGATATGAACACTGTGGAGAAATATATAGAGTATAGAGATCATTTGCAAACATTTGAATTCCAATAGCCTGCTGAAGAAAGCAAGCTTTTATTAAAATGTAATTAACCTTGAAGGGCCTGGAATGTAATAATAAGACCATTCTGTAAAATACAAGTTATTTTACAAGTGTTTCTGTGACATTTGAACTACTTATCAGTGACATTACTGTGAGCACCTATATCTTAATATTGGTTAGAAATATTTTTCTCAGGTTCAAGTCACTACTGGAGATACAGCTTAGATCTGGAGTCCGGTGCCAACTCCTATTGGAAATAGAGCTGACTCTATTAGGCAACCAAAAGAAGAAGGACATGCTCCCACTTCATATCCCAGGACACACCAATACAAAACCTGTCTGTCTAGTTTATAGCATCTGCCAATAATATGGCATAGTGTTGCAAGCCTATAGACTGAATAGGCACATGAATGGAGGTGCAGCAGAGACATAGGTAGGATATTAAGCCATACCATCCAGCTTTCCCTATTTAACAGTTAGACAATTAGCCTACAAACTGTTCCTTCTGAAAGATGGAGAGACATAATTTAAAAATAGGGGGAAAAACATTTTGTACAGTTGTTTAATTTTTCATATCTTGTCATGGTATATGTTCCATTCCAAGCTCTTTGGACACTTCCTCAGCATTTTTCTTCTCCTATCACTAAGTACAATATTATGATTGGAATTGTGGGGAATATTACAGAAAAGGAACTGCATATATATATATATATATGTGTGTGTGTGTGTGTGTGTGTGTGTATATATATATAATGTTTAGGATAGGAATAAAAAGAATATTCAATGAATATCGGAAAATGAGCAAACATGTGTTTGGAAAATGTCAGAAAATCCTGAAAAGGAAAATCCTAGACTGACAAGAGTATGGTTTGACAATGGAACTAGTTTCCTAGGGAAGTGGTGGGGTCTCTTTCTCTGGACTTATCCAAAAAGAGGCTGGATCCTCTTGGGTTTAAGCTGGATATCCTGCACTGAACAGAGGATTGCATGCTATGATTCTATTATTCTGTTTGCAGTTCAGAATTTATTCTCCATGAAATTACCATGGGGCTTCATTGCACAGAAAGCAGCATTTCTGCATAGAAAAAAAAAATCAACTTCTGTGTACATATATTTTTTTTCTGTGCAAAAATGCAATTTCCCATAAAGAAAAATTTGCTGCATTTGCAAAAAGGAAAAAAAAATGTAAATTTTGATCAGAATAAGTCCCTAACTACCTTGTTTCCTGTGTAGGTTCCTGTGGAGGGCTTGCACAAATGCAATGGCAATCCAAGAGCCTGGCAACTGCTGTCAGTGAAATATGCATATATAAAATCTTTGGAACTAGCTAACATCATGATTATCCTATAATGAATTAATTATGAGTTCTACAACGGAAGCTCCAAGCTGTTAACTTCACACGGATGGAAAAAAGAATCTGAGCAAGATCTGTGTTTTAAAGAATGAACACGGTGTCAGGGTTTTTGATCCAAAGAAAATCTATTCAGACTTCACAGAGTTTTTTAAATCCCAGGGGGGTCTGGAGGTTGTGCACCACACTGGGTAACACCATCAGAGGGGGGTGACATCACAATGGCTGCCAAAAATATATATATATATGAAAATTTCAGTGTTTATGGACTCCCTCCATTTGCGGCCAATATCAACTGACATAAAGGCATCCCTGAGCAATTGACCAAAAGGATAACATATGGCAGGTCACATGCCCAGACACCATCTGATTCTCTCCCCATTTAGTCACCATCAAAGCACTATATCTTTTAGGGGGAAAGGGGGGAAAAAAAGGCTGGCACAATACCACTCCTACCCAGTGCCAATGCAGTAATGCAGTTGAATGGCAAGACTGCAGTATGACTGTCACAACAAGCTGCTGTCCTGTGTTGGGGCAGATGATTAGAAAAGGAGCAGGAGACAATCCATGGGGATGACACCATGAGTTACCATGAGTCACGGCACTGGGTGACACCAACCCTAGTGGCGTCACTAAAAATCTCTTTAATCTTCCGATCGTCCTGAAGACACTTGTGTTTCAAACTTTTTGGAAAATATATCTTTTTGAAAGTTCAGGGATAGTACCTCTCTCTCTGTCTTTCCCTATATATATAGTATAACCTTGCTCCAAAACTAATAAAACTAAACTTAAATCACATTCAGTACTATGCTCTGATACCTCAAAACCATTAACAGTTTGGGATGCATGTTGTTTTTTGGAGTTACTAAAGTGATGCCCTTGTATGTGTGCACATACACAAATAGGTATGTATTCGATTTTACCATTGGCTCCTTTAAATTGACAGAATCTGCAATAAATAAGTCTGTTAACAAAATGTTAACAGGAATATGATACCTATATAAAATATTAATACGGAAAGATTTTTTAAAAATGCTTTAAAATGGATAATAACTATACGTATGTTCCACACTAAATGAAAAAAAAAATACAAAAGGAAATAAACATTTATTGAACCACAATGAAATAGTATTTGGAGAAGAAGCATAAATGTATGAATAATTTATAACAGTGATAGAAGCAATGGAAACTAAATCCGGTTCAGAAAAGAGAGGAAAAAGCTTGTTGGGATGATATTAGAAAAGTCTTCCTTTGAGAGAAAAAAAAAAATACTTCAAGACATTGTCTGCTCTTTCGTTGACTACGTTGATTTAACCACAGATCTTTGGATCTGAAGTGGTCTTGCCTTTTATCTTAGGACCAAAGTGGCAAGGTGGGCACTTGCTGATGGCCAAGCTGAAGATGGCACATCACAGCTTGTCAGTACCAATACTACTTGCTGTTGTCCCTAGGCATACTTTTACCTGTAAAAATATGCTCATATCTCTGGCTCTTAACATGTTGGCCCTGAGTTGACAAACACAGCTGAAAGCTACACCTTGCACAGAAAAGCCAACTATTAATTCCATGTTCAGTTCAAGAGTGTGAAGACTTAATACTTGCTAGACAGAGCTTTAAAAAAAATCTCTATTGATTTTGTTTAAAGCGTATTTACCCATTTTCATCTCTCACACTTAGATATGGAACCAGATACCATTTGCATAGAAACATTTCTCCATTTCTGAATTTGTGATATATTCCATGCAAAGTGTGTATGGGGGGGGTGGGGGGTAAGAGTGATGTGCATTTTTAACTGAGATCTATCTATTAATCTATCTATCTATCTATCTATCTATCTATCTATCTAATTCTAAATGAATAAACATTTACTCAATGTGCATGTGCACAGTTTTGTGTGTACAAAATTCAGGAACCAAGAATCTCATCAATACTGTGTGGCTTAGTGTACCACAAAATGCTGGATCTATCCCCACAAAGGAATCTTGCTATATTAACTTTAGTCAATTAATTTGCAGCCTTTGCCAAGAATGCATTTATATGTCTAACTCAGAAATAATTTCATAGAAACCAGCAAAGTGGTACAAATGCGAACCAAATTGCTTAATACAAATCTTGTAGGTGAATTTCCCATAGGCAACTGTTGGGCTGTTATGTGAAACTAATATTGGACAAGATAGGTCTTTGATCTGATCTAGCATAGTTCATTTCATGCTCTTAACGTGTCTCATTTTGATTTTGTACCAAAGACATAAAACAACAAATCCCAGGATTCCATGGATGGAATGGAGCTACAGTACGTAGTATTGTCAAACTGCATTATTTCTACAGTGTAGAAACACTCATGGGGGTAAAACAGATGGGCAAAAGAAAGTGGCTTCCATCCACTTTGAAGGTGGGGTGTTTATATGACACACTACTGGAAAGTGGGTGGAAACCAAAATGAAACTGCATTCCAGAGCTAAAAATCAGAGCAAAAAGAAGTTGGAACACTCTGGATCTTCATGCCTGCATACAAACAGCTTGGCATGAGTGCAGGGCTGTGGCAAAGCAAAATAAATAAAGTGTGACACTCCAATTGCTGTAATTACAATGAACACAAACTATACAGTCCAACAGAGAGGGATGGAGTGAAGGGGGTGAAATGGGTCCTCCGTGATGGTGCTTTGCCAATGTATCACTTGCATATTGATTCAATGATAGCCTATACCAGTGGAACATCACACGTGTGACTGTGTGTCTGATCAAAGGGGCAGCCATGCAATGGGATAGCATCTGGGCAGACATAGGAGGTACTTGGAGGTCACAGACGGAGTGTTTGTGTGACAGTGCACATGCATGATAGGGAGACAACAAAAAAGTAAATTATCCAGTGGTATGGCTTCATGTTGCACTATGTGACCCACCTTTGGAATGGGCCATGTGAACAGCAGGGTTCTGACCCACTTTTGGAAAAAGCAGGATCAAACCACTTTTTCCTGCCCATCTGCATCAGCCCTTTGTGTGCTTCCTCCATGCCAGTTCACTTCCCCCCTCTTTTCAGTTTCTTTCTTTCCACTTTTGACTGGCAGTTATTTGAGTAGGATTTCAGTGGAACGGAGAAATAAGAAGGCAGTGACATGGGCACAGGAATGAAAAACTAAGCAGAAGTAACAGCTAGGGAGGATGTGAAAATGTCACCCAGAGTGAGATGGCAGGCTCTGAAACCTGCATGACAGCACCTGCAGATACTGTTGGCCTTTCGTCGTTCCACAGTTTTTAGTGTCTTTAGCTTAGTATCTCACTCTGAGCTGGAAGATCCAAATTTCCAACTACATTTGAACATATTCGTCATTTCACTGCTGGTGGTACATTGCCTCCTCCCAATGGAATGTAGTTAGCTTCTTTTTTTTCTCTCATAACATCTCCTTCCACCCTTAGATCAATCAAATATTATAAAGATGAGCAATATATTGTATTTGGTTGAGCAAAAGAATAGTGTAGATTATCTTCATCAGCATAAAAATGCTGTTGGATGACAGCAATATGAGGCAAAAGAATGTAGCTATCAGAAGTTCAATCACAGTTTTGAGTAGATATCTGAAGAAGATTATTTTAAAGAATGAGTAACATGTGTTTCATTAAAGTTTCCTTTCCTTTATCTTTTGACTTTAATTTTACTGAGAAGAAGTGATTGAATCTATAACTGAAACAATAATATGAAGTCATTTCTTTTAAATCTAGTTTCCCTGACTGATGAAATTACTGAATTTCATTTACAGCAGGAACATGGGAAGTATGCATTTTTAATGAAGCTGTTTTCTTATTAAAGCAACTATTGTTTTCAAAAGGCAGAATATTCATTCTGTAGAGTTGTTGTTTTGAAAGAAAATCTTTATAACAACAGCTAGCGATACTTAAGGAATTCATCCTTTGCACATTCCAGTGTTTACAGTCTTTGCACATTCTGAGAATCCTCCCTTGGAAGATTGAAACACAACTGCTCTTGCAGGGAAGGAGGGAGAGTTGCAATAAAACTACTAAACACCCAACTGGCAGAAAAAGGCCACAACTTTATTGATTACAGCAGATAGGAAGGGTTGGCCCTGAAAGCATGAGGTCTGGATTTGTCATTGACCAACCCCTGTTGGTCAATGAACTGAATTGCCTAGTCAAGGACAAGCTTTGGGATAACAGAGGGGTAACTGACTGGTTATATGCGCACCTTGGGAGTCGGTTATGTGCATGTGCACATCTACCCCTTCTCAATGGGGGATGCCGAGTTGGTGTTGCTCCCATGTTGGCATCACCACAGCGGTCTCATCACCCCTGGATCTCTGTGGACTCCCAATCCAGCACTCTGCAGCATCATAAACCATAGCCACCAAATCCAAGACCTATGCTACTGCCCTGGAAAAGTTGTGACGGCATCTCTCCTACCTTAACCAAGGGAGGGGTGGTGGAAGAACCATTTGAGAATGGCACTGGGCAGAGGTGCCACCTGGCCTTAAATAGGCAGCCCAACCAATCCTGTTCCAGAGAGGCTGGTAACTCTTCAGAAACAGGAGATGTGTAGCTTTTCCCACAGGAGTCTAATATAAAATATGACAGTTTGTAGGCCTCACGGTCTGGTTCTTGAGATTCCAGGTTGTCCTCTGAAAAGGATTATTTAATTGGCAGTATTACAACTATTTGTTCTTTACAGAGTGCAATATGGAGTTTCTGTTTTGGATCATAGATCTTAAATGCACTAATTTTGGATCTCTTGAAAACTGGTAAAATCAAATCACAGAGAAGAGACAAGACTATTAATACCAAAATTCAAAATCACTTTCCAGTGCTATATTGAAATGAAGAATATTATTCCCATCACATTGCCAGATGTAAATCAAGCAGTTTAGAGTAACTGAACCACTGTTAAACTCATTTTGCTTTCTGTAATAAGATTTATATTGCTTCAGTAGACAGCAAATCTTTTTATTTCATAAAATCAGCAATACAAAAGTTAAAAAACAAAAAAACAAAAACAAAATACCATAAAGTAATATGCAATAAAAATGGTGTGACAGAATGATTTTTCCTGAAGTGTCAATCCATTCTAGTTAATAAACATTCATAATGCTAAATGTATTAGGAATACTAAAAACACATAGTAAGATGGAGGCATTTATATTATACCCAAGAGGTTATAGTTTCCAGCTATATCATATATCAGATGATCAAAGTAAGAATTCCCTTCATGCTATATGATGGGAAGAATATTCCAAAATGTTCAACAATATGGTTAAAACATGTTTTTCAAATGAAAGAAAATCTGTCAATTAGAATCAAGCACAGGCTGACTCTCAATAGATTCTGATCTGTCTTAGGACTAACCAGAAATACCTCTGTCTTGACTGAGTGAATCTTCAACTTGTTTGTCCTCATCCATATCATTATTATTGTTTTGCAAATAAACAGCTTCCTTGGAATTAGGTGGAATTATAGTTGGATGTCATCAGTATACTGAAGTCACCTGACCCAAATGTTCCAGGCAACATCTACCAAGAGCTTTCTGAATATGTCAACTAGCATGAGGGACAAAACAGAGCCCTGTTGGGACCCACAGGCCAAAGACCAAGGAGTCAAACAGGAGTGCCTCCGTACCACCATCTGGGTTCCTCCTCTAGGATAGAACAGAGACACTTCAAAACTTTGCCTCTAAATGGTGTGCCAGGAATATGACCCAGAGAGACACCATAGTTGATGGAATCAAATGCTGCTGAGGGGTCTGGCAGAATCAAGAGGAACACAGTTCTAGGTCACAGTGTAGGTCATCCACCAAGGTGACAAAAGATGTTTCCATTCCATAAGCAGGCCTGAACCCAGACTGGAATGTATCCAGATAATTAGTCTCATCCAGAAACTCCAAAAATGGAGTATAGGAAACCAATCCATAATTATCCCATAGAGAAAAATCCAGGAAGGACTTTAAAAACAAACAAACAAAGGTCTTACAACTGCCCCTATTAGTCAAGTTGGTTCTGTGACTTTCTGGAGGGAGGCATTACATACTCCCATTACTCATCTTGTCCTTCTCTGGCTTCTCTTTCTCACACTAAATGAAGAGGAAACATAGCCAATGTGATTCAATATAAATCAAAACACAATTTTATCAAAACCATTTTTTCCATGGGATTGGAATCAGGAAAACAGTGTTGTGTTCAAATTTTCATTGTACTGAATAAACCTTGAACTTATAAACATCAAACTAAAAAGCAAGTGGGGGCTGAAAGTCTACATACTGCATCTTTGTCAGAGATAGATAAGTACGCATTATAATCTCACAGAAGCTGAAAGCATTAAGCACTTCCATCTGGCATATGCAAGCGTCCTTGGCAAACATATTAGAGAAATGTTATTAAACTCATTAAAATTAGGAGCACTGTCTGATAAAATGTAAGGCTGAAGCCCTAGTCAAGTATTCTTAAGCATGTTGACTCATGCTTATGAGATGGGATGAGGGGAGTATATGGAATAAGGCATGGGGACGGTGTTACGGTGCCTACTGTTGCCATCCTGACATCCCAAATATTACCATATTCAAGATGTCAGTACAATGGGGCAGAGAGAGGATGATGGTGGCAGAATTAAAAGAAGGGAGGAATATGTGGAAAGGGGAATGGAATGTGGAAGGGGATGACTGAAGGAAGATGAATCATAGAATCATAGATTTGGAAGAGACCAGAAGGGCCATCCAGTCCAACCACCCTGCCATGCAGGAACTCCCAATCAAAGCATCCTCAACAGATGGCCATCAAGCCTCTGCTTAAAGACCTCAAAGGAACAAAATTCCACCACTTTCCGAGGGAGTCTGTTCCACTGTTGAACAGCCCTTACTGTAAGGAAGTTCTTCCTAATGTTGAGGTGGAATCTCTTTTCTTGTAGCTTGCATCCATTGTTCTGAGTACTGTTCTCTGGAGCAGCAGAAATCAAGCTTGATCCCTCCTCAATGTGACATCCCTTCAAATATTTAAACAGGGCTCTCATATCACTTCTTAACCTTCTCTTCTCCAGGCCAAACATCCCAAGCTCCCTAAGTCGGTCCTCATAGGACATAGGACAAGCTCCCTAAGTCGTTCCTCATAGGACATGGTTGCCCACCTCTGGACAGATGAAATATAACTCCAATAAAGCACTTTAATATTTTCACATAGTGTGAAATAAAACAGAAGGAAGCGCGAGATAGACTGACTTACTCATCATTTTTATTTTTAATTTTAATTTTAATTTACATTTCAGGAGTTGTCCTTTGTTTTTGTTAAACAGTTATACACTGACAGGTGAAATATTTACTTAAAGTAAAAATTAGGTCATTTTTCAATTTTTTTGCCACCTTGGGTACCACTCTGGGAGAAAAGCAGCATATAAATAAAATATACTTGAATAAATAAACGTTTGATTTGCTACTGAAGATGTTAATTTCTTTGTCTATCTTTCTGCCTAGGAAATATGTAGGTAGCTTCATCACATATGAATCATTCATTTGCATGTAGAAGAAGAGTGAGTGAAATGCGATGCAGAATTCACTCTATAGCCTAAAGAAAAGATTTAAAAGGGCAGAACTGGCTAGGAAAGATTGTTTGGGGACATAAAAATCATTAAGAGGAAGATGCTGGTACAGATTTATAGCCTGAGTAGCTTGCTACTTTTAAAATGAATAGATAAATACTCTTCTTTCTCGCTCTCTCTCTCTCTCTCTTTTTTTTTTTTTTTGGTTAACTTTTGTAAAATAAGTTTTTAACTAATTTTTATTCTAGATTTTTTTAAATACCAGTTTTAATCCCATGCTGGAAGAAAAACGGGGTATTTATTATTTATTTATTTATTAAATAGAAACATGGTTCATTATTTTTTAAAAAAAATGAATGAAAATATTCAGTTCCATTCATTCAGATTTTTGTTAGGCCATGCATAGGAAGTAGAAGTCCTCATCTCTGCTACTTCTATAGCTACAGAAAACTACATTATCATCAGAGAACATTTAGGAATTAAAAATAAAAGCATGATCACCATCATAACAAATAAGAAGCAGATCCATCTATTGCCTCTGTTATCTAACCTGATTCTCCCCCCCCCTCCCCAAAATGCTACCTTTTAACCTCATCCTAGAAAATGTTTCTGTCATTTCTTAAAAGATTTCATAAATTGCTGGGTAGGAAGCTACACCAAGATGAGTTCAAAAGAGAAAAGGAGAGAGCGCATAAGTTCACACACTTGATGATACAAGAACATGAAACATCCACTTTTGCTGCCCTCATTTGTTCTGTGTAATGAATATAGATTAGCAATTAACCACAGCTACACTTGAAGTTAAGCTATGCTACAGAAATAAATGCAATGTGGATTATATGTTGAGAACATATTGATCAGTTTGCAGGAGACAAAGGAGTTTATCATACGACAGAATTTGGGGGTATACTCCAATGGCAATCCAAACGCAATCATGGGGTTTCACATTATTGTGAATGAGTGTATCTCACGCAATTTCGGGCAATGGGAAGTCATTCCGAACACAATCATGGGGTTTCACGTACTTGCGTATTAGAATATCTCACACAATTTTGGGCAATGGGGGGGGGTCATTTTCGGGAAATGGGAAGTCATTCTGAATGCATTCCGAATTCAATTAGATTTCACATAAATTCGCTAAACTAGCGAATTTACGTGAATTCAAATTGGCTCCATTAAAAAATTGAGAGAAATTCCTCCCATGTGATAAACTCCACTGAAAAAATATAGTCCCAAGAACTCTTGCAAACTATTTTGTATTGTTCTCACTGCATCCAGTTCTCTTAGATCTGCCACCACAGATGGCCTACTTTTCTGTAAATTTCAGGTTGTCTCAGTTTCTTAATTTCCGAATCTTTTTCAAGTCATCACCAGTTTTGATATTTTTTTTGAGATACTTCTGTAAAAACTAGCCCATTAGTCATTACTTGCTACATACTTGCTTTAACCATAACATGTTAGCTTCACGTCATTTCCTCAATTTTTTAAAAAAAATCTTCAAAATAAGAATAGTGCACACAAAAAAATCACCTCAAATGATCACTTTCAGAAAAAACATTTTGGAAGTTATGAGTAAAGGTTAACCATTCTTTCAAATAACAGTACCATGGACAGTCAGTAAATTATGTAGTGAAATGAGTATTATTATGCCCTGCTACACTAGAAGTAATAATTCTCTAGATTATATAGATGTATTGTAATATGTACGTTTGCTCCGTAAAATTGATTTCCCTCCCTGTCAGATAGTAGCTAGCATTCATTCATAGGAAGGTGATGAACTCAATGACAGATTCTTCGTTCTCTGCTGGTTTTGGATGAGTACAAACAGAAAGGAAGTGATGGGAAGACAGGTACATGACGTACTTAACTGGATGCCCGATCCCCAGCATTAAAAAATAAGGATGATTGTTATGAAGAAAAATAATCCTAGAATTTATAAATTCCTAGGAGGCAGATTTTTTAAAAAACAAAACCTTAAATTACAGGCTTCAAATGTTAGCTGGATGAGACTGCAAACGTTTTCTAGAACAAAGTCTTTAAAATCTTTTAAGCGGGAAGATGTGATCAATCATTTGTATCAAAGGACTTTCTGCCATTGTCAGTGGAGGAACCAAGGGCAATGCTTTAAGCTAAAACCTTTCTAGGTAATGAAGCAAATGTATCAGCGTTCAGCAGTCGACAGGACTACTTACTGAAAAGGTCGCAGAAAAAGAGTCCACATTATCCGTCTCCAAGAGGTTAAAGTTGACAAAGAATAAAAAGATCCCCGTGACTTTTCATTTGACTAGGTGTGTGATCTATGTTAGAAGAGCAGCAGCTCTCATGTACAAATTTTAAAATACTTAGTGTATATGTCACAGATTCATGTCCAATCATATTATTCCCTTCATCTTGCCCATTTAAATCCCTCATTGTATCCATTCCTGCACAGAAAGTAGTAATTTTTTGTGCATAAATTAATATTTCTACATTGAAATATTATTTCCAAACTAGGAAATGCTGTTCCATGTGCAGAAAATTCTGTTTTCTGCACGTAGTGATCAGATGTGGATTTTGTGCAGCATAAGTCCCAAACTGTGAAGAGTCTCATCCGTTTAAGATTCTTCTTCTCAGGGTTTCTCAGAACTCAAAATGTATCTTTTTGATCATTTTTCTAATATTTTTGAATATATATATATACATTTTTTTCCATCTGTAGACACCATACAGCCTGGTGAGCCTCCAAGCTAGAAAATCTAGTTTACTTCTTGTGACTTCAGGGAAGGATGAATAAAGAGTGATTTAGGAGGTATACGTGGCAATGGAAGTGGATAGATGGACAAAAAATGTAGGGATGTGACAGCCACAGGCATCCTGTGGACCATATGTCACTTATTTCTGCTTTGTAGTATGGGGTCTACCAATTTACCAGTCAGGACTGTAACTCTATTCAGAATCCTCTTTATTCAGTAGGGTTGCCAAACTGAAAACTGGAGATTGTCCCTATACTTTCTATGTAGACGAAAGAATTTCAGCTTGGGGTGGCTCTCCCATTACCAGATAACAAGCAACACTTGCTTAAATTTCCTTTGCTACACAATAACTAATCTTAAAAAAAAACCCTGTCCAGTTTTCAGCTTGGTAATCCTACTGTATAGTGTAGAATCAGTGTGTATAGAATAGAAGTGGCAAAATAATAATAATAATAATAATAATAATAATAATAATAATTGTTATTTATAGTCCGCCCCTCTGAGCAAACAATCGGGGCAGGGTACAGCAAGATTAAAACACACAGAACACAAGAAGTATACTTGAAAAAAAAAAGGAGTGTGGGAGCTTTTTTGCTTTGTTGTTTTAATCGCTTTGTTGTTGTTGCTGTTGTGTGCCTTCAGGTCATTTCCAAATTAGGGAAACCCTAAGGGAAACCTAGGCTTTCCCTAGCAAGTTTCTTCAGAGGGGGGTTTTCACAACCATCCTCTGAGACTGAGAAAGTGTGATTTGTCTAAGGTCACCAGTGGGTTTACATAGCCAAGCTGGGATTCAAACCCTGGTCTCCAGAGTCATAATCCAGTGCTCAGGCTACTTTTCCATGATAGTTCTCAACTTGATTGCTAAGCTTGGTATACAAGTTTCAGCATTTCCTCTCTTGATATTTTGAATATATTCACCCAGGCTCCTAATGCCTCTCTAGCTTGCTTGGGGGGAGTCATTTAGATTACAAAATGAGTGAGAATCCGATAATGGTATTGCTATTAGTATACAGTATACAATGGTATTGCTATTAGTATTATGCTTACTTCTAACTTTGTTTTCATTTTGTAGCAAATGTAGCAGAAAATAGGGCATTCACAAGCTGAGTTAATTATATTATTGATTTTTAAAAAGTATATGCTTTTTTTTTTGGGAGGGAGGGGGAATGCTGGTTATAGATGCTTTGAAATTCAGAAGAATAATAGATGGTTATGTATTTCTTTCAGACTGGGAAAGCATAATTAGTGTCAAATCAATTCATCCAAGGCCATCTAATTGACTAACTGCCTTTAGATGAACAACTTCATGTCCTTCTGTGGTTAAAAAAGTGGTTGCTGTTTTTTTTTTTTAAAAAAAAAAAAACCCACAAATATTAATATACACAGCCTCTTTTTTATTTTAAGCAATTCATTTGCCGTCATCCCATAGGATTTGGAAAACTAAACCTTTGGGTTATCCGGAAACAAATTTCAGAAGGACTCCTGGTGAAGGAAAACTTGTTTACAATTCTCAGAAAAGTAGGAAGGAGACTTTATAAAAGAAAGAGAAGATTGTCACATCTGTTAAGTTTGGCACTCCTAATCCTCCTTACATTTAACTTAGCATTCTGCTACAAAGTTTTCCATTTGCAAAAAAATATTTTTGGAGCACAGCTTCTATGGTCCCTCCAACAGCATAGCCATTCTGGATTTCTATCGGTTCTACTCCAGAAAAGTAATTTTTCTGGGAAGACATATGAAGATTTCTGAAAAAAGGCAAAATGATTCCATACCGTCTTCTTACAAACAGAAATTTCCTGCTTTTTTTAAAAAAAGTGCTTCAAACATATGCTGCTACACTTTGCTTTATACTTCTGATATATAATTACCATTGTGAGATATAATTAGTGGTAAAAGGCCTTGAAGAACCTGGTGGGAAAATTACTATTATTAGTATAAAAGCATTATGTTGCAGTGTTACCCTTTTCATGTCATGAACAGTATTAGTGGAGAAAAGACATATTTCCCATTAAAGCAAAAGGGCTTGCTATGAGGACTCACTAGATGGAAGGGTGAGGACCAAATCTTTCCCTTCAAACCAATAGATAAAGACAAACAGTGAAGGAAGATGATGGTAACATGTTCACCACAGAAGTGGGAGGGAGGAATAGCCCATTTGGAGTTGTGTGATAGCTGCCTTGATAAAGTCACTTTGTGAAGGTCAAGTGGGAAGAACCTAAGACAGAGAAGATCAATAAGTAAATGAATGTCAGGAGACAATATCAGTGAAAGCTCAATAGATCAAACATGCAGCCTTGTTCAATTGAATACAAGTACAAACAAAAAAGCAAAATCCAATGTGGACCACTTCAGCTCATAAAGCTGAAACTAAGCTGTCACTTTTAAAACTAGTTCCACAGATCTTTGAAGATGTCCTCAGAGATACCTGATGTTCTGCCATAGCCTTTTTGAACTACCTGCATCTGGTGAACCATAATGAAAATAGATAAAATATAGAGAGAATTACAATAAAAGAACAGAAGAACGCTAAGAAAGGTGGTAGGCGGATATCACAGCCATATCTGTATACACACAGTACACAACTACACAACACAATGAAGACATAGTAGGTACTGTCTACACTCGTTGGTGTCACTAGCTGGAATCCATTTTTAGGGTTTCTCATGTGAGTTATGTTCAGTCCTGGATGTGTGTCATTGACTATATAGCAAAAGGAAAAATATTCAGTAATGCACTGATGTATTGAAAAAGATTGTTTTCAGAAATATCCACATTGTGCGTCATTTTATATTCTAGTGATTAATTTACACACATACAAGTTCTCATGGTTCAGACTTCACCATCTAAGCATGCCAGGAAGCTCTCAGTGTGAATATGTGGCTTCCGCTGTACTAGGATTTCAAAGTGGTGAGCTCATTTAATTGGGCTGCATTTGAGAGGTACAACACAGGAGAACTCCATAAAGACCACCTGTCCAATCAAACAAAGTAGAGCCTAACTAAATGTATTTCCATTGCCAGGAATGTAACAAATTTCCAATTTTGTAATGTACCAATTGATCTTAGGCAATGAACAGTCAAGGTTTCCTGCTGAATAAGGTGGCATGCTAGCATGGTAGATGGTATCCAAGCCATAAAGAAGCATGACATGAACATTAGTGTAGTCGATAATCATCTTAATTCTAATAAATTTTGTTCCATGCCCTTTTTCAGAGCCTGTAGTTGAGTCTGCCAAATGCAGCTTTGCCAGCCAGATGTCACATAACCTCATCATCCATCTTGATATTGCTAGGAAGCATAGCACCCAAGGAGCAGATTTTTCAATCTAGATTTAGGATGCATTTTCAATTGCAATTAAATTATGATCACCTTCTTGAAGACTTGGTGCTTCTTCCGAAGCTGGAACATTTTGTAACAAAAGGTATAGAGGCAATAAATCAAATGTGCAAGTAATAATCAGCAAACAATAGTCCCTCCTCCCAAAAGTATCATGTACTTTGTTATAGCCTTCAGCCTCTCCCCCACTTTAAACTGGATATGCAGTGCAAATATATGTCAAAGTTCTGAAAATACAAATTGAAAATAGGATTGCTCTTAAGGAAACTAGAACAAAAGGTACTGGAACTGTCATAAAACCAGCATAGCATTAATGTTGTGAGCAATGTGGGGAGGAACTTTGTTCAATAAAAAGAGGTTGGTCTTGGTAAGAGGGAAAATATGACAGCACCAGTTCAAAACCTCAAATATGAGGCAATAGCCATGGATTCAAACTAAGGCTTTTAAAAGCTAAGCAATTAATGCTTTTTGCCATTGGGCATGTTTGTCAGCCTTTCTCTGTACACTATTCTTTTGATAGTCCAAAATTCTTTCTGACCATCTGTTGTGAATGTTTTGAATGTGCATTCCTATATGGCAGGGAATTTGACTGGATGACCTTGTGGTTTCTTCCAATTATTTTTCTATGATTGTTTTGAATTAATGGAAAAGCATGTAAGATTTGGAAAGTTCTTGTAAAAAAAAAAAAGTCAAACAAATGGTCATCTGGTCGTATAGGGATCCCACATAGTGTAGAACACATGTGTTCAGTGCTCAGGTTATAGATGAAATTTTCACATCCATACATGGTAATAGGGAATACAATGGCTTCTATGATTCTAACTTTTGTGCTCAGTTGTATATCTGCATTTTAGAATCTTTTCTCGTTCTTTCATAGCTCCCCCCCCCCCATTCTTTATCTTCTTCTGATTTCTTGACTGCAGACCCCATTTCTATCAATGTTTGACCCCAGCTTTGGAAATTCTTTTACTATTTCTATTTCTTCATTGTCTAGGTTGAACTTGTGAAGGTCCTCAGTAGTCATTATTTTTGTTTTCTTTATGTTCAACATTAAGCACTTTTTTCTTTGATCTTCATTAGTAGCTGTTCAAAGTCTGTGCGGTTTTCTGCTAGTACTATGGTGTCATCTGCATATCTTAGATTGTACATATTCCTTCCTCCTATTTTCACACCTCCTTCTTCTGTGGCCAAACATGATTTTCTTCCAATATGTTCTGCATTCAAGCTGAACAGATAAGGTGAAAGGAAACAGCTTTGTCTGACCCCTTTGCCAATTGGAAACCATCCTGTTTCTCCATATTCTGTTCTGACAGTAGCCTCTTGTCCTAATTACAGATTCCTCATCAGAACTATAAGATTTATTGGCACTCCCATGTCTTTAAGGGCGTTTCATAGACTTTCATGACCTATGCTATCAAAGGCTTTGCTATAGTCTACAAAGCACATGCTTATCTTCTTTTGGAATTCCCTGGTACACTTCATTAGTCATCCTAGATTTGCAATGTGGTCCCTAGTGCCTCTTCCTTTCCTGAATCCTGCTTGAACTTCTGGGATTTCTCTCTCTATGTATGGTTGGAGTCTACATTGCAGAATTTTGAGCATGAGCTTGCTTGCATGGGAGATCAGTGCTATGATCCTATAGTTGCTGCAGTCTCTGGTGTCTTCCTTTTTATGAATGGGAATGTATATTGATCGCTTCCAATCTTTGGGCCATCGTCTTGTTTTCCATGTCTGTTGACATATATTGGTTAGCACTAGAGTTGACTCTGTCAAATAACTGGACAAGATTATTTTATTAAGCCCCATGTTGAATTTATGGAGTTTGGTACAAATCTCCACCTCTTGGTGAAAGAAACCCTATGCTTGCTGCTATCAGCTTCTTCAGTTCCAGTTTTAATGAAGAAGAAATAAATCTGAGTGTTCATTAGCTTTTTAGAATGTTTTATGTGGAGATGTAGAGTATGCTCCATACCAGAGGTTCTGCTCAGACTAAACAAGACTGTAAAATGTTGTTTAGGCAATAGTTTGGATGCTTTATATGGAAAAGGCCTTGTGAGCAATTGACTTTTAAGATGTTCTTGCACCTGCCTACTCTTGTATATTAGCATAACATATTCATATCTCAGCCGATGAATTGTGACATTTTATTGTATTAAAAGAAAACAAAATAGGTGTGTCCATCTGCAAAAGCATCTGTTGCAGTGATTTCTTAGAACTATAGTTAGTAACTATTAATGGAATTCTTAAATCAGTACTTAATCATTATTTGCAATATACAACGATGGAAGAAATTTAATTAGATCACCCCCCTCTAACTTCTTAATTGAAAGAGTTTCTTAAAATTGTTTATTGAGAACGACCAGCTCTTTTTCTGGTTTGCTGTTACAGAAATAAGAAATAATGTTCCTCACAAAAGCACATTAATATATGTGTGTGTGTGTGTGTGTGTGTGTGCATACAAAAAGAGAGACACAGAAAGAGAGAGAGAGATGTTCTTTCAAACTACAAACTACAGGACAAAACACAGATAGTTGGGGGAAACATCTGGCTCTTCTAATGATATTGTCCTTCAGCACGCATAACCCCCATTATTGACTGTATTGACTTGCAATGATGGGAATCTACCATTTCTATAATCCATTTAATTTTGGTGTAAATATCCACAAGACTGCACTTTAACTGTTTTAGCTTCTATTAAGATTGGGCAAATTTCAATTTCTCAATTTTTCATAGTCTTATTCCTCAATATTTTGCTGTTCTTGCCCACATCACACCAGGAATGTGCATGGCCACTTTACATGATGCTTGTCCTGCTATTATTCCCCACAACAACCCTGTAGGATAGACTTCATGTGAGGCAGGGGTAACCAAAAATCACAAGGCAAATTCCGCAACCAAACAGGAAATTGAAAATGGGTCTTTCTGTTCCAAATCTAAAACTTTAAAAAATTACCCTGTACTTGTTCTTCTAGAGAAATAACTACTATACAAAGGTTGCCAATGTTGAAACAAAATGGTAGAAAAAAATGCAATGAGTACCCTCTAGGGAAATCTATTCCACTGGTGAACAGTTCTTACAGTTTAAATAGATAAAATAAATAAATACCCCCCTAATGTTTTTATATGGACTCTCTTTTCCTTTAATTTGAACCTATTGGTTCGGGTCCTAGATTCTACAGCAACAGGAAACAAATTTGCTCCATCTTCTACATTGCATCCCTTCAGATATTTAAGGATAACTATTATGTCACTGTTCATTCTTGCTTTCTCCAGGCTAAACATATTCAGCTCCCTCGGTCTTTTCTCAGAAGGCTTGGTTTCCAGACATTTGATCATCTTGATTGTCATTCTCTGGACATATTCCAGCTCCTTGACTTCTTTCTTGAAATATGGTGCCCAGAACAATTCAGCGATATTCCAGGTGAGGTCACAGATGCAGATGCAGAATATACCTGTACATGAATGCTCATGGCAATTTTGAGAACTTTAAAAACAAGGATGAGGAAATAATGATCCATTTAAACAAAGAAAAAGATATATGTAGCTTGAATTCACGTACAGCAACTAAAGTCCCCTTGTTGGCTGAACTTAGCTCCAGAATGTTCTTTTTTTGGCCTTTTGGAAAGATGAATTGTAGTGGCCTTTTTAAATAATTACAATTGATGTAAAATACTTTGTAGTTAAAGGAAGGAGAATAGCAGTAATTAATACGAGCAAAATGATAATGTGCTCATTAACACAATTTCTATGTCATTTTCTCCCCACCTCCCACAAAAAAGTGCTGATTTTTTCCTCCAAGATTCAAGGACCCAAGGGAGAGGGATGTCTCATGTATTTTTTAGAAGTGCTAATTGAAATTCAATATTTTAAGTCCATTTAGATCTTGAACAATTAGTGCAATATATTAAAATATATATTTAGTAAAATTGGGAAGAGAAATGGTACGTAGGACCTAGAAGCAAATCTTAATTAAGGTCCATAGGCTGCCAATGGATATTGCTCCTTGCCAGTGTACATCTGCATAATTGCAGTCTTGCTGGGGACTGAGGTTATACTTTGCAAAATGACTCTTTGTGAGCATTATGTAAAAGTTTAACAAAATTATTTAAGTTTTTTTTTAAATGGTGCTATGAAAGTATGTACTATCAAGTGTGGTTACTTTGAAACAAAAGACATCATTTGATCGACTATAGCCCCTAGCCACTGAAGATCACATACTTCCCAGAGAGTGCCTTACTACCTTTCTGCAGGCAAGTGAAAATGTTCTTGAGAATTGAAGTTTTAGGGTAAAATGGGTCTGTATAACATGCTGGGATTTTGGGTGGTTTTTTTTTTGGGCTATGTGGCCATGTTCTAGAAGAGTTTATTCCCGACATTTCATCAGCATCTGTGACTGGCATCTTCAGAGAATGCTGGCATGGAAGTGAGTGGGGTACATATACTGTGTGACCCTAACTTCCATGCCAGCATTCTCTGAAGATGCCAGCTACAGATGCTGGCAAAACATCAGGAATAAACTCTTCTAGAACATGGCCTCATAGCCTGAAAAACCCACCAAAAACTATGGATGCCAGCCATGAAAGGCTTTGACTTCAAATGCTGGTGTTTGTTTATTTCTTGTTTTAAATTATTTGTGTTTTTAATGGCTTTTAATCATTTGATGGTTTAATATCATCTAAATGTTTGAATACTGTATTTTTAAAATTATTTTTAATTGTTGTAAGCTGCTTTATGTCCTGAACTGGGGGGAAGCCAATGAATAAATAAATAAATAAATTCCCATGTTTTTTCTGCCTTCTATTAAAGAACTAACACCCGAATGCATTTCTTTAACTATGCCTGTATGTAGTACGATATGCAAATCCACCCTTTCTATGTATTCCAAAATAAGTAGTCACTTTAGGCTTAAGGCCACCCAGTGGGCTCTATAGCAGAGTAGCAGTCTGAGCCCATGTTTCCAGGTTCATAGTTCCATACTTTATTATGCTAATTTTCATGTGAGCTAGAGGTTATTATACTTTATTATGCTAATTTTCATGTGAGCCAGAGGTTTTTCTAGGTCATTCTTTCAGTCCTCCCCACTCTGCAAACAGCAATTTCACTGAAAAAACTCTTGACCTTCCCCTCCCTAACTTTATCCATGGCCGTTTTCTATTTGTCTGTGAATAGAAACAGGACAGCATATTATTAACCGTTCTCTGTGATATCATAAAGTAGCAAAAAGAGGTGGGGAGAGATGAGGAAGCTACTGCATTCCTAAAGCATATGGGTTGCATTTAAAGCTTGTCATCACATTTTGTCACTTCTAAGATTCTAAAGACAGTAACAGTAGCTCCTACGTTACATGACATTATATGACTATCTTTAAAGCCCCCCTCCCCTTCTTTCCATACAATGTTATTTGGTTTCACTGGCCTGTCATCCCCTACAGTTCCCAGGAGATTTCCCCCCTCACCTCTACATATGGCAAGAAGAAATTGTTCATCTCTCATTCACAACTATGAAAGGTACACAAGATGGGTTGCTACCTTTTTTTGTTTTAACCAGCTCTCCTCCTGTGACTTGCACTGAAGCTTGACAGACACATGAAATATAGCAGATGGAGGCTTTTTCCCTGGTATGGAATGAATGATTCACCTGATGTACTTCTATATGTCAGTCTCAGTCTGTTGTTAAAAGCAGAGCAGGTCCTGGAAAAGATAACCGGGGAGGGGGGGGGAGGCAACAAGGCCATTTCTACCATTAGGAAAAGGATGAGAATCCCTTGGGTCTCTAGATGCACTAGGACTCTCTTTCGTTGCCAGAGTTTGGAAGCGGTGAGGGATAATGCTAGTAGGCATTCTTCAACATCGAAAGCCACACAGGTTCCTTACCTTCTGGGTTTTTGTATGTTCCAGTTCCATAATTTTAAGGAGCTAATTTGCATTTAATGCAAATTTAAAACATTCATTGTTGAGTACCTTTTCTACCACTACGGAGATTATCACACACACTTCCATCTTGATGCTTTTGTAGCTTTTTAAACAGCAATGATTCTTATCACATTAGCACACAATTTTGAATTGATAACAGGTTGCCCATGCATCTTATCACACTACCGTTCCCTTTACTTGTCAGCTATCGGAGCTTAAACAGTAGTGTAGTCTCTCGCCTTTGGCAGTGGGGTATGTGCAGTGAAAGCCTTTTAAATTCCATTTTTACTGCTCTAGATGAAATGGTTGCTTTGTCAGCACTGCTTCCGTGACATTTGGGGTACATATAGATGATGTTTATCACATAGAAGGATCTCTGTGTGATAAACTCCTAAGTCTTGCTTTTAATGGAAATGGTGTGTGTAGGAGTTTCAATGCAGCGAAAGCCATTTAAATCCCATTTTTACTGCCCAATATGAAAACTTTGCCTCATTGGCACTAAGGAGTTTATCACACAGAGGTCATCTATAAGTACCCCAAACATCACGGAAGCACCATGGGTGTGATCCCTGTGGAGCTACAGAAGTGGAATTGAGGCTCCCACTCGATTCCTGCCATGCAATTGTAACCAGGAGAGCCTCCTGGAGCCCTTTTCTTGTTAAAGGGACATCATTAATAAGAAAAGGGCTCCACAAGGCTCCCCCAGTTACAATTGCATGATGGGATCTGAACAGGAGCCTTAATTCCACTTCTGTAGTGCCATGGGGATCACACCCATGGCACTTCTGTGACGTTTGGGGTACGTATAGATGACGTTTATCACACGGAAGGACCTCCATGTGATAAACTCCTAACTCTTGCTTTCAATGGGAATGGTGTATGGGTGAAGGTGTTTCTGTGTGGTGATAGCCCTGGTCCTCCTCCCATATCATTGCTCTACTCAATACACCATATTAGCTCTTGATGGAAGTTCTAGTTGTGGAAATCGAACCTCACTCACCCATGCAAGCTAATATAATATTCAAACAATCATCCATGTGTGAATTAAAATCTTACTCTTTCTGAAAACTGGCAAATATATACGGCAGACTTTCAAAGTGTTTTGAATGCAGCAACAGTGCTTAAAAGTAATGGCTAACATTCAGCTACAGAACTTTCCCAGACACACAAAACAAATAAAAAGAATTCTGACCGAAGCCAGCTCTAAATAGAGCTGGGTTAATACAATGTTTATGTTTTCTCTCCTATATCATCAACACCAAAGGCTTTCTCATGTTTTTTTTCTCTCTTCTTAGTTGTTATTAACAATGGCTATCAATTTCATACTCTCACCATATTAAATCTACAGGACAGGAGTTTTGGATTGACTTCTTGCTGAGGAGGTCATCACCTTATGCCCTATCAAGCTGTTTTCTGTGTAATTAGATGATTGTCAGCTCAGGAAAAGAGAGCCTCAATTTTTTGAAAATGAAAAAGAGAAACTAGCCATTATAGCATCAGAAATTGATGAGGAAGATGGGAAACTATGAGGAGGAATGGTGAGGGAAAGAATTTTGTTGTCTTGGCTTATCAAGTAGAAAAAATTAAATTCTACCATGCCAGACCAAATTATCTCTTGATATTGATTTTGTTGGTCTGAAACTTGATATGAGAGAAGTAATTCATTTTGAAGGCTATATTGGAGGAATGAGGGTGATACTTGGACTCTGTGCCAGTGGTGGAACATGATGTTTATTCCCATGGCTCTCATGTTCCGGCAGGTTTCCATTATATTAGGAATGATAGTCTTGGCTAATCCCAGATAGAGTGGGGGATGGCTCTATTTTGGTCTGTATTTTAGTCCAAGAAGTGCAATCTGATCACCTGATATCAGAATTTACCAGGATCAAATTCCCTAAAGTTTCTTTGCAGTAATTGTTATATGCCCGTAAGTTGACTCTGACTTATGGTGATTCTCTCCTATCCTGTTTCCCTGAAAATAAGACATCCCCGTAAAATAAAACCTAGTAGAGGTTTGGCTGAATTGCTAACTATAAGGCCTCCCCTGAAAGTAAGACTTGGTTCAACAATAAACTTCCCAGAAAGCCTTCACCACCACAGCCCCTGGCACTGCATCCATACAACTATGGTTATGGTACCCTTTCCAGCAGCTTTTGGGGCTCCTTTTCACACCTTGGAAAGGCTCGATCAGGGCCATGGTGTGCGGTTGCCATGGCCCTGATCCAGCCTTTCCAGGCACAAAAAGGGGTGGCTGCAGGTCTGTCGGGCCCCTGTGTTTTTTTCCAGAAAGGATTAATTTATTAAGGACATAAGCAATGATTTACAATTTTTAATACAACTTTCCCTAATATGCATTTTTGTCCAGGACTGTGCGTGGCACATACATTTTTGTCTGCAACTTACCCTAAAATATGGATTCTTGTATGTAATTCCTCTAAAGTATTAATTTTATATGCAAGATTCCCTGAAGTATGCAGTTCTTTATGCAGGTTCTTCTAACCTTTATGTATGCAGTTTTTGAACTGAGTGCCAAATTGGAAGGATAGTTGTATTCGAATCTACATATTCCTCCAAAAATTATGAATTAATTTGGGTCACTCATGAATGAAGAACAAATATCTCTCCAGTTTTTTCTCTCAAGCATACCTCATCACTGTGTGTGTACATATGCATGCATGAGCATAATAAACTTGGCTATTTTCATCATCCTCTTGCTTTTGTGTTATTTCATGTTATTGTTTACACTGTTGACTGACCGCTAGTTGCCCTTGGAGTATATTAATGATAAATGAGATACAGATTTTTTTGCGGTAAACAAACCTAAATAAAATAATTTCAAGTAACCTTTTCAATATATATGAAATAGCAGAAGAAAAAAAGCAAGATAGATAGCCGAACGCTTTCCCTTTGCTGTCTATTGAGTGATTTGCAAATCACATGCTCAAAAGTAATTGTAGCAATATGATCTATCCATTTGACTTTTTTCTTTTCTAAATTCCATCAGCAGCTATCACATGTACTTCTGCAGTTGGCCTAAAGGGGTATATTTAAACCATCCCTTAAAACATTGTGGTATACGTCCGTGACAGATGTACAAAATTACCCCAAAATTGTAGGAACACTTGAGAAATCATGAAAACCAATGAAATGTGTTCAGTAGTTTTCCCCTGTAATACTGTTTAAATTACATGGGGCAGAGAAGAAGGCTTGTTCTCTTACTTTTCCCATTGGCCTCCAGTAATCCAAACCTAGTCATGCTCAGACAGATCAACTGAAATCACTGGAATAAAACTTGGCATCCTGTTAGTGACCTACACATATTTAAGCTCCTGTTCCGAAAGTTGGACACTTTTGCCCAAACAGAAATCAATGGTCCAAATCACACTGCATTAATAATCCAGTTTGAGACAGCTTGAACCGCCCTGGCTCAGTGCCAGGGAATCCTGGGAATTGTAGTTTAGTGTGACATCAGAGAAGGCTAAATGTCTCCCATTATTCCCTAGCGTTGTATCAGGGCAATTCAAGCAGTCTCGAATTGGATTATTTCTCCAGTGTGTTTTGAACCTATATTTAGTTGATGGTTGCAGATGCAGAGTTTCATATTCCGTCCCATTGCTTATGAGGTGCCACTGCACATTGAGCATGCAGGTATTCAGTGTGTGTTATAATTGTGCAATTTCACATTTGTTTATACATTCAGTTGCACAGTGTTGCAATTCACTACTACACATGTAGTACTACACTACTACTCAATGAGTGTAAAATTACATGCTATCTCTTTTGTTATATTTAAATTCCATCTTTCCTCCAATGGGCTCAAGATGATGCAAATGGACATGTTCTTCCCCACTTCATTCTCATGACAATTCCATGAGCCATATAATCCTAAGGGAGAATGACTAGCTTAAGGTCACCCAGTGATTTTTATGGTTAAGAGGAGACTTGTACCTGAATCTCTCAAGTCCTAGTCCAACATTCTCATTGCTGGGTTTGAGCTTTGGGAAAAGCTTTGTCGTGTGCCTTCAAGTAATTCTGAATGTATGGTGACCCTAAGACATTCTGAACTTATGGTGATTCTAAGGCAAACCTATCATGTGGTTTTCTCACTAAGATTTGTTCAGAGATGGTTTGTCATTGTGTTCCTCTGGGACATAGAGACTGTAACTTCTGCAAAGTCACCTACTGGGTTTCCATGGCTGAGTGGGGATTCAAACCTAGGTTTCCTAGAGTCCTAGTCCAACTCTTAAATCAATACATCTTTCTATTGCAGCCAAGCTGCTTGCACAGAAGCCCTATGGGAAGAAAGTGTAATAGTTCTAAATAGTCCCACAGCAGTAAGGTTATCAGAACTGTGCAAGAGTGGTTTGCATAACCCTCTTGGAAACAGCAGCTGTACAAGAATGTAACCTTTCAATATAAATTACTGCACTGAGCAACACAAAAATGCTGTTTGCTTTACAGCGCTGTTCATCCTTTACGGTTTAAATCCAGTGATTTCCACAATGAGTTGTCACCTGCATGAAAGTGATTGAAGCTGCACATAAATGCATTAGCAATTGGATTTGGCAAACACACCTTTTTGAGAGACTACTGTTTCAAAGGTATTTTTTAGTATGCTGCAGCGTATTCCTTTGAGGTAAGGGGTGGGGGGGGGGGAATCTGTAACCACATTAGCGATTTGCTAGGAGCATGCTTCTCATCATCTTTCTTTTTTCAAGGGCAATTTACCAGCCCAGAACAATGACAAACTGGTATTCCCTTTGTCAACAAAAAATATCCCAAATAATCTTATTTGCTCTGCAGTACAGGCAATCTTCAGAAATTGCTTGCATTGTCAAATTATTTATTTATTACTTGCTGGTTTCCCTTTCTTTTTGTCATTTTTATAAAATGTCAAATGTCAGTTTATATCTGTGCTGCCTCTTTATCTGGCACTGCTGCCTGTCTTTTGGTATAAAATGCTTTAATGCGTTGTTTGGATGGTGTCAACGATCAACAGATAGCATATACCTCCTTCTTTGAATTGCCCTAACACTCACTACTACTACTACTACTACTACTCGTCCTCATTGATTGCTCTGTCATGGAAATCCACTGGGTGAGTCACACTCTCTCAGCCCCAGAAAACCCTGTGACAGGCTTATCTTAGAGCCACCATAAGTTAGAAACGACTTGAGGGCATACAACAGTCCGCCAGCCTTGAGTAGTGAAAGCTTATACACTATCTTGTTTAACAGCAATGGAAGCATTTATTTATTTTAATGTATATCCATGTTAGTTTATATGAATATACCAAAGCAGTTCATTTTAGGGTGCAGACTAAACACACTTACTAGGGTTTAATACCCATAACCCTGAGGAATATTACAGCAAACCTGCTTAGGATTGTAAATCATAGTTATTTTAGAGAGAATGAGAGAGAAAATTTAAAGAGGATGATGAAGAGGAAGAAGAAGAGGAAGAAGAAGAAGAGTCATGTAATTTAAAATTAGAATGGTATATCTGCTTGGTATATGATAAAGAAATATAACAAATACACATCCTGCAGTTATACTGTTACAGGAGGAACCTGGAGGTTTGAACTTTAAATGGTTAGGCCAGCATAAATTATCATTATCAGCTTCAAACGGATGTAAATTATGGCATGCCCACTTTTCTGCCTTCTGCTTCTATAGACGTCTATTTTATTTCAAAGTTCACTGGGTTTTTAACAGTTCTCATTGGGTAATAATATGGCATTCAGGCACATTAATTACGGAAAGTGTGCAGCGCATCTAAGGAGCTATTAATGCCATCTTGACCCTATTAATTTGTAAATGGAGGCCAAGAAAAATGGGATGCTGGCAGTGCAAAGAAAACTTTGACAGGCAGTGGAATTTCTTAACTCTGGCACTTTCTGCAGCTGGATAATAATAATAATAATAATAATAATAATAATAATATAATGACACCAATTACCGATTTTCTCATAAAGGAGACTAAACATGAGATTTTTCATTTTAGTAATGAAAACCTGTTTCTTTAATTAGACAAACTGTATTGTCTAATTAATACTGTGCCTCCTGTGTCTATAACAGAGAAGAGGTTGTAATCTTTCAGGTCCCTGAATGACCCCATGACAGATCTTTGCATCTCTGGCAATGAGGAGAATGTGTGGTGTTTTTTTCCAGACTCACTACAGTCATATTGATAAAAGCGTTTCAAAGCTAGAGAACTGGACTGACAAAGAAGCTGTTCAAAGTCTGAATGCTTTTTTTTTTTTTTGAAAAAAAAATGACTACAAAGAATGAATTAAAATCACAGAATGGACCTTTGCCAGTTTAAGATCTCTCAGATTTAATAGATTTTTTGCTAACACACACCATTCTTTGAATGACATATGTCCATGCAATTTGAATCTCTGAAGTATTTCTGCTCCCCACCCCCAGCCATTCTATGTAGTGGTTGTTGTTTTTTTTAGTTCCTCAGATAAGATCAAAAAAATTCAACTGATATATGTGGCCAAAACAGGAGAAAACTGGGTTGAAGCAATGTTCTGGGATTAAGTACTGGAGCAAAACTATGGTTGATCCAGTTCAAGCTGGGAAGTGTGCACTATTGCACTGTGTAATGCCTGTGT
Organism: Urosaurus nigricauda; assembly: GCA_034509955.1. NCBI lineage: Eukaryota > Metazoa > Chordata > Lepidosauria > Squamata > Phrynosomatidae > Urosaurus > Urosaurus nigricauda. The sequence goes on from JAOEGL010000013.1 coordinate 18,610,002, forward strand.
GGGAATGCAGGAAGGCCCAGGTGGATGGCTGGTGGAAGCAGTCTGGAGCATGTGCCCAATGTGCTTTTGATTACTATAGGAGATTTCCTTTTGTCACACACATGTGTTGAGTACACTTGAGTAGTCAGCTCCACCATGGACCCATTACACCGTCCATCAATGAAACAAAATGGCAGCAAACACAACAGGCAAACAATGCAATAGATTTAATTTTAAAAAATCAACATACTAGATGTTCCAACAGGGGACATGGAGGAAGGCGGCATGTACAGATTGGTATTATGATGGTAATGGGTTGGGGATTGTGGATTTTTATGATTTACTGTATTGCATTTTTACATTTTTTGGAACCCACCTTGATCCGAAGAGAGAGGAGGGATGATGATGATGATGATGATGATGATGATGATGATGATGATTATGCTATGTCAATGTGCCATTGGGCAATGCGTGCAATGCATGGGAAGTCAATTGCTTGTGCAACTGTATGGCTGGTCACACAACTGGTCACACAAGACATCCAATAGGCTGGCAGCTGGGGAGGATGAGGATGGTGGTGGAAGTTGCTGGCAGTGCCCGCAAGCACATATGCACATGCCTTTGGGTTGAAACAGGAAAAAAATGGTTCATGTTTTGGTGGGCCTGTCCTTTTAGACAAAGGGGGAGGTTCAGACGCCCATAAGCCTTCGGTCTGTTGTGTGGGCATTTGGTTTTCCCTGTGAATCGGGAAATGCCAGGTAAACCAGATTACTCCCCCCCCTCCATCTGATCAGCACCTGTCATATTTCAGTTCCCCACCTTAGCAAGGGACCCACAAATGGTACAGAATTAGCAAGAATTAGCTTTAGGAAGAGACACATTAATTTTGCACAGAAAAGGACTAAATATTTATGTTCTAGCTGCAAAGCACACGTTAACAGTAAGCCTTTTAGAAGTGAGGATGAAATGTGGGCAAATAATTAGTGGAAAGGGATCCATTTTTTAAAATGGATTCTACAAACATAATTTGATTGTACATGCTGAAATATTTTTGCACAGCCTTCTATGGATAATGTTTTGCTGGCTTGTACACTTTTTATTCTGGTGTGTGTGCGTGTATGTATGTGCGTTTTCTAATTCATTTGAAAGTTTATTATTGTTTTGCTCTATTTTAATCTTTGTTTTACAGTTGGTTTAAGTAACCTTGGAAAGAAAATATCTTGGATCAAATTTTAAGTACATGTAGACTTTACCCATTGACATTAATGAGACATATTAATCATGTCTGTCATAAGTTAGAGTAATTATTTTCTAATTATAGAATAACCCACATTCAAAATTCAATGTTGTATGTAAATCACTCACTCATACTGTTAGTATATGAAGATTTGGACTGAAGCCCTCGTGAAGTCCATTTCATGCGGAAATAATCTTTTCCATTGACATTTGCTCTTCTGAGTGCCGATGATACTACAGTGGAGAATAGATTTCTGAAAAGAATGAATACAAGAAAGATGACTTGTGTACAAGCGGAAAAACCATCCAAGCAAAACAATAAAGTACAATTTGCTCAAAGCATTTCCTAACCCTGATAGATAACATTTTCCCACAAAAGCTTATTCACTATATACATCCACCTGGAACTCCAAAGATGAAGCCACTTCCATCTTTACTATACTTGGATCTACCAATGGCATTATTATGTCGGTACAGAAAGATAATACAGTAACTGATTCTGACAATACAGTCTTTTATATAATAATATTCATTTATCATGAGCTTTTCAAACATATATAACCAAACCACCAATAATCCTTTGCCTGTAGATCTTAAATTCCTAGATGGCACATACCATGTTAGCTGAGCTGCCAGATACTGCACTTAATGTCATGAAAGTGCATGCAGGCCTTTTGGATGTTTACTCACAAGTAATGCCCATGGTGAGATTTAGTTTGGACTAAATGGTACTAAGCAGAACCTTTCATGGGTTTTCTGGGCAGGATTTGCTCAAGGGAGGTTTGCCTTTGCCTTCCTCTGTGACTAAGAGCATTCAGCAGTCTGGAGGAACCAATGCTTGTCAAAATAGCTTTGGAGAGAGTCAGGGGGATAAAGGGAGGAGAGGTGGCAGCCCATGGGTTACTTTTCTTTTTTACCTCCCCCCCCACCCCAAATAAAATGGCAGAACAAAATGGTGTTCCTTATATAAAATAGAAAATCTAGGTTTGCTATTGGGGATTTATACCTTAAAAATTTTTTTTTTCAAGCTGTGGATACTTGAATCCGTGGATAAAAAGAATGAGAACCACTGCTTTAAGCTATAGTGGATAGGAAAAACCATGGAACTTTAAGTGTCATAATAGCCAATGGATGTGTGATGTGCATGTGATCATGTAAGGCATGGCTGTGTGCACATGGCACCATTGATAATAATGGAGTGGGGCCATCCGTGGATACTCCAGTTCATGGATGGCTAGCCTATCAATCACGATGGCAGATTATCTGCATTGAATGGACATGTTTAAAATTTAGCTTGGGAGTGAGCAACTCCCATTAATTCAACTATTTGTGTCCTTGTGTTTCTTTTTAAATTGTTTTCATTGCCAAGCTGCACCTTCCTTTTTGAATTTAAAGTGTTTAAAAACTTTGAAAAATAGTTTTGGGCTTCTGTGGTGATAGCTTTCCTAATGGACACTTTTTAAAACATCTATGAGATTGTACAAATAAACCAAATATCACAGTCGGAATAAATTACCAAGATACAATTTGTACAAGAAACATAACCTGCCTTTAAGAATTAAGTGTCTATTGCATGATCCTTTCTTTTATAGATTGATTCTAATGCGATGGGGTGGGTGGACTATAGCTTATGAGTCTCTTCAAGAAATGTTTCAATCATTCTCTGTATGTGAAATCAATGAGAAATTAAATTAGTAGCTAAATCTGGATATGTGGATTTTCTAAGCAGCTTAAACCACTGCCTTTCAAAATCTTTCATTTCTTGAAAGCAAACTGCTCATGCAGTAACTACTATAGTAGTATAATTAAAACCATGTTTTGCAAATTCTTAAATAGCACTAAGTCAACAGAGTGGAAACTATTGGAGTTGAAGAGGCTGCATGATGGGAGAAAGAGAATAATCTTAATAGTTTGTTAAAGGATTTTTTTTTCTGAACACTTGCATAAATCGGATAGGCAGGTCTTCACCACCGCTTTTTATCAGATCCTTTAAACTTTTTAATAAAATCAGTTTCAAGAAAAATTAATATATTGTATTGTTTAGCTGTTCCCACCTAGGGAGGTTCGTTTTACAAGAAAATGATCAGTTGTGAGTAATGTGCTTGTCCTAATATTGACTCACAGGCTTGTTCTGCCCCTGGGTTTTATTCTGCTTTCTTCCAGCTGGAGTTAAGCTTCAGTTTCTCTTTTGGAACACTTTGCTGATCAACGCAGCAACTAATGAATCCAGACACAAAAAGATGGCTTGCAAAATGAACCACTATTATTAAAATCTATTCTATTTATTGGTTCCCTCCTGAGACCTGCAAACAGAGGGAGCAACCTAGTATGGGAGCAGCGGAGACAGGTGGTTTTACCCCAGATCTTATCCACAGCTTTCCCTGGGTGAAAACATTTGAGCCCCAAGAAGAACCCAAAAGCTGGGTTGTCAACAACTGGAAAGCCACTTATAATAATAATATAATAATAAATATTTATTTATATCCCGTTCCTCTGGGATATAAAGCAGGGCGGGGTACAACATATAAAATACAAATACAATTAAAATATAGCAACCCAATCCCTCCTCCCGCCCCTTAAGATTGAATTAAACTGAGATAAAATTAAAAAATAGTAGGATAAAAGCATAAAACATTAATCTGGCACTCATTAAAAATGAATAGGCGGCCTCGAATGACTAATGTCTCTATGGGTAAGACTGGATGGACAACAGTGGTCATAAATTTAATCATTGCCTGGGAAGGCTTGCCGGAAGAGATGCGTCTTGACGGATCTCTTGAAACCATCCAAAGTTGTTATAAGGCGCATCTCATCTGGCAGGCCATTCCACAGCCTGGGAGCAACAGCGGAAAAAGCCCTCTGGGAGGTCTGGGCCATCCTATTTTTCTTAGACTGTAGCGGGTTCCTCCCAGAGGATCGAAGTGTGTGCGGGGGCTCATACGGGAAGAGGCGGTCCCCAAAGGATGGACCTGAGCTATGTAGGGCTTTACAGGTCAAAACCAGCACCTTGTACTGTGCCCGGAAACTGATTGGCAGCCAGTGGAGAGATTTGAGCACAGGTGTTATGTGCTCTCTCCTAGATGCCCCAGTGACTAATCTGGCTGCCATATTTTGAACCAGTTGAAGTTTCAGGGTTAAGCACAAAGGCAGCCCCATGTCGGGTGCAATACAGTAATCTAAACTTGAGGTGACCAAAGCATGTATCACAGTTTCCAGGACCCTCATCTCCACTTAGTCAATAAAGACTTTTTTCCCCACTTAGCCAACAAAGATTCCCCAACCCCCATCATAATTATGTTTATTTCAGAGGTTCTGGAAAATGAAAGTGGAAAAAAATTGTACAGATGGACAGTGAAACCCAACCACATCCACTCCATGGATTTTGGTTCAGTGCTACAATTCTCAGATAAACATGGAGAATTTTTTGTTCACTAACAATTGACAATGGAAAAGTTTGTTGTTGTTGCTTTTTTTATTTATCAAGAGTCCGTTTTGCATTCTGATTAATCAGTGCTTCTAAATAATTGTGTGCTTTGGTAAACAGATTTGGGGGAAGTCCAAGAAACAGAAGGAAATGGAAGCTGAAGTAATGCACATCTGCCATTGTCTATAAAAAAGTCCATAAATCAAAATGGAAGAGTACTAGATTGTTGCACTTTTGTTCCTTGCAGTAAATGAGATTCCTCACATCTAGAGAGCAACTGCAATAGAGGAGAATACTTAAGTACTATCATTAATTTCAAGTGAAATCTACTTCAATGTTTAATTAAATATGATACCTTATGAATTAAGTGATCTTCACACTTCACAGCAGGTATTCTGTGATAAGCAAAACTACAATATATACCTAGTAAAATGCTTAATTGAAGAGAGAAGACTGAAATTAAATTATCATAATGTCTTAATCAGATAATTTACTTCATTCATTATAATAATCCCTTCCCAATTTGCCATAAGATCTTTACTACTTAGTTTGTATCTTAATTCATAAGTTATGTTTGCAAATACTCAGACCCATTCATAATTATATTTTTACAATCAAATCGTGCAACTATCAGTTGTAACCACTGGGAAGGAAGTTTGATGGAAACACATTTAGAAATACAGGAAGCTGTCCAATGCCATCAGTCTGATATTGATAGGGATGAACAATATTACTTACATGTCTTCACAAAGTCTTTGGAGTAGCAGAAAAGGAGCTTGTTCAATCTTCAATAGTCCACCTCCATGAAATTGTACACTATGGTTAAGGAAGCCAAATCATTCCCATCAGCACCATTTGTGGAGCTAGCTGTTCACCTCAACTATTTACTTGTCAACTTTAAGTTCAGTTTTCCAGACTAACAGAACTGTGTGAGTACATTACCTTTTTAGCTATTAGGTCATAGTTGGGTATCATACAACACTCTTGATGCAGCAGAAGTGCAACTTCCAGGTTCCTAACTATTGTCTTTGCTGTCAGGGGGTCAGGAGTTGCAGTCCAACAACATCTGAAAGACCTTATGACTCTCACCTCCGATTTATGACTGAAAGATTAATTCTTTTTTTTTTCTCAACAAACATTTGGGTTAATCAACATTCTATGTTAACTATTTAGCACATAGTGTCGGAACAGAGGGCCCTGAATGGACAAAGTGAAACCGTCCCCACTGAAAATAGATTGGGGCAGTGGCAAACCTTGAACCCAGCCCAAATAGCAATAGCAAGTACATTCCTATACTGCTTATCAGTGCACTTAAGCACTCCCTAAGCAGATTACAACAGGAAAGCTAATTGCCCCCAACAAGCTGGATACGCATTTTGGTGCCCTACAGAAGGATGCCAGGCTGAGTCTACTGTGAGCCCTTGGCTGGTATTGAACTCATAACCTTGTGGTTTGTGAGTGAGTGGCTGCAGTACAGGCATTTAACCACCAGGGCAGTGGAAAAGATCAATTCCTATTTGGGCTGGGAAAAAGACATCTTTCTCAGCCCTGCTGGGCAGCTTCCAGACATCTTTGTAGCATGCACTGTATAAACACCACACTCCCAAGATGCTCGGAAGCAGGTTTTAAAGGGCTGTCTGTTTCAGTCCACAGTTGCACTTTATTTTCTTTTTCACTTGGAAGGAAGCGTGCAGAGATCCCACAATGTTGTGTGTAACAGAGATGGCAAATGAATGAAAGTTTTTCATTCCTGCATATTGGGACACTTGGGATTCTATTCTCTCTGAGATTACAGAGTTGTGCAACTTGTTTAGAAAACAGTAGTTTCCCAGAAACTGCACAACTTTTGGCACAGAAACTAATAATCAAACAGCGTTCCTCATGGAAAGGAAATTGTTCAACATTCAGATCAGCAAAGGTCATCTGCAGTCAGCCTGAGTTTCTCTTCCTGCTGTGTAACGTTTGGTTTCCTCAACATTCAAGATTCAAATTGACAAAGGCTGCAGCTTCAGTCAGTCCAAATTTCTTTTCCTGCCATGTAACCTTTGGTTTGTGCAAATGTTTGGTTTTTACAACATTCAAACACAGCGCATGAAAAGGCTTTACAGCAAAACTGTACAGTTTCTCAAATTCCTGTGCAATTTTCAATAACAGTACAGTTTATGTTGTGTCGGGAACAAAACAAAGCAAAACTTAGGAAGTGCCATTTTTAACCCATGCAAGTTTCTTGAGCAGTTGGGAACGCACAATTCAGCCCTGATCAGGAAATGTATGAAGTCCCATTCCTTTTTTACCATGCATATTAAATACTTTACAGCATAAGGAAGGGGGAAATAACTGAAGAAAGGTTTAAACCCTCAACCATGTGTAACCCATGTTGGGATCCCATATGCTTACATACATATATATGAAAATGTAATGTTTATCCACACACTGTACATTTTAGATTGCCTGCAGTTTAACATTTAGCCTAAATTCCCAAGATGCATTTATTCCTTGAGGTCTTTTGCGTAAACTTTGCTAAGAACTTCTTGAACAGTTCTTGTTGGTTCTTAACTTTTCCCAAAGAAATTTCCAGTCCAAGAACAGTTGTAGACGTAGCTTGAAAATTGACAAAAGCATAGCCTGAGGTGATACAGGTAGAGGATAAGCAATGTTGAAAGCAACCTAGTTTTCAAATTAATAAAAGCTGTAACATAATGTGCTACAGAAACAATCAGAGCAAATAACGTGTAAAGAAAGAAAGAAAAGAGTAATGAAGGATGACAGGAGATACTGAACATTTAGAAGGTGGTTTAAGAAGGGAGAAATGTTTCATGTCAGATTAAAACATGCTGACACCAATTTTTCTCCCACTGTTCTGCCTTCACTTGTAAGCACTATTCAGAATGTCTCCACAGACATCTTTGTGCAGTTTTATTAGCATCAATACAGTAGCAGTGCTGTCTTTAGCACTGGCTATACAGAGGCAACCTGAATGCATTTCTTTCCCTATTGTCTTATGAGACAGGTGACACACTCAGTTCCCTGTTATTGCAGGGCATACACGAAATGTGTTCAGTGCAGTACTCTATAGCCATTAATTCAAGTAGAAATGAATTCTGAAAGGCAATAATTCAGTTGGCATGTTCTTGCATTATCAAAGATACCCATTTTCTGGGCTAGATCACAAATGTTGATTTAGTAACCTGCCACTGCATCCATTTGAGAAATGGAAAGGATGGAAAAACATTTGTTCTTCAAACAGAATCTGAAAAGACAACAGGATTGTACAGTTTGCATACCTTAGAGATTTTCACTAAATAATCATGCCTGATTTATGCTTCCCAATTTAGCGTATCAAGCCGGCTGAAACATTAATTTTATTTCACATCAAAGTGTCAAAGAGAAAAAGAATTTAGAGAGAGCATTGAATGTTGGCTCAAAAGCCAATTTAAGGTGAATTGGTGTGTCCAGCTTAGAGAGAACTTTCAGGGAACCTTTGGGCCCCAAAAGAAAAGATTCCATGGGACTAGTGGTATTTTTCAGAAGAGGAAAAATGGCTAAAACATGCATGTAGTAAAGTATGTGTCGAATCTAGTAGTTCATCCTTTCACAAAATATCCAAGGAATATCAAGGGAAGAAAAAAGTTTTATTCAACCTAAAAAAATTAAACTCTTAGGGGCTTTCCAGACCACCCAAAAGGGGCTGTCTGGTGCCACCCCTTTTTGAGGAGTAACTGCGCTGCAGCAGCTAGATGCTGCAGCGCAGTTATGGTGCAAAAAAGGAGCGGGAGAACCACGCTCCTTTTTTGCGCCGCATTTGCGGTGCGACTAGTGGAAAAGGTGCCGTTTTTGGCGTTTCCACCACTGCAACTGCGCAGCTGCATCTGCATCATTTTGTCTGTCTTTTTTAAAACTTTTAACATATATAACAATTTCAACATATATAACAATTTAACATATATAACAATTATCTTTCTTCTCTTTGCTTCCAGATAAACTTGTCCCAAATCACACATTTTCTTTCCAACATAAGTTTCTTTTATGCCTCAAGATGGCAATGCAGTGGGGGGCAGGATTTATATTTGGAGGTGTCTTTTTAACACCTTCATGGTTGTTGGCTGAAAACCCATATGGTTTTCAGCCAATGCATGAGCATTTTGGCTCTGAAGTAATAGCTTCAGTTGGAACAAACTCATCCAAGCACGTGACCAACTGAAGCAAGGGATGGGTGGAAAGCAAAATGCCTGTGGGAAAGGAGAGACAGAGAGAGGCAGAGAGAGAGAGACAGAGAGAGAAGCCAACAGTAGAAGAAACGTGGGTGCGGAAAACTTTTAACTTCATTATCCAAGTGAGAAATAAAAAGGGGCTCACTGCTGCTCACAGCAAATAATAATAAATATACAAGTAAAAAAAAAAACACACACATATCAATTGAATTTGGAAAATAGAAAGGACCCCACACACACCACATCCACACAGAACAAATCCAGCAACTTCCATACAGGCTAAGAGGTTGCAGAGATCACAAGCCTTTAGCCCTAAAGGGCCTTGCGTTATGAGACAGCTTCCTGCAAAACTTAGGCCCTATTCCCACTTACAAATAAATCGATTTGCGATCTGAATTGATGGATCAATTCAATAGCAGAGCGTGGTTTCCACTACATTTGGCCGGTCACATTTCCCCCTCCAAAATAATCCACTTGTGGTTCTCATTCACAAATAGGCAGCAGGCAAATTTGAACAATACAGCCATTGGATACATTTCCTTTGGTCCTAATCCTTCTCTTCTTAATCTTACAAACTTTAATGATGAAAAAGTTAATTTGTAAAATTATGGCATTCACTTCACTGTTAATCATACATGAGGAAGGAGTAAATCATCTGGCTCCCACCAATGGGACCAATATATTGTGGAAGGCCATGAAGTCCTTCTCTGCCATAGCATCCTATTTTTGGAATGCACTGTCCTTGGTGGTCCAGTTGGCAATGATGCTAACATTTATTCTGGCAGGTTAAAATATGGCTCCTTGAAATCAAATCTTCCAAAATGTAGATGGAAATTTTAAACTCAATTAACCTTTTCAGCTGCCTTAATTTGTTAACTTGTTTAACATGTTTTAGTCTGCTTTAATTCATGTTATTATTTAAAATTCTGACTTGTTTTAAACTGTTTAAATTGATTTTGCTTTCATATCACATTGAAATCCCATGATATAGAGGGGGATATAAATATTTTAATAAGGATGAGAAAATATATGTAATTTAGTCATGCTGGTGGGGAAAAACATAGACATTACAATATAAGGAGATATGTAATTAACACTCCCCCCCCCCCAGTTCTGTTTTATATGCCTATTACTTTTAGTTTTCTCATCAGATAATTCTCATTTGTTTTCTGACAGAAAATGTACAATAACTACGTGAGATTGCTTTAAGTGGCTTGGCTTCATCACAACTGAAAAGAATGGCAATGACAATTGTTATTGGAGTGATGGAGAGAAATGTGTCACACAGAACTATTTGGCAGAGATAGATTGCCATGTTTTCCCCGTTATCTCTGAAGGGTTGAATCATAAAAATTGTACTGTTAGAAATGACCCAAAAGTTAAACCCTTGGGAGATGGCCATCTAATGGTGCCCATTCTGCTTGTCAAACTGCTTTTACTATTCAGACTGTTCTTCCTAATGTTTAACTGAAGTCTCTTTGCTTCAAATTGGAATCCATTTGTTTCAGTTCAACTTCTTCGAAGAGGAACTTCCACATGTCAGTTCTTCAAATTTATCAAGATAGTGGGAATCTTCCATTACGGGGATTTTTTCCCCAATAGTGGGAAATGTGAACCAATTAAAATCATTACAGCCAGATCTATCACTTCAATTTCAATGGATTTCTTTATGGAGAAATATATTCATCCCAACGGTTACATCAGCCAGTATGGCATTACCTTGGCTGCATCTGCACTGGAGAAATAATGCAGTGTCACTGCAGTGCAGTGACAAGTAATTTTGGGAATTATAGGTTTGTGAGATATGTAGCCTTTCGTGTCAGAGAGCTTTGCTGCCACAACAAGCTACAAATCTCAGGCTGCCATAGCAATGAATCATGGCAGTTAATGCAATGTCAAACTGCATTATTGCTGCAGTGCAGATGTAGCAGTCATCGCCAGTTTACGTGTCTGGTTTGGAATAGCTTTGATAGTCTCTGAATGATATTTCAGTGCTCTCACAGAATTAGGATAGTTTGCCTACTGTGTACTGTTGGGGGGAAAGGGAAGAACCTATGACAATATGTTCACAATTGACAAAGGTCCAAAATATGTACAAATATGTACATGAAGAAAAAAGCATTAAAAATGTACATAGGAAAAACATTGACTAAAATATACAGGGATTTCCAATCTTCCTTTTAACTGTCTATTTTATAGCGGCCTTTTTACTGTGTTGCCTTTTGCTAAATTTCTCATTTTATTACAGGATAAATATAGTTCAAATAAGACCGCAGCCTGCAAAGCTGCTTTTGAATCACATTCTCAAATATACTATAGGAATGTTATCCATAGACTCTTAATTTCAATTATGAACCAACAACAGTACAAAACATTGTCAAAGGCAGGTAAGACTTGTTCGTGGGTGACAAACATTCACTCTCCCAGTTGGAGAAATTAGACATTAGCCATAATAGAAAGAAAGGGTCTATTTTGTTACTAAAATGGTTTGTTTCATGGTAACAGTTTGTTAAACTTCCAGCTTAGAAGTAAAAGGATTTCTCCCACTCTGCATTGCTTATGTTCTTAATAGAGCCCCAAACTTTGTAATCAACTATTATTTAGAAAGAATTGGTAATTTGACTTTGCTAAGTGTCTCTGTGTGTACGTATGTGAACCCTCAAACTATATAGTACAGTGATTATGTTCCACAATAAGATCTCTTTCTCTCTGTGAGAGCAGTTAAGAAGTAGGAAACCATTTTGGATGTAGTTGTCCTTTGCAATTTTAACCCACTGGGAGTTTTTATGTAACTGCAAATATAACCGTGGAGAAAAATGAACAAACAAAGGTCAACTAGGACTCTTTTGGTAAATAATATAGTGTATTCTGTGTTTTGAAATCTAAGTTTTACCATCTGGGTATGCGTAATTTCATATGTCCAAGTTCTCACGAGACCAGAACACTAAAAACTTCTTTGGATAACTTCCCCTGTTAATTGTTATTATGGTATATTGATGAAATTTTATCCGTGTCACAATTGGTCCCTAAGTGCATGATATTGAGAAAATCAGCTCATTGCATCCTTTATTGTTGTGACAGGCTGTGCCAGAAGTGACTAAAGTGTAAAATCCTTGTAAGGCGCAATCTGCAGACTTCTACAATAACGGTATTTGGAGAGTCGAGAAACACTGGGGAAAATGTGTCAATCTGGATGGTGACTATGTAGAAATAAATTAACAACTACAAAACAAGACAAACCTTCCGTCAAATTTTTTAAAAGGTGATAATTACAACTTTAGGATACCCCCTTGTATGTAGGTGCTGCTGTAAACAGTGACAAGGGTTTGTATGGTTACTTGGATCCTCCATGCCAGCTGGCACACCATTTGGGGGAAGTACCAAAAGCAGTTTGTAATGCAATACAAAGTGTTTTATATTAAGCAAATAGAAATGGCTATAGTGTGGTTTTATTCTTCTTCAAACTGTGGCATTTCTGCAAAGTAATTTCCTGGACTGGATTCCCTTAGAACCATTTGATGTATTCAGTGCAGGCGCACAAATCTCTGCGGCACAGGGCTTCTTCCACTGCTGACTCCAGAATGCAAATAGAAGGTCTTGCCTCTTCACAATACACATAGTAGACATGCTGGGGTCTTTAAATGGATTACTGTTGCATGAAGGATATATGCATTTTCCCCCATACAGCTGTTTTTACACTGTTGGCTACCATGTAGTTAACTGTGATTGTAGTGAATGTTTCTTTTTTGTGTTCAAAGGGAATCTTCACTGCATTGTTTGCTGTTGCACCACACACAAAGGGGAAGAAAGGAAGCATTAAAGACATTTTCAAAAGCAAAAGACAGCTGTATAATATTACTTTGCAATGTTGGAAAATTATAGCGGTGGATCAAAGCAGCTAAAAGCAGTGAAACTGATACTTTCAATACAATATGGAAGAGTGAGGGAAAGCTGTGCAATGATTGTGGTATTGTGTACAAATTAAAACAAGCCATATATTAACTGGGATGTTACTTCTCAGCTTTGATCCACAGGGGTTCTTAACAGTTGTGTGTTAACTGACAATCTAATTTCCCAGCACGGATAATCTCCCTCTTTCTTGCTCCACTTTAATATCAAAACATAGTTGAAATTTCGGTTAGAAAATTTCAGCTGAGTGATGGGAACATCCTTCCATGGATGTGCTTCATCCCTCATCTTCACAACTGCCTCAACCTAGGTCAACATGAAGTTTGTGTGGTTGATCTGACCCTTCCTTTTTTTTAAAGGAATCTGACCCTTCCTTTTTTAAAAACTTTTTTTTCTTCATGTGCAACTTTTTAAATGCCAGATTCACAAGCTCGTGAATCAATTTTGCCTTCACAGAGATAGAAGGGGAACCTTGACAAAGAAGAAGAAACAGATCTAGAAATAGAGATGAGTCAGAAGTGAGTTAATTGAATGGAAAACTAAGAAGAGAATAAACACAATGGCCCGAAACAGATGGTCAGGAAGAGGCACTCTGAAGCAACCGCACGCTCCCTAACCCTAACATGTATGGGCAGCACCATTTAAAAGTGGTTCCGTCCATATGCGCACACCATGATAATGTCATGATGCGTGCTGTGTTTATACAGTGCGGTGCGCACCTGACATCATGGCGCCGCTGGAGGGTGCCTAGGGGGCCCTTTCTGCAGTATCAAAAGGAGCTCCAAAATGGAGCTCCTTTTTTGGCGCTTGTCCTTGGCACAGCCTTTACATGGCCACACCAAGGATCCCAAGGGGAAAGGGGCTGAGGCGGTGGCCCCTTTCTCCCCTCGGGACTGCCGTGGATGGCAGGGTGCAGCGAGTGCCCAGGAGAAGCAGGGGATTGGGGCCTCTGGGACAGACGATAAAAATGTTAGAGGCAAATATATTTCTTGTTCTTGTGAGGAAGAGCAATACAAACAAGAATTTATTTCTAAATCTTGCATTGACCCTAGCTAGGTAGACTTATTGCAGTAGGACACTACTTATGTAATGGCTATGAATTCCAATGGTCCTTTTCTAGTTCAGATTAACATTGAATTTAGGCTTAAGAATAATTTGCCTATGTCCACTATAATGTCTGTATGAGAGTTATTGTCACTTCCAGATCATAGTACGGTTGTGTTCATATGAGGATCAGAATCAGCTATTTCTTTCCTTCTTGATCCTGTGATCTAGACTCATCACCTTGCCACAATTAGTCATCTATCATTCTACTCCATTTCTCATCACAATTCTTTTGCAGCTTTTGTGCGGTAATAGGCAAGGACAGACCTAAATGTTGGCAATGCATTGTTTCTCCCCCAAGTTCGCCAAACACGCTTACATAATTCATGCACTACAAAAGGCATTATAATTCTAATATTTCATCCCTTTGACGAAGATTATACCAAGGACAGAAAATGCCCACAAATTAATCCATCATTTTGACATAGTTTTTAATGAGTGGAAATGCCAAAGGAAAAAAAAAACCTCCATTGTCATTCAGTTTCAAAGACTGTAATATATTCTCATTTTGATTGCAAGCTAAATTAATTTCTTGAATAGATATTTCCCTGTCTATGAAACAGGTATGTAGCCAACATCTTTTAAGGGAGATTAATCGTGTGTGTGTGTGTGTGTGTGTGTGTATGGAGAGAGAGAGAGAGAAACACACACACAGATATATATATATATATATATACCTCATGATATATATCTTATTAAAAAAATAGATACAAACTAAGAATTTTACTTCTTTTATATGGAGAAATTTTTCTTTTAAACAAACTGCAATGTGCCATTGCCCTCCAGTGGCTAAAGTGGTTAACAGGAAATGCTGTTTATTTACCTGGATTTCAAATATTTGAGATTAAAATGCTTTCACCAAAAATATTTTATGACACCCAGTGTTGTCCTTCCTTCTTTCCTCACCCCTCTTCTCTTTGGTTATTGATCAGCACTCATTTGTTGGGAAAATGGATATTGAATGTTACAAAGGAGTCCATAAAAATATGTTGTTGTTTTTTTTTTTTAAATAAATAAATAAATAAATATCTGTACCTGCTACCAGGCAATGCTATGATCACCTGTTTATCCCTTCTCTATTTAATTTCTTATTTGAAAAAGACATTCCCTACACTTGGTTTTGATGAATTTTCATATAGAATCCTGTGCCATCCAGCAGAATCCTGAAGAGATTTCTTTGGACATATCTCCTAGAATGTTCAGTGGGGCTTTGTATGGTTGGTAGATAAATTTGTTCCCATTTATTTTCCAAATTCCCACTTCCTAATCAGTACAAAAAGCATAATTATGACTCTCTACTGAACAGTGAAACAAAACATTTTAGGAAAATGCATACAGCAATGAAAAGAGATTTTTCTATTTCATTCTACAGTTGCCCCTCCTTTTTCGTGGGGGATCCATTCTGGACCCTTCTGTCAAAATAGAGTTTCACTTATATTCAAGCTTCATTGAATTCCCCCTCCGTCCATCCCTTGCACATAGGCGAGGGACGCGAGTCTCAAGACTGCAAGAATGGAGGGAGAACTGTATTAGAAAAATGCTTGCAAAAATATATACATTGGGCAACAGTCCATTCATAAGCACAAATATTATGTATACAAAATTATGTGCATGAGTTTAATAAAAAGCAAAGTTTTAACTTGATACAAAAATGAAACCAATGTTGGTACCAATCAACTCTCTTCCAAGGGAAGGGTGTTCCACACTTTGGGCACCTAAGCAAAGAAGGTCCTCTCCTACATTCTCACATGATTTATTGTTCCCATGGGGGGCGGAATTCTCATCTGTGTCCCATAATTAGGAGCAATACATGATGATGTAGGAAAATGATGATGCATGATGATATAGGCATGCCACCCATGGAATGCTCTCCACTTGGATGAGATCTGATTGCATACCAATCAACCGTCCTAATTAATCATCTGTCACCCTACATTTTCAATTGCTTTTAAAAACGTCCCAGTTTCTCTCTCTGATTTCCATTTCCCCCCTTTGTTCTCAGCTTATTTCAATTGCTGTAGACCGAGTTCAAAGTATAAAAGCAATTTCCTTTCAATTAACTCAGCAGGGGAAAAGAAGACGGCAGAATCTTGCCTTTCCCTGTAGGCTCAGGTAAAAACAAACCGCTGCACCCTCTTTGAATTTGTGTGTACTTCCCCATTGATACTTTTCAACATTTCTAATTTTGCCTGGAGCCTGGACACATGTGTCCTGATTTTAATCTGTGAATCATTGGCCAATGTATGATCGGTGCCAATGCTGGCTTCAGTCTAATGCCACATTAAAGCAAGTCCCTATATCAAAACCTTTGGACATAACATTTTCATCCAAATCTGTACCTGTACATGGTTTTTAAACCAGGGATGAGGAAACCAGGGATGGCTCCTAAATTGTTCAGAATAGAGACTGAGGTCAAGATGTAAAAATACTAGGAATGGGAAGGGAAGGCTTTTGAAATGGATTAATAGTTTGAACTTCAAATATACGGGTGTAATGAAGGGGGGGGGATTTAGTTCAATCCAGATAACACCTATGTACTGCGATATATACTCTGCTTCCTGAACAAATCTTTTCTGAATCAACTGAGAGCTTGTGTGTTTAGGAATTGCATTAGCCTGTACATTACCATGTGTTGTTTTAAAAGGGAGCCTTTAAACAATCCTCTATTGATACTCCACTGTAAATAGTGCGGTGTGATTTTTATAGGATTCATAGCAACTTACTTATTTACTTTATTTATTTATTTATTTATATTTTATTTACAGGGAAAACCACTATAGTTCAGTATGATTATAATACGTTTCTGAAACAATTCTACACCCTTGTTTAAAATGCAAATCATTTGAAATGTGGGACCATTTCGTATGCAGTATAATTTAATTGTTACTTTTACACTGCAATTCCAATTTTAAAAGGAAAGGGCTGAACCAGGGACAGTTATTCTCTAGACCAAAACAGGAATTTTAATGCTTACACTGAACACAGACTACATTTTGTATGTTTCTATGGCACAGATGTTTCATAATACTACTTACTATAGATAATGCATATATAATGCTTCCAGTATGTTCGAAGAAATTTGTAAATATATTCTCTACTTTTTAAGCCTTTAGTACAAATCAGTATTACTATTTCTGTTTTATACAAAGAAAATGGATTGATTGAAAGAAACATTGATGCAATAATTGTGGGGCTGTACCTTACACGATCCTGTTCATGAGGGAATGCTTATCCTCATTTTTTATTGCTAAAATCTGAATGCAACAGTCACATGTTGGCATTGCTGTGTGGTGTATCAGAGCCACCTTAACTCAATTCATTATAAAAACAGGCAGCCTTCTCAATTTCCTTAGCTTTGGAAAAAGAGCCAGCTAGTCACCTTCTTGACTTCAGAATTTCTCTTGATCACCATGACCAAAGACATCCACAGCTCAATGTAACTCTGAATTTTTGAAACGCAGATCTTTCTTTAGCAGAGATGGCTAAGGAAAGATCAAAGCATCAAAAATGAATGCAGTTTTGTGCCCAAGGTAATACATTTTAACCTGAATTCCAGCTCAAAACCTCAGTTTAGTGACTCCCTCCTTAGAGAGTCAAGGATAGCCCCATCCTTGTTCTCCTTCTGTCATCAAATCAAAACATTGTCATACTTTCAAGCTTTTAGAAACTGACTGGAGTGAGGTTTTAATGCTGTGCAGTTTGCAGATACAGTGGTCCCCCGGGATCCGAAATCCCCGGGACCCGAAACTGCCGGGGGCGAAAAAAAGCCTCCGGCCAACAAAAAAACCCCAGGTTGCGAAAAAAATTTGCAACCCAGAAGCTTTAAAACAGAGCGCTGTGCATTGACGAAAGCGGTTCCCCAGGTAACGAATGACTTCCGGGATACGAAGGTGTTTTTTATTGGTTTTTAATTTTTTATGGCATTGAAATAATTTTATAGTGCTTAATGAGACAATTTTTAATTGTTTTATCATTTTTATTGTAAACTTTTTCAATTTGCAGTTTTTGGAAGCCACTTTGGGCCCGACTTTGAGAGAAAGTTGGCATATAAGTGCAGTAAACAAACAAACAAACAAACAAATAACAGAATCAGCAAAACAATAACAGATCTTTAGAAATTAAATCCCAATGTGACCTTTATGGACAGGGTATCAGTATTCTAAAGGGCAAACATTGCACTCAGACTTTCTATTACAAGTGGCTCAGTCACATCTGGTAATCTGAACATCGGTGCCAAGTGAGCTACAATAAATCTGCAAGGTTTTTGCAAGTGACCTTGAAGGTCTTGTTCAACAGAGCTTGAATTATCACTCAGTTTCCAAATTAGTTGTCATCTCTTGAAGGGACAGAGATTCCAACAAGTCTTTATATAAATCGCTTTCTTCTTGTGCATCCTAAACATTGAAAACAGAGGAACATTAGTACTTGGATATGAATTGTGCAAGATCTTCTCATGCATGTCTAAGGGTTATTTCTTTCCCTTCATTTCTTTGCTTCGCCAGCCTCTTTCTTTCTTTCTTTCTTTCTTTTTTGGTTTGAGAAATTGCAAAAAATGAATAGAAGTCACCTAAAGTGGCTATTTTATCAATTGTGACAGAGTCCGTATTTGACTTTTTTTTCCTTTGCTGATAGGAAAAAGACTGAGGCTTCAGCTCAGCCTATATTATACAACATTTTTGGTAACTTGTCATTGTCTTTGTAATTTAAAAAAAAATGATGAGAAGATGGCCTGCTAAAGTTATTTCTTATTGTTGGCATAAACATCTTCCTCTCATCCTGCTCCTCTTTTACAAGACCTTATAACCGTGAATGAGGAATTTATTGTAAATTTTCTAACAGAACATAACTATAGGATTGAATATACTTGAATATTCTTCATTATTACAAAAGTTACAGAAAATTGTCCATATATCTAGACTGAAATGCATCCCATTAAATTCAGCAGGACTTCCTTTGATGTACTTGGAGACAGGATTTCATCTTAACAATGGCATGCATATGTGAATATGCCATAATAGATATAACTTGACAGAAAACTTCCATGCACTTTAGAAATATAATGCTGCATATGGAATTGTTTCAGACTTTCTATTGTCAATCTTCAGCAATATAAGGGAATCTGGAAAATGTAAATGTGTATATAAACCATTATTCCTCCATAAAAGCTCAACGTACAAAATAACACCAGTGGTAAATTGTTTGATATAAAGAAAGATATGAAAGTGTAAAAGCTTTTACTTATAGATGGATGTCATCTCATATATGTGCGTCCTTAATACTGATGTGATGCGATACTTGCTAAATTCTTTATTACTGATGAAATATGCTGTCTTGATATATTGAAGCAGCCTGTCACAACTTTATTCTAGTCCTGCATGATTTCTCACATTCAACAGGAGAACAATTGAAAAAACTTGTTTCTCTACAATTTGTGCATGATGTTTTTATGCAGAACTTGCATATTTTTCTCTTTGCAAAGCTCAATGAGCATGCACAAGAAGCACAGAATGACTAGCTGATTCATCAGAAAGATGCAAATAGTGCATGCAATGACTATAATTTTTGAAAGTGTTCATACAACTTATAATATTTGTGCAAAAAAAAATCAATCTTGAAAATGTGTAAACTCTTTCAATACTAACAAGAAATATCTCACTGACTCATAGGTGAAGGGGGGGGGATGTGGTTTTTCATTTTTCACATGCAAAAATGATACAATGTTATGGTCATCAAATGATGAACATGGAGGTACAATCTCTCTCTGTTTTAAGGTTACTTAAAGTAGGGTTCAGGAGTGACAATTTTTGTCAAACTGTTCCAGAGACAGGACAGGTTAGTGCTGCCCTATTGAACTTTCTAGATCTTTTACTTGCTATCGACATCATTGACTAGGATGTAATGTTGGACTAGATCTGTGCAATAGGACTAGGAGGACTGGTGATATGGTAGTTTTGATCCTACCTATAGGACTAGCTAAGGAGATTGGCACTGATAGATTCCATCATGCCTCAGCCCCAGCAGGAAATGAAAGGCCCTCTCCTCCAGTCCAACCACTTCTGCTGTGACCTCTGAGCTCCCTCAGAATAGGTAGGCATAGCTCCATCATGCCTGGACTCAGCATGATAGCTCCCTTCATCTGGATGGCCACTGGTGCGGCCTCGGAGGGAGATAAGAAGCTGCATTACCCATAAGCTTTTTCTTCAGGCTTTTGCAGACTTCCTGTTAGGACATTGCAGCCCTAGTTAAGAACCAGTGCTTAGGGTGTATTATTTAATTTTGCTACATTTACTGCCTCTTTACCTTTCTTCCTGGACTGGATGGCCCTTGTGGTCTCTTCCAACTCTATCAGTCTGTGATTCCCAGCACCTTCTAGTTTGAGAAAGGTGTCCCCTGGGCCTAATACTGCCAAGGGGCCATCAGAACATAATGACATTTTCCCACCCAGATCACACAGGAGGCTTGAAAAAAATTATGAAGCACAAAAAAAAAAAAAAAAAATCTAAAAAGTGTGGGAGATGGAAGAAAATGTGGCTTACGTAACTCTTGTTGTAAAGGCGGAGTCTCCAGACCTAGAATAGTTTTTCACCTGATCATGGACTTAGGTCTTCAGCTTGACATATATTTGGTAAATATCTATGGCTCAAGTTTAGATGTGACAAATTAGAATTTCTAAGATTACAAATCAAGGAATCCACAAATGCCCCCCCCCCCCCCCGTTTCCACTGCCACATAACTGTGTTTTCACTCCATTAAACCCTCCCTCCCTTCTTTTCCTGGTCACAACAGTTCCACCAGAAATTTTCTGACTTGCTTTCCAGGCACGTAGTACAGTTAGGAAAGATTTTCACATAATCAAAGTTGGATATTTCTAGGGAGATCAAAAGAGTCTGTGAAGTGGAGAGCAGGTGCTACACACATCTTAGAAGATCTGAGAATGCAATTAACCAGCAAATGAGCCCTGGAAAAGCTAGCCTTGCTGAACAGATGAGTACAATAAAAGTCACAGAGAAATGAGATTGCCAAAGTGCACTAATAACAGCACTGAGCTTATGGACATCTGCCCTGTCTCTTAACCTTTAGGAGAAACAAGAGCCTCTGCTACAGTGAATGCAAGGAAACAGACTTATGCAAATGTGTTGTCCCCTTGGAAAAGATGAAAGTTTATTGATTGTTTTGGCAGAGGCTCAGCAAAACACAATGCAACTGGCCTCTCGTTCCTTTTCCAAGAGATTTGGTACTTACAGTGGCTTATGACTTGTTGAAAGCCCTGGTGGTTTATTGAAAATCAGAGGGAGAAAAAACAATGATCTGATATCTCACTGAAAGAAAGCTGTATACAGAAATTTGGTAACTTCCAAGTTCAGCACTGGGAAAAGTCCAGTAGCTATGTGTTATTTAACTTGTAAATCTTATTTAAATTTTGCATGAAATATAAAGTGACTTTGAAAGTTGATCCTCAAATGATAAGGGAATGTGGTTTTAAGCAAGAATACCCCAGGAAAATGTATAATGAAAGAATATTGGTTTATCATATAGAATCATAGAATCATAGGAGTTTATCACACAGGACACTTACTGCTGCCCAAATGTCCCCGAAGTGTTGCCCAAGTGTTACCCAAATATTTCAGAAGAACCAGAGGTGGGATCATCTGTCGCAATTCTGAAATGTCATAAGGGTTTCCTGCTTTCCTTCTGTTACGGAAACATTCGTGGGGAAGCCTTGGAAAAGCCGTTTTTATTAACAGAAGATCCTGTTAATAAAAATGGTTTTTCTGAGGCTTCCTTGCGAATGCTTCTGCGATGGAAGGAAGTGCTTACCATGAAGTGCTGCCATAAATGTGTAGAATCTGTGTCCCTTCATTCAATGAAGAAGGTGTGTGAGTGTATCATGCAACAAATGATCAAGTGGATATCATGTGAGAGCCTGGGAAGAGGTTACTATGAAAAGAATAAATGTTTGGGTTTATATATTTATTCACATCATTTCCCCAGCCCCTTTCACCTTCTTCTCATAAAGTTATTGCATATAAACTGGCAAGTTACTAATCACAAAGTTTGTCCTGCAAAACTAAGCAGGAAAATAGTATTAGAAAATATAGAGTCTTAAAAGAAACCTTTCTTAAGGTATACATTTGTAAGAAAGTAGCGAAATCCTGTATTATACCAACTTGAAACGGTTCAAGTTGATGGACTTAGGAAATAGTATACTCAAAATAAACAGGAAAAAGTGGAAGAAAACACAGGAGAAAGCAAGATGCTATAGACAGCTTTACAAGAAACCACTATAATTAGAGACCATTTTCTTTCATCCCTCTAAGCCTTTTGTATTTCAGACAATTTTGTTCTTCCCCATCATTTTAAGTTTCTAGGGGTGGTTTTTTTGGTACTTTTATACAAAGCTGGGATGACCTTCTTACTATCGAAGTTGCCATCTCTCGCTCATATATATATATATATATATATATATATGAAAATATAGCCTGGGATTCCAGGCCTAAAATAAGGTTACTCTTAAGCCATTGTGGCTAGATGGCTGCTACAATCAATTTTGCATGGTTTCCTGAATCTAGGTTCGTGAATTTTGGAAGTTACGTATTCCATAACCAAAGTCAATCCCCTCGTTTAATTAAAATTTCTTTTCCATTCATTATTCACTATTTTCCCTGCACCATACATTTAATTGATTATTACATTGTAATCAAAGTAAAAAATGAAATGGAAGTGAGAGACAAAAAGTGAGAGGGGACTGAAATGAAAGAGATACTACAAAATGAGACATGTAGGCCTTCAAGAAACAACATTGTTAAAAACTGTGAAATGTTAAGTTGTACTTTTCTATTATGAAGGAAGGGTAAATAGCGTGTTCAAAGTGAGAAGGAGGTTAATTCTTCAGAGGTAACCTGGCATCATCACCACCACCACTACAACTTTTTTAAATGTTTTATTAAACTTCTCTTCTTCTTCTTCTTCTTCTTCTTCTTCTTCTTCTTCTTCTTCTTCTTCTTTTCAGAGTACATGGTGCTTTCCAGGTAAACATCCAGCCAGTTCAGCCAAAGATGTGTAATCTAGTGTGTGTGCAAGTGTATGTGTGTGTGTGTATATATATATATATATATATGGAACAAACAATTTCAGTTTCTGCATTCTCAAACTGTAAAAGATGAAACTGAACTGTATAGTAGATGGTAGTTTAGAAAACTATGCTATCAGCAAACCTCTCCCTCATTCTGTTATTGACCTGTTCTGATGAGGCACAGCCCCACCTTTGACATGGGCAGTCTGAACAACTGCAAGTTTAAAATGGATTGAAATAATTTATCTATTGTCCTAGATTTTCTTGAAGATCTGGAGCCCTCAGTTTCTGTTCCATGTTAGTTGTTTGGATGGATATCCCACTGGGTCTGCCATCACTATGGGCTGCAGAGCAAGACACCCAGCATTTCACCATCACTGAGCACCTACTTTTGACCTCAACAGCAAGCAACCCATAGTGATGGACATCCCGGTTGGTCCAGCAGGATGCCCGTGCACACAGCCAACATGGCATGGAAATGGGAGGCCAAAGTAACAGGGGCAGTTTCCATTATGTTGGTTTCAATTACATTGAATTAAATTGCTTATAACTATATTCAGAAGCTTGTGCCATCATCAGGGATGAAGCCCCTGCTTGCACTCGGCTACCTATTGCCTCCAACAAACTACGCAAAGTAAGCAACAATAGCTTTCATAATTCAGTACATTTGATTTGCCCCCTTTTAAATATGTATTTAAGCCAATATTTCCCACTTGATTGCACACAGTAAATCCAGTTTGCTCATCCTGTCATTCTACTCACAACTTTCAGCAATGTCAATGAGAGTCAAGCACATTAAATAAATGTAGAATATGCAATTGAGATCTGCAGTGTGCAGTGGAGAAGATAATTTTGCCCTCAGGTTGTAGGAAAGTCTGAAGCCAGACTTTTTAAGGAATACGAGCAATAGAGAGAGCACTAATAATGATGCCTCCACTGTTTTAATCCAACTTGATTCACTTACTATTGCCTGACCTTACAATTTTTTTTAAAAAAAAACCTCACACAATTAAACATGGATATACAAAGTGTGGGGTGTTGAGCTGAGAGTGATAGTGCTAATGTAAGACATTTTGCTGCCTAAGGCCTAGAGTAAGATGATTCTCTCTCCCATTCCATATACAAAAGCCACTGAACTGGTAGTTGAATCTGCATAACAGAACAACATTTTTCATCCCGGCCGAGGGCAGAAGATAGCTTGGGGTATTGAGGGCAGGATGAAGAGCAAATAATTTTCTTCTCCAACACCTTGATGATGTCTAAAGAGACTGAGAGCCCTGGTTAAGTTACTATAGGAATCCATTTGTTGATAATTCATTTAACACTTTTCTAAGTTCTTGCTTGATGTCAGCACTCCTCATCACATCTAAGAGCCCAAACTGATAAGCCAAAAAAGCCATCTTCTGTGTGGCTTGGGACACACACCACCAAGATGCTTGGAAGATGTGTCAAAGCCTTGGAAGCCCGGCCCAAAAAGGAGCAGGATTTTTCGTCTCCAATTTTGCCCTGCGATGGAAGGCGCCCTTGGGACCATAATGTTTGGTTGACACAACCTTGAGGCAGTCTGTTTCCCCTTTTATTTTCAAAGTAGCTTCTGAAACTTCATTGTTTCAGTTTTCAGTTTCCAAAAGTTATAACAGCAATGTGCAGTTTGGTGCAGCTCTCAGTTTCTTTGATAATATTGTATCTGATGAGCTTAGGCACTTGTGAAAATTTGTTCAGACTAATGTCCACTAGGTGCTTCCATTTGTAGCAGCATCTCATTTTGACAATTATATACTATGAATGCTTTGAAATTTGAAGGATCTGGTCTCTTACTAATCATGTTTCCTAATTATTTATTTATCAAGACAAGGGATATGAACACCTGGCAACATTTACTCTGGCAGTTCGAAGCTCTTATTCTCCGTAGCAGAATCCTCCATGTACTGGTTGGACAAGCTTTGCAATAAGTTGTTTGCTTCAGCTGTGAAGATTTTAATACTTGAAGAAAGCTGTAAATGATGTTGGCTAAAATTATTTTCTCCATCTGAGCCACGATAACCCATATTTGACAATATTTAAACTAGGGCTCAGTAACAGAAGCCACTGGATTCAATCCAAAATGATTGCCAGCATTTCAATTGTTGAGATAAAGACAAAATTACTGTGCAACAACCCAGCAATATTATTTTGAACCCCTTACATATTTTTCTACTCCACATTACCCATATTGTGCAAATACTGCTGACAATATTGTATTGATGACAATCTGATGTCATCTTTGTATCAGATTGTGTTTTGACTGGTTTTTGTTTTATGATGGCACATATGAAGAGTAATTTCTACAATATTTTGGTTTTTCATGTAGAAGGTCCCTGATGACCCACAATCTGACTCTGTACAAGAGAAATATGTTTCTGTAGAATGTCATCCTTGCCTTCTTTTCTATGATGCTGAATATACATCTGTGATTTTGACTTGCAAAGTGGAGTCTTCTCTCTCATATGGAGTCTGCTGAGTTGTAACAAGCAACTCTTTGCTGATAGATAGATAGATAGATAGATAGATAGATAACCAGGTCATGAATTCAGCTGACCATAGCTTTTTGTTTGGTTTGGCTTTCAACTGCAGAGAGGCATGTATGGTATTTGGTGATGTGTAGAGAGCTGGAGTTATACAGTACTAGCCCTTAGACAAAAGTGCAGGTGTGTTTGTGCTTTTGTCCCTCCTGTCACTTTACATTTACCATTTTAGAGCAATTTATCTCATCTCTCAGTAAATATAAATAAATAAGTAAAGTTAAATCCCCCCCACCCTTTCCTTCAACTGAATCTTTCATATCTCTGCATCTGATGAGAAATGTTGCTGAGCGCTTGAACATCTGGTGGCTCACTAAGGCAGAACGACTGGGGAAAAACTGAATATCCCTTGGAGAATGTGGAACATCTGTTTGATAGGCAGTGAAAAAATAAACTGCTAATAAGCTCATTTTTGCAGCTAAAATTATGGAAATGGTTTCTGGGTATGTGATTTGTTTGTTTAGTGCAACAAGAATTGTGTCAGCACTCCAGCTAGACAACCTGTGGACAGTAGCGGTCATTTCAATTGCCTGATGCCTACTTATTTTCAAATGAGGAGGGCAGGGATTGAACTAGTAATGTTATGATTCCAAAACCTGTGTTCTAGTAGATCACTATATTTACTGTAACAACAGTGTGAACTGAGAAAGTTTGGGGACCCATCCATTTGTTTTGCAACAGCAACAACAAAAAGACAATCAACACACATGGATCTTCTAGTGACCTCTAGTGGAAATTATTTCCAAATGAGTGTATTACCTTCTCATTGCATAAGCTTTTCTGTAGCCATAGCAACAAAAGTCCCACCTCAATAGCTCAGGGGAAAAGTAATTCTCCAAAGTATTCTTTACAAATGGCACATCTTCATCCATTCATTTCTTTTCTTCTTTAAAAGCCAATTTTAGTTTCACAAGTTCATCTCCCTCTAATATATTATCTTGATCATGAAGCACAAAAAAAGGTGATCCTGCTTTTAAAATGTCTCTTCTGCAGGAAGAAAAGTAAGATGTAATATTATTTTTCTAAAAGCAATTATTCGTATTGTACTGACATCAAGGAATACAAGAAATGCAGATGATATGCAGCATTAAATGTACTCACTAAAAGATGGTCCCTGTTTGAAAATCAATATTTCAACACCGCTACTCATTTTGATGTTATAGAATTAAAGAAGAAAAAATCTGTTGGATTCGTGGTATTTCTAAAATGTATGATTTTCTAGCAGAATTCACACATAACTTTTCCCATATGAGTAGCCTCGAAGTAGTTTTGGAAAATTGACAAGGATATCATACAAAAAACATAACAGTGTGCTGGATGGATATGTAATAGATTAATTTGCCTGTTGTACACCCAGCTACACAGTGGGATCACTGAGTAGAAAATCCCATTCTTTCCCAGTTCAAGCTTTATTGAATTTTTTTTTAACTACAGACATGCTGTTGCAACGCAACATTTTTATCTACACTGCAGAAGTAAAGCAGTTTGACACAACTTTAACCACACCAGGAGCCCTGGTGGAACAGTGGTTAAACATGGGTACTGCGGCCACAATATTGTGAGTTCGATCCCAGAGGGTTCCAGGTTGTTTCAGCCTTCCGTCCTTTCGTAGGCTGGTAAGGTGAGTACCCAGCTTGTTGGGGGCAATTGGCTTACAGATTGTAAACAGCTTAGAAAGTATTGAGTTCTCTATGAAGTAGTATAGAAATGTCAATGCTAATGTTATTGCTAACTGTCATAATTCTACCCTGCAGAATCCTGGAATTTGTCATTTGGTGAGGTATTCAGGATGGTCTATCAGAGAGCTCTTTTGTTTCTTCTTCTTTATCCTTGCACACTAGTCACTGAGCAGTTGCATTCATGGCTCCAGTTTTGTTCCTATTTCCTTTTTGTTTTGTTTCTCTTCTTTCCTTTACTGCTTGAAATGTTTCTTCTACTTGGTTAAAGCTTCTCCATCTTCTCCTTCCAATTATATAGTCTATCTGATTTTTGTATTGACCATCTGGTTATGTCCATGTGTATAATCTCCGTTTTATATGAAGCAGGTATTTTCAATGAATAGATTGTTTGCCTCATAACATTCTATTGGTTGCTCTCCTGCTTTATTTACTATGCCTAATCTGAATCTGCCTGCTATTTTTGACTCGTTGCCACTTATGTTAGTATATTAGTTGCCTATAATCCATTTGAAATCCTGTGTTGGTGTTCTGGCTACCTGGACTCCTTCATAGAATCTCTCAATTCTATTACATTAGATTCGAAAGTATCAGTACATGTTCTCTTTTTACCCATTGAGGAAGATCTGCCACAAATATTTTAATGCTGAAGCAATGCAAAATAAAAGAAAAGAGAAGGGCCAATTAGTTCTAAAACAACTTCGTCGAAACAATTAGAGAAATATTTTTGAGATAAAGACAGCAGTGTTTTTCCTCAAACCTACGTCAGGGCACCCTGAAGGATAGTAGAGGAATCACCTGGTATCAGACTAGCAAAAGTTTTATATTATGGTGCCCTGTAAATATGTCAGCTGAAATGGTGTGCACATTCCATGTCATTAGCAGCAGAAAACAAGGAAAGCATGCTTAAAGCCAAGTTAAATATTTATTAATGAATCATAGCAATATAATTAGCATGAGATTAGGAGATACTTGAAATATGATTAATAGTTAATTAGTTTGACTCGCATGGGAAATCATTGTTTCTGTAAACTTCATGAAGCTGATGATGGAGTAGCTTTGCTGCGAATGAGCGGCAGGAATGTAAACAATGCTATTAGCTTGCAAATGCTTGACAGCAATCTGAAATCTCAAGATGGCATGATCTGAGGCAAACTATGTAACAAGGACCTTCATGGCATAGGCATAATAAACTGCATGACCAAAAACAAACAACTCTTGGCAAGCCTGGACTCTATAACCAGGACCAGTCCCAATTCATAGAATCATCATAGAAACATAGAGTTGGTCATCAGGTCCAACTCTCTGGTCAATGTAGTCTCTCCAGCTAGAGCAGCTGCAGCAGATCAGCCTCTTTTGGAAGACATCCAGAGAAGTCTGTCTCTAAATTGGTTCCATTGCTGAACGGCTCGCACTGTCAAGAAGTTCCTTCTAATATAAAGTCAAAATTTACCCTTCTGTAACTTCAGACCATTAGCTCTAGTTCTATTAACTTGAGGCAGCAAAGAACAATCCTGCTCCATCTTTTTTGTGGCAGCCCTTGAGATATTTTAAAAGTGCAATCATACCACTCCTCAATCTTCTCTTTACCAAGCTGAACTTGCCCAGCTTCTTCAACCTCTCATATGTTTTGTTCTCCATACTTCTTATCATCCTCATTACCCTTCTCTGAACTCACTCCAATTTGTCGATTTCCTTCTTAAAATGAAGTGCCCAGAACTGAACACAGAACTACAGATGAGGCCAGACTAGAGCAGAATATAATGGAACTATTACTTTCTTCGATTGGTGACCTTATCCCTAGCAGATTTGGATTGTCATCCTGAAAGAGCAATAGCAAATGATTAAATACTGTGTGTTATTATTGCATTTTCACTTCCCACAAGTGAGAATTGCCTGATAATTTGGTTACCTGACAACCAAAATAATTTGACTGTCTCAGGGTACCAGGAGGTTTGACCTGCATTTAGCATTCAATGAAACGCTATTTGTTGTACTTCCTCAGATGGCAAAATGTTTTAGACCTGCACTTTCCTTACTCCTGATTATGGTGAGTTTACCCCCTTTTAGACTATTAATTGCTGCTGAGTTTGAATATATAGCAGATTTAACATTCAATGTTTAAACCACTGCTTCTCAAAGTGGTAGTCTGTGCACTGTGGCTACTGATAAGACATTGGCAGCTGGTCCATAGTGAGTTTTCAGGGAAGAAGCAGTTGCAACAAAATAAATAAATAAATAAATAAATTGGTACCAATTCCTGGTACATGGGGGGGGGGGTTTGAACAATAGTCTGGAGATAATCAACTCACAACTGAATTTTAAAAGCACTATAATTTTATATTGCCTCATGGTTTTAAATTGCTGAAAACTGCTCTAAGCGGATCATGGCTACTATAATGGAAGGACAGAAACAGTGGTCACACAACCAGTGAATTGGTATTTCAGTGGATAAGCAGATGGGAAATGGTCCAAACAGTCACTGTATTTTTTTCTCAGTTGGGACTCCGATGCCAGCAGCAGTCAGTCCAGGACCAGTTCTGAATCACAGAATCTCCATGGGCAAGACAGCCTTTCTTTCTCCAGCCACTTCCCTTGATTCTGCTCTTTCTTACTTTTCACCAACCATTTAGTTATTTGATTTGAAAAATTCCAATTGACTTGAGACAGCCTTGGTAGCCTTAGTTGATGATCTCCATTTGGGCGCCAACAGGGGAAGTGTGACCCTGCTGGTGCTCTTGGACCTCTCAGTAGCCTTTGATATAATTGACCACGGTATCCTTCTGGAATGCCTGGAAGAGTTGGGAACTGAAGGCTCTGCTTTGCAGTGTTCAGATCTTACATCTCAGGTAGATTCCAGATGGTGTTGTTGGGGAGAGTTATTTGGCCAAGAGGGAGCTCAGGTCAGGCGTCCCTCAAGGCGCGATTCTGTCCCCAATGCTGTTCAACATTTACATGAAGTTTGGAATGGGGTCACACTTCCCCTGAAAGACTCTGTTCGCAGTCTGGGCTTGCTCCTAGACTCGTTTCTCCACTTGACAGCCCAGGTGGATGTGACGGTCAGGAGCACTTACTTATGGGAACACTAAGTTGAAGCTATCATGGTTTTTTTCTGGGGGTGAGAGTGTATGACTCATCCAAAGTCACCCAATGGGTTTCCATGGTTGAGCGAGGAATCAAACCCTGGTTTCTAGACTTGTAGTCCAACACTCAAACCACAACACCACACTGTTGCAAAAAATAAAATAAAAAATGAATAATCTGTTTCAAGACTAGATTCCATCTCTTTCTTTCCCTTTCTCTATGAATCTGCTTCACATTGCAATGTTCCCACATACCCACCATTAATCTTACTCCACTTATATGGGAAGTAAAAAATGGTGAGGAATTGTTGATTATGAACGAGTAATTGAAACTCTTCCTGTAAATATGCACCATAATATTCATTAATTTGGCCCATGATCATTAGTCCTTTGTTCCATTTATTTACATTTGCCATGCATTAATATGGGGTATGAGATGCCGCAACTGTGCCTCCATTATAAAATGGAAGAATCTTGTGTCTGTTTGACTTTCTGGAAGAATATCTGAGTAGAGTCTGCAACAGATTGCTTCAAACAAAGGTTGTTATGTCCTATATATAGTGCAAGTTCTCTGCACATAGACAACCTGGATGAATTGTAATAAACAATAATTGTCACTAAGCTCACAGCTTATGCCATCTAATATTGTGTGAATAAATTTCATTTCCCCACATTATAGTACAGCCAAGAGTATAATAAATTACCCACCTAAACCCTTTGAGAATTTTTGCATAATTTACAAAAACAAATTGATTTTTGCAGGAAAGCAGCTAATTTACATGAGTGGGATGGACTTTTCTTAGCATGATGAATTTAATTTCAATTTCCCTGTTTGCATGAATTCACTCCAGCAATTCATCACCAGTAGAATTAAACAGCAACCATATTATAGGTGAAGAGGCACATAACTTATAATATATGTATGAATGATACTGCATGGATTGAAGGGTAAAACATGTTCCTTTCTGAGATAGCAAGGACAAAAGTCATGGGAAAAAACAAGAATGAAGGTGGTTGCCATTTCTTCTAATATCTACATCATTTGAGAAGCGGAATTTTGTAAGTAAGTAACAAAACAAATCTTAGGGCCTGGACAAATGGGGGGAAAGGGGTGGACAGAGGCCACCCCTTTCTCCCGTGCATCATTGATGCAGCGATTGCATGTTGTGACAATGATATGCTCAGAAAAAGGAGCTGCAAAACACAGCTCCTTTTCTGCCACTGTCAAGGCGCCATTAGCACCATAGAGTGCCTTGGTGATGTCTCTCATGTGCTGCACTTTGGATGTGGCACACGAGGCACATCATTGGTTCATGCACTGTATGAATGTGTGTGCACCAAAATGGCACCCAGACAGAAGCTTCGCTCTCCTGAGCCCTTAAATTGGCCCTAGGGTGGTGCAGAGTGCAATGCAACACTCAAACCATGCTGGCTCTCTTAATAGTGAAACCCCCACCCCAAAATGTGAGATAACTGTGAAGTATTTAGGATTTTTCATGGGACCCATCAGTTCATATGGAAGAAAGAATACAAATTCTCTTAGCTACAGAAGTTTACAGCTTCTCCTTAGCAGAGATCTTCCCACACTGAAATCCATAGCATGTTTTGCATATTTTCCTAATAGGTTCGTTTTGTTTTGCAAATTCCTTTTTAGTCAATTTTCCCACTGACTAATTGTGTTTCTTCTTCTCTCCCCCCACTCCTCCCATTAAGTGCATTTTAAAATATGTGCATTGTTTTCATTTTGTTTTATTTCTTGGAAAAATGCCCTGTAAGCTTCACAAATACATAAATGCTTGGGATAAGATGTGGATTTAATCATAAAGAGCATGGTGAAGTGTGGAGAGGCTATTGTTATTGAGACAGTAGTTCCTTTGAAAGTTCTTGTCCTTTGTATGTATGAAGAGAGAAAGAAAGAAAACCAGCAAAAATGAGGGGTTGCTCAGGTGAGCGGGTTTTATTTGAATTTTAGCCATGTCTTCTGTTGTCAGTTACATTGTTAACTGGCCTGCATTCCTAGCTTTCATTTTAAAGAGGACAAAGCAAATAGCTACCGTTCATAAAACCTGAGATACATAGAAAACACATAATCACTATTCAGCTCTGTTGCATTGAAAGAAATGAACCTACTACCTGAATTCAGAGTGTGTAGGGAATGAGTCAAGTCACAGCTATGAATGCCATTCAATTTTAAAATCTCATTGAGCTTTGTGCTGCATGAACCCACTAGGGTTGAAATCCCCTAATTGAATCCCAACTAGAGTTGATCAGTTGAATCAACTGTTGATTGGTCAAGCAACATATAACTAAATATAACTGAGTCAATTATACTCTGTGCATAAATAATATTTTTAGCACAGAAAATGCTATAATTGGGAACTATTCTCTACAAAATTTTCACATTGTTTAATTTGCATATAAAATAAAATTTTCTGTATGGGAAACAGCAATTTTCTGGGCAGAGGACAATATTTCTGTGATAAATATTATTTTCTGCACAAAAAATGCTTTTTTTGAGCAAAAAATAACTACATGTGAATTTTGTGCAGAATAAATCCCAAACTGTGACGATCACTGTCAGTTCATGATTGTCAGTCCATGATGATTGTCAATCCATGATTGTTAGTCATGACTGTCAGTACTTGATCATGACTGTTAGTCCATAATGAGGATTTCTCTGCACTTAAAAAAAAAAAAGGTTTTCAACCATTTTTTCTCATATTTTAAAATATTCTTCCTAGCCCTTGACAGGAGTTGAATTTTTCTTATTTATAGTTCAATCATCCAAACTAGGACAAGGTTTCACCTGAACTCTCTAGTTATAGTTGTTACGTGAAAGGATTATGTGAGGTCATTGAAATTATATCGTCATTTATCTCCATTATATAGTTGTATCTCCACCAATGTGTCTTTGTTAGAGGCAGCTCGTGAAAGAGCTATGATGCCTGCAAGAAAGATACCTCAGGACAGGAAAGCAACACAGTAGACCAATAGGACTATGGACTGTAAGGGTTTATAAGGG
Source organism: Urosaurus nigricauda (assembly GCA_034509955.1). NCBI lineage: Eukaryota > Metazoa > Chordata > Lepidosauria > Squamata > Phrynosomatidae > Urosaurus > Urosaurus nigricauda. The sequence continues at coordinate 18,643,280 of JAOEGL010000013.1, forward strand.
CGAGGCCAGGTACATGTTCATGTTATGCACATAGTTATGGTTAGACTGAAGACAGCAGGATCACAGAGCAATTAAATGATTTTTTTTTGTTAGCAATTACATTATTAACATGGTCCACTCTCCAACTATGGCAAATGATCAACCAAGGGAAGCCAGATAATATGTATTTTGTGAGAAGAAATTCCTAACACTGATTCAGACCCAGCTGATACACACTGAACCATCTAATGAATTCTGTCTGCCTATAATCTCCGTTTGATGTTCCTTTACTCCTTTTGCTCCTTTTGAAACAGCACTACAACCAAAGGTCTTCAACTAACATTACTTATTAAAACCCCATGGAACTCGTATCAACATCTGACTTTAAAGAAACATACAATTTAACTGACTGGGCTCAGAATTATTCTGGCTCCTCAGATGGTACTCACCTTCTAACTTCTGTCCGAAACATGTATTACTTCCATGATGTTTGACGTTTTCTGTCTTTGCAATGAGGTGGTGCATCAAGATCAGCAACCCTGGAGGTTGAAGTGCATTTTTAAAAAATTTTTTGTCATGGTAACAGAATATTCAGATGAATACATTCCTCTAATAGTTGAAATTAATGTTTTAAAACTGGTCAATATCCATAGCACAGATTACTTACAAAAATCTGATCTGCAGACAAAAAGAACAGTCTGGCTCATGAAATTAGAGGTGGCAACTCTGCAAGGCAAAATTGAATCCATTTAATGCATCTCTTTCATGTCAGTACATTTCAGTCTATTCTGTGTGGGTGTGTCAATATGAATGTGAATGTGAGTGTGTATGTTGAGGAGAGATTGTTAATCAGATAAGATTCTCACAAGTTTTATGCTCAATTTAAGTTGTAAAGGAAAATACTGTGTTTTCTGTATACTCTCAGTTGTACTATTTTTATACTTGTAACTACGTCAGTTTTATCAAAAACAAATTGATCCATAGCAGTACAGTGGGAGAGGGGAGAAAAAGATATGTGCTTCAAATGAATGTCTATTAATAGGCCCATTTGCGATTAAGACATAAAGCCAATAAATAGACCAGAATTGTGTGACCACTAGAAAATAACCTTGCATAAATACAACAAGAGAATTAGTGTTGGAGTGTTAGACTACTGTTCTGGAAGATCAGGTTTCAAATCGCCATTCAGCTATAGTAACCTATGGGGGTAACTTTGCGCTTCACATACTCTCCATCTCTTTGGACAGAAATGGCAAACTCCCTCTGAACAAATCTTGGAACAAAAATATGATAGATTCACCCTAGGGTCACCACAAGTCAGAGATGACTTAAAGACACAAAACAATACCAAAATATAAGAAAGGGGTGATTCCATCTCCCTTTTCCAAAGGATCATACAATCATACAATCATGGAGTTGGAAGAGATGACAAGAACTATCAAGGCTATCATCCTGGCATGCAGAGATATACAATCAAAACATCCCCAACAGATGTCCACCCAACCTCTCTTTAAAAACCTCCAAAGAAGGAAACTCCACTACTCACCAAGGTGGCATCTTCCACTGTCAAAAAGCTCTTACTCTCAGAAAGTTCATCTTAGTCTTGACACGGAATCTCTTTTCCAACAGTTTGAATCCATTGCTCTAGGTGCCATTCTCTAGGTGCAAAAAACAAGCTTGCTCCATCCTCAATATGACATCCCTTCAAATATTTAAAAAGGGCTATCATATCTCTTAACCTACTCTTCTCCATGCTAAACATAGCCAGCTCTCTATCACTTCTCATAGGGCATGGTTTCCAGACCTTTCACCATTTTGATTGCCCTCCTCTGGACATGCACCAACATCTTTTTTGAATTGTAGTGCACAGAATTTCACACAGTATTACATGTGAGGTCTGACCAAAGCAGAAGAGAGCAGCACTCTTACTTCCCCCAGTCTAGACACTGTACTTGTATTCAAGCAGCCTAGAATCACATTGGATTTTTTAGCTGCCACATAATAAATTGATTCATGTTCAACCTGTGGTCTACTAGGACTCCTAGATCCCTTTCACATGTCCTGTTGTCAAGCCAAGTGTCCTATCCTATATCTACACATTTCACTTTTTTCTGCTTAAGAATAGTACCTTACTTTTCTCCTTGTTGAAATTCATTTTGTCTGTTTTGCTACAGATTTCTGATCTATTAAGGCCATTTTGAATTCTGATCCTGCCCTCTGGGGTATCAGCTACCGCTCCTAATTTGGTGTCATATGCAAATTTGATAAGTATGCCCCTATTCATTCATCCAAGGCACTGATAAAGATGTTGAATAGCACTGGGCCCAGGACAGAAACCTGCAGCACACCACTGGTCATTTCCCTCCGAGATGAAGAGGAGCCATTGGTGAGCACCTTTGGGTTCGGCCAGTCAACCAATTACAAATCCACCTAAAATTTCTTATCATTTATCCCACCTTTTACCAGCTTGTTTGTAAGAATATCATGGAGGAACTTGTCAAAGGCCTTACTGAAATCCAGATATGCTACATCCAGAACATCCCCATCATCTACCAGATTAGTCTGGGATGACTTGTTTCTCAACCAGTCAAAAATCTGAACAATGTCCACCTATTTATTTGTAAATATTTGTTTTTGGCACAAAGATTAAAGTGCAGCTTTCCCTTCATATGTGATTATGTACTAATACATTCACTCCCAAAATGTACTTTGAAAAATCAATGCTGAAAGTCTTGCCATTTTTCCTTGAATCCTATGAGTTTGTACATTAAAAAGCATTCACACAGCGTAACCCATAATAAAATGATGTGGTAACAAGGATTCTGCTGGAGTTTTACTGTTAATTTCAATGCAGTGTGGGAATGGTACCCAAAGTTAACAGTTTTCTGCTTTCTTTGTGCATAAATGATTAAACTTGAAGCCTACTCTTTTAAACCATGAGCTGTTTAATCTAATAGTTACATTCACAGCTACATCTCGAAACACGTACTAAACAGATGCATTATCACCATAGCTTTTATCACCAGCTCCTGCAGTAATCCTTCTGGTTAATGATCCTGATTTAAAAAATCATTACATTTAACAACTACTGATATTTTACTTTCAGCATTTTGGCAGTCAGAATTGCTTAAATGAAACAGTTCAATCTTTCTAAATGACAATAATGGTTCTCATTATGGCAACCTGCAGGACTTCCACTTTGGTGCATTTTGATCTATTATAGCCCTCAATGCTATAGTCATTAGCATAGTCTTAGAATGCTGTAGGTCTTTGTCAGAAAATTCATCAGAAATTTTAGTTTAAGGCCTACCGCTATAACCTTGTAATGAGTATAAACTCTGCATCCTTTCACTGTACTGTACAGTAATTGGATGCCATGACACAGATAAGGATTTGTGTTATTTAATTAATGATTCACCAAGGCACTATTGTTTACTTTGGCCAACTTTACTATCATTATCCAATAATATGTTCTAAGGATGAATGTGACACTCTACACATGGAGCATCTGCTGAAGACCTTTTCAAGGACTTCCACCCATAATCCAACTGAAAAACAGCTCAGTAGAAATTGTTTCAGATTTAAATTGTGTATATATATAGTGTATATGAGAGCCAGTGTGGTGTAGTGGTTAGAGCAAGAAACTCACTGGATGATCTTGGGTGAGTCACACACCATTAGCCCCAGAAAACCCCATGATAGCTTCACCTTAGAGTCACTAAAATATCACATTGTTTTGCTCTATTTCCAAAAAATAGGTTTCTTCCTATTATTTTTTGGGGCTGAAACATCCTTTCTGTTTTGGCCACACTTTTAGAAATGGAAAAACAAGAAAATAATAGCAAAACAAGACCCACATCAGCATTTTTAGGTGGAAATCATGGGGTGGGGATGCCACTTGCTGCCATCTTTCTCTATTCTTTTAAAAGCCCATGTAGATGCTGGTTGTTGGAGTATAACTGATACCGTTGCACTGGACTGTATACATGGTCTTTACAAGACCAGAGCTTCATTTCATTCCACCTTTACAGTCATATAAATCAATGTCCCACTCACACCATCCCTATCATTAGGTAAATTAAAGTAGCTGCCCCAGGTGACAGAGGTTGGATGTTATGGAGAGAGTAACTGATGGCAGTCCCCAGGATGATCCTTTTTTCTTTTTTGGAGGACATTCATGTGAAATGTGTTTTGGGCGGCCAGTTCGCCCTGTGCCTTTAATATAGCCTATTGCCCTGAGATGAAATAGAGAAGCAGACACATCGCCAGTATTGAGGCAATATTTGTCTCTCCATCCAGTCGCCTTCTGGAAATGGAGGCACTGTGGCATCCTTCATCTCAGGTGAATCTACAGTACTATTGCAGATGCAGATAGCCAGATTAGATGGAAGTAACAATAAGCAAAGCCAGGCCAGAAGCAAAGAGAAAGGAAGTCAGGGAGATCAAATTTTCTTTTTTATTGTTTTTAGTAGTATCTCTTTCTGGAGATGCCCTGTTCAAGGAACTGTTGGGCTGTCCTATTTCTAAGAGGGGAGTGAACACTGGGTAAACTCTAATGCTAATTATAATGAATCCACCAAAGTCATAACACAATGTATGTATCTATGAAATAAATATAAAATACACAGTGGTATACAAAACTAGAAATAACATGCAACATGAAGCCAGCAGTAGGAAATAAGTCTTCTCTATCTTTTTAATGGGGATGATAGTCCCAAAATAGTGAGTAGAGTGTCATAAGGATCAATATTTTGCTATTTCACACAAAATGTCTCATCAAAAATGTGGAAAGAGTTATTTGTAGCACTTGTAGTAAACAATGTCTTTTTCACTGGTAGCAATGACCAGGAACTTTGCTATTGTTGAGTTAAGCTGATCTATGGTTTGGAAGTATGGAAGCACAGTTTGAGATACTAATCCGGCCAAATGCCAGATGAGATCCTCTTTATCCATGTCTGCACCGGCAGGATTGGACCTGATGACACAAGGCCAGGGAAAGGCGGGCCATTTGGCCCATGTAGACAACTCTTCAGAGAGTTGTAGATCCTCCTTCTTTGGAGGTTTTAAATAGCAGTTTGGTAAACCTCATATAAGTATTGATAAATACAAGTACAACTCCTGCCAAGACCCCAAACTACTGTGAAGGAGATGTCTGTTTATTTGGAAACTTCTACAACTTCAGCAAATGAAATTATAAAAAAAATCTGCAGCAAAAAATATATTGCTATCATAAATATTTGTTTCTTTGTTGTTATTTAATCTTTATGAAAAAGAGAAGAGGAAGTACATTGCTAAGTTATCATTTGAATATAGCTGTCTTCATTTTATTAAAAGTGACTTCAAATAATTAATAGATGCTAATATCCTTTCTGCAACATACGGAGATTCCTGAGTTTCATTTCATAATTCTCTGTGCCAGTGTCACCATGCATCAGGATTAGCTATTTTTAAGGTGTTATTAACTTAACCAGAGCAACATATTTGCAAAGTCATTTGGCTACGTTAATATTAATATGTTTGTATAAGTTTCTTTAAAAATATGGTTTTAGTCCTTGTGCAAGATTGCCTATAATCTATACTGTAATTTTGAGGTCTTGCATATTATTACTTTTTCTTAAGGAAACCTATTTACATTTTAATAATAAAAACAAACTAGTATGAACTCTAGGTAGCTGGAGGTGATGGCAAGGACTTTAACAGCAATCAAGTTCTCTCTTTATAAATGCAAGGCTTTGAGCAAGTATGAGAACTCAACAACTCTTATAGACACATCATATGACTTTGATGCAGAAGAAGTTTCATTCAAAACATATTCTACTGAACATATCCTTATGCATCTTGACTTTGAATCCATTATCTTCACTGGTTTCCTCTTGAACCATACTGCCTTTTGTTTATTTGTTTTAAAAAATCCTTGTATTCATCAAACAAGATCCCAAAAGAGATTGTCAGGGTGGTTGACCATAATATAGATATAGATAGGTGTGTGTATGTATGCGTGCATGAATATGACATTGCAATATTAAAATAATTAAAATGAACGACTATCACTACTGACCACTGGTCTTCCACAAAGCTTTTGAAAGTTATATTTTGGAGAACAACTCCCAGAATCCCTCTACCAGCATATTCAGTTATGAACCAATATATATAATTTCTGGTGGCCACATTCCATGAAAATTCTTTTTTATATTCTTACCAAGGTTTATCCTTCAGGACTGTAAACTTACAGCTGGGCAGGGAGAAGAAGGAAAGAAAAGGCCCCTTTTTTGTTTTGTTTTATTCACAATATTTACATATCAAAGAATGTGTTGCCCCAGGCAAAAATGAAGAAGCTTTACACAAAAGTCTTTTAAGCGAGAAATTAATATTATGCTGGAGATAGTGGGGTGGAGGGTTACTAAGGTTTTAACTATAAGAGATATGGATAGGTAGACTTCACACTACAAAAGACGGAGAAAGAGAGAGAGAAAGAGTGAAAGAGAGGGAGATTCTGGTATAGTATTTTTCTCCCTAGAGAAGAGAATTACTGACAGCTACAACTGACAATTCTTATTCAGAGACCCAATACCAGCTAGATTAAGCAATAGAGAAGTGAGAGTCTGAGCAGAATGCAAAAACATAAGATGTCTGCATATTGGTATGGAACACAGAGAGCATTATTAGTGCTGTTCATTCTCCTGATATTGTTTTCCATTCAGCACACTGTTGATGGAAAGCAAGAATAAATGGCATGGTTGGTCTCTAGGGGTCATACAGTTTGCAGATGGCCTTCTTTTGAAACAGTAGATAACATTATATTGGGGCTTTTTACATTGGCAAGAAAGTGTGACATGAAGTTGCACTTTCCTTAATGCTTAGCAGCTAGACAGCAAGCCCCGGGTGTGCATTTAAAAAGTACAGGGCAGCTAGACTGAGGTTTTTTCTGTGGCTCAGCAACTACATGGGAAGCTGTCAAAACGCTACAAACACAGGTGGAGCAGCTACATGGGCGGCAAGGAACGTGGCTTTTAGCCGCGCTTTAAACATTTTTTTCCCTTGCTGGCTGCGAATTGCGCAATTGCGCAGGTACACCATACAGTCGGAGCTTATCACATGGGGGAGTACAGGACCATTCTGAAAGAGGGAGAAAGTGAGGTCAGTTCGGAAATGCACATGATTACGCACAAGCTCATCACACACAAAACAAGAGAGCATCTACACAAAAAGAAAATGCAGAGTCAATACGAAAGAATTCATCACATGTGAACATACTGGTCGGCTTTCTGTTGCAAATTAAGGCATCTTGGGAAATGGTAGCAAAGGCTAATGGGAGTTGTAGTCTGTGTTCTGTCAGAGCATTATATTGAGTTGTCTTGAGGTTTCAGCCCTCTGTCCAGGAGGGATTCCCATATGTCCTCCATTCTTGAGCAGAGGCCCCCCTTTTCCAAGTTGACCAGGCACGTCCTCCTTTGCCAGGACACGTCCTACTTTTCCAGCCTTCTTTTTGAAGAGGAAGCAGGAGGGCCAGGCATGCTCTGGCCAGGCTCTGGGGGTCTCTTCCTGGCTCCTTCCCATTCCTCCCTCCCTCCCCGCTGCCTTCCTCCTCCCTTTGGCTGAGAGAGTGTGACTTGCAGGGAGGCAGGACAGCAGTGGTGCTCCAGGTCCTCCTGATGCTGGGCAAGGGCAAGCTGGAAACAGGAGGAGGAGGAGGAGGAGAGGGACATGGGGCCCCTCTGCTGCCCTGCTTCCCTGCAAGTCACACTCTCTCAGCCAAAGGGAGGAGGAAGGCAGCCATGAGAGAGCCCTGGAGCCTGGCCAGAGTGTGCCTGGGCCTGCCTTCTCCTCCCCCCTTGGCTGAGAGAGTGTGACTTGCAGGGAAGCAGGGCAGCGGAGGGGCTCCAGGTCCCTCCCCTTCTCCTCCTCCTCTTGCCAGCTTGCCCTGGCCTGGCTGAGTGCCTCCAGTGCCCTGCTGTCTCCCTAGAAGTCACACTCTCTCAGCCAAAGGGAGGAGGTGAAGGAAGGTGCAGGCGCACTCTGGCCGGGCTCTGAAGGTCTCTTCTTGTCTTGGCACCTTCCCTCCCTCCGCACTTGTATCGCTGCCTTTAAATGGGCGCTTTAAAGATACAGAGCCCCATTTAACCGTTCAACTACACCTTAGCCTTTAGATGCAATAGGGGTGCTTTTTACATTGGCTAAAAGGGGCGGTCCAAACTCGCCCCTTCTAGCGGCGAGATGAGGCCTAGGCTGCCACACGCAACGACCCGCCGCAAAAAAGAGCTCCGGGATCGAGCTCTTTTTTTGCGGCGCGGGAAGGGCGCGATTGGCGCCCTCCCGCGCCGCCAGAGCGTCAAAACGTGCGCAGCGCGTCAAAACGCTGCGCACGTGATGACGCTTGTACGGCGCCACCGTGTAGACGCCGCCATCTTTAAATGGCGGCGTCCATGCGTTTTAGGCTTAGGGAGGGTGTAAAGGCTACGCCCTCCCTAACCCTAAATGTGGGCTTTTTAGCCCTAAAAGCGCCTTTTTTTGCCCGTGTAAAACGGGCCAGCAATGCTGCACCCTTTTTAAAAAAGTAGTGGGGAAATCAAACTACTTTTTAAAGGCACTTCTTCTCCCTTAAAACTCCAAAATAGTGTTTTCATGGCACACTTTCCCTTTTTCTCATCTAAAGGCTGGGCTTTCATGCAGCCTTCAACACACCTCTTTTTGCCAATGTAAAATGGGCCAGCTCCTTTTTAAAGCACTTCTTCTCCCTTAAAACTCCAAAATAGTGTTTTCATGGCACACTTTCCCTTTTTCTCATCTAAAGGCTGGGCTTTCATGCAGCCTTCAACACACCTCTTTTTGCCAATGTAAAACGGACCATTGTCTTTCTAACACCTCGATATTTGGCCTTCTCGCCAACACTACGTCATTTCCAGACTGTAGGAAATTGCTTTATAACCTAGAATATTTGTTAATCCAGGGCTAACCAAAGATATTTTGCTTTCTTAAACAAAGAGGTAAATGGATTCTGGCTTCCAATGCACAAGCAGACACCAAGCAGACAAGTAGGAGAATCACATTTCAACAATAGAAGCTGCCCTCTATCACAACTAAAAGCAGCAGGAGGTTCACCAAGACATGCAAATTGCAATAGATAATGTATTGAAAATCTGAAAAAAGGAATATTTGTGGGGAATTATAGTGGTGAGAATGTACAGTGGGCCCTTGTTATCCATTGGGGTTCCAGGAACCTCCGTGGATAACAAGACCCGTGTATGCTCAAGTCCCATTAAATATAATGGCACAACAAAATGGCGTCCCATATAGAAAATGGAAAAGCAAGGTTTGCTATTTGGAATTTATACTTTTTGGGAACTTTTTTCAAGCCGTGTATGCTCAAATCCGTGGATAAGAAAATCTGTGGATAAGTTCCAACACAGGGAGAGGCAGGATACAAATAAATATATTATTATTATTATATTATTATTATTACTGTGTAGTGTTGGCAAAAATGCCTTTCAATGTAGATAGGAAATATTATCACAAGTGCACATTGCCGATGTGCTTCCACACATACAGTAAATATATGGGCAAAGCTGACTGTGGTTTGCTAATCTTACACCGGACTCACTTTCCAAGGATATCTATACATCAACTATTGTTCACATATAGTTTCTTCCTTTATGATATCATGTCCAGGGTAGGGCTGTTATAAAGACAGCTCTAAAAGAACAACGTTAAGGGTGCTGTCAGAAGATCATGGTTCCTCCTTCTCTGCTTGTTCACAAGAGTGCAGAAATGTTTCTTCACATTCACAGTCCTATGGAATGAATTTGATAATCACATATTTGCACAATTGCTATTCTAATTGTCCCAGAGTATTGAACTAAAATGTGATCATAAATTTTTAAAAAATCAAGAAAGAAATCCCAACTGATTGAGCACGTCAGAGAAAAACTGATGGAAAATATATCATGTTTGACCTCTTTAACCTCCAATCAAAATTTAAATTGTCTTCTGGAGAAACCATTATATTGTAATTATTTTCTCAAAGGCTTTGTGATTATTAGACTGGCGTAAGATTTATCACTAAATGATATTCTAGGAATGAGAAAGATTAGTTAAGACAGCAAGTATCTTGTTTGAAAGACAAATGAAATTGGGACGGGGAGCTGTTGGTAGAGGAACTGAGAGAATTTCGTTTAAAATATGTACAAGTACCGCTGAAAGCTCTTTAACCTGACCACCCCAGGAAAATTAAGCTAACTAGTTTACTACCTCTAAGGAACTTAATTATCAACATCAATCTCTCTAATTAGTCTTTTTCGTTTTGTTTTGATTAAGAACACCTTGATGGCTCATGTTTGCACTCTCACCTGATTTTAATTAGGTCCCAGAGAACCCAAATTTGGCCAATCTGAACATTCAGCTCATTAGAAAAATAGATAAATGAGCCTTAACAGTGTGGATCATGAAAATAAACTGTGTCTCCCAGCAAAAATCTATGAGCTATAATGTCATTCTCACCTTATTGCTATGTATTTACAAGAGCCAATTAAGAGGCCTCTAAACTAATAATTAATTAATAATGGTGTTTGTGCAAGCCCTACAGGCATCAATGACAATGTCAAATCGAGACTTTTTTAAAAAAATAACACTTTCAGTGGGTTTATACATCAGCGTTAGCATTAATTGATTAACTAGGCTAATTGTAGTTTGCCCACACTTGATATGACTGAAATTTCAGATCATGATTTCACTCAGCAATTAGATGGAAATATTTTTGCTACCTGTAAATAAGTTTTGATCTAATATTTATTTCATTCAATAGGTTCAATTCAATAGCTTTTGTTAATTCCTCTCCTGTCCACTAGCTATGCCAGTTCCCATTTTCCCCTTTCTTTTCTATTGCTCAGATTGACTCAGGGATCATTTAGACATGGATTTTTTTTTAGTACGAGTATGCAAATAATTTCATCCACTCATTTCAGTTTTGTTGTTAGCATTACGAAACCACATCTATGCACATCTCTGTGAGTTCTGTAACTCACACATGCCAGCACTCAAATAGACAAGAAATGTACATTCATTAAAATACTTGACCATTGGAAAAGTGCTTGCAAAATTATTAGGGAGGACTGCAGATCAAATGTATGGTTATGAGATTATACAAAGAGAAAGGCATTTTTTCAAATGCAAATTTCTAGGGGGAGGACTCTCCACAAACTATTTTTAAGGGGAAAAAATCAGAATAAATTTATCTCCATATTGGGGGGGGGGGGGATGAGGATAATAGAGAAACTATTACATTTCCAGATAGAGGACTTCTTATACAAGCAATTAGAAATCATTATGCACCTATTCAGGTATTTTTGCCTTTATAAATTTTCTGCACTCAAGGACAATGATGAAGGAAGAAGACAAAAACAAGAGAAAGTTATAACTAGGTAACATCATCTGAAGCATGCATAATATTCAGCGGATGAAATAAAGGTGATGGCATAATAAAAGCCTTGTTTCAAAACTACCTTGAGAAAAACTGAAATTAACATTAATCCATCCCTACTTAATGACCATACAAAATTGTCACCTGAATCCAACAGCCTTATATGCATTGCTTCCAATCTTCCATATTCTTCAAGCCTGGAAGTAGTACGGCTTTGACTTGAAAATAAGCTAGGAATTGCTTCTTTTTGGATGGGACTGGTAGATCCTCCACCAACAATTGTAATCTATCTTTATGGGCAAAATACGCCAGCTGGCTTTTTGCAAACAGCTGCTCCTTTTTTGCCAGCCAAAAAGAAGATTGGGGCTGCAGAGTGCAGATGTCATGGCCTCAATCCAGCTTTGTCAGGGGCGGCTTGAAACCACCCCTTTGGGGTGGCCTTTTTCTCCCCTCAATTAATGTGGTTAATTTCATTAATTTGGCTATGCAAAAGGAGGTAAGTATACACACAAAGGTAATACATTTAAATATACACCATACAGAGTTAACAATACAAAAAAACTTGAAAGGGCATAGCACCGACTGAGGGTCAAATGAGGCAATAGATAACTGTTCCTGAAGACAAAGGTCCATGGAAAGCTGGAAAATATGAAGGTGCAAGCCAGGAGGCATAGGGTTGCAGGTTTTGGGAAAAGAAATAATAATAATAATAATAATAATAATAATAATAATAATAATAGAACAAAGGACTCAGACTTGGGTCTGAGGGCAAAAGCCACCATACATACAGGTAGGGCCAACTGCTGAGAATTTAGCACCCAATGGCTGTGGTCCCTGCCATAACTGTCACTGACACTGCTGCAAACGTTTTGTTTTGTTATTTTTACTCTTTAAACGAATCCAAGTTATTGAGGATCTGTGTGATCTGTGGGAATCCAAAAATTTGACTATCCTTCAACAGAACCTGGAAAGGTTTCCAACATAGGAAGTTTGATTTGCTATCCTAGAAATGAGAGGGACTGTTTGTGATCGATGATGCTTCATGGACTTTACAACACCGAAACAAGATCTAGAGAGTCCTCAGAAATAGTTTACAAGAGGCAGGTGTTTAGGGAAACACAAAAGATGAAAGGGGGATTCAAGTCTTGTTTGATCATAGCAGAACTCATCCTTTGTTTTTTTGGTGTCCATCTGAGTGAGGAGGATGTTTATGCTTCTCTATAGCAACCTCCTCTATTTCCCATCTTTCCACATGGCCATGACTACATGCCATCATGCTACTTATTCCAGTGCAATGGATGCCATCAAAAACTATATCTTTCCATACCACTACTTTTAACATTACATATCTGAATTGATAGATAGATTGGGTTGTTTCGATATTTACAGAATGGAGGTTTCATCCTATCTCGTACATACACTCATTTGACCTCTGTTTTACATTGTGGCCAGCATGGACATAAATATTCTTTTCTTCTCAATATAAAACATTAGCATTATTCTGGTATTATACATTCATAAATCCATAGAATAGTTTTTAGAAGATGAATAACTATACGGCTTTGGCTGGGAAATTAATGGGAGGTTTGCAAATTCCAGCCAATGGAAACACCATCAACCCACATATCAGCTTGGCAATGTTTTTGCTAAAAGCCTCTGCAGCTGGCTGATTGGAGTGCAATTTATTTTCAAAGGCCATCATTTCAGGCAGTTTCAGTTGGCTTTTAGAAGATATTAGTGGTATTGCCTTGCATTAATCATAGTTCTTTCATGTCTTACTCTTTTATATTTGGGCTGCTATTTAAGACTGGGAACATAACTTTTGGAAGGCCATCAAGCCTCAGCTATGCAAGTGAGGGAGACAATTAACCCTGCATTTAATATTCACCCTTTTTCCAGGCTTAACTTGGAAATATTTAATTTGTTGCTATTGGTTTACCTGTGGTGACATTGAGAGTGGAAAAGTGTACCTCTCATGTACTCATCTAGCTATTCTTTTATAGTTCTGTGTGCCAAGATTTTTAATCCAAGGACCAGTCTTATCTATCTATCTATCATCTGAAATCTTGATCTTGTTTTCCCAGGATTGGTCACAGACAATATCTTATCTCCAAGAGGAAATTCCTTCCTTTTTATTAGTCTGTCTCTCCATCCATGCATCTGCCCATCTATCGCTGTGGATTAGGGTGTTAATGGGACTGCATCATGGTGAACCACCCTGAAATTAATGTTGATAAAGGAATATACATCAACGTTAAGAGAGAGAAAAAAATATCCTGCTTTTCCAAATGACTGAAGTGGCTTACACTAAAAATATCCATAACACGCAATAACAGCATGTTTCATTATATCCCAAACCCTCCCTAACCCTCCCATCCACATTTGTTGCAATACACAGAAGAGGTATGTGAAAGAGATGAAAAAAATGAATGAGACATGGAATAAAGAAGCATATGAAGGTGAACCCCAAATTCTAGAAAGTGAAGTACACAATAAGAGAAATTGGGAAGAATAAATCACCAGGAACAAATGATATGCCAACTGAACTACTACAATCCACATAGTATCAAATCCATTGTTAACTAAAATATGCCAACAGATATGGAAAACAAAATAGTGGCCAACAGACTGGAACCCTTCAATGTTCGGTCTCATCCACAGGGTTGTCATGAGTCGAGTCAATTTGAGGGCAGCTAAAAACAATAATGAAAGGATAAAAAAACTTATAATACTAAAACAGAATTGACTAAATTATAATATTAAAAAAATCAATTAAAAGCAATTGAAAAGATGTCAATAACCAGTGAAGTAAATAAAAAATGTCTTTTTTCACTTGCATGAGAATGGTTTGAGACAAGAGGAGATTCATCTAATTCCCTTGAAGAGAGTTCCACAGCTTGTACCATCCACCAAGAAAGCAGCAAAGGCACAAAAATAGTACAGTAAAGTGGAATTGTTCCATTGTATGATTTCTGCTAACAGAGAACAAAAATAATCTTACAATTCTTCAATTATCACATTGAAAATTACATTTTCAGACATTTGCTACCATTTTGAATAAGCCTCATTTTTGTTTCCTTTTAATAATCTTGATAATTGTATGGGAGAAAGGAGTTTCCAACAAAGGCTATTATTATTCCACCCCATAATTATTAATCAGAATGTTTTATGCCCAAACTGCACATTGAACAGAATGTGATTTAATTCTTTGGGACTAATTTTCAGCAAAAAACCAATGCAACGTAAGTAGGGTTTGGAGTTTGGCTCTTTATGTTTCCTGAATAAGTTAGGATTAAACAAGCACTGATTTTAAAATTACAAGGGGAAAATTCTATCAGTGACAACCTTTATAGGCAGAGGTACTCTGGGGAATAACACTCCCCCTACATACACAGTCATAGGGAGAGTGGAAATGTAATGATAGTTTGATACTTTTTTAAAAATGGGTTTTCTTTGAAGGTTGTGCCCTTGAGATTTGAAAAGTAAGTGCTTATTAACATAATGCTGGAATCCTGTGTCGGTCGACAGTTAGTTCCCTTAACAGGCTTGATTATTTTGCATACACCCATTCATAATTCAGATTCTTCATGTATTAGCAGTTAGCATCCTTTGGTTACCATAGTAACAGATAGATGATGAACAGGCATTGTACTGAAGAACTGTATCCGGATGAGAACAGAGATGGAGATTTGTTCCGGAATGCAAATTTAGGGTTTAATTAGTTCAATCCAGAATAATCTACATACACACACACACATACACCAATGGCACTACCCCTCCAGAGTGATGGCGCTGTGTGCTTTTGTGTAGGCATTTAATGGCAAAAGTGCTTCTGGGACAATCTCAGAGAGTCAGAGAGGCTTTTGCTGAGTGGTCAGACTAAATGTGCCTAATCAGGCCATGCTTATAGGTTATAACAAAGGCTTTAATTATGGAGCTCATGAAACAATGATATATCACTCTTAAGGAAATTAGGAAAAACATTAGGAAGTATTTCCTGATAGTAAGAGCTCTTTGACACTGGAGTATACTGCATCAGAGTGTGGTGGAGTCTCCCTCTTCTGAGGTTTTCAAACGGGCTGGATGACCTTCCACAGAGAGTGTATTGATTGTGCGTTCCTGAGTCGCAGGGGGTTGGACTACATGGCCCTTGGGGTCTCTTCCAACTCTAGGAGTCTATGAAATGGGTGCATCACATGGTTTTATTGCCCAAATGCATAAGCCGTACTCAAGACAGGAGGCAACCAACAGATTGGTTTTTTGAGGGTTTTTTGGGCTGTGTAGCCATGCTATAGAAGAGTTTATTCCTGACATTTCACCAGCATCTATGGCTGGAATCTTGAGAGAATATTGGAATGCAAGAGAGTGGGTATATATATACTGTGTGACCCTGGGTAGGGATGAGTATTTCCCATGTTAATCTGTGCATTGTTCTGTTGTTGATGGCAGGGCCTCAGGGTGGGAGGATATGCAAAAGAGGATTAGTGTCTGCTGATTGGTGATCATTGTCTGCTGGGAAAGCCCCTGACCCTGGGTGGTTTCTTATTTGCATTTGCTGGGTGCTGATGCTGATTCTCATGCAAATAAGAAACCACCCAGAGACTAATCCTCTTTTGCATATCCTCCCACCCTGAGGCCCTGCCATCAACAACAGAACAATATACAGATTAACATGGGAATCACAGTGGCTCCATTCCTTTCAGGATGGGCAAGCACAGAAGGTGATGTGGCAAACTTTCTGTTCAGTTCCTTGACTGTGGGGTCTTCAGAGCTCTCTTCTGTGTCCCATACTATTCATACTATTAAAATTTTTGTCAATCCAGGATTCTTCTTGCTGGGGTTTTCTGATACTCAAGAAACACATTTTTGACCTTTTTGTTGTTGTTGTTGCTTTTGTTGAATATTTTTGAATATTGTGTCTATTCCTAGTTGAATGATCAATAACTATACTCAAAGTTGTTGAAGTAATCAGCATGAGTGCTATGAAAAATAATATTCAAATGGGAGACAAGAGGGAGTCTACACAGGAGACTGTTGTTATTATCAATATTTTAACAATTGTTTTTAAATTGCAATGTATTTAATCCTTTTTAAGGGGGGTGTTAGATATACATACATATAGATACTGTATGTAGTGTATATTGACTGTCTTTTAATCACGTAAGCAGCTTTGATTGCTCCTGTAGCAGAAGAGCAGCATATAAATAAAAAGTTTTATTATTGATTTTATTTATTACAAATGATTAGTTTGTGCCACAGTGACTAGCTTACAACATAGCAAAGAAAATGCAGGTGTCCAGTCCTCTTTTGAGTCCTAACCCATATGTTATAAGCTCTCCATTTTTGCAAATCCTCATCTCACAATAAAATTGTTGCTGTTTGGGGTCATCATGTGTGTCTGGTTTTACCTGCCGGAGTAGGTTACACTTTTTAAAGTTCTAAATTCCAGGAAACACAGAGATTGCTGATAGAGAAGGTCAGGACAAGAACTGGATAAAAATATTAAAATGATTATTCTTTCAATACCAAAGAAATTAATGATGAAACATTTTATAGGATGTAAGTAGTGCCCCTCTTGATTTCTGCTTCATTTGAATGCAGCTAGAAGTAGCCAGCACCAATAGTAATGTAATATTTATCTTCAGGCTGCTTAGCAATCTAGCATTGTACGTGCCGTTTCTCCCATGTGATTCACAGGATATATACAAAGTCTTCAATTGTCACAGTTCATACAAAGTATCTGATGCTAAATGGGGAAAAAAATTGAGGGGTGGAAGCCCAGAGTCCTAGACAACCCTCCTACTGAGATTTTCAAAGATGCGCAGTGAGTGAAGGTTAAATGGTGTCATACATTATCCAAGACAAGAAAGGAGATTGGCAAGGTCAGTCTATTTCTAGCGGCAGCATTAAGACACTGGTTAGATGGAGACTTGAAAAGCCTTGAGAAGTCAAGGGACAATGGTCTGTTTTAAAAGGGAGAGTGAAAGAGAAAGAAAGAGAGAACTGAAACATGATTTTCTTCCTACAAGCAAAATAGAAATCCACTTAGCTAAGTAATGCATTTCAATGTAACTAGTAAAAATAAATAATGAAAAGAAAATTGGCACAACTACTAAAGTCCAAGAAGGAAGGAAACCATAGAATGGTGGAAAGGATAACAACTTGGTTTATTAAGAGTAAAATAAAGCCACAGCAGCCCAGAGCTATATAACAATGCCAAGTGTGCTATTTTCCTAATATGCCAAAAGTGCCATTGTCATTGATATTTTGTCTAAAAATGAAAGTGAAAGCAAATTGGATAGATCCTCTTCAACTGAAGCACCTGAAGAAAATGTCATGAAACAAAACCAAAGGACAAAGCAAGCTTCTTCAGGAGCTTTTGCATTTCTAAAGGTTTTCGCTTAATTCTATTTGGGGAAAGATGAAGTCAAATTGGAATGTCCTTCCTAGATGAAATATAGATGCTATATAAATAAAGGTTAATCATCATCATCATCATCATCTAAAGGATGAAAACCAAAATCCAAAATGAAGCACTGTGTAAATTTACAGAGCTATATAAATAAATGATGATGATGATGATGATGATGATGATGATGATGATGGTTGGATGATTTCCAGTCACTTCGCAGCAACCATGATATCAGGCTGTATCACAGTGAGTGAGTATGTAAACTCTGAAAATAAAAAATATTTTTTCAGGGTCATTGAGTTCAAAAGCCACAACCCTTTCCTGTGTGCAAAACAGGATCATTGTCTGGATAGAATGGTGGGCTGTTGCTGTTGTTGTTTTTATCTGTCTGTCTCCTTTCTGACTTATGGAAACCTTAAATTGAACCTATCATGGTTTGTTCTTTGTTTTTTTTGGGGGGGGCAACATTTGTTCAGTGGGGGGTTGCCTTTGCCTTCATGTGAAGCTGAGAGATTGACTTTCCCCAAGTTCACCCCATGGATTTCCATGGCCAAGCAGGGATTTGAGCTTTTGTCTCTAGAGATGTAGTCCACCACATCATGCTGGTAAACTTTAAACCTGTAGGTAGGTGAGCAGTTCCTAGTACCAAAAGACTGGTAATCTACCAGTGCGCACCAAGCATGGATGCCATTGTAAACAGTAGAGGTCATCCCTCTGTGTATAGTCAATGATCCGCTAGTTAGGAGGGGCGACTGTATTTGTGAGATTTTCTGCCAAGGTACTAAGTAATTTGGCTGACCTTGAATATTATGGTGTGTGTGTGTGTGTTTATGCCTTTTATCTTATACTTTTTCCAAACACTTACATTAGGTTTGTCAAACAAACACTTTCAGTGGAGACGTATGCCATATGATTATGTCCTTTGTAACATGAAAGAAAGAAAAAAGACACCTTCACAGTCAGTCCTTGAAACACCTGTAAGCTTGCAGGTAGACATTAATTGTAAGCATTATTTAAAATGATGCTATTGCATTTAATCCTGTTGAAAAGACAAATATTATTATTATTTTTAATTGTGTTGTTTTGCTGACTGTGATGAATATCACATGTATATTGTCTAAGAAAACCCCATGAAAATCATGGGGGATTTCATAAGTTGACAGGTGCGTGCATGTACACACATATACAAACACACACACACACACACACACTTGAAGGTACATACACATGCATATAAACAAGTACGTATACAATGAATAAAATGTATTAAATTCTTTTTCACAGGGTCACTTTCCTAGAATACAGTAATCTGTAGAGATGCCTCTAGATGGCACTGATACCCCAGAAACCATCGTTAATGTTTTTAAAGTATGTCTTGAAGGTTGTGTAAAAACCTGCATTAATTTGTCTAAAAGGCTACGTCAAATTATTGAAGCTGTCCTACAGAGCTGTACTTAAACAGATCTAGTTTATTTTCTGTAAATACACTGAAACAACAGTAAAAAAATAAATAAATGGAAATCTGGTGTTTATGAATTATGGAGAGTAGAATACAATTATTTGGACTTTTTCCTTTTCTAAAATCATTTGATAGTGTTATAGAGGCAATTAATAATTAAAATATCTGAGGTTCTTTGCAGGCTCCAAATTATGACACACACACACACACACACACCTGCTGAGAGTTTGATCATTTTCATTAACTTTATTTATGTTCTATAGATGGGAAAATAAATATGTCAGTAAGTGCCTTTAAGAGCAGTCAGTGAAATCATACTAATATTTCTGTGTTTCAAAAGTAGCTCCAAATTTTACTCAGCCAAAAAACTGAAGATGCACTGTGAGTAGTAATAGCATCTTTCTTTCTTTCTTTCTTTCTTTCTTTCTTTCTTTCTTTCTGCCTACTCTATTCCCCACTTTTATGTATCATTCTAAGTAATGGGGGATGGCCTAAATACCCTAAATACACTGGGCACTATACTCCAGGCTACTTTCAATTCCCTGTTATCAATTTTACACAGATTTGGGCTAGATTTCAGGTGGACTGCTCTTTCCCCATGAAGATAGTCCAGAGTCGAATCAAATCTTTGGCTTTTCATTGTAAATATAGGGCGATGCGAGAATGGAGTGGGTGGTGTACTGGTTCATTTGCCCCATGTAGACATGTCCCAAATTCCACCAATGAATACTGTAAGCTCTAATTCAGACGAAGGAACTACAAAACCATTTTTGAATATTCCTTGCCTGACAAAATCCTATGAAATTGAGGTCAACATAAGTTAAGTAATAGGTGACTTAAAGTCACATATACACACATGGAAGTAGTGGAGGTCTTATTGCAGCTGTCTCCTGGGGACTATAATGTCCAATCCACAGGATGATAATAGTAGACTTAAGTCTACAAAAGCTGATGCCGCCAACGTCTTTCTTTCAGTTCATCTCAAAGGTGCTACAAGATCTCTCTATGTACTGATTCTACAGACTAACATGGCTGTATCTTAACATTTTACCAACATGTTCTGATATTACTCTAAAGCAGTGGTTCTCAACCTGTGGGTTGTGAATCCTTTGGGGGGGGGGGGATGTTGAACAACACTTTCACAAGGGATTGCCTAAGACCATCGGAAAACACATATTTCCGATGGTCTTAGGAACTGAGACACCACAATTTTATGGTTGGGGGTCACCACAACATGAGGAACTGTATTAAAGTTGCAGCATTAGGAAGGTTGAGAACCACTGATCTAAAGAAAATTCTCATTCCCATTGCCAAAAGGAAAGCCAGGTAAAAAGTCAACTTCACTAAACAGCAGGCATTCCCATGAAACTCTGGGAAGTTTAACCAGAATTTGTCAGTCCCTCTAGCATCTTTGAAAAGATGTCTCGCATCACCTTGATGTGATCCTTTTTAAAGTGGAAAAATATATGAATGAAATGGGAATCACCTACCCTCAGATCTTGAGCAGGTAGCACATGAACTTACAAGAGAGCTATATTTCAGAGAGAACAGGTCAGGACCTCTCTTATGAGTTTTGGAGTGGGATTCTTTAACTTGACAAATAGTGCTCAGGGAAGCTGCATGAGAACTAGTATCAGTCCATTCATGGATTAAAATAAAGTAACAAGTATTTTTAAATACTGGGGAGGGGGGAGACTATATTCAAGGTTGTAATTGTTTCTGTTGCCATGATGTGCACAAATGGCTAGCAGAAAGAATGAAGACTTAAGTGACCAGTGGAAACTACTGTCATGTGTTCCATGATTTCTGGTGAGTGTCTGTTTGCAGGTATGTCACATATTCAGAGTTTAGAAACCCTAATTTTTATTTATTTATTTACTGCTGTTTTGCAGCAGATACCTGTGGGCAGATCCAGGCATTAGTAACTTGATGACTTCCCTCATAGGGAATAGGGATGCAGGAATTTGCCCATTTCATCCTCCTCCTACCCCATATTTCATTTTCAATAAAATTTAAACAGTTGCATGTAAATCCATTGAAAACACTGCATTTTATTTATTTTTTTATTTTTTATTTTTGGTGGAGTTCTTAATCAAACATATCTGAAAGAATTCTTCCTCCATGCTCCAATGTCCATAAACAAATGTAATAGGTATAGGTATTTTCTCGTGGCGAAAGGTTCATTTTGTACTGCCTTCTGGCTGTCAAATAAGGGTTAAAGATGGAAAAAGTTTGGAGAAAAAAATATGGACCCTAATTCAGCAATACAAACAAGCTTGAAATGCAATACTTTTCAGAACTGAATTGGCAAATCTTCCCATTTTGTTTTCCCTATATATTTTCCATCCTGAATCCTGTATAAATATATCAAGAAATGTGTAAATTTTCAACGTTCTTATAAATGATGAATGGAAGAAAATTCTCATCCACCTGTACTTACTAACCCATAGATACAGACATGGCTCCTGTAAAGCAATTGGGGTGCCTCAGCACAGGAATTGCAGCTTTGAAATCTTCTTTCTAGAGGGACAAGAGGCAATAAAGGAGAATCGTGGAAATGCTGACATTTCTCAGAAGCTGGAATTCACTAAGCCAAAAGGTTACAAAGCTTTATCCTTTCTTTCTTGTGTCGTATTTGTTCATCTCAGACATAACTTCCAATTACTTTCCAATTTCTTCTGCAAAATGAAAGGAGTATTTGAGATGAACAGACTGATTTTCTCCAAGTCTCTTTGACAATGTGGTGTCAGTATTCTCAATAGGAAGTTGCAATTTTAACTATGATTTAAGAAAGAAAAGAAAAGTCTTGACTCAACCAAGCCTCTTAGGAAACCTCTCTCTCTCTCTCTCTCTCTCTCTCTCTCTCTCTCTCTATATATATATATATATATATATAATGCTCTGTTTGGGTTATATGCTTCTTTGAAGAATTTGTTTGCTTCTACAGCCCTGTAAGACATTTTTTAAAAATCCACCATGCTACAATATACAGCCCAATTCATAATCTCATTACAGGGGATGCCATTTCTATTATATTTCAGAAAACTGTGCTTTGGAGTGAAGCCTTAGTATCAGTCTGATACGATTGAGCCCTGATTCAGCCATGGATCAGTTGGATAGTTTTTCAAGTTCTTCTACAGGTGGCCCTTTCTGCATCTGTTTAGAAACTATTATAATTTCTCCATACTGTATATTTCCCAGGTTTGGAACAATGCAGTTGGCCCTCCTTATCCACGGATATTTTTACCCACTGATTCAACCATCCACAGCTTGAAAATATTCTAAAAAAAGGATAAATTCCAAATAGCAAACCTTGATTTTCCATTTTGTATAAGGGACACCATTTTGCTCTGCCATTATATTTAATGAGATTTGAGCATCTATGGATTTTGTTATCCACGGGGGATCCTGGAACCAAACGCCAGCGGATAACAAGGTCCCACTGTACTGCTAAAGCAGGAGAAGAATTGTCTGCCATTTTGCTTTTTGTAATATTCAAATCTGTTTGTGCCCTTTACTTGCCCAACAACAACTTCTTTATTTCAGGACAATAATTTAGGAGGTGAATACATCCTCTGGTTGTAGCTGTCATTATTGTCACTGAGCATTAGATGTTCTTGCTGCTCCATGGCAAATGAGTTGCAGTTATTTTGATACCTCTTCCTTACCTGGGTGGACAATTCAACAAGTAAAAGGCAGTTTTCTAATGGGATAAGATTTCCCCTCGATTTATTTCTTGATTACATTTTTTTTCTTTAATTTTTTTCATGTAAAATTTTTTAGACTGAAAATATTTCTGACTAGCTGAAACATATCTGGCATTGCCTAGGTCTTTATCTAATACCCCTAAAGTGGGGGGCGAGGAGCTCCTCTTTTCTTCTTCTTCTCCTTTTTAACCACCATGTAACCTGTCTCATCAGACATACTTCAGAGAACCCTTACCAATTCTCCATTTTATTTTAATCCCCAGAATCCTAGTAGTGGTGCTTTAGCCCTCTTTTTCTTCTGCTTTTCCTTGCTTCCTCAAGTATTAGCAGCAATGCCTTAGACATCACCAACTGAACAGGGAAAGGCAGGTAAAGTAGTCAAGTAAAGTTATCCCCATATACATGCCACTGTACTTTGTGGAGAGAGTATTGACACTTTTAGGATGGGAAAAATACATGAATAACGTGAGACATAGTTCCTGAACTGTAATCACAATGTTGCCTACAAACTCTGTTGTCAAATACAGCCAGTCTCTTTGTTTCAAGAAGAGACCATCTTCTAGGAAACTTTAATCTTTTGAGCAGTCCTGCAGAGTTTTCCTTGCTTATGTGTATTGCCTACTGATTCTGCTATTTTTGTAGCTTTGTATGGAAATTAGACAACCTACATCAGCATTCTATGGTCTTTAACAAGCGGAACTGGGAATTGAGGAATAATCAGTAATGGTTATCTGCCTTTCCTGTTTAAGAACAATAATGATGTTCACTCATCCTGAACAAGGCCTTTAATTAATCATTGTAGTTATGCAGGTTGAAGTCCCAGTGTTACTCTTGCCAAAACATAACAGCAACCTAAACTCTTGCTTAAGTGTTTTCATTTTATGAAATAAATTTTTACATCCATCTTCGGTAATTTATTCAGATCTGGACTCTTCTTCAATATTATGTTTCATTATAATATTTTACATATTAGGTTTTAAAGGAAACCGGCAAAAGAAACACAGAGTGATTCCTTTAAGTTTTACAATGCTATGGCTTTCGACAATGCAAGCAGACACTTCACAGGCATAAGCATGCTCATTCCATTTATATCTGTGCCCGAGAAAAGAATATTATGTCATGTTTAATCCTGAATTAACTTTCACAAGAGGCAAACAATTGACTATTAGAAAACACAGTAGAGGGATACAAATAGCATTGCATTACAAATATGGTTGTAGTGAAACACTGCAAATACAAAACCAGAAACAATGGCTTGCATCCTGTTCATGAATTAAAATGGTGTAAGTCTGACTCACACCATTGCAATTCATTGTTTTGGTAGTTGTGTAGTTGGAGCTCTGTTCCAACCAGGTAGAGTCCAGATGGCCATCTGTTGTGGGTGCTTTGATTGTGAGTTCCTGAATGTCAGGGGTTTGGATTGGATGGCCCTTGTGATCTCTTCCAACTCTATCATTCTATGACTATATCATTTACAACTCAGGATTTAAATTAGCAAGTACTTAGTTTTTCAGAGGAAAAAGCACACATGTAAGAAACTTTACCATTATCAAGGATATAAATCCTTGCTTGTCTGGTTCTCCTGCAAGAAAATGAGAAGCTGCTCCCCTTTCCCCCACAGATCACTAGAAAGAGTGAGTGGGATATTTTCTGTCATTCATAAGAAGTTTTTTGTATGCGTGAAACTATAAATTGTGAAAAATGCACAAATTACACAGTTAAACCTGATAGCTGCATGGATTTTTAACAAACAGAATGGTTTGTTTGTGCCTCTCTTGATC
This sequence comes from Urosaurus nigricauda, assembly GCA_034509955.1. Classification (NCBI taxonomy): domain Eukaryota; kingdom Metazoa; phylum Chordata; class Lepidosauria; order Squamata; family Phrynosomatidae; genus Urosaurus; species Urosaurus nigricauda. The sequence goes on from JAOEGL010000013.1 coordinate 18,668,031, forward strand.
AGTCAAGAGAGTCCTACTGTGGTCGGTTTTGTATGCAAGCTTGTGTATACTGTGCTCATTTTGTGTCAGAAAAAGGGAAATTCAGTTATTTTGACATTTTCTGTACAAATTACAGAAACCTAGATGAAAAGCAAAGTGCTCCTCCTCATGTTTGAGACAAGAACTCTCATGGATTTATCCATCTTGACATATCAAGCATCCCCTCATTGAGAAGGATGAAATTTACTGTATTATTCTAGCATAAGTGTTTCTCAAAATATACTAGAAGCATCCAATGCAACCACAGGACTAATTTAGGAAGCTTGATTTAATGTATTAAACCATATCCAAAAGGGTAGGCAGTTTGAACTAAGTGAAGCTTAACTTTTGAACAGAAACATATTAACTGATTTAACAATTAACTGTGTTAATTCAGTGGTTGACAGAGTGACCAGATGGATGTGGGAGGACATTATCTCTGCAACTTTGATAGATTTGTAAAACAGGGAATTTCAGCTTCTTCAGCTTGTCCTGGCCTCATCTTCAGAGCTATTAAACTTGCAAAAGCAACTTGTCCTCTGTTCCGTCAAGCCATATTTCAGTGGAACCAAGTAGCAATAACTCAGATGTAGAGTGCATTATTTTGTAAGCAGAAAGTTTCTAGGAATGATCAAGTTCCCTTGGAAAGATCAGGTGGCAGGTGGTACGCAAAACTTTAACCTTTAAGTAATACAATAGAGTCCATGCTTGCATAGTTAAAACACTCCAGCTTAAAACCAGCAAGAATAACAAGAACACCAAAAGGATTATGATACCATCAGCTACATATCCCTCTAAACAGCTTTACATGCTTTCTCTGTATCTAGTGGAAGGCAAATTGTCACAGTAGCTTGGAGAAATGAATGGACTTTTTTATTAAAATTATATTCGCGAGAGCTCTGCCTCTTGTGATACAAAGTATTTAGGAGGAAATTTAAGCTGAATCTGCACTGCAGCATTGAGGCAGTTTGACACCACTTTAATTGCCATGGCTCAATGCTGTTGAATTTTGAGACCTGTAATTTTGGGAGATATTTAGCTTTCTCAGCCAGAGATCTCTGGTGCCATAGCTACAAATCCCAGGATTCCAGAAAATTGAGCCATGGCAGCCAAACTGCATTATTTCTGCAGTGCAGATGAGTACTTGGTCTTCAGTGGCCAATTAAAACCCACTCATGTTACAAAAGACATGCTTTTCATGGAATAATAATTAAAAAAAAAATCCTAGAAGTTATTTATACTTTGTTAAAGAGCTGCCAGCATTTTTTAAAAAAAATATCCTTGGGGGTATGGCAATGTGGACTGGGATGAATTTCAGCACTGCAGAATTGACCAGTCCACCATTCCAGAAATGATGGAGAGCATTTGCCAGTCAGAGTATATATTATTAGGTAGAAGGACAAATTGTTGAACCTTACGTAAGACAGCTTCTGATGTGGCTGATTAAATAGACGGCATGCCTGATAAATAATATAAATGGTACCAATGGTGTTCACAATATATTATCTCTTTGCTCTTTTACATTAAAAAAAAAGCCAGCTTCATTTTCTCATCTTGCCCCTTCCCGACCTTCAGCTTCCCTCTTTTTATAATTTAACTTTTCCAGAAGCAGACACAAAGGCAGGTGGGTAGACTGAACAAGGGAGATATCAAAGACAGAATGTCCCTTGTTGCCTTCACTACATGAAAGCTCTCCCAGTGTGTTCCTCTGCTCCTCTTAGTGGTTTGTATAACGAGATTGGTAAAATCAGGGCGGCTGCTAGGAGCTAAAGGAACACTCTGCTATGGTAATTATTCTATTTGAAAAGGGAATATTTGCTGCTGTTGCCTTTCTTCTTTTCAGACATCATATGTTATGCACTGAAAGTGTGCTCCATTTTGGTACAAGAGAGGCTCAGTTCCAGTCCCAAGAGCCGATGATTTAAAAGAGAGAGAAAAGATCAGAAAAAAACACAGAGGAGAGAGGAAGATGGTGGCCGATTTAGAACTCAAGAATGAAGCACTGAGTAGAATAATGATGACATTAACATATTGTTTGCAGTGGGCTTTTTTTTTTAAAGACAGGAGCTGAATGGAGAGGGCTTGGTAGTTGACAGCCTAGTTTACACATCCAGCACAGTGAAATAATAGAGTACTGAGGTGCTCCAATATCCCCTCCGCAGAAAAGAACTGAATATATTGTGCATTCAAAATTGTATTCCAAGAGCATAAATATAACATTCAAAACAGATCTGCTCAGAGTATGCAAACGTATACACACATACACACACATTAACAGCAAGAGCAAGAGCAACAACAGATTATGGAAAATATCTGTCCCAACTCGTTGTTGTTGTCTGTCAATCTAAAATGTGGAGGGGTAAAATACAAACCCCCTTGTCCTTTCTGCTCTGCTCAGTAGTGGTTGTGGCTGGGCTACAATCCTTGCATTTCTCAAAACACCTCTCCTTCAAACAACTCTCCCCTCCAAATGTTATATGCACCATTCCTCCCATGCTTTTTCAAAAACCAAACATATTAGCAGTTGGACCTCGCTTCTATATTGGAGAAGGAACAGCATTCTCCTATCTACAAGCAGCAGGTCAATGTAGGGACTGAAAGGCAGAGGGTATGGCATGCACAGCTGGGTCACTTAATAACTCACTGATGCTTTTGACACATGCTCCCCACTCCATCTACCATCTGAAATGAACATTTTTCCTAGAGTTTGGGCCAGGTCTACCTAGAACAGATGGTGTCTTTGGTAAAGAACATTTTTGGAGCTACACTCCAGTTGGTGAGCTTTTTACTGTCTTCATGGTAACTATATATAGTTGGGTTGAGGGGAATGACTCATAAAGACACTTTGGAATGGGATGAAAATAGGACTGTATTGTTTTCAGCAGATGTATAACTTGGGCTGCATTTGTAATGTAGAAATAATCCGTTTGGACACCACTTTAACTGCCAGGGCTCAATGCTATGGAATTCCCAGAATTCACTTATTTGTTTTATCACAAATGAGAAATTATCTGAAAACAATTTCAAAAGTTTTCTCCTTCACGAGTGAGATTATGAGTGAGAATCTTTTTTTGGATTATTTTCCCTCCATATTTCATGCCTTTTTGTGAAAAATTATGTTCACTGGTTGTAGTGGGGAAAATATATCCATACAGAAAATGCTTCCTTTCGCATCAAAAACAATGTTCTTCTGATCCCTTTTCTTCTGGAAAAGAAGAAAAAAATCTAAAGGGGTGAAATCATTATTTCTAAACAACCTGGGCAACCTACTATTAAAAATATCAGTGAAGCTAGTCTTAGCCAGATAGCAAATAACATCTCAGCCACTTGGGTCAAAGCTTAATCATTCAGTGCTTCATTAGGACCTTCTCTTTAGGTTACCAGGTCTAGATGGTTTAGGTTTTTGTATGGGTTGGTTCCTCAACAGTTTGTTATTCAGATAAAAACATAAAGTCTAACAAGTTAGAAAATATTTATTGGGTTGGAAACAGAGTTTTCTAAGGTCTGCATAAAAAACAAAAACAAATTGTTTCATCCGTTTTGATTGTAATACCTGAAAGAGCTGTTTTAACAACATATTGAACATGTAGTCCAATCAAATAAAGTTTTCCAAGTTCTGCTTGGAAGTACTTTTTTTTTTTTTGTATGTGTTAATTCTCTCTTTCACACCCAGCTCCATTAGATGATCTTAGTTCCAAAATCTAATGACTCATATCCTCACTACACACATAAAATGACTTCCAAACATTGAATAAATAAAAAGATGAGGGCTATATGTCTTATTGAACAGGAAAGCTCTATTGACAGCCATCAGTAAGCATGAGTGATAGGTTGTCACAACAGTGAGCATGACTGATAGGTTGTCATCTAGTGTTTCTCGGAAAGAAGACACATAGACAATTCCTATGGAGACCTAGTGCAACCTGGCTCCCTCCTCATTAGTAAGACTGAAATATGTAGATTTGGATGCAGACAAATAACAGGAAAATGTCAAATGGATGTTTGTTGAAAGAATGTGGTTCAGGTGAACAAAAGGAGCAATGAATGGGGTGAGACCATGTGAGCCACATATCCCCATATGTTTTACTTGGAAGTTGGTCCCATCACTTGTAATGAAACTTGTAATAACTGTGCATAGAACTGCAGCTTTAATTCTGACTATAGGGTCTAGTAGGGTCCCGGTGGGCTTCTCAAGACTTAAAAGAAGGAATGAATTCTGTCATCTCAGCCAATTTATTTAAATCCCTGACTTAATTCTCTTATCCCAAGGCACATTTTCTAAAGGATGCACATCTCCTTCTCTGTTCTAGTGGATTTACAAAACATTAACCTATTTAACACATGGCTAAGTTCCTGTGGGTAAATATAAAGGTGAAGCTCCAGAAAACGTCTAAAATTTTTGTAAAGTCTCTCTTCACCTATGCATAATTTAGTTTATAATGGCATGATAATTTATGAATATTGTCTCTTCTGATTCATTGTCAGAAATCCTAGCGACCATACTAATCTGGTAGAGGTTCTGTTCATAATGCTGTCTGACACAACACAATTGCAAGTGTTCTTCTAACAAATGCTGTCTTTCAAAATTATACTTAGATGATGTTGTCCGGTGGCACAATAGTTCTAATGCAGCCCTAAAGCTCTTCCATTTGGAACAGCTTCTCCATTTATTTCAGTGCTGAGGAACAACTCATGGATGTGTTCTCAGTATCTGATACCACAAGATGTAGTGATCACCATCAATTTGGATGGCTTAAAAGGGGGATGAGACAAACTCATGGCTGATAAAGTGATCAGTGGCTACCACTCACAATGACTAGATATTATATATGTAGAAGAAGAGGCAGTTTGACTCTAAATATGGCTGAGTGAAATTGAAAGCCAGCCTCTTACATTGTTTTGTAATACAAACTGATAACCAAGTAGATGGTATAGAGCTTGGGTAGTACAGCCTTACCAGTAGGCACCAATTAAAATCCAAGCAATATCAAAGTTCTCAAGCCATCCAATACACACACACACACACACACACACACACACTTAACAGGGTGCCAAAGTAATGTGTGTGTGTGTGTGTATGTGTGTGTGTTTACCCAGTCCTGATCTAAATTGTAGTGATTTAATCTCAGAATTTTGAGTGTAAAAGATTATAATTGTACTAGGCCTGTAGCAAAAACTGGGAAGCACCTCATAAAACCCACAGAAGAAACTGGTAGCATGTCTCAGGATGCTCAGTTGATGTTCATTCCATTTAACCTTTATTAGGCATACAACAACATACATTTACAATAAAACCTCAGGATCATTATTCGGATTTAAGCCATTTTCTTGTTGTCTCCACCAGAAAACTGGCCATTAGCCTGGTAATATGCGGGTTTTGGTCTTCCAATAAATATTCCACTGATAACCCATCCAAACAGATATAGCTGATGTTTTATTGGCTAACAAAGCCTAAGACATTTCACAATGTAGATATTATCAAGCCATTCATTGGGGGCTATTTAGAATCTAGCTTCAGAAATTTCTGGATCAGGAACACTCAGATCATTTATTGAGGGAGAAATACTCCACTCAGTGACTTTAAAATACCAAAAATAAAAATAAAATTGAGGATTGAGTACACACTGGAAATAGCTAACTGCCCAAGTCTTTAAAATAATAGACATCTCTAACATATCTGCACCAGTTCTGAGGGACCAGAATGTATATCTTTAACATATCTGTACTAGTTCTGGAGGATCAAAATGTTCCAAGTCAAATTCCAAGTCTTACCTCCATGTCAAATTTCTTGTCTGAGAATCTTTGGTTTAATACTAATCTTAGAGTTATCCCTACCATTAGAGTGGGACATGTTTGAATATTGAATAGGTTTTATTTTATTATTATTTTGAAAAAGAATATTTGATGAACTGTGCTTTAACTATGTTGTACCCCACCCTGATTGCCAGTTCAGAGGGAAGGGCTATAAATAAAATATTAGTAGTAGTAGTAGTAGTAGTATTATACAAAATGAAAGAAGGATCAAATACTGAAATGTTTGCCAGTCCTAGAACAATCCCAGTCCATCAGCACTCAGATTATTATAGAACTGTTTGATATGTGAATGAAAAACACAAGACAAACTATGTTCATGCATTGTTTTTCAGTACTTCAGCCAATAAAATTACATAATAAGATTATGTTGCATATTTCTGTTTCAATAATAGTCTTTGTACATTGTTTTGCACTTAAAATCTGTAACCATGTTAACTCTGAGTATAAAAACTCATATAAAATGTTTTCCTCTGTGTTTAATAATGAGTAACAAACTGTGTTTTATTCATAACGGTTTAGCAAGCCAGAGCAAAACCAAATTCTGAAAAGTTATGACTTTTAATAAGACATAAATTGATAAACGATAATCGTCCCTACTATATTAAAAACTTTAAGTCCACAAAAACCAAATGCACATGTCATATTCTGGTCACAAAGACCAAATGCACAGGAATGGGGCAGAGGATACTTAGCTTGGCAGAATACATGTGAAAAGGACCTTGGGGTTATTGTTGCTCATAAATTGAGCAGGACACAACAGTGCAATGACAGCAGCAAGGAAAGCAAATGCGATTTTAGCCTGCAACACTGCAACACTTTCAGAGTCAAGGGAAGTAATAGTACCACTATGTTCTGTACTGGTCACAGAACTGGTCAGTTCAGTTCTGGGTTCCTCATTTTAAGGATAAAGACAAATTGGAGTGGGTTCAGAGAAGGGCAATAAATATTATATGAGGTATAGAGCACAAAATGTATGAGAAAAGGTTGAAAGTGTTTTAATTATTCTTCTATTTAATTATTCTTCAGCTATTTAATTATTCTTCTGGCCTGGCTACCCTAAGACCCCATAACAAACATAGAAAAACAAACAAAAAAACAGTGGAAATGCCATTCACTCACAGTCCAATCACCAGCTGGAGACTATATAGCAATTGTGCCTATAAAACAGTTTCTAGATTTACTCATTCGTAACTACTTTGTACTAATAATCACTACTATTTTGACACTGTTGCCATGATTGTAAAATCTCCCCCCTCAACCTACTTAACATCAGCTTCATAGAGAGAAGGAGTTTGATTTTACCTGGGTGACTGAGGTTTCCATCAGGTTTTGGTGGATTGGAGACTATATATTTTCACTACTTGTTTTCATCTGCATTAAACCACAAGAACCGTTATCTCTGATATGATGCTCTCTCTCTCTCCCTTCCTCCCCCCCTCTCTCACACACATTTTTGTCCATTTTTCTCAAAACATGACATCATAATCACATTTGTATTCTCTTAATGCTTCTGCAGGCCACCAAGCAAGCAAGAGAGGAAAAAGCCTGACATATTAATGTCAAATTGAAAGTGATTAAGAGTCAAATCCATTGTGTCATTGTCATACAATCTGCAAATGACCCTCTTTCCAACTGGGTAGTTATTGCCTCTCTTGTGAGACTTCTCATGTAATTTGTAGAGACTGCATGTGCAAGATGGAGCAAAAGATTGCCCGGAAGAGGCTGAATCAAGGACAATGGAAGTATGGGAGGAAAGCTTTAATTCCAGCTAGATTTTCAAATGAGAATTTAGAAATGTCAGTTGTCAATGTAGTTATCAGGCCTGGACCATCCAAGGGCTTGAAAATTCCAGCAAAAAATCTGAGCAATGGTGATGTCAGGGGGACAGGCCTGAGAAATATCATTAAGCATTAGGCATTGACCACAGTTACATAATACAAATAATAATAATAATAATAATAATAATAATAATAATAATAATAAATTTATATACCGTCTTTCTAAAAAGATCAAAGCAGTTTACAAAGTTATATAAGAACACATAAAATACATATGATTTACAAAGCAAATAAATAAAATACCTAAACAGTGCATAACATATATATATATACAAATAACTAAAATTCCATCCCCCATCCCTTAACTAAAATACATTAAACAAAATTACATAAAGAATTGCAAATTCATTAGATATTTAAAATGGATATATTTAAAATAAGTCCCAGGAACACTGCTGCCAGGCTGCCTCAGCTGATGGAGTTGCTGGAAGGGCAGGGCAGAGCATATATTCTTGGTTTGGAATTTAAACAGAAATCCTAGCTTAAGAAGTCTTAAGATCAAGATCACGTGAAGAGAATATTCCTCCCCGCCTAATTGCGGGGAACCTGTTAAAAACCTCCAGGATGGTTAAAGGACCTCTAGACCAAATGCCATTGTACAGAACAGGGGAACTCAGTGTGGTAGAGATATTAGAAGAAAACTTGGGGGGATGGATGTCCCTGGAGAAAACAATTCTAAAAAATTTACTGATGGGATTTACAGTCCAATAAGATGGGGAAAACAATATTCCAAGCCAGGACAGAAAGCAAAGAGCATCTCAGCATCCGCTTAACACATGAATGCACACATGCAAACATATATTAAAGGGATGGAGCGATAGGATTTGCAGTCCAACTAGATGGAAAAGGTGAAGTTCTAATCACACTGAGCAATAACCATTTTTAATACATAAACAAGATATATATTTTACATACTTGGTCTTTTTCAGTCTCTTCTTAGTATAACCTAGAGCATGAACTGAAGATGCCCAAATGTGCTGGCTATTTTTCTGCATTCTTCTTTTGTAGTTTGTAAAGTCTCTAGTGCCCTAAAGTCCCTTCTGAAAGTTTAAGTGCCTCTGGAGTCAAACACAAAAAGATGTAAAGTGCTGCCTTTAGAAAAGATAGTAGAAGTGTAAAGGGGATTTTGTGTCACTGTTTGAATTCATCTAAAAAGGTAACTTCAAGATAAATATATTGAGTTTTAGGGTGAAGTTTTAAATTACTTCAGTGAGCAAACAGAAGTGCCGAACTCTCCTTTGTTGTTGATCCTTTCTTGTAATGGTCAGTTCAGTTAGCTTGGGGAACAGTTACGTATTATCAAAGGCTAACAATGGTAAAACAATTATTTGATCCCTAAAGGGAATTTGCTTTGCTCATTTAACCTACAGTTTCCTGGGCTACAGATGCTCTTCTTGTCCATGAGGTCCCCATCCCAACAATTGTGATCAAGTACATTGGAGGGAAACATAGTAAAATTTCATTATCAAAGAAATTCTCTAAGGGCAGTTTAGTAAACTCTGTTCTTTATTTAATAATAAATATTGATTATTTAACAGCCAGGCTACCAGATGCTGAAAAGACAAAAATCGGAGGTAGCAGCAAATTGACAACAAAGGAACAGTCTGTAAAGAATGGATCTTCAAGGGGAAAATGTTAACTGTAAAGTTTCAAACACAATTTCTTTCAGTCAGTTTTCCCACAATAGATCCAAATCTACTGATCACCAGATCTGAGCTCTTTTTAGGGCATCATGTAGCATTGCCATTTTATGTTTGATTTCACATAATATTTACATTGTATTATACCCAACGTTGAACAACCACTAATTCATAGGAAGATCTACAATGTATGCATGGGGGATTGGGAGGGAAGGAGTGAAAGAGATCTCCACATGAGCGAATGAATGACGGGGAGTTTTCAAAACTTTGCTTGTTGATCTAGGGACAGCACTCTTCCCATTAGTGTAGTAGCAACCAGAAGTCTGTGGTGGAAACAGGCATCTTTAGATTAAAATGTGGCATGCAACAACCATGCACTTTGTTTTAGAGCTGAATTACACTCACTGAAGGCGTCTAAAAACAATTGGACTGTTTTTAATCTTGTAAACTGCTCTGAGTTCAGTTTTGAAGAAAGGGTGGGATATTAGTAGTAGTAGTAGTAGTAGTAGTAATAATAATAATAATAATAATAAATCCCTGTATACCTGGTTTTGTCGTAAAAATGTGTAAAGGAGAGACAGTAACAATGGCTTCAAGATCAAGAAAAATAGGGCACTGCATGCTGCCCACCAGTGGCCCTATAGGTAATAGTATCCAGGAGAATGTCGGGACTGATCCTGAATGTCATGGCTGATCCCACACGCATCAGTTGTGATGTGAGGAAAATAAACTGCAACATTTTGTTCCATGTCCCCTTTGTAATGGTTTATTCACTATTGTTATCAAAAAGTGACATAGATCTTGCTACATGGCATGCAACGTGGTTGCCCCCAGATTTGAAGATAACAAATTTAGCTGCATCAGGGGAATAGTGAACTAGAGAGAACATCAGGAACAGGAATCACTCATTGAGAATTTCCCCTCCAACTAATGTGAAAGAATTTGAAATTATCTATGGTTGGCATGTTATACCTTTTACAGCACCTAAATTTGTATCCAGATGTGTCAGTACAGAAAAATCTCTGTCTTTCTTCTACAGGGTTGATAAAGGCTAGTTCTCAAAGGAACACCATTTGTTACTTTGTGGGGGAAATGGTTACTGTTTTGTATTGCTTCATTGTCCCAAACACTTCATGGTAGCAAGGAGTGTGATCTTCACCTTCATCAAACCTCCCGATCCATAACCATCTTAAACTCAGTTTCAACATCTTAAGAAAGATGCAGGTCTGTTATCTTCTGTTCCCCTAAAATGACTTTTAATGAACATACCTGATGAAGTGGCCTTTGAGCTTCAAAAGTTTGCATTAAGCATTTACAGATTTTGGTTTGGCCTAATGATGCTATCGCTACATTTAATTTAATTTGTTTAGTTTTCTATATTTTGTTCCATGATCAACATGGTTTCCTGGATATATACAGTTCCTGAAGAGTTTTATAGTGTATTCACATTCTCTTTCTACAAAATTGAACAAGGCCTAGGTAAGCAAGATGCAGAATTAGTTGCTTAGACATCCCCTTTCCTGTGTTAATAGCTGTTGACATATCTTATTGACTTTTTGTAATCACATGGAACAGCACAATCATTTTATTGGAGGAAGAAAATGTCATTGATTCCAGATACTCACCTATTAAAATGCTGAAAGAAATGCAATTGACATGCTGACTAGTTTTGACTTTATTCAGGGACTAAAACTAATTCAGCCTGATAAAGGTCCTTGCAAATCTTTTATGTTGATGGTAACTTGCTAATAGAAGTGGCGAAGCCTGGTGCCAGCCTTGCCGTTATCTTAGCAAGTTATGATTTTGTTTGGATATGAGACAGAAAGAAGTTTCTATTATCTCATTCATAAACAAGAGATTCCAAAATAGCTGCCATTCATGAGCTCACACAAACGTACTGCCCAAAATCTACAAAGAAGAAAACAGGCAGCTAACCAGCAATATCATTTTGGGTCTGAGACAGCAGATTTAAAACTAAATTGAGACTCAGTCACTGCACGAACCTCACTGAAATGAATATTTATATAACAACTCCTTGGTCATTTTTCTCTATAGACCAGAACTCTGTGCCTGGCATTCTGCATCAATTAATGACAACCTGCATTTGCCACTTGAGGCTATCACCTCATTTTACCTGTTTGGAGGACCGCTTTTCTGACAAAAGCATATTTCAAAGAAGATTCACACCTCTAATCTTTCCATAATGATGTCTATTCTGCATTCAAACCATTTGCAGTTGTGCAAATGGCATTATCAGGCTGCAAAACAAGCTGAAGCAATTACCCATTCAGGTTTAAGTAATGCACATGCTGATGTATATTTGGTTTTTGATAATGAACCATAATTTTTCAACTGGAAAGCCAAACTACTGCTATCTCCTTCTAAAAGAATAAAGAGGAAGGAAGGAAGGAAGGAAGGAAGGAAGGAAGGAGAAAGTCTGTGGGGGCAGCATCTACATTTCTACGGAGAATGACAAGAGCAGATATTAATGCAGTCATATCCCTTATTCTTTAGGTATTCTATAGAGTTAGGAAGAAGTATGTCAACAAAGTGAAGAATATATTAGCATAGAAAAACACTTGGCTTCTTGTACCTCTAGGGAAGTAACAATTAATTGTTGACAAACAAATGTTTACACTGATTATGCATTGCATGGTTATAATATCTTCATCTTCTTGTGCATCCTAAAGACAAAAGGAAAAGAAGGAAAGAACCCTGTGAAGCACAGCAGGAATCACAGCAGCAAATCCTGCATCTATACGGCAGTTATAGAGTAGCAATTTTTACTGCAGATACTATATGCATCCAACACACATCAATAATATCTGTAATAAGAGAGAAGGGCAATCAGCCGAGCTCCTTCTGAAGGCTGGGAAAATTAACTTGTTTTCATAACCCTCTAGACACTAAAGGGGTTACTTTTATAAGGATTTTTGTTGAGAAAGACATTACATTGTCTTGGCTAGTAGGCAATGGGGTATATTCAGCACCTATGGAAAACCACTAATGCTGTGATTATATTTAAAAGAACATTTTCTTTGTCTTATCATGCTTTGCAGTATTACACTATCCACTTTTTAAAAAAAAATCTCTTTGTTACTAAGCATCTGATGAGAAACGTTTTTATATCTTTCTTTGTAATAAAGCTTTGGACAGCAGAGGAGAGTTACTAATAACTATAGACAGTGAGTGTAATGAGAGTATAATTTGTATATATATATTAGCATGCAGTTCAGATAAAATTTTGGAAATATAGATATGTTTCTGGCTGCATTTAAATTCCCTTTCTCTTTTCTCAGAACTAAGTGTGTGAAGGAAGAAGGTCTTGTTCCTTGTTCATGTGTTATTTTGCAATATATTACCCATCATAGCAGTTAAACTATTCAGCAAATTGATTTTTTATCAATGGTCATCTAATAACAGAGAGAAGATATGTATTTTATTTATTTTCCCCCATTAAATTCTCTGTCTCTCTCTTTCTCTTGTGCATGCTTCTGGCAGTCTCTCTTTGATGGGAGCAGTGTTTTACAGTAGTCCTGTTTCTTCTTGGATGGCCAAACCCAGAAGACGAGGCTTCAGTGAACTGGCCTTTAGTCCCTGGGGTCTTTCAAGACTCAGTTTTACCTCCAAAGCTCTTCAATACGTACATGAAAATGTTGGGAGAGATGTTGTGGAATTTGGGGATTCAACAGTATGCTAATGATGCTTATCTTTATCTCTCCATCTAATCCCAATTATTTGCTATTAAAGTAGTGCCTGCTGTCGATAACAGATTGGATGAAGGTGAATCACTGAAGCTCAATCAAGACAAGATATAGGGACTCTTGGGCAGTCTGTAGGAAGATCAGAGAATAGAGATTCAGCCTGTATCCCCATCTTAGCTTCCCATCTTGGGTGTACTCCTAGACTGTATTTGAGTAGGATGTTCTTTTTTTGGGGGGGGGGTGTCTTCATTTATCTTAGTTTTGCATAGTACATACCATTTGTAGTCCTTACAGTCAGTTCCAAAAATTTTAAAATATAATGTTTTCACCTGGTTATGAAAGGAAAGCAAGAAAGAAACTATCACAGGCCTTAAACAGATGGGGCAAAAAGAACAAGCCAGCAGCAAAGAGTGGACTTTGTTCCTTTTGTGGCTGGCTTTTCACGGCTGGGAATGCACCACAACTTTAAGCTGCAGTGTAAAATATGAAAGATTTTTGTAAAATATTCAGAGGTCCACTTTTGTCTGATATTAAATAAATTTAAATTTGAAGTACAAAATTATTGTTGTAAAGTTGTTCACCTCCACACCACAGGTGAAACAAGAGATGATTTGCCATCAAAGATCAAGAGGTAAGTCTTATAATTTAGTTTCTCTTTCTGCTTTGTTGTCTTGGAATGCTTTTTTTTAACAGTCTGGGTCAGACCTGGTAAGTATAGATTAGTCAATTTACTTTAGTCAGAGACCTCTGGGCTCATGTATTTGGATTAGCCTGAATACATGAAATAATATCACCTTGCTTTTTATGCAGTCTCTTCAATATTTCTTACATATTATGCTCTGGGTCCTGAATCACTGTGATGTCAAAAGCTTGGACTAGTGCAGAGGATGTTAAACCGCTGACTTTCTTGGAATCATTCTACAAGAACATTTCAGATGAGGAACCTTTGCATATCATCCATGATAAAGTTGCTTTTCAAAAATCCTTGAATATTTTTTAAGAGAGAAAGCTGAGGATTTTGTTTGCCTCACTTTGTGACAGAACTTTCCAGAACCTGAAGTTTTTATTTTATGAATTTGGATATGGGAGTAGGTAAAATTAACTGATTTACTCACCCAAACTTCTTAGATTTATCTTATCTGTGGTGTCAAGTTAGAGTTGCCATCCTACCCCTCGTTTTTATTTTTTAACCTGCAAAGGGCATCATATTTTATAGCTGCATGAAAAGACAACTCTCTCCATTCTGAGGAATACAGTACCCAATGGAACACTACAGATCGTTGGGAATTTCATTTCAAAACCAGCTGTGATAATACCTTTTTTGGAACATGTACAGAAAAGTCAAACAGTGAGGAGGACTAGAAAAAAACATGACATCCCTCCTCCTGTATTCAACATCTCCCAAATCCTATAAGTGTCCACACTCACTGCTACTCAAACTAGCAGATTGAATCAGGCTCTATGTTCCAGAGACTTACAAAGGACCAGACCATATGGCGATCAGCACTGTGGTGCAAGTCCTGTTGGTGTCACCAAACATTTTCAAGCATACCTGCCATGAAATTAAGTCACCCAGTATATGAGAGCCATGTGAACCTCACCTACCAAAACCAAAGCAAGAGGTGACATTATCTGCCAAACATCCATTATTCTCATATTCTGCTGGCTGAGCGATGAAGAAAGGGGCAGGGTTAAACCCATTGTCACTGTTTCCACTTTGGCAGTGAGTCCAAGTGTTGCCTTCTTCTGGCCTCCAAGGATTGAGAGAGTTGAGTACTAAACCTGCTCCCATGCCCCTAATGTCTCTGCCTCCCATCACTTCTGCTCTTTGCTTCTTCTTGACTCTACCACACCATTTCTGTAAAGCTTCTTTGAGGAAGGCAGAAATAGAGTTAAGGTCTGAAATTTGCAAAATTCAAACAGTATACCAGAAGATTGATTGCATCTATTTCACTTTGGAAAGAAGACCAGGAAATTCCAAAATCGGTGGTAAAATTTGGATAAAAGTTTCAGTACCATTGCTAGTGGAAATGATTTGCTTTCTTTGCAACAGATAAAAGTAACCCATAGAAGCAGATTGCTTTAAATTGCTTTTTATGCCATTGCTGTCATCTCTGGAATATAAAGAGGCACCTCTTGAGTATCAGAACTGTTTTATAATATAATACTCCCAGCATGGGTGTTATAATTGCAGCCATACATAATAGCTCGATCTAATATAAAATCATGAATTGAAGGATATATTTCTGCTAGTACAATGAATGAATGAAGAAAAAGAAGAAAAACCAACACAAATTGTCTTGTTATATACATTGCAATTGCTTTGTACCTGGCAGGAAAGTTCTCAGACAATGTTATCTTGGGACTCTATTATTAAAGCAATCAAATAAGATTTGTAAAGATAATCAAATGGAATGTTTGATGGCTTCCTTGGGGCATTCTTGTGCTTTAAAAAAATCTCTTACAACACAATTATTTGATTGGGAACTTTCCTGCAGAGGTGGAGTCAGACATAACATATTTAACATTTTTATAGAAGAGAATATAGTATATTTGATTACAGATTGCATAAGGGGGTGGATGTAATAAGCACTTCATGCAACTTTTGGCTATGAAATTGTCTCTTGTGCTACTCAGTCATGCTCCTGTACAGTAATGCAGTAAGTTTGCCCTTCAGAAATAGAGTTCAAGGTTAATTAGAAATTGCAATCTCAACAGTCTTTGCAAGAAAACATTCACAAGATTCTTTCCACTAGAGTTTCTACATGCTATTTTATATCACTGCCAGTGGATATAATTTTTTTTCCAGAACAGTGAGCTCCTGGCTTCCAAAGAAAGATGCAAAGATTCAAAACCATCACATATCTCCTGTAGATATTGTAAAGACCATAGGGAATGGACACCTTTGGCAAAGGAAAACAATGGGGGAGGAAAATTATTTGTGTCTGTGTATTTTTTGGGGGGAACAGTCTAGGGATTTGATGGCGAACCTATGGCATGCATGCCAGAGATAGCACACACAGACATTTTTTGTGGCATGTGGAGGGCAGGTAAGAGGAGGAACAGGTTGCTAAAATGAACACCCAGCTTGTTGGGGGCAATTAGCTTACACATTGTAGAGTGTTTAAGTGCACTGATAAGCGGTATAGAATTGTACTTGCTATTGCTATTACTCCCTATATTTTGTTTTGAATGTTACTCTGTAGAGGTTTAATCACAACATATAACTATGGGTCCATTCAAACTACTTTTTACCCCGAATCCCAGAATAATCTCTGGGCAAGTCACACTCTCTCAGCCAGAGGGAAGAGGAGGAGGAGGAAGAGGCAGAGGAGGGCCCAGGACTGCTCTGCCCAGGCTCCCCACACCTTTACCACACCACTCCAGTTCCACAATCAAGAGCTAGTCCTCTAAACCATTTAGTCTGAAGTCCAGTTTGGACAATTTATAGCACAATTCCTTATAAGATTTTTTTTTTAACTGCAAAATGTTATTCTCTGAGAAAATATCTAAAATTGGATCCAGGTGTGTGTGTGCGTAACAAAGATAAGCAGCAGCAGTATTCTCAGTTCCTCATTGGCATGACAAATAGAAAAGATTTTTGCAAGCAGAACACTTCTTGGTAGTTCAGGAGCGATAACAGATCTTTGAAATATTGTTAGATTGAAACTGCCACCAACCCTAATTTGCCGTACAATCCAAGAATATTTCAAAGGCCACAGGTGCCCACACAAATTGAATGAGGACTCTGTCAGTGCTAGACTAAAGCCCAACATGAGCAAAGCACTTGTTAAGATAGGAGCAGCTCTAGAAGAAACTGGATTAAAGACCCAAATGGGTTAACTGTCTTTGCAATAGCAGGTCTACCAGGTATTTCTGTTGCCCACCCTTGCACTAGTGAAAGGCAATCTTAAATCCAACCACTAGATTTGCTGCCTTCACTGATTCAAATGCATTGGCAAACTGCTAAACAGATTTATGAAAGAGAAAGATAGTTTCCCCTTAGAAACTTTTTTTATTAGCATAAATGAAGGCAATAATTTGTTACATGTTTTTTGTTTTGTTTATTAAAAAAATCTAGATTAAGTAGTTTGACATTCATACGCTGAGAAATTACCACACTGTTTTGAAAATACATTTGTTCTCTTTTGTTTTCTTCTGGATATTAAAAGTATATATTACACACACAAAAATCAATTTGTAGGCACGTTTTATTTCCTTGATGCAATCTTTCTTACAAAATTGGAGAATGATATTTTGCATAAAACCATTTTTGGCACTTAGCTGAGTACTCTGTGAGTGTGTATTTTACAGTGCTTTGAAACCAAAGGAGGAAGAGCTAATTTACAGTAAGTGCCACACACTGAAAAATAACCAGTCTGTAATGGCTTCCATAAAGCCTGCCATGTTTTAGATTGCATTTTAAGTCTATATTACTCTAATTTGTTTGCAGTGAACCATGGATTTGGATTTTTCATGTGAAAATGGTAACTTGCTTGAAGCAGAAAAGTCAGATAAAAGGTCAAATAGAGCTTTCTTTTCTGTGATTGAATATATGTTTGGAATTTCACAAGTATTTATTTTTTAAAAAAAAAGGAAAGAAGGGGAAAAAAAGAAACTGAGAGTGTCACAACCAATAATAAGTGTACAAGCTATTACTTAGATTTAATACTGAGGATGAACAAGTTAAAGAGAATATGATCAACTGGGCAAAAAATGTAGGTCCCAATATTGGATAAATGGGAAGAGATTTGGATAAAGGGTTCAAGATTTACATGTGCAAATAATCTTAAAGACAATCTGTATAAAATGTCTCAGTGGTATATTGCCCTGTAGAGATTAAATAAAATATATAATAAAACCAGGAATCTGTGCTGGAAATATCGAAAACACATTTGTTCATTTTTTCCACATGTGGTGGAATTGTAAGAGAGTGAACAAGGATCAGTTCAAAGTAAGTAAATGGATATGAAATATTCCTGGAATAGAGGTGATAAAGTGACAAAGAGGACAAAATGATGAAGAAGTATAGCAATTTAACTATTTATATGGTAACAGCTGCCAGAGAGGTGCTAGCAAGATGTTGGAGAAGGAATAAATTACTAGATTATTGGGAATGGGTAGGGAAATTAATGGAAATTGCAGAAATGGAAAAATTAACCAACTTGATTAAAGGGAGGGATATAGAAATTCTTTAAAATATATGGAGACCCTTTACTGAATAAAGGAAATGTGATGTAACTATTTTTGGATATAAGAATTAGCAGATAAGGCACATCGTTTATAATTTAGATTTAGAAACCAATGTTTATCAACAAGGGTAAGGGTATATAACAGTGAGGAAAGTGAAGCTATAATAATAAAAATAATAATAAAAGAGGTACTAACAAATAGTTTATGACAATATATATTCTGTGAAAAATGACAAGTCAGTATTTTAATAGAAATAGAAATTTCCCCCCTTCACGTAAGAGATTATGTGAAGATCCCTTTATTTAATAATTGTTGTTGTGTGTCTTCAAATCATTTCAGACCTATAGCTACGCTAAAATGAAACTATCATGGGACCTTCCTCTGAGGCTGAGAAAGTGTGACAAGCCCAAGTGGGTTTCCATAGCCAAACAGGGATTCAAAAACTGGTGTCCAGACTCCTAGTCCAACACTCATACCACAACACCACCACACTGGGCCTCTTTAATATTAGGATGCATTTTTATGCCTAGGATTTCATGCAGTGCTTAAAACTCTCTATCTTTGGTATGTATTAGCTGTTTGAATGATTGCATATTGCATAGTATTTAATTAACAGTTTTTCCAGTACTTAATGATTAGTAATCTATTGAGTGGGTTTCCTTTTAGCTTTTCATTATTACAATGCTCTGTCATTTATTGGAAGTATGTTCTTGTTTTCATCAGCAATGTGCATTCTTTAAGTGGCTGGTCATATATATATAAAATAAATTCAACTATGCTTTTAACATAAAATATTTGCCATAATGAATTAACTGAAGAAGCAACATTGATCAGAAATTTACTTGTAATTCAAGATTAAGAGGCAAGCAAATTTTTTATTCAATTAGTAAACATTCAGTAAATTATACTTCTGAAAGGGAGTTAATATATCTTTATTGGCAATTAAAAATAAGTCCAACATGGTTATCGTACTTTGGGGGGGGGGGATCATGGCTAGTTTAATACATCTTTTAAAGTCAATGAAGAAAGTTGTGTTTTTTAAAGTGATACAACTAAATAAGTGGTTGTCAAAATAAAGATCACATGATTTTATTTCTCTCTGTTTAATAGTACAATTATATGAAATTCCATGAATAATAAGTGGGTTCCACTGTGTACACGATGCCTTACTGCAAGCCACATGTGTATGGGAACTGAACCCTAGTTAATAATTATGTGGTTTCAACACAGTAGATATTCAACTCTTCCAGAAATGGGGAGGGGATTTACTGGAAGTATTGAGAGAGTCCAGTCTTTTTAAATTTTATGTTATTTGTATATCCCCAGGTTAGTATTGTGAGAGGGATACTTAAAATTGAGTCTGACAAAACCATTATGTATAGCCAAAATACAGGCTGAATATATGTGTCTTTTTTCTCATACAGCTGTTCCCAAAAACTGCAGACACAGAAACCTTGGATGTGATGGCTGAGTAGTTGTTAGGGTCCTCAAAAGGGAGGCCAGAATAAGATATAGTTCTCTGTACTCCTTAGCTTCAAAGTATAACGTAAATAGATATTTGGGTTTTGGAATGTAATATGGGGTCAGTATGACCGTGAGACTGGTTTAAGCTGAAAGATATAAAGAGAGGTGTTTGATGGGTGACAGTTGTACAGATTGATGTGTTGGACCAAGAGCAAAGCAAGGATAGTGTGAAGACAGGATGGAGACATCAAGGAAAAGACGTCAAGCTAACCCAAACAGTTGGCCATCACAGCACTTCCATTCTCTTCCCAAGGCAGACGGTCATTAAAATGTGCCTTTTGCTGAATGGATTTTTCCAGTACAACAAAAGACACATTTTTATGATCATTTCCTTCAGGAAGAAAATTAAAGTTCTACAACATCATGCGGACAGGCTGTCTGTGTTTCTTTCCACACTCCTAGTCTCTAACTGCTAGCTGCCATGAAGCAGACACCAAGTGCATTGAGGTATATATTTTTCATAGTTGTGAGTGATATCTGGGTTGAAATAAACAGATCTCTTTGCCAGGACAGGGGTGACTACTTCTGTGTTCTTAGCCTAATTATGAGTATGACTGATGAATTTTGCCCCATTGCTAAATAAGTCTGTTTTACCAGATGCCATTGCTTGTGGTTGATTCTTATGACACAAGATTTTCCCTGTTCTATTACTGGTAAATGAGGCATCTGAAATCTGTATATTGAGCTGCAAAGTCTGCATCTGTTCTGGCAGTAAATATCAACACAAAACCCAAGTGTTCTATTAGGGCACTAGTTTACAGAAGACCTAGTGGCAATAAATTTTACTTGTTTATGCTTATGCTTTATTACACATGGTGTTGCATACACTGCAGAGAAAAATGAGAAGGTGATCATCAACATTTTTATTTTGGATCTGTGTATATGGATGTAAATATGGTTTTTGGAATTGGTTAGTAAGTTTACTTTTCTATCTGTGATGCAGTGAATAAAAGGAACAATTTGTTGAGCAGTTGTACCACACAAGCTCTGCTGAAATGAATGGGCAACACTGCTATGCTTTGTTCACCTCCTGTACAGATGTGCTTTGTGCAGTACATCCTCCATGAGACATTGGAGAGAACTGTATTTTTAAACTCTTTCATTTTATTTATTTAACAAAAGATTAGTATTCAGATTTACAAAATTCTATGATTCTATGATAATGCAATAATCCCACTCAAAAAAGTGATATTCTTCCATTTCTCATCTCACAGAGGAGAAGGACCATTCAAGGAATTATCTTCTTGTAATGCCCATGAGTCATACATTATTTACTGAAGAAAAGAATTAATTG
Organism: Urosaurus nigricauda; assembly: GCA_034509955.1. Lineage (NCBI taxonomy): Eukaryota > Metazoa > Chordata > Lepidosauria > Squamata > Phrynosomatidae > Urosaurus > Urosaurus nigricauda. The sequence goes on from JAOEGL010000013.1 coordinate 18,689,056, forward strand.
CAATTAATTAATTGGAAGATTCCAAGCTCTAGATTTCATCACACACACACACAAAAATATGATCTCACTTCTTCCATATTGACTGGAGAATTCTTTTTAACTGCAGTGGTGGGTAGCCCTTCAGGGATGAAATATGGTTAGAAATCATATTATGAAACGGTTTGCCAGGGAGATTCTTATTTGGGTGTTATGTGTGGAACTAAAATAACCCTTAAGTGTCTGTGAAAACTGTATATAGTTATTATAAAGACTATTGTTATCATATACACACAATTACAGCTTTCATAATAACATAGCTATGCACATTTTAATAGGCATCCAAATGATAAAATTGTCCAGCTTTGGGATGTGAAAAAAAAATGATGGGTTGCTTTCTTGGCAATGCTGAATGACAACCAAAATACATGTCTGAGTTGCTATGAACAACATGTTTTTCAAAGGCAATGGATGGAGCAGAACAAATTTCCCAGGTCTGGAAGTTCTGCTTATGTAAACCTTACTGGAAGCTTCTGCAATTCTGATGATACAGCTGCACCTATGCCTTATGCCAGCCAGATATTTATTCACAGTGATGGAGCAGGGGAGGCAGAACCTATTCCTGATGTGAATTTTATGTTGACATGATATGAACTATTTTCGTGCCCATGCAGTCTATCCAGAAATGATAATACCTATTTTATCATACACTTTCATGATAAAAAAGATCAGTGCTTCTGTTTTCTAGACTCTTATCTGTTGTTCCAAGTTCACTTCTCTTTGAATATAATCTTGTTACACTTATCTGTGAACTCATTATAAATGTTAAGAGACTGTAGAGTGGCTTCCTTCTATGTAGTTATGGATACAATTGCATTGCTGCTCTTTAAAAGAGAAATCTACTAAAATTGTTCTCCTAATTTGTTTTACTTTATAGTATAGATGCACCCACTCCTGATTCAACTAAAATGGTCTCATCATTATAAAAGGAAGGGGAAAGAAGTAGAACCAACATGCTTTTTAATATTCAATTTTAGATAATAATAATAAAATACAGCTTTTCTTTTGAACAAAAAAAAAAAAACACGCATTAACATTTTATAACATCACTAAAATTAGACCTTTCCTCTCTGCTTCCTCTGCCAAGACTTTAGTCTCTGATTTAGTCAATTCTGGCCTTGATTATGGCAATCTTATTTTTAATGGTCTTCCTTTATCTCATCTTAGTCCTTTGGTTTCCATTCTTCATTCCTACACTAAGACTACTAGTATCTTTTTGGCCTGTTGTTTGATCAGGTTACTTCACTTTTGAAATCCCTTCATGGCATGAGTGGGGCAAGGCTCAGTGGGAAGGTTAAAAAAGTAAAAAAAAAAAAAGAAGAATTTGCAATTTGACAATGACAACAAACCCATGAACTTTCAGTGTGAGATCTGTTCACAGATCTCATGTAATGAGTCACAAAACTGCAAGTCGTGCAATGCTTCCTGAGATTTCATTAGGGCTATATATAGGTCTGCTGACTTCCTGGATAGCAATTCTTGACCAGACCTTTAGCACATCCTACTCTCCCTCCCTTTGGGCTTTTTTTGCCTCTCACACATTCTGGTCACCTTTGGGGGCTGGCATGTTATTACAGCATGTTCTTTTCATCTTTCATGGGGTTTCAGCCACTTTATGTAGCTTTTCCCCTGGACTAAGCCCATTGGGTTGTTATGATGGTCCGTGTGGTTCCATCTTTCTGAATATGTATCTGCTATGTCATAAACAACATATATGAAAAATCAGGGCAATACTGGATTTTCTCATATTTGGAAAGAAAGTTATGGTTGGATCTCAGAACAGCTTCAGGGAGGATGCTAACCTGGGCACCTGGAAGTTGGTTCACCTCTTAATGGGCCACATGGTTCACTCCATAGATTCACAAATTTTGCCAAGTGTTCTCAGATATTTACCAGACCCCAATAGCTAGCCACCTGTATGGGCCAGGTTGGTTGCCAAGTTTGCCAGGATGTATCATCAATTCATGTGTCCATAGCCTACAATTTGGTGCCTAGCCTCTCTCTCTCTTGGTGAGAAAGACATTTCTGATATCAAATAATTCAGAACTCTAACAACTTAAGAAGGAAACTTCTGCCGGCATGTTTACATATGATAATTACCTCTGTTCAATGCAGGTAATTTAGAGAGGTAGTTTGCATTCAGTTTCTAAGTTGGAGAGTTAGAGAGTGGAAAATGTTGGCTTCGGTATAATTAAAAGCCAAGTGACACTTTAGTACACAAATTAATGCCCTCGTTATTTCCCAGACTCGCCTGCCAGTTTCTCGAATAAAAAAACTTTTAAAACAAACTTGTAGCCAGTTTTAAATGAGATCTTAGTGGCCATGAAGTGCAATTGAAATTCATCCAATTAAGGTAGTGATTGCTTTGCATCAGTCTAATTGACTTTTCAAACTGGATGGGAGAAATTGTGGTGAAGAGAAGACTAAAATGAACATGACACAACTTAACTTAGACATCTCCTATTGCCTTTGATCTGTAGTGAATAAGCCAATAACATGTAGAATGAGAGCAATCAACTGGCTGTGATAGTCTTTTAAACTCACACTGAACACCAGAATTGAACATCTGAACTGAACAAGCATGGCGAAACCATTATGGAAATGCACAGAAGGTTTTATTTTCAGGCTGAACAAAATGCAATTACTTCAAAGGCTCATATCACTTAATGTTCAAAACATACATTTCTATTATATTTCTAGACATTAAGTTATGTCATGGCAGTTGTGCATTCAGAGGGTTGAAAAGGCCCTCGGAAAATGTATGTATAACATTTAATTTTCTTCATAATTGCTGGTATCATCTAAAGGAGAAAGATGGAAATGTTTGGCCAGATTTGCATTTTCCAGTTTACCAATGCAACATCTTCTGCATGTGATCAGATTCAGAAGCACGTTATGCTCACTTAGAATGGTACAAATAGAGCACTATACCTTTAACAAAGAGAGACAGTGTGACGTAGTGGTTTGAGTTTTGGATTGCGACTCTGGAGACCAGGATTTAGCCATGAAATCTATTGTGTGACTTTGGGCAAGTCACATGCTCTCATCCTCAGAGGGTGGCAATAGCAAGCCTCCTCTGGACAAATCTTGCCAAGAAAATCCTATGATAGGTTAGCCTGAGGGTCATCATAAGTTGGAAATGACTTGAAGGCACATAACAACAACATCTTTAACAAGACTGTTACATGTGCCTTCAGATAAAACCTCTGGCCATGGAATTATTGATTAATATATTACAGGCTAAGCAAATACTGGTGGATATCTGGAAGATATGCAATATATTAACAAGTATTTTTGACTAATAATTATATTGCTCAGCAGCTGCTCAGAGACATAATTTTTCTTCTGTTCTAAGTATAATTTCCTGGCAGTAAGACCTGTTCTACAGTGAAACATACTTCCTTGGAGAGTGGTGGACTCTCCTTCTTTAGAGGTATATAAACAGAGGCTGGATGGCCATCTATTGAGATTGCTTTGATTGTATATTTCTGCATGGCAGGGGTTGGACTCGCTAACCCTTGTGGTCTCTTCCATCTCTATGATTCCATATATCTTTAGTCAATGTATCTTAAGGTTCAATTGAGTTGGTTCTAATACAAAATAAGTCCAACAAGCCTGAAGTCTACATCAATGCACAATAACACTCGGTCCAGTAAAACGACAACTGCAGTGTATATTGCTTGGATTTGTTTTCCTTCCCCCTCTCCTTTCTTGAACCCTTATGCACCAGCTACTGAGATGTCTACCGTTCACTGAAACAGCTCTTTCAAATATCACTAATAATATCCACGCTGCCAAATTAAAATAATTTTTCCATCTCCTTTCTCACAGATACAAGATAATTTCAGTCTGGCTTCAGGCATGGCTATGGGATAGAGACAGCTTTGGTTGTCTCCCTGAATAACCAGAGCTTGGAATTTGAGAGGAAGACAGCATTTCTGTTGGATATCTTTATTTATTTATTTAATTTAATTTATAGCCCACTTTTCTTCTAGCATATCATTCAAGATTCTGCTAAACCACTCATCAGCTTTCAATAGCAGCGACAGTAATCTCCTTCTGAGCTGCCTGTCTGGGATAGGTCTTTGAGGCCACTGCTTTACAGTGGGGCCAGTCCTTCTTAATGGGGCAAACTCAGATGATGGGGCTGAGTGATATGTATTTAACACCCTGTCCATCAGTTGGTTCCATTTCAACTAATCTAACAGCTTTCTTTAGTGTTATGACTGGCAGAAAGGACTTCCTACAAACCCAGCCTCTTTGGTTTTGTCTTTCAGGGATCTAAACTTAGGTCACCTGCTATTTTCTTCCTGCGCATTGTTTTCCGCCATCTATCATTCAAAGTCAATATATTTAAGATTGGGTTTTTCATCTTTCCTTTCAAACCTTTTCTTGCCTTGTTCATGATATATATCAACTGATAACAAAAATCCTCTGACCTGTTGCTGAAATGGGAGCCTTTGGCTTACCTCTTTTGTCTTTAGCATTTGTCTTTGTTCATCTTATACATCATCATCATTCACACACACACACACATATGTTGAGGTGATTAGAACTATATATACAAAAATGAGCAAAATGTTTCAGCTTCCACCTTCTTTAGCTACAAAGGATGAAATAGAAGTGCATCCAAGGTGGCCATTTAGAATGCTCCATTTTCAATATTTTTCATTGGATCCTCTTGAGGCAGTGTGATGTTAGGATCTTAAATCCATGAATCTTGAAAGTTTCCCTTTTGAGTTAAATGTCTGGAAAAGATGGCACCTGAATACCAAACAGGTAGAAATCAGAGAGGCTAGTTTCATCTTTAGCAACTGAAGAAGGCAGAAGCCAAAAATGTTTTGCTCATTTTATATTCTCAGAGAGTCACAGAATCATCATGGAATCATGAGTTGGAACGGATCTTATAGGCCATCGATTCCAAACCACAGCAATGCAGGAAATCCTGTTAGCAGCATCTCCAGCAGGTGGAGATCCATCATCTTTACCCTCTTTCCCTTGACTATGAATTCCTGCATGGCAGAGAGTTAGACATGATGGCCCCTGAAGTCTCTTTCAATTCTATGATTCTATGATGTTATATTTCCTCCGGTGAGATACAATAAATAAGATACATCAGCAGACCTCAGTCTTCATGCAGGCAAATTTAAGAAGAGGTTATTTTTCCCTGTATAAACAGATGTGTTTCATAGAAATTGGTATTATATTTTCTTTCAAGGCCACAGTTTCACTTATCTACCTTGGTTTCAGTCTTATACAATGATATGGTTGGGAAATTCTTTATCACATTTATTATTGTGTACATAATATACGGATGGGCCAAATGCAGGAATTTATAATGTTATATTTCTCTTGGTCAAATACTACTTTTTAGAGCGCCCTTACAGTATTGACTTCAGCTTGATAGCTTGTCCTTGCATCTTACGGTGAAACAAACAGGGATGAATTTAGTCTTTACCCCAAGTAATCTTGCAAAAGCTTTTGTGGCATTGTTTGTAAATATTTATGGAAATATGCATTGCAGGAAGACGTACTATGTGCCAGTTATTTATAGATATTATGCAGTGTCATACAGGTTATTGTGAGGCACTTAAAATATTAAGTACATTGCTGGAGGATGCATAAACAAAATTAAACCAGAAGCACCAAATGAATTACATAGCAGAAAGCTAAAAAGAGGAGGGGAAGAATGTGTGTGTTATAACTCTTAATGCAATAGACTCTGCATGGTTAAGGACTCTAAGTTAATTAACTGGAAGTGTGAATAGCTGTGAAAGGACTACAAACTATCAAATTTTTAAAGTATTCCTTTTAAAAAAAGTTAGTGTAAAATCTATGAAGAAGGCTGTGCCAGGAAGTCCAGGAGAACAAAGTATTGAAGTCATAACATATTGCTGGATTACCCAACTCTTACACAATCCATATCTCATAAAGTGTTGGATTTAGATCCAAGTTGAATGGAGAGTCCTCAGAATCAGACAGAGCCAAATTGTATGAATTGTCAAAACAGGGCCTGAACCCCATCTTGTGTTTCTTGTCCATCCCTGCTGAAAAGGCGATGTGGTTTTCAATGATTTTAAAGAAGAAACTGACAGTAGTAAAATTGACAATATTCCCCTTTTCATAGTTATTCAAGAGAAAGTGGCCTGAAAAGAAAGAAGATATCCAAATATGCATAAGAACCTTGGTGCTTAAATATAAAATTAGTAACGTTTGGTGTATTTTAGTATTAAGAAATATTAGAAGTGAGATGTGGATGACACTGTAAGTTTTTAATTTTAAAAATGTTTCTATGAACAGTTTGGTTTGGTTTTTACTAGCTTTCAGGGATGATAAGGGAATTACTTCTTGCTTCTTCCTCTTTTGCCACCACTGTACAATTGTAGGAGTTTTTACATATGTCAGAAACAAACAAACAATAAAAAATTAGCCAAAACCAAATTCACACTGTTTCAGTAAATCAGAAGGTAAATCACATTTCTTCTCCTCTAATCTAAGGGGAGATGGGGGCAAAGGAAGATCAGAAGCACCCCAATAAAAAGCAAATGACATTGTTTCAAGCACAGGATTTTCACCAGCTTTGTACGGGAAATAAAAGGGATTTCATAGTCTTTTCTTTCACTTTTCTCACCCCCTCCCTATTGCTAAAATAGATCACCCAAGGGAACAATTACTAAGTGACACTATTATTGACATGCAGTGTTTCACCTTGACTGGATGAAAGAGAATTTCTGATGTCAAAAAACGGTTTTCAGATGTGCTTTACAGCTTTATCTATCCTCCTCACATAAATTTTACAGATGAGCAACTGTCAGAAATTTGCCACCTGGGACAGAGCTGTGAAGAATGATGTTCGACTGAACACTAAATTCTTAATAATTGAATATTTGAAAACGCATAGCTATTTGGCTTTGTTGATTGCTGAGGTTAAAGCCATTTAACTTAGGTTATGACCTTTCTTTCAGATTTCCTCATACTTCATTTCCCTGGTGTCTTCGTTGAATATAAATACTATTACTTTTTGAAAAGCAAAACATGAGGCAGGTCTGCCAGGTAGCTGAAGCATGCTCTTTCTGAATTTCAAGTTTCAACACCCAGAAAGCATGCATTCCTTTCACCAGGAAGATGTAGATGCCTTGACTTTGTATTCGTTTTGTCCTGAAATGTTGAACAGATTTTTTAAAAAAACAAACTGTGTATCTGAGATATGGTCTGAGAGATGGCTCAAGACTTTTTGGTTCTTGGAGAAAAGGACAAAATTAACACGGTTGAATTGGCAATTGATGGGATGTGCCTATCATATGCATACGCCAGGGTTCTATGCAGGGCTTTATAAGAAAAACCTTTTTCAACCAATAAAGACCCCTTATCTCTGACCAGATTGATGTTTATCTGTTTTAATTGTTTTAACTGTTTTAATTGTTCTTGTTATTTTATTATAAGCGTAGTTGGGGGGCGGGAATGGATGAAATGCGAGTTTAAACAAATTTTACATAACTAAAGGACTGATATGAATTCAAAATATTAGTTTCTATCACTTTGCAACCTACATCTTGGCTTTCCTTTCAACAATCCTGTGAAAATAACCCTCAATGTACATATAGGGAAATTGGACCAGAAATATATAGAGAGAGGCAAAAGGCTGTCATCTGTATGACAACAATGGAACTATTCCATTAAGAAAGGGCAAGAAGATAAAACGTGGGAATATTTTGCATGCTGTATCTTTGCATTCACCTTATTTAGAAAATTTCATGTAAACCAATAATATCCCCATTTATTATGACAAAAAGATAATACAGTGAAATAAGCTATCTTGAGGCTATTTGGTTGTGCAAGGAAGTTGGCTGGTGACACTTGTTGACTCTGTTGTTGTTGTCACTGCTACTGTAATTATATTTATTTGTATCCTACCTTTCTTCCAACTTTGGAACTCAAGTTTGCTTACAATTGTAAAGCAAGACAACTAAAACATGCATTAAAATATAACTGAAATATTGATGATATTAAAATTATTTAAGGCTACACTTTAAAAGATAAAAAAAGCAGTTAAAACAGATCAGTTTACAAAGTATAGCACCTCCAGACTACTCTTTAAAAACTTTCAGTTTTAAAAGAATAAAAAAAAATATTTGTCTTGCAATGGAAGGACAATAGGCAGGGGAAACTCTGTGTATATTGTCACGAGTTTCATGATGGAAGAAAGGATAAAAATATAATAAAGAAACAGAGGAGGCAGAAAGTGTATCTGGAAGAAAACATTTATAAATGAAGGGTAGGTAGATTGTAGCTTTTACCAGTGAATTATATTTCTAAAGACAGTTTTGTCATTTACAAAGATATCACACCAAGGCCTTCTTGTAGTAACACACTAAATAATCTTTCACTTCCATCAGCCCCTCAGTTATTATTTTATACTGTCAATTTCTTACCTTTACCACTCTGTCTCAGTTAGCTATTCACCTATCGTGTAAAGGTCTGCCATATTCCCCATCTCAGAAATTATTTATTAGGCTGATACCTTGCGCTGTCTATTATGTCCAAATGAAAGCGAATGAGCTGGCCAACATGTCTTCCCCATTATTTAATATCTCTATAAAAAGTTCCTATATCTCACTTCAAATGCCTAATAAGAGTGATTGAAATGTTTCTTTCCAACTGATGAAATGTTCTCTCACACACTGATTGCACAACAACATATCACTTACATGTCACAGCTGTACATCATGCTGAACATTAATCACACAATATTTTCTCTGACAGAACAATGACAGTCAAGTTTTCAAAGCACACAGCCAGCCGGCAGCTGGAAATGGAATCAGCCATATTTTGCCAGATGACAAGAAATGAACCGAAGCAGAAGATGTAAGCCATCTACTTCCAATAAGAGCAATCTATTTAGCAGGAAGATATATCTCAAGAAGAACTTCAGCCAAAGATCGCTTGGACATCAATAGGAAAGTTCTGTGTACAGAAACACTCAGACAATTGTCGATTCCAATTTAGCAATGTCTTTCCTCTCTGCTTCGTTTGCTAGGACTTTAAAAATGTTTTTAGTGTCCCAAAGGCCAGAAACATTCAAGAAGCTGTCAAACAGTGATGCCTGAGAGAACTGACCATTTGGTGAACATGCATCTGTATTTGGAAATAGACACATGGGACTGGGAGGTTTGTGTGTGCAGTTTTCGTTAACTGATGTTTAGTTGGAGAGATAGTGGCTGTGTAGAGAGAACTGAAAATGTGGAGCAAAAGGTAAGTTTTCCAAATTTGGGTAAGGGAAGGAGAGACTGAATCCGGTGCATTTGTCATGAAGACAATCCACAGCCAATTAGGGTTTTGGCCTTGCATCATGAAATAGGATGCAGCAAGCTTAGGCATAATTCAGAATAAATAATTCATGTAGACAAGCCTTAACTTAACAAAAAATAGTAGTTGTATAGGAATTCTAATGCAGATACAGAAATGTGCAAGCACTAGTGGTTCTGTTCTATTCAAAAATCTGGAAGAAATCCTTCCTTCCTTCCTTCCTTCCTTCCTTCCTTCCTTCCTTCCCCCTGATCATCCATGGAAACTGGGTGATCTTGGGCAAGTCATGCCACTCTCAGCCTCAGAAAATGGGTCTTAGGGTCACCATAAGTTGGAAACAAGAACATAAACAACAATCCAGCTATCCAATCTCTTCTGGATGGTCATTTCTCAATTTGAGGGATGCTGCAGAAAAAGTTAGTGGTTAGTAGTTGCCATCTTAGTTCTGGGTTATTGAAGTAAATGTTCCTAAAGAAAACTGAGTGTACAGGGTTGATGATATGGAAGATGGTGATCCCATAGATAATCTGGACTCAAAGCATGTAGGGCTTTAAAAGTAACAACAAACACTTTAATTGGCAGCCAGTGGCATGATTTGAATGTCGGTGTAATATGGTCACTCCTAGATATGCCTCATAACAAACCTGGTTGCCATACTTTGTTGTTGCTGTTGTGTACTTTCAAGACTTTTCTGATTTATGATTATCCTAAGGCAAAACTATCACAGGGTTTTCTTGATAAGTTTCTTCAGATGGGCTCATCATTGCCATGCTCTCATGCTGAGAGGCTGTATACCTTGCATACCTCCAGCCTCATGTTAGGACCCTTAACAATAAGCACGTCTATCTTCTTTGAATTCAGTTTCAGTTTCTTTTTCCTCATCCAGTCCATTATCTCCCATAGGCATTAATTCAGAGAAGACAAACTATTTTTTTACTGATACTTTTTTTTAAAGGATGAAATAGAACAATTGGTGAGCATTCTTTAGATTTGGTGCATCAACTACTTCAAAATCCTATGATCTCTTAATACTTCAGATGTGCAAATGCCCCCCCCCCCATTTATTTCCATGTCTTACAGCAGTTCTCCCTCTTTATAACAGAACTGGCAAATTTCTGCCTTTATAAATATGTGTGTATTAGATACATTAGATACTCAGCAGACATTTCACTGTCCTTATTATACTGGAATATGTTTTGAAAAACGGATTTCTAGTCATTGTTACCTCTCAGTCTCTGAATTTTCCAAATTTTCAATGTTTCTAGTGGGAAAGGGAGGGAGGATCAGAAAGCTTCAATGATCTAAGTAATTCAGCCTGAAGCATACCTAGATAGCATTCAAAAAGATATCCGGGTGGAAATGGGCAACTGAAGTATTTATGATAAAATTTCTACATTATTGAAGCACATCTTCTCCCTTACGCTGGTTTCCCCTGCCACTAAGAATGCTGCTCTAATTAGGTCCCAGAAGTTCAAGGTAACAAAATTAGATATTCTTTGAAAAGCTTTACTTTCTCCCATCTACCCCACCCCAGCAATAACAAATCATTACTGCTAATGTTAAACTTATAATTTAAACTGCACAAAAAATCAGAATGTGTCATTTCTGTTCAAGTATTTACAAATCAAATAATTATAAAATAGTGGTCATTGTGCTCCTAGATTTGTTATACAAATCTCAGCCCATCTCAGCTACTTCTCATTAGAAACCCCACTGCCTTTTATTAGACATAGAGAGGATCCCTTGCACATTAGCCTCCAGAAGTTGCCTTGCCCAGAGACCTAACTGTATTGGATTAAACCCTGAAATTTCTACCCTCCTGCATTTGAAAATAGCATGAATCTCTTGTTGATGTTTTGTTCTATACTTAAATGAACACAACACCAGTATGGCCCACAGATCATGTATGGTCCTGGCTGGGTTAGTTGTGGCCCTTGGGACCAATAACATGGCTGGACACATTGTTCTGACCTCAGAGCAAGTGATTTATCACACCAGTGACTGTGCCAGACAGCACAGCAAAACACATCGTAAACACCATGTGTTAAGGGGGAAATATGATGGGTAGGGAGTTGAAGTGGCTGGATGTTGTTCAGATTATTTGTATCAGAGCCACAGGTCCTGTGTCATGTGGACTCCCCCACCAAGAGGAGAGGACAGGACATTTTATTTGTTCCATGTAGACAGTCACCCTCCCTGCCTACCAGCTCATAATCTTGCAGAACTGTTCTGAAATATTTGCAGATTATGGGGTATCTTTCAAGGTAGCTCAATGTACAGTGCCTTGTTATAATGTATATTATTTACAAAGACTGGCTTTAAAGGCCATTTATGTGGGGAAAAAAATTGAAAACCTTTAGTTTATCAGGCTATGGATGCGATTCTTAAAATCCAAGGGAAATAAATAATTACAAGGAGATTTGTGTCAGCATTGCTGGATTCATCTCCATGTTGAATTGGCTCCAGGTGGCTGCCAAATTATAATACTAGAAATGGCACCACTTCAATGGATTTAGCTGGATAGCTTACGGAGAGCTGTCCAAGATCACCAAATGAAAGATATTCATAATCTCAATGAATGAACTTTTACTTTTGACTTCCTTGCCCAGCATCACACCTTATAGAAAATCACCACTATAGCCCCCAGCAGCACAAGAGAATAATCTGATGTAGATACCGCTGACACATTGTGGCAGCCATAGAACATGTCTTATCCGCAGCCATTCTATTTGCATATTAATGATCCTGAAGGCCAGATATTGCTAATTATAACCTACCCACTTTGTCCAAAATATCACAACAGGGTGCTCATGAAGAAACTTTTTAAATTCCATTATGAAAATGCTACTTAGGATAGCACAGAAATTCCAGACAGTAGCATCCCAGACCAGTGTCCTGGCAGAAGTAAATATATTCAAAGAATGGACCCCCCCCCCCCCATGAAACATCAGACTCATCATGGCCGAAAAAATATGGAAGGAGTTCAATTTTTCGCATAGTGTCATATATAACAGAATTCAAATTTCTGGTAAGTAGAGAAAACACTTTACTGAGTGTTTCCAGAAATAATCAATCAACAAATATGGAGTCTTAGAATATTATTTCAGGGAGCATTTTTACTTTTAAAAAAAATTGCAGGTCATAACTGCAGCTGTTATCAACTGGCATTTATCCACTAAACCCAATTGAATTATCTGATTTATAGAAGCTGTGTACTTGGTTTTTAAATGCATTTATTTTCAAATTCTACTTACCTTAATTATGCAGAATAGCTGTTGAAAGAATCGAGCTGCTCTCATGCACAATAGGCTCACATAATCACCACACATTTGAGTGACAGTAAACTACCTACTTATGAATAAACCAGAATTAAATTTATACAGTCAAAATGCAATTAATGAGCACAACCTGCCTATCATTAGGCTCAGTGAAGCTGCAAGGTGGCAACAAAGTGTTGGAGGAGGGACCTGTAGGACCCACAACCAGCCCTGTATATTCCTAAGGTAGCCACTCTCCAAAATACTCAACAGGGGAGTCTATTGCCATTGTAAGTTTTATCTGACAGGCTACTCCAATAAATGGGATGGACATAGGCAGCATCATATGCCCTGCTTTGTGGCGCCCTGGGGACAATTTTAGGGTTTGGGAGCGCACAGCGACTGCACACTCCTGAACTACACAATCCTCCTGTCCACACAGGAGACGCCATGATGATGTACATATGACGCAGTGTCCACACATTGTTGTGTATTAACACCTAAATATTTCTGAACTTGTGATGCCTTCAGAACACAACTGAGACAAAATACTATAAATAAAGAGAGAGGGTTGAGATAGACCCAATATGATGTAATGTGCATTGTAAATGAGAGGGTAGATGGCTTTCCAATTCTGTTTTATTTCACTGTTGCTTTTGAATGTGATTCTTGAGGTTTTGAAACTGAACTGTCCATCCAAACAGTTTTACTGGCCTCACCAAAAAAGAAAGCTTAGAAAAAAAGCAGCCAGCTCCATCTGGACTTTCCTTATGGTACAAACAGTAAAGAATAATTATTTGAGGTTTGCTTGGGCATCATGCCTCTACCACAAGCTCAAAAATATTCTGTCCAAGAGAATTCAAAGATCTCACTGTATGTAATGTATGAACAAGCAGTATAGTTTAAAACTCAGAGTAATCCAAAATAATATTTATTTATTTATTTATTTATTTATTTATTTTTTAAAAACCATTGGAATCTGGCATGTCAGTTAAGAAATCTGGGGATCAAGGCTAGCAGCATTGCCCAGAAAGGATTAGCAAAACTGCTGCCCATCCCTGTGTCTTGCTGCAGATTACGATTGCAGCATGTGATGTGCTGGACATATACTATCGCAGACACACTGCTCAATGGAAAAATAGCAGTAGCAAGAGCAGAAGATGGGGAGTCCTTGCAACACCCTGCTTTGGGTTTCTGCAATGGGTTCAGCTGATCTAGGACAGTCCTGAACATTCATTGAGGGCTTTTTTTTAGGGTTTTATTTATCTGCCCACCATTAATTGCTAATAGTTTTATTGTGTTTTTAATTGTTAATAGTTTTATTGTGTTTTTAACCAATGTTAGATTTTAATTCTGTTTTAAGGGGTGGGGGTATGGTGTATATTTGTATTTGTGTTTGTTATGTTGTTTCAATACTTTGTCCAATTGACTTCAGTGGACACTTTCTTTATTTGCAAAAGTCTCCCAGAAATGTTTGCTTTATTTTGTTATGTCTTGTCACTCATCTCAAACTAGATTGCATTATTGACCGGGCTGCATTATCAACCGTTTCTTCTCTAACACTTATTAAGTAAGTGGCAAAATATAATTGAGATTTTTCTCTTTCACTTCCAAATTTTCCAATTGTATAGGTAATGAGGGAATTTTAATGTAGCTGCAACTTTACCACTGGAAAACAGAACTGGAAAATATCATAGGCTTTGTAATGGTGAAATTTATTTATTTTTCCACTTTGATTTTCATGGGCTATTTTTAGAGTGTTGAAGGAATGTAAATGTACTGTCTGGCAAAAAGAGCAAATAGACACCTGCCTCTAGTTAAAAATTATGATTTTGACAAGGTCCCAGATAGTCAAAACAGCATTAGAACTAGCATTGCAAGCTATCCCAATCCCTGGGATTTGGGGATAGGTCTTCCAGTGATGTCTCAGCCCTGCCACCAAGTCATATTATTCAGCGAGCCTGCCATACAAAATGTCCCTCCTTATGGTTTAGTACACAGAATGGGATCATAGAACTTGTAATTCAAGAAATTAAACCTTTCTAGTAGTTACATATCCTTCACATGTGGACTCCATGTTTCATAGGTAAAGTTTGAAAACTACAAATCCCAGAATTCTGTAGCATTAGTTATGTCAGTAAAAGTGGTATGAAATTGCTGTCTTTCTATAGTGTAGATGCAGCCTAGGTCTCAAAGCATTGGCTTGCAAAAGTAGGAAGAAAAATAGTTTGATTATCAGCCAGATCATCAGCTCAAAGGAAGTCAACTGAGCCTTCCTTTTGGTAAGTTGTCTGATCGCAAAATGGCAGAGCAGTATGCCCTACAATTGTTCTAATATGGTAAGGATGGTCCCATTAACTCTCTGTCATCTCACCTGCCAAGCTACTTTTAAAATCTTCCAGCATCTTTTTCTCTTCCTCTCTTTTTCCCACCTTCATCCTCAGCTTACTTCAGTTGCTGCAAATTCATTTCCAAGTATGCAGAAAAGAAAAAGAATCACAAACTGGGGGATAGGAGGGCCTAAAACACTGCATCAATTTTACTTTACTTTCCCTGGCAGGTTTTCACAGCCCTCCCTGACTTGGTACCCAAAGTAGCAATGGTCAGATCCTGAACAATGGTTTCTCACTGCATCTACCATATTGCCACCCTGAAAAGAGCATTTGTACCCTTGCTCTCCATGTCACTTTTGCCTGTCCTGTCTTTCTGAGCAATTCCTGCGGTAATTCTGAGTGGTAAGTGTTGCAGGGGAGACAACCGGCCATGTTTTGCTGTAGTGCTGGTATCAATATACGTATACGCAATGACCAAAGATTTGCATTCTGAGTGTCTTGCCTGTTTACTCTCAGTATATGCACAGCAGCATCCTCCCACTCATGTACCCTAGCAACTGGTACCAAGAAGCATACTGTTATGGGTAATATGTAGCTGCCAATAATAACTGTAATAATGACTAGTACTAATTGATAGCTTTGTTGTCTGTGCATCTATTTAATATCCTTTCCACCCAAACAAGATGTTGATCATGACTATAGCTAGTGATAACAAATTTCATGGTTACAGCACTCATATAGACAAATCATCCTGCAGCATACAATTAAAAAAGAGACAACGGACGTTTTACAGTGGCAAAAAACCTGCTCCAAAGATAGTTAATGTGTATATGTTTGTGTTTGTATTCATGGATTTTAGTGTTAACACTGATAGGAAAGAAAACTCAGACTTGTGGTACCAACATCCATGGAATCCCCCCTTTGTTTTCTTTTCGAATGTATGGTTGTTGTCCAGCAGCACATCCTAAAGAATAAGTATAAGAAGTGGAGTGTAAACTTTGCATTTGATTCATTCTTTTCCTGGCTACTCTGAAAATGTTTGTCTGCAGTCTGAGACTTATTTCAATAGCATTGGCCATGGTGGCTTGTCTCATCTGAATTTACAAGATATTAATTAATTGCAGATTGAACTGGGCCCATTTTGCAATCAACAGCCCATTTCATGGTATTACATTACTTGCTAAAGGTGTTCCACTCCAGCAAGAGATAGGGACATTTGTAATGAATGTCAAGATCTATCAAGAGAATACACTGAAGAGTAAACCGTTTACTTTCTTGAAAGGTCTCTCGAGCCATTGCAGATTGGGGAAACCTAGAATCAATTGCAACTCAGCAAATTGTGTAAAAAGAAAAATTGTGAAAAGTGTATCCCTCACACGGAATTTAGTTCCAGCTTTTAGTAAATGACATCAGCCTCGTGCTCTTTCACTGTGTATGCATTAAAAATATTGGGATGAAAATATTTAAGAGTGCTTTTTTCAGAAAGCATTCAACAATGTTGGTTCGCTGTGAAGAAATGATGTTGTTCATAGATTTGATCTTTTTCTTGTTGAAAGCCTTTCAGATAATTCAAGAGTTATTCTGACTCGAGCATTCCTCTTAATATTTACAGCTGAAGGTACCCCCTCCTTCTTTTGTATTTAGAGCTAATCATCTCTTTTTAAATTTGGAGAATCTTTGAGTCTATTATACATTTAAATTTATTATGTTGCTTCTTTCTTGAGTAGCTTTTATGTGTACCAATTTGTATTTTCTGTCAGGTTTGTTCCCTGGAGTGTATGGAATTGTTTTTAGTAGACATTGTGGGTTTCTTTCAACAACTGTGCTTAAAATAAAATAATAATAATAAAAAAGATTGCTGCTCACAGCTATAATTCTTTTTCTAATGTAATACCCTATACAAATTTTCTTTCTTTGTTTCCTCCAAATATATTTCCATCAAATTTATTCTGGCTTAATTAGATATGAACACTTATAATCACAATCACCTGCATGGCTCAGATGATTTCCCATCACAAATTCAAAGCATGAAAGGGGAGGAGGGGGTGAGTACTTACTTCAGCTCTACTTCTGATGGCACTGACAGCCAGGAAGCCTATACTGGGCTAAAATAAAACATTGATTTTCAGTCCTTCTCCACATTTAGAAATGTCACTATTTTTTAAAAAATAAAGAACTCATTTTTTTTTCTGCGACTCAGCAATATGGAAATTCTTCTCCCGAGCAGGCACCTTCACATACTCACATTAGAAAAAAAAATTTCCCAGCATTTTGGAATTGTTACATTGCATTTGTTTCCTTGAGTAGCATGCTACTTGCAGCAGTAGAATGGAGAGTGGTCCTTTTTCCCTAGCCTTCTCTGCACACTTCTACAGCTGCATTGGGAAAGCTACATGCATACCCTTTTTTATGCATACCCTCTTATATGCCTAATGCTTTATATGTTTAGCCTGGAGAAGAGAAGGTTAAGAGATGATAGGGCAGCCCTGTTTAAATATTTGAAGGGATGCTGTATTGAGAGTGGAGCAAGCTTGTTTTCTGCTGCTCCAGAGAAGTGGACCCGGAACAATGGACACAAACTATAGGAAAAGGGATTCCACCTCAACATTAGGAAGAACTTCCTGACAGTAAGAGCTATTCAACAGTGGAAAACACTCCTTTGCAGTGTGGTGGTCTCCTTCTTTTGAGGTCTTTAAACAGAGACTGGATGGCCATCTGTCGGAGATGCTTTGATTGTGAGATCCTGCACGGCAGGGGGTTGGACTGGATGGCCCTTGAGGTCAATCCCAACTCTATGATTCTATGGCCTCTAGTGCGACAAATAAACTGAGAAGCTGAGGGAGTGGGGAAGAAGTAAATAAATCAAGAGATAAATTGGGGGGGGGGAATTATTTATTTATACGAAATTATATTACATATTTCCACTGACATTATTGCTCAAGGAAGCATCTGATAAAATATAAATTAAAAAATCTTCAAATGTACAAGATGGACAATACTTTAATATACATCTTATAGGATACTTTACTATACTACAATTGATTTCATCAGACAAATGAGTTCAGGATGATTGAAACTGGAATGGTTTTGGTTGTTGTTGTTTGAAGGGTAAGATGGTCCAATCTTTGCTACCCTGAAATACTAGTTCTGGTCACATCCTTCTAAGGTACTATTCACAACTATTCAGGATATGATTCCTTTAGGTCACTCACAGAAGATATCTAACACAGAAATGATGTGACATGATTAATAGTACTCATTACCAAAGAAAGATATTGAAGTGAAATAGATCATTGTTCTTAATATGAATGGCTGTCACTGCTGCACTCTCTTGGGTTCCTCTGAAGTGATTCTGCCTTTCAACGAAGGAAATATACCATTTGATAATCATAGTGCAAACATGTTCTCTCATTTAGTTATTTTTTTTTCAAAAAGTGCCTAAATAAATCTTTTTTTCCCATTTTTTACAGACTAATGAATATATAAATCTGCCAATTATTGGTAAATTATAACAATGTAGCCAACATATTTTGCATTAAAAAACCCACAAAGTTCCACTGTTAAGAAAACCTCAGTGCAATGACTAAGTGCATAATGAACTGACACTAAAATATTCACTTTATAGAGAAAACTCATTGACTTTGGATCCAATAATTATCTGCATTTGATCTTTTGATGAACTCTAATTGGATACAGATGATATGGAAATGGCAGGAGCACCAGAGAAGGGTATAACATTGAAATTAAGAACTGATTAAAAGAGCCAGCTTCTTTAGCCAGAGATTTTGGTCTGATTGTCTGCTCACACTTTCAAGAGTATGAATATAATTTTTAAGCTAGCACAGGTGCAAGAATAAGCTTGATCATCAATCAGTGATTTTGCCTAATTTCCCAAGTAATGAGAAACAAAGTTATGTTTTACACCACTTTTTGAAAACTTACAGTATTTTTAAGATCAAAAGTTAGAAAATGCTCTCTTGGGGCATTTAGCTAGATTGCAAACAAGACATAGTACATTAGAGGTATGTGCAACTAATGACAGCTTTGGAATGATTTTTGGAATAATTAATCACATTAATCATTTCTAGCTGATACTTCATACCACAAAAGGACTTCCTTCTAGGGACAGAGCACATGCAGATACACAAATACACTAGAAAGCATGGGCTTCTTAATTATTGGGAAGTCCTTTTTGGGAAGAGATATGAGAGGGCAAAGATGAAGAGGACAGCCATTTTACATTCAGGTATTCCTAAATCATATATTATAGCCACGTGAAATTAAAAGCAATCTGAAGGCAGTGATTTAGCTGGTTATACTGGCCTGCAACCATTTGTTCCAACTAGAGTTGGCAGATTAAGTCAATGGGGTTCAGGAAAGTGCTGACTTAAAAGTCAGTAACTAATTCTATAGGTCTGCTGTGACTATTGCTGCATCTGTACTGAAGGAACAGTGCAGTTTGGCACCACTTTAACTGCCATGGCTCAATGCTATGGAATTCTGGGATTCATGGTTGATGAGACATTTGGGCCCAGTACAGACGGCCCCAAAGGGCCATCACCAGGGTGCAGCATTTGCACCCTCCCCAGCCCTAGCGTGTATGGACAGTGCCATCTTTTTAGCGTGCCATCCATATGCGCACGCCATGATGACGTCGTGGCATGTGCCATGTTTATACAGCGTGGTTCATGCCTGACATCATGGCCCTGCTGGAGGGTGCCTAGGGTGTCCTTTCAGCGGTGCCAAGAGGAGCTCCAATACGGAGCTCTTTTTTGGTGCTTGTCCTTGGCATGGCCTTTACACAGCCACACCAAGGATCCCTGCCGCGGTCCCTTTCCCCCCTCAGGACCCCCGTTGATGGGGGGGGGGCTTCACCCCACTTCAGGTCACAGAAAAGTGGACGTTTGCTGCTTCTCCGTGGCCTGGAGAAGCAGCAGATTGGGGCCTCTGGGACAGCTGGTGAGGCTGCCCTGCTGCCAGTCCGCCACTCAAAGGGGCGGCGACAGATCGCCCCTTTTGGGCAGTCTGTACAGCCCCTTAGACTTCTCCGTCAGAGAGCTCTGGTGTCACAACAAACTGCAATACCCAGAATTTCATAGCATTGAGTCATGCAGTTAAGGCAGTGTCAAACTGGATTATTTCTGCAGTGCAGATGCAACCTGACTTTTTTTTTTGTCTCTGTTAGTTGTAGAGTCTGTGACATCACAGCAGTTCACAGTAGTTATATGACAAGGCAAAGCTTCCATGTATTTTATATTTTATGATACAGTGCTCATTATATTAAACTATATTTTACATATACTGTCTCTGTGTATAAGTTTATAGTTATAAAATATTTTTTAAATCACGCCAGCTAGCATATCAAGGAATTGCTTGCAATATACTCATTTAATGAGATTTTTATTGCCATGTTTAAATCATTGCCATTTGCATTTAAAATTGAACAACTGATTGCATGTATTTCAAAACCATTTTCCCCCATGCAATTCTAACACCACTGGTCTCTTCTTTCCTTATAGAAATGAAATAAAGACTTAATCCCACATCATAGCCAGAAAGCTGCATTTATAGTAAAAGTAAATCAGCATCTAAACTGCTAGCAACCTACAACAACTGAGAGAAAGTACAGTGGGCCCTTGTTATTTGCTGGGATTTGGTCGTGTAAGTGGGGAAAGGAAGAGAGAACAATCACTAATGTGGGACAATTGTATTTTCTTTTGTATAGTGCTCTCTTTTGACTCAATGGAACTAGGGGGCTACACAAACAGCCCCTAAACTGCATGCCACCCCTTCACTGGCTGGATCAGGGCTGCGGCCATTGCACGTCGCACCCCTGATCCAGCCTCCAGATGGAGGAAAAAGGAGCCACAAAATGCATCTCCTTTTTGCACCTTCTAAAGGGTGTCACAGCTGCAGTGGTGCAGCTTTGTGATGCCCTTTTTGCACTGCATCATCTAGGTGCAGCTCGAGGGTTGCGCCATGATGCCGCACGTTGTGTAGAATGGTGTGTGATGTCATGGCGCAAGGTGGTAGACTCATGACGTTGAGCATGCAGACGTGAATCAGCCCACTGGCTGGCACTTTGTGCTCAACTGTACCAGGCCTGAGTTAGACACAAAAACTTATCTCCTTATTGGCCCAAGCCATCATCCTCTGTCCTACAGCAGCACCTTCATCGCTAAAATTGTTGCTCTGAGATAGACACAACCTGGTTTGTTGTTCTCCCCTTATGCCTTTTCAGCTTTTCCTGTCTCCATCAGCAACAACCTCTTATACCATGTAGGGGGGACAACAGTGTGGAGAAATGGCTCATCCATTCCACTCACAATAATAAAAATGGTAGGTTTTAATCTGGCTCTGTAGCCCAATTATTGCATTCCCAAACAGAGCAACCGAGCAGCATACTCCATGTACTAGTTTCCTTAACTCCACCAATAAAAAGACCTTGAGTTATTTCAAAGAGGAGGAAAAGTGTTGGCTATGATTCACTTTCTGGGGGAGGCACAAACTCCTCGGACGAGGGTATGAAGTTGCATACCCTACCTGTTCCTAGTGATAATGATAGGGATTCATTGTGTCTTCAAAACGTTCTTTGTTTTTTTCTCTTTAAAAATATTGTCTGACATTAAGGTGAAAAAAAGGCATCTGGGGTTGTAAAGCTACTCATAATAACTGTATTTGGATATGCCTCATTAGATGATTTATGAATCCCTAAACCTATTTACGATTGCCATCAGCAGTAATTCATCTGATTTGCTTCAGCAAGAACTTATTATATGTGCTGAAGCTCATTACCAAGTTTTTTCTCTCTCTCTCTCTCTGTTTGTTCTCTCTTTAAGTAAAGAGTTGTTTCTCCAAAAAGGAAGTTGGTAGGTTCTTTTTTAAAGTTTCAAAGTCCCCCTCCATAGTTTTAAATTAAATCAATTACTTTGGGGTATATTAAATTTCAACTGCTCCATTGACCTTTTTCCTCTATTCTACAAGTTGTGTGCTTAATGTTTTTGATTTTCTTTTATTCAGTTATCTAATTTTTCTTTAAAACAAGTGAGAAAATATCTAATAATAAAGCTCATAACGTCCTTTCTCTGGCTTTCCTTTACCTATTTTAATTATGTATGAAGCTTTGTAAATCAGACAAATCTTATTTAATTTAGAGAAGAATCATCTTTTGTTTTGTTTGTTTTTCCCTTAGATCCAAAGATGCTTCATTTCTGGACAAACATCAAATTAAATCAGTTACTTTGGGGTATATGTCAAAGGTCACTTTAGGTAAAGCTAGGTACCACATGAGAAGTACAGTTGACCCTCCATATCCACAGGCTCTTTATCCATGAATTCAACCATCCACAGTTCAATTTTTTTTAACAATATATATTCCAAAAGTCAAACCTTGATTTTGTCATTTTATATATGGGAAATCATTTTACTATATCAATGTATTTAATGGGCTTTCAGTATCCACAAATTTTAGTATGTACAGGGGTTCTTGAAACCAAACTCCAACGGATACAGAGGGCTTACTGTATAAAACAAGTATTTTTTTCAACATCAGTATTAGTTATTTTCATTCAACTGGTCATCTTAATGAAACTCTTTTGGCTTTCTTGAAAATTTCACAGATGTTTCATAGAGTTATTTACAAAGAAAACATGTTTGTTTGTTTATATTCATTTCCATATCACAATTCTCAAGTCTGAGCTATTTTCTGATAGATTCTCTATGGAAAAAAACTGACTGTAAATCAAACTGTCCATGAGGAAGCCTCACACCCATAATTTTATGTAATTTTGTAGTTTCTGAAAATAATGGAGATTTCTGGATTCACTATAATGTATCAAGACTGCATTAGATGAAACAGTACATTGGCATTCTCACTGGTTTCCAATCCAGGCCCAGTTGAATAAAGCCAATGTCAAAGGTCAAGATGATTAAGTTGGGTCAAATACTTGAACAATTGTCTCCTTGAATATATGGACTTATTTAAACTATTTTTTTAAAAATGGAATATTTTGCTACCAAATGCCTCATTTCCAACCCTTGGGACTAGAATGAACAGCAAAATGTTTATATCCTGGGATTTGGAACCACAGCCAATTGTTTTTAAAAGTAAGTTTATTTTTCTTAAAAAATAACTATTCCAGGATTGTCAGAACATGTCTGGAGAGTGTTATCCTCCAGATCTACAGCTAGTTAAATCTATCCCCCCAACCAATCTGGAAGTCTCCCCCATGTTTTGTCCTTTGCTCTACATTGTCACTCGCTGTCAAGAAATTGCTGACCCACCCATTTGGCTTTTGTGACTCTCTGTGGGATCCTGACCTGCCATTTGAGACTCACAGATCTAAAGGAAGAAAAGCTATTAAGTCCACAGAGCCACCAAATGCCCCTGACAGCCATTTTCTTTAATGCACATTTTCCTAAGTAAATGGAAAAACTATCAGAGTGACAAAAAGAGTCCCCGGAGACAGCAGTAGCATTAAAGATTGGGAAGCACACACAAAAGCTGAAAAACATCTCTTTCAACAGCAGCCAGAGAATGGAGGGGGAAAGCAGTGACATGTTTTAAATGCAAATGCTGAAGGGAAAATGTCCTCTTCTCTTTCGGCCCTACACACACTTCCCATTGGAAATCATAATATTAAGTGAGGGGGAGAAATTAAACGAAGGGATATTTGTAGTAAAAGGAGGAGAGGCACACTTAGTGCTTGCAAATGAGTTCACTGTTATTACTTCAGTTTCAAAATATAGCCGGGATAGCTAAAAATTTCCATTCTCGCCAGATTTTTCTCCTTCTCTGTCTTTTTCTTAAAGGATACTCAAAGCCTCCTATAGTGTGAAGTCGAAGGCTTTCATGGCCAGCATCCATAGTTTTTGGGTGGGTTTTTCGGGCTGTGTGGCCATGTTCTAGAAGAGTTTATTCCTGACGTTTCACCAGCATCTGTGGCTGGCATCTTCAGAGAATGCTGGCATGGAAGAGAAACCCCAGTATTGCCACGGCTATGCCCCTTTTTGCCCATCTGAGTCCCTTATATAAAATGGCAATATCAAGTTTTGCTTTTGGGAACACACATACACACAGAGAGAGATTGAAGCAGAGGATGGCTGAATCTGTAGATGCAGAATCCGTGGGTACTGAGGGCTGACTGTATTATACAGAAACACACACACTAGAAAGATGGAGCTACTGAGAATAAGGAGGGAAGTAAGGGGGATAACTTTGTGCGTGTGTTATCCATTTTGACTGCAATTTATGGACAGTGGTAGATAAAACAGCATGGCTTTACAAGATCCCAAAACAGGGGCACACGGCTACGGTTCAGCATAGCTTCCAAGTACCGTAATCAGGGTTAGCAGAAACAAAGGGAAAACAACTGGGTAAGCTGGAAGTATCCGACCCAGGCAGACTTTGATAGAAGCCATGAAAATTCATTATTTCTGTTACTATTGTGACTTAACAGACAAATTTAGGACCCTGCTGCTGAATTTTCTGATCTGGCCAGTTGTCCATCGGAAAGAAAAGATAAAGGAAAAACAGACAGTGATACCGCAAAACTCATTTTACAGGTGGCTAACCAACTATAAGACAGCATTAACTTTTCAGTCTGCTGTGGTTCTGGCACTTCTTTCTAAGTCTTTGAGCTTTGCCAATTATTTTTTTAACCTGTTTTAAGCTCATATATTGATCCCTTTACCTTTGCTTTGTCAGCTTACTGTTTTTTTTCAGGGTTGCAGAAACGTGTTGGGATGAAGATGATGCATTTATATTGAGCAAGTTTCAAACTCATAAACAACACTGTCAGGTCCAAAGGATGTTTATGGTATACACTTAACAAAAAATAGGCCAAAAACAAAACACATGCCTTCCTAAAATTAAATGAAGATGTTAGGGTGTGATACTTTGAATCTTTAAAAGTAAATGTAAGTTTCTTGAATGAATGAATGAATTTTTATTTACGGTCTTAGACAAAAATATCATAAAATTATATAAATATTAACCCATAAGTTTCTAAGTTTCTTCTTGGTCAGATAGATTGTTAGAAGCCAAGAACCTTGCACTCTTTCTTCTCCAAAGTCGAATGACAAAATGAGATACAATGTTTTTGAGAACTGGTAAGGAAACCTTAGGAGAATTTAGAGAGATGGGATTTGAAGTTCCATTGTTATTATTATTATTATTACACTTCTTCTCACAAGTATATACTTCATTAGGGGAATGCAGAGAAAGTAACAATTATGACTTTTTCCACTGGACCTTACAAAAAGAGAGAATTATTAGCTATATAAAAGCTAAAATAAAATAAACCAACCCTGAACCTAAAATAAATAAATAAAATAAATTGGTATTGGCGTCATGAGATGTCAATGAATGAGGGAATGAGGTGAAAGCAAAATTCAGAATGAAAAGGAGGTTCATCATCATCATCATCATCATCACCATCATCATTGTGATCATATTAAGCTTCTGTTGTGGAAATAAAAAGTCCTTTGTCTATTAAAAAGTTCTACCCTTTGTATGAACAAAGAAACTTTCAATGGTAGATAGATATCTAGCTTCTTTTATAGCAGAGCCTGGAAAGTTATTTTTAAGGAGAACAAATGCATTAAAGTCAAACATAACTCCTCTATTTCAGCATGCTGTTAGATGTATTTTCCTTTGTATAGTTATATAGTGAATTAGACCTTTTAGCAATTATCTGCTATCTATTCTAATTGAAGCTTTCCAACATCTGACAAGAGATCTTTCCAGGTCTAGTTATTAAGAAAGAGACTTATAAAAATGTGAATTGAAACCTGGACTCTTTACATAGGTAGCATGTATTTTTTTTCCCACTGGCCTGTTCACCATTATTATTAATACAGTATCTGTTTCTATTGTGTACGTAATGCAAAATATAGAATGTATTGTACAATGTGGCTAGAAGTTGGCTCCACTCAGGGTTGACACAAGATAAATATGCTTTTTTTAAAACACATTTTCTCCCCTTTTGCTTTCATTGGGATACAGCTGTTGATGTTTAGAAGTATGCAGCATTCTTTCAAATGGCAACTAAATAATAATATAATACTGGCATGTGCAAAGTCCTCCATCTTCCTCTTACCTCACATAACTGCTTGCTTAATTCTGAATTCTTAGTATCTCTATTTTATTTTATTGAATTGAATTGATGCCCTGTCTTTCTTCCTGGTTGGAATCTCCCCTGAGTGGAAACAAAGGTGGTTAATGTGTACAATCTGGTCAATTGAGAAACTAAACTTTCTAGTGATAGTAAATAGTAATATTATCAAAGGTTATTTTTAAAGGAAAAAAGTATGGTCGTTTTCATGGGATGTGGTGGCTTAGTGGTTAAGATGCCAATTCTGATGATCGGAAGACCAGATGGTACGCAGTTTAAGGCCCGAGTGCGGCATGATGGGGTGAGCTCCTATCACTAGTCCCAGCTTCTGCCAACCTAGAAGTTTGAAAGCATGCAAATGCAAGTAGATAAATAGGTACCACTTTGGTGGGAAGGTAACAGCCCCATACAGTCGGTTACGACTATACATTCATATCAAGGGACTATCTTCAACTGAGGTGCATGTTGCAGCACTGAAACAAAATTAACTTTATTCCAGAATGATTAATAAAAATGACCACTTTGTTCTTTCTTTGCACACTGTGGAAGGGCAAAAATTATTATTATTATTTATTTCTCAGTTCCTAGCTTTCTTTTTATTTTCACATACACCAATTCTATGAAACAAATTCTTATCTAAAAATAAATGCATTTCTTTACCTCTCTCTGTGATACATCTTAATAAGCAGATTGGCTGGAAATGAACCACCGTCCCACATAAAACTGACAGGGCCTAATGCCCTATCATGTTCAATTTGGGAAAATGTCACAATAATGAACAACAATAATAATAAAAGAAATTCACAGTGTATTGGGAGCTATTTGTTTCCATTTGCTGACAGCTTCAAAATATAGAATGCTTCAGATATGGAAGGCTTATAGCTTTTCCTTTTTAAAATAGGTGCTTTATCTGCAGTCCTCCAATACATGAAACAATCTGTACTCCTGTACAACATAGACACTGCAAAAACATGCTGATTTAATGTCAGAAAACATTGCTTCGATCTGCATCAAAGGTAATCTGAAAAAGAAGATTTAGGGGTATTGTCTTGCGTCGGGTGGGTTCTGAAAGGAGACACATAGGAACTAAGCCATCAGCACCAAAACAAATAATAAGGACACACACACAACAAGGATAATTCAAGAGATGTTGACAAGATCGAATCCATGGTCCAATGTAAGAGGACCACTATAGCCCTCCCTTCCTAAAATAAAGGCTTATTAATATGAAGTCTTAGAATTTGACCTGGGAGCCAGTTGCTGCTCATTGCAAACTCTCTACTGATTCATGAGTTTAAGAGGACTATTTCTCTACAAATGGGCACCCCATACCTTGCCCCTGACCAGTCCATATCTTCAGCTGTCAATATCATATTCTAGGATTGCCTTCCTTCCAAACAGAACATTGCCTTTTATAAATTCAGACATATCTTCATCGTAGTCCTAAAAAGATACAAGTGAAATTGAAGAATCTGAGAGCTGCAGAGCCATGCAGATGCAAAGAGCCAGAGAACCACTTTGAATTCTTTAACAGTTACACCGAAAAGAGAATTGCAGTAAGGGTAGTTTGTTTTGGAAGCTACATCTGCTGAAATCTCCCTAAACTGTTAAAGTGTGGAGGAGCCATGTCTTCTTTTGCAACAGGCCACCCTATGCAAAAAATAAAATAAAATAAAATAAAATAAAATAAAATAAAAATAAAAAAAATTAAAAAAAATAAAAAAAATAAAAAAAAATCTGGTCACGTACAATGCTCTGAAAATAAAACTTATGGAGAAGTTGGTGAAGTTTGTCACGTATCATAATTCACAAACCATGGTATAGGTAAGGCTTCAGGTTGCCAGACTGGAAACTGCACTGGGCTCATGTACCTTCAATGTCCTCAGGGGAAGGCAATGGCAAACCTCCTCTTAACAAATCTTGCCAGGAAAATCCGGTGATAGGGTTGCCTTGGGGTCGCCATACGTCAAACACAACTTGAAGGCACACAACAAGAAGGGGAGATTTCATCAGGTATTGCTTACCATGCAACCAGTTTAGCAAAGCCTGTTAAAATTCGTTAAGAAACAGTCGGCCAGACCTGTACAAATGATCACCAATGCTACAGATTAATATTGCATTGTTTTTACTTTTCAAAAATATTACTTTTTTTTCCTGAAACAAAATTTTCCCTATTCTGAAGTAAATGTGTTTAGCATTATGGTAGTAGAAACAAGCTCCACTTTATTCCTGCAGTTTTGAGAACACTGTGATTTAAGTGAGCCTGAAATGTGAAAAAGCTCTCATGAGCACAGTGGTTTTTTTAAATGCGATCACAAATAGTTCTCCGCCCTCTCTTTTGGATCTAACACATCAGGAACATTGAAGCAATTGTACAAGATAAAATGTTTTGGATTGTGTGTCTTTGTGTGTGTCGGGGGGGGGGGAATGGAAGAAGAGAAATGTTAATAGGTATGGTTCAGTATTATGGTATAATACAGCTTTCTAAGCGGGATTTCCCTTTAAGGTCCACTCATGTTCAAGACAAGTGGGATTTCACATTTTACAACTTCTGATAGTATCACCATTGTGAGTTCATCACAATTGACTTGGGCTGTCCTGTTTTTTTTATTCATTTGTTTTCATCTCAGAATCAATAGGAATCTACCGCCACTTCAGTGCCTTTTCGCATGCTTCTTGCATTCTCTGCACCATCATCTTTTTCATCATCTCACCTACAGCTCAAGAGGAGAAGGAAAAAATTCTTTAGCTTTTGCCTCCAGGACTAAAGACATCAGAGAATAGCAGTTGACCTTATGGCATCACTCCCATGGATAAATAATAGAAAGGATAGTTTTGACAGCTAGCAGCTTGAATACTCTCTCATTCAGAGCACAGCCTTTTCCTAGGGATTTGAAATAGCCTACAAATCATGACAGTCTCCAGAATTGTATTGTATATGAATTGCGGCATTAGCTTGAGACTATTAAGTTTTGCATATTCATTCAAATTATGATGCCGATTCCATCTTGACCACAGCTTAAGCAACTGGAGCTGCATCTTCAAAGGATTTAGCTGAATGTATTAGAGTCACATACTTGTTTAATCTTTACAGATTGCCGCAAGCGAGTTTCATATCTAGGAAACACAGGTGACACTCCAGTGGGTCTGAGGAGCCACTGGATGATCAAGGGATGAAAAAACTAAAATGCTATTGGTTGTTTCAAAATACATGGAATAAGAGGGAAGCTTATTGAAAGTGAAAGTGGTTCAGAGTAAAATTCTAAAACTAGATATGTTGAAGAACTCAGCAGGCATTAACAAGTGCTAACTCTCCTAGAGATGTTTCGTTCTCTGATCCTGTGGTCAACTTCAGTATTCATTTCCTGAAAGTAACATTCCTCAGAATTATATACAGAGTACAGTGGACACATTGTGATCCTCGAGATGCTAAGGATGCAGCTTCTAAGTTCCCTAACTGATAGTTATATGGCCAGTACTGATGGGAGCTGCAGTCAGCTGCAGCCTTTCCTATGCTTTTTGATCAGGAAGAAAATGAAGAGCATCAAAATAAATACATATTCTTCTCCTCGTTTGCCTGCTGAGTTTGTTTTCAATGCAATAAGGCCCATAGAATTATAGAGTTGGAAGAAACCTCAAGGACCACCAAGTCCAAGCCCTTGCCATGTAATCAAAGCACCCCTGAAAGGTGGCCATCCACCCTCTCTTTAAAAACCTCTTTAAAAACTTCCACCACACTCCAAGGCAGCATATTCCACTGTCAAACAGATCTTGCTGTCAGGAAGTTCATCCTAATATTAAGGAGAAATCTTCCCACCCTCTGTAGTTTGTATCCATTGCTCTGGGTCCTATCCTTTAGAGCTGCAGAAAACAAACTTGCTCCATTTTTGGTATGACAGTATCCTTTCAGATATTTGAACAAGGCTATTGTATCACCTCTTAAGCTTCTCTTCTCCAGACTAAACATACCCAGCTCCCTCAGTCACATGGTTTCCAGATCTTTCACTTTTTCAGTTGCTCTCCTCTGGACACACTCCACCTTGTCCACATCTTTTTTTTGAATTGTGGTGCCCAGAACTGGACACACTATTCCAAGTGAGGCCTGACCAAAGCAGAATAGTGTGGCACTATTACTTCCCTCCATATAGAAACAATACTTCTAGATATAAAAATTATTTTGTGTGCATTTGTCCCCTTCAAGAAAACATCATGATCTTTGCTAATCTACAGATTTCCATGACAAAATGTGTACCATTGGGAGTCTTAATAGCCATGATTATAGGTGTATCAGGATAGAGATGAATCTCCCAAATATCTAAATAATAATAATAATAATAATAATAATAATAATAATAATTTATATCCTGCCTCTCTGCACTCAGGTGACCGGGGTGGCTTACAACATTTAAAAGTATCATACCCCCCAACCCTCTTTCCCATTAAAATAGAATTAATTGAATTAGTTGAATTAAATGCATGGATTGTTTGCGAACTGCATTTATTTCCCCCCATAAAATCAGCAACCTATCTTCAACATGGGGTTGACATCCAGGGGAACTGAAAATGCCATGTAATTTTATGCTTCTAGAAAAATGAAGACACAAATATTTCCATTTTATATGTCCCATAATATATGGATGTCAGACCAGTTTATTTCTCTGAAGATTAACTCACTTCTCTGTTCTTGAAGAACCATGCTGAGCAGCTTAGTGGGGTTAAAAGTACTCACTCTCCATTTCAAGATGTGCACGAAGTTTATTTTCCTTACATGTCTTGGATTGGCAATACATGACATTTTCATATCTGCTCACGTACAGAAAGTCAGCATAGATTCTTAGATAATCAGCCCACTAAAGGTCATCTTCCTAAAATAGGTAGTTATCAACATTTTGAGAAAGCATTACTTCTAATCAATATTTGTCGGGTTGTTGGATACGTTTTAAGCAGTCAGGAAATGATGATTTGATTTAAAAACAGACTTTTTTTTCAGTTTCCTTTCAGAAAACTGTTTGACAGTACAAAAATATGTCAACTCAGGTTGGTCTTTTAAAACAAACGAACAAATTATATGTCTTCAGACAGTGAGATACTCCAAAAGATGTTCAACTTTTCATGTATTGAATGGCTTAGTTAAATTTCATAGATCAGAAGTAGGTATATGTGGTGTTTCATCTCTTCCCTATACCTTTCTTTGCAGTTTTTCTACTTGCTTTTATCCTCTTTTACTCTGTATCCACTCTATTTTTTTTAAACCTGTGCTGGTCTATAACTGTAATAAAGATGAACTGAAATGAAGTTCAGCAAAAATGTAATAGCTGCTCCCCATTGCTGATAGTGTGGCCACTGCTGGTGGGACTCTTCTCTAGGCATGTGCACTTATGTGTAGTGATGTGAAGAATATTCATTAACATTCAGTAAATACACGAAATATCTGTTATTCGAAGATTTCGAA
This sequence comes from Urosaurus nigricauda, assembly GCA_034509955.1. Classification (NCBI taxonomy): domain Eukaryota; kingdom Metazoa; phylum Chordata; class Lepidosauria; order Squamata; family Phrynosomatidae; genus Urosaurus; species Urosaurus nigricauda. Next base: position 18,720,554 of record JAOEGL010000013.1, read on the forward strand.
GGCTTTTTAAAGAGAAGAAGTTATTAGCACTTCTCGATCAATGAGTAAGAATCAGTTGAAAATTTGATGGACAGTATTTGAACTCCCATTTATGCCAAGAAAAGCCTGTTTTATTTTTCAAGCAGAGGAATGTCTTTAACCCTCTGTCAAACTTCCTTTTGACATGCTAATTGAGTTTGAAATGCCAGGTAATTAGCATAAATGTTTGCCTTGTCTTTTATTGTCATTCGAGAAATTTGTGAAAAATACTTCTCAAAATGATGATGATGATGATGATGATGATGTTTTTTATATGCCATCTTCTCCCGTAGGCTCAAGGCGGCTCACAATATGTGGCGCGCACCATGACGTAATTGCGGTGTGCACGTATGGACGGTGCGGAAACAAGATGGAGACATCCATATGCGCTAGGGTTTGGGAGGGTTTAAATGCTGTGCCCTCCCAAGCCCAAAATGTGCTGCAAGGGTGCCTCTTTGTGCCTGTCTGTTTCGGGCCTTTGTTTCAGATAAAAAGCAGCACTGTATTTTCGATATATGAAATTTCAAACCTACTAAAAAGGAAAAGAATACTGACCTCTTTCAGTACATGTAGTCTCCGCTGTGGATGTGTGGACAATTAGGCATTTCATCCATCTGTTTAAATTACCTTTTGACTAGGCTCAACGTTTTTCAGACATCTTTCTGAGCAGCAAGTTCTAAATGTATACTAAATTTTGCTTGTAGAAAATTTTAAGTGGCCACTCTATCTTTGATTTTGATGATGTTGGAAGATGCCTGCAGCAATGTGGAGGGCAGTGCCTGCTATGTGTTTACTTGCCTTCCTGCTTCTTAACCTACTTGAATGCTACAGACTTCGTTGCACAAAAGGGTGTTTACTGATTTCAGGCCTTCCGAGTCTGATTAAAAGTAGCATGATTGAGCAAAATTAATACCTTAGTACACTCCTGGTGGCTGAGCAGTATGTTTGGAAATTCAATTTGAAGTTTATTTAGTGATAAAACAAAGCTTTATGCCGTTTGCTAATTTGCTAATGATCACCTTGAAACTTTTGTAATGAAGAAAGAAGTCAACTGAACGTTAACCCTATTAGTGTTAATGGAAAAAACTTAAGCACCAAACCGTTTCCGGTAATTAAGCAATATTAGACTTGCAAAAGCCATCACATCTACAATTAAGATGCAGATGTGCATCTTACTGTGGAATCTATCCTTTCTTTCCTTGCAAAATTTAACAGCCTGCTGCAAAATTGTTAAAATATACTGTTATTTTAAATACTATACATTGCTCAATCATTAAACAAAGAATTCCTCAATAATTAAACAAATTAATTAACGTAAGTGTACAGTGTTGCAATTTACTCAGAATTTGGCCAGTTACTTTCTGGAGCACAACCACAAAATCCTCTGGCCAGTAAATCTGGCCATGCCATTACATACTAAGGTTCGGAAGCATGTATGCGCGCTCCCAAACCCTAATGGCACCACGATGGCTTCTCTTCAGGCCTGTCCATTGAGATATACTGAAGCTTGAACTCAAAATAATTATTTAACCAATTAATTAATCCACAAATATCAGTTATTGTTGTACTTTCAGTAGAATCTGAATAAAAGGCTCCAGTCTTTTATAATCAGGAATGGATGCAGAAATTACCAACTCCCTATCATGTGATTTTTTTTTTTCAAATGAATTTTTTTAATACTTCCACTTTGTATTATTTCTTCTCTCTTTGACATTTTGCATGTCACATGGATTGTATCCTTGGGGGAAACAAATAAGCTTTTCTCCTGGAGTGCAAACCTTCTATTAATAATAAAAATGTGTAGTGTTTGAATACAGGAGAGCTATACAGTTGTTATAGCAACTGGAATTTAAAAGGAAGCCTACAGTTTGGATGGGGCAGCTGCTTGATTCCCAAACAAATCCTTCACCCCAGTTACCCCTTGAAGGAATGGTTTTAAGTTGTTCTTGCCAATTGCAAATGGTAACTTCAAACAGAGAAGCTTAACAAAGCTCCTGGTTGGTCTGGTCAATGGGAGCTTCTTTTTAATCATATTTAGAAGAATTATTGTTTGAAAGACATAAGAGTCATCCACTTACATTCAATTTTCATTAATAGCCAAAACATGGAATTAGTGGGTCCTTCTGTGGTAGATAAGATTCTGGTTTTCAGGGCAAAATATATAGGAAAATTTACACACAATCACATGGCACATTTACAGATAAATTATGAGGTAAGAGATTTTATGGGTATTTTTTTTTCTGATGTATTGTCACAGATATTCAATATATTGGAAAATATATGCAAACAGTGATTCTTTGTTCCTGGATGTATTTATTGGAGCTTGAGGTCTTTTAGCATTTAGCTCTGTGCTCAGTCTCTGTAACAACTATCTTATGCCAATACAGGTCAGAGTTTCTCTACCAGGATTCACTGGGACCCCATAGTTCCATGAGAAGTAGATAGGGGTTCCATAACTGAGAAAAACAACAACAACAACAACAACATATGTTTGAGTTGTAGAAATTATTTTTAAAAAATACATCAACAATTGGTCATCAGTTAGCAGCATGGTTTGTATGCTGTTCCAGATTTGCACAATTTATTGCCATTTTTAAACTTATAAAGATACAGAAGGAATCCCTAAAGGCAGAATTGCAGTCTCCTGGACTGATACTTGGCTCAGCTAGTGTCATCAGGTGGAGATGTGAGCTGGGAAATTAAAATTTCGCCACACTGTAAAGTGGAAAGGAATGAAATCTATTTAGGCCAATCAGAGTGAACACACCTTCAGTTAAGGATTTACAACTTGATCAATAGGACCTTTGAAGGCTCTGGTGAAGAATGGCAAGAAAGGAGGAATCCCCACCCAGATAGCTGATTTTTGGGAATGCTTCTAAGCAGTTCCTGAAAATAGGTCCCTGGGGAACGCATCCGGAACAACATGGGAACATCCTGCAGCGGTGGCAACGTTTTCCTGTGCAATAAGATCCATTCTATGCTGCCTCCCATTCCCATCCCACCACCTTTTGTAACACAACAGGCCCGTTCCAGAGACTGTGCAATAAATTTAAAAGACAGATTGGGGTTGCAGAAACAGCACTTTTTGACCCTACCTTGGTGGACAGCCAGCTTTAAGGTGCTCCGGTGGCATGTGGTGTATAAACACTGTGCCGCTGGAGTGGCCAGAAGCCAGCCCCTGTGTAAATGGTCAGGTGGCAAGAAGCTGACTTCTGGGCATCTTGGGGACATGCATCATCATCATCATCATCATCATCATCATCATCTGTGTGGATTGTAGCAGATCAACTGCAATATCATCTGATCCTGGTGATTTATTTCCCCCAAAATCTTACTGCCACTTCCACCTTGCTTTTTACAATTTCAAGTTCATCTTCGTATGGTTCCTCATCCCATATATCATTCAATTTTTCATCTCTTTTATATAACACATCAGTGTATTTCATCCATTTTTTAATTTCTTCTTGGTCTTGTAGTATGTATGATGGACATTACATTGATCTAAAATTGAAGCTTAAATTAACTGGCAGTTATGGTCAGAGAATAAAAATTAAATTCAAATATCTCTAACATTTAAAACTTTAAGTGAAACAATCAAAAAGTAAAATAAAAGATACTGGAGTTTAACTAGAGTGCTTTATAGCATGCCATAAATACTAGTAAAATTACTAGTTCTAGGAAACTGCAAAGTGGATGAACCACAGGTTGCATTAGTAACATTAGAAGGGGCTGTTACTGAGAGATCTATTCAGATTTCTGGTATGAATACATGCTTAATTATCTGAGATTAGAAGAGAAAATTGAACAGAAACTGGAGATGTAACAATAACAGCAAAGATGTGCCATTTTAAAGAGGCTGCTGAGAAAGAGTTCTAGGACATTATTGAATCCATTGAGAATTTGTCAATTTTACTGTATTTAAAAATGATTAGAACTTTTCAGACAATTTTAAGGGAATCACAAATTTCAGCAAGATTTGGAAAAGACACAAGGCAAAAGTCCCAAACACAATAGCAAAATGACGTAGCTTCAGGATGCATTGGGGGTGTGGGATTTAAATGATGCATGCCCCAAAAGTCGCCTGAAGCTGCTCCCAGGTTGTGCCAATGAAAGAGAATCCACCACAAACAGTGCTGGCATGGCCCCTCCAGTCCTTTTGGACAGTCTGTTTTAGTCAAAGTCATGAAGATTGATTTGAGGTCCAAAGAAATGCATATTAGATTATGATCTGTATCAGAAGAGGGGATTAATTTAAAATAGACAATTGATGAAATGGTGGCAGAATTAATTAATATTTCTTCAGGGCACATGGAATTGCAGATTCAATCCTTGTTCATGCAAAGCTCTGCTTATGCCAAAATGAAAAAAAAAATCCTAGGAATATGAAAATCTGTTCAATGTAGAAAAATGTCACAGATGAAATACTAAAAGTACATTATTTTTTAAAAAAAAAGGCTTTAAAAAATAAAAAAGATCTCAGAAAGAATGCCGAAGAAATGAAAAGAATATAAGATTTTGGTGGAGTTACTAAGAAAGATAGATATGGGTTTTCATTAGATACTATCAAAAGGTTTTATAGATGTACCCGAAGGCCAAACCATACAATAAATTCCTGCAGAAATTGATGGAGCTGTTTAAAAAGTTGTCTCATAGTGCTAGGGGTGCTGACATGATGACATTGGGGGAAAACATTGTTTTTTGGACTACAAACCAATATTGTAATATTCAGGTGTGTGTGATTTTTTTTAAAGTGAGGAAAAAAACCTCTTCTTCTCTGGATTGGTCATGATCTGGATAACCAAATGACCAGAGAGGACAAATGGGACTTCCAGACAGATACAGTTTAGCTGACAAATGGTAAAGAACCCTCAATACTTTGAGTTTAAGAAGACAGGAGCAAGGAACCTTGCCTGTTCCAAAGGAGAGCATTCCCCTTTAAAGGTTCCTTTTATTAAGCCTTATGTTTATTTTAGCACTCTTTAAGGCTTTGGTTTTCAGGTTGATATTTCTTTGAAAGATGAAGGAGCAATTCTACCACGGGTCATTTGAACAATAGCTCTAACTTGGCACTAACAGGGCTCCCATTCACCTTGTAGCACTTGTAGGAAGATTAGCAGTAAAACCAAGAGTAGATTTGCGGTCCTTTCAGAGGTACATCCACTTGCTGTGCCTGGAATCATGTGGTTAATATCTAGCCCTGTAAAACGGTATGGCAATTCTAGTTGTTAATATTTTGCTTTTGCTTGCAATTGCTTTAACACTACATAAAGTTGACTGGGATTTGCTCTCCATAGGTGCATCTTAGCTTTAGTTTTCTTTTACTTGACCCTGGAGCCTTGTCCAAAGCTTCATCCAGACGGTGGTTATTTGCTTGGACCTTATTCATTATGATTTCCTTAAATCAGGGCAGTCAGCCAGTTGGCCAAGGATCACAGATTTTCTGTGAATATATTGTGTCCTTTTCCACCCTGGTAAACAGAACAATGACAACTATAAACAGGCCAATGTCTGCCCCTTTTTACTGCTTAACTTATCATGTATATGCCTGCTTTTATACAAACAATGGCTGTATATGGTGAGAATAATATATGCAGGTGTTAATTGAACTATGGTACAGCAAAGTAGCCATTCTGGATTATTACCAGAAAACTCTGTTTTATTCTGAAACAAACAAACAAGCAAAGTCAGTTTGCCTTAAACAGAAATATTCCTAACATTAATAATGACAGATTCTAGTGCCAAGACCCATTACAGAATAAATATAATATCTGTACTACAGCTGAGTAGATTTGCTCTCCTGTTCTATTCCATTATTTTCTTCCTGCAAGTTCACTGTGCCCCACATTCAGCAATAATTGCCTTCTGGTTTAACTTAGAGAATTCCAAAATTCATTCTGCAGTTGATTCATAGAAAAATTTTCAGGGAGAGCCTCCGTTCAGTGGTAAATGCATAGTTTGCATGCAGAACACATAATGTTTGATTTCTGTCTTCTCTGGGCAGGGTAGGGAAAGATTCCTAACTGAAGCACTAGAAAGCAACTGCTAGTTGCCATTGGCAAAATACTGAATTTAATAGACCCAGGATCTGTCCGTGGTTCTCCTGTGTCAACACAAAAACAGTGAATACTCTGACTTCTAAAGCAGTGTCTTTTGTTCTTGGAGTATGTCTCAGTCCCCAGTCTCACTTCCCAGTCTCTCTGTGGTGACCTGTTGAGAAATACTGTAACTGATATCATACGTATATGCACAATGTGGAAAAGGAATCTTGATAAAATCAGATGATCACATATTTTTGCACGATGACTTCATCAGTGTGCAGAATACATGGCTTGAATCAGAATCCCTATACCAACATGGCATTTTTTGGGTGGGGGAGACGTTGTTTGCACATGTATTACCATGTATTTAAATCTGGAATGTGGATTAGTCCCATTTGTTAATATTGTTTTGTGCCTTCAAGTATTTCAGGCTTTCAGGGAGCATACACTGGTATACATTCATTTAGAACTGGTGCTGCCTCATTGGCCCTTGCTATGGGATCGAGCCCTCAGTTCATTCAATAGATAAGCCACTGGAGATCTGCAGCTTACAAGAGGTACATTTGAACTCCCAAATGTTGATACACTCCACCGACCTGATACTGTTATTTGGTTAAGATTCCAGGAAAGTATTGCCGGAAGGTGAAGGGTAATTTCACTTCATTTGCAGTCACTAATGGGTGGTGCAACAGGGCAGAAGTAGTTATTGTAGGACCTATTGGGTATCAGGTAATAGGCCACGGTGAAATGACTAAGAAGAAGCCTGCTTTGGAATGAACTGTTGTCTTTTTTGTCTGAGGAGCGCACAAAAGGAGTGGATCGTTTTCAGTCCTCTCATCATACCAGTCATCATACCAAAATATGATCTGAACAACATCTCAGCAGAATTCACTGGTAATATAAAAAACAGATTTGCACTATTAAGCATAATGGACCATGAGCCAGAGGAACTGTGATCAGAAGCCAGGAAAGTAATAAAGCAAAAAATGAAGAAAGATCCTTACAGAAGTCAAAAAGAAAAAGAAGAAATGGAATGTCTATGTTTAGGTGGGGTTTGTACCATTTAATGGAATTCATAGCCTGATAAATGTATGTGGGATTGCAGTGTTATCTCATCTCCAAAAATAACAAGAATGCACAGATCCCTCATGCAACAAGAAGCAAAGTGAAGGGAAAATAATGTAATCTCACTTTCTGTCTTCCAGCAGGTAGTTTCTTGATGTGGGTAGTTTCATCTCTTTTACACATGTAAACCACTAATGTAATGTTAAAACCATAGCTTCCTCACTGCTTTCCTGAATATGTTGGTGAAAATGATGTCATGGTATTGATGACAGCATCTCATTTGCTTCCAATCACATGGTATCACTCCCAAAGGAGCCATTACATTCGAAAGGCAAGCAGTGGAACTGTTAGATGTCAATGAAGTGTCTCACATATTTCCACTGACATGATAAAAGCCCCCTAGGAGTCATTATGTCATCAATGCAAGTGCCAGAGTGGTTGAGATGTCAATGAGAGTGCTATTTTAATGTCATTGTGGATTGGTCGTGCAAAACTCCACAAGCCTGATGAAAATAAATGAATTGCTCCCAGATGCTGTTTTAGAACAATGGGATGTATTATGAAACTAAATATCATAATGTTCCCCTTTTTGGGGGAGGGGGTGTCCATGCATGCTTACCTTGCTAAGAAGTGTCTAGGCATGAAGAGTCTAGGCAGCTCTGAAATATCTTATAGCCCCTGGTAGGAATAGGATATACACAATTACTATTCACCTCTAATAATAATTCCAATCTTGACATTCATCCCACCATGTTTCAGTTATGCATATTAAAATCCTATTTGCCTTCCTGTATAAAGTGTTTGCTCATTTTGTTTATTTCCCATAGTCTGTGACATGTACTTAGTATAGAGACATCTCATCATCTCCAGCTGTTCTCTTACCATTTCTTTCTTTCCATTAGTGGATTTTTGTACTGTTGCCCCAGTTAGCATAAGTATCGTTGAGTCTATTGCCCTTTTAATTGTTGTCCCTATCCTTTGGAATACTGTGTCCCTTTCCTGTATGGCTTTGTTTAAAACTCTCCTGATCAGGTTTGTAAAATACTTATCAAATATATTTTTACCAACTGCTCTTGCAATCCAGCTGCAACTCATCTATTGCCAGACATCCTTTTCTATGAAAGTACAAACTATGATCCAAGAAGCCAAATCTTTCCCAATGGCACCATCTGTTGAGTCTTTTGTTCATTTCTAGGACTCTTTTCATTCTTCCAGGGTCATGCCTTTAAATAGAAAGGTGATGATGAAATAATAAAATCAGAGCCTTTGTGCTCAAAGGTCCTTCAGCTTTCTATCCAGAACTTTATAGTCACTTGCACTATAATTTGTTACAATATGAATCAGGGGGAGGTAATGGTTTGTGGGCTTGATGAGTCTTTTCAAAGTCTCTGTTGTACCATGGATCTTTGCCCCTGGGACACAACACACCTCTTGTGAAATATCAGGTAGACACACTACTATTTCTATCACCTAACATTTCCATGTGTCTTCTTTTGCTTTGGGAACTGGAAGGAGCCCATCTATCCTCAGAACCATCCCAAGGTCAGTTTGATGCTCTGTGAAGACTGAGACTGATATTATTGTTCCTGTGTCCCATAATAATTGATCAAGGGGACAGCACGGAATCTGTATTGCAGTTCCAAACTCACAACAAGATACCTATTTGTTCTGCTTCAGTGTGTCACATTCTTCTGAGTGTCTGCCTCCTGTGTTTGGGAATTGTTCTCCTCCTGTGTAGTGTGCTTTGCTCTATCCATGCAACCTTTATCCTCCCTGTTAAACTGAAGTGTAGACACATATGCCTCAAGCTGCTGCATCTTCTCGTCCAGCAGGGCAGCTTGCAATTCCATCTAAAAACATAATCTCCCTCCTCCCCAACCCCAATAACACATCTCCTTGATGTTTTCCTAATATATCCAAGACGGTGCTGAAACCCATCAGCTAAAGAGATGTGTTGCTTCCCTCCAGCTTTTTCCTGCTTCTTCTTAAATGTTCAGAACTCCAAATCAGATGTACTTCAGACTGAGTCATTATGATCCAGAACAGAATCATGGCAATCTGATGGTTTTGGAGTTTCATCAACCTCATTTGCTTTGCTGTTTGGGAAGTGGGTTGCAAATTGTGCAGATTTGTTAGACAGAACTAATTGATAATGATAATGTTGTTGCTGTTGTTAATGATGGTGATGATGATGATGAGCAAATTATATAGTCACAAGACTGCCTGAGTACAGCTGATATATTACTCATCAAACAGAACAAAGCAGTTGTTGTTGTGCACCTTCAAGTTGTTTCCAACATATGGTGGCCCTCAAGTCATTTCTGACTTATGGGGACTTATGTTCAGAGGAAGTTCAGAGGAAGAGGCTGAGCATATGTGACTTACTCAAAGTCACTGAGTGGGTTTCATAGATGAGCTGGGAATTGAACCCTGATCTCCAAAGTTGTTGTTTAACACTCAAACCACTATGCCATGCTGCCTCTCAACACTTGTGGAGGGGTTACATGGGATTTTTCAGAATATTCAGTTCAAGAAAGGTTCCTTTTCTCCCTCTCCTTTAAAGGTCTGCAGAGGCATGGTCTTAACATCTTTCCCACCTTTTCAATAACTACAAAGGAATGTGGACACCAGTCTTAGCAATCTGCACAGTACTACATGTCCCATCATTTACCAATAGTAATCTGTAACACATTATGAGCAAGCGAAGCAAAGCTATGACCAACAAATCTAACTCTCTTAACCATGGCAGGCAAGCTAAAGAATCCAGCACCCGACAATAACGAGGATAAAACTTTAAAACGAAAACAGCTTTGCAAGAGCAAAATGCACATTCCCTTTAGAGTGAACAGAAAAGTTCCAGATGCCCTCCAATCAACAAGACACAACATGAGGTTGCCTTAATGAATCTCCTCCTGCACCCTGTTGTGAATAGGTACAACACCAGAGGACATCTGGCATCATTGATCCTTCTGTGTGAACTTCCAGCCTTTTATTGTTTCTGTCATATTCCTTTAATATAAAATAAGTCTCTGTGTGTGTTTGGGTGTGATCCCCATATGCAAAACTGCAGGTGCAATAAAAAAAAATCAGTTGGACATGAAAGAGAGAAGGATATTTTTACCTCTGATCTCATTTGTTAAAATTAATATGGTAGCCTTCCACCACCCCCTTTAACTCTGAACGTAGAGGCTCAACAGTCGCTGGAGACTAATTTAGGAATAGCTGCTGCCACTTGCCCTTGAAGAAGTACTCTGTAGCATTATGCAAAACATCTCTTGCTCTTGTGTGAACAGAAACACTGAGCATGACATTTGCAGGACTTTTCTACCCATAGTATAAAATTCTTCCCATTGTGCTTGATGAAGGCAAAGGGCAGTGTTGAAATAGATTAGCAAAATGAGAAAGGAATCTTCCTGGATCACACAAAATATTCATAAAAACCCTCATATTGTTTTCAGCAGTTAAAACCTCATAAGCAGGGCATGGAGGCAATAGCCATACCATTCTATTCACAACAAGCAACTGATACTCAGAAAAATAGATGTATTTTTTTTCCTTATTTCATTATCATATTTAAGATCAAAATAAATACCAGAAAGTTTCTCCACATTGGGGGGGGGGGGAAGGGTGTTGAAATTACAAGATCTTTTTTCCCAATTAGAAAACATATATATTTTTGGATCATTTTTGTGAAACCTTCATGAAGGGTTTTGTCAAAAGTCCAATAGTTTTTTGCTGTTACTGTTGCTGTTGAAAAAGTGCTAGTCTTTCCATTCTTGCACAGGGCTATAAATCTTGTGATAGTTGACTTTCCTTTTTGACAGGGTGCTAGGAAAAAAAAAGGTCCAAGCATCTAAATACGGTTGCTAACATTTGTGAATATTCTTTGCACTTCTGTTCTGAAGCCATAGCCTTTGAGGTCATTTCATCTGAGTGATTTCAAAATAGCGAGTTCATTTTCAAGGAGGCAATATTTTAAGAAAATTGAGTATGGCAGGGGAATATTACTTAGTACGATGGCATGAGTTCAATTTACACCATCATAGTTCACATTCATATATATACCCCGCTCTTCAGCTCTAAAAGCTATCAGAGCGGCTTACAATCATTATTTCAGCTAGACGGTTCCCTGCCCTCAAGCTTACATTCTAAGAAGACACGACACAAAAGGAGAAGGGAATGGTGGTGGGGAAGGGGATCAGGTCCAAAAGTTCTTCTCTCCCTCCGACATCCAGACCAAGGCAGATGGCATGGAGGGAGGGCTCTGCTTCTTAATCGAGGACAGGCCCTATGGAGTTTGGCCTGTCCTTTCACTCCCTCCTGGGCAAGATGGTGTAGCATGGAGGGAGGGCTCTTCCACTTGAGGCCTGGCCCGATGGTGCTGCCAGGCCTCTCCAGGCCTTTCACTCCCTCCTGGGTAAGATGGTGTTGGAGGGAGGACTCTTCCACTTGAGGGGGTGGGGTGGGTGGGGGCTGTTTCATAAATTGGGATTCTATCCCAACCTGCAAAGACCAAAAACCATCCCATTTCACACCTTGTAGGCCATACAACTCCTCACCCCAAATCATTGCCTGATTGTTGAGTAGCAGGGACTCAGCAATGATGTGTGCAGCTTTTTTCTTTCAGCTGGACACGCTGCAAGGATGTCATCTACCAGGACCTCCTAAGGACTCCTGGAGATCTTTTCAAGATGCTTGTCACAGTACATGCTGCTAAAGGAATATTTTGGAGCTCCTTTTGGCACCGCTGAAAGCATGCCCTAGATGCCCTCCAGCAGCACCATGATGTCAGGCCCACGCCACGTTGTTTAAATGCAGCGCATGCCATGACGTCATAATGGCACGCGCATATGGATGCGTGCAAAAAAAATGGCGCCGTCCATACGCGGTAGGGTTATGGAGGGTGTAAATGCTGCACCCTCCCTAACCCTACTCACGGCCCACAGACAGCCCTTTTGTATCGGGCCTTAGTTTTTAGGAACTGGAATTCATCCTTAGTGTTCGTGTTTTGCTTTGATGATATTGGTAGCGGTGGTCATGTTGAATAGGAATGCATTCAAATTGCAATTTCTCATCCTTTTTTACAGCTTGGTTAATGTTATATATTTGATTTGTCCTGATTGTGATGTAAGTCACATTGGATGCTTTTCAGAGAATGACCCTTGTGAGTTTTAAAAATAAAATAAAGCAACCTTTTCAAAGCATTGAACCTGAAATTGATCAGACCTGCCTTTTAAACCCTCTGGCTGGAACCAACCTGCAAAACAGCACGAGTCATACTGAAAGCTGGGAGGGGGAAAAAAAGGAGAATTGACAAGCCATCTGTCATGTGCACAGCTTGTCTAAGAGCTGTGCATATTGTAGACATCAACCTATACCTAAAAGCCTGTGTGCCAAGCTTCTTTGCCCCCTTGTTCTGCCACAGAGAGGGAGATTAGAAGATCTATGTTTCTGATTTAAAATCATTAATCCCTCCTTTGATTATAGTGTGAAATAAACTACTACAACTACATTATCAAATTTCCAAAACACCATGGGATGTGTGAATGTTACAGAAGAACTTCACAGAAATACTTGTTTTCTCCTGCAGCACAGAAAAAAAACAAAACAAAACACGACAGGAGTTATTTTTCCTCGTATATGAAAACTGCATAATTTATTTATTTTATTTTTATTTATTAGAGTATTTATACCCTGCTCTTCAGCCTTAAAGGCTATCAGAGCAGCTTACAATTCTTATTTTTAATTAGACGGTTCCCTGTCCTCAGGATTACAATCTAAGAAGAAACGACACAAAGGGAGTCTAATAACAGCTGTGCATCCCTACATCAGTGTAGAGTTAGACTTAAAGAAGTGAAATCAAAGCAGATCACAGCAAAATCTCTCAGCTCTCTAGTAATATTGGCTGAAATCTTCTTAAAACACCAGATCCCATCAGATCTTGGAAGCTAAGTAGGGCCAGCCCTGCTTAGTACTTCAATGGGAAACTGCCAATGAAGACTATAGGCTATATTTTAGAAGAAGAAACTGGAAAAAGCCCCTCTGAGTATTTCTTGCCTAAGAAAACCCTATGAAATTAATGGGGTTGCCATAAGCCAATCTCTCAAACAGTCACACATAGGACTCAAAAGTAAATTGGTTCTATTGTCTTAGGCCAGTGGTTCTAATTTATTGCAGGAATGGAAATCTGTGCTTATTTTGGAATCCATATATTTGTGAGGTGTGCGCTGCATTTTGTGTATGTAGGGATAGGTAAGTATCAGACTGAGTCTTGTGTATGTTACAAAAATGCACAAAATGAAAACTGCCTTGGTCAATGCAAAATTTATAGATGGGGATGTGTGTTTTAGGAAAAAAATATGTGCATTAGAAAAACATCAGCTGGAATTCACATGAATCTCATTCTATATAAAGACAATTTTTGGAGTCAGATACATAAACATGAAGACATACTGAAAATAAAATAAAAAGAATGCGAGTGGCAGCTTTCTATAGCTCTTGCACTCTTTAAAGACATGGTAGCAATTTTTAATGTTTTGCTGTTTGCCACTTTAATGTCTGGGAACAACTTTTTAGAACAACTATTCCATATCTTTCCCTGTAACAGTAATCTGTTGAGTAACATCAAAACCTTAGATTTTGACAATTTTAGTGTTCCATATTCTGAAGATTTTGTACATGCATGTCTATTGCCATCTGGTTGTTGTCTGTGTAGCTCAAGTTTATAACACCTTCTGAGATGGTGCTGTGATTAAATCAATATGAGATACACCAGCAATCAGGAAAATCTATAATGAGGAGCATAACTATGCTAGCATAAATCAACATGACTTGGCACATGTTGTCGGAATCTGCCATATTTTTCCAGACAATGGAAGTTGCCATTAAGTGCAGGAAGGTACACCTTTGGTGCATCAATCAGGCAATAGTCAGCATCATCAACAGGCAATTGTCTAGGCCAGAGGGGGTCATCAGGCTGGTTAAGAGATTGGTGCTGACATGGTTGGCTGCTAACATACTCTTTTCAGCTTGATATGCTCCAGGTTTGTACATTGGCATCACCAATACACTATCTCGATTTTAAGAGGACAGGTTTCAGGCCTTGGCCCCGGGGGGGGGGGGTCTCTTCTTCCTGGAAGATTGGTGGCAGCTTGGCAGTGAACAATAATTCACCTGCAGCTGAAGTTGCTGGTTGGGGCAGGAGCGGAGCTGGGAAGTCCTCATGGCTGCCAGTTGGGGTTTTCTTCTTCCCATGGAGTTACTGTGGCCTTGGGGAAGGTGATGTCAATGGGATGAGCTGCCCACTCACACTTCCTTGGCTGGTGGCATGACTGGCCAGCCAAGGATTTATAATATTAATAATAATAAAATTTTATTTTTATCCTGCCCCTCTGCACATCGCAACTGAGCAGCTTACAGAATTAAAATATACAATCCATATCCCCCAATCCCACCAACCCCTTAAAATACCATTAAACAATTTGCAATATAAAACATAACTTAAAATAATACACAAATAAAATAGGATACAGTGCTCCCTGCTCTGAACTCAGCCTGAACTGCTGGAGAACTTGGCTGGCTATGAAGCATCCACTGCTGTACCTTGGAAGATATGTCTAATTATTCTTCTGTGGAAAATGAACTCTCAAGGGAGGTGGTGGCATGCGTACTTGAGAAAAGACAAAAAGGGGTAGCCCCCTCCACTGTCTGCCACCATTTTCCCTAATGCTGTCATTCCAAAATGACATTGCAGAACATGGGAGATTATTCTTGCTAGCCTAACAGGCCCGTACTTGGAATCTGGAAAATGTCAACACTCCCTGAAACATGCAAAAAGCAATTCAGAAAAAAAAGAGGAGTGGTTATGCATAGTGACTTCCTAACTGACTCAGCAAACCATAGTACACTATTTCAAGCAAATGGAAATAAGTCCTCAAACTCTACTTGGGCTGCAGGCAAGAGTGATAACTCAGTCAGATCTCCCAGGGCCCTATGATTATACAGGAGTTCAGCTGAAGAGTCATCTACAAATATGTTCATGTTTCTTAATATATGTCTTCTTCTAAATAGGCTTTTTTTCTCACTTCCCCTAACAAGTCCACAAGCCAAATGTTCTCTCATGAATTTAATTTCACAGCATTCAGTCCCTAATCACTGCTTCATGTTTATTTTTTTTCCTGACACCACGATATAATGAATAATTTCTAAATGACTTAGTCACGCCTGAACATACATCATAGGTCCTGAAAGACATCAAAGGATCAAAGAGTGTGTAAACAGAGGGACTTAGTCTCAATAAGAAATGGGGTCCTGCTGCAGTTGTGATAGACTGACTTCCAAAGGCTGGCACATTTTGCTGGGGTTCTAGTAGTGATTGTGTGATTAATGCTGTTGTTATTATCACCAGATCGCTAGAGAAAAATGCACAGGCATACTGAGCAGATATATTTGTGTATTTGCAGCTTTTGCGTTCAAAGTCAGCTATAAACATGGATGTGAGAGGAAAATGCCCTTCTATGCCCTTGTGGAACAATGCCTAAGGCACCCTGCCATGACAACTGACATCATTAACAAAGAGCGTGGAGCCTGGGCTCCTGGAATAATCACCCATTGGAAGAAGATTTCACAGGGGGCAAATTATGGATGTCAATCTTTCATACCCTCATTATGATGCCCTGTGTGTTTTTGTGCGAACAAGTGCTATTTACCTTCAGGCATATCAGGAACTCCAGCCGGAGGTATTAGCAATCTTGACAGAGTAAAGCAGCGTATTAAGAGCTTGCTGCCGAGAATCCTCTTAAAAACCAAGACTCTGGTCTCTCTGAGGGAAGAGTCAGTCGACAGGACAGAAAACCTCCATTACTTACAATTTCTGTGAGGAAAGACCTTAAAAATGGCTAACGTTGAGCACCCACTCTTCTACCTCACTTGCTTTGTTGTGGTCCTGTTCATTTTTTTATTTTATATTAAGATGGGAAATGATACGGGTACTCTGTGAAGCAAGGGAACAGCAAAATTCATGCTCAGGTGCCACACAATTGAGACCCTATCCCTGAACCAAATCAACAGATGGCAGATAGTGAGACAGACCAGAAAGTTGAGGGAAAAGATGAGGAAATAGCAATAAAGTTGGCCCGCTACCTCCAGGAAGCAGAGCATTTATACGATAATCCAAAATTGTTTCAGTTTGAACTTTTCGAGGAAGACGACGAAAATGACAAAGATGAGGAAAACATTAAAGAGGACTACGAGCCTCCTGAGCCAAGGAAAACAATGCCCCAATAGAAGGCGGAGACTCATTTTTTGTTTGAAGGAGGACTTTTGTTGTTTTGTGTTGTTGTTCTTGTTTTCTGTTGGACTATGTGAGATGTCATTCGTGTGCCCCTGGTTATTAAGGAGAATTGAAAGAAATCACTCGTTATATTTTAGCTTCTTTAAAATTGTGCTGTTCATTTTGATATTTGCACTAAGTTCTTAAAGCTGAAGTTTTGTATTTTTAGATTTTGTAAAACTTTTCGGCACCACCTCTTTTTGTGGTGCAACTGTGTGTAAATGATGCGCGCTCCCAAACCCTAATTCTTTCTTTAAATAGGCTTGAGGCTGCTGACATCAGTCAATGTAATTTGTTGATCCAGCAGCAAGGTCTGGCTTGGGCCCCATCCCAAAAGGAGACAGTTAGAACACTGTATAGGTAAGACAAGGCGGCAACTTTATTGCATACAGTAGTGTTGGCATGTCCTGAGGCACAGATCCTGAGATTGGAAAATCCACCTATTATCATTCAAAACCAACACTGTCACAGATTGGTAGCAGAAAATCATCACAAGCTTTTGGAGGTGCACCAAACAGTCAGGGAGAAGCAAAGGGAATGGCCCTCACTCCAGGCCACATGCATACCATAAACTGCTCTAAGTCAGGAGATTATTGCTTTTTCTCCCAGACACAGAGTGGGCTGAAATGTCTGAAAACCTTTTAAAAACGGGTGTTGTTGCACACCTCCATGCCCAGTTCGGAGGCATCACGTACCCGATCTTGGCATCCCGTAGCCATCCGTACTTCTCTGGCACTTTTTGAAAGAATCGAAGTTTCCATAGGAGTGTGTTTTAATGGCTTTATAGTATTGTGTTTAAAGTGCTGGTTTTACATGTGTGTAGAGGGGGTGTTAAATTGAGTTTTGATTGAGTTTTGTTTAATTGAAGATCAATATTGTACCCTTCCTCAAGCCTTGAAGAGAGGTAGGAAAGTATTATTATTATTATTATTATTATTATTATTATTATTATTATCTATTTTAAAAATGCAAAAAGAAAAACAGACTCTGGGTCTCATTTTGCTTAGAATGTTTCATCTAAGACATCAAATATCATGTACCCTTAGCCTTCTGACTGATGAATTATTAATTCCTTGTTTGAACTGGGGAACACAATTATGATACATTTTTAAGAGGCCAAATGAAATTTCTTCAGCATTGTGCTTCCTACCACCACCTTTTGGCCCGTCTGCTTTTACTACAAGATGGTTGAATAAATTACAGATGGATGTCACTTATAAGAAGATAATAGTAGCATGTTTTTTAAAATTTTATTTTACTTTGAAAGTGAATGGTTTTCTTTATATTAATGTCAGGTTAAGGCTAAAGACAAATACTAGGAAGTGTGTAGTGAAATAAATGTGTATTATTTCTCAATAAACGTGGTTAGAAACAGTTTGGCAAAAACACAAGACACATGGAACTGAATGCCACAAGATAAGATTATGGGAACTTTAGGATGAGTTTTTCTATGGACATTTTGTTATTATTAAACCAATATTTGCTGAGGTAATAAGACTGTGGGGGTACAAGAGGGTTTCTATAAGATAAATATATCTTGACATAAGATACCCTATAAAAATTCTCAAGCACTCAGTGACAGCAAATAGATTAGCGCTTTTTTGTTTGTTTTCAGTAGGTTCAGCACAACCAACATCATTTACTTGTTGCACAAAATCAACATTATGTGAAAAATGTTGTATTTTATACCAAAATGTATAAATAAATCAGTGATCATAATCCAGTTGGTTATGTACACAAGCATGTGGTTTTATCAGTTGTTGCAAATGGAGGTATTCAGCATCTCCATTTCCATAACCCCCGCACTCTTTACTTACTGATCTGTTGCCAGGCCACCCCCTTCATGATCATATATTGGATTATTGGAGGCTGGCCAGGTAATCGCTGTCTGTTTTTGCACCGAGGTGTGGAAATAAATTTAAAAATGGCATCTTCTTGGGAGTATGATGCTTTCTCCCTACAGCTGACTAGAGAAAATCAGTTGGCTGCTCACTGGCTGCACTATGTTGCAAAGCAGCAAAGTATGTAAATATTGCAAGGCAGCAAAGTATTTAAATAAAATAAATACTTAGATGACTTTAAACTGTAGTTTCAAAGATATGTTTTTATCTTGTTTAAATTATTTATGGTTTTATACAGGACAAAGGACAGGCTGGAAGTGTTAAGCTTGGAATTTCTTGAATGGAAACTGGAGATCCAATGTGGCCTAGTGGTTTGAGTGTTGGAGTGTGACTCTGGAGACCTAGAGTTCACTTCCCTGCTGAACCATAAAACCCAGTTAGTGACTTTGGGCAAGTCTCATGCTCTTAGCTTCAGGAGAAGACAATGGCAGATCTCCTCTGAAAAAAAAAATCTTGCCAAGAAAATCCCATGACAAATTTGTCTTAGGGTTGCTATAAGTTGGAAATGACTTGAAAGCACACAACAATAACAACAACAAGAATCAAACTAATTGACCTTAGCCAGCATGCAACACTCTGGGGGACAAGCTCTTGTGCATTTTGACCAAAATGCACATTAGAGCAACTGCAATCTTCAAGTGCAATTATGATAAGTGCATTTCATTTGGGTCAAGTCATTTGATTTCCTTTCTTCATGCTAGGCAGCTATTTTTGTTGAGGTTAATGACACAATTAACTTTACACATGATACCAATCACATAACATTTCCTACTGTAATTAACCATAGTGGAGCCCTTGCATGGCTTCTTATTTGGATGTTTTATTTGTCTTTTTAAGAAAACTTGTGTGTGCTTTTGAAATGATTTTATGCTGTTTTATGTGGTGATTTTAATTGTTTTTCATTTTTATAGCGAATGATTTTTTTTAATTGACTCCATGGGAGATGGCTTGGGTCCCATTCTGGGAGAAATGTGGCATACAAATGATGTGAAATGAAATAAATTACCTTACATAAACATGATCTGTAATATCTGCAGGTTTTGTTTTGTTGTGTTTTCAGACCAGTCAGATCGAACAATGTTTAGCTGAAGTAGCCCTATATAACTAATCTAGATGTTGATCAATGGAGACAACTGACCTCTGAGGTCCGTATAGTCTGTGCTTTTCAGAAAGGCAAAACGACTAGTCGCTCTGATGTGCATTTTAGTTAAAACGCACAGGAGCTGTTGTACCCAAGATTGTTATATGCTAGCGAAGGTCAATTACTTTGATTGTCCCCGCTCCCATACAAGAAGCCCCCAAGGTGGCTGGGAAGGCAAGGGAGGGAGGTTTACTCCAGTGGCCAGCAAATATCTTATCTCAGGATATTTTCCAGGACTAGAAAAAGAAAAGGAAAATCTCTGGCCACAGGAGCTTATGCCAGACAACATACAAAACCAGCCAACTTAACATAGTGCCCTGATGGTTGGGAAGATGGATTCTATGAAATTGAAAGGAAGCCAGACCAGGAGTGGGGTAGATTATATAGCCCATAAAGCCAAACCACACCATAGTCCCAATTTGGCAGGGTTGGTCTCTCTGTTCCTTAATCCTATAATGTCCCTTTATTTGTTTAGTTTAGGCCATACTTTTCTCCTGGGATAGAATCCAAAGTGGCTTCCAGAAGTTTAAAATAGGATTAAATTTAAATCTTATTTCATAAAAGTTCAAAAAGAAATTAAATAACAATAGGATAAACAATGGTTAAAATAGTTAAAACACATTTAAAATATTTTTTTAAAAAAAGATAACGCAGCACACCACTTCACACACGCACACACATACACAGAGATGCAACTTCTGTATAATTGCCTGAATAAAAAGAAAGTAGGGACAGAAAGCCTGTCTCCTGTGTCCTCACCAAATGTGTCTGTGAAAGTGGTAGGACCAAGAGAAACCTCTCTCCTAAGATATTAAAGCTTGTGTTGGCTTGCATAGGAAGAAAGAGTTTTACAGATAGTATGGATCCAAGACATGTAAGGGTTTAAATGTCAAAACTATCACTTTGAATTGTCTCTGGAAACAAAATGCTAGCCAGTGAAGTAGTTTCAAAAGGGCAGGCCACACAAATCCTGAAATTGGCCCTGGTCATGGTTGCAGAATTTTTTTTTCCAGCTGCTTTTAAAATGTCCCAGCTTTTTCCTCTTCCTCTCACATTCCCCATTTGTTCTCTGATTACTTCTGTTCCTGCAGACTGAGTTCTAAGTCCAAAAATAGCTTGTACTCAATTAATTCAGAAGTGGGAGAGGAAATGATGACAGAAACTTCCCAATAGACTCTGTTCAAAGCAAACTGCTGCAGCCTCTCCACATTCATCACTTTTCTTATTTTGCTTACACTCTAATGTTGCTTGACCACATGTGCCCTGATTCTCATCTATGAAATATTAGAGGGCATGCCCCACTAGTAATAGAAGCATTTATCATATGCTATATAATGACACACCTTGGGCTAATTTACAAGTGTATTATGATAATTGCTCTGGATTTTCAAGCATTCACATCAACAGTTGTCTTCACTTTCCTGGGCAAATTCTCATCTATTTGCCTCTGTCCATCACTGAAAATGTATAGCCACAAAATCCATGCAAAGTGGATGGACAGCCACACATATGACAATGTGCATACTTGCAGATACTAAGATAAAAACTGTGATTCCCTTTTCTGCAGAGTTTGAAGAACTCTCCTTTCCACAAAAAGTACAAATTCCACTAAACAGCATGTGGAGGGTTTAAATTCTATAGAGAGAAGTATTTAAATTGTGTATACAAGCTCCTTGTCTCCTATCCAGAAGCATGTGAAAAGGATACTTCCAGCCTTACTCCTCTGAAGAACATGGACAAATGGTCAATCTTTAGTGTAGAAGCAGAAAATATATTCCATGAACCTAAAGCTGTAGCAAAATGCATATGATCTAATTTGGAATTAATTTAAAAAGTCTTTTATCTGAAGTAGAATTTGGAAGCAATAGAACTAAGGACAGGGCCATAAAGAGGCTGAGTGAATGAATTCTGCTCATCTTCCTTTAGCACAAAAAATGGCAGTTTATTAAGGTTTTGTTCCTAGAAAAAATTTCTTTATGTAATCGGATTGGTTACTGGGTAAAAGCTAAATTATTATTCTTTTTTCTATATATAACAGCAAAATCCTCAGACACATTATGCCAGACAAAATGTAATTTAAATCTCAACTTTGTATGATTCCATGGACCACTGGCCTTTGGGCAGTCATACACATTTATTACTGGATATAGCTTTATTAAGCTTGAGACATAAAGAAAGAAGGAACTACAGTGCAGAAGGAGATAACCCTTTACAATATTAATAAAGGCTTTCTATATTTACTATATTTTTTGACCTATAATGTCAGAAATATAGATTATGCCACTAAATCATGCATCTACCTCCCTGAATTCTTTCCCGCATGACAATTAATATGTCCAGGTTTTTTACAACATCTGGCACATTTTTAACAATTACTTCTGGACAGGCTTTCGTGCTGTCATTTTTGATTGTGATGTCCAAGAACATACACAAATTATGATTAGCATTGATTTGTGCATTGACTACGTCATGCTTCTTAGTTATTTGGCTTCAAAGCTGACAGCTCTGACTGTTGCACAACTGTTTTTTAATGTTAAAGCTGTTTAACATATATAAATGTTAAAGCCTGAGAATGAATAAAGGCATGAGACAGATAGTGTAAATATTATGCCATAAAACTGATATTGTTCTTTGACTAGAATCCCCTCAAATGAAGAAGCTTGCTGAGACTAGGGAGTTCTGATTGTTTCTTCTTGTCTTGTCAAAGCAGACTATAAAAACAGAAGGAGGTGTCATTTGTATATTAAACTTACATACTCTTGCCAAAATGATGGCCACCAAATTTTTAAACACAAAAGGAACTGAGAGCCAATATTCTTCTTCTAACTTCTTTTTATGTCTACGGAGATTTTCACACGTGGTGCTTCCGTCACCCAAACGCCATCAAAATGGGAGGAAGCATCACATGCTGCTGGCGCTTCTAAAGTGAAATGGAAGCCTTATTGCCATGGAATCATGGAACCAGCAGGGAAACCACCCTTTTCTTATCAATGGATTAATGTTTGTCCTAAACATCCCCAACAAAGCTTCCAATCCTATTAACCACTTGACCCAGACTTCTCAGCACTCAGTCTCTGCCTCTTCCAAAATCCTCTTGCTTCCCTAGATTAGTCCAGCTTAATTTAGTTATATCAAACTTTTGCATTTTATGATTTTCTGTAATTTTTACATGCTTTGTTTCTCTTGGTGCATGTTTTTGTTTGTTTCTTTGTTTGCAACACCATCCAATCAGATGAAGTGTCTAAGTCCAGTATCCTGTTTCGAACACTCACCAGTCATATACCTCTTGGGAGACCTCTCCTTCATTGATTACCAATAGGTTTTATTTTGAGACAATTTAAATCTGTTGATGAAAAGTTATTGTATTTTTGTTTTGTGGATATTTTCCCCCCTGTTTGGCAAGTCACTTCGGAGAGCACATTGCTGTGAAGCGGGGTAGAAATCAATCACTCCAGGCCAACACATCAACACTGTCAGGTTAAGGTGAAATTGAATGTTCCATCATCTTGCTTTCCTTACTTGAAAATCCCACTGTCTACAAGCACTGAGTGCAGTCAATCGAAGCCTAGCAGTTTTTCAGCAAAGTGCACTCAACACCTTCTCTCTGCCATTCTCTTCATAAGGGACTCTTTCTTTTATGCCCTCTTCGTGTGTTCCTTTCATTCTCAAAATCCACAGAGAGGTTCAGGTATTTGCAATTGCATAACTCTTGGCAGAAAACCCAACACATTGGCCTCAGCATGCTGTGATCAACTTGTGGCCATTCTAAACATTCAGGGAAGGGAAAGGAAGGGGAAATGGAGGAAGGATCTTAAATTGTTATTATTTAAAAAAAAAATACTGAAAAGATAAGAAAAGGGCCTAAACAGACAGGCCAAAATAGCTCCACAGTGGA
Organism: Urosaurus nigricauda; assembly: GCA_034509955.1. Classification (NCBI taxonomy): domain Eukaryota; kingdom Metazoa; phylum Chordata; class Lepidosauria; order Squamata; family Phrynosomatidae; genus Urosaurus; species Urosaurus nigricauda. Next base: position 18,743,943 of record JAOEGL010000013.1, read on the forward strand.
CAATGATAGGACCATGAGAGTCATCATGTCTCTGAATAGGATTGGATTGGCCGGTGTATAAGAAGGTGGCAATGCTGCAGCAGTCTAAATGTTTTCCATTCCAAGTACCTGCTCCAGAAATCTGGGATCCCTTCCAAAGCCATGATACTACATAGAGGTAAAGCAGAAATTGGAAGCAAAGAAAAGTATTTTGTTTTAGTGGTTGGGCACTTGAGTGGTGTCGGATTTATGCTGTTTGGTTGATGCTTGCAGAATACGGGCTTCAATTAATTGCATCAATAATGTTAGCAACTAAAATATATGAAATCCTTTACCAGCAAAACATACAACCTATTTCTTAGTTGAGGAGGAAGCCTGTAGAATCAGCTGTGGTGACTCTTCAGTGAAAGAGGGATTTTTTTTCAAAATCCAAACCTCTATTTGACTGTAAAACGAAGGAGGCTAGAGAGAAATCCATCATGTGAAAATGCCTGCATAGTACCACACACAGCTGCTGCTAAAAAGAACCTTTAAGCTGTCAAGACCTGCAAGATGATAAAAGAAGGAATGATGAAAAGGAAATGACACCTTGCATCTGACTGTATAAAAGCATAGACTTCTCCTGGGACTGCTGTATATAAAAGATAGGCTTCAGTAGTTTCCCCCAAACACAGTATAGTGTTAACTTATTCAAATAAGGGTCTAGATCTCTGTGTTTAGGTTTAAAGCTTTCCCCAAACTGCCTTGATAAGAGAGAATTGACAAACCACACTTCTGAATAAACTCATTTTAATCCTTTCCCCCCTCTATTTTGATGTCATAAAAATACCCTTGTCATGCAGTTACCATTGCATTTAGAGGTTGTCATTTAGCAAAATGGGTGGAAGGGGGAAGATAGCATACATAATGCTTTCAAATATGTGGAAAATTATTTCACTGGGGGGGGGGGGAGGAACCTTTAAAAAATATGAATAATGTGTCTCTTTTGTAATCATTATGGAAAATTCAGCTGCTTCTACCATTACAATAGAATAATAAAAAAAAGTTAGGGGGTTTTCCTATCATTTCAATGGTTGTAAAATAATGCATTGTGTAATCTATGCTATGCTACTGCAGTTGACTTTGGGTGATGCGCACGCAGAAGGAGCCTTTCATACACTGTCCCTCTGCATATATATGCATTGAAAGAAGGATAAAAATGAAGTTCTCCCTTGTGTCTCAGGAAGCCACAATCCATTCTTGTTGATCATTGCTAATGTAGCTTAGCACCGGGATTTTCACTCCTTTGGTGTTAAACACTTCTTGGAAGTTACAGAAAGATGTGGAAAAGAACTCTTATGTGCCACAGCTAAATATATAGTAAGACTGTGTTTCTGCAGATCCATATCATTGTTGCAGGTCAACAGTTTTCTTCCGTCCAATTCCTACATTTTACATTGTTGTTGTTGTTGTTTGTTTACTTTCCCTGACATACACATTTTGCATGGCGTTTCTCCTTATATTTTTCAGTTATATTATTACAAATAAATCAAATAAATAAGAACAAAAAAAAATTAGAGGAGATGATGGCTATCTAGATAATCATACAACGATACCTAATTTGAAGTGTGCACCTTCATAACTTCAACTGAATCTTTTTTCCTATCCAATCCCATATTATCATTAGCTGCATGCTCCAAAATTTAGCAATATGTTTCTTCACATTGAATATCTTCAAAAAGAAAACAATTTGAATGGAAACATTTGGAAATTTTCATCACATGTTATTGTGTACTGATGAGTTTTCACACTAAATTTGGAATCCCCCCCCCCACACACAAACTATTAAAAAAACTTTCACTCAACTATCGTGTTTGTTTGGCCACCTTCTATGACAGGAGAGAGACATATAATATAAATTCAAAATATAAATTCAACAAATCAAGATAAATAAATAATTACATGTGAGAGTATGAGAAACTTGCTAATAATGAGATTGATAAAATCATACATCTCTGGTGAGGGTTATATTGACTCCTGTGAAGGACAAGCTATATTGTCTTCAGTAGCGCCATGTGGCACACAAGGAATGTAACCTTTCTTCCTGAAATCTTAATACATCTAATTGCTATTAGAACATTTGATGTAACTCTGATTATCTGGATGGATGCAAATCTGCTTCCACCAACTGAGCTCGTGACAATTGCTTTTTGTTATAGCTTTGGTTGCATGCCTTGTTTGTCTTCATTTGTTCTGCTTATTAAAACAGTCTATGAGTTAGAGGTGAAAAGAAGGTCTACCTAGTCACATTGCAGTGCCTCTCCAGTTTGTCACAGAAAACATAAAAGACCTTTCTTCACTGTTCTAAGGAATGCAAAACATGAATATAATTATTTAGTCTCGTTTAATTATCATTCAAATATGGCATGTAATTGTAGAACTTATGAAACTATAAAAGTGGAAATTTATAATGATGCTGACTTAATTTCATTAATTTAATACGTAAAATAGATATTACGGCAAGACAGACATCAAATTAAAAACTCTAAGGCTCTAATTAGTTTTAGAAATCTTGTGGCTAATTGATATGACTGTCATAATTAATTCAAATAGCAATTTCAACCTGGCCATAATGGGGATACCCTATGTGCTGTTAAAGTAGTAGGGTATATTTCAAAATCATATTTTGAAACTGGAGGTGGTAATCACATCAAGAGTGTCACAAGTTTTAATTCCCTAATGTTGAAAAAAAATCATCCCCATGTTCATCATCATCCACTTTCATTCCAATGTTACATATGCCAGTGCTGAATTTATTTTTATATTTAGAAAGTTCTATTTGCATTAACAGATTTGACACCTTCAGTGCTTTTCTGGGGTCTGGTGCCATCAATATGCACATGACCCCCAATTCTGCTACTCCTTTACACTCCAATCCAAGGAGGTTGTCCTGATCCTGAACCAGTGTCTGCCATTTGTAAAGGATGGAAGAGGGCAAACAAATTGAAACTTAATCCAGACAAGATAGATGTGCTCCTGCTCAGCTAGAAGGCAGATCAAGATTTTCAACTTGTGTTAGATGGGGTTACATTACCCTTGAAGACACAGGTTTGCAGTTTGGGTGTACTCTCGGATTTGTCTTTGACTCTGGAGGCCCAGGTTTCTGTGATGGCCAGGAGTACTTTTGCACATTTAAAGTTTCTGTGCCAATTGCACCCATTTTTTGAGACGCTATCTAGCCAAGGTCTTATATGACTTAGTTACATCCCATTTTGGACTACTGTAACACATTGTACTTGGGGATACCTTTGAAGTGTGTTTGGGAATTTCAGCTGGTCCAAAGAGTTGCAGCTAGACTGTTAACTGGGGCAGGTTGCAGAGACCATACAACACAGAGACCAGACAATGCCCCTGTTGAAACAGCTCCATTGGCTGCCAGTTTGTTTTCAGGCACAATTCAAAGTACTAGTTATGACCTATAAAGCCCTATACAGCTCAGGTCCAGGCTATTTGGCAGACAGAATATGAGCTGGCCCAGGCTCAGAGATCCATTTATGATCTCTACAGTGCAGGTACTTTAGGAGCTACATAGGAATCACAAATATGCAGGAGTTGCAATTGTGTAAGTGTAGGTTACAGTATATATCTGCAATTGCTTAACCAGAAATTGACCATTGATATACACATATATTTAGAAAAACAATATTTTTGCATTCGTGGAAGGTTTCTTCATTTTTAGATGGATATTTAGATGAATATTCATTTGGCCCAGCATTTATGAAATGGGCAGTGTAAATGGATTTTTTCACCCTCTCATTGTTACCAAGACATTTATATTTCTCGGTTGCAAAGATAGACACTCACTGTTTATCATCCAACTCTTTTAAAATCATATTGCCTTATCTATATTTGAGGGTGATCCATATGCAGCCCACATTTTTTAATATCAACTTGGAGTTTTGTTTTGCTTTTTTAACATATGGACTGCCTACATTAGCCTTTATGCTTTATCTGTGATTGTTCAATATTCATTAATGTAATTCTAAATTGGCTTTCTTCTTCTTTTCTCCTTTCCCTCTTCCTTTCATTATCTTATTTTGTTCAGTTCTTTTTATTAGCATAACAATGTTTTAAAGGTCTTCATTTTCCTTTTAAAGTAGCAAATTAGCATCAGTGCTTTTATTTTTCCCAAATTTATGATTTCTACATACAAGTCACATTGTACACACACACAAAAATAACTCATTATTTTTGCTAATAATGTGACCTCTCCACTAGGTCTATCAACAATTTGGAGTTGAGCAATATTTCAGTCACAGAATAAAATACTGTAGGAAACAGTTATCAGCATTCCCATGGTGTTCTTCTGTGTCTTTTACTACTGCGGCAAAATTGACAGGGTGCATTGTTATAGCCGTCATGATATACTGGAGTAATGCACTGTGTGGGGCCATGACATTTGTAATCTGCAAGCAAAAGTAGGCAAAAGAAAAATCCCTCCCAATACGTGATGTAGCCACGCATTGGTTGTATGAGCTTCTTAAAAATGCCAGAACAACAACAAAAAAAAGCAAAGCTTTAAATTAATTGCAAAGATAAAATTGTAAATGCTAGTCAGCAGGGCTCTGAGTAAGAGAAGTGAATATATGAATATACTATGCTCAGAACCTAGGTGCAGTTGTAAACACAATCAATATGTTTTTGAATTGGTGTGTGTGTGTCTGTGTGTGCATACGTGGTGGGGATAAATATGTCCTTCAATAGTAATTTTTTCACTGTTTTAGAATAATATTTAGAATAATCACTAGGAAAGAGATAACTATTAGAAGTCAGTAAGATATAGTGGTCTGCATACTAGACTAGACCCTGGCAGGCCAGGGTTCAAATCTCTACTTTGTGATCGAAACACACTGGTCAAGTCACACTCTTAGCATCAGGGGAAGGCAAAGACAAACTCACAATAAAAAAAATCTTGCCAAGAAAACCCCTTGATAAGTTCACCTTCGGGTCTCCATAAGCCATAAGAATTTACTTAAAGAGACACAAAACTATGGCAACTATCAATCCCAGGGCATAAATTTTAAGGAAAAAAAATGATCTGAAATGAGTGTAGGAGAAGACATAGAATAAGAATCAGAAGTTGTTGAAATGATTGGAAAGAAAATATTCTGTTATTGAAAACACAACTCCATATCTGCATGGGTTGATACTTCTTTTTGGAAAACATTATAGAGACATTTCTTGCAGATGCAGCCAAATTTCTCACTCCACTCATTCATTCAAACTGTGGTGATAATCATAAGTACCAGCAGAAATTTGCTAAATCACAACAAAAGCTGTCCAGTTCATCATTCTGTTTACCAATGTGAAATATCCATAAATGGGATGACATCAGACCGAGAAAAACCCTCCAATACATAGCAGGATACTGTGAGACAGGATTTGTTCGCCCCATCTCTCATCTCTTTTCACTTGCATTCAAAGACCTCCTTGTTAAAACAGGCCTTCAGCTTTTTGCTGGTTGGGGTAGTGCAAGAGTTTTAAATATTCAATGCAAAGTGTTTTTTATGTTTTTAAAAGTTTTTAAATGGCTCCTTGTTTAATGCTTTTTAAACTTTAAATGTACATTTTTGAAAATTCAGAATTTTTAAGCTATGTTTCACTAACACCATAAACTGCTTTGAATCCCTATGGGAGAAAAATTGGTCTATTAAATAATAATAAAAAAGTAATCAGAGGGGGGAGGGAAGCCCAAGTCTGCTCAATTACTTTTAAAAAGAAGAAAATCAAGTTCACTTATAATTCAAGAAATAATTCTTTTAGGTTTCCTAAACCTGATTCCTAGGATCACTTTACTGAATATGCCCATGATTGCCCATTTGCTATCTATTTTCATAAATATTTCCATTTCCCCTGTATTCAGAACTTACATTAGTTAGAAGTGCTAGAGAGTGTCTCAAAGAATACTCCAGAACAGGTGCAACTATCCTCCAAATGGTAATGTGAAACAAAAAACTTAAGAACAAACTCCATCGCATTATTTGGTGCCACTTAGTTCTTACACTTCTACCCTCTTAGAGTGTGTGTCTGGATGCTTGGATGGTGGTGTTTGTTCTTAAATTGGTAATTCAGCAATACGACTAAGCTTGCTCTGGAATTTAGACAGGCCTGTTACAAGATACTTATGTAAATCACTTGCTGTCACTTTAACTCTCCTAGAAACGTATTCCTTGAGTTCTTTGCAGTACTCTACTGCATGAAGATTCCACTTCAAGCTATACTTGCTAGCAGAAATAGCTTCTTTCTTGTACTAACTAAAGCCCTTCTTCTCTTACAAAGAAGAACATTGTAAGATAATGGTAAAAACTGCTAGACTTTTTCTCTTGGAAATCCTTAGTCTTCATACTTACTGTATTTCATTTTACTTTAGTTTATTTGGCTTATTTTACTGTAAATTTATGTATAAATTTTATTTTTTAAAAAAAACGTATCACAGGTTGTTCAATATTCCACAATATTTCAGCTAACATCACAATATGTGACTGCCTGTTGTTATTGTTGTTGTATCCTCAAGTCATACCTGACCACAGAAACCCTAAGGTGAAACTATCGTAGAGTTTCTCTCAAAAGATTTGTTCAGGGGAAGTTTTTAACATCATCCTTTAAGACTGATAGAGTGTGACTTGCCTAGGGTCACCCAGATATTGCAAAGCAGGAATTTGAACCCTGGTGTCCCAGGCTGAACACTCAAACCATTACACCACACTGAATGACTGGTTTATATGATGCTTTAATTTCTTAACTCATTTTCATTAAATCCTCAAACTGATATGAAATTAGTGGTAACAATCCAGTATTAGACCTGAACGTACCCCAGGAAAGCCATACAAATAAAATACCTAGTAGATATTACTAGGTATAACAAGTAAAAACCAGTTATGACTGTGATCTATCATATTTGAAAAAAGTTTGCACTTAGAACTGAAACCTATTATGAGACACATAGATTATAATCTCCTATGTCAAGAGTGTTATACTCTGGGTCTGGTGCTGAACTGGCCAGATGTCCTCCAGACTGTCCGCACCAGACTCGGGGACTGGGTCCTGCATCATCCAGACTTCCTGCCCAGAGGATGGGAGGAAGGTATCTTATTTGGCAGATGCCGACAGGGCCTGAAACTTAACTGGACTGTTAAGATCATGGGCTATTATTCTAAGTGTAGGGATAACTGCCTGATTGCCATGTAGAGAAGGGGGAAAAAAGAGGTGGCAACACCTAATTCAACACTACAAACATGGCTAAACAGGAATTCAAAAATTAGACATGGAAGTATTAAGTCCTGATAGGTCTTTGCATGGTAGACCGATCCGGGCATGGACTGGGCATCCCCCACCTGCATTTTTTAAAACAAAAAATCACCTTATTCCTCTCATTCCTTCCGACATGTTAATAAAGAAATTTGTCTGTTTTAGTATATTGTTGTCAAAAACAGAAGAAAATGGAATATTCAACCATCCTATATTATGTGGGTGCTAAATTTCACATATTTTGGGTATCCTGGACATTCTTTAACCCTCTTGAATTCTGTTACCAGAAAGAGATGTACAAATGTCCAGATTATTATTTTGTGTAATCAACAGTATCCCTGTGAATGTTTCTATTGAAGTTCATAGTTATAGCTCCCTTGATGCCATCACAACCATATTCCATTAAATGGGTCAAAAGAAACTTCTTTTGGGACAGTGATCTATCAGAAGAAACCAGGCACTAGGTGGCACCGTAATATTACAGTTAAATTTTCAGCAGCTCTATAGTCTTTAGTTAATGTAGCTATAAAGTATAAGAGAATATGTTGGACTGCTAATTGAACAATTTATATATTAACATGTCTTTATTAGATTTAGTTTTAATTGTCTGAAGCATGCAGACTAATAACATTCTAAATTTATCCCAAACATGCAAAATGGGGGGAGGGGGGGAATAATCTAAAAATAAGGCCATAAATGTAAGTGTATTAAATACCTGAGCTAAAGTTGGATAAATTTGTCTCCAATCTTTTTAGCAAATGGTGCTCAACAAAACTAACAACTATGAAATAGAAAGAAAAATATAACATTAAGGAAGCCATTAAAAGGAGGTAAAACAGTAAAATCTGTAAAATCAGTAGAACAGCTAGTTGAACAAATTACACATTTATGATGGCTATTATAAGTCAACTAATGAGGCAAGTGTATATGCTTGTGTGTGTGTGTGTGTGTGTGTGTATATATATATATATATATATATACAAATACACATGTTTGTGCACACTTGCTGGTAGAAGTTATCAAAGAATGTTTTAGTTACGGTGTCCTTGGTCTAAAGTAATGTAGGACTTTGTGGATTATTCAATGAGAATTAAGTCAAAGTACACAGAACTCTATACACAAAGATACCTTATCTTTCTGTATGAACATACCTGTATGAATATATCTTCTTGGTGTCTGCTCTTTCAGAGGAGACTAGGATGTCCTCTGGTCTCCTCTTACTGTCAGGTAAGGACTTTTTAATTTATTTTGACAATTAATAATTCTACTGCTTTTAATCTTATCTGAGTTTAATTTAATCTTAAGGGGTGGGACGGAGGATGGGGTTGTAACATTTTAATAGTACTTGTTTTTTAAATGCTGTACCCCACCCCGATTGCTTACCCAGAGGGGCGGGATATAAATAAATATTTATTATATTATAAAAAGGTTACAGAGAGCCTTTTCGAAAGCAAGGTTTTATTGTCTTTTTAAAATATTCATATTATATTATCTTCCTACTTGATTTTTTAAAACAATATAATGTGTAAACATGGTAGTTTTTAAATTGTGTTTTAGCTTTTAAACTTTTTTTTTTTAAAAAAAATCTTATTTTAATCCTCAGAATCACAGAATTATAGAATCAAAAGACCTCATGGGCCATCAAGTCCAACCCCCAGCCATTCAGGAAGACACAGTCAAAGCACTCCCAACAGATGCCCATCTAACCTCTGTTTGAAAATCTCCAAAGAAGAAGACTCCATCACATTGTGATGCAGCATATTCCACTGTCAAATAGTTCTTACTGCGAGGAAATTCTTTCTAATGTTGAGGTGGAATCGTTTTCCCTGTAGTTTGAATCCAGTGTTCTGAGTCTGATTTTCTGAAGCTGCAGAAAACAAGCTTGCTCCATCTTGACAGCATCTTTTCAAATAATTGAACAAGGCTATCATACCACTTTATAACCTCCTCTTCTCCAGGCTAAACATTCACAGCAATCTAAGTTGCTCCTCATGGTTTCCAGACCTTTCACCATCTTGAATGCCTCCCTTTGGACACACTCCAGCTTGTGGTGCCCAGACGTGGACACATGGGTCTCATCTCAGGAGAAAGTTGGGATACTAAATAATTAAATAAAGCAAAATAAACTTTTTGTTGATGAAAGTATATGTGGCTCAAATAATATTTCCATGCAGAAAAATACTGCTTTCTGCGCAGAACAACCACTCTTGGTTCATGAGTTCTTGGTTCAAGGAGGAGACCACTCTTGGTTCATGGAACCTTCTGGTCAGCAGGTGTAAATATTTCATCTACCTTTTTGGCTGTCAAGAGATAAAGTTACTATATCTTATTGAAATTGGCTCTATTGGCTAAAGCCCGGGTCATTTTCCTCCAGGAAGTGGCTACTGGTCTTCTAAATCTGGTGTTTATATTTAAGATAGTTTACTTTTATTCACTGTAATTCCTAATTATTCAAAGTGGGATCCTAAGCATACCCACATTCTGTTTTTGGAAGAGCAGGGCAAATGACTTTTTAAAATGTAAAAGACCTCTACATTATGGGTAAGGAAGCAAATAATATTCAGTTTCCAACTTCAGACAATTTCTTCTTCTTTTCAATAAATAAATAAAAATGCATCTGCTTTTGACTAAATGGGGAAAAGGCCTGATGCAGCAATACGCTGGTTTCAAATGCAACCATTTAAACTCCGCTGGAGTCTGAAGAGGACTGTAAATGGCTGACCAAGTACTCGTTAAAATGATGTGAGGTCTCAGCTGCACTACTTAGCTGATGAAAAGACCTCTGAGGACTCGAAAAGCTTGTATGCATTATTGAGTTTACACTTTTCTCAAGAAGATCTTTAATGGCAGAAGGTTGTAAAGAGGGTGGAGTTTTGTGTACAGATGGCCTAGCTTAAGTTTCTGTTGAGACTATTGATGCTGTTTTCAGCGAAACAGTGTAGAACGAGGACTTTAAGAGAAGAAATCTATCAATTTTTGTTGTTGTTCTGCTTTGTACTGCAGACTGCAGCATAGTTGCTACTTCTCTAATTTCCAAACTGCTCCCAAGAAAAGATATGTAGCAATTATGCACCAAGTACATTGCACAGGGACAGCATGGCTCATTATAACCTCGTATCATCATTTAAAACCATGCTCACAAGGGGACATTACAAAGCAACAAAATGTGCCTTGTGGTCTTGCACAAGAAAGAAATTAATGTTCACGGAATCATATTTGAATGTTTAAATATTCATTCAGAGTGGGTGCACAGGGGGGAAGGAAAGAAACTTTCTTAGTGTTTTCTGTAAGCAGTATTTTAAATGTGTATGATTACTTTATGGGCATTAATTAAATTTACTGTTCTCATACAAATGAGAAATTCCTACAAAGAATTGTCATGGGCCTGTTTAAAATGACAATAGCGAGGAAACAGTTCAGAAATGATAGTGCAATGTATACAATCTAAACATTGCCTTGGGTTTTCATTGTGTTCTTGCTGTCCTCTGTAAAACAAAATCACATTGTGCGAAAAATGAGGGTGATGAGAGGACATGCCCTATGAAAAGAAGACCATTAGTTTAATGGCATGATTCATATAACATTGTTTCATACCCAGTCCAACCAACAGGTGATGAATTAATGGATCCAGTCCATGAAAGAAAGGCTGCTTCACATATCAACCAGTTTAGAAGACATGTGAATAAATGAACAGAGTATGGTCTTTCCAAACTATGGGAAATGGGACAGGCATGTCTGGGGCGGAGGGAGGATCTCTGCATCTGCACTGCAGAAATAATCTGGTTTGATGCCACTTTAACTGCCATGGCTCAACGCAATGGAGATCTTGGAACTGTAGTTAGTTGTGACACCAGAGCTCTGCATTCTAGGAGGCAGGTAAAGAAAAAATCATACCTTCGTCCTGTTAAGGAGGGGAGAATCTCAAACATATTTAAGACTGAATGATCTATTTTAGCATTTGCTTTTGTTTATCTGTCCATCTCTTCATATTATCTCATAGAATAATATTAATTTCCAGGAAAGAAAGAAACTATTGTACCTAATGGGGACAAATTTAATACTGATCTCTGACACATTAGAAACAAATGACTGCTGGTTTTGCACAAGAGATAGCCTGAGAATTACTGGTTCCGATGACATCAGTCTTAATTGCTAGCAAATGTAATTCACCTACATCCGATCTGCCCAACTTGGAGTAAGTAGAGGCAAAATTAAAATAGGGTGAAACGGAACGGCCAAATAAAGTGGTTTTCCCCCACATTGAAGGCAGGACATTTAGATGACACACACCTGCAACACATGTGGAAACCAGACTGAAGCCACAATCTGGGGCTATGAAATGGAGCAAAAAGAAGCTGCAATAGTCTGACTCAAGCCAGATTTTTTTTAAAAAAATTAGTTGTTCCTAGAGTTTCTCAATATAGCTCCTACAAAACTACAAAAGAAACAACTGACCAAAATACACCTTTACACTATCCTGGGATCATTGGAGCAATTTAGCAATAGCAGTAGCAACAGCAGCTCCATTTATATACTGAACTAAGCAGTCTCTAAGTTGTTTATAATTGTAAACTAATTGCCCCCAACAATCGGGGTACTCATTTGAGCGACCTCGGAAGGATGAAAGCCTAAGTTGAGCTAGAGCCCTGGCTAGTATTGAACTCGCAACCTTATGGTTTTGAGTGAGTGGCTGCAGTACAGGCATTTAACCACTGTGCCACCAGGCCACATCACATTCTGGTGGCCCTAAAAAGTGGACTAACCATTAGTTTTTAGAACATTTAAAAGGTTTTAAAGTGGTGTAGGATGTGTGGCAGGGCATGGGAATACTGTGGGGTGTGCACCTGTCCTCTGGGGAGATCAGTGCTGGTGCCCAAACTTTGGCATTTGTACACCATGATTTATAATATGCCCCCTGGTTGTGGTTATATTTCCAAATACTTACATAGATTAATTATCTGGAAAAATCTGCAAGAGATTTCTGATATCATTGTCACCACTTTCGCTTTCTGGACAAGAAATATTATGCTGTTAGCCAACATTTTTCAGATGACATGAATCTGTATTGAAATACATGTAAGCAAAATGATTTTTACCTGCTCAACCTGTTTTTGTCAAATTTACTTTCCTGTTTTAAATAGCTGCCTCCCCATTCCAGCAGACAGGGATTTATTAAAATGATAAAATGTGATAAATCAAAAGTAATTCAAAATTGCCTTCATGCAAAACAACTTCAGAAGAGATTTGTACTCATGTTTTGTTCAGTACACTGGGAGACAAGACTCCTAGGAACAACTCAGAACTTGCATTAATTTTAATCCTTTCATCTATTAAAACTTGAATAATAATAATATTTTTGTCATTCTGAATAATAACAATAGGATGACACAGAGGACATTGGTGAATAATATATCTAAGTTTGGTCTTTATGTACTGACTTACTGAAAACATTATGTGAACACATAGAAAATTATATTAAATAGAATTGAATATGATTAGCATCCTCTTTTCCCCCATACACACTGCAGAATATCATATTGTTGGTGGAGCTTTTTATATAATCATCAGTCTGTAGACTGATAAGCCATTTTATATATAACTGTTCCCAATACACAGAAGAAGAAAATGTGTCATACTGATAGATATACATTTGCATTATGTGAATACTGTGAATAGTCATTTAATGTATGCTTTGCCAAGGACTGAATTCTGGATGTCTCTGTACACACCAAGTTTAAAATGAACTACAAGCTATACTCACCCTTTTTGACGTATCACATGAAAAAGTTTTTTGTTGTTGTTAAGTATTTATTTGTTAAGTATTTATTGTTAAGTATATATTTGCTTCTTATAAAGTGGCAAACCCATCCCCTTGGATAAATCCTGCCATGAGAACAGGGTCAAAATGAATAATAGACAATGTGGTTCATATAACAATAACAACATGGATGACCCAGCATGAGCCTGGAACAAGACAGGAAGAATAGCACAGAAATACGGAGAGGGTCATAGTAGTCATAGTACCTTCGTCTTCCCACATAACAACCAATCACCGATCAGGAGTCACAGTTAAAGACTTGTTTAAAATTTGGAAAATTACATGAGATCTTCTACAGAGATCATGAGATCTTCACTCAAAATTCTGCAATGGCTTGGATTTCTAGTCAAACAGAAGAGCCAAACAACAGAGACACAGCTGAGTATGATGATGCTAGATCCCATGTGGTTGAAACATCCAAATCTACATTTTGCAGTTGAGGATACAGTGATGTAGTGATGGTAGGATTGGATTATTGTCCAGGATTGTCCATGGAATGATCTCTGAAGATGAACTTAACATATCAACTGATGTAGAATGAAGTTGCTCAGATATCAAAAGCTGTAGCCTAATAGACTTTGTAATTGTAATTTCAGAATGATTAGGGGAATACTTTTCAACATTGCAAATACCCTGAGACCTCACCTCCAGTGACAGAGAATGATTATGAAGGATCCCATTACAATAGAGGAACACATCACCATTGCCATTGATTGCTATCCAGCTTCTTTTATACTGAAAGATTGTATCCAACTTTGGGCTTGACATATCCTCTGTGGCTGAGATTGCTATTGAGATCTGCCTTGAGATTGAGAAAGAGCTACTGAATAAAACCATCCAGCTTAAAGACTTCTGTTGGATATGTCCCTGTCCTTTTAAAATAGATAAAGCTTTTAGAATATCTATCTGTACTTTCATGTTATGCTATGTCTTGTGGTTTCAAGGAATCTTCCCAACAATTGTTGTTGTTGGGTCATTTTTCTCTGCACTGTATGCTTGGATAGCAGTAATTCAGCTATCTTGATGCTTGATTTGTGTGTAATGGGTGGTGGTTTGTGATGTGGTATGTTTAAGGAAGCATCATGAATTATTCCATCTATGCAATTGCCCATCCACAAACAGAGTTTAAAGCGATGTCTGATGATGTACCACTTCAAGCATCATCCAGCAGCTTGTTTAATTTCCCTGAGATAAATCACTCTGGTACATCTCTGGGTGTGAGGACTGAATGGTTTGAGAGTGACTTTAAATGGCATGATGCAAAAGCAGTGGCCTCATTTTAAAATAAAAAGTCTGTCTTTCTCTTAAATCCCTTACTTATGTGCACAACAATAGAGGAACAAATTAACATGAATACAGACATCAGAATCTCCTTGTGTCACTGGTCTAGGAATTACAGATTTATATCGGAAGACAATTAGCACATTCCATAACCTTTGATAAAGAAAGACTGAGTGACTAAAACTTAGAAAAAGTGGAGGAATTTAAAAATAAGTCTAAACTATAAAATGTATGGATTTATATTTTATTAACAATTTAATAAAACTCTAATTTTTATTAGTACTTTGGGAAGCTCCCTGTGGAAGCATGTTCTTGATCACACAGAAAGAATGAGATGATTTAAGACACTGAAGTTCTGCTGTTCTGGGGGGAAAAACCTGCTTTGGAAAAATTTAAAACTCCCCAGTTAATTTTAACACCCCCTCCCCGAAATATGATATATGAAACTAGTTAAAAAAAGTAAGGTTCTCACCAAAACAACACTAATTATAAATCATGATCTAAGCAGACATTACGTTATGTGGCTCTGAAATAATGTTATATCTGTTCTTAATTATTTGCTCATAGCATCTGTTTGAATGTATGAATGCATCTGAAGAATATATGTACCACTTTTTATCCTCTAAGGACTTTAGGATGGGCTCAATAGGGACATGGGGGAAAAAACTTGCTGTCTCCAAAATTTTAGGTGAATCTGATCAATTTAGCATGATAAGACGCATTGGGAGGCTCTCACAACCTCTCTTGTTTTTGGTATAAGCCTAGCATGAAAAATTCCTAATCACAGTGTAGAGGAAAATATAATTTGTGTAAATTTTCAGTATCTGTGGAATATGGTCTGTTTGCTCTTTTCTCTCTATTAAAGGTAAAATTAGAGGTGAGTAACAAATAATCTAAAGGATAAAGCACAGGAAAACAATGCCAAAGAATGTACAAAAATCCAGCAGGGAAAACTATTTCTGTTCACCCTAAAACCTGGATGGATGAGAGTGGAGAATACTTCCATAACAGACTACATTCTTTCCTTTCACCAGGGGATGGTTCCTTTATTATAAGAGATAAAGTACAGTATGGATACGTCACTTCGATTTTTGGGGGTCAATGTTTTGACTAAACTTTCTAGGCTTAGAACAATAGTTCATTCTACCTTCAAACAAACAAACAAACAAACAAAGCAGGGTTGCTTGACATTTCCATTTAAATAAGAAGAGCTTCATTTTAGGTTACTGTTACCCCCCACTCTCCTCGTCAAAATCTTCTTGGTATCTTCCATTTCTCTCATCCATCTTTGCCATCCATGCCTTAGAGGGGAGTTATCAATATCTCTTCCATTCCCCATCATGCTTAAGTCATCCAGGAAAAAGAAATCCATTAGAGACTATGAATATGGCATGGTCTTTAGGGGAAGTAGGGAGCAATCTACGGATGTTATTATTTATTTAAGGAAAGTATTGATTATGAGAAGGTGAAAGCTTCTTCAGCTTTCTAAAAAAACCCAACGGCAACTTATCAGAGCTCTTAGCAGAGAGATGGGTAAACTGTCTCAAGCTCACCTTGAAATATTGGGAAATGATCCAAGATCTTTTCTTTGGAGGGAGGGAGATCAGACATATTCACTTCTTAAGTGTTCTCCATTCAAAATGTTGTGATCACAAAACCCTCTTACATTGAATATGGGTTTCAGAGTGAGAGGAACAAAGGAACAAGAGTCAACTTTATATATCACTCTTTAGCAATTAATGGTGGAGGGTGGCACAGTATGGCACACATGTGAACAGCTGCTTGCCATTGCTTCAGAGGGCTCTGGATCTTCTGTGCAAATCTGGAGCAAAAGTTGAATTTTTTGGCTTGAAATTTGGTGCTGAATTGGCTGTATGTCATCCAGACAGTTCATACCAGAACTAGTTATTGGACCCTGCATTGTCAGGACTACTTACCATGAATATGGGAGGATATAATATTAGACCTGTGCTGTGGACATCGCCATTGACTCATTGTTGAGCATTTATCAATATATTGGTAGGTCTCATTAAATTGATGGGTCTACTCAACTTGGACCTTGTGACAGAATTCATACCAGGGAGAGGGAAACAGGAAGACTTTGTTAAGAGAAAGAGAAAGAACCATAACTGGCCTTTCCATGGAGGCTGAAATAAATGAGACAGATACAGAAGGCAACTTTGGGACTAGTAAACTTAGAAACAAAGTGGTCAGTAGGTATGGAGACCATTGAATTTTAAATATGTGTTGAAAAATATCAGTTAAAACTGGTTGCTGAGCTACTAGTGTACTGTGTTGGAGAGGTCGTACCAGAGCTGTAGCTGAGTTCACCTTATCTGCATCGATTCTGAAGATTACAGATATTAAACTATCCTTGTGACTGAAATCTAACTGACTTTCATAGTAAATGCCAGCAAAGAAAAATACCCATCCATTCAATTTGACACAAAATTGCCTGAGCTATTTCCTCTTCTACATGAAGGGAAATCTCAGAGTTTCAACATTTATTGTATGAAAATAAAAAGAAACCTTCCAGTTATTGCTGACATTTTTGGGAAATGCGTATAGCAAGTGAAAAGTAAAATAGAAAGAAAAGCTGGGTGCCTAAGTCACAGAGCCTCCATTCTCATGCATTATTCATACAACACATTGGGGCTTGGAACTGGCTTTTTTATATAAAGCAAACAATAATATAAAACAAACTAAAATACCAATTGTAGAGTTATTTATTTTTTAATACCAAAGGCTGGTGCATCCAAATTAAATAGAAGTAGCATTTGAGTTATGCTCAGAACATGTCATCCTCGTATGCAGACAAAGAAGATTTAAACTAATAAATATAATCAAGAGCTATTTAAATAAGAAGAAAATTGTGTACTGCCTCTTCTATACAGACTTGTTTAGTCCCTTCAGCTACCATCACTTGAAGTCCATTTAAGTGTCTGAAAAGAAACAAGTTTTTATTTTTAAAACTGTAGCTTCAGACTATGGCCACACATTTCTTGAAGGCTAGTGTGAGGAACTATCAGAAGAACAAATACATACACAGAAGATGTTTATCCATCTCAGTGCTTGTCCTCTCTGCAATATGTATCAAAAGCTTGTGTCATGCTTGCTCAAAAAAAAAAAAAAAGAAAAAAGAAAGTTAATGGGTGTGGAACCCATCCAAGAGAGTTGAGATCTCCAAGAAAAGGAGATTATATAGAATCTATGTGGTTACATCTGTTTGCTGTCCCTTTAACTGCTATGGCTTCATCCTATGGATTCCTAGGAGAGGTGCTTAGCATTCTCAGATAGAGAACTTTAATAGTGTAGAGTTCAGAGAAGAACATCATAGCTCTCCAGCAGATAATTCTGATCTATCTATCTATCTATCTATCTATCTAGAAATTATAATAAAGTGCTATCAAATTGCAAAAAACTACATAGTGTAGAGGAATTTAAAATCTAGCTGGACTTGGATATTCTGTGCAAAGATGAAATGGCAACATGAAAACCTTTCCTCCGTCTTACAGGATGCAAACCAGAAGGAAAGTGGTGGGATCATATAGGTAGACAAAAATTTATATTATACCAAATGTGTACTGTGGAACTATGTATCTTATTTCTTTAATTAATTGCAGGTGAATGACATGTAGCAGTGATTTCTATTGGGATTACATCATGCAGACAGGCACGGTTTATCTGCTACGCATAATCTCAGTGGGTTGTCAACCTGAGCATGGCAGAAAAAGAATACAGCTTCTGTGCATTTTGACATTAATGGTTATCACTTCCCTCACATCTTAATTAATGAAGACATAGCTACATGATACATATTCATCCTAAGATATATTGTGGTCCCAAGAGGCTATTAATCCAAATAAAAAAATATTTATATTACATATCAATATAACATGTTGGTAGATGGCCTACCATAGCTGTAATGTTAAAATAATGCTTACATTTCCTTTTAATTGTGTGCCTTGGTCTCAGTAATTTTCTTCCAGTAAAACAAGCTGACACAGCTGATAGCAATGAACAAGGATTGGTTGTTTATATGGCATGCATCTCTTGAGGGCCAGAAGGTTAGATACTTCGGGTGGAACAGGTGAGCCAAATAAAGCAGTTTCCACTTGCTTTGAAGGCGGGCCATTTAGATGATGTACGCTTCCAAAGCGGGCAGAAACTGGATTGAAGCTGCACTCTAGAGCTAAAAATCAGGACCAAAAAGAAGCTGTGATAGTCCAGTTCAAGGCAGAAAATGCATATCTACGACCCTGCATATAAACACCCTGACACGAGAACAGTTCTGAAGGAGTGATCCATCATAACCTTAACCCTAACCCTAAAGCTGCATATAAATGCACTTGTGCAGGTATACATTAAAAAAAAGATAGAGCCAGTGTATCCAAGTAGCAATGCAAAAAAGTGGAAGTGTGACAAGTCCGATAGATGTAATTACAACATACACAAACCAGACAGTCCAAGATGGGGCATGAGGTGAAGAGAGTATGAAGGGGGCATGGATGATTATGCTTTGCCAGTGTTTTACTGGGCACACTGATGCAATTGTGTGGCCAACCAAACAGGTGGCCACCTAATGGGATGACATCTAGGCAGCAGGCAGTTGCCAGCATTATGTTTGTGCAACAGTGCACATGCATGGTGGGGAGATGACACCCCCTCCCCAGGCAATTTTTACATGATAGGAAAATTCACACATCCCAGACATGAGTTCAGTCTAATATAATAAATGAACTGTGCCAAACTAGAAATACACACACACATTTTATTCTGTGGTCTTGTTTTGTTTTTGTAATTTGAAATGATACTAAGAGGAATGATGCCTCCCATCCCTGTACAGCTGCCAACCCTTCAACCATTTTTGTTGTTCTGTCAACAGAGCTATGCGGAAAGTAATTTCTCTCACTGCATCAATAAATATGCCATGCCATGGAGATGTTAATGGATGTGGCAAGAAAGGCAGTTAATTAGATGGCTCCCAAAATAAACACTGTCAGTAATCATCTCCCTGCTAATAAGACCGGTTGGTCCAACATGGTGATCTACTTAACAAACAGTATAACTGGGTTGAAAAGTGCTTTGCATGCTCAAGGCCCCAGGTTTAATGTCTAGAATCTCAAAGTATGGAAGCCTGCAAAGCTATTGCCAATCAGTGTCAACACAACTGGTTTGAGTCCTAGTTCATTTGTTTGTTTGGGGGTCTAAATTTGATGCATACATATTTTAAAATTCCCAGAGTCGAGAGAATCGTCTTGCACTTGCCTGCCAAATGGGAGCACTTCAGAAAAGATAAGAAGTACCTCAGGAAGAAAATAGCTGGCAACTCTAATTTAGCCCCATGAAATAACCATAAAAGTGGCAACCCAGGTTTTTAAGAGTTAAATGCTCAATCTGCTGAGCCTGCCTCATTTAATTTTCCCTTTCTTCTCACTCTGACATTTGCGGATGTTGATAAATTGTCATGAAAAAAATAATTGAAATAAAATTCTGATTCTGCCCATTTCAGAAGTTTAGGTGGCAGAGGAAAAACTCTCTTAATTCCTCAATTTTAGTGGGACCCACTGACTTTTTAAAATGATGTTATTAAATTTGCTTATCTGAACATATCTTGAATATTCCACCCAAAGAAATAAAGTGATCTTTCTAGCACAGTGCCCAAATGGTACTACGCAAAAGGGGCATCATGACACCAAGCCATGGCACTTATGACACCCCTCAAGGACGCAAAAAGAAGCCCCTTTTCAGGGCTTCTTTTTGCTCCTTTAGTAGGCTGCGTAGTGTGATTGCCATCCACCTGTATGTACAGCCTCACTGAAAACAAAATGTTTAGCCATCCATTATGTATAGCCCCCATTGAAATCAAAATGTTGAAAATAGGCTTGAAAACTACATTCAAATTGGTTATTTCTGAAACTACAGGGGTGCCATATCATCACAGAGGGATCATATGGCCACTTCCAGATGCCCTATCTACAGGAAAGGATTCCAGTTGAGTTGGGGCCATCAGTTAAGGTGGGACTTCCAGAGAGGGCAGGATATCTAGTTTGGGCAGGATATCTGGGGAGACTGGGACTTCTGGCAAGGGAGAAGATCTCTAACTGGGGGTGAAACTTCTGATAAGGGTGGTATTTTCAAGGTAGGGCATTTTTCAAGGAATGGGGCTTAGGTATTTGATGAGAGATGCCACCTTTAAAAACCTTATATAATTCCATTGTTTTTCACTAAGTGCTAAATTCTTCTGTAAACATATCCATATTCCAATTTAAATTAGGAACTAGTCTCAAGGATAAGTTCCTTTCCACAGGATGGAAGTATTTTACCACCCAGATCTATCAGTCAAAATGTTAATTTAGGAGGTAAATTCATTTTAAGGAGCGGGGGGAACAGTGCAGACAATGTGTTAGTACTGTGAAGACCTTTTTAGCTTGAAGACTTTGTGTGCTACATGAATGATTCATGGAGAAAAATAAAGGGTGACTTACACAGATGCATTATCAGGATGTGAAAAGAATCACAATGAGTGCATGCGTGAAAGCTGTTGACTGTATTTCCCATTTCTCCTTCTTACAGATAGCTTACTTGTAATTTAGGGCTTACGAAGAACAGCAGAAGGGAAAAAAGTGGTCAGCAGTGTTTAAAAATTTGTGATTGTAAGGCCTTTTGTTATGTATGCTAGCAGAGTACAATGTGGACTTATGATAAAAACAGGTGTAATTACATTGGACACTTATAGTACAGTAAAAATAAAATGTTGCTTTTATTCTTTAAAAAATCCATCCAAGGATAGGACACAAGATAAACAAAATAATAGGCTTGGGCCCATTAGCAGTACACAATTTTAGCACCATGACTGCCACGGCTGCATCCTAGGGAATCTTAGGGTTTGTAGTTTGATGACATACTTGAGATCTCTAGCTTAAAATGCAAAATACACCTCCCGAAACAGAAAATCTCAGTGTTCCATAGGATGGGTCATTAAACTGTGTTCATAGTACTATAATAATTTGGTGTTGGTAGGTCCTTGATGACAGCAGTCCCCAAAAGTGGCTTCAGTTCAGGGAGTAAGGTAACTATAAGTATAGATGGGATCCCTTCTTGAGTAAAGAGAACCAAGAAACTGAATGGTTTCCTGAAAGAAAAAGGAAGTGATCTCAACAAATAGGAAGGAAGAAAACAGGCTACATGTGTAGACCTAAGAAATATCTAGGAGAAAATACCAGATCCTACAAGGCAATCCATTACCCCCTCTCTCTGATAACTTGATGCACTGATGACTTTTTTCTCCTCTTTTTGTCTTTACTTCTTCCAACACACAACTGAGGCCCATTCATGCTACACAATTATTACACCATATTCTAAAAGCTATGGCAATATTCTGTGCAGTCCTGTGACTTATAGTTTGATAAGGCATTAGCATTCTCTGGCAAAGAATTCCAAATACCCCTTTCTACAAATTACAAAATCCAGCATTATTCAAGCCTCCGTGGCTTCAAAATATTCAAAAAAAGAAAAAGTATAAATTCCAAATAGCACACCTAGATTTTCTGTTTTACATAAGGGACACCATTTTGCTATGCCATTATATTTAATGCGGCTTGAGCATCCACAAATTTTGTAATCCACGGGGTTCCTGGAACTAAACCCCAGCAGATAACAAGGACCAACTGTACTTAAACTTCACACATGAAGAACAGCTTAGACAACAAGGTGTACCACATGAAGATATATTTGTCTTGTCTTAGGCTTTCCCACTTAGAAAGTGGGACAGAAGGAGGAAGAGCACTTCACAAAAATGCATGCTTTGAAAGCATTTGTCTCGAAAGCACAATGGAAACTAGAGCATATTTTGATGAGAATTCTCCTAAAATCTACCAGTTATAGACACATAACTGAAGAAGTTTGACAGTCCTCCACATTTGCATTTGCAAATGTTGTAATGTCTTAGCATTATTACACGTATCTCCTACGTAACTGCTTTCTCCCCACCCTTTGCTACATGTCTAACTTGAATTGTATTGGCCTGACACTTTCCAACATGCTATAGCTAGAAGCAGTATTTTCTACACACAAGCAAGGTTGTAATCCTGACATGCAGGTATGCTTTCTATCAGCAAAGGAGCAGAGCTCACCACTTCAGGTATTGCCACTGGTGAACAGATTTTTCCTCCCACTTTATAGGACCATGCCCTTGAGGCATGAAATTGAGCAATAAGTTTTAATTAATGTAATCCACAAAATGACCTGAGAACGTAGTTGAAATGTTGCTAGTCTAGGGGGTTGGGCAGAAGAACTATGAATTATAAGATGTGTTAGTACCTTGAGTTGACAGGGAATCCCAAGAACCTTGATTAAAATGTGATTACAGAACAGAATAAGGAGTCTGATGAAAACTTTTGCTTGACATAACAAAATAAAAGGTTGGAAGAAAATATAGGCTATAGGCCAATGGAATGCAGTGTGCAACATGACAGATAAAATATGCCATAGATAAAAAGGAAAGCAGGTTTATCATTAGATTGTAGAGTTCTATATTATCATAGCAACCTCAGCTAAAGAAAAAGAAGCAGAAAAAAAAAAACAGAGGGCATTTGGGTTGATTTGTCAATTGTCTATTTTTATTATTTTCTGAAAAAGAGAGAGAGAGAATTTTTTCATCATTTCTATCCTAAGTCATTGATCACAGAGTCACCACGCTTAGTATGTTATTTAATGGGATCAAAATCAAGGTTGCGATAAGTCTTTGAGCATGATGTACTTTGGATGCCACCTAAACAAGCGTCGTATTTCTGTAACCCTTTTTCCTTTATAAAGTATATTATGACTCAGTTTGGAACAAACATGGTATTTACAGTATTTATTTATTTATTTATTTATTTATTTTATATGTTGCCTTTCTACCTGAAGGGACCCAAGGTGGCTCACAATTTTTTTTTAAAAAAATTACACTGAAATTTAAAATATTTAAAATCACCTAAAAACAATATAAAAGTTAAAAGGCAATACACATGCTAATGTAAAAACCACTGTGGCATGTTTATATTTTAAACACTTTCTTAAATAAAAACATCTTGGCATGCAATCAAAAGGCAAGCAGGGAGGGGGCCAGTATAGCCTCCTGTGGAAAAGAGGTGATATGATAGCCCTGTTTAAATATTTGAAGGAGTGTCATATTCAGGATGGAGCAAGCTTGTTTTCTGCTGTTCTAGAGACTAGACCAATGGATGCAAGCTCCAGGAAAAGAGATTCCACCTCAACATTAGGAGGAACTTCCTGACAGTAAGGGTTGTTTGACAGTGGAAGACACTCCCTTGGAGAGTGGTGGAGTCTCCTTCCTTAGAGGTCTTTAAACAGAGGCAGGATGGCCATCTGTTGGAGATGTTTTGATTGAGATATCCTGCATGGCAAGGAGTTGGACTGGATGGCCCCTGTGGTCTCTTCCAACTCTGTGATTCTATGGAAGGGCATTCCAGAGGGTGAGAGCAGCTATCGAGAAGGCTGTCTCTCATAACCTCACCAAGCAAGCCTGGGATGGTGATGGGACCAAGAGAAAGCCTCTCCCCAATGATCTTAGTGTTCTGGCTAGTTCATATGGGAGATACATTTCTTCAAATAATCTGGACCTAAGCCTTACAGGGCTTTATGTTATATGCAGTGAGGGAGGAAGAGCGTGGAATATATATTCAATATATATAGTTACATTGGCACACAACAACAACATGTTATACATAAGTGGACAAAAGGCTGGTACCTCGAACTAGGGGTGTGCGGGGGCTGAGCGTTTACATGCTCAACAATCCTATTGCACAACCTGAGTGCCATCATGTTGTGTGCCCGTCCATATGGTGTACACCATGATAACATCCACAGCACCCAAACAGTGCCGTGCTGCTCAGACTTCATCATAGTGCATGAGCCTACCAATGGTACCCTGTGTATGGTTTAAAAGAACCCACAGGGGTTCTTTTTAGGCCTTCCGGAGGCCACAGCGTTTGGTGCCATGGTCTCCATCTTGGGTAGAAAGGGGCGGCATCTTGCCCCTTTGTGCCCATCTGTCCAGCCCCATGTCAGTCATCAACACTCACTGAAGGAAAAGCATCTCATCAAAATGAGGTCAAAAATATGAGCTGAGCTGACAGCTATGGACCTATACAGACTGGCACTTTGTGCTGGCCTGTGCGCGGAGCCTGGGTGCAGCATCCTCCCATTGGATGCCCTAGCCCCATCCCCAGGGTGCCATTTTGGCCGGTCCACATGGCATGCACCATTATGGCACGACTCTGGCACTGCATTCACATGATGTAGCACTGAAGGGGCATCATAAAGTTATGCCACCACAGCTATGGCACCCCTTGAAGAGCATAAAAAGGAGCTGCTTATTGCTGCTCCTTTTTTTTTTGTTTGCTCTCCAGAAGCCAGATTGGGTCTGAGGCATGAGGTTGCCATGGCCCCGATCTGTCCAGTAAAGGAGTGGCCGCATGTTGCCCATCTGTACAGCCCCTATGTTACTAGGTTGCTGGTACGCTGTATGAACTGACATTTAGAATGGTTGGTTTCATTATCTAAAATGTTTCTACATACCAGTGCTCCATATACTCAACTCCAAATTTATATGTGTACCAACTTCATATCTACACAGAAGCACACTATCCTTCGAAAATATTCTCTAGTGAATAGTGGAATTACACTCCTATTAAAAACATACGTTGATATAATATACTTAAACTATAAATCAAAGCCTATAGACAGATCCAGATTAATTTTGCTATGGTGTTAATTAACAGCATTCTATGATCCATAGAAACCTTCACTCTTCTAATTAGCTTGAAGCAATGATAACTAAATTGCTAGGAAATTATATTTTTTAAATAAAATGGCACAGCAGAGAGGAGACTATTAGTTAACACTTTTTGGGGTCCCTTAAATTAGCAAGCATGCAAGTCTTTGACAAAAATAAAATAAAAATGATGCCAACAAGTGTCAGGAGTTGCATTTTGCATCTTTCCTACCATGATTTTACTGCCAAGAAAGGGTAATGGGAGTTGCTATGATAAGATTATGTGATGGGATAAGCAGTAGTTAATCACTGCATGGAAGTTGTTTATCACATCCAAAGGAGAGGAGGCAGTCTTGGTTGGAGACTACCCAAAATCATTCCTATGAGTAGAAACTGGCTAAGAAAAGAAGGAGAAATGAGAAGAAGGAAAAAAAGATAGTTTTGAGTCTGTAACAAATAAGATACTAGCCCACTAACAGTTAGAAAATCGGTGTAGTTTAATTAGGCATTACTAATGCTTGTTGCTTAGTTCTCACAATGGATATCTCTGGTGTGGATGTATTAGTTACCGAATAAAGGTTTGCTGAGTTTTAACTACTGAAGCCTGAATTTCTAAACTTGGTTAATTGTCCGACTTGAGGGAACCATGGAAGAGCAGTTCTTTTTTGCAGCACTTGGAAATATATTTGTATGGGTTCGTGTAGTAACCATTGTCATGTTGTGTAGACTGAGATGATGCTTCTGAGTTGTTCTCCTGGCTAATGCCACTCACCTTGAAATAATCCTTGAGTTGTAAAAGGCAGAAGAAAGCATCCAAGTCAACCCAGATCTTTAAAAAGCAGCCACACTTCTTTTTCTTTTTTTCCTCTCCTCGTTCCTTCTTCCTTTTATTCTGCAAGAGACTAACCTAGTTATTTATTTAAAAACTGCTTATCACATTAATTGAATTGCTACTACTACTACCACTATCTTTATTTAGATTCGACGTTTGGCACAAAAACGGGGACTCAAAGCAGGTTTTATACCAACAGCTTCACAATTAAACATATGTTCGAAAGTCAATATTATAATGGCATTAAAACATTAACCGTATTTTAAAAATCTAAAAATGATTATAGAAGTTGAACAATGCAATTTAAAGCAATACACCACTTTCATCCCTTTATTAGAAGCCTTCCGTTCTAAAAGCCTGTCTGAAAAAAAATATGGTTTTGCCTGCCAATAGAAGGACCGGACGGAGGGTGTTATTTTAGCTTCCCCAGGAAGGAAATTCCACAATGTAGGGGTAGTCAGTGCAAAGGCCCTTTCTTGCATTTCCACCAGCTTAATACAGCCTTTGACATATGCAGAATAGTTATTCCTATTGATTTTTTCCAATGCAGATTGCTGAAAACATATTTAGTTTAGCTTTGGTAGGAAATTATGCATGACTTCATTGAGAACTGGGCCTTAAATTAATCCTTTCTTTATTACCTGACATTTTTAAAAATGGGAAAACCGCCAGGCCTGTCTTCTAGTGAGCACAGTTCATCTGACCCACCTACAATATTTTCACCAGAAAAAAAGGTTGCCTAAAAGAAGAGAACTTTGAATTTTCCTCCTCATCTCACTGCAGTATGGCTTCATAGAATACCCAGAGGCATCATATCAAGCCATCACAGAAATGTTTCTTTCGCTCACTATGAATATTCTGGGAAGGAAGAGATGTCTTATGAAGGAAAATGATACTTAATAGAAATGGCTAGCAAAAACATAGATAAGTTTGTACCGCTCAGTTTCCTCCACAGTTTTAGATAAATCTGTGCCTGGAAATAGATTGATATCCAGTGAAGGTGCTGAAATTAAGGTTGTCAAATGTGCTCTGCATCTAGCGCTGGTTATGAGTTTAATTGTAGCACTATGAAGCAGCTATAATGTATGCATACTTTTCAAAGCAACTTCATTTAGAAGTGCTGAGAATAACTGCAGTTGCTTTCTTAGGCCCCCAAAGCATGGACCAAATAAAGTGGCTTCTGGCCACTTTGGGGGTATGGTGTTTGCAAGACACATGCCCGCAAAGTGGCCAGAAATTGATCTCACATTACTGATTGCACATACAAATTCTGAATGAGAACAGCTTCTGCACAATTAAAAGATCAATCCATCAAATGGTACCACCTTCAATAAGTTTCATAGAGCTGGAGCATTGCTAGATGGGTTTCTATACAGGTTAAAATAATAGATATTAAGACTGTATTTGCCATCTTTCTCCTGCCTGGATTGGATGATATTCTTGTGATAGTCATAATATGCTCCTGAAGAACACTGGAGGTTTTTTCATGTGCTACCATAAGCTGGCATGGAATGTATGTAACCTCTGACAGTCTCCACATAGTTTATCAATGAATTTCATTGAGGTATCTATGCTAAATTGGTCCACAAAGCACAAGAATATTGTGGGTGATCCTTCAGTCATATAGTAAAATCTGTTCGTTTCTTTTTTAACACAGACACACACATGACTTCACATAAAATGAGGGTAAATTATTCTTACCTTTCCTTCACCTTCTGCAGACAACTTTTCATGATTAAAAATACAGTCAGACAAACACAAGTAAAAATAAAGAACAACAACTGATCACAATTAGTATTCAAGTGATAGCATTCAGGACATAATGTGTACCAGCTTTTCCTTGTTACATCAATACTTGGTCAACCACAAGGTTTAATAGTGAATATGAGTTGTCCTGAAAATAACAAAATGTCCAGATGTCCATATATACCTGGTTATTTCCAAAGACTGGAAAGGAGGAAAGGTTACAGGCTATAGAAAGAAGGAGAAAAATGAGGCAAGAGGCCAACAGAGAATTGGACTGAGGCCAAAGGAAAAAGTGCCAAGGAGCAAGTGGGAACTGAACTGGATGCACAGGCCCATGAGCAATCTGCATAAAAGGCACCAATAAATGAAAGAAAGTGCCAGAGGTCAAACTGAAGAAAAGAAATATCAAACCAGACGGAAGAGCACTGAATTGTACAAATTAATATATGAGAAGAAGGAAAGGCGGATAAAAATAGAAAAAGGAATGGTATTCAGAATTTACAAGCCAAGACTGATTTATTCCTGAGTTCACTTATGTGACTGCTGATATAGACATATTTACAGAATATACTATTAACAGTAATAGCGCTCATGATACTTCTCCAAAATATAGCCCCCCAAATTCAAAGAGCCTTGATTTCAAACTTTCTCTTTGCATGATTTATTTAGAATATTGCATACCAGGAGGGAATACAGTTAAATACATAGAATCATATAACCATAAAGTTGGAGGAGATCACAAGAGCCATTCAGTTCAATCCACCGCCATGCAGGAATACACAATCAAAACATTCCCAACAGATGGACATCCAGCCTCTGTTTAAAAACTTCCAAAGAAGGAGACATCTCCACACTCTGGACAGAACCTTGTGGCATCCCGCTTGTCCCTTCTCTCCACATGGGTATAAGCTAAGTTTGTCCATGTTGTAATGTCTTATTTCTGACTTCCTGGCTCTTGTTTTGTAATGTGAAGCAAAGTCCCTTTGGAAGCTCCGAATCTGATATGCCCCTTTGTACTGTCTTGCCTCAGAGAGATGCTGATCCATGACTAGAAATATCAGAGATTAGGTATGATGTGTCTGGGTTTTTGTTTCAATTGCTCTGAAACTCAAGGGAGATTATTGTTGCCACATGATAGTGTAGACATTAATTCCTTTTTGAATCTGATATTTTCTTTCTCTTGTCCTACCTGAATGGCTGTGGGAAGAACCGATTTTGAGGCACATTAACTCTGCAAAATTTAGGACTTTGGTGTTTCTATTGCAAGGGATACTATATCCATCTTCATAAAATTAAATGCTTTCATGTACTATATAATTAAATTTAGCCACACTAGAGACACTAGTCTACATATTCATTAACTCTTGGCTGCAGCTTTATTTAACTGCTCTACAGATGTTTTCTGGAACAGAGTTTCCCTGTGGTGTTGATCACAGTCTACCCATAAGTCAGAGAGAGTTGGGGATTTCAGTGGTAATATTGTTAGCTTTCTGGAACCAGATTGAACACGGGATTCCCTTATGAATATAAAGATTTGAGACACAAATGTAGAGCAAACATATTTAGAAACGTCTATATTGAGGCCAAACGTCCTCTCATTGCTGTCCTCTGCATGTTGTATGGGAAGACTGCCACCACTGACTGGCAAACTTTGGACATGGATGAGCAGAACTGTTTGTTTTGATCTGACTCTCCTGTTTTGTCTGAAAACTTATTGCTATTCTATTCCAGGGTGGGCGTCAAGTTCAATTTTCTGCATATATATGCAGACGTTTCCACACAGCATCTGGTATTTAGAGGTACTATCGCTGGTACTAGACATATAGTCTTAATAGGTCTTTTTTTAAAAAACAACAACCTTTGGTTGCTTTAGATTAGTTCCAATCCCACTTTAATGGTGTATGACTTGCCCTGCAATAAAATGTTGATTTTACAAATTAATTGGGGGCTGAATTATGTAGAGGAGAAGGAGAACTGGAACAGAAGCACATACCCAACGGAAAGTCAGAGTATCTGGTTCCAGTTTTCATCGTTTAGGATGCATCACCAACTAAACATTTTGAATTCACCGCATGGTTGAAAGATAATTCTGGCTTTCAAACTGTGATTCCCTTTGATCACTGCAAAAATACAGGGCTTCATTATAAAAGAAGTAGGATTTTCCACGTCAGGATCCGTTGCCTTCAGTTTGATCATACAGCTTTCCTCTTCTGCAGCCTTTAATCTTCCAGTTAATAACAAAAAATGTAACGAAATATCTTTGTATAGCCTTTGGCTTCAGCTATTCATACTAAAGCTTTGCTTCTTCCATCATGAAATCTGATTTTCTATAAATCTATCTAGTGCAGGGGCACAACTGGGGGTGTGGTGTGTGTGTGTGTGATTGCTGCACCAGATGACACCCTAAAGAGACCATTGCATCACTGTTCCCCAAACACCAGTCTTTTGGCAGACACAGGCTTTGATATTAGCCTGTATCCTTTTAAAACATTGGAGAGCAGTGGAGGAGATGGTCTTTGTGTGTGTACTCAGTAGGAGTAAAAAGGAGAAACCCCCTTTTTAGGTTTTTTTTTTTTTTTAAAAAAAAAAATAAACCCCCCTAAATTTAAAACTTTAAAAAAAATCTTTTCACATTTTCACTTGAAGCATGTGAAAATATGTACACAGAAATGCATTTAGATATTGTAGTTTGTTGTTGCACCAGAGCTCACTTACGGAGAAAGCTAAATAACTCAGAAAATGACATATCCCAGAATTCCATACCACTGAGCCATGGAAGTTAAAGCTGTGTCAAACTGCATTAATTCTGCAGTGTAGATGCATCCAGAGTTTCCTTAGGAAATGATAACTTTGAAATAATGTGAAGACATGTAGCAACAATATCGCCTGCATTTGTTGTTTTTCTTTTTGGGTGGACTTTATTTTAATGTATGTACAGAGGAGCGGGCTATAAATAAATTATTATTATTATTATTATTATTATTATTATTAATGATTTGAGACCCATGCTGGGGAAAAGTAGGTCCTCCTCCTCTTCCTCGGTATACAGTGCTTAATACTGACAATGAAAGTGCTGGCAGAAATCTAAGAAACTATGCAAGTTGATCAAAATGGCGAGGACTTTTTGCACTCTCCCCCTGTGAACCACAACCTTCCATCCCCAGATCTTCATTATATGCCCATTATAGTTGCCCTTTAAGTTTCCCTGCTTTTGTTTTTGCTTTCTCAGAGCCTTAATTATCACTGACATCTCATTGCTCCTACTGATTTTAATTAAGCTTTTTGTAACTGCAGCTTTCCAGCAAGCTGTACTTTAGCTGTTTCATGCAATCAAGGTTATCAGTGAAGTTGGTCACGTGGCTGATTCCTTTGCATCTTCTTTCAGCAGTGATGTGAGATGCTGCGTGTGGGCATGTCAGTGACCTTTTTTGTCTCCTTTCAAGACCACTGCATGCTTCAGTCGGAATATATTTTGTGCGTTTAATTTCACCAATTTATTCTAGTTTCAATGTAACACTTTTTTTGTAAGATATTTTCTCTTTAAAAAAAATAACGTGCAGGAGAAATTTGAGTCATATGCACTAGGATGTTTTGCACCATGGTAGAGTCCACAGTTTGGAGAGAAGTGAATGAATAAAAGGCTTTCAATAATCGGTCTCCTCTGCCATCTCTCCTAGCCTGGTAGTCATCTCCTTGTTCTCAATTTGGAAGAGAAAACTAGTAGTTTCTCTTGTATGTTCTTCTCACGTTAACTGCTGGTGAGCAGAACATACAAGAGAAACTACTAGTTTCTTGCCAAGAAAGCCGCATGATCGTTTTGCTTTGGGACTGCCATAAGTCAGAAATTCCTTGAAGGCACACAACAATTGTTAAATTCATAGAAAAATTCAGAAAAAAATGGAGACCAGATGAATATTTTTAGATCCCAATTCTGAAAGTTTATGGTTCATAAATTTAACACAATCCATTGGTGATCTACTATGTTTCCTCAGTTATGTCATACTTAACAATCTACCTGTTTATAGTACCATTCCAGGCAAATAGAGGGGTGACAAATTGTGTAGCTTGAAATAGGAGAATGTTTCATCCCAGGTTTGATCCAAAGACTGAAATCTAACTCCAACCATGAGACAAACACACTTGGGCTTCATCATAGCATTCAGTTGCATGAAAGCAATATGCAGAAGTGGAATGGCATTATAGGTCTGTGTACGGCACACTGACACTTTATTCAAACTTGGAAAAGCACACTAATTATTCAATTATCTACTTGGAATTTCATAGCTAAAACATAAATTTCACTGTGATCAAAACTAGCATTTTATAGCTGGGGATATTTTCCAGTTTGGACTTAAGATGTCAGCAATGGCATGCAATTTGTTATTATTAAATTGGGGGTGGAAATACAACTGCTTTGGCATTCTGAATGCTTTCTTTTCATAAAATGGGCTGTATAATGGCAAAACATAGTTTTACATCCCAATAAACCTTAGAATTTCCCCCAGGGAAATGTTTTAATGTAGAACGACTGCACATCCATAATCGCTTTCCCATCTGCTCCAGACATTTGGAGGTTCTGTATACTCAGACAATTATCCTGGTGAAACTTTGCTCAATTTCAAGGTCAAATTGTGTCTTTGCCATTCCTACTTATTATATTTTTGAAATGTAACATAAGCTTCATCCGCACTGCAGAAATAATGCAGTTTGACACCACTTTAACTGCCATGGTTCTATGCTAGGGAATCCTGGGACTGGTCGTTTGTTGTGGCAGCAGAGCTTTCAGAGAGAAGGCTACATTCCTCGCAGAGAAATCTCAGGATTCTATAGCATTGATCCATGACAGTTAAAGCAGTGTTAAGCTGATTTACTTTTGCAGTGCAGATACAGCATTAGTTATGTCTTTATTACAAAATAAAAGTACTTGTTGCCATATTTCCTGACATTCTCTTCATCATATTGCTTCCTGTATCTCATAGCAAATATGTTTTTATACATCTGAGAAATAATATGGTTATCTATATCCCTGCTTGAAGAGGAAAATTTGTTTGTTAGTCAGAAAATTAACATTTCCAAGTAGGTAGGTAGGTAGATTATAGATAGATAGATAGATAGATAGATAGACAGATAGAAACATATGCACATCTCTCTCTCTCTGTGAGAGAGACAATTTTATATTAATAAACAATTCTTATGAAATAACAAAAGCAATTCTTATAAACTTCATCATTTGAATTTTGCTGCTGTTTTTCTTTCCAAAAATAAATACCTTTTGTTGGATCTGTTGCTT
This sequence comes from Urosaurus nigricauda, assembly GCA_034509955.1. Taxonomy (NCBI): domain Eukaryota; kingdom Metazoa; phylum Chordata; class Lepidosauria; order Squamata; family Phrynosomatidae; genus Urosaurus; species Urosaurus nigricauda. The sequence continues at coordinate 18,776,956 of JAOEGL010000013.1, forward strand.
GAAATGAAGCACTCCACAGAACAAATAAACAAGCAAACTCAAACTTGCACATTGTATTGTTGCCCCATTACATACAATTAGTTTGTAGTATATGAAGTGGCACTTTGCATATATAACCAATCCTGTTTAAAAAAATCATTTTGGTTCAGTGTTGCTTGTTGAATTTTAAGACAGTTATGTCATATATTGAGCAAACAAATGCAGTGTGGGGCGCTGATGGCAATTGCTTGTGAACTCAGTGTGCAAGTGATGCTGAAACTGTCAGATCCGAAACGCAGCAATGCTGACATGTCACCAGATCAATAAAGCTGACTCACCAGCTCCCACCAACAACATGCCTTTGGGTGTCACCAACTGGTAATAGTTCAATCGATCACTGTGATGAGACACGGTATTGGCTTCTGGTGACAGCAGAATGAGAAATGAGACAACAAAACGGAACTCCTGGAATTTAGCAGATCAGGACCACAAGTTCATTCACCGAGAAAGTGATGAACAGTTTTTTAAACAAAAAAACCCACGACTGATCTATGAAAACCTTATTAAAACTGCCTTTTGATTAACCTCGGCCTAAATTTCTTAGCCACCTGTCCAGGAAAATTCCTACAAATGAGCCAGACAAGGAGGAACAATCTGTATTGATGACTATGGCTATGTGAAATGAGCTCACGAAAAACATGAAGCGATATTTGTAAGCAACTGTCTCCCCAAATAATTTTCTTTTAGGTGGTGGGATGACTATGATTGTCAAATGGAAAATGTTAAGCACCCCTGAATATCCATATTGTACTTTGGGCTACTCATATTATTATATTTTACATTTGGAGATAGCACGTTTTTGAAAAACTGATGGCCTTTCTGGAACACTGGGTCAGGTTCCCAGGGGAAAAAATGAGTTTATCCTGAGACATGTGTACATCCAGGTAAACAAAACCATCACATTTAAAGTGCTCTTTCCTTTCCCCAAGAAATCTGTTGATCTTTCAGTTGATCTTTATTATAACCATAGACCAGTACAAGTAGCCTGTTTTCCAGAAAATAAAACAGTGTCTTATATTAATTTTTGCTCCCAAATATGCACTAGGTCTTATTTTCAGGGATAGTTTTCAGAGATTGTTCCCTTTTTAAAAAAAAAAAAAAAATGAGTGTTAAAGTATAGTACCTACATTGACACATGGGTAAGTTGACTCAGGTTTTTAGGATCAATTTTTTGACCTAAATTTCTAGACTTATACGTGAGTATATACAGTATGGACATCCTATAGCAAAAGGATATCTCTTACATGAAGAACCATCTTGTCCTCCAGGCACAGAAACAAAGTATAAATTACAGAGCGATCAATTCAGCCAAACCAAGAAACGAATCAAAACATCCTAACACAACCAACTGGTACATTCTCCTAATCTTGCTAAGAGAGCAGATGGGACTTGTAGTCTTTGATGTTCATGGGATAACTGGGAGCCTGGAGCCTGCTGTGTGGCTTTGACCAGCATTTCCCCATAAAGCCCCTGCTCCAGATGTTCCTGTGTTTCAGAAGTCCATAGTTTATTTAGGAAGAAAGTCAGAGACAAAAACCTTGTGGTGCTTTTTATAACCTCTGCTCAGAGCCATCTCGAAGGTTCGTGCTTCTGTCCAACTGCTCATCTCATTTGACAGTAGCTATCTCATTACCTGTTGCATGGATCCTCATTAACATGTAACTGTATCCCTTCCCACAGTTAATCCTTGGTTTTCTGGAGAAAGGCTTTGGTAAATGGAAGGATTTCCATAAGGCCATTTCAGTCCCATACCCTGGCCAGTGACCTACACTTACTGTATATTCACTTCTGGTCTGGTAGTGATGATATTTGAAGCCCTATATGAATCCTAAAACATATCAAAGGGGAAGAAATGAGGGGTATCTTGGAAAAGTTCATTGCCTCGCAATGTTGTAACATCAATTCCAAGTAAGCAGATGGGAACGAGAAGAGAGATTTAAGACAAAACATCTTTCACTCTGTTCTATAAAATGGGAAAGAAGAAATGAACCTGCCATATCTGATTGAAGGGCTTTATTTTTCCCATTTATTCTGCAGACTTCTCGCCTTTAAAGAAACACCCAACTGATTGACAGGCCCCATTTGTGAAATCAGCAGGGAAGTGCTGTAAATATTGTAATTGTGGCAGCACTGTGCATCTGGACTTAATGTGCACTGGCGATTTCATACATAAAGAGTTTCAGAGAATGCATGAAGTCAATCATTTGTACCTATCATACTCAGGCCATATGGTGCTTCACTTTTATTTATTTATTTATTTTTAGTAAGTCCGGGAGTGGGGGGGGGGGGGCGAAGAGAATGAAATCCATTAAATCTATGGTTCCTGCATTTATAAAGGTTGGATGCTTCCATAATCTAGGAAGTGTGGGCAGATCTACTGAGACAAAAAGGCCGGGTTGATCGACTCCGAGGGAATTTTAGCTAGGTATTCTAAAAGTGCCTCCTTCTTTATTTATTTTACATTTCTATCTTACTTTTCAGATATGAATGACTCCCAAAGAGGCTTAAATTAAAAATCAAAACACAATATGGGGAACCAACTCAACATTTCATCTAGTCGCACTCTTAATTCAGATCATTATAATAGATGAAGATCTCATTCTCATGGAAGACTTCTTCAAGAGGTCCAACCAGCTTTCTTTGAATTCTTCCAAAGCTCCTTGATCTGACACAATGAGAAAGAATGTTTTGTCTGCCATTTTATTTTAGTGCATTTTGGAAAATCTTCTTTGAAAAATCTAAACTGATGACCTCATAAGAAACTCCATAGTACCAGGTTCTTTCCAAACTACTACTGACTGAAAAATAAAATAAAATAAAATGAGGCTGAATAGTATAATGGTCTGAGCTCTGCATTTCGGGACCAGTGTTCGATTCCCTGCCTGGCAATGGAAACATACTGTAGTAGTTCACATATTCTCAGCCCCAGAAAACCCCATGATAGGTTGGCCTGAGGGTCGGTGTAAATTGAAAACAACTTGAAGGCACACAACAACAAAAACAAGGTATTTTGCAAACTGCTACTAACTCTAAAATAATGGCAATAAGATTCCCATATCAAAATACAAACAGCACAACAACGGTAAAAATATGAAGGCTTTTCATTTGCTTTAATTATTATGTCACAAATTTTTTTTTTGTCATGGAAAAAAAAATGCATATTTTAGTTTTTGAAGTTTTCCATTTTATCCCTGTATATAAATAACTATATGAAACTGCTTCAGGGTATGAATTACAATGTCACAAGTCATATCTAATGTTTCCAAAGGGCTTTGGTTTCAACCTCATAGCTAATATAGCTATGAAGCCAATATAAATTATTAACACTGTAATTCATACCTTGTTGTAACTTATTAATTAAAGAGCAATATGAAAGAAATAAGAAAGGTTACATGACATATTTATATCAGCATGGGGTATATTTGCACAATCAGTCGTCTTAGAATCAAAGTTTCTATTCCCCATATCCATGTGATCAGGAGGATGGCCTTATTAAATCATTATAACTATTTGAATGTCAAACAATTTTACGCAAGTGCTTGCATCTAAGAAAGAAATAAGACCTAATATGCTATACTTTTTAAAATGGATGTCTGTAGTTGGATGCTTTAATCATGTTTTGATTATTTTTCTGTGATGAAGAATCCTTTCATCTGAACTATGATTAGCGACAATCCACTCTGGTCATCACAGCCTCATTGTTTAATATATTTTTGGAGTCAACCCTTCTGGAGACAGCCTCTTAACATATTCACTATTGATACATTATGAATTTCAGTTCACTGCAGAATTGCCAGGAAATGTCATTAAATATAACAAAAGGACTCAAGATACTCACATTTTTGTACAATATCATAATCTTGCTGTTGTTGTGTGCCTTCATCATGTTGTTGTGGTACCTGCATTGGTAACTCCACAACTCAGTTTCTGCAATGTGCTTTACATGGGGCTACCCTTAACCCGGAAACTCCAGCTAGTACAGAAAACTAGGTATGACCATATAATACCGATTTTGAAATAACTTCACTGGCTGTCTATTGGTTTCCAGATGCAGTGAAAGGTGTTAGTTTTGACCTTTAAAGCCCTACATGGCTTGGGATTATACGGGATCACCTTCTTCCGTATAATCCGCCCCGTGCACTCAGGTCCTCTGGGAAGAATCTACTGCAGCCTTTGAAGACCAGATTGACGTCTGCTTCCCAGAAGACCTTTTCTTCTGGCACTCCTAGATTGTGGAATGGCCTGCTCAAGGATATCCATCATATTACCAGCTTAGATAGCTTTTAAAAAGCTGTCAAGATGGCCCTCTTCTGGCTGGCCTTTCCTGGATAGGGAAACCCCAGCTATAAAAATGGGGTTATTCATGCTCTTGCCCTCACCCAGTTGGAAAGTTTTGTTAATTTTAGGACATTTTAAAATCATGGTCTGTTCAACAGATTATTTTAATCGTTCCTTGTTTAATTGTTATTTTAAGTGGGGAGGGAACTATGGGTTTCTTTACTTGAGATGTTGTTGCTGGAATTTTTTGTGTAAGCAGCTCCGAATGTTTGTAACAGGGAAGCGGAATAGAAATAAAAATTTTATTTTATTGTTCTTATTTCACATCATAGAATCATAGGGTTGGAAGAGACTTCAAGGACCATCCAGTCCAACCCCCTTCTGCCATGGAGGAACACAGAATCAAAGCACCTTGACAGATGGCCATCCAGCCTCTGTTTGAAAACCTCCAAAGAAGGAGAGTTCAATACACTATAAGGGAGTGTGTTCCATATCCCAAGAAGGATGGGTCATGAACATGTATTGATTCATGGACAAATATAGCAAAGCCCGCGAAACCTTAGGACTAGGTATTGTTAATTTTAGGCCTGTGTTTGTGGATGATGGAAGTTCTGTCTGCAGATGTCTTCCTGCTAACAACTACAGTACTGAAATAAAAGTTTTACTGTTTGACTACAAACGACTGATTTCCTGACCCGTGTGAGGTGGGCAGTCCTCGACAATTATATTCTTTGGTGTTCTGCCTCAGAAGCATTCCTAGTAATATCCTTTGTTCAAGAAATTAGCACTAAAAAGAATTAAAAAGCATTTGTAAACTTGATTTTAGCCTTTGAGGATTTCCTACTTTGCTGATTAAATTACATGTCTGACTGATTCTTAATTATATGTCACCCAATGGTTCTGAAAGCTTTCCATCTTAATGTTGATTATCAAACAAAATTATGTTAAATATGGCCAATCCCACTGCAAATAATGTAAAAGATTCATCACTGTCTTTTTCATGAAAAGAAGTTACCATTATTAGGCCAGTAAAGTAAATGATGCATTTGCTAATACTAGTTTCACAGCAAATGCTCAATAAATAGCAATGGTGTAATGGATGGATTCTGTGCTAACTTGAAAATTCAAATATCATGATCCATATCCCGAATTAAAGGTTCTTGAATCAGGGCAGTGTGCAGCTGGGCTAAAGGCCTGACAACTGTAAATTTGTCCCATTTGGTCTGAAAATATGGAGAAGGGAAAGCAGGATCCCACCTTTTTCTGGTCTTTCTTGCACTATTAATATATTTACCATCTACCACCACCCTGCTACTTTTGCATGTGCACCCTAATATGGGAAACGTATGCAGTTGTGTGCATACAAGTGGTATGCACACTAGCCTAGTCAAATGTTGTCAGGAACACAAAGGAAGCATTATTTCAGGTTACATTTCCTTTCTTAAATTTTGTTAAAATTTTTGGTTTAGGGTCCTTTCTTTCACTGGAGACACATCAAATCCAAAAAGAACAGATCCTAAACCAAAAAATCAGTGCAAGACATTTGAGCCCAAAGTTTTTATGTAAGAACTCTTTTTCTGTCACACTTACAGCAAGATGTAATTTGTATTTTATTAATTTTTACCATTTATTTCCAAGGTTTATATCCTGCCTTTCTCCCACAGTGGGATTCCAGGTGCTTATGGATGGATGGATGGATGGATGGATTGGCAGCCTGAAAAGCTCATATTTATATTTTTGGCTGTGGCATAGGTAATGCTACAAGAAAGCAGCTGATCCAATTTGATCAAGGGCCTGAGCAGATGGGCAGGTCACCCATGATATCCTGACCCTAGTTCTAACCTGGATCAGCCCCTAAACTAGCACAACAATACCACTTACCTGCTGCCACCATCACTGTCACAGCCTGCAAGGATGGAAACAGGGTGTCTGCCTACATCCACATGGCCAGGTGCCTCCATCCAATGCAAGAAGCCATGTTCAGGGATGATGTGGTGACGTCTGCAGGTAAATGGTGTGTGGGGCCATGTGGTGTCGCAGTTGTCACCACAGAGTTTTCAAGAAACTCTATGGAAAACAGTTAGACTTTTTGTCCCATACTATGACCCCTTTGGTCAAGGACTGTTGGATCAGCATCTGAAGTGACAGATCCTGGACTATCGGCCTGCCTCACCCATACAGGACAGCAAAAGGCTGGAAGGAATATTTTGCCTGTGTGCACAGGCCCTAAGTGAGTTTGGGGGCTCTATGCAAACCTGAGACCAAATCTCATAGTCCACTACCATTACACTGCATTTGCTTTCAACATTCAAACTAAAGTATATCCACTTTACCTATTCCCGTGCTTACTCCTTTAGTCTAAATACATGTTCTCTTTTGGAATGGAATGAATTTCAAAACACATATAGACAACACACACATACACACACATGCTTTTGGAGAGCATGTTATAGGAATTTTATATTTTTAACCACCAGAAAAATATCCTCCATATTCCAGGGAAAGGGGAAATGTCATGATAAACATGCCATCCCTCCACAACTTTCCCCCTTTTCTTTTAACATTCTTTCAGATTGAGTCCATTGTGTTGCTGATACCTGACTACAATGCCCACATTCTTAAAACCAGTTAGAGAGCCCACAGTTATTCACTAAGCAATTCATCAATATTTATTTATTGTGTCAATGACAACCTCCTTGCCATAATTAATTACTCAAGTAATAAATAGTTTTATTAATAGGAATAGATGACAAGAGCAGCAGAATGATTTCCCTGATAAAGACTGATAGCACATTCTCGTATCTGACACAACACACAGAATGCTGTACAGATTGAATCAAGGCCTCCTGCATGGATAATAAATTGTTATTCCAGAGAATGAAGTGATTGATACATTTGCTTGCTACAGGGGAAAAAACCTGGGGGGAAAAAGAGATTCTGCTCCCCAATTATTTAAATATACTCTGGTGAAACTTTCTCTCCTTGTGACAAATTTAACTCTGCACAGATGTGACAGTTTCTTGGCACAAGGCAAAGAATTCATGCTTTCTTGGGTACTTGACTTAGAGCTTTATTTCTCCTTTTGAAATGCCACCTTTCTCCAGAAACACCTGGAAGAACAGGGAAAAGAAAACAAAGGCTGGATGAGAAGCCATAATATGTGAAGCCATATACAGCAATGGCAGCTCTGAGATGGAGTCTGCTGTTTATCTTTGTAAAGACAGCCACTTGGTTGCGTTTTTAAAAAATCATTGTTTGGCTGAGTTGACCCATACTGCACTTATCTTTTTTTTGACAACACTACTCTGGAGACCATCTATTCTTTGACAGCCAGCAAAATGGTGGGTTGGGAAAATGAGAAGTGGAGGAAGGCTTTTTTTCAGAACAGAAAAGGTCTCCTGTACCGTGCTAGTAATAATTCATCATTATTGTTATTCACAAGAAATAAATGAGATCCTTCCTTCCTTCCTTCCTTCCTTCCTTCCTTCCTTTTCTCTGTCACTTCCATGTTAGAAACCAACCAAATCTGTCTCTGATTCTTCTCATTGCTTTAACAAAATAAAGTGTTGTCTTATTATTATTTTTAGGTTGAGGCAGGAAATATAAATAAATCATGTTGTTGTTATTGTTATTAAAGTGGAATCACAATGCTATCATTTGTAGTGTGAATTTGGAAATTAGAGGTATGTATTTGTAGCGTAGTGGAGGGGAAGTATGTCAACACTGGTTTCCTGCCATGTAAGGAGATAGATATTAAGCTGCATTTTGGAAGGATGTACCCATTTGTATCATCTGTACATCATAATGTAAAGAAAGCAAGAAGACAGAACTCGACCAGATACCAGTTCTAATCACAATAAAAATATATGTCCTCCTAAAGTAAAATGATCATTCTTCAATCATTATATAAAGGGGATTTACTAATAGGTGATTTTAAAAAGCAGCAACAATAAGTTGTTCTTTTTGGCTCTGAAATAATTAATTGAGTTAATTAAGCACCCCAAATAAATGCCTGAAAATCTAAGTTGGAAGGCAGATTTTCGGGAACATATAATAACGGCACATTTCTTTAAAAGATTATAATTGTAACACGCTCAATGGTGGGTGCATAATGATTGTGTGAAATATCAGGAGTGAGTATCCAAGCTGAGAGCATTTTTCTCGACACAATAGAAGCTGTAGAGAAGGTCACAGGGAAATCTGCCAAGCAATTTTCCAGGCACGTTGTCGATTTTGCCTTTGAAAAACTTTATGGCTTGAAACTGGGAAAGGGGTGAAAGCATTGAGGACATCCATGGTTCCAATTGTGCCTGAGAGCTAGACATTTTGCAGATGAAGCTTTCCTCATTGCTACACCTCCCCTCCTCTCTCTGTGAGAAAGTGTGAGTTTCATCAGCTGAATTACTGTGCCAGGCAGTTTGCGGCATTGCTAGAGGCAATCCTACACTGACGTAAAGGGTCAGGGACAAAGTTGTTTGCTCTGAATTTTTAAGCCAACCAGGTTAATTCACATTTGCACACAGTAAGCATTTGGAATCTCCTCAGCCCAAAATTGTGCATGTTAGGGAATGTTTTTAACTTGGGTCCAAAAAAAATTAACAACAACAACAACAACAATTACTACTACTACTACTATAATTACAATATTCATGTGCTAGAGGAAACTTCGCATGAAAGTAAATATATGGAAGTTTGCTTTTTTAAACGTCACAGCCTGTTCTGGCAACAAGAAGGAAAACATTATTAAATGCATCGATAGAATTAGAGTGATTTCTCCATCCCCAGATTGAAAAGAGATTAATATATTTCAGCTCACAACTTTCATATGTTGTAGTAACATGGAGGCTAACTCTGTCTTCCACCATCAATATGCTGGACTACCATAATGCGCATCTGCACAAAAGATTGGCATGTTGGAAATATCTCCATACATATCAATTGATCCACAATCCTGTGAACTAGAAGACGGGGAAAGAGAAACTAGGGATCATGATAGTTAAGGTCCAGGCCAAAGGAAGGGGTTTCTGGCTGCTTTGGCTGCATGGTGTTTAGATGACACACACCAAATCATTTCTAAAATATATGAATAATGTTGGCATATTTTCCCCATAACTTCAAGAGATATCATTACCAAGGTTGTAAATCATTTCTAGTTTCTAGTGTGTAAAGTCCTTAGTGCAACATCAATATACCACCTTTGCCGTTCATAACTATCAAAGGAACTAAAGCGCCATTTTTTTTCTTAACCAGTATATTCACAGGGACATATTTCTGACATGTACAAACTCAAAATATTAAATCATCAACTTTTAGAAAGTATTTGAAAGTGAAATGGGGGCAAGTAGTAGCAGAGCTCTTATGATGAGGGGAAAAGTGATTCTGCTAATGCATTTATCATGTTTAACTATAGGTGAGAGGCATTATTTCTAATGAAATAATAATTTTTAATACTGGAGTCCATCATGAAAACTGTCAGTGAATCTGAAATTTGCATATGACTATTGAGCTGGGAATTCTATCCATTAAACTAAAAATGTAATCCATTGGGTTCCATTTTGAGAGAGCTTGTTTTTCCTGTTCTGAATTACCTTAAGTGTATTCAATCAGAATATATTGTTTCAATTATTATAACAGCAATAGTCGATTTGCTTCCTTTTCAAAAGTTTACTAATATACTTTGCAATCTTTTAATGCTGTTAAAATATGTCATGTTTGCTTTAATGGTGCTTTCCAAAATATATTATACTTTCTTCTGGGCTATGCAAAATGCATTTGCATTTATTATTTCTTCTCCTACTATTTTTTTTTCCATCTTAGGGGATTTCATTGCTGGACATCCATTCCCACAATTTCTGAGTGCTTTCTGGTTTCATGCTTTGGGATATATTTTCACAAGCAAGTAGACAGCTACTCAACTGCACTTAAATTATATAGTCAGTTCTAATACTGTGAAATGAGTTTGCACTTATTTAACCAATTCCTGTATAAATGGATTGGACCAGCAATAAGAATTAGGAGCAGGTTTTTTTAAAAAAAAGATCTTATCAAAATTTGCTCCAGATGTTGGTTTCTATCAATTTCAACAAAAAACCTAGTAAGAATGTAATAGGAGACCTACAGTATTGGAGAGTCCTATTCCTGTCCATTTATTTTATTCAAGGATGCAAGCTTAACTTTCATTTATTTTGCAGTGCCACTATTTTTCTCAAAAAGCTTTGGTTAAAGTACTGCTCAGAAAAGAATATTAGAAAATATTTGAAAAATGGTTCAAAAACATGGTTTTGTTTTGGACGTGTCTAGAAACTGATGAGAAGAATCCTGGATTGAAGGTATTCTTTGCAGATCAGGAATGCACAAGATTTATGTGGGATCATTTTGCACAGAAAACAGGATTTTCTGCGCTGATTTATATGCAGAAATATAATTTCCTGTGCAGAAAAAGCTGCTTCATGTGCAGAAAATGTTACATTTAGTAACCTATTATAAGCAAAATATGCACATGGGCTATTTGTATAGGGGGGAAAGCATTTTCTTCAAAGCAAACAACAATTTATGAACAGAAAATAATACTTGATGCAGGAATATTGTTTTCTGTGCAGAAAATGCTGTTTCTTTCACATAATAACCTTTTCCCCCCCTCTACAAAATAACCATATGCAAATGTGCAAAGAATAAGTCCTAAATTGTGAATAGGCTTTGAAAACTATGTGAAATTTTCAATGATTTTCTTACGGTGGGGAGGAAATTGCTTAAATGGTTCCTTCGAGAAGAAATTGTTGAATTATAGCATCCCTACTCTAGATGCAGTACTGTCTTGTGGACTATGTGGAAAAGGGAGCCTTGCAATAGGATGGCACAAGAAGATAAGGCATTCCAAAGAAAAACAGCAACTCACCATTGGAGGACACCACTTTGCAGAGCAAATGTTATATTCCTTCTCCAGATTGCTTGACTGCGGAAACTAAATATGCATTACTACATACAGAAAATCAAAATGATAGCCCCAGCAAGAGAAACCACCAAGATCGGCTCTGCTGCTATCACTTCGGATGGTGGCAAAAGGGCAGAGGGAAGCTGAAGATAAATGTGAAAATGAAACTGAATGAAATGTTAACTAATGAAACATGAAATGAATACAATTTTGATGAATGAAATGCAAAATGAATGGGGATTTCGGTAATGAAGATGAATGGGATTCCTGGAATGAGAGTGTGTGCTCCATACTTAGAGTAATAATTAGGGTCATCCAGGCTCTAGTTATCTTGATTTCACTTCTTTTCACTTTTAGTGTCCCAGCAATGAGGAACACATGAAAACCAAAAGAACTAATACATACGCAGACATGGTATGTTTACACTTATTGCCTCTCATAAAGTAACATTTTGGACATCTCTTTCTGATCTTATCCTCTGCACGGATGAGACAAGGCCATCTGCATATAATTTTTGATGTTGCCTCTTTTCAGACATTTATTGTGCACTAGCACAATAGATGTCAGAAAACAACATTGGCAGCATTGACACCTAAAACAACATTGGCTGCATTCAGGAAATTACAAAATTTGCATACCAAAAAACAGGAAAACTGTTCCACAGGCATGGAAACAGTGAGAATTCAGAAAAATGTAATAAAAGAAGATTAGACTACGGCATTCTTCAGCCTGTCTCCCCCCCTCACCATACTTTCTTATATACTGCAAATAAGAGTTTACACAACCAATTATTTATTTTTCCCACTTATTCACACACCTGTTGCTAGTGAAGGGGAGAAAGACCATAGACACTATATAAGACCATTGTCCAGATGGACCAGAGTTATCTTCTCTATCTATTGGAAGTTCTCTGAAATATGGAGAGGAGGTTTACTCATCTGTTACCTGGAGGTGTAAGGAACTGAATCTAAGGATCTTTTTTGTTCATAATTAGAGTCCAGCACTTGTTGCTGCTACATCTTCCTTAACTTCCGTGTATATGTATGTGAAATCTCACCTTTGGGGCTCAGATTGGGTAGTACAGGATAATTAGTATCCCTTTACCTAGAATAAACTAGCAATGAAGAGTAGTGGAGAGAGTAGCAAAGCAAGCAAATGTGTGAGAAAAATCTAGACAATGACAATATCATTGAAAAGAAAGGATGGTGCATTGGCATGTGAATCTGTGTTTAGCTTCTCTTCTTCACACTGTTGAAAGGGCCTGATGTGTGTTTCTGGGAAGAAGCTCAAAAAATTTAGGCTATTCTACATAAAGATATTCTGTGAATAAATCTTCCTTCCTTCATGCCCCCTGCAAATAAAATAATGGGGGGGGGGGGCACAAGGTTAGAAGGAAGGCACATGGAATCAGCATCCTATCTCAAGCTCAATGTACCAAGCAACACTCACATTTGGAAAGTGCCAGTTGGAACACCATCACAAATTAGGATTCTTTTACTAAGGTTAAAGCAGGCGATGAGTTATCAGATTCACTGCATGAAAGCAGTGGTTTCCATTATCACATGGTATTGCTTTCATCAGTAAGTCAATACACTTGGAATCAAATCCAAGAAATGGGAAGCCTGGCTAGCAACAAAGAAATCTGGACAAATTCCCAGATCATATAGCTGTTCATTCAAAACCATGTCAGCCTGCAGAACACCACCCTAGTCAAGGAATAATTGTTTTGTTAACTAGAGGTATGGCTGGAAAAAATTCTCTAGGAAAGTTGAATATTCTTTCTCCCATCTTTTTTCTTTTTCTTTTCAGTTTTTATTTATTTGTTTGCTTTTGGCAGATTTACATTTTTTTTGTTACATCTGGGAATAAACTCATTTTCATACAAATATTCCCAAAATAAACCACACAAATACATACTTGAAGCATTTAATATCTTTCAAAGTCTGTAATCACAGTTGCACAAAAATGTATGTATATAGAAAGGTATGAAGACAATGTTGTGTATCATGGAAGACAGTGCAGGAATAAGCGCCCTCAATAATGCTTTGTTTTAAAAGATAACATTGTACAAAATGTATGTTATTTTAGGGGAGTGTAGGTAAGGATTCATACACATCCTACTTGTTACGTTATGCTTGTGTCAAGAACAAATGTATATTTCAATGACTGAATGGCAAACACATGTTTATACCAGTCTTTTCTGGCCCATGTTCCTCCAGAGATTACTCAGTTTACAATTCCCTTCAGCCACAAAAGGATGGATAAGAATTAATAAGAAACGGTGGCAGTTGTATGCCAAAACTCCTGGAATGCCAAACTCTGGGAAAATCCGGTTTACAATTTCTGAACTGTGTCACAAATATTTTATTTATTTAAGTGTCTCTAAACTGGAATGAAATTATAGATGTGGAAAAGGAGAGAGTAAGGGATACAGATCTGTCCCACTGACTAAGCTGTTTGACTCCTAAATAAGAACAAATCAATTGTATCCTTCTCATTCAAATACTGTACTGAGTGCAAGACCATAATTGCAGATCTGCATTTTGAAATCTATAGTTCTGAAATAGCAGCTTCTCTTAGGGACTCAAACAGTTTCCCTCAATTAAATTTATTTTGGTGTTAAATAGAAGTCTGAGTAAAAAATGTTACCTAAGAGCTTCCGCATGCAAGATTGAAATGTAAAATTGCCTACAATTAGAAACAAGAACAATTTATTTGTATAATTGAGGTTAATGTAGGGCATGCTGTGCCTGAGTTATGTTTTTTTCCAGTACTTCACACTAAAAGCACTTTTGATACTATGGGTGCAATGGCAAAATGTAAACTTAAAAACACAAAGAATTTGCAGGCTGAAATCTTATTTATAATTTATGTCCTCTTAATCTATACTTCTAACGATCCTTTTGCAGAAGTTCTTTTATCTTTATCACTCTTATTTATTATTAGTAATTCCTACTCAGATAAGGAAGTTTCATCCCTTGAATTTGATCAATGCTTCGCAGCATGTCTTTGAGACACAGTATTATTTGGTATGCTGAATATCAAATCCAGTAAAAGGAAATAAGACTAAGAAACAAGAAATAAGATGTCAAGTACTGACTACCTTCGGTTGAGGTATATGGGTTTGTCCTAGGACCAAACAGATGTCCTTCTGATTGTGTTAGATGCTTGTCTCGAAATGTAAAACATCATAAATTTCATCCTCAAAGGCTCCCTGTGTCAAGAAAATCCTGGATTTTTATGGATTCTTTGTAGTGCAGGAATTATTCTGCAATATATTTGTGGTGGGCAGGGGTGGGGGACTGTTTTACATACAGAAAAGTTGGTTTTTGTGTGCATAGAAAACTTGCTTCCTGTGCAGGAAATGCTGTTCTTTGTGCATTAAAGAATAAACCCACCTTATTCCCCTGTTCAGAGTAAATCCTGAACTGGGAAGATTATCTTCTGTCTAGGATTATTCTAACCATTTCCCACCTATTATTCAAATATTTTTGAATACTGTTTCCATTCCTGGGGATGAATAGGACAACACTGTGCCAGAGAAACCCATTCCCTTGGTGCAATAAGTCAGGGCAGGCAGCGGATGCCCATCAGATGTAAAGGGGATTATCCTCCAATCTTTAGTGAACTGAATGCACCTTTGCCATTTACTCTCCATTTTATTGCTTTCCTGTTCAGTCCAGACTGGTGGAAAGATCAGTTATTTCCTTGTACTCTTTTCTTTAATCTTTCCCACTGGCATTAAAGGATAATGAAAGGCTCTTTTATTATCTGTTTAGGTAATCCATACCAAGTTTCCTATCACTGACAGAAGAGGATGGAGGGGAAAAAATAGTCCTCCTTTCACTCTCTGGTGGCTTTCCATTTATTCCTCTGGGAAAATTCTTAATGAAAAGATTCCCTTTGATAAAAATAAAAACAAAAACCCATTTGCTCACATACTTGACATTAACATGGAGAAATCGGCCTGAGGAATAATGTATTGTATGGATTGCTTATTAAGGTTTGATTGCTGAGGTGCAGTTTAATAGCAGCCAAGGAATACCTTGAAGCAAGAATTGGTTTTGAAGACAAAATGGGAGCAAGAACTTTATAGTGTGTGAGTGATTTATGGGATTCACAAAGTGTAGTGATAGACACTGGGCTATATGTTAAAAGGGATTAGACATATTAGTGGAAGGTAGAGCTGTCAGTGGCTATTACTATGTGTGTGATGGAATATCAGTTGTTGAGGAGTCGCACTGAAAGAGGACTATTGCCTTGATGGACTCATTAGGATTTCTAGTTAGCCACTATGGGAAGAAGAATCCTGGAGCAGATGAACCTTCAGTCTGATCGGTCCAAGCTTTTCTTGGGTTCCCAGGGACATCTTGCTAATGTTATATTATCCAGGATATAATATGATATGAACTGAAAGTATGAATCTATACTTCTTTTTGTCTTTATTGGGCTTCCCTTAGGTAATTATATGGTCACTGTAGTAACCAATGGTGATTTAGACAGATCCTTTGTATGATACAACATGGTTCTAGTTAAGTCAATCAGTCATTTCAAATTCTGTTGATAGTAGCCTTTCTCATTAAGGCAGCAGTTCTTGTGAAGTCATGATAAAATACAATTTATTGGTACGGTTTTTAGTTATGGCTGAATCCAAAGGCTATCGAATAATGGCCCTTAGATTATTTGGTAAAACAAAAAAATTGTGAACACATTTTGATTTCTTCAATTGCCTTACTACTAAAGAAAGTAGTAAGCAGCATCACTAAAGTAAGTTAAACTAGAAGTGAACTGAGATGTTCACTTCTTGCCTCACCATTTTCATGAACACAAATGTGAAACCAAATTTAAAGCCAAAATGTAAAAGATAAAGTACAGCTGATTCATAGTTAATATACAGCCTCATCTGGTATATGTCACTTCAAACTTAACTTTAAAAATAATAATAATAATAATTTAGGTTGTTATTCTGTGCCCACTTCCCTGAGAGTAACCCTCACTGAAATCAATATAACCTACTACTGTGTGGACATGTATAGAATTGCAATGTGATGGTTCAATCTGGAGTTCAGCAAGAAAACAGGAAGGCCACATTTTTGCAGTCAATTAGAGAAAATGCATTTCTTGAGAAAGTCACTGAAATGTGTGACACTTGTATACAGGACTCAGGACTGAGCAGTGCTTTGACATCTGAATCACCTATAATTGGCCAGTCAAAAGTGTTGAGAAACACAATATATGCTGCCATCCATTTGCAAGCTCTCACAGTGAGAAGAGTCATTGCCTTGTCCTTGAAACCAATTGCTTTGAACCTACAGTAATAATTGAAGAACAGCTTTTTAAAAATGTATGATTTTATATCTTACCTTCATACCAATGCTATAATTAATATTCATACATCTTTTTGGCATTGCGTTTGAGGTCTTCTTAGAGTACTTTTTTGGAAGAGGACATTGATCCAGATTTAGCACTCCATTCTCTCTTCCTCCATACCTAACATACCTGCATTTAGCCAACCATAGTAAAATTTATAATTCTATTTAATAATTTGGACAACAAAAAGGCTAGGAAAACAAATCCTTCCCTTAACAGAGACTCTTCTGTCATCCAGCATGTTTAAGAGCCTCTGTCTCATCAGCCCTTGTCAGAATTTGGGGTATTCTGCCATACGATTGGTGTTGCTGTGATGTAAAAGTATATTAAATGAGACATTATAGTATTATAATTATATTTTAGAATTATAGGAGTATTATAACATTACTGGGATTTGAGGGAATGATAGGAAGTATACAGCCAGCATGCTGTAGAGTTTTGAGTGATGGACTAGGATATTAGAGACCCGGGTTCAGTTCCAAGCTTAGTCATGAATGCTTCTGGGTGACAAAAGGCAAGTCATATATTATCAGCCTCAGGGAAAGGCAACAGGAAACCTCCTCTGAACAAATGTTGCTGAGAAACCCCATGATAGATTCATCTCACAGTTGCCATAAACTGGAAACGACTTGAAGATGCACAACAACAAGTGACAATAGTGCTAATATAGTGTTCATTCAAAGGAAAGGTGGTTTCCTGGCACAAGAACGTGCAGCTATCTGGTGGAGGATTTTTCTCAGGGCTTTCTCATGGGAAATGGAAAGTAGAGGGAAGACTAAAAGTGTATGAGGGGCTGAGCAGAAAAATCACATATGGTTTGGAGGGCAGGTGAGCTCCATCAGGCCTAGCCTAGATTAAGAAGCAGAGCTGTCCCTTCAGTCCATCTGCCATGGTCCAGGCCTCAGAAGGAGAGAAGAGCCACTGGACTTTCCCCCTTCCCCACTGCCATTCCCTTCTCCTTTTGTGTCATGTCTTTTTAGATTGTAAGCCTGAAGGAAATCATTATCAATCCACCACCCATCTAGCAATGTCCTGTAAAAATTGCAATCCACTGCTTTACATGTTATGTATTATATTTTAATGTAAGTAACACCTAAGCAGTTTTGTACATTCAGCCATCAAGCTTGCATGCATTCTTTTCTTGGAGGATAGAGGTGCCCTAAAAGAAGCACCTTTAAAAAAATCATTTACTTCAGCATTGTCAATTGTCATGTACTTTTCTCTATATACACAGCATTGCTGACAGTGTCAAAATTAGTCTTGTCAGTTGAGGCGTTTGTCTATCATGTTTGACAAATGACTTTGCACTTGACACCAAAGACTGAAGAGTAGAGAGAAAGGAAAAAAAAATTAGAAGAAACAAAATTTTGTTGCAAATATCTATGGTTTTCCACTCCTGCATATTCGCTTTTAAATACAGATACATATGCCCTCTCCCAATATATCAGGGTTAATAATATTGACGTGAATCCTATTGATAATCTCAAGTAGAAATGAGTTGAATCAACTGTTGAATTGTGAGTGAACACGTATGTACATCCCATTGATTCAGTAGCTCTACTCTAGTTAGGACTACCAATAGGATTCAAGATATCATCATTAATTCCACAAAATTTAAAATGTCACCAGAAATATGAGTATCCATATGTTTTAACCAAACATACCCAAGGTTTAGATAGGGTGCTAATTCATTCCATATTGCCCATTCTACAGCCACCTTTAACATTGACTCCTTCACCATTGATGCCTTGCCCAGTTTTTCTATGGCTACTGCCACCCTCCCATAGTAGACTAATGCTATGGGCCCATTCAAGCCTCTTAGTGAGATGGGATACGGTGCTATTACATATTCTGTCATTCCATAAAGAGACTAATCTCATTGGGTGATTATTTGTTACAGTCTCCAAAATAAGATTCTCGAGGATAAATATAGAGATATATTCACTCTGTTTTGGATTCAAACATAAACCAAAGTTTATCATTCCTTTCAGAACTATAATAAAGGCCTGAGTTATCAAAGGTAAGACGTCTGATAACATGTGTGGAGGTGGTCCCCCTCCACCTCCAAAAGGGCCTCATCCCCATTCATTTAGTTTTGTTAGGGGTTTGTTATCCTCTCCCCTAATCCACAATGCTTGTTGTTAGCCTATCCTGCACTCCCATAAATCCAACTTTTTAATTTTGAATTGGAAAAAAAAATTGTCCCGAAGAGGTCAATGTTGAAATGATTCAATCTCTTTAAATTTTCTATTGGTGACATTGTGTTAGCAACTATTTCCCTGGATGACATCTTCATTTTGAGATCCATACAAGGACTTCAAGAATGTGTGATGCATGCAGAAGAAGGCCTTTCAAGAGAGCTGAAAAATATCTGCTAGCTTGAGATAGTTGAGAACCTTTATGCGTGCAAAGATTTTCAACTTTCTTGGTCAGGTCTACTCCCCCCTCTCCCAATTAATGCATTCAAGTGTTGCATTCTCGGACAGTTACAGATATTGGCTTACTGGCCCTACGCAGGGATCATGTTTGCAGCTATTAGTATGCAGACAGGATATGATTAAATATTGTTGTGATAAAATGTGACACAACATAATAAATGGGAATGGGGGGAGGGGAAACTACACTTTTAATCATAAATCACGTCGTACAATTTATATGACAAGCCCACATTGATAAGACAATGTAGAGATAACAAATGCCAGACATGTCGTTTTGAGGATAAAAAGACTAATTTTGAATTCTTAATAGCATAATTACTTTAATGTTATTCACTGGCTGGAATTCGTTTTCTCATAATGAAACCATTTCTTGTGGAGCTCCAGCCACTATCATGGAACAAGTAACTCATCCAAGGTTTTGTTCCAATTTTTTGTCAGATATCAATCAAAGTTACCATTTTTCCACATTAAATAAGACCTTGAAGCTTGCCATCCTCTCCAGATAAACAGGTGGTTTTGTTTTGTTTTGCAATGACAAATTGTTAAAAAGAAAGAAAGAAACTTAGCTAAGCAGGACAAAGGGAAGTGTGCTTTTCTTCTTTAGGGTTCTTCATGACTGTGACCTTTAAAAACTGCAGATAAAAACAATTGACTGCAATAGACTGCACATTATACTTGTTACCAGACAGTATAATATCACACATTGCTATTCTTCTCACAGGAAACATGGCAGGAGTATATTCAAAGGAAAGGAACAAAACCATGTCAGTGTTGCTGCAGAAGTTCAAAGAGCATGGACGAACAAAACAGAAAATGTCCTGATAGTGATTTCTGCCATACAAATTTGTTCTCAGCTCATTAGTAAAAAATATTCAGAAGAATGGAATAGATCAAAACAGTACCACAATGTAAAATGCAGCAATGTCTGAACTTATTGACTCCTTGGGAATTTTTTCAGCATCAACAGAATTTATTAGACTAATTTAAGGAAAAACACTAGTTTCAGTTCAGCACCAATATTTCCAGGCAATTCATGCAATAACTTGAAGGACAGGCATTGTACATAGAATACACTAGCATATTTCTTAACACTCTGGAGTACTGATGGCTATGCTAGCTTATTGATGAAACTGAGAATGCACAACAAAATTCTGTCTAGTGCTACTGCCATAGCTTTGCATTGTGCAGGGACACTTTTAACTGTTGCTAAAAACAACCTTTCTTGTCATGATTAAATGAAGTCCATCATGAATTTCATCAATATTTGACATACATACATATATCTTCCAACATTTCACAGTTGAAAACCAGGACAAGTATGGCCAGTCAGGCACATAAGAGTGTGGATGAGATGTCAAAATTTATCAATAAGTAAAAATACACAAGAGATGGTGCAAGAGTTTGCTTTTGCCTACAGGTAGGGCAGGATGCTATGCCATGCAATGCCATGTTCTCCCTTTCCTCCACTCCCCCCCCCCCCCCCAGTTAACTTGGTGCAATGTTCTCACTTTAATTGCCATGCTTTCATCCTCTGGTTTTCTGGGGTTTATAGTTTGATGAGGCACTTGGGCTTTCTGGCTTAGAATTCTTAACTGCAAATCCCAGCATGGAACAATGGCACCTGTAGGAGAATCATAGCGATTGTACAAAGTGACAAGGCTCTAGGACTATGGGGAATTGTTTCCAGTTCAAAGACAGTAATGTTAAGTTCCATGCTACCTGCTTAATGGAGTATAGGGGCTGTCCAGACCACCCCGAAAGGGCAGGCTGGATGTGCCTGTTTTTCCTCCAGAGAGATGGCATCCCTCTACACCAAAAAGAACCCAGAAAACCAGTTCTTTTTGGCACATGTGGACGATGTCATCAGTGTGCCATTGCTGGACTGTGGCACATCAATGATGCAAGCACATTGCCTGGACATGCAGATGCTGTGATGTGCTAGCATCATGGATGCACGCCCCATGTGGGCAGGACCACACAGTCATGGTGCCGCCAGCACAAACTAGGTTTCTAGATACCTAGGATCAGTGCCAGCATGCTGCCTTTGGACCATTTGTATCGGACCATAGTACAGTATGAAGTTTTACTCCTGCTATGTTTATAAATGTCATTTGTGTAACATTTTAAATCAAAAACAAGTAAAATTAGCTATGTAGTAGTAGCCAGATTAACCTTCACTCTACAATAGCATTCTCAACTGCTTTACCTCCTTTCATGACCTAATTGACATTAACCTCTTTGGAGAATAATGAAAGTCTGTGTAGACAAAAGTGTCTCATCATGGGTGCTATTGTTCATCTACGGCTAAATTTTAATATGTGAAAACAATGAGAACTAACATGGGCCAGATTCGCAAAGACTTGGGTAGAAGGTTGTCTCATGTGGTTGAAGCATATCATTTTGGAGCTTGCAAGGGAAGAATTAAATGCTTTTTAAGTTGGGCATTGTGCAGTTATTTAACCCCGAGATTTGCTGCTTTTAAGTCACCTTTTTAAAGCTTTCCTAACTTTTTTTTTAAAAGAATAAATTATTAATAAGGTCATAAATCTCATTAAAATCTAATATCATTCAGCAAAGCTGTCTGACATGGATAATATATAAAATTGGATTTTGCTGTCACTGAACATTATGTATAATATTTTGGGTTAATTGCAAAAGACTTTTTTTTTCTAACATGCAATGGTAGCTTGCTAAACATTCCTGCTGCTACTAGTAGCTTATCAGTGTACTTCAGAGACTGGATTTGATAAGCTAGTTGCTTGCTTCATCCACTAAAGTTTTAGTGAAGTTTTAGTGAAGTTTATTAAGTTGTATCTTGCCCCCCCCCAAAAAGGATTCCAAACTTGGAAACAAATATGAGAATATTTTATGCAACTATTATTTAGTGAATTGAGAGCCAAACCAGATATGAAGGGATGGACATAGTATAGTGTTCTTGCAAGCCACTAGCCAAGATCCAATGTGTAAAAATACATCACACTATATATATATATATATATATATATATATTAGAATCATAGAGTTAGAAAAGACCACAAGTCTATCCAGTCCAACCCCTGCCATGCAGGAACTCACAATCAAAACAGCCCTGAGAGATGAACATCCAGCTTCTGTTTAAAAACCTCCAAAGAAGGAGATTCCACCACTCTGAGGGAGTGTGTTTCACAATCGAACACCTCTTACTGTCATTTCTATATATTGGTTCACACCATTATGCTTCAATGACGGAAGGAACGTGGGAAGCCTCCATGACGTTTGAGAAGTGCGATGGACAATCATACCTTTGCACTTCTGCAACAGTACAATAAAGTTTTACCCACGTAAGTACCTCTTTGTGATAATTCCCCTAGTTGTGTTACTTATCTGGAAGATACCAGGTACTCCACCTCTGCTGTAGACCATTCCTACTTGCAGACTGATGGACAAGGTATAGATCTTTTGATATAAGGGTGCATATAACTATTCTGATAAAATAGGATGTGCTTTGTGGGTGAACCAGTACAGGGACTGCTTTTAGTCTCCTGCAGCAAGTTTTCAAATTTTGAGACACCACCATGATTGCATCTCAGAATAATCTCTTTTATTCCCTTTGCCTATGCTTTCTCGTATAAATACCTAATGTATTTCTTTGTCTCATCAAGTTTCCATAGACAAGCCCTGTCAAATTTGGCACCTCAGGCTGTATATGACATGGCAGTCGTGTACCAGGCCCACCTGGGACCAACAGATCAAGGCTGAGCTTGTTCTGCGTTTTGTTTCTTTCCTAAGCAAGTTTTCAGCTTCGATGAAATCAATAGGCGGGTGGATAATGTAATGAAAAGGAGACACAGATAGTATTTTTCTTGCTTTACTTTCCAAAGAAATTAGTTTGCATGGCGCTTTATCTTATTTAAACTTGAGAGACACCCTGGAATATTCTATAATGTGGAAAAATAAGCTTGGTGATATGTTTAAATAACACTCTGAAATCAAATATAAATATCAATACCAGTTAGCATTACTTTAACTGTGATTTTTTTGAAGCTAACAAAAACCTTAGAATAGTTCTCAGTGACCCACACTATTGATTACCAAGTACTGTAAATTGCAGTTCAGCACACACACATCCCCTTTGCAGAAACATACATATTTACCAGCCATTCCAAATGTCACATAAAATAATAACTGTAAATAAATTAAATACTACACTACGGAGAAGCCACCTTTACAACCCTACATTAAGAAAATAAAATCTATAATGAAGTTGGACAAACGTCCTGGCAACACTCATTCTGAGCAGCACTTTATTTGTAAATTCAGCTCAGTAACAAGCATTTGTGTTTGTTGTAGTTGTTGTTTTAAACTGCCTTCAATTTTTCATCTTTTAGAAGAAGGTGAAAACTTTTCCCAACAGCGGGGTGCATTTAAAAAGCACAGTTCTACAAGTTTTAATTATCATATATGTCTGTGCTAATTTTTTAATGAATTCATACTCCTGGCAAGACATTCTGGTATATTTCTTTGTAAGGAGCAAAGGGCTGTCTGTTGATTTCAGTTTATTTATGAGATGTCATAGGAAATGGAAACAAAATTCATATGAACTGGGATTTGTAAAAGAAACTTATTCAAGCTTATGTTTTGGTTTCCCATTAGTAACACTCCTTTCCCCCGAATTATATCCAAAGAAATAAGCACTACCAAAGTTGTGCATATTTGAAGGATTTCAAATTTTTATATTTGAAAAGCAGACACAAACATGTTTTAGCCAATTGGGACATGCATAAAAACAGACTTCAGCAAAAGTACATACCAAAATATGCAATGAATTCCATGTGGGAAGGAAAAAAAAATGTCTTGCAGCTCAGTATAGAAATTATATGAAATGAGAAAGTTTCTGGAATATGGAGAAATTTGACATACAGTGGGCCCTACATATTTGCTGGGGTTAGGGCACAGGACTCCCATGACAGTTGAAAAAAACACAAATGAAAACAACAACAACACTTTTTTTAACCTGAGAGAACATCTCTCTAGGAATCTCTAGGTCCTTCACCACAATTCAATGCTCAACATCAGATGCGGGATAACCATGAAATCATGCTGGAGGACCTTCAAATGCCTAGATAAGTGTTTTCTCTAGGAATTTCTTGGTCCTCCAGCATGACTCTATGATGAACCTCTAGCAGCTTCGAGCAGTTCTAGCAGAACCTAGAGATTCCTAGAGAGAACGTATCAATTAAATCCATGAATAATCAAATCTGTAAAAGTCAAAGCTGCAAAAGTGTGTATAAAACTGACATGTTTCCTACAATGAGTTCCACTGAATGCATTCTATGACAGCTGATCCTTGCATATAGCTAAAAGAGCACCATTCGCTCAGAAAAGCTTAAGGATATGGATGTACTGTTGAGGGGGACAATCTGAGAATATGAAGAGAGATTGAAAGGTAGGAAAGAGGAGAGAGGAAAAGTTTGTGGCTGGACAAACTTTTGAACAAGGACTGTGTTGCAGATTCCACTTAATAAATCTGTTTTTCTTTTTCTGACCCAGTCATCTGTTGTACCAATACAGATGCTTATCACCCCACACTGTTATAATGCTATATTCTACTATAACTGCCATAGCAACATCCTATGGAATATTCTGATTTGCCGTTTTGTAAAGGACATTTATATTTCTCAGCCACAGAGCTCTTGGGTTTCACTAAACTACAAACCCCAGAATTCCACAGGATGTTGCTATGGCAGTTAAATAATAAAATGTTTTTCTAACCATATTTATTTTTATTTTTTAAAAAATATTGTTATTCAATCCTTCTTTAAATTCTTCTTTTACAAATTCAAATTTCAGCTTAATCATTTTTAAAATTATAGCCAGCTTCCTTGAACTTCCATTCTCAGGAGAAAAGTCTGATTCAAATTCAATAATTAAATAAATAAATTTCCTAGGATCATCAATTTGAACAGCCACACAAATGCTGCTGCTGCTGATACTGAAAATATAAAATACTAATAAAACTGATGCTAACGTTAATGATTTCATGTGTCCCTATACATTATTTTTGTTATGAAGAACAATGAAAATTCATCAGCAACAAACTTATGATGAATCATGTGGAACTGATACAGCTGAAATGTTTTTTTTCTCTATTTTTTACATAATACCCATTCACTTTGTTGGCTTCTGTTCCCAGTAATAATTTAATTTTTCATAGGCAGTACATTGCATTCTGACATTGGAAAAAATATTGTGTGACATTGTGAGTCACTCCACCCCCTCTCTTAAAATTTGCATAGAAATGTTTAGTTTTGAGTGACTTTGATAAATGTTTAATGAAAGCCAGACTATTAGATTCAGTGCTTTCCGTTATGTAAAGTCATGTCGACTTTGGAACATGTGTTATGTTTACACTTTCAAGTTGCTGCAGCCTATCAGTTAGTAAACATGCTTATGAAATTACCCATTTAGAACAGCATTTTTGCACCATCTACAGTCTTGTAAATCAGTATGCTGACAATAAGGAATGGCAGCTGTGGAATAAAAAAAAATATGAAAATGCTGCAATCCTGAATTTTAATAGAGTACAAACCTTGTCAGCAATTTTGGGGTGAATTGCAGGATTTCATCCTATTTTATATTTTGTTATTTTCTGCTATATTAAGCCACTTCCCCCATTTCTGTAGGGTAAGGCTTTGAATTAACTTGACAGCATGAAGAAGAATACAGTTTACTGCACAGCATGCAATTAATTAGCCACAGTATTTAGACAAAACAGTCATAATCCTTTAAAAAATCCTAAACAATTACTAAAAATGGGAAATCCAACAAAGCCATGGACTTGTATACCAATGATGGTGGGTGGTTTTTGTTTGTTTGTTTTCTGTTTGTTTTTAACTCACTTCATTTTGCATAGTAGAAATATATATAATTTCAAACGTGATTAAACTTCCCCTAGTGTCCCCTAGGTCTTGATTTCACAATAGAATATTCGATACCAAAAAATACATACATCGTATTTCCTGGGATCAGACCCATTTATTTTAATGCACTTGTTCCCTTGCGTTCTGTACATGTGTCTCAAAGCTAAGAGGAAATACCTTGAAAAGAGCTAAAGATAGATAAGATTACAGCAATTTGAACATTGTAAGAAACAAGAAGCGTGTGCGGTGATTTCTGAATTATAAGCAGGTATCAGTTGAAGGTCTCAATATACTCAGCAAATATCCATCATGTGTATTTCTCTTCTGAAGGAGCATCCTATTGCAAATCATCTTGGCAGCATGATTATTTGGTAGTTTCATGGCTGCAGAGATAAAATATCAAAGCAGACAGTTTGATCCAAGAAGTGATTACTAGGGTGGGAAGGAGGCTACTTCAGGTGGGGGGGATGTGATTGTGTTTTCAGCGTGGTTTGAGACAACATTTGTACCTGTACTTCCCCCTTCTTACCCAAATATCAGTCAGCTTGTAGTTCCTGGTGGCAAGCCATATTACAATAAGGATAAAAATGAGACAATGCAACAGAATCTGTTCCTA
Organism: Urosaurus nigricauda; assembly: GCA_034509955.1. Taxonomy (NCBI): domain Eukaryota; kingdom Metazoa; phylum Chordata; class Lepidosauria; order Squamata; family Phrynosomatidae; genus Urosaurus; species Urosaurus nigricauda. The sequence continues at coordinate 18,803,527 of JAOEGL010000013.1, forward strand.
GATGTTTGCAAGTAGCTGGGTAAGGAACAGGAATATATGCAAACAGAATGTCACAAATACTAGGGACTATGGTACCATGCTGACACTCCAGTCCTTATGCTGCATGACTTCCCTGCCCCTGACATTTATTTGTTGACCAAACTTAACAACCCATAAAAAAACTGGTGACATACTGTGTATGCCTTACACACACAGGAAAGAGGCAAACAAATGAACAAAAACAAGGAGGTTGTCGAGTACCTGGTAGGTCACAATATAATGGTTTCTGTGGCCCGCAGTTTGTGTACGCAACTAAACATCCTCACCACATTTCTCAAAGCAAGATAGAAAGAATTGAGTCTCATCTTTAAAAAATTATTATATGGGCCCCATTTTTTAATTCAGAAGACTGATAGGGTTCCTCAGTCAATACACAACCACCATCGCCACCTTTTCCCTGGTTCGAAGCATTTGTATTTAGAACTGCCAGGCCAAAATAATTATTGACTCCAAAATGGCTAAAGTAGATAAAAATTATGTCAGACCTTTTCTGATTCCTACAACTCAGAGGAGAATTATCTTGTTTCATTGCCTTTCTAAATGCTGCAACAATCCTCTTTCAAACCAAATCCCTATCACGTTATCCCCCCTCTCTCTTTATATATATCATAGAATATGATAAGAATTAATATCTATGATGTATATATGTAAATATATAAGTGTGCATATATATATCCACACACATATATACATATATACATCGTAGATATTAATTCTTATCATATTCTATGAGATTGGTGCCATACACTTGATTATCTTCTTTTCTTTAGAGGCATTTCTCTTGATTCATTTAAAATAAAATGTTATCCATAGCCTTCTCTCCGGTATCATATGCTGCTAATAGATTTTTATGGTGCTAATAGATATCTACTTCGCTGCCAGTGCATGATATCCTTGCAAACCTGGGGAGTGAGAAATGACTTCAGTATTGTTCAGGTGCAGCTGTTGGGGAAATTTTTTTATTGTTTCTGGCAAACGGTCTTTTAATAACCATCCTGTTCTTGCCCCATTATAACATTGACAATAACTGTGAGTGTATGTCATCTTTGATTCCTTCATATTCCCACTGGTCCCTCTAGGCATTTGGTACAGTAGGAATCTATACACCCAAATCCTCTTTTAACAGTTTCAAAGGTGTTACTTTGGAAGTTAGACCTACAGTTGGTGTGAAGGGAACTCTTCCCAAGTGACATGCTTACTAGAGAAGTAATTCAGCTACATAATTCCCTAACACGGTGTTTTCCAAACTTAGATCTTCCAGGTGTATGGGACTTTAGCTCCACAAGATTATAATCACAGGAAAACTAGCGTTCAAAATCACATGGTCCCTGCCCACACAAGGAGTTCTTTACTTTACATTGCCACTGTCTAGGTGAGGAAGTTCACATTGGATACAACAGGATTACAGGACTCCCTCCTTTTACATGCTTTCTTAAAATGGCATAGAGTAAATGTGGAAGGCTAGGAGACTGCATTGTCCCATGCAGGAGACCTTGGAGGGGTAATTCCCCCTGCATTTTTTTAAAAAAAAACAACCCAAAAATCATAGGGACATTGTATATGTTTTGTGCATATGGCAAAAGCAGTATTGCCTCTATAATATGGCTCCCAACAATCCTTAAAAAGACCATCTCTCTCCAAACAAAGTTAAGTGTCCTGTAGATTTTGCAATACATATCATATTCAGTGTTTCCATCTAACATGTGTAATAGATGGATTCCTTCTGGCAAAATATCTGGACAAAAAGAATGACTTTGAAATGAATATTGAAAGATTCAGCTTATCTTACCCCAGGAGAGAATGACTTCCAAAGCTGCGCTCTCTATTTAAAGATGACTCCCTGCTGGCTGCTTAGAGAAAACAAACTATCACAAAGTGACTCGCTCTCATTATAGACTATTAAAAGTTCTTTTCAATATGAGCAGAAACATCCTTTTACAAATGCGACTTCATAATACAGCTCTCAAACCCTGTTACAAATGCTATCATATATATTGCAATAGAATTAATAATGTGCTTTAATGTGCATTGAATACAACAATTATAATTGGAATTCTCATTGTCAACAGTGCTGCTGTATATGCACTGAAGCAATGCATCAAAATTCTGCTTACCTTCTTCATAATGTGTGTGTGTGTGTGTGTGTAATAAGCAAATATGTTTTTATAAATTTGCAGTTGCAAAATTGTTTGGGAACCATCTTCCCAAACTTTTACTATTAACTAATTTACAATCCGCTCCATTTCAATGGACTGGCAGAATATTGTGACTTGAATGTCATTCCAAACATCTGCATATAGGATCACAGATTTTGTTCTAATTTATAAACAGAGAGAGGTTATCCCCTCCTTTAAAGTTGAATGATGTTCCAACAAAAAGGAAAAAAAGTTTTATAAAAAAAAAACTTAACACCTGATGAGCTAAAATGACAGGTTGCAGAAATTATTCTTGCGGTCAGCTTTGTTTGTCATCTTCAAAATCTCCATCAAAAGAACTGGAAGAAGCTCTGGTCCATTGCTTGTGACCATACATGGAAAGATTTCCTTACATTCCTGAAGTAGCCATACATTTGCTTTTCTGACTGTATTTGTTGATAGAGCAGTGAAGCAGTAAATGTGTGTGTTTGTGTGCACATGCTCATGTGCATCTTGAGCCACATGTTTTCCTTCTTCTTTAATTTTACGCTTTTGTTCTGCTTTAGTGGCATAGCAGCAAACCTTAGGGATTCATTTAGCTGTAATCATTTGTTACTAAGGGGCGACGCATATTTCAGACAGTGATGATGGAGTCACCTTTGAATAAGTGCAAATGAATAAAAATCATTTGCCAATCTACACTCCTAGGATTAGTCTCAATAAACTGGTGTCTAGTCTGAGCACCTGACTGGAATTTGAAATATTCCCATTAATAATAAACAAGGGGTGATAGTTTTGTGCTTCTTTTGTTTCATTTCATTGAGTGAGGGACACGTCAATTATTTTACCTTCTTGTCACTTTTTTCCTCTATTCCCTCAGCCTCTCTTCTATTAACAAAACAGATTAATGTTTGTAGGAATTTCGTCCCCCCCCCCAAACCACGATTAAACTAACAAGGCAAACTCTGATTTGTACCAAGAATTCGATCAAAAAATTGTCATGGGAACAAAGTATTAAAGCTTGATGTGAAAGACTGCTCTGTTGATTTCTGTTGCCTTTTCTCTCTTTTTCATATATACATGTTTTTGCTGCAAAATCAGTTTTTCCTTCTAGCTCATGAAGACATGAAGTCACTCTGGTTAATTGTCAATTTTTACAATCTCCAGCCTGTAAGGTCCTCTAGAGAGACAATGCCTGCAGGAGCTCTCCCACCCAAACCAGTAAAACCAGTATACATAAAAATAACTAAAAAGTAACATTTTATTAATGTGCTACTCCTCAAACAATGAATAATGAGCTGTTTAAATAAGCTAACTTTAAAAAAAAATAATATTCTGAGTTCATTGAGAGTCCCAGCCTACAGGATTCCAATTTCCAGCAGATTCTGTTGTGATAAATCCTTTTATAAAGTCAATGTTTGCCTGAAAAAGATGAAGGCCTCCCTCTATCCACCATCATCCAAAGGGAGAGAAGGGCAGATTAGCTCCATCAGGCCTGGCCTGGACTAAGAAGCAGAGACCTCCTTCCAGTCTATCTGGTGCCATCCATCTTTGGAGGGAAAGATGCAGGCCCAGCTCCATCGGGCCTGGCCTAGATTAACAATCAGAGCTTTCCTAGACTTCATTCTACTTCCTTAGATCCATTTGCAAAGAAAGATGTTGGCAACATGAGTTTTCCTAGACTTCAGTCTACTTCTTCAGATGCATTTCCAAAGAAACATGTTGGCAGCTTATACACCTAAAATTATTACAATCTTTGGTGCTAGCTATTCCTAAACACTGAGTCTATAGTCTTGGCACACTGATCCTGGTTTACCACCTCTAAAAACCTCGAGAAGTGGCTTCTGTTATCGAAACCAAACCTGCTCGCACCTCGTCCTCCAGACGCCATGCTAGCTATTCCTAAACATTGAGTCTATAATCTTGGCACATTGCAAGTGTTGTGAAGGATATAAAAAATAACCACTTTTTATTTGGTTAAAACTAAGGTAACAATGGATAGATCCTAAACAATTGTTTTAAAGAGAGAAAGCAGCGCCAATAAACTACTTCTGGATCCATAGAGAATTTTTCCATATTGTTCTCTGGTGTATCTGTAACTGGACAATTATAGTGGGTCTGAGATATTATTTTGTGTTTTTTCCCCCGATTCTTTATACTTCATTTTCCAATAATACGCTTCACTATGACATCCAAATCATTGTCTTGTGATGTTGGGTTAGGGTTCTTGGCAGTCTTAAAGGAGGTGCTTTGTTGTGGTAAAACGTTTATTTATTTCATTTTCTTTTGCATTGAAATTTATTTTACAAAAAAAAAATAGATGTACAGTAATAATAATAAAATAATAATAATAATTTATTTATCATATTTTAATAATAACATTTAAAAATGCATATTCATTGAATATTTTACGGGAGAATTGTACACCATATAAATTTAGAATGCAACCTCCCCTTAGAAATTTCTACTGTATGACTTACATCTCCCTTACCCCTGATGCCCCTGATAACTTAATGATGAATTACACTTTTAATTTTCATTGCCTTTGTCTGAAAAGTTATCATGTTATAATTTACATATTTTGGTTGGTCCAGTAAAGGTATTGATATAATATGTATTTTCAAAAGTGGTACACCTGACCCATGGGCCCATGGCTCAGTCAAAGAGCACACTGTTGGTGTGCAAAAGGTTCAGGTTCAATCCCTGATGTTGCCCAAATTGAGTTGGAAAAACTTTCTTCCTAGAACCATAGATAAATCTGACTTGCTATAAGGCAGCTTCTGATTTTCCCAGAGTACCATCTTATTCTCCTAGGAAAGCCCCGCTGAGATAAACAGGAGCTATGCAATATCAAAGCAGTGCTCATGTGCCACTGCCAATCATTTCCATTAGAATTTCACAGAGAAACTTCCCAGTGGATTTTGCTCATGGTGGGAGGGAGAAGGATGGCTTGCATTTTGATGTGCATTACACCTAATTAACACTCTTTGAAAGTAGACATGAGCTGGAACGAAGTTACAGTCCGAGAGCTGCACGTTTCTCAACTTTACAATCAGGTTTGGCCTTGAAAAGAAAAGATTTGCATCAAGAAACAGTGCAGATGCATATGTTACAAAAAAAGGAAGGTACACGAGGCATCCGTTTTATACAGAAATGGCTACAGAAGACAGCTATATATGAAAAGGTGTACCAATAGTTGTTAAGATTTTATGGAAACAAATGGGCACTGTGTTTTGGAAACTGCTTTGGAAACCGAGCACCATTAATTAAAGGATTATAATCTGACAAACTGAGTCAAACCAAATTTGACACATTAGCTGATCCCTAGATTTTGCCCCCTCCCTAATCAATTTGCAGGAGCAAGTTTCTGCTTGGATTTCCAGCTTAGGCGTGAAAATGTTTCAGACCAGCAGGCCTGATTTGAATTCAGCTAGCAAAAGCTCACATCAAGTGAGCTTCAGATTTTTACTCTAAAGGAAAGGCCATCAGAGGCTTCTGTGTTTTGTGACAGAATCTATTATCTTCATGTTTCTTTGTCTAGACACAGTGAAAGCCCTCCCTCCTGCTCCCTAAGCTAGTTGGCAGCACTGAAAAGGAAAGGAGAAGGTTTGACAATGAGGTCTTTAGAGTATGCAATTCCTTCCACTTAATCCAAATTGTGTTTAAGGTTCCAAAGTTGGCTGTTGTGAGTCTTTTACAGTTCCTTCTTTTTGGCAGATTCCTCTGAAGAGCATGACTTCCCACACACCAAAATATAAGATACCACTATTAGTGGAAGGTAGAAAAAATACACAGAGACATGCTGTACTTTGCATCCTGACAAAAATCAAGCTTTTTCTTTTTTCAGCACCTTTCTTCTACTTTAGTTTGGGAGTGCACTTAACAGGTGTTGGTAAGAGGAGGTAAGAATACTTGTGAGGTTGGCTACCTTGCTCACAGCAAACATCAGCTGGCCTTGCAGCTGACTTTATTATCAAGATAAGCCCAAGGTTTTGGGTAGCAGGTAAAGGGCAGTGCCAATGGGCATTGCCTGTTTCGTTCCCATTTGGTATCTCAATAGTATCTTATTGTAGCTACATATTGCATACTGACTCAGGGGAGGCTGGAAGCAAGGGGCATGAAATTAAAGTAGACAGACTGAGGTGGTTCACAACCAGACGTTTAAGGCATGACTCAACTGAAGCAAGAAGAGTGTGTCTTGTGATGTGTTGTATTGTTACATGCTAGAATCCCATCAGTACATTACAAGGTAATTTTACATGGCTTAGCATCCATATGTAGATATTATTTATTGTTATTAGGTATTGTCTGAAGGAAATGAGATGGCAGTACAAGTTACCCAGGACAGATATGGCAATGGTAGGGTGACATATAATTACAGAGGAAGGAGAGAGAGATGCTTAATAATTGCCTTACTTTCCAGTCATCCTGTCATCCTGGAAAACTTGGAGACTAAACCAAGCCACCCAGAAAACCTCATCTTGCTCCTGTGCAATGCCACCCCAGTTAAAAATAAAGTGTATAAATCCATGATCACCTCATGAATTGGGAGGCTGACCTTGCATGCTGTACAGAAAGTTGGCTGGGAGATGAAGGCAGCCTGACATGGCCTCAGACTCTCCCAGGTACTAGGTTAGTGAGTAGATGAGAGAAAATGGGCAGGAGGGTGGGCTGGAATAGCAGTGGTCTATCAATACATACCTGACCAGATTACCTATTTAAGGAGCTGAGAGACATTGAGTGTGTATACCTAAGCCTGAAGACCAGAGATATACTGGGAATTCTGTTAGTGTACCATCCACCCCACTGTCTGTCAGACTCCCCAGTCAAGCTCATAGAACTAGTCTTCGAGTTGGTATTTGTGCCCAGACTTTTGATGTTGGGCAACTTCAACATTCCATTTGAGACTAATATGTTGGGTGCAATTTGGGAGTTCATGGCATCCATGACAAACATGGGTCTATCCTAACTGGTTTGAGAGTTCCAGTGATTCTAGGGAATCCTTCCCCAAAAGGTTAATAGGAAGGTTGCTTTTGAGTTAGAAGTGGACAAGTATTCCATACCGAGCTGTATCAATATCAGTGCAGGAGAAAAGATCCAAGTGCCTCAGTGCATCATTGGATTGCATGGAGGGGATATCTTTTAAGATATTCTGTTAGCATTCTGTAACATGGAGGGATGGCAAAGACTTACAGTGTGTGATTTTATTGACTCACAGGATAAAATAACAGGCTGAGCTCATTTAAAGCCTAACCACCAGAATCTTAGGCATAGTTTAAGGGGTTGAAGAGTTGGCCCTGAGCTTGACATAGTAAAGACACTGTTCAGTTTTGGCTAAGTGGTCAAATGGCTTCTTTATGTGGGACCTGGCATGGTGTCTCAAGGAAGACAGATGCAGGGTATAAGCTACAAGTCTTGGGAACTAAAGTGTGTGGTACCCTCCCACTAATTAGTGTGTCAATTTGCTAGCGGTAAATAGATATCATTACACTTATCACTATCATTATGCTCAATAAAGCCTGTAATCTAGGTTACATAAGCGCAAAGTACAATGACACCACCTTCCTCCCCTATTACAATGGTATAAGAAGTTTCCACAGTGTTTTGCCACAGAAGTGACTTTGCCATGCTTTTGAGAGTTGCACCACAACCTGGAGATATTTTAGGCAAACTGAGGTTAGGTTTAGGTTTAGGTTGTGTCGTTTACCATGGTGGGTGCACTTTGTTGATAGGATTTGAGACTGTGGCAGCGTGAGATTCAGCAGCCAATTCTGTCATCACTGGGTAACCAGAAGTTATGAAAAAGGGACTCAGACTACACACATTCATGAGCTGAATGTGATAGGCTTGCAAACACTACCTATGATAAGCTGTTTTTACCTGGTGTGTGACATTAGAAAATCAAGAGATTTCCTTTAAAGACCTTTCACCTCTATTAAAATTTACACTTTTTTATTATTATTCTTATTAATGTTTATTCTTATGATGCTCGGAGCTGGGCACCGGGATGGACTCGGTGGTGTTGACTTGATGCTCTTCCTCCGGAGCATCTGCTGCAACAGTGTCGTCGCCACCTGGTCCTGGTTGTTCGCCAATGCTGATAAAGAATGGGAGGCAGGCGAAGAGAATGAGCAGGAGAGCATCCCTCCCAGTAGTACCTCCATAACAACGAGAAGCCTGGGAGAGCACCACTGCCGCCATCATGCCCTCCTCCTGCTCCGCTGAAAGAAGTCTCGAAAGATGATGATGGATTAAAAATCCTTCTTGCTTGTATTTACAGGGTGCTTGCATTTCCTTTGCAATACCTTGCTTACTCCCTAGAGCTGTCACCTGTAACTACTTGATAAACAAATGGAGAAGAAAGGTTAATACCTTGAAAAGAATGATGTATTCAAAAAGAAAAGACCACTTAGTGTTGAAGGGATAGTGAAATGTTCTTTTTTATTTCAAGTCCTGAGAACAAATGGAAACAATTAAAACTGGAGATTAACAAACAATGAGAATAAAAAGAGAAATTTTGACAGAAAGAACTTTTGATTTAATCTGTGTCTGCTAAGTACCTTTGCTTTATTGGAACAAAATGTAATTGCATGCAGGGGCAGAAATATTTTTAGAAGTTTGTGACCTGATTTAAAGCTTAATGGAATGGTTACTAAATTGTGTGCCATATTAAACTGGCATGTTTCTGTGAACCATAAACAGTTCTAAATATGTGGCTGAGATCCACATCTGGCTTCCTTGCCATATCACAATCTACTTGCTTCCCCCCAATTCCCACAAGCTGTGTGTGTGTGTGTGTGTGTGTGTGTGTGATATCTTGATATGTAATAAAAATATATGATTGGAGACATCTTCAACATTTTGAAATTGACATTTTTGTGTGAGGAGCCCTGTTTCTTTCCTTTTTTCCTTTTTGCTTTTTAAAAAATCCAAGTGGTTTTATTTAACTGCTGAGTTTTCTGTTATGGGAGCTATTTCAAAATATCAAAATATAGGTATATTGAGAACCTCATTATAACACATGCTCCGTTATGATAAAAACCCATTTGTGTTGCTGTTACAAATTGAGGTAGAACCATTTTGGTTAATAGCAATATATACTAAGAAATAAACAAAATTTGTCTGTTGCCTCAGGATTGTTGTTGTCTTCACTGTGACTTTGCAGTGATTCAGAACAAGCTGTTGGATCTTTACACCTAAATTAAGTTCTTCTGCTGCTGCTTCCTCTTGTAGCATTGCCAGTTGGACCTCTTCGGGAGCGCTCTCGTTTATCACAGCAGGGAGAACAGCCATCTCAGACTAGAGGCCTGTTTCTCATGGACACACACATTTTAAACCTGTTGCATAACAGAGAATTAATCACTGATCCTGCTGCTAATTTCTAGATCCCATTGCATCTGTTGGAATGAGCATCCACCTTCCTGCAGCCATCCAGGTTTTCCAGAAACCTGTTCAGGATTTCTAGAACCAGTTTTCTAGGACCAGTTTTTGGTGCCATGGAGGGCAACAGGCAAATCATAGAATCATCCAGTTGTAAGAGACCACAAGGGCCACCCAGTCTAACCCTCTGCAATGCAGGAAGGCCTGTTTGAGTACGTATTGCAAACTGCAGAGAAAATGATTGTTTCCTTGACTGAAACAATCCATCTGTTATGATGTCTTATTTTCTTTCAGCATTCTACTTTTCCCAGCATAATTGTCTTTTCCAGTTAGTCACTTCATCTCATGATGTGTCCAAAGTACAAAACCTTAATTCAGTTATTTTGGCTCCTAATGAGAACAGTACTGTTCCATAATTTAAGAACATCAGATCTAGTTTCTCCTGATCTGACCTCCTCTTTGCTTTTCGTATGTAATATGCATTCAAGTATCTTTACTCACCTTTCTCACTGCCAGTCTAAACATATGTTAATTATATGCTGTAATGTTTATTCCATAAATCTTTCATATTATATTTATCCTAACAGTGACAGCAGTCCATCATGGAAATTAAGTAGGGTGAACTGTTGTGGGGTGTATATAAAGACCGGCTGTATATGAGAGAGAATTTCAAATCCACTAGAGAACTCTTATATGTCACTTTTTAAAAATGAATGATAGTCTTTTGAACATACAAAACTGGGTGTCTCTAGACCTCTAGGTATTAAAAATAAGCTTAGCTATCTCCTTACAAATACCTTGGAAATGAACATTTTATTTGGTAAGCCATTTAAAACATATCTAAGAAATATTCTAAAGTGGATGGACTGTATAAAAGTGAGCTGTTGTTTACAATCTAACAACCACTGTCTTTGTTGTTACTTAAATAAAGATGATTTATAGTCACCATCCCCTGTTGTTCTATTGTTGTTTTTTGAATTATGTTCCCCAAGAGATAATGTGCCCATGGTCTGTTAATCGTGTTTGATTTTTTCCCCCTCCTTTGCATTAATATTCAATTATAATATCATTTGGTGTTGCTTCTGACTCATTGCTATCTAATACTGAATCCCCAAAAAGCACTATTAATAGAGGGTTCAATCAACTTCTAAGTGCATACATTTCCTCTAGGTACTGGTCTAATTGCAATCATAGAAGACATTAAAGAAACATATTGGAAGAGGAAAGAAAATGTCTAGCATAAAGTGCCCAAGACAATGAATAAACATGTATATGATTTGTCTTAAGTGGTATTGGAATGGGAGTCTATTAATCCACTTACCTGCTGAATGACTCAAACCATAATGAAAGGGTATTATGGAGAAAGGATTGCTAGCATCTTAATGCCTTTGCTAAAAATGAAGTATACAAAATCCAATGCAGAAGTGAAAACTTTTTTTGTTTCGTTGATCATCTGCATTTTTACAACTCAGAAAGAAGAAATACATGCATAACCTTTCATATAGTGGAAGAGTAGTTCAGTTTGTTAGGTTTAGCCCAGGGAAGAGAAGTTTAAGAGGTGACATGGAAGACATACTTTAACATTTGAAGTGATATCATATTGAGGATGGAACAAATTTGTTTTCTGCTGCTCCAGGGGCTAAGACATGGAGATATGGAGCTAGTACAGTATGATGACACTATATTTTCACAGTATCCTTTAATACTTTAAGGATACATGATCTGATTGCCACGGGTTGTCCTTCCATTGATACAGGTGGCAAGTATCCCAGACATCCCCTTGCATTCAATTCATGGCTAATTTTTTGGTCTGACATTATACACTTAAAACTAAATTAAATTAATCCTGTTTGGAGTAGATCTATTGAATCAACTGGATTTACATACATATTGATGTAACATGTCCCTCAATTTAGCTATCTGTCTACATTAGGGTGATGCTCAAAAGTCTCATTAGCTTGGTAGACAATGGTGCCATTCAAAATAATTAACCACTACCTGTCTACTTTTTGCCAAAAAGTTTGAATATTATACCCAAAATTTCAATTGTTTTCTTCAGCAGAGGGAAGATAATGGCCAGGAGCTCTCCAGATGACCCTTTCTCTTTCCCTCTCTCTTTCCATCATTCTTCCTCATTCTCCTATCTTCTTTCATTTCCTTCCCCAATGCCCTTCCCTTGTCTTTCTTTCCCCAATGAGGCTTGCCCATGAAGAAGCAACCAACTCCCTTTTTGCTTTTTCCTTAGCCTTCCATGGTGACGCACAGTGCTATAGGAGAACTGGGCTAGCCAAGAAATCTTTGGTTTGCTGCTGCTGTTGTCAGAGATGATAGCTGGGGATGAATGAAAAAATGTTCCTGCCAGAGGTCAGGGCACAATTAAACTTTTCTTTTTCTTTTCCCCATAGAAGCTGTTTGGTGAATCCAACAAATGTTAATAAATAAACGATACCAGTGTAGGTAGAATCTATCAAAGTTTGTAATCCATGGCCACAGCCTTCAAGAACATAGGATCACCACGACACAGCAGCGTAGGTCATTGTATGTGAATTCGACAACACTGAATTATATATAATGAATGGATTGACCAACTTCTGAATGAGTACTTCAACTGCAAGGGAGAGCATCAAGACAAAATGGGTATCAGGCAGCTTACTATAAGTACAAATTGGACTGCTGACCATAAATATGGTAGAGAGAAGTAGTATGTCACAAGGATTGTGGAAAACTCTTACCTGAGATTGGTCCATTGATTTGCACCAACTCAGTTGTCTATTACTCTATTTTTTTTTTAAGCAAGTGTCTTATCTCCCCTAGGAAAATTCCTTATTCATTATCCAGCTCTCTTACTCAGAGGGCAAACAATGTCTGAAGTAAAGACAATAAAGGAGATGCAAGTTTTAATCAAGCATATAAGCAAGGGGAGATAAAAATAAAAATCCAAGGCCACAGCTTGCAAACTATCTCAGACGGAGAACCAACATTTTCCAGAACAGCCTTTATTGCATATAAATCTTAAGTGATTAATATCCAGAGAAAGCTAGATGGACACTTTATTTTATTCATATACTTCCATTACATCTCTCTGCCCATTGCATTACATTTTGTTCTTCCCTACTCATTTACATAAAGCTTAGATTATTGTCTAAAGGAAAAATGCATATTTAGGCAAGCAAACATCTGCAAACAAGGAGAGCATTTATGGCTTGTGTTCATTATTTTAATGCATTGCAGAGATATTAGGTGAAATACAATCTCAGATTTATTAAATACATTTAGTTGCTTGCACAGTTATCTGCATCTAATTAGGGCTTTAGAAATGATTAATATGCAACATGCAAGAATATCAGAGTGTACAGAAGTTCTTAGAAACCTATTTCAAAATGCCAAAAGCTAAATTTACCAGAACATTGGGTCATATTATCTAGATGATGATTTAAAAAAAAAACCAGAAAAAGAAAAGAAAATATAATACATCATTTCTTGTTATCTTCTTTCTTTAGTGGACTTTCTGTTTAGTGAGTAACTGTTAACTGCAATTGCTTCCTTGGTGGAAGAAATATAAATTGCAGGAACCCTTCTAGCTATTAATTATCTAGGAAGACGGATGATCACTCTTAAGGAATCTCCACTTTTGCTCTCATTTTGGATGTTCTTGGTGTACTTGGAAGGTCTTATCCAAAAGTTCACTATTACAGATGGAAGAATTCTTTTCATTCACAAAATCACCCTGGTGAAAAGGAAGCTTTGAATCTAGAATAATGTTTCTGGTCCATCATTCACTGATATTTTTAGTTATATGACATTCCCAAGATCAGAGACAGCATGCTTCTGAACGCCTGTTGCAGGAGAACAATTGGAGGAACCCTACTTGTATCATCTGGTTGACCAAGGTATACAAATAGATTATGGATGAAAGAAGCCTTTTGATCTGCAGGGCTCTTTTTATGCTCTTCTAAAAGTTCTTAAAAATGAACACTCTGTTACGCATAAGCTTCATGTTCCTATCACAGCATGTGCACCTGTCAGGAACATGGTAGAGTCATGGTCTTGTGCTTATTTGCTGTACTTGGACATGTTAATGTGGGATGATGGGTTATGCTATTCTATTGGTGATGCTGGGAAAAGAAAAGTTTCAGTGTATCAGAAGTGGCTTACCATAAGGAGCAGACATATGGGGAGGAAGTATAAAGTGTATATTCCTAAGGCCATTCTTGTGGGAAGACATACTGTCTTCCCAGAGTTGCTGACAAATGGAATAAAGGTTTTTGTAATAGGTGAATTGTTTGAACTCTAAGTATACTGTGCAACTGAAAAGAAAGAAAGAAAATAATCAGTCTTGACTATTATGTACTGTGATATACTCTGCTTGCTGAAGGCTTGTATTCCTGCAGTGGAGTTAGCCTTTACATTACTATGTTGCACATTGTGGGTATTTCCAAAAACACTTTTCAGACATTGCAAGGACTCTGTATGGGCTTAAGCCAGGAAGAGATTCGGGGTTACAACATACAGCAGCTTTACTCTGAGTTTGAAACACTCAGAAATAAGAAGTGAGATTTTAAGTGCAATGAAATGGATGAACTAAAACGTTATATGGCAGTATCAATTCCCATCATATAGAACAGGCTGTATATATTCAGTTTCAATGTGCAGTGGTTAAGGGTAGTGCCAAAAAAAAAAAAAAAGCGAATATGAGAAACATATGGTCTCCCATATGTTCTTAACGCCAGGAAGAATAATATTTGAAGTGGACTTAGCTGTGGCAAACACAATGTCTGCCAGAAATGGGAAGGGTGGGAATTTGAACCTGACTTTCATACATTCAGAATCCTAACACTCTTTTTTCTCTGGCACATATTCTTTGGTCTGTTGGAGAAATTGCAAAATCTGTGTGCAGGAGAAAATAAGCATTACGTGAAAGCCTCTTTTAGAGAGAGTATATTTTCAGCTAGTTTTGTTCTTGCTTGCATCAAAAGTGGAGGTCAATGGAGTTATCCAGGATTTATGTCACACATGACAGCAGAGTCTATCTAACTGCTGGTAATACACAGTGATAAAAATAACCACAATATTTACTTCCAAAATTATAGAAAGCACATTAGGCTGTATGGCGAATGATAAGAATAAATAGAATGACAAAACTGATTTTTATAGAGGATTTGTGCTTCTGTGAGCTGTTTTTAAACTTGGATTTAGCCTGCAATCAAAGTATTGTAATGTTCACTTTTATGGGCTACATAATAGTTGTGGAACGTAATGTTCTCCTAAATGATACCTGTCTTCAAAGCTAAAAATATCAAATGAATTATTATATCTTTTAAGCACGCACCCTGAGCTAGACAAGCTAGCTCAGGGCAAAATAAGTTCTCTTTCTGAGATAGGAGAGAATAATGATTTTGGGTTAGCAAAGAATGGATATTCTATCCCCATGGAAAACATCACATCTGGGCCTTCATTATACAGCCAGAATTTAAAGGGAGAGTTCGGATGTAATGCTAAAACATGGTGAGCTGTGATTTAGCACACTGAAGATAAGTGACAATAAAGTTCAAGTTCATATACTCCCACCTCAGTTCCCACAACCACGAAGAGATTAACCACAACTTGAATTTAGCATTCTTTATGAATTGTGGTGTATATAAACTGTGGTGTATATAAACCATGGTTTGTCCAGAAAGGCTAGCTTCATAATTCATGACTTCAAGTTGACTTAAATAAGTTAGCCATTGCTGGATCTCAATCCCAAGCCAAAGTTAATGAAAACCTAAACTAAAATTGTCCTAATAGAGCAGCTCATTTCCTCTGGTCTGTTTTCAGCTTATCCTCTTAACATTAAATTGTACTTTAGTGTTATGCATGAACCAGTTTACAGTATGCCCTAGGAAAAAGATGTGGGTAAGCTCTTAATGAGAAATTTTATCATGAAGAAGCTTGAAGGAGTTGGAATCAATGCACGGACAACAACCAAATGTTTGATAAATTTAAAATGATGTAACTTTGTTAAATACTAATAAAATGGCAATAAGCTATACAAATTTTGAATGAGGATTCCTGTACTTATCAGTTCTATAACTTTTGCAATCATTGGCAGAAATATTTCTCCTTACTATGGAGGACCTTGTCAAAAGCCTTACTGAAATCAAGGTATACTGCATCTACTGCATTCCCTTGATCTATCCAACTTGCAACTATGGAAAAGTGCTAGTCATAGTGTGAACAATAAATGATGAGTAGCAGTGTTTGTTTGTTTTTAAGGATAAGAGACAAAAGCAGAGCTTTGCCTCTGACAATTAGCAAGAACTCCATGGATTTCAGGTATTTTTGATAATGCCATTTTTCCATTAAAGGAGTCAGAGTTTGCGTTTCTTTCTCCCCACTTGTTAGCTATGCTGATAACACCATTATGATAATTTACTATGAATAACTTGCTAGATGGATTGAATGTCTTCTTCTCTATTCGTTGCTAATTTGATTTAAAAAAAAAACTGAGGGAGAAGGGGATTGCTTGAGGATTAAAGTGTGTTGAGAAAAATTTCATCATAGAATTTTAAGTATGGAAATTTTTTATTTATTTTTAAGTTGCCTATTTTTTGGCTGATTGTGGGTGGTATTGGGAAGAAACCACACAATAAGCCCCTTTGGAGTGTGTGTGGTTTATGAGTAGGATAATTTCCTATCCCTGGTGTAGAGACAGTGCTGTTTATAATGCAGACAAAATTAGAATCATAGATTCATAAAATCATAGTGTTGAAAGAGACCATACAATCCAATCCGCTCCCAAACAGAACTCACAATTAAAGCATCTCAAGATTGAACTTGATACCAGCAGCTTTTGGTCTGAGAAGAGAAGATCACTTGTTCATTTTGGAAGACAGTGTCAGAATGCAGGTTGTCCTTGGAAGTAGATGTAATGAAGGCCTGAGCTGGTATAGAGCATCTTCATATGTTCCTTAACTTACGTATGTTCCCTTGAGCAAGCTGGGAATATCCCTTGAGCAAGCTGGAATCAAAATGAATAAGAAATGAATAGGAGTGTGAAGAGTTAATCCCTTTGGAAGCATAGTAGTAGTAGTAAAATTTTATTCGGTCATTGACCAGCGTACTTTGGAAGCATAAAAACAAGTTAATTTGAAGGTTTAGCACCCACTGAAATGCCAGAAACAAGTCATGTTCACTATTTGACAATCAAGTAGATTCACAAGCTCTTCTCTTCTCTTATCTTCCAAAAGCCCTATTTAGTGTGGGCACTATGTAGTTGAAAACAAAATGTATCAGCTAGTCCATCACTAAGAAGCTAAGGAATAAAGCCTGGAGTAGCGTGCTCTGCATATAACTTGTTACAGGTGAGAAGCCACCTTAGCAGAGGATGACAGGGAAAAGTAGCATCTTATATTGATATTCGCATCCACACTTTAGCAAAGTGAGCATAGTGAGCATTAAGAGCAAATACAATCAATAAGGTACTAGATTCTCAGAGGGACATGGACAGAGGTTTGTGTGCGTGTGTGTGTGTGCACACGCATCCATATATATGAGAGAACGGCAGTGAGAGAGAACAAACTGTTTACTTTCAAAGCTAAAGTATGCAGGACACATGAAAGAAAATTATTTTGCCGCTTCCTTCACTGCTGTTGTACATGCCTAAGGCTATTTAATGGAAACAGATATCTTCAAGACCGTGTTAATATTACTCCTGCAAGGACGTAATTTGTCTAATGTCATTGGGTGCAGCAATGAAACTTTTTAATGTCTTTCCCTGCCCCACTTGAGAATTGTTGTGGCTCTGAAAATGTGCCTTTGGTTTATCTCACATGCATGGGGGAAAGGAGCAATGAGTGGGTATCATTTCATGTTTTACATACCAAATTCTAAACAAAAGTGCAATTTTCTTTGTAAAACAGTTGTGCTTAGTGTTGCCAAAATGAAAACTGTACACAGCTCTTTCACTTTTAATCGCTATATAGAAGAGAAAATGTCGGTACCTGGCTGTGTGACAAGCAATACCTGCTGAAATACCCACGTTTCCACAACATGGAAAAGTACAGAAAAATGTGGTGATGGTGATCCCAAAAGCCCAAGTCTCTTTTTGTTGTTCTTGATCCCTGGCCTCATCAAAGACAGATTTATTTATTTATATGATAACCTTCATTTCTCCCATCAAGGGACTCAAAACAGCTTAATTTTTAAAAAACTAAAGCCTGATTTTGCAACAGTTAAACAAAATGAAACAACACATTCCATTGAAAAAGCACATGAAAACAATTTCAAACACATTTAAAACATAATTAAAAGCACAGCATACTAAATTTAAAACATCATTCTGCCACATAATTTTAGCCCCCAGCACCTGCCTAAATAAATAGGCATTTCCTGCCAGTGGAAAGAGAGGAGATACAGGGCCCCAAAAAAATCCGAGAGTTTTCTGGAAACCTCCAGAAACAGCAATTCTCCATTTAAAGAGGTTTCAATCCCCCAGATTAACAAAATGAAATACTAATTAAAACTTATCTCAGTCCCTTTCCACTACAGACACACCTATCTTAGGCCATCAACCAAGAATATTCCTCTTGTAACTATGAAGTTAAAATCATGAACTAGCTGGAATCCCATTGTTTCTGGAATTCCTAGAAAATCAACTCCAACTGCCTTGAGACTAGTTTGGCCCATAAATATGCCTACTTTGGACATTTCCACTTGTTCCAGTTTGGAATCAGGTAGATTCAAGACCCCACCAGACTGCTGTCTGTGTCACATTCAACTCCTAGTTTTCTTCCTATAATGGAGCCTGGATTTTGGAACTGGTAAGTATTGCCCATTGCGGTCGTTTTGCTATACACTACTATATTTTATATCTTAGTCCGTGTGTGTGTGTGTGTGTAAATGCTTTGTGAGAATGTTGACATCCCTTTTGTTGTTAAGATAATAAAACTGAGTTGTACTTAGCACTCTAGAGTTCTAGTTTTAAATTAAACCCAGCTAACATTATCCTGGGCTTCTTACTGTTCCCCATGAAACTAAATTAATTTCCCCATTGAATACAATTTGTTAGTGCCCTCCCAGGACCCTAGCTGTATTCCGCTCCGAGTGTTCTTACAGAGGATCGGATTATAAATAAACCATTATATTATATGTTATATATTTTTTGTTTTAGTAATAAGTGTTATGTTCCAGCTGCTCATTGTAGGATCATGGCCTCTGACCATGATCTTGGGGTCCTGTTAGCCTTGTCTATGCCAACATGTGTTATATTCATCCGCCCTGCTGGGAAGATGTAGATATGTACAGAGGTATAAAATAAATATGTATTAAGTTTCATTTTTCTTAACAGATGTACCAGTTCATGCTGTGCAGGACAATTAATGCCCCCAGGTAGAATCCACAGGTGGCAGATTGGATTCCCCCCATTTTTTTCTTTTCTTTTCAAGTTGCACACAATTACATGTGCACATACAAACCGTGTCCTATACATTTTAATCATTGCAAAGAATGCACACAGAATGTTTTTGCTAAGAATATATCTATATCTGGTATCGATAGATATAGGAAAGTATGTTTGAATTTCCATTTAAAAGAAGAAAAAGATGTCTTACAACCTGATGTGAAAGAAGGATGGGAAGAAAATGTGGAGAGGATTTGGTGGGGGGGGGGGGGAAGAAGTTGCAAAGCAAAAATAGCAATATTTCCATATCCTTAGCTCAGAAGCAGTGTAAAGTTACTATATGTGCACATACTAACATCATTCTTGAATGTTTATTAATGAGCTGTCATTTTGGATTAACAGCAGAGAATAGGACTGATCTGTTTCAGGTTTTCAGTACAGCTTTCTCTCTGCCTCTTCTCTTCTCTTCTCTCTTACCCCTCTCCCCTCTTCTCAGCATGTTGTTGGGTGTTTATGTATACATCTGCTGCCAAAACATTGGGAAAGGCAAAGGTCTCCCTCCCCATTTTAAACAGAGAGGTTGGTGTAGGCACCCTGCAAATCTCTTAAGGACCTGGAGAAGAAAAATCTGACAGGCAGATGGCAGTTCCTAGGCAAAAGCAGAAGTGAGTCTGACATCAAAAAGCAAAAAAGCAGAAAGTAGACACCTATCTCAGAGAGTATTAAGACCTATATGTTAGCAAGGGACTATGCATTTTCCTTGCTCACTGTTCAGTGCTTCCCCTTTCAGGCATCAGATCTTTGGAGGATAACCTTCAGCAGAGGAGGAGGAGCATATGATGTTGTAGGAGAGAGTCTTTCGGTGGCTCTTCTAATGTTCAAATACCAACTGCTGAGCTTGACAAGGAATCCAGACTGTGGAGATGTTGAGGTGGATGCCATTTCAACTAAAGAAACAGCAGCAGGAGAAATTGACAAAGACTTTAGCCTGCAGAATAACTGACTAGCAAAGCCTTGGAACACGTTTCTATCCCCCTTGGTCTTCTTCAACTCTTAAAAAATTTCCAGGAATTGCTTGTTAACCTAATATAAGAAGATTTTGATGATCTGATGGTCTGTACAGCCGCTAAGAACTCCTAATACTGTGCATGAAACATAGAAAAAAATTGAGGGGTATTAACAAGCTAATTGCCAGCCTTATGGTGTTATCCTTTTAACCCTTAAAAACTTTCTCCAAGGCAATATGACTCTTCCAGCAGGCCAACCCTGCACTCTTCAATTTCACATCCTTTGCCCCTGAGACAGAATAGGCTTGAGATGATGCACATAACTGAAGCTTACTTGCTGCCCTAAAGTTTGACAATAAACTCCATATGTTGGGAAGCTTGTTAGGTTGAAAGTATGAATGGCACGAAACAGGTGGGCCACAATCAGCCACAAACACTGAGGTGCACTGCAGCTCTAATGGGATCCCTTTGCCCAATACAGGGCAGGCCCCATTCAATGACAGACCCCAAATCTGGAGTTTCAGCAGCAATACAGGCCTGCCATCACTTGTTGGAATCCTGTGCTGCCCCTTGACTAACTAGATAACTAGGGAAGAGGTGTGACATCCAAACTAGGCTGTTTGCCCAAGTGCCACTACTCAAACCTTGTTCCAGTGCAACCATACATTTGCATTTCTGTCAGAACCATGAGCTCAAACCACAGAGTGTCTTCTGCTCCAGCTATAAAGACTGCCTAGCCTTGCCCACCATTCCCCATGTGATGTCCTTTTCAGCCAAACATGAGAAAAAAGGACAATGTTGGGGCAGAGTCAAGTGATATACCCTCCTAGCTCTGTCTAGTTTAGTATTACACATGATAGTGTGATGTTGTGATTTGAGTGCTGGACTAGGACACTGGGAGACCAGGGTTCAAATCCACACTCAACTATGGAAACCTACAAAGTGACCGGGGGGGGGATTACACTCTCTTGCTTCAGAGGAAGGCAAGAGCAAATGCCCTCTGAACAACTTCTTCCCTGAAAATCCCACAATAATTTTGCCTTATGGCCCTGTAAGTCAAGTCTGACTTAAAGACACACAACAGCAACAACATTATTATCTGTCCTTCCTAAGGAATGGAAAATGGCCTCGTCCCTGCAGCCTTGTTCTGGCTCAATGACAGAGGAAGAAGTATACACATTACGCAAAAAGTGTATAGACTGGGGTTGAGACCAAAGACAACTAACCCACGCTCCCATACACATCTTCCATTTCCACACAAGTAACATCTATAGAGTCTTCAGATTTCGTTTTTAAAAATTATATTGTCTTATTATAGATAGCTATAAATATGAAGGGTGGTTTTTAAATGTTTTAATCAAAATAAACAACGAAAGCAATAAAACAAGTGCATCCATATACATGGATGCATAGCCCAGGCTTCAGTACTGCAATTTCAAGAACCCGTTCCTCAAGTCAGTCCCATGGTGTTTTGCTAACCTCCTGTTTTAATTCTGCTAAACCATTAAACTGCTAAACCATTAAAAATCATTTTTTATTGTTCTTCAAAGATAAGCTTTCTCATCACTAGAGGATCTGCAATGCAATTATCTTTTTTCCCCTCATTTGAATATGAGGAACAGTAAAAGGAGTGAATGACACTATTGCCAAGCTGTCAGATGAGATTTTAATTTTTGATGCACCCAGCGCTGTGAAATGATATTGCCTTGGAAATCTCACCTGCACTAATAAACCAGATGGTTTTAACTGAAAAGACTTCCCAGTGCCACATATAGAATCATAGCATCATATATTTAGAAGGGGTCTCATGGGTCATCAGGTCTAACCCGCTGGCTCAATGCAGGTTTTCCAGTTAGAGCGTCCCTGGCAAGCAGCTTTCCAGACTCTTTTTGAAGACATCCAGAGAAGGAGACACCATCATCTCTCTAACCAATTGGTTCTGCTGCCAAACTGCTATATGGCCAACACGGCTACTTTCACTGGATGCTTTCACTGTCAAGAAGTTTCTTCTAATGTTAAATCAAAAACTACCATCCTGTAACGTAAAGCTATTAGAACTAGTTCTACCTCTGAGAACATGCTACCCTCCTTTTTGTGGCAGACCTTGAGTATGATCAGTCTTTTCTTCACCAAGCTGAATGTGCCCAAAGGCAAACCCTTTCTGGGGAAAAAACTGATAACATGTTTATCAAAATTAGGAGGGGTAACTAATACTTTAGAGGGCAGATCAGGATTCAACGTGACATGTCTGGGTGAAAAATAACAAAATGCATTTCAACAAAGATCAATGTAAAATATTACATTAAGGCAGGATAAATATAATGGACAAAAATACAGGATGGATGATACCTGGCTTAACAGTAAATAAAGTGGGGAAAATTGAGACAAGTTAGTGGATTATAAACTACAATTAGGGATGTAAAATATTATCAATTCCTTCTAACAAGAAAGAATTAAACATTTTGTAATGATTATAAATTCCATTCTAATAGGCAAAGATTGATAAATTTATATATTTTTTTCTCCTCTTTATGAGAAAGTGGTCAAAAACTGTACAGTTTTCAAAATATTTAATAATTTATCCTGTAAATAGCCAGAGGAAATGTACATGGATTTTTAAATGTAGAAAACACCATTCTTTGATAAGACCTACCGTGGAATATTGTATTCAGTTGCGGGCAATACAGTTCAAGAAGAGTATTGACAAGTTGAAATGTGTCCAGAAAAGACTGACTGAGATGGTAAAAGATCTGGAAACCAAGCCCTATGGGGAATGGGCAGAGGAGCTGAATACATTTGGGCTGGAGAAAAGAGGACTGAGAGATGGGATGATATCAATCTTTAAATATCTGGAAGGGTTGGCATGATAACGATGGCACAAGCTTATTTTCTACTTCTTCAGAAACCAGAATGCAAACTAATTTTGAATGCAAAAGCAAAGAGAGTACATGTGAATATTAAAAAGAACTTCTTAATAATAACAATTATGCAACAGTGGAAAGTCAAGTTTATTAGTATTTGAATAGGTCAAATAAATGGCCCTTTATTTCCCCATATATACATTATTTCATGTTATTGTTACAGTGGTCCCCCGGGTTATGAAAGTAATCTATTCCGGATTACCTTTCATAACCCAGAAATATTCGTAACCCAGGGGACCGCTTTATTTGCCGGACCGCGCAGCAAATTTAAAGGGGCCGCACGGTTTTTTCTTTCTTAACCCGGGGTTTTATTCGTAAGCCAGGGCCATTTTTGCGGCCCCGGCTCTTTCGTACCCCGGGGTTTTCGTACCCCGGGGGATTCGTAACCCGGGGGACCACTGTATTTCATGGTTGACCATCCATTGGACTTAATGGCCCATAGAGTTCTTTAAAATCTATCATGAGGAGGAGGAGGAACTCCTCAACTTTTTATCCCCATAATAAGCATGTGAAACAGACCAGGATGAAAGAACCTGTTTCACATAGAATAAGATTTAAATCATAGCGGATTTCAATCCTGATCTCCCTGGTCCTGGCCTCTAAGCATTGCACTGTAGTGCCTCTTAGTGTCAATTTGATTGATGCCACACAACTCTTTATAAGCATATTTGTTTTGTTTGGCTATTTCTAAACAGAAGTGCAATGTCTTCATTTTGTATGTAAGATATGCTAGGATGTCTCCTGTCGCCATTGTATTAAGTAGAAGTGTGTGTGTGTGTTATTACTGGCAAATATAATGCAACTAAATTGAATCCAGGTGCCTTAGTAGACTTCTCAAGCGAATTGAGGTCTTTATAGAAATGCTTTATTATGCTTTCAGCAACAAACAAACAAAGTATTTGACCTTTTTCTGTAGGGTAAAATGTAGCTGTGTGTTCTTTTTTACATAGGAGGTTTAAAATATCAGGCAAATGCTAAATGTTTAATATTCCTTTTAGTTACTTACGTTCCCTGCATTTATGCTGTTTTTGAATGCTGCAGGGAACAATTCACAACTGTTTCTGAAAGTCTAGTAATAGTTAGTATAAAATCACCTGTGCACGGTTACAGGAAATGATAGTAGACTTCCAGCCTGACTATAAGGGGTGAAAAATCACTCCCTGATTAAGGTTGAATATAGTAACTCTGACCTAGCAATACGAGGCTGTCAAGACCATGTGGCAGACTGGTTTGGAAAATGGCATGAATGCAAGGCATTCTAGATGGCAATTAAATGTGTCTGCATTTAAAACAGTGAATCTTTGTAATTTTGGTGCCAGCTGTCAACTGCCAAAGTCCCAACTGTAAATTCCCAACTGTCAGTGTGTTTGTGAGTGAGACAGTTGGTATCAGAGTGAGTTGACTAGTTTTTAACATGTACCCCGCCCCAATTGCCCGTTCAGAGGGGCGGGTAAGAAATATTATCATCATCATCATCATCATCATCATCATCATCATCATCTGCCTCAGAGCTGATTGTATGTTGGTTGGTTGTGTGTCGGTTGGTTGGTATGGTAACTTGTATATGTCTTATACTCTGTAATATTTGTAAACAGTTTAAGTAACAAAGTTTAAATAACCCTCGTTGGAGAAAAACCTCGTTGTCCTGAGATTCATTCCTGTGAGTGAGAGGAAGTCTGCTATGCAACTCAGATTCTTCACAGACCTTCTTCTGAGTGTCTTGTCCACATATAATAAACTTATGCGTGTCTTATCCCCGCATGCACCCTCCTTCCTTGACGGGGGGGGGGGGGGTGGGATAAGGATTCCTGGACCCTGCAAGCTTTCAACCTACCAGTTATCAGGACATGAATTCTGGGCCTTAGACTGCTGCATTCTAAGAATTGGCCAGGCTGAACAGCTGGGGCAGTAGGCCTGAGCACCTGGTTGCAGGGCTTAAAAACAGAACCCATTTGAGGAGGGCATTAATCCCCTTGCTATGATTGGATCTGCCAGGGAGTGGTCAGTTACCTCCTAAATGGCCTCCATTCAGTTAAATTGGGACCTTCACTAGCATTGCTTCTATGCATCCAAATAGTGAAGCAGCTCAAAATCTGAGAGAGGAGTTCACTTTTGGGTTTCATGTCCCTTTTTCAGGGAGTAAGACAAGTGACCAGGGGCGATTGTTTACATTTTATTTTTGGAACATACAGATGGGACAAAACTAAGAAGGAGGTTTGTGAAGGGAGGGTATAACTGACCACCTGTAGCCAGTTTGCGGTTTTATCCATTAGGTGTAATCCTATAAAAGAAGCCCAGAGAGTTTCATCTCATTCATCATCTCTCCCATTCCTGAGGTGAGTCAGTTAATGATGCAATTCTGGAACAATTTTGCATGGTTTGCTATACATCATTTGATGCAGCCATGAGCATAGTGCTCAGGCTTGAAATCTAGGAAGAGTGAGCAAAATGCACTCTTAAATCAACCCTTTGGCCCCTGCCTGTTCATCCTGAGGACTTTGAATTATTGGGGTTTTCTTTTGCTGGCTTGTTTTTTATGGACTATGCTTTACCAATGGGTGTTCTGTCTCATGTGCTGCTTTTGATAAATTTAGTACCTTTCTAGAATGAGCACTGAGATGGATTTTGGGGAACGGGAACATGGTATATTACTTAGACAGCTATTGTTTTCTGAAATGTACAGCACAGGACAGGAAAAGCAGATTTTGACCACATTTTTTCAGACTTATTGAACACCTGGGAGTCCTCCTTGCTGACAAGAAGACCAAAGGTTCTTCCTATCCGCTTTCATTTTTGGGACAGATATTGATACATGGCAGCAGGCTTGTCGGCTACCTGTGAATAAGCTCGAAAACCTTAAGGCAAGAGTTAAGACATGCAGACAGAGTTAAAAAGTTGCACTGAAGGAAATGCAGGAGCTGGTAGACCACCTAGGTTATTTCAGAAGTTAGGAGATTATTTTGCAGGCTATGTTATACCATTGCTGGTTTGAACTGGTCCCTTCACAGATTGTTTATCACTAAAAACATTGGGTTTGATTTCCTTGTGTGGCTTGATTTGCTTCAGCAATATAATGCAGTGTCCTTTTGGTGCACTGAACTCAGACCCATGGATGCCTTGCAAATTTCTTCAGATGCTGCCAAGTCCAGCAGTTTAGGGGTTTATTTTACGGATCAGTGGAGGAGTTTCACATGTCATGGAGTTATATGTCCACCTGGAGACCTCTCTCCAGTACATTAGATCTAAATGTTCAGCACTTGCAGCACTTGCCTTTTTTTTGCCAAAGCTCAAGGGTTCTTGGCTGTCACTAATGATTTCAGAGTGTGAAAGATGTTGGAAAGGTAGTCCAGGGAAAAAGCTAAACCTCCTGATAGGCCCATATTACTAATTGTTTTAGGCACAACTTTTATGTATCTCTCCTTTTGTGGCAGCATTATTTCTAATTTCAGCATTGGCAACATTTTGAGGGCCCCTCAGGATCAATGAGCAAGTAGCCACCAGGAAAGGGAATGAATCGGGTTCAACCCTATAGCTCAGTAACATCACTTTATCTGGTGCTGAGGGAGCTGTCATTATCTATATATCCAGATAAGGGGAGTAGTAGTCTATCAATAGCAATGTAGTGATGTCTCCCTTTGCCCAGTAAGAACACTGCAGTTTCGGCTATGCAGGCATTTTGGCAAAGCATTCTTTTCACCAGCCAGGACTTTAAAGGTTTAAAGGTTTAAATTTAAACCACTAGTTAGTAAAAGTGACCATATTTAATCCAATGCCTCATCTTCTTGTTTCTGGAATGGGTCAACAATATGTATTACAGTATTTACATATTTCTGGATGGTAGCATACACTTTGAACCTAATTTGCATTTGCTCACATATCAGCTCTTGGTGTTCTTATTCCATCTGGGCTCTGAACTGTAAGCCAGATACAGCATTTACAGCTTCATCATTTGGGCCTCAAGCTGTTTTGGTTTCTATCTACACTGTATGAATATATCAGTTAGATGCCACTTGAATTGCCATGGCTCTGCTCTATGGAATCCTGGGTTTTGTAGTTTGGTGAACTACTGAATAGGTATCAAGATGCCCTGAAAAGACTGAGGATCAAATCAATTTAATTCTCTAGTGTAGGCAAACATTTAGAGTACTTTAGGAAGTGTAGTTGGCAATAGTCTTGCATTTTCTGGCAGTGAATTACAATTCTTTCACCAGGTTATAAATCCCAGTACTCCACAGGATAGAGCCATGACAGTTAAAATGGTCCAAAAGTGATATAATTGTGCAATGTGGATACATCTAGAACTGAGACTGCTCCATAAAGTAGCATCACTCCTAAGGGCATTCTTTTCTATGGAAGAATGGCTTCTCAGAGAATCCATACTGCGATTTGAAATGGAGGACAGAAGAAAGGAAAGGGTGAGGGTTATTCCATCCTGTATTAACAACACCTCCATAAAAGTTGTTAGAATTCCATCTGCCTTCCAAGCATTGGAAAGTGATATATTAGGAGGCTATTGCCATGTTTTTAATTATAACACATAATTAAAGGCTGATCAAGGGATTGCTAATTTAATGTACAAACCTCCATATGACGGTAATGAGAAATCATGTATAGTCCCATGAGAAAAAGATTATTGGTTATCAACATTTGGCTTATTGCTGCATTCCAAGGCATTCTTGATTTTCCTTGGAAACGATAAGCAATAGAAAGAATGTGGGGGGCATTCAATACTCGTGTGAGTCTTTTGCCTCTAATAGATATTTTAAATCAAAAAGTAAAGCTGTGAAATTTTAGCCATGGCTGCAGGGATTTCCTTCATCAGATTGGAAACAGTCCAAAATCCCTACAACTAGATGGTGATTTAATATTGCCTCCTCATAATCCTGCAGGCTGGAACCTTGGGGAGTTAATCAGATTTCTCCCTCTGTCCTGCCCACTTGATTTAATTAAATTGCTGACTATTTTTAAAATTTTAATACAAACCTTAATGAAATATGCTACACAATGAAGAACAGTAAATCACAGATATGGGAGTATCTTTTCTGCAAAGCTTGTGGATCTGCATTCTATATGCATGATAATGGGGAAAGAGGAATGAAGAGAATTTTGTTTATGATTTGTGGCTTACCGTCCCAAGAACACAGCATCCTGCAAGTCCATTTTCAAAGCCAACTTCTTAGAGCTTCTTAAAAGATCCCATATGGAAGCTGCATGAAAGCCCTTATAGTGGGGGTGTAGCAGTTAAAGCAGTGGGGAGAGTTTGCTCATGATTACCAGAAACAGAAGCCATTTTCCCAATATTTTCCTAATACTGGCAATTATGTAGATCAATGTGGTATTCATCTGCAGAAAACAAGGGAAAAAGACAGAATAACTGCACACTGCCTTTCGATCTGGATGCATCCCAAGTTCTATAGAGTGCAGAGTGACCACTTTTATACAATTTTTCTATTGTCCATTATGAATCTATCACAGTTTTCTAGCTGTTGGCTATTCTACCTGAACTGCTTGGAGGAATCATAAGAGACCACAAGAGCCATTTGGTCCAGAGCTCCTGCCATCTAACTTCTCTTTAAAGACTTCTAAAGACAGAGAGTCCACTACCTTCCAAGACAGGCTATTTCCCTGTTGAACAGCTCTTAATAGTAAATAAGTTCTTCCCAATGTTTAGGTAGAATCTCTTCTCTTGTAATTTGAATCCATTGTTTGTTTTCTAGTCTTAGACAAGACATCAATTCAGATATATTGTGCCACCTTTGAGTCCCTATATTGTAAGAAAGGTGAGAAATAATTGACCAGTATTAACAAATACAATAGCAATAAATTCATTTTTTAAAATATTTCTAAATTAAATTTTAACAATTAAAAAATTAAAAAAATAAATTAAAAAAAATTAAAATCCATTTAAAAAAAAAACCCCTGGGACCTCTCCTTTCTCTTCCTACTGAGTCTCGTACCATCTCCTCTGCACTTTAAAGGGATGCAGGCAAATGCCACAGTCAATTTCTGCCAGAATATAGATGTTTGGGGAGCAGTGTCACTCGATGTGGTCTGCAACCCCTTAAGGACACCCAAAGGAGGAGGAGAGAGAAACTGGGACATTTTAAAAGCACCAAAAAGTGGGACAACAGGGGATAAATAAGGACTGTCCCTACCAAATTGGGATGGTTGGAGCTATGCAATGATAGTACTAATAGCCATAAAGCATGCTCTCAAAATAATACTGCCTTTAAAACTGTTACATTTTCAATACAGCGCAAGTTTTAAAAAACTTTTCAAGAATTAAACTTGCTTCCTAAAACTTCCACCCATCAAAACCTAGCTTTTGAATATGTATCTAAGACACAATGCTGCATATTTATTGCTCTAAAAATATTTTGTCTGTATCCCCAAAAGCACCATAACAGCGATGGCTTGCAGGAAATGCCACATGCTATATAAACATTTCTCCTTTCATTACTAGAGCAAACAGATGCTTCCAGCAAGAGAGCTTTCTGTTGGCACTGGCTTTCTTCTACTACTTTTTTCGTCATTGTTATTTTTGTTTTGGTTGTTATCAGCTTGGTTACTGGAGCCCTGGGGCCTAACATTTTTCTGCCTGCCTTTATATTTTAGCCATTAAAAGCAGTCTCCTTTTCAGTCTGTGTCCATATACAGGTGGAATTCAACACATTAAAAAGACATTAGAAAGGTCTTTTCTCTCTCCTAAATGAACAAAGAAAATCATGGGTAAACTCATCCCCTTTCCCTTTGAAACAATGGTTACTTCTTAAAGATTGTGTAAAACTTCCAAATAGTTGAACAAACGTGGTTAAGTACAAGATAGTTTCTTCTCTCCTTTACCCCTATGACTCACCTTCAGGTTACTTTGCCCTTAACACTGTAATGAATCAAATACTTTCCATTTATCTACACTCAGATTTTCTTTTCATGATACACTGACCTAAATTCCCATTCAGTCCTAATGGTTTTTCTACATCTTGCCACACAACTGAAAAAATGGGTTCAAAAGGCAAAAAGATTTATACAATCTGAAGAGAAACCAGATTTTGGAACCCATGTATTTTCTTCACAACAGATAGTCAAGCCTCACCATGAACCTATGGTCTCATTGTCGCATCTACCTCAATATAAATGGTTAAGTTTTTCTGTGATTTTCTCAAATATATTATCTAGTACCACAACATCACTGACTCCTATAATGCTTTATAGGGAAGATTTTGGCCCAGTGTGATATTTTAATTTTAAATGAGTTTTATAGCCCAGGTTAGCTAATGATGACTTTACTACTAAGAATATGCATACTTGCCAATCTGTGATTCCCTTAGTTCATAACTAGAAGTAATTAAGCTCAAGTATGCTGTCTTAAAGGACCTGTATACTGCATAATTAATAGACTAGTGTTTTTTTCCCCAAAAAATGGCTACAATAATTTTTGAAAATTCTATAAATATATTTCTCTACATATCAATCTAAATAAGGAGCAATATACGTCATATATGTTTTCCCCCTTTTAGAGTCATGTATAGTCCTGGGAACCTGAAAGATGTAGAAAATATTGTATCATGCTTCATATTGTCTAAGTCAGAGACATATATATATATATATATACACACACACACACACACTGTTTTAAACAATATTCACATTTCTGGAGATACTCCTTGGATTCCTTCATCTAATTTCCTGGGTTTTTCTCAGAGGAAAATACAGTCTGATATTGTATGACCTCATCAAATTATAATTAATATTCCAGGGACTTCAACGGTTGTGGCTGCTGTTATTTCTCTTAATTAAGGATGGATGTATTTCCAGCTTATGTCAGTTTTCTAGAGGGTTTTATTTATACGCCCATTCTTTCCCATTTCTGGTTCAACCTGCAATTAAAAAGCAAACCAATGTGAAGATCTGCATTGTTTTGTCTATTTCTCACAAAATACATTTGTATACAAATTTGATTCAGACACACACACACACATGCATATTCTTGATAATCCATTTGGGTATTATTTTAAGATATATATTTTACATGAATATAATATCATTTTGAGTCCAAAACAAGGTTTGCAGATGTATAAAAACTGAAGGATTCTTTTACATGTACAGTTCCCAGAATTCCACAAAATTGAGCCATGGAAGCTAAACTGGTGTCAACCTGGATTATTTCTGCAGTTCAGATGCAACAATTGGCACATTGTAAACCAGATAACAGGCTTTGAATTTCGTCCCATCATTGGGTTTGAAGATCCTCTACTCTTAAGGCAAATTAGTTTGCACAGCTCTGCAAACTGGCTCTTTCCTCATTGGCATTGTCAGGTCATTGCAACTGTTGTCCAGGAGACCTAGGTTGCAACCACACTGCAGAAACAATCTGGTTTGACACCACTTCAACTACCGTGGCTCAATGCTATGGAATTCTGGGAATTGTAGTTCGTCTGAGAATAACTGTTGGCAGAATTCTGTAGATTGAACCATGGCACTTAAAATGATCTCCAACCGGATTATTTCTGCAGTGTGGATGGACTCCTACTCAGACTGGGGGTGCATCTACACTGTAGAATTAATGTCATTTGACAACACTTTAGCTGCCATGGCTCCCTCCTACAGAATCCCAAGAAGCAGCAGAACTCTTTGGCAGAGAAAGCTTAAGACTTTGTAACACAAATAGGATGGAGATACAGCATTTAAAGTGGTGGCAAACTGGACTATGGGGGGATACAGATGGGAAGAAAGGGGCAGTGAGAGGTTGCCCCTTTTTCCCACAGATTTTTTGCTGTGGCGACTGCATGTTGTGGCAACAATGCACCATGAAAAACAAGCTGAGAAACACGTCTCCTTTGTGTGCCGCTCCGGGGGCGCCATTAGGTGCAGTGACATCCCTTGTGTGCTGCACCATTTGGTGCATGAGGCACGTCATTGGCGCACACGCTGTGTGAATGCGCTCACACCAAAATGGTGTCCAAACGGCACAGCAGGACTCAGGAGCATGTGGACACTCCACAGTCCTAAGCCATAAAATTGGCCCCAGGCTGGTGCTTTGCGCCCATCTGTTCTGGGCCTATCCCTACAATGTAGATGCCCTCTATTATGCCACCTTGGTTCTATTTCCTGCCAGAAAACAGACAACGAAGAACACAAAATTCAAGGTCAAGCAATAATAAGATTTTGTTAAGTGCCTCGGCTAATGTTTTTGAGGAAGCTGATGTCAAGAGGCTAGTCCTGCTGTATAAAGTATAAAGAGGCCATCTCATGGATTGCCAGAGAAACCCGGATCAGTCTCTCATACACCGAGCGCATACATAAGCCAGCTCTGTTTCCCGCCCCTCTCTGCCATATTCTTAATGAGATGAATCATGAGGGGGAAGAGAGCCAGGTTAATGTTCCAAAGGGCCTAATTAGAATCAGGTGAGAGCGAGAAAAGGCAACTAAGGTGATTTCAGTCACAGCCCATATGAAAAGCTCTAATTAAGAAGAATGATGTCCTTTGCTTCACGATCCCTGGAGAACTTCCCATGCTATCTTTAACTCCTTCTGACCTAATAGCAAAGATGAGAAAAAACATTGTGGGGAAATAAAATCTTCCATTCCACCCCTCTTTACTCATAGTTTTCTAAGTTTTTTTTTTTTAATCCAAAAGCTAACATATTCTGAGACCTGAATGCCTTCCCAAATATCCCTCCTCTTTTCCTCACCTGGCAATTCCTATGAGTCCGTCAATACTTCTTTGTTGTGTACAATGGTTCTGATTTGGTTACACAAAGGTCCACACTCTGAAAATGCTTTTGCGATTCCAGTATAATGCAGAACTCACAAATCGGCAAAGGTAATAAGGACAACAAAGCTATAACCTCAGTGCTGAGCAAATTCTGAAAAGTCATAAAATGAAAGAGGAATATAATCCAAAGATGATTGGAAATGGAAGAATTTCCCTAATTACTAATACTGCAGTTCTATCAGAAAACTAGTTTGACAGATTATGAGAGAGTTTACAGCTAAAGTGCTCTGGTTTCCCTTTTTAATTTGCTTTAATACACAGCAAATGAATTAATTTAGCAGTTGCAGCCATCCTAAAATCTCACATAAGCTTTTCATTTGCCACTTCAGTAAATGTGAAGAGCGTCAGTAAAAGTGTACTCTTTCTTCACTATAGAGAAAAAGAAAATGCATTATGTCTCAGAGAAGGAAGTAGGAAAAGGATGTAAAAAACATTTTCCCCCAGCTGTGATCTTCTTGTAAATGTATTGCTAGGAGAAAGGGAAAAGTCTTCTGGTCAATGTGCAGTATAACATTTCATTTTCTAATCTGTTTAATTCCCTGAGTTTTGCACAAAAGAATATTGCATGCCTTTATGTCTGCAGACTAAAAATTCACTTTGGAATTGTTCACAAAACAGTGATATCTTTATTGGACCATGCAGAATGCACATAATACACATTGCAAGTTTTTAAAGCTCCACTGGCTTTTTCATCAGGCAAAGATATTAAAAATCTTTAGCGAAAAATAGAATATATATAATATATATATTATGATGACTTTAGTGACAAGCCTGCATTTTGAAGATACAGTGCGCCTGTGTCATACGCAAGTGTGCTTTTTTTTTTTTGGTGCTATTTTGGTAAAACATGCAAGATGTAGTCCAAATTTTATTGGCAGTGGAAACTTCAAATGGGAAAGTCCCAGCCCAATGGCCCTCTCTGTAGGTTTCCCCTGAAGCTGCTAAAATGTGGTATCTTGCATCAAGAAAAACATAGAATCATAGAGTTGGAAGAGACCACAAGGGACATCCAGTCCAACCCCCTGCCATGCAGGAACTCCCAATCAAAGCAACCCCTACAGATGTCCATCCAGCCTCTGTTTAAAGACCTTCAAAGAAGGAGACTCCACCACTTTCTGAGGGAGTGTGTTCCACTGTCAAACAGCCCTTACTGTCAGGAAGTTTCTCCTAACGTTGAGGTGGAATCTCTTTTCCTGGAGCTTGCATCCATTGTTCTGGGTCCTAGTCTCTGCAGCAGCAGAAAACAAGCTTGCTCCCTCCTTAATATGACATCCTTTCAAATATTTAAACAAGGCTATCATATCACCTCTTAACCATCTCTTCTCCAGGCTAAACATCCCCAGCTCCCTAAGTCGTTCCTCATAGGGCATGGTTTCCAGACCCTTCACCATCTTGTTGTGATTTGCTTTTATGTTCGATGTTTTAACGTGTCTTCCCCCTTTGTAATATTATCTATCTGCTATTATTTTAGAGTGTACGCCTTTGGCAGGCTTTTATATATTTCTTAAGTTTTACCAATTTTGTACAGCGCTGAGTATATTTACAGCGCTTTAGAAATAAAGTTTAATAATAATAATAATAATAATAATAATAATCTTAGTCACCCTCCTTTGGACACACTCCAGTTTCTCCCCATCCTTTTTGAATTGTGGTGCCCAGAACTGGACACAGTATTCCAGATGGGGCCTGACCAAAGCAGTATAGAGTGGCACTATTACTTCCCTTGATCTAGACTCTACTTCTATTGATACAGCCTAAAATTGCATTGTCCTTTTTAGCTGCTGCATCGCACTGTTGACTCATGTTCAACTTGTGGTCTACTTGGACTCCTACATCCCTTTCACATGTGGTCTTGTTCAGCCACGTGTCCCCCATCTTATAACTGTGCATTTCATTTTTTGATCCTAAGTGCAGTACCTTACATTTCTCCACCCCCTAGTAACTCACAGAAGTTCCACCCCCAGCTGGAACTTTCTAGAAAGGTCCAGAAAGACCCTGAGACTGCTAGCTCCATCCCCTCATGACTCACAGGTGTGACTCACAGAAGCTCCACCCTGCAGCAACAACACACTCTCCGAAGAGTTTTCAAAAATTCAATTCTCACCCACTTAAAAATGGCCACCCAGGAATTGCTCTCCTTCTCCTTCTCTCCAGTAGGAACTGGTCTAGAAACATATCCAAGGGTAGCCATGTTGGCCATGTAGCAAAGTAAAATAACACCCCAAATCTCCAAAACAAAACATTTCGAGATTTCAAAGCTCCACAGGCGAATGCTTCACTGGCTTCTTCATCAGACATTTTAAATCTCTTTGCCTGATGAAGAAGCTGGAGGAGCTTTGAAAGCTTGCAGCATGTATTTTGTCCATTTTGGTTGGCCAATAATGGTATCATTGGTTGATGGATTTTGTATGTCAATGTGCTTTAGTACTTTGGAATTCAATTCTTTTGAAGACAGTGTATCTTATTAAACTTCATTTTCAAGGGGAAAATATTAATGAAGGATTCATCCTTTATCACATTCATACAAGCCAAAAATGCAGTGAGTTTTGTTTTCACCCATTGTCTCTCAGAATCATGAACTGGTATTATTTTTTGCCCTTCCTTTGGAAAGCTGATGATATAAACTGATAACAGCTGGATTTTTATTTAATTTAATTAACATGCTGATAGTCAATGCCTGAGTGACATCAATGAATATTCCTGTGATTTAAAAGCCTAATTCTGCACTTTTAAAGGATGGTTGCTCATGTCTTAACTATCTTTTTCACATGGGAATTCATTTTTGTATGTGTTTATGTACTGCTAGAGTCTAAGGAGGGAAATTTCTCTTAGAAACACATGATCAATAGCAGCTTCTGCCAGCAAGCTTGGGAACAAAAGAAAACAAATTGTATAAGAAACAAGAGATAGCCAAGTAGGTTAAGCAAAATCCCCTGAGTTCAGATACATAATAGAACAGAAACAGTGCTGTTCTGTAGTATAGACAATCATCATGAATGTTTCTCTGGTCACACTTCCAAAGAGAGCTTGAAAATGCAAACAGTTGTGTTGGTCCATATCAACTAATGGCACCACTTTCCACTTCCACCAGGAACAGGTCTCCTGTAAAAGTAATAGGTCTTAAATGCCCATTCTTCTTCTTCTAGATTGAACAGTACAACAACAACAACTTTTTATTTACAGTCAATAGACCCATTAAGGCATACAGTAACGTAAAACATAAAAATGTAAAGAGTACATATAACACAAAACCAATATAAACTAGAAAGCGTTCATTAAAATGCAGAAAGTTAAGAATAAAATTAAATTGTCAGATTAGAATACAACATTAGGGATTATCTTGATTATGTAGTTATTGCACTAGAATATAGATCCAATAGTCAGACCCATTTTTAGTAGTTAACTTTCTCTAGTTCTAACAGCCAGTGAAATTTTTTTTGTAACCAACAGGGCAATACTCATGCATTTGTCTTGCAACGTTTTGATGTAAAATAATTCAGAACAGCCCGGCTTGCATCTCAATAAAGGGACAATCAGCTGGTTATGACATTGGTTATAAAAAACACATGAGAACAAAATGTGTGATTGAGTTTCAACTACTTGCTGCCTACAAGGGCAAAGTCAAGAAGGGGTGCGTACTCCACCAAACTTTAAAAAAAAAAAAGGTTTGAGCGGGACACATTGCATCTCCTCTTAGAGAACAAGATGCGGCACCTTAGGATAGTCAATTTTTAGGTAAGAAGGCTGACAAAAACACCATGCATAGGACACTAGGAAAGCAAGGTGAAATAGAGTTGGTCCTAAGGCGGCAGAAAGCAATGTGCCAGATCAAACACTTGCATTCCCCCTTAAAAAGCAAAACAAAAACAAAAACCTCTGCCATCACATCCCTAACTCAAAATAACATTCTTTGTTTGATGGCAGAAAATCATAAATATGAATGAATAAGGTGTTTAGATATGTTTAGAGAGAGATGACTCCTACGTATTTAGGTGCTTTCATGAATGAAGTTGAATGAATTATTCTGGGCAATGTGCCCTGCTTGAGAATAGCAAGAGCACCTTCACAGTATTTCAATTTGCAATCTTGCTCCATTAATTTTCCTTGTTACTTTTCTTTCCTGAGCAAGTAGGTAATGCTTGGTGACCATAGCTTGTGGCAAAAGGGAAGACCTATTACACTCTTTTCCCCTCCTTGTGATGAGTTAATCCCTATGGTTGAAAAACTTCTCACAGGAAAGAGACAAAGTGCACCAGAGGGAGAACCTATTTTTTTTAGAAAATACAGTGCTGCAAAATGGGGAAGAGGGAGGTCATAGGAGAGAAAGGAGATAAATCCATTCCTAGCATTATTTTGAGGATATGCAGACTTAGAAGAACCACAACTTTAACAACATTTAAGATTTTCTACCATCTTAAACATCAGTGCAACATAGTAGTTAACTTTATAACATAGATGACCTTGAAAACTTCCCAAATAAATTTTGAGATGTAAGAAAGGGTGGTTAAAGTAATTGCCCAAATCAATTTTCTATTAAAAATAATAAGCAGGAAACCGCTTTTCACTGTAGCTAG
Source organism: Urosaurus nigricauda (assembly GCA_034509955.1). Classification (NCBI taxonomy): domain Eukaryota; kingdom Metazoa; phylum Chordata; class Lepidosauria; order Squamata; family Phrynosomatidae; genus Urosaurus; species Urosaurus nigricauda. The sequence continues at coordinate 18,840,737 of JAOEGL010000013.1, forward strand.
AAATGAAAATAAGTCGAATAGACAACAGCTTCAGCCCAGATCATAAACTTTCCCTGTTGCTTAAGTAGCTTAAGTCCAAAACATACTCCCACCTTGAGTTGGGAGGATGCATTTAAGTCCACAGATAAACTGGGTGAAACTATATTACCGGTATGTGATTTCCAATGAGAGATTTCTGCACTGAGTACTGAGTAAGAAAGTGGCATCCGTTCACATGTGAAACAGTTCTAAAATCTTTACACTGAGCTCAATGAACTTTGGATCAATGCACTGGTGATGGAGGGATGGAAATGAAGAACATGCAGTTACTTCCTAATTTCCTCCAGATCTTTCTCCCATAAAGCAGAGGTGGTTTCTCTACCATATAAGTTATGTCTATAAACATGTGATACATCATTTGCAAAGTCATTAGGCAATATGCTTGCAGTAACATAGAATTTCTAAGGCAATGCAAAGGCAAAATGAGTATATTGGAATCCAGGAAGAAGAAAAAATCTAATGGGGGAATGTATAAAAATGGATGAGGTGGTTGAAAAAAGCTATTTACTTTTCTTGTTCATTTTCTTTCCTATTATGTGTACGGATTGAAAAGAAGAGGAAATGAAACAATTTTGTAAAAATCTTCTTGAGGAGAAATTAGAGACAAAAGAATGAATTACACCAAAGGCTCTGAAAGTGTTTGAAAACTGCCAGAGGGTAGAAATTGGAAGTATACACAAAAGAGGCAAATAATTTTGAAAAAAAAAATGTCTCCTGTTCATGGTACCAAAGTATTTCAAACTCTGAAAACTGATACAGGGTATTTGCAGCTATGAGTTGAAACTATAAGACCATTCACTGAAGTTGGAGAATTCTCACCTTATCAATCATCAGGACTAGATTAGGCTCTGTGGCATTGCCAAACAAATATGCATCATTCTAACAAATATAGAAAACATAAAATTTAGGAAGGAAATTTATTTAAGATATCCTTCATTTTAACAGGACCCAAACTGTCATTTACATAGTTTGCATGCAAATTCGACACTTCCTTTATCATTGAAATATGGCAAGGCTGCTGCAGGAAATACTCATCAAACATGTGATTGTTCATTGGGAAGCCACTCTTGCTAACATCAGCAGCCTATGCTTGGATCAAAATTGACTACCCAATGAGTAACCATACACTTGTACAGTGCTTCCTAAAGCACCCGACCACTACTTTTCAACAATTTCTTGGATGACATGGTTTGCCACAATCCATTCCAAACTGGTTAAGGGATAGGAGCAGCTATCCAGACTTGGCGGATGACCTGAGCTGGAAGTGAAGCAGTGAAGTGTTTCCATGTTGATGCTCAGAACCTTTCAACAGCATCTGCTACTATATGGCATTCTTCTGGACCATTTGTCTGATAAGGCACTATTCTGTGTTGTCCCAGTCCTTTTTGCCTGAACAGTCCCAGACAGTTTGTGGGGGACTTTTGTTTTGCCTCTTGGTGCAAGGATGTATAGTGGGGGGAAAAGTATTTAGTCTGACACCAATTGTGCAAGTTCTCCCACTTAAAAAAATGAGAGAGGACTGGAATTGACATCATATGTAGAAAAAGAAAAACAGAAGCTTCAAAGAAATGCAGTCATTGTATATACACATTCAATGCACTGAACTGCAGATAAGAACTTCACTTGGTGCTGAATTTTTGAAAGCAGCAAGGCTCAGAGCAATGTCAAGATGGACTCTCCCATTTTCTGTTGTTTCTGCTTTGTGCTGAGAAGCAATGCTTATAAAACAGAACATTATTTGCATCTCTAAAATGTTCTACTTAAATGCTTCCAACAAATATCTGGACTGCCAAAGTCACCTAGAAGGCTTTAAAGTGCTTTGTTTTTTCCATCTGTTATTTTGCTGTTGTTTTCTGAGGTTTTTGTTTTTGCCTCAATAAAGTTTCTGCCTTGCCGTTTCCTTAATTGCAAGCCCCTTAACATGCTTCAGGTAATGTTGATTTTAAAATAATTTTGGCAATCCCTCCCTGATGGCTTTCCCCTCTTGCTTGCCTTCCATTACTGAGATCACACATTCTCTGGCACAATTCCACATTACTGGCAGTTGAGCCTGAAAAGCTGGCCAGGACTTTAAATAGTCAGCAAGGGGCTAAAATCAGGAAACTACAGTGCCAGAACTAGGTGGTCAATGCTCCTACATTCTAATTCAGAGCTTTCACAACTCTAAATCAGGGATTTATTTTTGAAAACATGTAGAGGGAATGGGAGATGCATATTCCAGTCAGAGATGTAATTCTTCAACAAATTTCTTCTAAAAGGAAGGAATGGGTAATTTTAACAGTTTCCCCTCTGTTGTGAGAAAATCCTCAAAAATCAAACAGTTTTTAAAGCTTATTTGCAATTTGGGACTTAGGCTGCTCTGAGTCCTGTTGGGAAGAAAGGAAGGACACAAAACTAACCAAATCAAATAAATTTCCTCAAAATTCACACATCTTGATGTTTGAATAAAGTGCTGAATCTTATATCCAAAAGAGTTTCTGTACCCTGTGCAGGTCCTTCAAAGTTTGGACTAGGCACAAGAACAGATTCAACGTCCCACTAAAACTGCAGTCACCAGCTGTCATTGGATGATTTTACAACGAAAAGCAAAATGGTGATACACACCTCAAGCATCTTACAACTAAGGCAAACATGAAAAATCTAAACGCCCATCCTTAAGAAATTCACATCTCTTTTTTAAACCAATCCAATCTCATTCTCATTAATAAGAATGGATTTAAAACATGGAAGACATTTTTGGCAAAGCACATCTAATTGTGCCCATAGCTGTACCTTGGATCGCTCAATGGGCAGAAAATGTTTTGGTGCGAGGCAGCTCTGTGGAACACATCTGTTGTTTCCTGAAATGTAGTTAATCAGCATACTCTCATGACAATCTTGGGGCCACTTTTAATGTCTCAATAATTGGTATATCCAAATGCATCCACCACACAAATATTCACTATGTGGTTTAACCTATGCGTTTGTACATCTGTGCTTATGTAACATGTGCTGCAGCTCTCTTTTTAAAAAAAGAAAAGGGATAACGGAAGCCCCATTTGCTTTTTAATTTTGAACTGTTGTTGTTTTTGCCATGTTTGCTGCAATTAGGCCACTAGAAATGAAATATAAAACAGCTTGAGATATCTCTGCTCTTTTTCACCCTGAACATGTGCCCTGTGGGATGAATTAGACTGCCAACAGTATATTTGTTAATTGCTATCTATGCATTCCAACACACATCTTGGAACTTACATTGGGCATTTAAATAGAATTCCCTTTTAGCAGTGGAAAAGGTGCTCTCATAAAAATGCTAGTGACCTTCTCTTTAACAAGAACATAATCTGTGAAGGTCAGTAGTAAGGGGATGAGGACACCTTTTGTCTCTATTGAGCCTAGGGCTGTAACCTTTCCAAAGCTGAGGAACAGTAACCTAACTTTCGTAAATACACTCATTTAATTCTCTGGAAATGCAGTATTTTGACTATTGCTTTGCATATAGACTAAACTTTACACTGGAGGCTAATCACTTGATTTTGAAACACCCAATGACTTGAAAACACAACCACAAACATATTATTTCATGGGCCAGAATGTATAATGCCTACATTAACATTAAATAAATGAATGTCCATTAGATTCTATATACATGAGTCCTCCCTCATTTAATTTCCTTGACCCTAGAAGAAACAAAATCTGCTCACTGATTTCAATTGACTATCTATTAGCAGTTTGATGGCCTGCTTTTTATCTAGTTTATAATTCTTTTTTTCCCTTAGTAAATATTATTTATATTTACATACAGCATTTGTGCTTGGATATATTCATGGTGAATCATCTCAAGAACATCTCAAGACTATAATAGTCCATGGAAGCAAAAAGTGGTATACCACCCAAGGGAAGAATTGAAGGAACAGAATTCTTTCCCTATTGTCTTCTCTGAGCTATCCAGCTCCCACTTATGGATGGGCCACATGGGAGTCACCTCATGCGTTCCTGCAATGACTGTTCGAACTTTGTAATGGGTTTGGAGTAGATGGAGAAGAACAACAACCCAGAGGCTGAATTCGGAGTGTCCCTTGGTTCATGGTTTGATTGTGTGAATGGCTTGATGGAGATTATTGCCAATGGCTTTGTAGAGCTCAGTTCATTGGAAAGGTATGTCTGGATGAGGGAGAAAATGGCCATGGAAAGCAGCTCTCACTCAGAATTTATAGTACTAATCTATGTGAACTAATGATCTGACTTAATATAAGACAGCTGTCATAACTCACCCTCTGGAATCTGAAGACCTGGACACATATGAGACAGATTGCCAGGAATTTATTATCCAAATAAGGATGATCTTTCCCTGTCTGAGAAATTGGGGGCTGAGGCAGTTTGGTGTCTACTCCCCAGCAGGATGTGGCACCTCCTTCTTTTGAAGATCATAGAAGGAGATGCTTCATAGATCCAAGTATTTATTAAATGCTGACTCATTAAGCACAAAACTATAAATCTCCCGGCAGCTCCTTGGCATCTTTGTCGCTTGCAACCATTCTATCTTGGTAACTGTTCTAACTCGGTAACATGTGCTCTTGACCTTGGACTGGCTATGATTTACAACTCTGTTTTATTCCTTGTTGGCGTCATTTATCTGGGTTACGGGTTTGGTGTAACAACTTCTGGACTGGATGATGACCTTCCTCCTCTCTTCATTTTGCTGAATGATCTATAACTGACTTGGACTGGACTACAGCTCTTTCCCTTACAGCCACCTGACTTTCAGGTCACTTGCTGACTGCAGAATAGAATAGAATCGTTATTACAGCCATAGACCAGCACAACTTTCAGACTGTAGCTGAGGATAGACGCTTCCTATGTTTCATGACCAACCAGATTTTCTCCCTTTTCTTTGGTGTTTTCCCACTGTTCAATTGAGCAGATCAGAAAGAATAGCGAGCAGTGAAGGATAGATAAGTTCTTCCCTTGAGCTATTCAGCGTGTGTTTGGAAAATAGCCGAGAAGTGGGGACTCTCACAGCTGCCTTTTTTCTCCAGCTCTTTCCCCCCAGTTGGCATCTTTATTCATTGTTTTGAAGTTTCACAAAGTCTCTGTAACCCTAAGCAGAACATATGAGATGTGACATCATAAGTATGGAAGGCACGCCAACCAGCTTAGTCTAATATTTCTCCTTCTATTACCGTGTCCTTTCTTTATTTTTCATGGCTACCTCTCTTCAAACAATGGCTTTTATCTCTTGTAACTTGTATAGCTATGTTTGTTTGTTTAGTGATCCACTGAACTTAGAGTATGGAGTAGAGGGAGAAGACAAGCAGGTGCAAGGTAAAAATCAAGGTCCCAGATCAAAGTTAGATCACTAAATAAGGCCGGTGTCTAAAAATCTCTCCATCCCACATGCACAAGCAAAATACATTATATTAACTGTATTCCACTACCTCCACCAGAACATCAAGTGGTTGGATGAAGGCAATGGAATCTAAGATTCAAAACACACTGCAAAAACAAGCCAGTTCAAGACCATTGACTCAGTGCTAGCCCTGACTCAGTGCTAGGGAATCTTGGGAACTGTAGTTTTTTGTGGCACTGTAGCCTTCTGACAGAGAAGCCTAAACGTCTCACAAAACTACAGTTCCCAGAACTACCTAGCGTTGAGGCAGGGAGTCTCAAACTGGATTATTTCTGCAGTGTGTTTTGGACCTAGGTTAGCCTTGACCATAGTAGGAAGACATAATGTGGTGTCAGGAACTATGTTCAGTAAAAAATAGTCCCAATTTTGGCTGTTCCAAGTGCTAACTACTATTCCAAAGTTGATTCTGAAGCCCTGTTTAAAGATAAAACATGAGGCATTTTGAAGGTCACAAATAAAATAAATGGGGAAATCAATTCATTTTACTGAGAATGTTTGCATAAACTACTAATCCTAACAGCATTTCCCTCAACCATCAACATATTGTG